>CM060622.1:19657500-20965000 GCA_030578275.1 Meda fulgida | reverse complement strand
ATCATTGCAATATTGGCACTATATTGACTAGTGGCTGCTTTTAGGGATTGTTTAAAAATGTATTATTGTATAAAGTTACTAATAATTTAATAATACTTTTAAGTAAATTTAATCTATAACAAATCTCAAAATGAATATGAAAATGAATATGCATTTTATATGTTGTTATGCCTAGATTTACTTGTAGCATTAATAATGATTGATTGAACTTTTGAGTGTTTTATTCACTTAGTCAAAATAGTATCTCGGACATTTATTAGTGTATGATTTTTATCACTTTATCAGTATCACTCAGAAGATTTTGATACATTTTTGAATGAAGGAAAATCAACCTTCAATCTCAGTCACAACCTTTTGTGCAAAAGTTTGTTTCTAAAGCCACAGTATAACTTTTAGGCAGTCCAGTATTCGGTTCATATCACTACAGTATAGCCTACTGCAGTTTCGACTGCATGCCTTGATTAACTCATTGTTTTGAGTGCGTCACACAGGTGGTTTGCAGTCATTTAATCTCTCTTTGTGCACTTACGCCATGTGCAAAATAATTGTGGAACGGCACACTAATTTCTGAAATTTGCATCCCAACTTTCTGCCTGCATTGCGTGTGGTGTTAGCGTGGCGCTCCCTTGCATGCCGCGCCGCTAAATGAATTCTCCATGCATAAGAGAATTGTTCTCATCTGTTTCTCGTCTCCTTTGATGAAACCTAATGGCTTTCCAGGAAATGAAATTATGCAGTCATTTAGTGACAATGCAAAGTGTGCAGAGCGTTTTGTACCCCGGCTGTGTTTTTTTTTCTGTGTGCACAAGAGGAGCAGAACACAGTGAATGCCAAGATGTATCTCGCTATCCTTTTGTTCAGCCGAGGGAAAGGGGGAAAAAAGATTTGTCCCAGTGCTCGGCTTATCTGGTCGCATCTCGTACTGCATGTGATTTATTTATTTATTTGCTTTTTAATTATTCCTTGAGGCTGAGCCTGTATGCTGTGTTGTGGCTCCCTGGTGTGTAGCGTTGGAGGCAGGTGTGTGTGTGGGGCTACTGAGGGCCTCCGCTCCTCTGATTGTGACCAGGTGCTGCTCAGGTGCACGATCCTGTAGAGCGGCTACACAACACAGCAGGGCCGCAGGTGCAGTCAAGAACACTCTCTCTCCACCTCCTCCCTGTATACCTCCATTTTATCCTCCTCCTGCCAGTCACTCATTTACTCACTAATGCACTCTCTTAAGCGTGTCTGTCTTCCACTTACTCTTACAATTATGTCATCATGTCCCTCCATTTGTGTTCACTTACACTACCAAGCAAAAGTTTGGTGTCGGTAAGAAAAAAAGAAGAAAAAAATGTTTTGTCTCTTATGCTCACCAAGGCAGAATTTATTTAATCAAAATTAATTCATATTATAAAGTTTTTTTTTTTTTCTAAAAATAATTTTGCATTTGAATGTATTTTAAAATATAATCTATTCCTGTGATGGCAAAGCTGTTTTTTTATTTTTTAGCAGCAATTACTCCAATCTTTGATTCTGGAGTGTAATGGCTGATGAATAGAAAGTTCAGAAGAACAGCATTTATTTGAAATAATCTTTTGTAACATTATAGTTTTTAGTGTCACTTTTGAATGTCAAATTGACAACTAGGTTTGTGCTCTTTTCCCACATTAGCCCACTCTGTGTCGCCGCTCTTTTCCAGATGTGTTTTGTCCATAAAAATGCATTATTCACTGCTGTAAAGTGACATGAATGGTGGATATTTTGGTGCAATTAATCGATAATCATATTTGTTGTCGATTAATATTTTCATTACTGATTATTAACGTTTTTATTGATTAGTTATTGCAGGCCTATTTATAAACATGCATTGTAAAGACCGACTCGCTGTTTTTCAACATCTCACGCCATGAGCGCTGATTTTTAAGATGCTTTCACTGCTCTGCATCAAGCTGTTGTTGAATGCAAGAACGCATCCTTTGTGAACGACTCTTGTGAATTAGTCAAGGTTGCGAATACCTAAAGAAGGCACTGTACATGACATTTGAGCAGCCTCAACTTTAGCCACTCACACACAGGAGTGTTTAGGATGCTGGAAGCAATGTGTGCTGACACAGGCTCAGAGCAGACATCTGTAGTGGTGTGGGAGTCTGGTGGCACTAGTGTGAAGTGTAGTGGATGTAGCTGGTCATTATGCAGAGCTCCAGGGTGCGCTTATCTGTTACTGCGCTCAACCAAGCGTGAAGAGCCCAAGACGGCCTGAAAGGCCACAAATCCCTCTCCTTCGCTTCTACTTCTACCAGCGCCCCTCCTCCCTTCCATCCACTCGTCATCCGCCCTGGCTTTCCCAGGCCCGGGCCTCTGCGCGGAGGGGGTGAGGCGAGCGGGCCGGCCAGCTGCAGAGATCAGCTGGGGCCTGGTGCGCTCATGTCTGCAGGGCTGTTCGCAGAGGGCCAGGAGAGTTCAGAGCCTTCAGGGGAGGCGGCAGAGCTGATAGAGCCCTGCTGATAGAGAGGTCCTGGGAGCTTGCTGTCACAGGCAACTGGGGGTGACCGAAATTACAGCCTGAGCTAATCTGTCTAAAACGCATCTATGCCGTATAGAGTTCTGTTATCTAACGCAAAAGCAGGGGAAAAATAAAATCATGACAACAAAATCAACAGAAATATGAATGGCACACTGAAAGCTTAAGCCTGAAGTATATATGCAAATAGCGCTTCAAATTCTCAGCCATCTAATTGCTAGTATGTGCTTCTGTTGTACATGCTCATATCTGCGCAGTTAAAGCCAGTGTATTAGTATTATTATTCAGGTTGCTTGCTGTAAGCATGTCAATAGTTCAACTAACTTAAGGATTCCCATGGTGAATCAAAACCTGGAAATTTCAGAGAATCTTGGGCTGGAAAAGTCATAGAAATTAACAAAATCCCAAGAATTTGACATTTCTGTGCCTATTCTTTTTTATGATTTATATTGATTGTGTTAATATTTAATATATATATATATGTTTATATGAATATAATTATAGAATTAAAAAGCTCAAAAGTTTGGGTTCAGTAATTTAAAAACAAAATCAATTATTCTATTAATCAATTATGTGCTAAATTGATAAAAATGACACTAAAGACTTTCACATTGTGACAAAAAAATATATATTTCAAATAATTGCTGTTCCTTTTAACTTTGTAGGCTATTCATCAAAGAATCCTGAAAAAAATGCATCAATGTTTTCCTTAAAAATATCACCCAGCACAACCAATTTGGTCTGTGATAATAATAATAAGAAATGTTTCTTGAGCAGCAAATCATCATAGAATTATTTCTGAAGGATCATGTGACACTGAAGACTGGAGTAATGATGCTGAATTTCAGCTTTGGTATCATAGGAATAAATTAAAATTTAAAATCTATAGAACTAGAAAACGTTATTTTAAATTGCAATAGTATTTAACAATATTTCTGTTTTTTCTTAAATATTATATGTTTCTAAGATATTGCCCTTATTGATTTCAATCTCTATAAAAGCATTCTTTTTATTCTTTTTTTTTTTTTTTTTTTTTTACATTATCCAGTCATCACGAACGAATTTGTGATGTTCCAATTTATGGAAATTCATCAGTCAAATGGTGTGGGAACCCTGTAATTTTTCTGTCCCGGGCAGCTATTTCGGGCATCCAAGATAAAGTCCTATCCACTTGAATAGGGAGTCCTGAAATGTCAAAAACTGCTTGACAAACTCCCAATTAAATAACATACTTCAAATCAGCAGCAAAATCTGAAATGAACTGTCCCATAAATTGTTTCTATGCTCAAATAGCGTTTAAAAAGCTTATTTTTCAGGCTAAAACCAGCAAATGCGCATGTGCAGCCCTGAGCTCATACCGCAAAATACTGACTGTTCCTACAGCAACCAGAGCTTCTAATGGCATCTGCAGTGACGCGATTGGCTCTTTTATTTAGAAACCGGGACTTATTCTGCTATATTTCACGTTGCACTTTCTCCCATTCATAAGTAATATAAGTGCACAGTCTTTGTATAAAAACCCATACTTGCATTCTGACACATTTCAGAAGAATGCAATGCATGAAACTTAAGCTCATGTAGCTGGAAGTGTGTATGTCCACGTACTTGTGTAGAAAATGTTTCAGGCCTTAAAATAGTTTGGTTCTTTTATCTTTGATATCTTGTTGCCCAATACTCATGATGGTGTCTAGAAATGTGCCAGATATCTCAATAATGCTGAATGACACATGAAAATGCGACGCCTACATTCGGCATCCATGTGCAGCACAGTTGGATTTACTCAGTAACACAAGCAGCATGTGGCACTTGGAGCTTTGATGACTGTATCATTAGCTGGCATTATTTAATCCAATCCCGTTACATGCATAACGAAGCCTGAACAAAAAACTCCCAAATCTGCTTTCATTCTTTATTGGAGTGTGTATGCATGATTCTGGGCTTTCTTTCTCTCTCCTTCATGTTTTCTTTTCTGCTTTCTTCCATTCAGTTTCCTCTCTCGGTGCATTGCTCGCATTTTCCTGTATTCTCAATTACCCATCATCCTTTCTCATGTCCCCTCCTCTCATTAAACCCCCTCTTTTCCACTCTTCTATCACCATTTTTAATCTCTCTGTCTTGCTTTTTTGATGTGTCCACTGTCTTTTTTCCACCTCTCCTCCAGAGTTTTATCCCTTGGTACTTAGCAGCATCTCATGCCAATGAAAATGTTAGGGATAGTTAAATGAAAATGCAAAGTTGAAGGGCAGTGATTCATTAGGAAAGAATTCTGCCAGTGAAACAAATGCAGTCTGGACCCAGAGCACCCTGCTTCTGTCAATGACTTTACCAGACTTCTGTTTCTCTCGTTCTCTCTATCTCTCTCTCTGTCTCGCACCCTTTCAGCTTTCAGTTTCAAAGTACTTTATTGGAATGATTGTTTAACACAACATACTGCCAAAGCATCAATACAAATGAAGAATAGTGATGAAAAAAGGTGCCAGTAATGGTAGTATAAATATGATCCAAAATCCAATAAAATGAAATGCAATAAAAATAATCAAATAAATTCGATAAGTGAAACCTTTCTTAGTAGTATTATTCACAGTAGGGACAGTAGGGTTGTTATTTTTTCCTTAACAAACTCTGAAAAGCTGTTTCTATGAGACGAAGTACTGATCAAAATTTAAGTGAACCTGCAGATATATGATGCAAACTGACGCAAACAATTATCTTATATCATTACCATATTGATTATTATTACAGATTATTTTTTTATTTATCATATCAGTCTAAATTGGATTTCATTATAGTAATGCTTACATTTACTTTTAAAGTAATATTTGTATTTCTGGCATGTTTTTTTGTTGTTAAAATAATGTAGATTTTTAATATCAGACATTTGTCAGTTATTGCTGGCTATAATAATTATTGCCATGTCCATATTACCCAGAAATGTAATATGTTTAATATGTTTTTTTCCTTATTAATTTGTGAATATTTACATCCATTCACCATATCACAGATACTGATTTCAGTGAAGAATAAGCAGTTTTGAGGTATTTTCAGGCACCGTGTCCACTGGAAGACGATCTCCCCTTCTTTCACGCGTAGGCATGTGGTGTGGAGCGATGTCGGAGCATATGTTCTTCTCAAGGCTGATGGCTAATGGGCTGTGTTGAGTATAATTACTGAACGACCTGTTGAAATGAGAGGGGGCTCATGGGATGGACAGTAGGGCTTCTGGCTCCCACCTGTGTGTAGCCGAGCTCCTGCTGTGCCCCACAGGTGCTGCTCTTACATATATACACACTTACATGTACACACACACCTGGCTCGGGGTCTCAGGTGGTGAGCGTGCAGTCAGTCTGTCTAGAAATAACCCATCCTCCCCCACATCTAATCCAGAGAGGAGAGACGAATCCTCTGAATGAGTGTCTGTGTGTAAGACTCTCAATGCAGAAGCGCTCCAACATTTTCTACACGTACAGTGTATAGAATCCAAGGGTCTGTCATTGTTTTTGAAGAAAAACAAATTCAACCTTCAGCTTTAAACCTTCATATCAAACACATATGCAGCACTATAGATGCTATAATACTCTTTTATTAAGATATCCTTCAGCTTTACGTCATTTGTCCTTTAATAAGGCAGAAAAGTACTGGATGTATTACATTAGGAGTAATAATAGACATAAATATCAGTCAGGCCGATTAATATTTATTTTTTTAGCATTTTCTGTTTTAAAATATAAAAAAATAAAAATGTCATATTGTATAATGTTTATTTAATTTCATGTTAAATGTTTAATTACTTTTAGTTGTATCCTAATAGCTGGCATTTTTGGTAGCACTTTGTTTAACAGTCCTGTTTCACGTTTACATACTATGTACTTATTGTAGTAATGGCAATAACTGGGTAATAACTTGGTACTAACCCTGAACCTAACCTTAACCCATGTTGTTACCTCACATTACTCCGTATTTTCATCGGTAAGTACATTGAAAGTGCACATACTATGCTCACTAAGGATGAGGTTGCATTTATTTGATCAAAAATAAGTGAAACAATAATATTGTGAGTGTGGCGAACAGGACGGCCAAGGGACGTGAGAGAACGGCGCGAGGCCGGTGGTGCGATTGCTAATGAGCAACACCTGTGAATCACACCGGTCTCGCATCTCTCACGGAGGAGCGGAAGCATAAAGGAGGAGCGACGACGTTGATGATCGAGAGAGGAACAGGCCTGTGTTTTAGTTTTTGTATTTGTATTTTATTTTAGCCAGCAGTCGTCAGCGAGGGGCTGCTGGCGTTATTTTGGTTTGTTTGTTTTGTTTTAATAAAGTTTATTTGATTGTTCGCCGGTTCCCGCCTCCTTCTTCCCTGAACATTGTTACACTGGTGCCGAAACCCGGGAAGAGGGAGGAACGCGCTGTCAGAGAGTCCTCGCCGATTTGGGGAATCCGCAGTGCTATCGAGCATGGTGCGCGAGTCGCCGCCGCTCGCCGTGGGCCGGAGCCTGCTGCCATCCGCCGAACGAGGGGAGGAGCAGGGAGCGGGGGACTCGCAGGCCACGGACGCTCGAGGCGGTACGCTGGAGTGAGTTGCCGGTGGGACGGTCGAGCTCGCTGCCGGCCGCCTGGGTATTGGAGGGGCGGCTGCCAACCGGGAGGGAGAGGAGGAGTCGCCGCCGCTCGCCGTGGGCCAGAGCCTGCTGCCGTCCACTAGTGAAGGGGAGGAGCAGGGAGCGGGGGACTCCTGCCGTCTGCCCAAGGCACCCGAGGAGCCGTCGCCGTCCACCGGCCGGCGGAGGAGCGTCGAGCCGTCCACCGAGGGCTACCCAGCGTCACCGCCAGGCACCGCGGAGGAGATCGCCTAGCTGGTGGGGGACCAGATGGCAGCGCGTTGTGGGAACCAGACCAAGTTTTTTTTTTTTTTTCCTCTCTCCCCTCTCTCGATCTGTCGCTCCTCATGCTTCCGTCTCCTTTTCCCTCGGTTTGTCTGTCCATACTCCCCAGGGATCGCCGCCGCCGGGAGTAGGCACAGGCTCGTGGGTACCCTCTGGCCTGTGAGGGGCGATGGGGGTATGTGGCGAACAGGACGGCCGAGGGACGTGAGAGAACGGCGCGAGGCCGGTGGTGCGATTGCTAATGAGCAACACCTATGAAGCACACCGGTCTCGCATCTCAGGGAGCGGAAGCATAAAGGAGGAGCGACGACGTTGATGATCGAGAGAGGAACAGGAACAATATCAAAACTAATTTGATATTTTAAAATGCAGTATTCCTTGATGTTAAAGCTGAATTTTACTCATCTTCAGTGTCGCATGATGCTTCAGAAATCATTCTAATATGCTGATTTGCTGCTCAAGAAACTTTTCTAATTATTATCGGTGTTGAAAACAGTTTAGTATTTTTCAAGATTATTTGATGATAGAAGGTTCAAAACAACAGCATTTATTTGAAATACACATTTTTCGGTACAGTTTAAATTTTATTTACTGTCACTTTTGATTAACTTAATGCAACCTTGCCAAAAAAAATATTAATTTCCTTAAAATAAATCTTACTGACCCCAAACTTTTGAACAGTGTGCTGAATATTATAAAATGGATAGTACCAGTCCTTGCTTCTGAGTGGACATTGCAGTGCTCCGGCTCTTATATTCTATGCTTTGACCTGTTCATGTCACTGCATAGCACCCATAGAGTTGCAGAATTTGGTGAGTACAGTGTTAACTCTACCAACGGTATTAAAATATCCCTGTAGCTTGGCGCCGTCCAAGCTCTGGACTCACTTTCACACATACAGAGTGAATTGTTTTCACACGCTTCCCTCTCTGTGACACAATTTCTCTCTGACAGAACCTTAAGAAGTGTTACTAAACACTTCTGCAGTATGAATAGAGAAATGTTTTAATACTGACAACTCTTTCATTGCTTCTGACATATGCCTGTTCTCTGATATCTAAGTCTCTCAGCGACCCGAATGTTTCTTAAAACAGGATTTTGGCATGTTTGCTTGTGAGTTTGAGAGTATGCCGGCAGCGCCACCCGAGTGGGATCAAAATTCCCCTCCTGCATTCATCCTTCTCCATCCTTCCAAGTGAGGCCCCATTGTTTAACAGTTGCTTGGCATCTGATACCAGCCGGCTTCAGTGCCTTTGATGTGGCTCAGATGATGCGATATCCATCCTGGGCCCCACCCTCCCGTTTTTCCATCGCATTCTCGACGCATGGCACCGGCTCCGGCCACAAGCGACTATATCGCACACACGTGAGTCTGTGTGGGTTAGCTTGAGGGGAGTCACCATCCAACGCAGCGAGATCTGCGGTGGGTGCGTGAAAGAAAGGGTTATTAGATAGCTCATCACACTCCTCCGCTGAGGGGGGAGAGCAAGAAGAGGAGGAAGGAGAAGGAGAGGGATGTGTGATTATGAAGTCATCAGCCATGAACCAGTGGGGTAGAGGAGAAGCGCGCATCCTCAGGGGGCCATTGATTGGTGACCATGTGTTTGTGGCCGATAGACTGTGAAATGGTGTGTTGCTGCACGGCTGTGGCGCACCTGCGTCCCACCACGGTGATTGATTGGTTTGGTCATGTGGAATGTTCCCATCTGGTCTGCAGTAATGCATTTTTCTCTCTCTCTCTCTCTCTCTCTCTCTCTCTCTCTCTCTCTCTCTCTCTCTCTCTCTCTCTCTCTCTCTCTCTCTCTCGCCGTCTCATATCAGGGAGTAGCGGGCATTGGCTTGGAGAGGGTGGCTAAGTTTGGGACCGCAGAGGTCAAAAGAAAACATTTTTCTACAGTTGTAGAACCCCCCCTCCTAATCACATTGCACAGACCTGGTCGTTCCATTGACTTTCTGAGATGGGGGTGTTTAGGACAAATCCAGCTGCTGTCTTTGTTGACAAGTCTACACACCGGCCCCTCTTTCCCATCTGGTGAGTCAGGAGATCCTGCAAACCTGTGAAATTCTGGATGGGCTGTTCTCAACAAGAAGGGAAAGAGTCAAAGCAAGGATGTTTACTTGTGGGTTCCTCAAAGGTCATCTTTAATATAATTGATAATAAAAAAAATGGGAGGCTGTTCTTACATCAGAGGTCTTCAACAAGGAGTCTGCAGAGGTACTAAAGGGGCAGTTATTATTACTTCAATTTAATATATTTAAAAAATAAATAATACATTTTTTTATTTTGTTTTATTAAAATTAATTGTTTGTTGTTTAGGTATTTTGAAAATCACTATACATTTTAATTTCATTATTATTAAAGAAAATAATGTTAAGAAAAATTAATACAACATACAAGTATATCTCTATACTTGAAATTATTATTGAGGATTGATTTTCAAAGTATGTATATGTTATTATGTGCTAGGTCTAAAATGCTAAAAAATAAAAAAAATGTTGGGCATCTGCTCCATCTTTGCAAGGGGGTCCTGGGCATAAAAAAGGTTGAAAACCCTCTTCTTAAATGTACGAGACACCAGGGTCAGTCCACTGATAAGAAACCCTCCTATTTTAGAGAGACGACGCACCTTAAAAAGACAGCATCGTTCTCCACTCCCACAATCCTCTTCAATCTTCCATCTTTCTTCTGATTTGTCCTAAATCCCATCCTTTCTCCCTCCTTTTAATTGATCTATTCATTCCATCTAATGACTAATTACATATCAGAGTGCATCAGCAGAGGCATTCATCATCGTAGAACATAATAATCAATGACATTTCAACAAAGAAAAAAATAAATATGCAAATAAGAGCTCATTAACATTTGCGCTAGCTGTTTGAATAATGCCACTGCTGACAAGACTGTAATTAACAGAAATTGATGCTGAGCTGAGGGGTAGCGTGTGTTTGAGATTGTGCCCCTCTGTCCATTTCGCTGGCAAAGAACAGACCCCTCCATCCCCCTTTCTACCTGCTCGGGTGGCATCATGCGAAGGAGGACCCGGAGAGTGCGGCCGGGGACCCTTGGATTCAGGCCACATTTACGCCGACTGTCAAACAGAAGTCGTCATAACATCAAAAGCCTCAGAAACAACAGAGAGATACACAAACACTCCAGATGAGGAAACAAAAGGATCCATTTTAAAAGCCACAGAGCCAGTGAGCGAGTGGGTGTGCTGCTTTGTTTGGCATTGGGATGTCTATCTGAGTGTTTGTGTGTGTTTGCTTGTTCGTGTGTGGGCATCAAGCGTTCAGGACTCTGCACTGATAGCTCAAGGTTCTTGCCGACACAAACTTTAGACAGCTGTAGAGCTTTCTTTTTCTTTACCCCACCCTCCCTCCCTCCTTTTGCTGGTCTCTCCCTAACCCACCCACCCCACCCCCCACTCCTTCCTTTCCTGCTTGCTTTCCTGTTTTTGTCAGGAATTTTAAGAGAAAATGCAGAAAACACAATAAAGCTGTTTATGTCAGATTTTGGAAAGCCCAATGTGCTGATTATAACAAGTTGAAGGAATTTCCTTTATTGCGCGTGTTAGCCATATGGCTCAACACAGAACATTAACTTGACAAGGATAATGAATTACACCGGGGTTCCAGAACTCAGAACATGAAATTCAGACAGGGGAACGTTGATGTACTTGCAGGAAAAGAAGGGCATTAGATATTCATTTGCATTTGCCGTTACCCGGTACATGGTATCGAGCTCCTTTTTGTGTACTGTGTAAAAGTATCTCGGTGAGTTTGGAAAATAAACAAGCGAGGCCTTCGGAGTGTACTAGAATGAGAGGAAGAGTGCGAGCGCGGGAGGGGTGGAGAGAGATAAAGAGAGGGAGGCTGTGGAGTGTGGCTACTAATTGGCTGTTTTTGTGGCTGCACTTTTCAATTGATCCCTTGAGATCCTTAGATCACTACCTATCTGAGTATCAAAACAAGAGCTCTGGTCTTGCCTGGCAGAGCTGTCATCAATAGGGAGCTTCCTCGGGTGCTCTCCACACGGTCACATTTTAATTGTTCCATGCCTCTGAATGTAATCTTAATATTTAATATTGCCGGCCTATTTATACATCCCTTATTAACCCCCTCGACAGGACTCCGCATGCCCCTCGCTTGTGTTGGCACTTGTGAAAGTACTCAATGGTATTTACATACTCCAGTGACTCTTAAACAAATCTCTGGGCTGGTTTATTCAAAGTTGATGTGGTGTTAAAACTAGGGATGCACCGAATCCAGGATTCGGCTTTGGATTCGGCCGAATATTGGGCTTTTTTCCCACCAAACCAAACCCTAGGTTTGCACTACGCCGCCGTTGATTACGGGAAGGTGTTTACGTTAGGCTTGTTCGACTTGAACCGGCGCTGCACAGATCGATCGTTGAATAACATCAAAGTACCGCGAGAGCTATCGCGGCACTTCGATGTCATAAACCGATCGATCTGTGCAGCGCCGGTTCAAGTCGAACAAGCCTGTAGTGTAACGCGTTGTGTCAGGGTAAAAATAGGGGTAGCTCACAGCTTAAGTTATTGCAGAGGCCAGACAGACTCACGGAGGCGATTGGCATCTCACAACTCGCTCGCTCTCGTGTAACTGTCTGTCACACGTTCTACCGTCCACAGCGTTACTTAATAAACAAAATAAGATAAAAATGAGCATCAAACAGAAATAACCCGTATACATGGGCTGTTCGAGGCGCACGGCACATACAATAGACCCCTTTTCATTGGTATATACAGCTCTTAAAGGGGCCACATCTTATTTCCACTCAAACGCAGTAGGCTGTGAGAAAGTGAAAATGGAACTCGTGAGCAGAAAAAGTGTTGTTTGGCACTACTTTCAGTCAAAAGAACACAATTCAAGTCGAGCTACATGTTCAATTTGCAATGCCGATGTGTCTTGTGGTCGTAAGGACCCTAAACAATACAATACATCGCCACTGTTAAAAAGCATAGTTGCTTATTCTTGTTTTTCTTTTTTTTTACAGTTAAAATAAAATAAAATTAAAAATCCACTGCTGTGGACGTTGTTTACTTCATTAATGGGTTTACTGTGTTAATGGACTGAGAATGAGAGAAGGATTCAATATTCGGTTTCGGATTCGGCAGAATCTTAACCAGTGGATTCGGTATTCGGCCGAACCACACAAATCTGGATTCGGTGTATCCCTAGTTAAAACATACTGATTTACAGGGGGTTCAGTCAAGAGCTTCAAAACTGTTAATTAAAGGGTTAGTTCACCCAAAATGTATTATTCTGTCATTTATTACTGACCCTCATGTCGTTCCAAACCCGCAAGTCCTTCGTTCATTTTCGAAACACAAGCTTTTTGACCCCCCTCCCCCCATAGACTGCAACGGTATTACCACTTTCGAGGCCCAGAAAGGTAGTAAAGTCATCTTTAAAATAGTCCATGTGACTACAGCGGTTCAACCTTTGTGGTATGAAGCAACGAGAATACTTTTCTCGTTGCTTCGTTGGAATCCCCCCCCCCCCCCCCCCCGCCCCAAATAACGACTTTATTCAACAATTTCTTCTCTTCGGTGAGAGTCTCTGACGCAGGAGCTGGCCAATACTGAGCCGGCGTTCTGCCATAGAACCCGGAAGCGCTGCACGGTGTTTACCAAGTGAACAGCATCAGAGACTGACATGGAGTAATTAATGACAGAAATCTCATTTTTGGGTGCACTAACCCTTTAATATTTGATCATTCAGATCTTTTGGTTGGTCCGTTAATAAATAAATAAAAAAGCAGGCAGCTCTATCGTTTCAATATAAAGGCATGTTTTTTTTTCTTTAGTTAACAGATTTCAATATTGATTTAATTTAAAAGATTTTCCTTTTTCTTTTTTATTTATATTTCATTTTAATTTTTCTTCAATATAGTTTAGTTCAGAGTATTTTAGGGCTTTCGGAGTAGATGTACGCAGTTGATTATCTGTGTTACATTTCTTGTGTTATTGCTGTCTTATGGTATTTTCTTGTTTTAGGCAGGTGGGTTGTAAAGGTTTCATGTTTTATAAAATACATTTTTACTTTAGTTTTAGAGGAGTTGCAATATACTGGTTTTTATGATGACGATAATATGTAAATAATAAAATATTGATATTATGTTAATACTACACATTCAATAGTTTCATAAATAATCCAGCACCTCCAGTAACTGGTTGACACTCCAACATATTATGTGGCAATATTTCACCTGAACACTGGTTGCCACCCGTCATAAAATGGAAAAAAGAAGACAACGCAATGTGTATTATTTACTACAAAATCCATACAAAATCGTGTTGGACATACATTTACCTGGATCTGGAAAGAAGTTAGTTCAGCTATATGGGAGTTTTTTTTATTTATATTAGACACCCCAGCCTACAGGGAATACCGATCAACTGTAGTACAAGTTTGTAAATTTTTGTACAGTTATGCAAACTCTCTCCACCTCCCTAGACTTGAATTTTAAGTGTGATTCATTGGCCAAACACAAAATACACCAAATTTAATATGAATTTGTTTGATAACATTATTTTATATATAGTTTTAATATTGTTATTGCGCATAAATGTTGCTAAATGTGCAGTGAAAATCTGATATTGTGAATTTTTATTTTTGTTTCAGTTAAAGAAAATGTAATTTAATTTAGCAAAATTGTATTCAGGTTGTATTAACAATATACTATTAGTTTGACTGCTGAAATTACAACTATTTAGAGCATTTTTATCACTGTAATAAGCTACTCCATTTGTGTTATGTCGTGGTCTGCAACGTGTACTCTACAGGTGTGTGTGTGCATAAACACATGTGATTGTCAGGCGCACACCACACGGACACGCATGTCAACACCTGGACGTCTCCTTGTTGCTTCTCGCAGTTCCTCACGGGGAAATTGATGAATTCATTTTCGCTTCCATCCATCACTTCTCCAGTACAGTCCCTGTTTCCCCCTGAGGGTGAAAAAACACCGTTGCTTTTCAAGCATTGACGGGTGATGCCGCAGAAGACTAGACTGTAAAAAAAAAAATCCTGTTGTTTTCGCAAAAAAATCCTGGCAGCTGTGGTTGCCAGAATAATTCTGTAAAAAATACAGTAAAATGTAAAGATGTTTACAGAAGAACCTGTATATTTTAGAGTATAAAACTGTATTTTACAAATCGGTAAATCCAATAACGCACACTGCTACTAAAATCTATTTTATATCTTTAACATATACTGAAACCAGCATAATAATACAGGTGGTAAAAGAGGAAGCCACATGAAGAATCATGACGAAGTTCATCACAAGTAGCTTTTGCATAAGCTGAAGTATACTAGTATACAGAAGGTGCACAGAGTAATTCATGCAAACACTAAACACCATCATGGTAACACATGAACACAAATAAACATTTATTAAACAACAGAAGATGTAACAAAAAATCCAATTGTGCATAACTCATAACAAAAACTAAGAAACAATTATTTAAACGAAATATTTCCAAATGTGAAGTGTCACACAGGGAATTGTGGGAATGTCAGTTACATTTTTTCACTGTAAATTCTAAAACCATTTAGAAATTTTACTGTAAAAGTTTCATGAAATGTCTGGTTAGATCTTTTACAGTTTTTCCCTGTATATAGTACGGGAACTTACAGTTAACCTATTAACAGTTTTTTTTTCCTTAGTGTTTTTACAATATTTTACAGTTAAAGTTACACTCATTTTTGTATTGCTTTATTTTCTCTCCCTCTCTACTCAGCGCAAATCAAGGGGCTGATATGAAGACTGTTTTAAGCTTGGTTGCGATAACACAGGCCTGTGGTGAGAGATAGCCAACAGAAGACGTTGTCATAACTTGAGAAGATTTTTATTTTATTTTTTAAGTGTATATTGTTCTCTTGTTCTTCAAACTATTAGTTTGAAAAGGTTGGAGTGTTAGTTTAAACATCTCTTTTTTTTTTGGACAGTTTGTGAGTGTGAAATGTTTGAAACCTCATAGGCGTCAGAAGCATAAATGGAGAGTATTTCAAGGAGAGTGCATCTGCACAATCCTCTAGTTCAGTGCCTTGTTTAATGACATATTGGTGACAGAACTAGTCTGTCTAATGTCTTGATTGGCCTACAAGACAAGAGCTGCAACTGTTAAGCCAGCTGTTCACTTACCAACTCAAAACATCTCGATAACAGTTGGGCATTTCATTACTACTGACTGTTGTTGTTGAAATTGAAATCTTCACTTGCAGAGTCATTTCACACTCAAAAATGGTAGAGGTGTGATCAGTGAAACAACTGCCTCTGACATTTCTCACAGTTTCATGTGTTGCAATAGAGCATTTTGGAAGCCAAATCAACATGAAACTCTAATGGATCTATTTAAATGGATAGTTCACCAAATATTTAAATGGTGTCATCAATAACAAATTTTTCCCCAAACCTTTATGACTTTCTTCTGTGGAACAGAATTTATATAAGAACAGGTGCCCTGCATTAAAGGCACAGTATATACTGTAAGTTTCGCCACTAGAGGTAGCTTATTCAAAACAATAACAAAGCCGTAGATTGATGACTCTGTGAATGAGTGTGGAATCATGGGAGTTTTCCTCTTCACCTCCACAAACGATGGAAAGCAATCCGACGGGACTCAAGGCAGAAATCATGTTGATGGATGAGCTGATGTGGTAAAGTTTATAATCGCTACTGTGGTGTGAAGTAGGGCGGGTCCGAGACCATATTTTTTATTATTTGATTATGCTTATATGCCGCAGTCGGCTCCTGCCGCTCCTTTCATTCTGTTGTTTATGTTTATTTTATGATTAAAGTTATGTTTAACGTTCCCCTCCTTCTTCCTTGAACTTTGTTGCAGTTACATTTGATGACTTAAATTCACATTATTTTATTTCATTCTAATGAAACAAACTCAAGTGCTGAATTATTACTCATACAGGTCAATTTATTTGAAATATTTTAGTTGTGGGGTAAGTTAATGCAGCGCTGTTTTACTTGGTCAAAACATACGCTTGAGTGTGTTGAAAGTTATGTTAACTTTACTCTGTGCTTTTGCTACGAGGCTGGCATTAGACACTTGTTTCACACTGCAGTAAGCTAGATCAATATTAGAAAATCATATTACAAAAAGATGATTAAGCTTAATTTTCAACATATATTGTATCAAGGGGAAAATGCTGTATTACTGTTACTACAAATAACCCTTTTCTGATTATGTTACCGATTTGCAAAATAGCGCTGTCTCTGAGGCATGGTACAAACATGTTTCTCACTGTAAATCTGGGACAGCACAAATATTGAATTCTCTTTTAAGTCACACAAATTCACACAAAAATTATGTCAACATGCCCGTCTTGGCGAGTATCTTAGCAAACATAGTTTAGGCTTTATGTCTTAACTGAACATATACAGTCGAGAAAGACAACGCATGTGTACAGTATCAGTGTTGGCTCTGTGCATTATGTCTTAAAGTGACAGCAGCCTAATATTCCTGCTGATGTCTGTTCTTAATGTTAATGAAACAACAAAAGACAAGGAAATCACTCACTCCTCTTGACTGAATAGTTTTTTTAAGTTTAATAATGATTAATCTTTATTTAATTTCTACAGTGAAGATTAAATGCAGTGATTATTTTATTCAGTTTCTGTACCTGAAAACTATATGCTCCATTACATTTATTTGTGCTGTTGCTATTTATATGGCCAAAATTTAAATGAGAATTTTATAGTATAGCAGAATACTTACATAAAATGCCCCCAAAAAATTATATCTCCTAATAATATATTTTGGTAATATTATATTTAAATTCTTAGTTTTATGATCAGAGATCTAGAGGGCCCTGACATAGCCTGGGATAACCCAGACGAACTTTGGGCAAATTTAGATTTGCTCTGCAAGTCAGTCTGGCCAAGAGCCCATTCAAGCCCATTTCCAATCTTTCCAAATTGAGGCACCAATCACAAATGTTGAGGAGGGCTACACGATGATGATCGATCTGATTGGTTTTTAGATCTATCCAATTGAGCCCAGAGGCATTTGAGTGTCCGTTGGTGACGCCTCTTGAGAAATGGGCTGTGAATAAACCTTCCCCAGACCCACTCTCAGTTACGACTGAGAAGGGTCTGGTGTCAACCACTGATCTGTATAGAATGACTAATTCTATAGAATAGTCATTCTATATAGATCAGTGGTGTCAACCAGGCTAGCCCTGACAACCATAGTTTCAAAAAATCCTGTGGGAGATATTTGTTTTACTTGGTGGTACATTTGAAATGAAATGTTTTTAGAAAATACAGAGCCCACTGGTTCTTGAGGTTAGAGAAGTAATAAAAAATGTTGGTAGTATGTCTGAGGTGTATTTTCACTGCAAAACAATGGCGCAAATTGTGAGAAAAGCAACTGTAAATTGTCATTTTAGGCTACAAAAATTCCCCAAATAGTCCCACGTAATCCTAGTGGGATGTATATATATCCAGTGTTGGGGAGTGAGTAGTTTTTAAAATTGTAATTAATGAAAATCTCAACGATTACAATCAGTTACATCTGAATATGTTGAATAATATTAATTTGTTGTGTTCCAGTGCTGGAAATTTAAAAATCATTTCATCCAGAAATCTGTATTTAACCTCAGAACGATCTCAAAGTTAAAAAAAAAAAAATGCAAAAGTCTGGTTTTGTGGTGGCTGTGCTTTAAAATTGTATTATTATAATCTTAATTCAAGTGATGAAGGATTTTGAAAGTCTGACAGTAACCAGCGTTGAGAACTGTAAGGTTAATAACCCTGTCTGGTTTGAATGTTTGAAAATGATTAACAGTTGAAAACATTCGTTAGACATTTAGAAAAAAAGTAATCAAATGTAATCAGTTACATTACTTTAATAAAGTAATTGAAAAAGTTACACTATTTGTTATATTTTAAATAGGGTAACTTGTGATCTGTAACCTATTACATTTCCAAAGCATCCTCCCCAACACTGCATATATCCAATATCTCAATATCACTAATATGATACCAATATAGAGTACCAAGAAGTTGCAGGCTATTTGCAGAGGGCATGTGGAGAGTTGCAGGAGCTGTTGTCTCAGCAGGGAGTCGAGTTGGTGGGGCCGTTAACGCTCCCCTGCTGACTAACAAGGTCACATGCTCCAACTTTCCTAGTTTTTCGAATGTAAATGAGCAGACTTCTTGCTTCAGCAGCACTGATCCTTATTATACTAGCTATACTTCCCCAGACATTAAACACATCTCTAGCTGACTTGTCTTCAATCTTCAGTGATCCAATGGTTTTCCTGGCATAGCCTTTTCTCATCAAACTTCATAGCCTCATCAGGTTCCTTCTGTTACGGCTGGTCCCTGTAAACATCCCCTGCTCCTCCAGGCTCCCCAGTCACCTGTTTGATAGATTGTGTGACTAGAACACTCATTAGCTGTGAGTCAGCAGGGGCATTGATAACCTATTGCACGGTGGCTAACCTCCACACTTCCCCGTGCGGGGGTGCTTCTACCGTCCCCCCGCGTCAGCCACTCCGGCACCACCCCTTCCCTTAAAGCCAGGCGAGGCCGGAACATTCATCATCCGCAGTCAGATCCCGCTTCTATAATGTATGATGTGTCGCGGTAAAGGAGTAGGCGGCAGAGAGGGGAGGCCGGGTAGAAGCAGCGAGGCGGGTATTGATCAGGCTGAACCCCCCCCTCATCCCTCTGTCATCGCTCCAGCTAAGAGGAGGAGAGCTGTATGGATGTGGCTAATCGTCAGCTTTGACTCCCACTTCTTGCAATTCATTTCTGGAGATATTCCCCCTAGTGACCCCTTCTCACACATGTACTCACTGTCACTTCCTCTCACACTCACACACTCTCCTCTCACCTGCTGTCTCGCATATTCTCTGAACTCTCTCTCTCTCTCTTTCTGTCTCCAAGAGTGTCTTGGCCGAAAGTGTATAGGAAAGGAAGGGGTGTGTGTTTGAGGGTGGGGGCAGTGGCCTCACAGCTGCGCTAGCTGGCACTGCTTCCTCAAACATCATAGCCGCAGCCAGCAGCCCGCTTGGCACAAACACTCGCCAGTAACACTTAAACAAATTGCTATAGCAGTGGAAGAGCTGTCTTACATTGTTGATTTTTAACATTCCGAGAGACTCTCCCCCCACCCCCCTCGATTTGCCTTTCTTCGCCGTTGGATGCTTTCAGCTTTTTGAACGCTCCGTGTTTTGAATGCACGCCCAATAATTTTACTCGCTCTCGTTCTCTCGCTTTCTCTCTGAATATCAGGCCCCCATGGGTCTCCTCTTCCTCCACAGCTCTCAGAGTCATTCTTAATTTTTCTGTTCCCCTCATCCGGTTCATTTTTTCACACTTATCTTCATCCGCTCGTCCTACATCACATCTCATATACAAACACACACACACTTTATATGTGTATGTATGAAATATAATTTATTCTGTAAATGTATAATTTATATAACATTTACTAACTTATTAATATATGTGTGTTTACTGTGTATAATTATTTTGTAAATATGAAAACAAACATATGCATGTGATTGTGTATAGATTTAAGTAACATTTGCATGTATATACTGTGTATATATTTTTATACATAATTTATATGATATATAAATAAATATATATATACATGCATGTGTGTGTATTTATATATACAAAATAATTATACACAGTGCACACACATATTTGTCTTTTTTTCTCACTGATAATACCAGTTATATTTTATTGAGATGTGGGTGACTTAAAGATGCCATTGTAACCATTAAAGCTCACTGACGTGTGGTATAATTTATGACTGCATGACAGAATGTGGGTGTATGTGTGCAGTCAGGTGAATAGGTACTTCTCTTTGTTTGGCTCTGCCATTGCTGTTAGCGCAGATCGGCCTTCCACTCTGGCATGCTAGACAGTTAAATGCATGTTTACCGTTCAGATCCTCTGGGACTCCTCCTTAGTGGCCGAGGTTACGGCACTGATCGCATTAAGGTCCCTCGACATGTTACAGCGCATGGCTGGGTTACGCTACACGAGAGCATGCCAAACCATGCGTGCAACTGCTCGCTGCATCAGAGAGAC
Organism: Meda fulgida; assembly: GCA_030578275.1. Taxonomy (NCBI): domain Eukaryota; kingdom Metazoa; phylum Chordata; class Actinopteri; order Cypriniformes; family Leuciscidae; genus Meda; species Meda fulgida. Next base: position 20,944,519 of record CM060622.1, on the reverse strand, counting down.
CCAGGCCGAGGGAGGATGTTTTTCATGAGGAGCGCTTCCAGCTCTGCCAGGATCTAAAACAACAACACGGTCTAATAAATTATTCAGCGTGGACAGAGAGTGTGTGACAAAACACATGCTGCGTATGAATATTTCAATGCTGGACATGAGTGCATCTGTAGAGGAAAGACTGCCTGCGTGCGAGTTTGTGTACGCCACAAACTCAGAAACCTAAACCTAACTTGAATAGCAGCCTCCTAAAAGCCTCCTAACCCTTAAATGTTATTTCACACCGATTGAGATCAGTTTACACCACAGGGGAAGCAGTGTTTTCAGTTACACCTCTGTACCTGATTACTGCTGTCTCTACGCCAGCGCAGGAACTCGCACACTCAAAAACACATGGCCTCGTGCACCTGAGCGCATCAGATCCGAACCTGAAGCTCGTAAGCCTAAAGGTGTAACACAAATACTTTTCGGCATCCCAATTTAAGTTACAAAAATATTTACCTTTTCCCTGGAGTAAACAGAATTTAGCTTCACTGCTGTGTTTGTTCTAATGTTTGAAAGTCTGACAAGTATAATATATGATGTTTTTAGAGTTGTTTATCATTTTCCTTTAGGAGTCTCGTGTTTTTTTCTCGCAGAGAGTTCGAAACTGCTGAGTTTAGATATTGTGAAGTGTATGATTCATACGGCTGTGCGCTGTGCACTTTTTTTATTTGGCCCTTGGAAGCTCACGGGCCGTTTCTGCGATAGGAAAAGGATCAAGATGGATTAGTATCGTTGACTGAGACCCGAATGACCCTGTAGTTTACTGTCAGATGGGCAACTAGAGAACGTACACACAGAAATAAATCACACCTTATTGATATAAATAAGGCTTTCCTGACCTTTTGCAGCCTTCAAGTGCCAAAACTCTCACAGAATGTGTGAGTTTTGGCAGTTATTGTTTCAGTTATCCTGTTTTTCACATGATTAATGTTTTTGTTTAATGTGTATTGTGCTGTTCTGATTATTTGTCTTTGTTTATCCATAGGCAAGACTGAGAGGCCTCCATTCTCTGGCTATGGGAGAGAGCCAGGCGTCTCTGGATGCCAGGTAACAACCACAACTTTTATTAACATGTTTTATGTAGGTTTTGCTTTTGTGTGAATCTTGCAGGTTTCTCACTTAGACCCTGATTCATCACAACTACCAAAGTGCTGAAAGTGAACATGCCAACACTTTGCCATCAGCTTTGGGCTGATTTTTTCAAGTTTTTGAAAGAAGTATTTTATGCTAGCGAAGGCTATATTTATATAATAAAATACAGTAAAATGTTCTGAAATACTATTAAAATTTAAAATATATCTTAGAATATATTTGTAATAATATATTTTAAAATGTACAGTAATTTATTCCTGTGATGCAAATCTGAATTTTCAGCATCATTACTCCAGTCTTCAGTGTCACATGATCCTCCAGAAATCATTCTAACACTGCTGAAGTATCATTTCTTATTATCAATGTTGAAAACAGATGTGCTGCTTAATATATTTGCGGAAACCGTGATACATTTTTTCCAAGATACAAAAGACAGCATTTAGAACAGCATTTTTTTAAAATAGAAATATTTAACATGATAATGCTTTTACTGTCACTTTTGAACAGTGGTGTATACTAATACATTTGTACAATTTATATAAATTAAATTTAAACAAAAATGAGTTACTGTATTATATTTGTGATACCTAATGCATGTTAACAAAAACGTATAAATCGGTACCAAAAATCATATACTAATCTCAAATAACTGGGAAAAGTCATCAAAGATTCTGGGAAATCCATTGGTCTAAAGATATGGGAACCTTGTTTTCTAGTTTCCGGTCAGTTTTTCACATCAGACAATGTTGAAAGAGTGTTTTGTGGAGTCTGGATGCCTTTAATCTGATTGCTTTTTAATAGCTTTTATTATGACTCAGCTCTGTGATTTAGGGGGAGAGTTTATGAATGTGTTGTGTGTAGGGAGCAGGTCTTCAGCACACAAAAACATGACTTTCAGCACTTCCATTAAAGCAGGGTCACAGTGCCCAGCCCTGCTCTCCTCCCTCAGCCACACAGATGTTCCAAACAAAGACCGGATTGTGTGAGCACACCACTCGCTCCCGCTCTCCCTCTCTCCTGCCAGTTCATTCTCTCTGACACGGTTGACGTCAGTCAGTCAGAGAGTATACTTGAAGACCCCCACCCTTTTTTCCCTCTACATCGCCTGTGGTTTGCGCTTTTGCTCTGTTTATATTTTGTTCGCCCCCCTCTTCAACCTGTTGTAATGACTACTGGGTAACCAAGAAATAAACTCTTTTCCATGCTGGTGCAATCCTCGAAAGATTGTGTTGCGTGTGTGCTATACTTACACTGAAAAAAAAAAAATCCTGCCGTATTTATAGAAAAGAAATTGGCAGCTGTGGTTGCCAGAATAATTTTGTAAAAATGTAAATATATTTACAGAACAACCTGTAAATTTTACACTTTAAAACGTACACACATTAAAAAAAAAAAATTAAAGAGGTAAATCCAACAGCCCTTTTCTGCTGAATTAGCAAGGCTCTACTGCTGCTAAAAAAAATTTTGTTTGTTTTTTGTTTTAAACACTGTATACTGACAACCACCACAATAAGACTGGGTAAAGAGAAAGTCACATGATGATTCAAAGTTTATCACAATGAGCTTTTTCTACAATCTGAGGGAAATACTAATATATAGAAGGTGTACACAAGTACAAAACACCAGCATGGTAAAACACGACACTAAAATAATGCAATAAACATTAGCCGCTTTTTCACCGTCAGGCTGAATAGTCCTTAGAATGGTAAAGGAATGGTTCCAGTTATATTTCCACTTGAGCTTGGTTCTGCACGGCACGATTACAACCCCTTCTCGGCCTGGAAGTCTCAGCAGAGTTGGCTAACTGTGTGTAGTGACGTTGCCACTCAGGATTGGTCACTTGTCTGTTGCCTGGCTATCAATTTCTCTGGATCTGCCCAAGCGCGCTATTTGAGCGACGTAAACACAAGTAAATAATAAAATGAAAAGAAATATTTTGATCATCCTCAAATGCATCAGGCAACGACTGACGATGCTTAGGCCTACCCAGACGTTGGAAAAGATATAACATAAAATATACATAACTAATAACAAAAACTAAGAAGAAACATTACAACTAAAATGGAAAACCATCAAATTTGAAGTATCACACAGGGAATTATGAGAAAATCAGAATGTAACATTTAAATAGTAAAATTACATTAAATGTCAGATTAGATCGATTACAGTTTTTAATGTAGCAGTCTTTTACAGTTAAAATGTGTCGTTTTTTACAGTCATTAGCAGAAGGATTTAGTTAGCGTGCATTGTCTTGGCTTAGAGTAGATTTAATGCCATGGCTAAGATAGAATTTTAGAGGAAGACTACCTCTCCAGCTGAAGTGTGAGGTCAGCGCAGCCCTCGACCCGAACGACCCTTTAATAACCTCGGCCTCTGAGCGCTGCACCCATCTCAGGAGAAGAGAAACACACAAGCACACCTTTTAAAGCACCGTGCTTTTTGCGAGCAGTGAATGGCGCTAGTCAGAACGAATGAAAACACGGCTGACTCTCTGGCGCGTTCGCTCATTCATAAAAGAGCTTTCTGAAAGGGAATGCCAGTTCAGACATTTTGTGTGGGAACTGGGGAATTTATGCTGGCCTGCAGCTGCACAGATCAGAGCCTGGCAGAGACTCAGTTTGTCTAGTCGCCGAAGAAAAACAGGAAGAGTGAAAAAGACTTTCTGTTCCTGAGCGAATGTGGGAAGAATGCGGGCTGCAGGGTGGCTGCATTAATATTCTGCACCCCTCGTGTTAATACGGCCATCGCGTCTGCCGCGCGCATATAAACAGATGACTATCAGGTGCAGAGATTATCGGAGAAGCAGTGTTTTTAATACGCGAATCGGGCGCCTAATAACCCAGTCTGCTTCGAAAATTGAGCAATGCACATTGTGGAACCTAATAAAAGGCCGTATTTGTTCAGCGAGTGCCAAGAATGGAAATATCTGCAGTAGTAATCTATCAAGTGTTTGGCAGTGATGGGAAGCGGTTACAGGATTTTCACAAAAGCAAACAGCCTGTCATTTTATGAGGTTTGTCATCATTTGCAGGCTAAACCTCTCCCTCAGCAAAGTATTATTGCATCATTTGAACCTGATGTGGAACTGTACACCTTTTATTGAGTTAAATATTCAAACTGTCTCAGCCAGCTGTGGCCCCTGTGTTTCTGCCTGCCAAGCATCTCATTGGCTGCTTTCTTTTACAACAAGTAATTCGTTGAGAAAACTGTGGATTTCACATTGGCTTGGGACGCGAGAAAAGCTTGTTTAGAACCATTAACGATTCTCGCACGTGCATTATTTCCGCTGATGTGGACCATCCACCATACAACATATTCGGACAGTGTTTTCTGCAATAGTATACAGTGGCATTGCAAAACTCATACTTAATCTACAGAACAACATGCATAACAACCAGTGTAGATTTCAAAACGAGTCACTCTTAAGAACCAGTTGTTATTAAATACAAACATTATGAATATCGTAGTCAGATTCTCAAACAAATGTGAACCAGCTTTTTTTTAGTGAATCAAAACCACACAATGCAACCTATGTAGTTCAATTTTCGAACGAATGACTTTTACGAGTCGTTTTTTTAAAAAATAGTTATAAAAATATTTTTTCTCAAACAGTGTCGCTTTTTTTCCGAACAAATGACTCTTATGAACCCTTTTTTTTAGTGAATCAAAACCATTCAATGCTACCAAGATATATACCAAGATGACTCTTAAAGGAATAGTTCACCCAAATTTTAAAATTCTGTCATCATTTATGACAGAATTTATATGTTTATTATTCATGTCGTTCCAAACCTGTATGATCTTATTTATTCTGCAGAACAGAAAATAATTGAGAAATGTTTTTTTTTTGTCCATACAATAGAAGTTAATGGTCAGCACTATTTGGTTATCAGTATTATTCAAAATATCGTATTTTGTGTTTAGCTGTAAAGTACACAATCATAGAGTTTTATTTTTGGGTGAATTATCCCTTTAGGAGGCAGTTCTTCTTAGTAAATCAGAATCACACAGCACAAACAGTGTAGTTTGATTCTCGAACAAATTACAATTTTTTTAGTGATTGACTAATTACAAGCCAATACTTTTTGGTGAATCAAAACCGGACTGCGTGACTAGTGTAGTCCTAGGGAATATGCTTTTCCCCACCTCGTACAAATGTATGCTTCTCTACCTAGAAACGAGGAGCTTTATTGACCATTTAACAGTTTTTTTACATTATACATCCTAAAATAATACATTTTATTCATTCTTTGCTTGCCTTTGCTGCTTTGCAATATCTTTAACAATACCGCACCGAAGGCTGCACTACTGTTGCCATCTTTAACCTTGCAGCAGGAAATGCCATGATCCAAACATGAGAAATGTGAAAATAGTGAAGCGATGAGAGGCGAGCGGTATAGATCTGCGTTCAGCGGCACGATGGCTGTAGGTAAGCTCTCCGCCCGTCCCCTGTGTGGAGGATTATTCTGATTGTTGCGGCAGGATGCGGTTGACAGATGACTGCTATTATCTCCACCAATCTGCCTGACATTTCACTCAGGAAGATGATTGTTCAGATGTGAACGGGCTCAGAAGCCCCTGTGATTCTGTCAAGTGCTCTTATAATGAACACTACTTCTCAGTATCCGCAAGATTGACCAGACTGTCATGTTGTACTTGTTTTAAAGGCTAAACCGTGGTGGGCAGTCATTTTCCTCTCACCCGCTAACACACGGCCATGTTCATACAAACACTTATACCCTGGCGGGAAATGAACAGGGCTTTTGTCAGTATATCGCTGTTGCGACCACTCATACTTATTATTAGGGATTTGAACACAGCCCAAACCGTAAGTATTAAACGTCGCTGTGTAACTCATCCCAAAATGGACATGATACCTCAATGTGGTTTGTTGACGAGAGGTGTATTATTACTTTTCTAAGCAATCAGACTTAAGATTTTCACCTGGCAGATGAAAAAATATCTCGTAGACCCGAGATCTATCTAGAAACCAGAAAATGACTAAGGGTTTTTTTTTATGTAGCAACTGCTTAGCAACAGCCTGGCATTTTTCTTCAAAAAAATTAGCATTTCTAATTCATTCTATATTCAATTTAACAAAGATCTCTCTAATCCCCTTTAGCTTCATGGAACCACCAGTTCTCTGAATGTAATCTTTAAATAGGATTCAACTAATTTCACATCTCTATAATAAACCACAGTAAATCCCCCTTAAAGTCACTCTCTCCCGAGTAGTAAATTAGTATTCTATCGCTCTTTCATCTGACCCCAGCGCTTCCCCCGTCTTGTTTTTGCATTGCGGCTAAAAGTAAGAAGATAATATTGCTGTGAGGATTTCATATCACTGAACAAAGGCAACACTAGACAGTCTGTTTTGCCATGTCAATGTCAATGATGCCACCTCCCTGACAGCCTGTCACTTTGGAGAGCTCGTGTCCCCCCTCATTCCTCCTGCAGTAAAGGAGAAGCCAACCTGATTTTCACACGATCTGATGGCCCTTGTTTTAATAGGCTAAATTTAAGGAGTAGCAGCTATTTTTTCTTTCTTCCGGGGCTTTGATTATGACTTCTATCCGACTTTGATATCGGATACATTTCCTGTGTACAATGTGTCCATTTTTAAGAACTATTACAAAACAGAGTGATCTGACCTTTAAAAAAATAAGTGCACTGTTTGTTGTTTTCATTTTTTTAATATTTAAAAAGAAAAAAAGAAAATAATATTTAAAACAACATTTAAGTAATTCTAAAAAAAAAATAATACATACTAAAATCACACAAACGATTTATTCAGTGTGATTTATATATATATATATATATATATATATATGTGTGTGTGTGTGTATATAATTTTTTTTTCACGACACTCAAGGTCACCTAACAAATCTTCCTAAAAACATTAAAATGAGAAATATAGACAAACCATATTATAATATACATTAGACACTTAAAAATAAGATATTGCTCAATACATGTGCAATCATAAATAAGCTTGTTTATATAGTTTTTAGACAAGATTTAAAAGTGTCAAGTCTGACGCTGTTACGAATGTCCTGGGTAAGGGAGTTCCACAAATGAGGGGCAACATAACTAAAAGCCCTTGATCCCACACTGTTTATAATTTGTAATGAAAAGAATTACAAAATTTACAGAATTACAAAAATGCTACATACAAGCCTTCTTTATATGGCGACTTTTGTACCGTCAATCTTTTTTTATTAAAACCATCAGAGATTAAAATATGTATGATCATTTCAGATTAGATATTGTGTGGCCCATGAATGAAGGTTTTGCTTCACAGAAGGACACAATCAGAAACAACCTGAGAGTTTTCCTGTTTTCCTCTCTTTACTGAACACAATTGTGCAGTTATTGATGTGGGAGTGCCAGCAGCTCAGTGAAGTCCAAGGAGAAATCGATCCAATCAGTCTGACCTAGTGATTCCCTCCCCTTCTGCTCACGGTGAACTGCTATTGATCAGGCCTGATCACGGCCCCAGGGCATATCCACACACAGTCAGGGACACATCCTCACTTAAAGGAGCAGCGGGCCCAGGAGAGTGAAGGATGAGAGATCCAAGAGGGGAGGGGGGTATACGACAGTGGCCGACTCAAGCCTCATTAAACCATCTGTCTGATCTCAGGAACTGTCAGCTACCCTGTAAATAACTGTGCCAGCTTAACTTGACAAAACACCCGGTATAGAGCCCATGAAGTCGACAGGGCCACTAGCCTGTCGATGGACAGCCAATTACGTGAGGAGAGAGCAAAGACAGTGGCCCCGAAACCCGCCTCTGATGACCGGGAGATTAGCGTAGGCTTCAGGTTTGTAAATGGGTTTACCCTTGACCAACATCCACTCTTGTTGCTCATCCCAGAAAACTGGGTTAAGAGGCCAATTAGAGAAAAAGCCCAATTAGCCTAATCGTCTGCTGAGTTAAAGAGCAGAGTGTGGAAGGGGATGAAAGAGTGACAGAGAATAGAAGGAATCAGGTAACAGGACTCATACTGGGAGACCCAGCATGCATTAGAGCGGTTGTTGACTACTATACTGCACCACTTAACACGAGACAAACTAAAATCACACAGGAGACAACTTGATATTTAAATAAAATATAGAACCATGATTGATATACAGTGTGTACATGTATAAATGCGTGTGTGTGTGTGTATGTTTGTATATAGCTAAAATATATATTTTTATATACTGCACATTATTTTAGTTTTTACTATTTTATTCAGCTTATTTGACAAAATAGTATAGAATTTTAGTATTGGCTATTTATGGGTTGTCGTTCATGTGAAAATAATAATTTGCTTGTCTGTATTGGCGAATTTTAACTTTGGTAAATTTCCGTCATTTGTGAGGCAATGCTTCCCTGCTATTAGAAAGAGTTGATTACTGTTTGTTTGTTTTTTATATTTAAAAGTGTTTGTTTTGCACGCACATATTCACTTTTTTGTTCGTTTACATTATGCTGAACTGTCGTCTTTTGTCTCTACAGCCCAGTCTGAGGTCGGACATGGGTCTGGCGAGCCCAGGGCCTGTCACCACCTCTGGGAAGTCACCCACTCCGTTCTACTCTTTTACTGGCTCCAATCCACGAAGACGCTCCCTTCAGGACTCGGCTTCACTGGGTCAGTGCCTGTCCAATGCCCTCAATGAAAAAGCATGACTATAGCGTCATTATTATTTTTTTATATTGAACACTAACAGACAATAATGGAAATGTAATTTTTGTATGCTGAATTTAAGAATTCCTCGATTTCTGCCACACCAATGCTCTCATATTTGTCTTTGTAAACCTGTAATCAAAGAGACATCTGACTGAGTGCCTCCTCATGCTTGTTTATTCTTTTCTCAAAGTTGTTTTTGTATTCTCTCCACAGATCCTGTGCAAACAAAGAAAGTGCGCAAGCCCCCTCCTGGCCTGCCTACATCTGTGAGTACAGCATCATTTCATCTTTCTGCCATCGCTTTGCTTTAAAAATAGATGCTAGCGCACAAGCAGGCACCAACAGAGGCGTTTAATGAAAGCCGTTGGTACGGCGGCACACACATTTTTGAATTTCATCTTATCAAAGTCGTCCTCTGGCACGGTGGCAGCGTGTACCTGTGCGTATGCCAAGCGTATGTACACGGGAGGCCAAACCTGCCTCACAAATCAGCTCTGTTGTGTTGGCGAATCCACCGTTTGGAGCACGGCGAGTGTAGGTGCACGGTAACGATGGTTGATTGATTTGTGAGGCTGCCCCGTCAGCGCTAGCCTCCCACTCCTCCACTCTCCCGCGGGAACAAGGGCTCAGGGACATGAGCTGTCATGCGGCATCTCCGCCACAGCTCTTTTGATGTTTAATTAGTCATTATGTAGCCAGAACAGGAGGACAGACAGAGATTAATAACGTGGAATTGGTAGTAAATTTCCATGGGCGATAATCCCGGTGGAGCACCAGACATTAGGATTCGGAGGAAGTGTGGAGCTCAGCTTGACACCGCCTGTGACCCCCGTTCGCCCAACTCCCTCCCACCCTTTCTATATGCATAAATCGCACATTCGAACAGTCATTGTGGGAAAACAGAGGGCAGATAGTGAAAGCCTTCTTTTAGATTTGCCCTCAAACCACAGTGCTGGCTGCAATGAATGTGTCCCCAGATGCAGCGGCTTTAGCACAGAGATCCCCTCACGTTAATACAACAGGATTCGGATTCCTCCCGCAGAACAAAACGAGGCCTTTGAGGGCCGCGTGGCAGCAGGATTAGTCTTCGTGAGCTCTCAATAATCGCACGCAATGCAGGCGAGAAATCAAGCGCGACTCTTCCACGAGGCATGAATAAGAAGTCGCGCAACGCACTTTTGTCTTTAAATTTGTGTTTGAATCGTTGCTTGTCTGGAACAGAGTCGCTCCTGTTGATACGAGACTCGGGGGTGAAATGGGGAGTGAGATACTTTTAGCTACCAATGCCAGAGGAAAAAACTAGGGAAGACAGAAAAAGATGAGAGAGGTGGGGTGGTTATGGGGTTGAGGAAAGATTGGTGGCCTCGTGGGGTACATCTCTTTGTTGTGTAAATGGACATAGGGCTTTATTTGTCACTACTTAACACATGGCCGCAGGTGCACTTGTGTGACTCATAACTCGAAGCAGTTCAATTCAGCGCAGGGAAGAGCGCCAGGAATATAGAACTCTGCTCTTGTAAGAAAAGGCTGGATTCTCTTCAATATCACACTCACAACAGATGAACTTGTATGTCACCTTTGTATCTGAAAAATCTGAACATCGCAAAAATAATTTGTCAATATTCACGAATTTGCAGCTTTTCCATCTCATGTGTTCAAGAGAACAAAATCGTCACTTTTTGGGGAATTGCCGCAAAATAGAAATGTAAATTATAATTACTGTGGAAACCACTATGGCTGTTTAACTGAGGCCCAGACACCTGGTATTACAGTAAGTTGCATTTTGGCCTATCGGATCACAAGTGGACGACGCTAAATACAGGTGTAAACGGGGTCTAAAATGTTTTGAGCTTGTCCACTTTCGACCACTTCAAGAAGTAGTCGAAAACGCATTCGACCGGATTGCTATCGTAGTGTAGCCGCAAAAGGCTGCCTTCTCTCCGGCTTAATGCGTAAACATTATGGCAAGTGCGCTAGCCAGACGGGATTTAAACTTTGTTGGATGAAGACCCAAATTTAGTTTTAAGACGAAAAAAGTACCAAGCACAATGTTCTCTCACCATTCCTGATTTCTAACATGCACTCACAGCGTTTTGCTTGATCTTGCAGCTATCAGAGCAATAACGCAAGCTGATGCTTCATGTTTTTCCATCGTCTCCGGTCGCATTCATATGTAAATTGCACAAGCTTATTTTGTCCATTAGATCGAAAGATCTGAAAAATTTACCCATCCTTAGACCCTCCCCTCAAATAAATCAGGACAGAAATGGTTGAAAATGGACAAAAGAGATGGATTAAAATACCAGGTGTAAACGAGTGTCTCCCTCCTCTACTTGTGACCTGATCGACCAAAATGCATCTTAAAACTAGGTGTAAACAGGCACTAAATGTAATGGATTTAGAGCTCATAGGGAAAAAAAAATTCATTAGACTTTTTTTTTATTTGGTCAGGAGTTTTATAAACTGGATTAAAACTGTATTAGTAATTTGGGGCAGATGTCTTATGCCCTATGCCCAAAGTGTTCTTCAGTTTTGACCCGAGGGCTTAGCATACGAGTAACTCCAGAAGTTATAACCGATAAAAACTCGTTTAAAACGAATCCCCTCACACAAGCACCTATGTTGTTGAATCTCCAGTAGTTTGTTATAGTTATTGTTCCGTTTTAACATTTTCTTTTTGTAGATGCATGTGTACAATATGCGCACACTATTCTGATAAAATATATGTCACATGCACTGTACACATACTCTGAAGTGTGTGTAACAACCAGAGTGTACTTTGGGCTTGAGAAAGACAGCGAGTAGTAGTAGTGAGTGAATTTTTTGATCCGCATGATGTGATTTTCATGTGCTTTTATGCAATATCCTACTAAATTGGATAGAAACCCATTTATTGTAGATGTAACACAGCCACTTGACTTTTTTATGTAAATCTTGGCATTTAAACACACTTAGTTTAGTGCTTTTGGTGACAATAGTCATCGTTGGTTGAGAGATGTTGAAGGGCTAGTCGTAAAACCAAAGTTGTAAATGTGGGCTATGGCAGCCTCGGCGGCACAGGTGCACCTGCAGAGGCACGTAGGGTTGTTGGGGCAGCTGTGTGTGTGTGTGTGTGTGTGCGCATGCAGTCTGCTGGGTACCTGTACAGTGGGCTTGCAGCTGCAGATGCCTCTGAAAGCTTTTGCTAGTGTAAGCAGACGAGCCCCACTAGAGGCCTGTAGAGCTGCTTGATAAACAAAATGAACACAATGCTTCCCATCATCAGACCCTCTGCAGGGAATACAACCCCCAACTCACCTAAAAATACTTTATCTATTTACCTCTTACCAGCTCATCTCTTTCTTTTTTTTTAACGCAACACGACTGATGGATCGGCATAGTTTATGTATGGATTGTAAATATTTATGGAAAAACATCCGCTCCGTTTTAGAGCAGCGAGGGCATGCTTTACGACATAAAGCCCCAAAGAAGACATGGCAGCAGAGCAGATTGAGGACGTACAAATATTTATAACCATGTTTGATTTGTGTACTTGCTGGAAGCTGAGGGAACCTTGTTAACCCTTGAACTGCGGGAAATGGTTTAAAGAAAGATAGCGGATGTTTATTATACAGTCTTTAAACACTTGGAGATTAGACATAAATAGGTCTGGTAAATAGGTTTAAGTAGGTTTAAACTTAAAAATGAGTTTAAATGGGTTTAAAATAAGATTTGGCTAAATAAAATCATATTGTGATTTATATAATAATAATTGTTACATACATTACTATTGTAATAATAATATTTCACTGTAAAATAATAAAAATAAAGCATTTAATAAAATGAATAATTTTATTTTACTGCACAATAAAAAAATTACAATACTAACATTTTCATCTTGATTTATTCATTTTTTAAATGTTAAACCATGAAACTTCTCCTTTTTTTGACTAAGTTTATAAATGCTTCTCATTATTACCAATGTAGTGAAATGGGTGGCATACGTCACGTTCCCAAATTCATGTTATAAGCGACCCAAACCCATACCCAAACCCAAACTTTGTGAGGATCAGCATTTACTGTGAACCAAGCCACTAAAAACATTGTTATCATGAGCTGTTTGCATATAGATGAACACAGTGCCACTCTTCACTGTAAAATGTGCAGCGTACATCAGTGTTATTTTAGTATCATTGAAATACTATTATAGTTTTTCTTAATATTTTGAATTAGATTATGTTTTTATAAGTTCTTTTCATTTTAGCTAATTATTGTTGTGTTTTATCATTTCTATTAGTTTTTGTCTTTTTCAAATGTCTAGTTTTTAGTTTATTTTAGTACATCAATTTGAAAAAAAAAATTGTCTTTGCAAATAGCTAAAATAAAATAAGTTTATTTCAGTTAATGTTTATTTTATTTCAAGTAATAAAAAAAAGTTTTAATGGTTTTTCTTATAATAATAAGCCTGGTGAATGTGTATATGTAGTTAAAACACACTCTTTGCGACTGAATTATCGCACTAAGCCATATCGGGATTTCGATTTTATTTCAATGAATCGTTCAACCCCTAGACATTATGTAAGGGCCATTCTTACCAGTTTTACCGCATGATGCCTGGTTAACTAGTTGTTTTATTGTGTGGTAGTGTTTTCAGGAATCTCTGCTCGCAGATGAAGGTGTGGTGCTCGGCTCGCAGCTAAGAGCGTGGCAGACGCGTGTTCTGCATGTGCGTTTGGCGCAGCAGAGCAGCGATGCTTTCAGGCAGCTGTGTGGGCACCTGCTGAAGGACCCCAGCCCTCCTGACAGCCGTTCTTGTACTGAGGGAGAAAACGAATCAGAGGCGGATGGACGGCCCCATGACTTTGGGCGAGTAACTACATCTTGTGGGAGATGTATACTTGGCTGAGAGCCTGGAGCTACAGCCTATGTGTGTAAATAGCCAGGCTTTTTTTAAACACCCTTGTCACAGGCACGACTGTTTGATGTGACAATGGCTGCACCGGGGCGCCGATCTTCAGCCCAGAAGAGATGATCGGAGGAGAGAGAGAGAGAGAGGCAAGGAGAGAAAGCAGCAGGGAGCATTCGCCTTCCTTCGGGGCCTTTTGCATGCGAGAACACTGGCTGTGAATAACAAAAAAGATTGTCATTTGCTCTTGACAGATCACTCAGGCACCCTCGCTCGGGCAGAAGTTGCACTTAGCGATGAAACGAGCACCAGGAGAGAAGTGAGAAGAAGGTTATGATCCACTGTGGCGACAAGGACACGAGACTAGCGCCCAAAGCTTGGAGGATGTCATCTCGACTAGAGCTTCTCCATTCAGAAGATGCATCGTGCATTTTTGACTAGACAGCCATCTACAGGCCATGCAAGCTAAAGCAGGTCACCGATGCCACATTGAGCTTTTAGTTTGTGCTTCTTCTGGGTTGTTTCCATCTTCTTTTTTCCCCTAGTCTCTTTGAACCCCCTGCCTCTAATGCAAGGTCACGACCTGGCAGTGAAGACCCTGTGTAGTTGGACATGCCTTGGGATAAAAGCCCCACTAAAGCCCTGTAAAGAATAACAGTACAGTTTGATGTAGGTCTTTCATGTGGCCACTGCTCTTTGTTCTGGAGAAAATCTCTGTTCTCTTTTTCTTTTGTTTCCTCAGTGCTGGGTTTTTATGGTCTCACATCTCTGTTTTAAAGAGCATATTCTACAGCTAGAGGTATTGATTAAAATATCTATTTGGTTTGATATCTCTGAGCTTACGGTCTCGTGCTCTCATTCTGGGTCATTCTGTGTTCTCCCATGACCCAAACAATCAGACGGTTTCCTGTATCCTGTGGCTTTTAATAGCTCTCTTGATCTTCAGACATTCTACTTCCTCCCAAACTTATCTTATATTTAGGCTCATTATGTCCCACTTGTAACCATGTGGCTGTCTGAGGTTTGTCCTCTAGGTCATCAGGTCATAATCCTGCCACCAGAGGGCAGTGCACTGGGTCAGTGGGTGTGTGTGTGTGCGTGTGTCTCTGTGTGTGTGTGTGTGTGTGCGCGCGCGCGCGTGTGTGTCTCTCTCTGTGTGTGTGTGTGTCTTCACATAACAATGTTTGAGTTTTGAAATTTCACAATAACAACTTCACAACTTCAGTACCACGGCAAAAAAATAATTTGCTATTGCTTTTATCTTAAAAAAAATGATACTTTGGCATGTAGCATTCAGTTATTTTGCAGATAATTATCCAGGGAAGCCTTTAATAAAAAAAAAACTTTCAATAAAATGATGGACAAAGAAATTATATGTGATTTACTTTTTCTTGTCAATATTATTTGATTAGATTATTATTTGATTGATTAGTTTAAAAATTAATGTTTGATTCAATAGAGTGCATTTGCACTGCATGTTTAGCACAGATCCAATAATTGTATTTTATTTTATTATTTTATACATTAACTTATATTGCATTTACTGTATACCTCATAAATACATACAGTTTTATATTTTGCTATCATTACCTTAATTTTAGTATTGACTTCTGTCAAAATTAGTCATAATTCTAGTCATATAAATAAACAGTAGTTGTCTACAGTATATCATTTAAATAGTTTGGTAAGTGTGTGTGTGTGTGTGTGTGTGTGTGTGTGTGTGTGTGTGTGTGTGTGTGTGTGTGTGTGTGTGTGTGTGTGTGTGTGTGTGTGTGTGTGTGTGTGTGTGTGTGTGTGTGTGTGTGTGTGTGTGTGTGTGTGTGTCTGAAAGGATATGAGCTCATCAGATATGTGATTAGATAGATGTTCCTGGTTTGTGTCTGATGCTGAACAGAGACGTGCCCACCTCTTTATCAGTTTAGGACGAGGGAACAAGTCTCTTTATCTGTTTAGGCTGCTGAAAGTTTCCTCAGACTTCAGAGCCCTTAAACATGAAGAGCACAAACATCAGATACATGTGTGCCTTTCAACTACAGTTAGAGTGCAAGAACACAGCATAGGAATGTGTTCGATGCGCATTCAGATTTCAGATATCCTTAAACAGATTTTGTTTGTATTTTGCATGAATGCACATCCTTACAGCCGTGGTCCCTTTAAGAGCGTGCTCTGTCAACAGTCAAAGCTGATTATCTTAAGATGTGATGTGTAAAGCACAGCTAATCTGAGGCGCAGTGGTGTGATTTACCTGGCTGCAGTGAAGCGGGCACGTGAGCCCCAGACACGCTGGTTGTAGGTTAGTAGAGAGCAGATGTCACATGTAGAGAAGGTGTTCACTGTGGGCTGTGGCTGTTGGGGCAAGCCAGGTAAGTGGGTGAGCCGCTTTCTTGTCGATTGATGTCACGTGCATCGTAATTGGATGAAGACCTGTTGTGCGTTGGCCCAGACATGCAAAAAGGCTTCTAAACCTAAATCTCTCTCCTGAAAGTTGATGAAAGGGCCCTGGTGGATTTATCGTGTCTGGAGGAGATGCTCGCTAAATACTGGTGTTATTCTATGTATATAGTGTTTATGCCGTTTTTTTCCCGTGTTTTGTCGGGGCGCTATCCTCAGGCAGGGAAACATTAATCATTACAAGCACATAACAGAATGCTCATAAGCCCACGAGACCCATGGAGAGATATTTTCCTCCTAATGTGTTGTGATGAATGGCCTTATAGAAACACAAAGATGTTAAATTAGCTTGTATGGGCTGAGATGAGCTTTCTGCATGTTTCTAATTTGCAGGCGTGGGATGTGTGTGGGGATGTTGATGTGGAAGTGTCTAGTTTACAGATTGATTAGTGGGACAGGCTGTCTGCTGCACCTATTACATTTAAACTCCGTAATCCCACACAATCAGTGCAGATGAATCCCAGACCTCCTGCGTCTACGGTGTGTTGAAGAACTGGGTTGTCTCAACAATGTCCCAACCAGGTGCGACTCGACAGTTCAGTGTAATACATTAAGTTTCCGGCAGTAAGTTTTATGCCCTTACTAAAAGAAAAATACTTAAGTGCTATAAGAAATATTCTTAAGTGTGTTTCATCAGAATTTTTTTATTATTTTTAAAGTGAAAATGTTTAAATGCATACTCTACTGTTTGGGGTTAGTACACTTTTTTTTCTGAAAGAAATGAATACTTTTACTCAGCATGGATGCATTAAATTGGTCAAAAGTGACAGTAAATACATTTGCATTGTATTGTGGTTTCAATACAGCACAACTGTTTTCAACATTGATAATTAGAAATCTTTCTTGAGCAAATCAGAATATTAGAATGATTTCTGAAGGATCATGTGACACTGAAGACTGGAGTAAAGATGCTGAAAATTCAGCTTTGCCATCATAGGAATAAATTACATTTAAAAATATATTAAAATAGAAAACAGTTATTTTAAATTGTAACTATTTTACAGTGTATATATATATATATATATATATATATATATATATATATATATATATTGAAATAAGGGCTGACAAAGACATCCTGTTGCGCTTCTGGCTGGTTAAGGCAAACCATGTTCAAGCAAATGTCCAACGAAACTCACCTGTGGTTGGTTATATTCACAGTGGTGATGACCATAATGAAGTTGTGTCTGGCAGCTGTGTGGAAATCTTGCGAGAACAAAGCAAACATGCGTTGTGAACTCTCCGGACATGTGTCCGTGATTTGTGATTTCATTTCTGTCCATTTTCATTTGTCGCTTTCATTATTTTTTTCCGTGATCTTTTCCTCCCAGCAGTGCATTCTTTATCTGGATTTGTTTTATGGACCCTTCAAGCATTCCCCCATCGTAGCCGTCTCCCTCCTAAAGAATCGAATTGAAACGGCTCCAGGTTTAAAGTGGTACCAGCCTGTCGATCTCAACCACCTTGGACACATTTAAAAGAGTCTCACTCAGAGAAGAAAAGAGAATAAATAATAATAGAATTAGAGGGGGAAGCATAATAAAGTATCGTTTTCTGGGAAGGCTTTCATCTTTCCATAACAATAATGTTGTGGACGGTCCGAGGGAGGATGGTGTTTGGACTGGGAAGCCTGCAGTGACAGACATGAAAGGGCCCGTAGTGGAGTGGGCTGGAGTGGGCTTTAAAGAGACCGATGCCACTACAGGTCAGCGTGTTCACAGCACGTGGACGACCTTGGCCTCCCCGTCTATTTTTGCATTTGCCTCTCTTCCACTTCCACCCTTGCATTTCCCTTCCTTCCCCTCATTTTCTTCTTCCACCCCCAGTGCGCCTGTCATTTGGGTTGTGTACCCTACCGCCCCCTTGGTCTATGGGCAAGAGGCCCGTGAAGGGGAGCGCTGGGTACAATGCGAGCGAGAGGAGGGGACGTGTGAGGAAATGGAGCGTCATTGCTCTCGGGGCTTGACGTCAGGCTCGGCCCCTCTGCAGCTGTTGGATGTGTTCAACAGCTCTCTATGTTTACTGTCACGCCACTGTGGGGGACTATTAAAACAACAGCCACAGGTCCCAACTTTCAGCACCAGACTTGGTTAAGGGCAAACAAGTGCGTGGCGTAAAACTCAAAAGCATACATTAATATCAGTATATAAAATATTATGATGAATAAGATAAAACTTACTATTGAAAAGTATGGCGTCATTAAGATTTGTGTTTGTTTTTGAAAGTCACGTATGCTCCAATGCTCCATTTATTTGATTGAAAATACAGTAATATTCTGAAATATTATTACAGTTTATTGTAACTGTTTTCTACTTTTTCTTTATCTATCTAATTTCTTATTATTATCAAAGTAGAAAACAGTTAGTGCTGCTTAATATTTGTGGAAACCGTTGTTCATTTTTTCAGGACTGTCACTTTTTATGTTATTAAGTATTAATATAAATATATTTATATATTATATTAAACAGTTATCCCTAAAACGTCTTTTTTTTTCATTTACAAGATTATTGATGTAGTGTGGAAATCCTCTTCATATCCTCAATCTAACCCCTCCATAAAATAAAAACAATAATCACTAAACAAAAAGATTAATCAGCAAGGGATTTAGACCAGTGTCTGTTTCTGTTTCTGTGTTTGTGTGCACCTCTAAAGTGTTTTTTTATTTCATTTTCTGTAAAAGAACAGACAAGAATCAACAGGTAAATGAACATAACAAGTCATTTCAGTGTTTTGCTCGGCCCTTATTCGCACGAAAAATCCACCATTCTAATTTCCTTTCTGTCTCTTTTTTTAAAGTACAAGTCAATCCACTTACTCATTTGTTTCTGGCCCTCCCTCGCACTTTATCCTCCATCTCCCCCTCCTCTCTTAGCCTCAGCACTAATGAGGCTTTAGGGGAGCCGAGCTCTGGGTATTGGTCCGTCGTCCTCTTCCTCCTCCCCTTCCCATAAGCCCTCCCCCCTTGCTGCCGGCTGAGTTGGTACGGTCCTGCTTTGCATGAGTTGTCTGTGAGTAGATCCATGTGTAGGGGGCCAGCACTGAAGGAATTAGTCCCTTGTGCAGCGAGTGGATGTATGTGCACTGAGCGGGTTGGTGAAAAGAGATCCTCTGTATCTGGCTCCACGTCTTTCCCAGCATCTCTGAGGCTTTTATCATGTATTGCGCCTACCCCGTGCCTGGAATGGGCAGCATGTATTACTACAACGGAAAATCGGTGAGTGCCTTCTCTCCCTAGAGGAAATGTGTTTAAGTAAACATGTTTTTCATGTGCATGGTGGGCTGTCGGGTTTAATGGAGTGGTGAGCCGTGTCAGTTCAGTGTGTTGAAACTGAGTTGGAGGGTCTCGTTGCTCTCGGCTTTGCCCGTGTGTGTGTGTGTGTGTGTGTGTGTGTGTGTGTGTGTGTGTGTGTGTGTGTGTGTGTGTGTGTGTGTGTGTGTGTGTGTGTGTGTGTGTGTGTGTGTGACTGCTGACTGTGTTTCCATTACCTCAGTCTGAGCTAGGTCAACATTTACTTTCATTTGCTGTTTAAGAAGCGTGAGTTCTTACCCTGATTTTAACTGCTGTAGAGAGTTTAAAAATTGACTGAGCATCTGAAATCTAAATGTTTTAGAGACAAACTGTCACATCTGCAAGTCTCTATTTTCTTGATAAAAAGGCACTTATTTTGGAAGGTTATTTGGTGTTGGGAAGTTGTGTGTGACGGACTGCTGGCTGAGCTTGTGTCTCACCGTCAGCTCTGAGTGTCCGCTTTGCTGAGCGCTGAGACGGGCTCACAATAATAACAAGTGGGAGTCTGGGAGTGATTAAGGAAGAGAGTGTGTCTGTTGAGGTTTGACTTTCCTGTTTGCAGATTGAGCTCAAAGCAGCAGCATCGCTGTTCCTCCATCTGTTTTTAATCAGCCAGGCATTCTTCTCAATACAGGAATCCTGATGGGACTCCTAAATCTCTCCACCACAGGCCCTTTGATTTCTGTGTGCCTCTCACGATGCCTGTTTGCCTGTCTGCGTGTGGCTGCTCGTGTGAACGCTCGTGTGCATGTGTGCTGAACGCTTGTCAGGTGCTTGATGATTGGATTGGTGGTACGGGCTCATGAGACGGAGGAGGTGGCGACTCAAACCTGCACTTGTGCCTCATGAGTGGGCGTTTAGGTTTACTTCAACAGTGTCTGAAAAGATAGAAAAACCTGTATAAACTTCCCTTTGGGAATGACCTGAAAGGTAAAAATGATTCATATAATTAGAAGAACTACATCAATTATCACTAACTGTGAATGTGAACGAGAAAGAAGAGATGTTACACTTGAACCTGCACTTGTTCCTCACGACTGGCTTTCCTTAAATAGTTTCTGAAAAGATGACAAAATCTGATAAAACTTACCTTTAGGTGCCTCCCAAGAAAAAGAATTAGAAGAATTAGAACTATATATAAAAAAAGAAAATATAATTATATAATTTGTAAGAAAGTCCTGTATGACCTTGCTTAGCTAGATACCATGATGTGTGGGTGGGGTTAGTTAAAGTTTGGGGACAAATTTATTCCAAATATGATAGATAAAAATGACAACACGTTTGGGAAAAAAATATAATTTTTTACTTTTATTATTGTTATTATTATTATTATGATATCATTTATAATAATATAATTTAAATATTATTATACAGGTTATGGTCAGATTGTAGTATATATAATTAGTTATATAAAAACAATATCTATGGTATGTCCTCATTTAGATGGCCAAGTAAACATGAGTTGTTGTGTGGGGGGAGGGGGGTTAGAATGCTCCACCTAGTTCCTTAAAAGTGAGTCGCTGCTCCCCAGACAATGCAAAGTAGAGAGGAAAAAGTTTCCAGTAGATTTCCCTGATGTCTTTCTCTCTCTGTCTGTGTGGGGCTCTGGAGATTTCTCCATCTGTTTGCTGAATTTAAGAATGATCCGTTACCCGCTTCATAAGAGCTTGCTTATTCAATTTCTATGTTGTTCTCATTATTCATGCTGCTTTTCACAAGGGCGTCAGCAATCATGTTTGCACAACTTTCTTAAATTTCCAATCTCGTTTCTGGGGACAGAGACCCCAGCTTGTGTTTAAACTTCTTTTGAGGTCATCTGACAGAGTCCAGAGTTAGCTTTCCTCATAGGCCATTATGACAGATCTCTTTGTTCCTGAACCACAAAGCTCACTTTGATCTTTTTATATTAAGTATTTCCAGCCTTGTAATGCAGGCTGGGAGGAAAGAGAAAATGAGGAGCATGTGGCTCACTCGGGTCAGAGTTGAGCTTTATGATCCAAAGCACTGGGTAAATGCCCAATAAACCCTTCCTTGTGTTGCTTTATTTATATCTTGGCACACAGATATCATTTATTTATTAAATGTCAGATGCTGGGAGCATCAACAAAGATAAAAGTCACATTGATTTGTTTGAATGTCAGGCTGGTACCAATAATTTTATGGCGGGCCCTGGAGGGCAAGCGGCCTCCCCGGCTTTGATTGGGTCAGTTTATGACGTGTGAAGTATTTTATTTCCTCTCTGCTGTTCTCACTTTAATTCACATATTTATAAGTGTTTGTCTAAGGTGGTAGCTTTTCCTCTAAGATTTATGGGGCCTTCTGCAGGAAAAATAATGCTTAGTGCTCTCTTTTTTCTTCAGATACATACTCTTTTTGAAGGTTTTGTTCTGGTTGAAAGTTTGCATAATGAGTCAGCACCGTCTGTAGTTGTTCAAAGCAGACCATCGTGTTGTTTTTCTCCTCTCGAAAGGCTTCCACCTGTATCTGTAAGGAGCAAAATGCTTTTAAGTTTCAAAGTTTTACCGTCTGCTCTTTGTAGACAGACTTGGCTTTAAAAGTCAAAACGTGTCCCTTCAGGACAGAGCTGCTGTGTTCAATAGGGGCTCATTGTGCGTGAGTAGCGTGCCTTTTCGCCTTGATAAGTGTGTTAGATGGGAGTTGAAAAGGAAGGCCCTCGGGCTGCGATCCGACTCCAAACAAGTGACATGCAGAGGCAGGATATTTTCTTGTCACTCGCGGTCCCTCTGCTCTGAACCCGTCCTTGTGGGTTATTCTGTTGTTCTGCCTTTTTTCCTTCCTCTATAATCATTTCTCTCTCTCACTCACTCTCTCTCTCTCTATTCCCTGCCTCTCTCACTGTTGTCATTGGGCTTATCCATATGTTGACAGTTTAGTGGTTTTTCCGTGTGTTGTTGTGATGGATGTGGTTTTCAGATCAAAGGAAGGTGTGACAGGCAAGAAAGGAGAGGAAAAACTAATTTCACTCATCAGCATGAGCCTTCGTCTCCATTTACTCACAGAGGAATTGAAATAAAAAATACTATATTGTTCGTGACTACATTTTAATGACAGATGGAAATGAATTTAGCGATTTTGGAAATCTATACAGGGTTGCTGCCCTAGAAAAATAATTTAAAAATAGTCATGTAAAAGTGAATAGTTTTTCTTTTTTTTCTTCTTTTTTTTTGCTATATTAAAATGTTTAAGTGGATGTAAATTGCTATTCGTGATTGCAGTCTCTAGAAATGATTTTTAAAAGTATTTTATAATCTTATAATTATCACTAATTACTGTAAAAGTCTTGGAAATGTATTGGTTGAAAAAAAAAAGTATGGGAACTCCAAATATACACCTCTACTAACTAATTTCTTTCCACCGTTTATTTCCATGCTCAGTATTTACAAAAGCAGTACAATGAGGGTAAAAATGTAAACGTGGGTGTATAGATCAGAGGGTTGTGAATAACTGACAGCTTCCTAATTAAAGCTCTGGTCAAAGGAAGCGTTTCCTTTGCTCTTTCTCTCGTGCTTTCTTTCATTCTCTGTCCTGGTGGTGGAGCGGGGCGCCGGTGTTTTGGAAGGTTTATTAACGGGTCGGCTGGTTAGCTCGGGGTAAAGCGGACAATTAGCATTATCCGCTGCCATATGCTGCCCATTGAGCCGTGAGGCGGAGACAAAGGGCCCTCTCCCACGCCGCCCTAACCTGAGATCACCAGGGGACTTCCAGCACCCGGGTCACATGTGTGCGCCTGCACACCCACGGGAGCCCGTCGCAGCTTATGAACACACTCACTGCCAATCACATGGGCCCGTACTGCCGCCTCAGCAAGGTGCCCGGCCGCACACAGCTGGCTAAGCTGACTGAAAGGCTTTAGATGTTGATCGTAATACAGAGTGTGTCATGACATGCTGCAGCCATGTGTTTGTGTGTGTGATGAAGGGGATCTTTGCGTACATCTGAAATATTAATGAGTAGGGGGATCTGACAATGGAAATTCAATGCAATTAATATTTGATTAGAATTACTCCTACAATTATTTCCAGTGTATTTCATGTTCATTTCTTACTTCTTAATAAAGTTAGTATATTATTGCGCATTTTCAATGAATATTTGTTGTCATGAATGCACAGGTTATTTTACAATTCTGTTGTTTTGGTAAATAATTATGAATTAATAAAAATAATGAATAAATGAATCAATATCAGAATGAATTCTGTTGTTTTGGTCAATATTTAACTAATTAGGAATAAATAATAAATACATTTAATCAAATCAAAACGAATTTAGACAAATTTCAGATTTTATGAAATATATCATTTAGTAAAGAGTTGTATTTATATCTTGGCACACAGATTTAATTATTAAATGTTAGATGCTGTGAGCATCAACAAAGGTAAAAGTCACATTGATTGGATTTGGTGTAAATAATTATGAATTAATTATTAAAGATAAGTTAAACTGATTTCAGATTTTGATGTATTATGTAATTTAGTAAAGAATTGTAATACAACTATATTGTCAAAACAATTTTTTTTTTTTTTTAATTTTTCAAATTAAATTTTTCAAAATTTCCTATATATTTATATATTTACTTTACTATATATTTACTTATGTCTTACTTTTTATACCCTTTTGCCTCTTTGCCTTTCTTACAGAGCTTTAACATTATATCATGTGGTGTGATTTTATTTTATTTAGAGTAAAAGTTGCTGTGATGTTGAGAGGTTGTGTTTAACTTAAAGTAACTTGAAACACATTGGGCTGCACATCTGCTCTTTGTTACGAGGATTGGTTCTTACAGATGTGAGGGTTCTGTACGCTCCTCGATGAGAGGAATTTAAACAGCAGGTGACGAGGACACCTGAAGTAAAGACCAATGACAGATAATGAGCGAGTCTCTCTTCAACATGTTTACCTAGCGTTCTTTTCGATGTCATACATGCTAGTGTTTTCTCTCTCCCTCTGAGAGGTTTTGTCCCATCTGGTGCAGATGAACTGGGAAAGCCACATTACTGGGCTGTAGCCTCATGTCTTTGATCCTCCTCTACTGGAATGGGCACTTCTGCAGCTGTAACCACTGCTCTGCTGGCCCGACCCTGTCCAACCCCACAGCTCCTAAAATACACATGCGTAAACACAAACACACATGCACCCTAATGCCCTCGCATATTAATTCATTTGTTTTGATGCTTTTGTTCGGCGGGCGTGCATGTCGTTGTCATTATATTACAATTAAGCTCTGAAGTGCGCACTACACAGCAGATAATCCTCCCTTTTTTTTTAGAAGACTAAATTAGCCATATGTTACTACAAATAATTTGTAAATTGGCCATATGCGTTGCATTGCATTGCATTGTTTGTGTTGTATTATGCAGTCAGGTTTTGTGGTATGTGTAAATTAGCCCGAGGGTATGAGGATACGCTTCATGACATGAGCTTGTCTGTACAGTAGTCCCTCTGTTTACAGTAGATATGAAAACAGCAGCCTACGTTCCCTCAAACCTGTCTGTAAGCAGTTGTTCTTGGTCATAATGCATGATTTTGTTTTCTTTTTGCAGGTGTATGCACCATCTCCCAGCTCAGAAGACTTCAACAGAGACTCTCCATCCTACCCGTCCCCCAAACCCCCCGGCAGTATGTTCGCAAGCACTTTCTTCGGTCAGTCACAATCATTTTGTATCACTTTTTTATTATTTATCATTTACTTTGTTTTGATTTTGTTAAGAAAGACTTTTTTTTTCATCTTTTTTTAAGGCCAGAAACATACTTTATCCAAAGCACTGCAAACTGCAAACACAGTTCAGTTGTATACATATCGCATACATTCTTGCATTACTGTGGCGGTAATAGACCCCAAGTGGGCAATAGAGATACCCTCAAATATGTGCTTGCTGTCAAACTAGCTGTGTTAGCATTCAGGTAGCTAGCTATACATATATTGATTTTAACTTGTTAACAAACTGTTTTATCATCATCTAATTGATAGATGATTGTAATTGTAGAGTGTCTACAATTAAATACTGTGTCTAAATAGATAATACATTTGTTGAGGAACAAAATAAAATTATGTTATATATATATATATATATATATATATATATATATATATATATATATATATATATATATATATATATATATATATATATATATGAATGAAATTCGAACGTACTACATCTGCCATGTTGGCTTTGTCATGTGACCTACAGCGTCAGTTCCATCACTTTACTGGGATAGTAAAGTGTTCATTACATGCGCACTTCAGAATCTCAGTGGAAATAGTACATGATCTTGGTACTTTTTGCCTACTGTTTAATGAATACTGTGAATCCAGACATACTACTCTTTTTATGTATTATTTTTCATCTACTGTATAGTAGGGAAGTAGGCATATTTCAGGTGCAGGAGAACTGAAAGAGAATACTAGATGATATTCTCACTAAAGCATTACATTGTGGTCTGACATATTTCATAATGCATGAAATTGAGCTTTCATTGCTAGATGCATTTGCGTTCATGTACTTGCATAGAGTATACTTGACAAAGACCGAATAATCCTTATTAAAAAAATTAAAATAAACATTGACTAGTTTCTAGGATGTCACAGAAACTAGAGCATCCTAGAAACTAGTCAACTAGTCATGCAGAGTTGTAGTATGGAGTTCATTAACAGGTCTCGCACGTATATGTATTTCTCGCACTAAAGCCAAATCTTCCAGTCTACTTTAGTTTTATCAATATTTTCAAACACTAAACAACTTCTGGTACATTCCTTCCTCTAACCCACACATCAGACCTTTATTTTTATATATATATATATATATTATTTTATTTTTTTCACAATTGGGAAGCCTTCTTTTTACATTTCAGTCACTGCCTATCATGCTACTGACTTCACAGACTTAAATAGTAAACCAACCATGCGTTTCTTCTTTGCCAATCAGGACAGATAAAAATTATATTCCCATTTCCAGCCGTGTGTTTCAAACTGTGAGGAATTTCTCCTTTAAAAGTTGAGGCGGAAGCAAGTGAGCAGCGGCTGGCTAAATGTTATCTCAGCTGCGCTCAGCGCTTGGCTCAGACTCAAGTGTAAAAGCAGACTTAAAGAGAGGCCGGTCCGTTTGACATCATCTATCCAAAATAAGGAGTGTGGGGGTCAGGCTTCGGCTCACATATCAAACTGTGTGTTGTGTTTGTCCTTGTTTATCAGCATTATTTATTACATTACTGTCACCTCGGTCTCGGCTAGAAGTTACAAAGTTACTCTTATTAAAACTAGAAAACGAAGATATTCCCTGTGCTTTAATGTTCAAATTTTATAATTTGTTGCATAATCAGATGGGACCCACAATTCCCCTGACCCGTGGAACTCGTCCAATGGGATCAGCCAGCCAGGCTATGGGGGAATGCTGGGAGGATCTTCATCTCACATGCCACAGTCTGGAAACTACAGCAACCTGCACTCACATGACCGCCTGGTGAGAACGCTTTGTGGATTCAGATCAAATACGAACCTTTTATGTAGTATAACCATGTTCATAGAGCTAAAAAAGTTGCTCTTCCTCTGAAGTTTCCATGTTCTCTCTCTGTCACAGAACTACCCGCCACACTCGGTGTCTCCCACAGACATCAACGCTAGCCTGCCACCCATGTCCAGCTTCCACCGCAGCAGTGCCAGCAGCTCACCCTTCGTGACCGCATCTCACACCCCACCCGTCAACACCACAGAGGGAGTCATGGGTACGTTGTCCCGCGCGTTTATAGGGTCACTCTTCATTTATCATTCTTAGGAATAATTTCACAGAAATAATTGACATTTTAAAATGCATTACAGTAGAAAATCTTTTTTTTTTTTTTACTGTAGTAATATTTCACAATATTTCTGCTTCTGCAAAAAAAAATGCATCCGTGTGTGTATATATATTTTTTATTATTATTATTAATTTAAACTTTTGATTTTGTTTTGCCATATACAAAATATATACATCAGTAATTTTCTTCACCCAAATATTTGTCCCCAAATGTCCCCAAAGATTGTTCAAAAATGATTTATCACTTATTTATATCAGCACTTTTTTAGATCGATCAGGTCACACACCTATAAAGAATGCATGACACTAATGTCTCTGTCAGCTCTGTTCTGTTGTGAATCCCGTATCCCTGTGTGGTCTTTGTAGCTGCTGCCAACCGAGGGAATGCCACTGGAAGCTCTCAGACTGGAGACGCGCTGGGAAAAGCCCTGGCTTCGGTGAGATACTTCTCCATTCAACCAGACTGATTAATCCATGCATTAACCATTTCAGAGAAAAGGGATTTCCTTCCCTCCATATACATCCCTCCGTCTTTCACAGACCGAGGAATTAAAGACATTGCGTTATTATTTTAACTACTGAGCGGTATACGGTTTCAGGCATCGTAAAACATACCCCATGCTGTCCAACTTGCTTTCGGGATCTTCGTGTTGTAGACGTGGGCGAGATTACCCGACATAATGGTGCAGTTAATTCTTTAAAGGACAGGACTTGTGCTCTTAGGCTGGGTATTAGTAGCAGTGTAGAAGGTTAAGAGATTGGATAAGGTCAGAGGATCTGTTTGTGGATGGTTCTGGACCTAAGCTCGGATAATTGTACTCTTAATCTCACAGTATACAAGAAAAGGAGCTGTACATAAAAGCCTGTGGATTATTCATTGGTTTGGATAATGAGTGCTGGCGTTCGTGCAAGTTCCTAGTGTGTCCCTGAAACTGGAGCTTACAATAACCTCTAAAACTTGCCGAGCTTAACTTAAAGACTTATTTAGCTCTTAAAAAAATCCTGCAGACTTGCTTATCTCACAGTAAGTCACAACAAGACTTTTTTAGTAGGAACACATCTGGACTGATTCAGCACTGTTTCGGACGGGAGCCATAGACTCACCTCTCGGCTGAGGACAAGGACAAGCTTTTTATAACCTTTTAATGTTGGAACGGTTGTAGCGCCCACATCTTCTGTGGAATTAGATGCCTAAAATCGCTGCTCTTTGATTGAGGAAAAGAAAGAAAAGAAGAAAAAATGTAATAAGATACTGTGGGTGAGGCTACGAGAGCATACTCTGGCTCACAAACAAACACAAGACAGTGCAGCTGAAAGATAATCACAAATTAAGTCTTTTTGTATTTGCAGACTCAATTCTATTAGCATGATAAAGCTGCGGTGAAACGGGCACGGTCGGGCTGGGGTGGAGGGGCGAGGGGAGGGGGAAACGACCTAACTGCTGCGGCTAAGCTCTGCGGGCCGTCCATTGTGCCACTTTTGTTTAGGTTCCTTTTGGATGGTTTGTGCTCATTGGGCCCCCGCTGGCAAAGAGCAGCGTGACTGATGAGGGGGCGGAGATCCGTTTGTTGTTTGTAAAATGAGTGGTGTTACACTAGAGATACAGCAGTCAGCCAGGACACTCCAAATGGCTCGCTTTCACTCATTAGGTCAGCAACCGTAAGAGGTCTTGAAGCACGAGGGCCGAGGGGACGGATGCTTGCCTGGCACGATTATGATGGATCAGATTCTGTGTTTTACTGGTGAACAGTTAAGAATAATCTAGACACAACTCTCATGAAACATACAGTTTGGTCCAAAAGTCTAGAGATGACATGGGGGGGGGGGTTAGGATTTTGACAGCTTGAAAACAAAGCAATATTAATATTTCAGTTTCTACACTGCGCCACTTATTAAATAAGTACATTTGTGACACTGATCATGTGACTCTTTGTGCAGACTCAGAACATGATCATCAGGTTTTAAATTAACTTGTGGAGTTTATGCTGCTCTAGTGGAAGATAGACAAATTAAATACGAAGACATTATGAAATTCATATTCATTTCCTAGTCAACTTTTCATTAAAATTATTATGCTGATAATTTAATTTGTGAAGAATATATGTGCACTGAATAAGGAAATGCTATATAAAAGCACTGTATATTACACACATTTGAATCTTCAATATCTGTTAATATCACAGAGTATTTCTTTCTTTGTATCTCTCTGTATATCACTCTCACTCTATAATCACTTGCCCCCTCTGTCTCTTTCTCTCTCTCTGTCTACTCTGAGAGATGAATGTACTAAAGCCCCAGGCAGGATTTGCAGAGTTGATTGAAACACAAAAGTGTGGCATTCAGGATTTAATAAGAAGATTAATAATGATAGTATCCGCATTTTGATGTGTTTTTAAGTCAAATGGACTTCATGATCCCCAGCAAGTGATGGCCCACAACTTTAGAGCTGTTTTTCTCAAATCCTGCCAGATAATTGGGATCAAAACCTGAATTTTTCATAGTGGTTTACATTATGGGACCAAAAACCATTTTAGCAGAATGCAGAGCATGGCTTGAATGTTTACTTTCATTTGACATTTGGCTTATCCGAAAAATCCCTTTTCAGACAAAAATTTCTGAAAAAGATAGGATGCTCGCTCAAACATCAGTCAGGTGGGGGGGACTACCGGCAGTATTGCACAATGAGGCAAAAGCATTGGTTAGTTTATTGTGATGTGGGCAGGACTGAGCCCGTCTCAGCCGCTGTTTATTGGGCAGGCAGGGAGCGGCTTTATTACCTCTCATCCATAACTGAAGATGAGCCTGAGACGCCCCTCCACACAGCCACAGGCCAGGCTCATTCACTCTAATGAGCTCCAAAAAGAGAGATTAATGACCATGTCTTTTCTCTCTCATTCTCTGCATTATCCAGCTGCTTTTCTCTATTCCATCTCCTCCCTATTATGTATTAGAAGTGACGTTACAGGCGCCCCATGTAAGCAGAATTTGAGGGTGATCTGAATTAGGGCCTGTCTGTATGATAGTGTATTCTCATAGAAATGTGTTAACCAATGTTTTATATATCAGATTTTACAATGGCTTCTAATGTTGCTCGTCCAGTCATGTTTTGTGTTAATGTAACTGCTTTGAATCTGTTAACACTAGAAGTGCCAGAATTCCATAACTACTAGAACTGCCACAAGCGGTCATTTTGACTTCTAGATTCCAATCTCTTTATCTTTAATGATAAATACCCAATTGAGAGATTAATGCATTTATTGTATTGGGATATCTTTTAAAAACAAAACAACACCAAACTGTTCATTTAAACAAGTTTAATTATACATTTATAAATAATAATATCATTAGTAGCCTACCGTAATTATCGCATATTCACAACAGATTGGCTATATTTCCATATCCATTCAACATAACTCAGAACAAGATAATAACTAAACGTATCTTATTTAATTATAAAACTTTTTATTTTAATATAATAACAGAGAAAATAGGCTTATAGAGAAAGCTGGAAAGAAGCAGATCTAAAACAAAACAAAGAAGAACCAAGAAGGAAGCGTAGGCTACAGAAACATAAAAACACTAGCCTATATTACAAATTGTATGTTAACTATTTACATCAATAATAGTTCTTGGCTATTTCACAGTCAAGTGAAACCTCTCTTCTCCCACACACGGGTGTGCGGCATTTGCAGCAGGTGTCGTGGGTTTTGTTTCGACTGCAGCTTCTCCAAACCTGGCACTGCCTCCGCTTTGGTGTTTGCTGCGGTGGTTGCTACAAATTTAATTTAATATACTTTTTGTTTGTAGAAATTAGCATATATGCAAACACTCAGGACCGCCGCTACTTTCTGTCAACAGTCAGAGAGACAAAGGTCAACCGCGGGAAATTTAACAAAAGAATACCACAAAATTCAGTTTGGTCAATATGACCGTCTATGGCCGAAATAGGTAAATATGTTCATTTGTTTTTTTGCTTATGTGTAATTTATATGAAAAACATTTTAAATGAAAATACAGACACTTTTAGGAAAAGTCAGGTACCAAGTTATTAAATTACAGATATAATTTTCAAAACGGTTATAATGACCGTCATGGCCGTTCTAGTGTTAACTCAGCTGTGACATAATGTGAAGCACTTTTTAAAGACAGAATTAATTTCTGAATAATTTTATCTTTTGGTATACATCTGCAACCTAGTTATATATCAGTAAAAATATAAAATAAAATAATAAAACAAACATTACTACATGGTTATGTTATTTATAAAACATTTGATATAAACCAATTGTGATATACTGTCACCGTGCTGTAAGAGTTTGGACATTTTGTCTACCTCTAAAGTGAATTAATACCACCACTGTTTGTTTAGTCGTTTTCCCGCTCTCTTGCAGGGTCTCTGATCTTGTGTGCTCTTGTGATTTCACTTATGATGTGCGACATGCAGCGGGTGTGTGGCGTGGGCCAAGGCTTGGACTTAATAACAACCACAAATGTGTCAAAACCCAGAGAACGCAGGCTGGACTGCAGGTGTCACACAGCATTTAGAGTGCAGGAGGGGTTGTTTTTTTTCTGCAGACATTGTAAAGGGAGGCATAGGCCGTTAAAAGCCCATATGTATTCTGAAAGCATTTTTTTTTTAACTGCTGCTCTGCTTGTAAAATCAGCAGAATTGATGAGCCCATTTTGGCTGAGCACAGACTGAGGGATGCTAACCGCAGCCGTAAAGCCGCAGAGGGAAATGACAGGTTGCGTGTTTAAAAGGTTGAGTGTGCTACCTCACAGACTGATCTCTTTCTTTCTTTCTTTCTTTCTTTCTTTCTTTCTTTCTTTCTTTCTTTCTTTCTTTCTTTCTTCTTTCTCTCGCCTCTTGTTTGCAGATTTATTCTCCTGACCACACCAGCAGTAGCTTCCCCTCAAACCCCTCCACTCCAGTGGGCTCTCCCTCTCCTCTGACGGCTCAGGCGGGCGCTGCCACAGCAGGTACAGTGGTGACGGCCAGCGGCCCCACAGGAAGGGCAGGTAGAGCACCAGTCTGCCTCTCTGACCCCACACACACACTCACCCCATATACCACACCCTAACTGGGCCGTCACGCAGTGGCCCTCAAAATGTATGAATGTGTGGATCGTATAACAAAATATCTATAAGCAAATTGGTGCTTGAAATCACTTTTGGAATTCCTTGTCATTTAATTAGTCCTAAAGCCAGAAAGGACATTTTCCATTAAATTTGCCCAGTAATTATAATTTGTGTAACATAAGTGTCCTTTTGCTACATTTTCAAAAGTAAATGCTTATTTGTTTGACTATTTTTTTCCCCCATCTAATGCATTCATATATTTTAATAGGGCTGTGAGTCTATTAATATTTACAGGAATGGATTTAATTACATGGTAAATGCAGATTAATCAAATCTAGTATAATAGCATTTATTAATATTTACTGAGAGAAGCTGTCGAATGAGGATAATGCAAATACATTATTGTGGCAGATGACTAAATTATTGAATGTAGTCACTACTGTTGAAAAGTTTGGAGTCAGTAAGATTTTTAAGTCAGAAATGTATACTTTTATTTAGAAAGGATGCATACAATTTTTCAAACGTGACAGTTATAAATAAATTACATTTTAAAATATATTAAAATAGAAAAGTTATTTTAAATATTATAATATTTCACAGTATTACTGTTTTTACTGTATATTTGATCGAATAAATGCAGCCTTAATGAACAAAAGAGACTTCTTTCAAAAACATTTAAAAATCTTATCGACCCCGAACATTTGAATGGTAGTGTACATTATAAAAGTATTGTTTTATTTAATATATTGTGTTTTATTTCCATATCATTGGACATAATCTTATCACTGACCTACAGTCTACACAGCAATACATTTTACAAGTTGAGTTTATCAGTCAGTCTGAATTATACTAATGGGCTGTTCACACAGGACACATGCTTGTATTCTGTCTGCTGTTTTTAATTGTTGGTTTAAGTAAAACATCCATCAAAAAGTCACTTCACAGGCTGAAACTCATTTTGCACTTTTAGACAGACCCTCGACACAATTCACATTCTTAACATATTGTTTGGTTTATCATTTAGAATAGGTAAGAAGGCCGTCATTTCGATTTCATTTATGGACAACCATAATAGTGTAGTCTTGCATATGCAAACATGATCTGTTAAAAAATATTGATCTGAGATTCTGGAATAAGCCCTTGTCTAATGTACAATCATAGTGGTCTGTTCTTCACTGTAAGAAAAACTATCAAACAATTAATTCTGTCAGCTCCTTCCCTGTCTCAAAGTCACATTGGCGCGGTGTAGCTACACACACAGCGAGCTCGTCCTCTTCACGTAAATGAGTATAAACACACTGTCCCTCAGCTGCAGAGATTGAAGATTGTGTCGGGGGAGTCATGCCCTGGTTAGGGGTGGATAGATAACCAACTAACTGTGAAGATTTGATCTGCGTCTTACAAGACTGATGCACAGTCCTTGTACATGAAAGAAAATATTTTTAAGCTCAGAGGGACAGACGGAGATACTAGTTGCTACAAATGGCAGTTTCCCCGCCGGTTGATTCGGTGAGTGGGCAGTTGTGTGTGTTCATTGATATAGTGGTGACAGCTGTGTCGATGTCTGTCCCGCTCCTTAGCTTCAGCTGTTGCCCTGTTCCTCACACAGCTGTTGCCCATGACAGACCGGCCTGCAAAGATCCTCATTTATTAGCATGACTGACTGAGAGGAAGGGAGGGAGAGGATGACTCGGTTTAGAGACAGCCTTCATCTCCACTTAGCAGCCTGTACCTTACAATGTCACTTCCTCTTACCCTAGCACACGTTATCTTATGCTTTATTATTTAAAGAATTGCTCAATATTTTGCCAAAAAAACAATTATAATATACATGTAGTCAATTTATATAAGTAAATAATTTTTTTTATTATTATTATTCACTATTCAAATGTTTAGGGTTGTTAAGATTTTTTAATGCTTTTGAAAGACGTTTCTTATGCTCACCAAGGCTGCATTTATTTGATCAAACATACAGTAAAAACTGTAATACTGTGAAAAATTATTACAATTTAAAATAAATGTTTTCTATGTTAATATTTAAAAAAAAAGATTTATTCTTGTGATGGCAAAGCTGAATTTTCAGCATCATTACTCCAGTCTTCAGGGTCAAATGATCATTCAGAAATCATTCTAATATGCTGAAAAAGTAACATTTCTTAGCAGTTTTGAAAACAGTTTTGCTGCCTAATATTTTTTGTAGAAACCGATAGATGTTTTCTGAAGTCTTTGTTGAAAAGGAAGTTAAAAAAGTGTCACTTTTTATCAATTTAATGTTTATGCTGAATAAAATAGTTATTGGTCTAACTAGTTCTTAAGACTGTGTCTTAACATAGTGGCTAAGATTATGCAACTGGCCTCAGATATTTCCTGATTAATTGGCCTGGCCAATATATAGGTATTTTGGTATTATTTAGTCACATTTGGCACACATATTGTCGTTCTCTCTGCCTGCAGTTTTATCGCATCATGAAGTTAATTTACACTCACAAGCAGGCAGTCAAAGTCCCCTTTGATATCTGGGGCCTGTTATTTATTTTTTGATATACGTTTTTTGATTAGGCTGTTCTGAAACATTGTTTCATGATTTTATGATTAAGCCAAAGCACATCCATCTGTTTCTCCGGATTAAATTTAAACTTAGCCATTAGACGCGCTCATAGCCGGGTCTCTTCTGCCCACACCAGCCAATTAGACCCCAGCACCACGTGTGGAGTGCCATGAGCCCACGCTCATTTGTCAAGCTGGCCGCCGGTGAGGAAGCCTTATTAAACGCTGCATTCTCTTCACGTAGCCACAAAGTCATTTTTAATAGGCCCTTAATGAAAGTCTGCTTCTGAGAGCTTTAAGCGAATTCCTTCAAATTAGAACTGCTTTAGGGAGGACGAATGGTTGGAAATTCTTTACCTAAACAACTTCCAGTCACACAATAGGTGAAATTCTTTCGAAGATTTTCGTAACGCAGGCAGAGCCAGACATATATGACCACACCTGGTCCATCACAACACCTAGGAAAAAATATAGGAAAAAGGCAAAATAGGAAATCTCTGATGATGTCAACAAAACAGCTTGGGTCAATGGTTGGGTCTGTTCCTGGTGGAGTCAGATTGAAGGGATGGAGACCGCTGATCCTTCCTGAACTGATTAATGTAAATAAGCCAAAAGGCTTCCTTTGGGTCATGCTACGTTAAGAGTGCTTGACCTGTTTTATTGTACACCATAGCCTTCAAGCAAGACTTTTTGCAGTGCATTGTTTGCCAGTTGGAGTGAAGTAAACTTGGGAGTGAAGGCGACCCCCACTACCAGAGTTTTGATTTGTGATTAGCAGATGTGCATTCTTTTGAAACGGTGTTGATTTATGGCCAGTCAAAATCAGCACGTTTAGACCGAGACCAGACCAGAGTCATTTACATCCTCATTATAGTCCTTTCCAGCCTCACACACACTTCCACAGAACAAAAACACATTCACTGAATACTTCCAGTGATGGAGTGAGTTTTGAAAGAAAAAAAAAGTGAAACATTGAGTCTGGGGCTGAGAATGTGGCCAAGCCAAATAAAATCTTTTGCTGCTACTTGAGTAATGTGGCAAAACAGTGCTTTTTCTTTTCCCTGACACCATCTGACATGAGATTGGTCACATCACTGCTCACCGTCCGGTAGTTTGTGCGAGTTGAGATCTAAGAGAGTGTCACAGTCTCATCCTGTTACGTCTAGAATATCAAGCTCCTCTGTTGAGCTCATGCAGTATTAGAGTCAAGGGAAGACACTCAGGGTCCAAGTCATCCCCTTTATCGGGGTCCTGCATTGTTCTCCCAAGCTTTTTTAGTCATGACTTCATTAATAAGAGGAAGTAGGAGATGTCCCTCAGCACTGGTTTGTGTATGTATGCGTGTAAGGGTCGTCCTCATACCCTTCTCACATTGCAGGATATGACCCAGTCATAGGAAATGATGTGTCTGGAGACCTGGAGGAAAACAGCTCACATTGAGAATAGCTAGAATCAGCCAGGATAGGAAATGAGTTTTTGTCTATTGTGAATGTGCATCAGTACATTGTACCATGTGCACTACATGCTAAATGAAAGAATGTTAAATTATATTTATTTATTTTTACATTTTTTATTTAAATGCCATTTGTTACAGCAAAGGTGCACCTGTGAATTCATTAAAAGAATCAAATCATGAGTCATTTGTTCATGAATCACTTTCTATTGGTAAAGACCATGTGCGTTGCATGAAAAACTGTGGTTCATTGCTCGTTCATTTCAGACGATCATTTTTCACCTGTTGTAATGAATCCTGCTTGTTGTTACGTGTCATGTGAAAAAAAATCTCCTCTCCCTCCATCCACAGGTACAACTCAGTGGCCCCGCGCAGCTGGACAAACACCTTCCTCCCCAAACTACGAGAACTCCCTCCACTCTCTGGTAAGAGTGCCGTCCATCTCTTCCTCCCCTCCCCCTGGCACTGAGCACTTTTTAATGGACACTGTGTCAGTAGATGACTTGCTCCTGGAGGGCAGGGGGTAGCTTTACATGGACATTCCTGGCTGACAAATGTCAGAAGCGGGACGGGGAGGGGGCCGTGTGGACCGAACAATACCCATCCCTTGGGGCGTGTCTCCTGCCATCTGTCCTCTCTTGTCCGGGGTGGATGGAGATTGGCCGGGGTGTGTGAAGGTGGGGTGGTTAGGGATTGGTTAGGATGTGTGATGGGGGTTGGGGTGCTGGCAGCTGCTGCGTTCAACCACTGCCGTGGGATTCCAGGGCTGACTGGGGAACTGAGCCACAACAGGAGATCAGTTTACAGAAACACACACTTTCCTTCCCACGTCATACATTCACATAATGGAGTGTGTAGATAAATATTTACTCTAATGCTTTGTATACCAGCTGAAAGTGCATTTTTATTGACCGTCCATGAACAGCGGCACCTCCAGGAAACAGGAAATGAGCTGTGATCGCCAGAGTGAACCATGGTTCATCATAATTAGTTACATGAACAAGTACCAAGATCTCAGCACTTGAAGCTGCACTGCGATGCTCTGCCCGTTTTCTCTGCCGATCTCTCGTAAACTCTGCTTGCTTCTCTTTCGGTCTCATCTCTCACTGTACGTGTCTCTCCTCTTCCTGTGTGACTGTAGAAAAATCGTGTGCACCAGCAGCTTCATGAGCATCTGCAGGATGCCATGTCCTTCTTAAAGGATGTCTGCGAGGTATTCCCGCTCTTCAGACAATCATCTCTTGTCCTTTTCATCCTTTCAGTCATCAGCTTTCCTTTGATTCGGCCATGCTTTTTCTGTTTTGTGCTTTAGTTGTTTTGCCATTTCATCTTTTATTGATCTTTTGATTATAATAATACATGAAAATCACCATATTGCGGTTAGTTAGTGGAAAACTGTCATTGATTTTTTTGTTTTTTGTTTATTCCAACAGATGTTGTTTAACTGTCTTAGCCTTCACTTTTTCTCTTAATTTCTTACTTCTTTTCCTTTTTACTTTGTTTTGGAATGTTTCTTTGCTTTAAGAGAATGTCATCAAAGTCTATGTTGATGTTTGTTTTCATTGAACCTTATGTTGTTTTCTCTTTCTCTCCCTCTCTTCTTATTCTTCATTGCTCATTCCAGTCTCGGATGGAGGATCGTCTGGACAGGCTGGACGATGCGATCCATGTCCTGCGGAATCACGCTGTGGGCTCCACTGCCGCCCTGTCTAGCGACATCCACAGCCTGTTGGGACAAGCGCACAACGGGCCAATTTCAGCCATCGGCACCAGTTTCCCCGCTTCTGGATTGGTCACCAACCGGACAGCACAAATGGTAAAGAAAACTTCACTGTCACAAAGGAAACTTTAGCTTATGTGTTTCAGAGCCTCCTGAATGTCTCATTTCTTAAGAGGTCAAAGTCTCTTACAGTTATTACAGGCAAGAGGGAGAGAAGCGCATGTGTTTTTCCATTGTGCCTCTCCAAATAGGCTAATAAACCGAGTTAAGCCACCTGTTTTAAAATGAAGGCCTGGCCATGTGTTGAAACTGAACTATTTTCCACTGAGAGCAGTTTAACTTAAACCCACATACTTTCCATAAGCGTAATGGCTGGAGCGAAGCTCGTTCTCCCTCCTTGAGCTGCGTTCCTCAGGCTGAATGAGAAAAGCAGTCACAGTAGAATCTAGTAGATCAGTGCCGGTCTGGAAGACATTTCCGCACCGTGGCTCGCTGGGGCTGTGGGGACCTGCGTGATGTGAGACCTGCTGAAATTAAAGCGCTCTGTATCTCCCCCACCATCCCACGGCATTCATTCACTTTTTACAGAAAGATTTGCACACAGCTGTAATGAACGGAACAAGCGAGGGAGGCGTTTCCCAATGGTTTCCCAATAATAGGAAATAATCATGGCCTTTTTTTCTTCGTTCAAAGCAACATTTGGATTTTCTTTCAACTCTCAAATGAACTGACACTGATCTCTTTGTTTTTGTACAAAGACTAAAGCAACACTCAAAACTGTTTTCGTGAATGACCACTACAGTGGAAAGTTTACCCGTGGCCAGTTGACCACAAAGATCTGACATTTCCTGATGTGCAATCCACTGTTCTCATTTAATGTTTCAAACCGGTAGTAAATGTCTGGAATGCTGTATCACATGTTAGTGAAGCTTTTATTGAACTGTTTATTGATGGCTCAAGTTTCAGCATGTACAATTTGAAAAATAATTTTGTATAAATAACTTTTTTATAGTTTCTTCTATTTTTCACACAAGCCCTATGTGTGCCAATCATTTTTCATAGCCCCAATCTAAAAGAAACACATTTAAAAATCTAATTGAAACAGACTTCAAAACTGGATCCTAACCTAGTGTGACATAAAACAATAAAAGCTATATTTTCATGTAAATTCATGTTTAAAAAAAGTTTGTCGTAACAAGCTGATTGTAACAAGCTTTAGGACATGCTGTCAGTTGTTGGTTTGATTTCTGCAATGAAGTAGCAACGGCCACTGTGAAATCTCATTGGTCCAAAATCCAGCTCCAACTGTACATTAAACATCAGACATCATCTTATTTACTGTAATTGTGTCATGTCATGCAACAGTTTTGCATTGACAAGGTAATGTGACACAATTGTAATTCCTAAAAAGGCGTCACATCATGCAGCCGTTTGAAACTGTGCCACTGAAAATTTTATTTAGACACCCAAAATTTCATGTTGATCCAAACATGTATGATGTTCTGTGGAACATGAAAGAAGATATTTTGAGAAATGTCACAGTGAAAGTCAATGGTCACCAAAATGGTTTGGTTTTCAAAATATCTTTATGTCCCACAGTAGAAAGTCATACAGGTTTGGAATAACATGAGGGGGAGTAAATGATGACAGAATAAAAATGTTTGGGGGAACTATGCATTCAAAGCAGTAATTTACAACAATTCATTGCTCTCGTTTGCAACAGTGACAAAAGTGATGAAATGAACAGAGGTGCGTTTTATTCAGGCAGAGAGGAGATTTCGGTGGAGTGACAGAGCCTCTCGTCTGCGCGGGAGCTGTCACACAGCTGTCAGTGGACTAAGTGTTCATATACACACAAACAGAGCTCTTTGCTCCAGGCTCGACCCAAACACACACCCAGACAAGGTCCTGATTCAGCACAGCCAGCATGCTTTTATTTTGGCGCACTCTTTTCTCTTTCTGTCTCCCTTCTTTTCTTTTTCCTCCCCTCGTCTTTATTAACAACTCAGGAAATCTGACGCTTTAGTCGTGTGTGTCTGAGCTCCTCAGCTGTATGGTAATCAAGCCCAGACAGGAAAATGGCCGCCTTCTTTGGGTGGCACCCCTCCTCCTCCGCCCTTCTTCTGCCACAGACAAAGAGTTGTTTGGACACCTGTTGAGAGTGGCGCTGAGATTAGAGAGTGGGGGAAGGGGTTCGGGCCTGGGCGGCATGGAGGTTAACAGAGGCCAACAGTGACTTAGGAACGCATTCCTGAAGGAAAAGCCCCCCCGTTTCTGCTCCTTTCTCTTCCTTCTCCATGACTCCCAATCCCGTGGATCCTAGATCGTGGGCGAACATGTGCTCCTGCCTACTGTGGCAGGGGTGGAAGGAAGAGATTTAGAGGCGGGTGCGGCGGTTTCAACTCCACTGCGTCGTTAATCGCATTGCAAGACGTTGATCAAATCCAGATGTGTTTGGAAACCACCAGTGAAGAAAGCTGGTCAAACTGTCATTTGATGTCCAGCATGAAAGGGCAGATTGTTTGTTGCCATATCCACATGTGAATAAGCCATTTTGTTGAGTGCCCATTTAAAAAATTAAAAAACACATAACCAATCTTTCAACTTTAAATCAAAATGCATAGACTTTCTTAATACGCATTCCTTGTCTTCCTGCATGTTTTTTCCAGCCCCCCCCCCCCCCCCCCCAAATTCAAAATGAATTAACCTAGGCAATACAGGATAGAAAAAATTAGCTGAAAATGCAGCTTTTACAAGAATAAATTACATTTGAACTTGTATTAAAATGGAAAACTGTATTCTTTTAAATTGTAATGAAATTTCACAATATTACTGTTTTAATGCATTTTTGATTAAATAAATGCAGCCTTGGTAAGCATAAGAGACTTCTTTCAAAAACATTTTAAAAAGTCTTTTCAAACCCAACCTTTTAAATGGTAGTGTAGACATTGTTTTAGGCTACTGTTGTACTGTTTTGCAGCCTTCCTCAATTCTTGCCAATAATATAATATGTAGTCAATATTAATGTAATAATTGCTTAAAACAATAATAGCAAATAATGATAGATTTGAAAATGCCTAGTTCATGTCAAGTGTAAACTTGACCTTCAGATCCCACCAGAATGCCACTTTTATTGTTTTTGTTTTATAAAAATAGTTAATATGAATTAATTTTTTTTTTTATAAAACTTTGCATACTATAAAAACACTGTATATACAAACAGTGTTCAAAACAATAGAGTATGCAATATACATATGCTGGATGTGCTTCATGTTGATGACCTGACGTTTGCCGCTTCCGTTCTACAACCACCCCTAAAATCTTGTCTGAAATGGTGCAGCATCCAGTCCGCTGTTATGTTACAATCAACCTTCCTCTCAAAGTATATAGACACACGCTTCCAAATTGAAAACAACATGAGAGTGTTTTTTGGTGGAACAGAGTCAGAACTCAGGACTGAAGTGCCTCGTGTCTCTCTGAGCAAAAATTTGGAGCTGTGAAGGTCATTCTTTGTAGTGTGAACACCACTCAGTTCTTCAGAGGGGAGGTCACACTCTACAGTAGGAACACAGAGACTCTCTCAGCTTTGAAGTCCAAGATCTGTCTCTTCCCCGATTTAATGTAAATCACTTTTGTTTTCTCGGCACTGATCAGATGGCTTCATGATCAGAGGGACTCTTGATGTTTTGCTCTGTTCTCTGTCTCATGTATTTATGGCGATCTGTTCTGACAGGGCTCTGTTCACCGCGAAGACACCGTCAGCCTGAACAACAACCACAGCGGCCTGCAGGCCAGTGCTGGTCCCACCTCCAGCTCGGAGCTCAACCACCAGGCAGAGACGTTCAGAGGTTGGGAAGCTTTTTTGCACCACTTTATTGTTTTGTTTTTGTCTGCTCAATGTCTATTTGGCACTTATTAACCATGTATTGGTCATATTTACCAGTTTCAGAATGTATGCTTCTTCAGTTATGATTTATATACAAGTATTAAAACGAGTGTTTACCCAATCGGTGCATGTGTGTGTGACAGGAATCGCTAGCGCTCTGGCCGCTCACATTGCCCCTTCTCTGGACCTGAAGCTTGAAAATCAAGAAAAGGATGACATGAACGATAACCAATCCTCAGACGACCTCAAATCAGACGACGAGAGTGATAAAAGGGATATGAAACAGAATCGGGGAAGCACTCGACCAAGGCAAGGCAACCGTTCATTAAAGCACTCCCTCTAAAAGTGTCCTTCAACACTTCAGCAATGACCTTAGAGACACTGAATATTCAGATAAGCTTGTGTCATTAAATATTAGTATAGAACACCACTTTACTTTTTATACCTGAAGTTTTACTCTTGAAGATTTTAAATTAAATGTCACACCAAGCACGCAGTGTTCATGTGTTGAGGGCACATTGTTTCCTCCATCTCGCCTGACAGCTGTGAATTGTTCTGCAGCAGTGTAAATGAAGACGAGGACCTGAACCCCGAGCAGAAGGCGGAGCGCGAGCGCGAGCGGAGGATGGCCAACAACGCCCGCGAGAGGCTGCGAGTCCGGGACATCAACGAGGCGTTCAAAGAGCTGGGCCGCATGTGTCAGCTGCACTTGAAGAGCGAGAAGCCCCAGACCAAACTGCTCATTCTTCACCAGGCCGTCGCCGTCATTCTCAGCCTCGAACAGCAAGTTAGAGGTCAGACGCCGTCCTGCCTAATGCAATTATGTCATGTTTATATAAGGCCTGTCAGTCAATTAAAATACGTAATCATAATTAATCTAGGAAATTAATCTGAATTAACTGTAAAAAAAAAAACAACAGCGAAGGAAGTGCAATTAATTCTACACAACATCCAGGACCATTTCTTGCCTTTTATCAGAAGCAACCCCCTTCAAAAAAGTGTCCCATATTTTGGTACTTTTTTTGACAGTATTATGGATATGTGGATATATGTCTTTAACTGCAGTACAAAGTTGTTCACAAGCTACACACAATAAAGAGCTGCTTCATCTTTGACAAATGATTGAAGACAAGTTTTTTGGGGTTTTTTTTTTCATACAGTGAATTGTTGGTAAATATCCACCTCATCCATAATCCAAATCTGGCATTTAAACATTTAATCAAAAACACACAAGACATGATTACTTAAATATTATCAGGGAAAATGATTCTCCACTGTCAGACTAGGATTTATCAGTAATATTTTACTTGGACCCTTGGCAACAGTGCTAAATTATGTTAATCAGTTCAGAATAGCTGGTTTTATAAGGCAATGAAAGCTACATATTATTGCTTTACAAATTCAACAAAAATGGTGAGATAATGTGAATTCTCCTGTGTGCAGAGAGGAACCTAAACCCAAAAGCAGCCTGCCTTAAGAGGAGGGAGGAGGAGAAGGTGTCAGGGGTTTCAGGTGACCCCCAGCAAGCCCACCCGCCTGTGCACCCGAGCCTCACAGACACATCCAACCCCATGGGCCATCTGTGAACAGCCAGGTAAGCACGACCAGCTCCACACTGAGATGTAAAACAGGCATGTGGTTAAAACACGACACCACAAGCAAGATTTTTCTTTGCTATTGCTTAGACACAAGCTCTGTTCCAAACCCTAGTGAGCCTCATCTTTGCATATCTTTCTTTTGGAACAGTATGTATATTGTGAATGCACCCGATGTTTTAAAGGGATAGTTAATCCAAAAATGAAAAATCTGTCATTATTGACTCCAAACCTATTAGACTTTTGTTTATTTTCAAAACACAAAGATATTTTTAATGAAACCTGAGATATTTCTGTCCCTCCATTGAAAGTCAATTCCACCAAAACTTTGACACTTCAAAAAGTTCATAAAGACATTGTTAAAGTAATTACTGATCAACACACATACATATAGAACAACCAAAATAGTAAACGGCACTTCAAGCATATTTGACGTGCACTATGTATGTGTTGATCTGTTCTCTATAAAGCAATCACGTCTCTTCAGAAAACTTGGATTAAGCTGCTCAGTTCATATGGATTACGTTTATGATGTCTTTATAAACTTTTTGTAGGATTAAAGTTCTGGGGCCAGTTGCATAAACATAGCCATTATGTTAAGACAGAGTCTTAAGAACTAGTATGACCAACTAGCAGTTAGTTAGGGGTAATCAGTCTTACTGTTCGGTATCAAATTAGACCAATGTATGTTTCTATGTAACTAACTTTAAAAAGTTATGAACAGTCTTGAAGAAAAAAATTGGATGACTAACTTGTAAGACTAGTCTTAGCAGTTTATGCAACTCGCCCCTGGTGTAATAGACTTTTCATGGAGGGCTTAGTTAAAAATCTCTTCATTTGTGTTTCAAAGATGAACGAAAGTCTAATGGGTTTGGAATGACATGAGGGTGAGTAAAACGATGATAGAATTTTCATTTTTGGGTGAACTATCCCTTTAACCTAAGTTTTGGAAAACATACACTTTTTAATATATGATACACATGAGAATGCGATTTGATTGTCAGTACAGTGAGTCATAAGCAATATCCTTAACTTTCCCTCACTTTTCAGATCAAATGGATCCCGATGGCGTGTGTTAGACAGAGTCGGTTACCTTTCTTTCCACGGGCGGACAGGACTCACAGTTTG
Organism: Meda fulgida; assembly: GCA_030578275.1. Classification (NCBI taxonomy): domain Eukaryota; kingdom Metazoa; phylum Chordata; class Actinopteri; order Cypriniformes; family Leuciscidae; genus Meda; species Meda fulgida. Next base: position 20,899,874 of record CM060622.1, on the reverse strand, counting down.
TGACACAAATTTGAAGACAGACCACTTGAAGCAAAATTCCACCGTTAAGCAATCCTGAGATAGAAGAAAACTGGCAAGTGCCCAGCTCTCTGTGAATACATCCCATATCGATAAGCAACTTTCTGCCCGCCAGAGAAAAAACAAAATCAAGCATAAAATCCCCTCAGCACATATCGCTGTCTGCAAGCCGTGTGCCGCAGCTGTACAATCAGAGACTGTCGACACCCCCCTCCACCCTGTACGTGGAAGTTGCCTTGTGCCTAAACTGAATTGACGAATGCATTGTAACAGCAATTTTTTTCTTTTCTTTTGTTTGTTTGTTTGTTTTCCTATTTATTATGTTACTGAGCTGTAAGTCTATGTTTAAAGGGAAAGGTTCTGACATTGCAATGAGAATCTGGTGGCGTTTCAGTAGATCTGCAGTTTGTCCTTCACATCAGAGTCGTGAGCCTCTCTCCTGTCGGTCTGTGGATGGGCCACTCTGCTCAAACATGAGATTAATATATTCTGATCAAATTCCGTGCCCTTTGTAAAAGAATCTGATGGTGTTTGAACGTTCAAAGACTCAAGGATCCCTGTGTCTAAAAAAGAAAAAGTGAAAAAAAAGAAGTAATATATTATTTATATTTATCGTACATTCATTCCGCAAATGACAGCATGAGAAACCAAACCTACCTAATTCTTTATGACGTATGTCGATAGTGTAGCTCAGAGTCCTCGTCACAGACAGAAAGTTACGGGTGAGGCAAGATGGGATCAGCCTGTGCGTTTTTGACCAGGACGATGGTGGAACGGCAAACTCTGGCTTTACTGTTAGGCCGAAGGTCAAACACAACTGACATGTTTATACTCATTCGTGAGCAGTGCAGATACGGAAAGCAGAACGTTACAAAACCCCAGCATTCCCTGCATATTTCTTAGTGTCTTAAACGGGAAAAGGGACGTGGTCTCGTCCTTTTGATTCCTTTGCCATATAGTGTTATTATGGGTAAAGAGAAAGATGTATTTCCGATACAGTTGATTTGTATTCAGACATTACATTATTTGGTGGAACAGCCGTGGTTATGCCGAGGGCATCTGTGCTGAGGAATCTCTGTTATACCGCGAGACATGGCACTGTTGGAAAAGAGTTGGATTTACAACGAAGACCATAAATTCACCTGGCCTGAATTGAAGTTTTGTTTTATGTTCTTTTGTTTTTCTAAAACCATTAACAATTTAAAAAAAAGAGAAAAAAAAAAGAAGTACTCAAAGTAACCACATGTTATATGTTTATTTGTAATTGTATACAAAGCATCTCTCTAGGCTTCATAGTAAAGCGTATTTCTGTCGTGTGAAAATAGAAGGATGTTCTAAGTTACTTAGAATGGCTTTGTCTTTCCCCTAATGCATTGAAGTACTTGATACTCGATCAGCAGAATGTGAGCGCAATGTCTGTTCAAAAAAGAGAAGCTCTATGAATTCAAATGCTGTGAAGCATCAAAATCAGCAAACAGTGGAAATGAGGAACAAAGCCAGTTTGGATCAGGATTTTTTCTGCCGTTATTCGTTTTGTTTTTAAATCTGAAGAGAGCAGCAGTCACTCACCACTTTCGTTTTATAATGTATGCGTTTTTTTCTTTAAGACCAAAAATGTTTTGTTTTCTTGCTTTGGATCTCTTTTTCTAGCCTGTCTGTTGTCTTCCATGCGTTCACACCATTGAAACTAGACTGCCACATTCTCATATGAATCACTCTCTCCATTACGAAGTCAAAAGAACAAAAACTTAAGGAAAGATATACGTTTCAGAATATCAGCATTATTTTCCTTCTGTGTTTTTTTTTCTCTTTCTTTGCTTTGTGGAGAGTTTCCTTCCTTAACAAAATGATCGTGAAATCCATTAGTCTTTGTGGCCTTGTTATACATTTCAGTATTCAAGAGCTTGTATTTTTGCTGGCTGAAAATGAATCGAGGTTTTGAGTCATCTCTTTTTCTGTTGTTTTGTTTTCCTTTTTCTTTTCTTTTTTCTGTGTTCTGTTTTTCCTCTGTTGGATATGTTAGATTTTGCTGTATGCCCTGATGCTTTCCCTCATAACAAAAAAAAATCTATGAAAAGGATAAAAAAAAAACATTTGGCTTATTTTTCACTATAGTTAGTCTTTTATACAATAAATACAATAATATTGTAAGAACATTTCTTGAATTCTAAATATTACTCTTTCTAGATTTTTGAAATCAAAAGTTTTGAGTAAAAAGTTTCTTACTTTATTTTACTATATTAGATAGTAAAAAAAATGTACGGTTATTTACCATAACCTGTCCATTATTATAAAAAAAGATTATCGATAGCATCTTAAGAACATAAGTAGGATTGTAGCTCGCAGTCTAGTACGTATGGGGTATTGTACGAGCTCGATGTTCCAGAGAATGTGCTCTCCATCTCTGTCTCGAGTCTGCATTGTTGGTTGATGAACGATTTGTACCCATGTCAAAATTCAAGGTATTGTCAATGCACATCAGAAAACCAGCAGCAAGAAGTCGAATTCTTTTCTTTTTTTTCTGTCTCTGTAACAGAAAACACAATATGTATATAACATTTATGTAGCAATAAATGTGCCATCTTTTTTAACTCAATTGTATGTGCCTTTATTTCCCTTTTGCAGCATTCGTTTCAGCATTTGTCTTCACGCAGCAAATCTGGATAAAAATATAACTTATATATATATATATATATATATATATATATAAATTTCACTAATATCTAGATTACTGAACAAAAGCTTGGCATAAGTGTGCTGGGATTTTCAAAGGATTTTATACAAACTTTATAGCTTTAGTTCACCTAAAAAATACAATTCTTCCAAACCTGTATGACGTTTCTTCTGTGGAACATAGAAGATATTTTCAAGAATGTGTCTTGAAAGAACATTGATTTCCATTGTATGGCCAAAAAATAAACTACAACTGAAACTTTGGGAACAACATGAGGGTGGGTAAATGATGACAGAATTATCATTTTTCGGTGAACTGGTCAATTCAAACACTGTGTTCCGTATCATATTTTCAGTTTTCTTTCAGAGCCCCTTTTGTCAATTTAGAGTGAAAACAAAAAAAGTTATTTATGCCTCTATTTGGCTTTTTTCCTTTTGTTTCAGAAGAATTGTTTTTGCACTAAATGAAAATCTTTTCTTCTGAGAGTAATTCATCTTTCTGTTATAGGAGTTCAACATCTGTCTTAACTTCACTGAAAGACAAACATACTTTGCGTCTCTTGTGAATGGTCATGGGAAAATAACACTGGAGTGTGAGACTCTTGACTGTCACTCTAACATTGCAGGGTGTGTCCATATTCCCACGTATTCCCAGTATTAATTGACTTTACTTTCTAATTAAATTATTTGTTTTTGCCATTAAATGACAGTTACGAAATATGGGAGCACCTGTTTTGTCCCAGTAGTGGTGAATGGTTTACGTCTTTCTGCACAATGCAACTTTCCACATGAAACTCTAATAACAGTTCGCTCTGTTTATTTCTCATTTTTCATCTCATCCATACATTTTTATGCAATGACATCAGTCCTGGCTGTCCAATTAAAAGACTAAACTAAATCCCAGAACTCATCTCCCTGTCTTACACATCTGCCCTAAATTATGTCTACATGTGTGTGAGAGATGCTTTCGCATTGGATTTGTCCTGTGCTGACAGGTTGGGCCCCAGATCTGCTCTGAGACAGGAACGGCGCTGGGGAAGAGGTTGCTAAATGCTGGAGAGACCTCGGCCAATTCTGACTCTGTCAGCCTTCCAACACGACACCTCATCTGGAGAACGCTCCAAGTCCACTGGCTGGCTGGGAAAGCTTTGTCCCATTTCCTCCTTGTGTGTGTGTGTGTGTGTTTGTGGGACTGTGTGCATATTCCTTCCTGCCTTTATCAAAACCGTGCCCTGGAGTGTTTACTTGCAGTCAACTAGAAAAATGGGCAGTGTTTTATAAGCATGGGACCACCATGTTTGCGAGCAAACTTCCTGTGGATCTGGCTGCCTGGGACAGCCCAGAGAGGGAGTGTCATGCTGGGCTTGCTGACAGGAGCATCTTGGCTTCTTCAGTTGGAGCGCAATCAAGGTTCTCTCAGGCTGACATGCATTTGATTAGAATGTTCCTGCTGACTCTCAGGGTATACATGTATACTTCCCCACCCACTCCTCACGGTACCGGCAGAGACATTTTTGCTTTTTAGCGGCGTGTTGGGGTTCCAGTACACCACCCATGTCAATGGAACGAATGAATAAAAACTAGCTTATCAATGCATTGCCTATCTAAATTCACGCCTACGGTATCTTTGTAGAACTTCAAAAAAAAGAAACAAAAAAGATGCTGCAGCCAATGAGCAGCCGGCGGAGGCTGCTCATTGGCTGCCTCACGGAGCAAGTGTAGTATAATTTTCGGGACAATTAGGGCCGGATTTGGGAGTCTGGGCAGGGGGGCAATGATGAGAATTTTTTTTCACTATTATTATTATTTCACTCAAATGCCAAAAGTCTGTGACAATTACTTTATAAATTAATACAATTCATAATATTGTTGCTGTCGGGCAGAAGCTTGTATCTCCAAATATTTTAATTTTTATCTTTTTTCATAAATCATTACTCTTGGTCACCCTTTACGTCTCTCTGTGAGTTTTTATTTTGCAAATATTTAATCAATGAAAAGTATTGAAAAGAGCTTGCGACTAAACCTCGTAACTTTGGATCCTCAAACTGTCAGTCAAATCTCATAACTCCACCCGCCTCTATCGTGAATGAAGTGCCGCACATAGTTTGGACCATCTCTGCTTGTTTGCAATGCAAGGGTAAATAAAGAACTACATAAAGTACAGCATTTTCTTTACCAAAAAAACCCCACTATATATATGTGTATTTGAGGAGCGGAGAAGAGTGTATTATCTATAATTTGTCATCAAGTTTTTTGACGCAGTTAACCACCAGATCCCCCTGTTAACCCTCATGACAAAGGGCATCTCAGGAACCACACTCAATGGTCGAAGTCTTACCTCTCAGGTAGGTCCTTTAAGGTGTTGTGGAGGGGTGAGGTGTCTAAGTCGCAATATCTAGCTACTGGGATGCCTCAGGGGTCAGTGCTTGGACCACTTCTCTTCTCCTACATGTCATCACTAGGATCTGTCAATCAGAAACATAGTTTTCATATCACTGCTACGCTGATGACACACAACTTTATCTCTCATTACAGCCAGATGATCCGACGGTAGCTGCTTGCATCTGGGACATTTCTTGCAAGACATTTCTTGTTGGATGAAGGACCACCACCTTCAACTAAACCTTACAAACACAAAACTGCTTGTGATCTGAGCCAACCCAACACTTCATCACAACTTCTCCATTCAGCTAAGTTAATCAACAATAACTCCATCAGTTAAATTTCACAGACCACATTGCTAGAACTGCTCGGTCCTGCAGAGTTGCCTTATACAACATTAGGGAGATCAGGTCTTTCCTATCAGAACTCCTTTTCCAAGCTTTTGTTCTATCCAGACTGTACATTTGTCTTGGCGGGTCTTTCAGCATGCACTGTCAAACCTCTGCAACTGATCCAGAATGATGCAGCAAAGGTGGTCTTTAACAAGCCGAAGAGAGCACATGTCACACCTCTCTTCATAAAGTTGCACTGGTTGCCAATATTGTTGAATGCATCAAATTGAAGGCACTGATGTTTGCCTACAGAACAACCACTGGCTCTGCAGCCCTAGACGTAAACTCACTACTTCAGACCTATGTGCCCTCACTGCCCTGCAGAAGCTTATTGCCTTTTGCAAGTGAACGGCACCTTGTGGTGCCATCCCAAAGAGGCTCAAAATCACTTTCACAGGCCTTTACCTTTACCAAGCTGGTAGAATGACCTGCCTAACTCAACCCAAGATGCTGAGCCATTTTCAAGAAACTGCTGAAGATGCATCTTTTTCGTCAACACTTCACCCATTAATACTAACAGTCTATGTATCTAAAAAAAAAAAACTGCTAGATTAACTGGGACTAGTCGCACCACTTGCATATTGTTGGTTTGATTGCTTCTATTGCTCTCCTCATTTGTAAATCGCTTTGAATAAAAGCGCCTGCTAAACCATTAAATGTAAATGTAATGAATCATATAGCATCCTAAGCCTGTGCGTTGCACTTCGTCTTTAATAACCTGTTATTTTGGCCAAATAACAGAAGAAGAAAAAACGGAGCATCCACATATAGCTTATAACCTGTAAATTTTATGAAACCGTGATGATGCACTGCCAAAATGCACTTTTTTGTGAAAAAGGTTTTAGGTTTACATTACATTAGGTATTAAAGTGAAGAAATTAAGACATGACCACATTATTTCAGTATAACAACATTCAGTAGCCTATAATAAAAACAATAGGCTAATATATGTGTATAGTCATCAAGATGAATGAAAATACTGCAATGCCTCCATTGCTGGATCTCTGTTCACAACAGGAACTGGGACAGACAGCGCACCCTGCTGAACAAGCTGCTGTTTTTTTGTGTGTGTTTTTTAGTTGAGCTTATTTTCCTCACAGTCCTCACAGCTACAAGACTAACTTCACCCACATATAGAAATAAAAACACAGCAGACCGAAAAGGGAGTCAGTAGTCAGTAGCCTACTCACACTATCCAAGTCATTAATGGTCTTCCAGGTGTGGAAAAACAGATTAGTCAAATTTACAAATGCAGTAAAGTTTAAAGAGTATGTTAGCCTACTAATTTACTAATTTACTGTTCAGGTTTGGAAACGACATGAGGACGAGCAATTAAAGACAGAACATTTTTGGGTGATCTCCCTTTGAAGACACTAAAATTATGCACATTAATAATCAATCAAATAAACAAACAAACATGTTTGATAAATGGTTGTTCCAGAAATGATCACCCTGTAATGTTCCTCTAGTTGTCAGTGACCCATTATCATTATAGACTATTAAGGAGGTTGAAGCTGAGTCAGACTTTCTTCTACACTTTAACACATTTTGATATAGGCTAGGAGAAACACTTTGGAAGACCTTTCATTTTAGCCACTGTATCTTCCTACTTACTTGTTTATTTGTTGTCTGTGTCTCATTCCTCATTAACGTTTTTTTGAAAGTTTACGATTTTTCCGTTGCATTTTATTTTATATTCTGTATATATATTGTAATCGTTAGCTAATTAGTATTGATGGCACCTTATTATCTTAATATATTTGCTTTCTGTCATGCACACACTACAATAAGGGTGTTCAGTTGAGTTTTGTGTCTGCAGTGTTATACCACTAGATGGCGATGTCAGTCTAAATAGCTGTCATGCATTTAATGGTAGGCTAGCTAATGTTTAACAGTTCGCGCAAGAGACAGCAATGCACGACATTGTGGATTTATAATGCTTTTAGGTTATTTGACATTTTTACTACACCAGTTATATCACGAAATTCTCTCTAGATCTGCCAAATCATCAGTAAACAGTGTTACTAAACACATTTTAATTGTATTTTTTTTTATTCAGTTCAGTCCCCCTCACCCACAAAGCAGATGGTAAGTTGACATACTACTAACCATACAAATTTGATATTTTGAGTTTTGTTCATGATTTTATTATTTTACCTATTTACAAGTGACGTTATCATTATACTTCATATCTACTTATTTTGTGTTGTTTTGCTTTTTACACACTTTAGACCAATATGTTTAACCCGCTGAAAACAAAAATCAATCAATCAATGTCATAGCGTACACCAAATGAAGGGAACTGAGGATTTTTTAGGCACTTTTCAAACCATTCCATACAATTCACACCATTTCATAATAAAGACGCGTGTCCTTCCGATTTTATCCGTTTACAACACAAAATAACGATAATTTAAGGGTGCTGTTATTAATGAGAGGTTTTTGAACAACTCGTTTTATAATATTTAATAAAATGTTAGGTTATTGAATGTCCTTTTGGGTTTCTTCAATATTCAAAGTCTTGGGAGTCAATGGAGAAGAAATCAATGGTTTGTCACCATTTTGCAAAAGACCCATATCTCTCTGTCCTCTCTTAATAATTCGTTATCACATGAAAACCCTTGATTTCACCGATACTAGATGCACAAGTGAGGGCCTCCACCCAGTTTCTGGCTGTGCCTTTGTGTCTTGAGATTGATGAACAAGGCTCACAAAATGCGAAGTGAGCTGTTCATCAGTCATGCCGAGCGGATCAGCTGATCGTGAATCAGCCTGCGGGCGGCGCGAGGGTGGAGTGAGTGACGGGGGTGGAGTGAGTGACGGGAGTGGGCGGGGCTTCGTGCTCTTCATCAGTCTGTGAGCTTGAAGTAAAACTAGTCTGAAAACAAGACGTGCAACAAGTGACTTTGACCAGCTGAGAGGAGATGGAGCTTTCGCATTGTGTCATAGCTTTTTACAGAGCTTGACCAACAAATAAACGCATATTGTGGGAGAAACGACAGACAACGGTAAGTGTTGCTTTTGGATAATGTGTGCGAAATTGCTAGTGTAAGGGCATTTGGGCGACTTTGTAAAAGCTGAGCTAAAGTTTATTAAAGCATTAAACTGAAAGTTGATCAACTTTAATGAACACCTAAACAGGCAGTGTTCTTGTATGGAGAAAACAGGCTATGTTATTAAAACTGCACCTAGTGCTTGGAGAATCTGTTGGGATGATGTTTGGTATAAATGGCGCAAACCATTAAATATTGCACAGAAAGCAATGGAAAAAAAAGTTTTGGCTCAATAATGTGCTTGTTTCAGGTGCATAAAAATGCAACCCCATAAATTAATATAGCATTATTCAATATAATCAGATTGTGCATTTACAGTACAATGTAAACCAAAGTGTAAATTAATTCACCTATATATATATATATATATATGCGCCTGATGTAGGCTATGTAAAAGCAAAGGAGAGTTTACTGTAAGATGACTATTCCTGAATCCCTTCTGACAGAGTTAAAGTGGTTGCTCTGTCATCTAGAGAGAATGATTATCCATAAATCTCTTTGTTGAACATTTTTTAACCATGTTTTTGGTCTGGATCAGGGCCAAAGTTGACGAGTTGTTAGAGTTAAACTTAGACCGTTTCACCAGAAATCTCTTTTTTGAGTTTCCCTGGAAGTGGAATGCAGGTTGAGGCCATGCTGCAAGAGTTTGCACAGCCTGTGTAATGCTAGATTCCCTGTCAGAGCTACACATTTCCAGTGGGCAATGAGAGGAAAGGAGCTACATTTACACCACTGAGTTCCTCTGAGCCTGCACACACAGTACATGTGATACAGGAGCTGAAAGAGGCTATTGTCATATTCTTTTTTTTCTGCACCAGAGCTCTGTTCCTTCTGGATAAGGGGGCTTGCCGCTTTTTAACTCGCCCTTATTGTTCTTTCTCGTCCCCCTCTATGAGGCTGGAAAGTTTGAGTCCCTTTGCTCTCTTGAGTGTGGCAGCCAATGAGAAGGACTTTCCCTTTTAACTTGCTTCTTTATTATGATGTGCACTTTTGTAATAGTTTTCCAATCTTATGCTGTCAACCTGTAGTCTCTAGTGTCGCCTTCATTCTTCACTGAACAGATTACTTGCCTATTGAAAATGAACCAATGTCATCATTGTCAAGCCCTCATGGATCTTACAGGTTGCATGCACTGTAATACACTGCATGCTTTGGTAATACCATTTACTGTTGCACTTGCAACAAATACATCAATATGACTAATGCAATCTTTTGTTGGATTTGAGGTGAAAGGATGTTATCAGTGTGGTCCAGAGGAAACCGACAATAGCCTGTTGCCTGGTGTGATGCCTGTAGTGGGGTGATATTTTTGTAGCTTTGTATTTTGCTATTCTCTGGGTACAATACTGTTGCTCATTGCATAGGCTATGTCACTGGAATTCTTTGGAATTAATTGAGATGTGATTACACTGATGAACATATATGAGTGTAGCTGTTTTTTTTAATGTTTACAGTTGAACTTTTTGAATTAGTTGTACTTGGAAAAACAAAATTACATGAAAACATATTTGTTGCTGTACTTTGGTTATTTTCAATAAAATATCAACTGTTGACAAACAATTTAGTCAGCTGTTTCAAGACAATGGAATACAAAATCTGACTTCCTCTGCTTTTTTTCTTCTGCTTATCCTTCTAACACAGCCCCCATATTTTACAGTGACATAATTTGCTTTTTTGTGCCAATGTTTGTTTTTGTTTAAATAATCCATCTTGCTGCCTCCGTTAACTTTAGTCAGCAATGTCAATGTGCTTAAGATTATAAAGTCTGCAACTGGGCTGAAATTGTCTGCATGCTTGGCAGGCATGCTCTTACGAAGTAAGTGGTCTTTATTGTACTGTATGAAAATGCCATCAAATACTGTAAGTCATCATCTAACTCAAGGTCCTTGGAAAAACTACAGAGATCGTAGCACGTGCCTACATCAATGTTTGTCTCAAAATAAATTCCAAAAGGCAAAGCAAAGGATCTGTTTAAAAGTCTTTTAATGTCCTCAATTTGTCCAAACAACCTTTGTTTGTACTGGGGGATCATGCTAAACGCTTTACTTTGCCTTTTTTTGGTTTGGGGTTTTGCCACACAAATTTAACCCAGTTACCTTAACTCCGGTTTGAAAAAGATAACAAACTGTATGGCATACTAAATTTTGTCAGACAGTCTTTTAGAAATGCAAAGATACTCTACACATTACAAACTTGTAATAATGAGAGTATTGGTTTGTTTTCAGAGGTGAGCCTTATCCACAGAGACGGATTTGGTTGTTTCAGTGTTCCTGATGGAGTCTTACAGAGTTAGCGGCATGCCAAACCCTGGACTATCACAAGGCTATGCGCAGCCTTCCCGCACAAGAGGCCAGAGCAATGGTACTTACGGCCTCAGTATCAGAGTTCAAGGCATAGATGGACACCCCTATGTGGTCCTCAATAACCAGGAAAGAGGTCCAAACCCCTATGCGGACCCTCAAAACAATAATGGATATAGGAATTCTGAAAGCCCAAACAATTATGACGAATATCATTTCAAAGGAACCATGAAGAATCTTTCTGAAGGCTCATATGTGGATTTTATGTCTGAGAAGCTTCATGGAGGTCCTCACAATGGAACTGATCCTAAGAAGCAATCCAGTCTTTTAAACTTCCAGAAGCATCCGGAGATTCTCAAGCCATATGATCCTGAGAGCAATACTCTCGATAGCTTTCGAAGTCTACCTGTAGCCGAGACTCAAAATCCCCACCCAGGATCCCTTCCCAGAGCCAACTCCCCAATTGTCAGCCAAGCCCAATCCTCCAGCCTAGTTCCAGAACCATCTTTTCCAGATGACAGGGGACACGCCCAACCTCAGGTTCGTCCCCAGACACTCTTGTTCAGTGTCCAGCCTCAAACAGGTTTAACCAAAGACCATGTTCTGGCCCAGTCTCAGGTCAAACCCCAGATTCAAGCGCAACCTCAGGTCAAGCCACCTTTTAAAACTCCAGTGCCCTACCAGACTCCGCCTCAACCCTCACAACGTCTTCCAATTCCTCAGGCATCTACAGTAACCAGTAACCCAAATGACCAGACCAAGGCCTCTTCTAGACCTCCCAGCTCAGTTAGTAGCACCAACTCCAGTCTGGAACGGAGTCGACGTGAACCAGATGTGTTGCCCTTGCGCCGTACTGACTCCAGTGGCCCGGTGCTACAGTCTTCCTCCTCCCATAACTCCTCTATGGGTTCCACCACACCAACAAAGGAAGACCAGTTGGACCAGCTTTATGCAGAAACTATCAACCGCCATGAGAACCGGCGCTACATCCCTTTCCTGCCTGGCACAGGGCGTGACATTGATACTGGTTCCATCCCAGGTGTGGATGAGCTCATCAAGAAATTTGACAGCAAAGAGACTCAACAACGCAGGGGTCGGTCAGGGCGGAGGAATCGCCTAAACCCAGAAGACCGCAAGCGTTCCCGTAGTGTTGATAGCGCCTTGCCATTTGGTCTTGAGGGTGACACTGACTACTTGGATGAGGTTAGCAGGAATCGAGGCAGATCTACAGAGCAACTTCTTCGCCCGTCTCTGCTCCTGCAGAAGACTGCTGGAGTGAAGACCTCCCCGATGGCGCCAACTTCCACTACTGGACCCAGGATAAGCCTAAGAAATGTAACGCAAGTCAAAAGTGCTCCAGGCTCTCCTCAGGGGACAGTCTCCTACTCTTCAGTTGCTATTTTGGGGTTGAAGAATCCTCAGAGTCATCCCTCTGTGACACCTGTAAAGAACAAAAATGAAGAGGCCAAACTATCACATAATATGAAGTGCTCAATTTCTCGTCCCGCTGTCAACAGTAAAACAACAAGCACTGAAGTGGATGCCCAGGTAAGAAAGGATGGACTTTCTCTGTTATTCTAATATATTTCCAACATTATGGGGAGACCAGTCATTTGTTTTACATGTGTGTAAATATAATGACATGTATTTCTTTTCTTCTTCTTTTTTTTGTGCTCAGGTGACACCTGATCTTCTGAAAGGTCAACAAGAGCTTTCACAGCAAACAAATGAAGAGACTGCTAAGCAGATATTATTCAGTTACCTCAAAGATGGGTGAGTGTACTTTACAAATAATTGCGAATTTTTTTGTAATATCAACACTGATATATTTCTGTTAAAATACTTTTTAGTTGGTCACTTACAAGTGACACATGGAAATCTAAAAATGTCATGTTAGTGTGCACATATTGAGCATTTCTGTGTAAAAAATTTTCTTAATTTTTTTTTTATTGTTTGCATGCATACAGTGGAGAAAATAATTATTTGACCCCCTGATGATTTTGTAAGTTTTCCCACTTCCAAAGAAATGAGGAGTAAATCATTTTTATGGTAGATTTATTTTTAACAGATAGAATTTAACAGAGAGAATATCAACCAAAAAATCCAGAAAAAAACACATTATATATAGGTTATACATTGATATGCATTTCAGTAAGTGAAATAAATATTTGATCCCCAAGCAAAACATAATTTGGTGGAGAAACCCTTGTTGGCAAGCACAGAGGTAAGACGTTTCTTGTAGTTGGTCACCAGGTTTGCACACATCTCGGTTTGCAACTCGAAGCTTCAGCTCTCTCCACAGATGTTCTATAGGATTAAGGTCTGGAGACAGGCTTGGCCACTCCATGACCTTAATGTGCTTCTTCTTGAGCCACTCCTATGTTGCCTTGGCGGTATGTTTTGGATCATTGCTGGAAGACCTGGCTGAAGGAAGGAGGTTTTCGTCGAAGATTTGACAGTACATTGCCCCGTCCATTGGCCCCTCAATACAGTGAAGTCGCCCTGTACCCTTAGCAGAGAAACAGCCCAAAAGCATAATGCTTCCACCTCCGTGCTTGACTGTAGGGATGATGTTATTGGGGTCATAGTCAGCATTTCTCTGACCTCAGTCACATCTAACATGAGCACTTTCTCTTAAGACTTCTCTGAATCATTTAGATGTTCATTGGCAAACTTCAGACGGACCTATACATGTGCCTTCTTGAGCAGGGGGACTTTCCGGGTGCTGCAGGATTTCAATCCATTGTGGTGTAGTGTGTTACCAATGGTTTGCTTGGTGACTGTGGTCCCAACTGCCTTTAAATCATTAACAAGCTCCTCCCGTGTAGTTCTGGGCTGATCCCTCACCTTTCTCATGATCATCCGTACCTCATGAGTCGAGATCTTACATGGAGCTCCAGACCAAGGGTGATTTTATGATTATTTTGTATAATGTTCCATTTCCTAATATTGGCACCAACAGTTGTCTCCTTCTCACCAAGCTTCTTGCTGATGGTCTCGTAGCCCATTCCAGCCTTGTGCAGGTCTACAATCTGGTCCCTGATGTCCTTTGACAGATCTTTGGTCTTGCCCATGGTGGTGGAGATCATTGGAATGGAAGATACAGATTCTGTGGACAGGTTTCTTTTATACACGTAACAAGCTGACATTAGGAGTACTTTCTTAAAGTGACAGGACTAATCTGTGTTTCACGTGGGCACATAAACAGTCTGTGGGAGGCATAATTCTTTCTGGTTGGTGGGGGATCAAATACTCATTTCACTCGATCAAATGCTAATCAATTTATAACCTTTTATATAATGTGTTATCCATTATCCATAATTATTTGTTTAATAAATATTACATTTTTGGAGAGTTGCACAACATGACATTTAAAAACGTTGCCTTATTCTAAAAAGGTTGAATTATTTGAATATATAAGAAACTTAATTTTAGACCTTAACAAACAGTCATGAAGACTAATTTTTTGTTTTATCCTAATGCTAAATTATAACAGCCAGCACTTGTGTATTTATTGGTCTAGGTTGTTTCTTACGCAATAGTGTTCACTCATTTTTTTCTTTTTCTTAGAAGTGAGATTTTACATGGAATTTGAAGTAGTTTCCACATAGTCTGACACATAATGATAACACAACAAGAATTTTACCTCCCCTACATTTTTTCTTCATTTATGTAGAATCAGTAGAATCATCCACACACAACTTCTACCCCCACAGTTCTATCTTATTCTTTCAAGGAAAAAGCAGGTTCTTAAAGTTCCTCCTCTAACATCTCAAAACAATCAAAATGGCAAGTCATTTATTTCGATAAACTTTCATAAAAAGCTGCTTGTAAGATGTTCCAGACCATTCTTCGCCCAATATAAATGGTTTTAGCCCACTGCCAACAAACAATATCTGTTATTTTGCTTGAAGGTCTAAATTTCCACCCAAAGCAGTGCTGTTTCCTCCTCTCATCTAATCCTACATGATCACTGCACAGCTTCAAAGGCATGCTGTAGGTGCCCAACCTGCTCTAGTGAAATAGCTGAAACCGTGCCCTCCCTGAACTCCATATTCTTGATGTCAAAAGTTCCGCCCTCTCTCCATTCCTCATGTGATGTTTGGAGGGAGGTGAGAAGAGTGGATTATTCACGAGTATATGTGAACCTTCTGAGACCCTGCAGATCTAGGATCAGATGTCTTCTGTTCAATAGCAACCATTATTACTAAAGACAAGACTTGTCCTGAGGTAGTGGTTATTTACCATTCAACGGCACGTGCCAAAGGTGCACCAGGTTAAGGGTTATGGTGGTTGTAATGGAGCAAAACAATATTGTCGCCAACAGTGTTCTGACATGGCGACATCACTTGCGTCATGAAACCGTTAATAACCATCTGTTCTGCGCAAGGTGTATGTATGTTTGAAGGAGAGGCGGTGCTGGTCTGTTGGTTTCTCCTCTCTTTGTGAAATCTAATGATACGCTTCAGTCTGCTGTATATGCATGGCACTAACCCAATGTTCTGTGCTTTTCCCTGATGCATCACTCGAGTGCCCTGGGAACATGCGGGCATGAGACCCACATTGCTAGACATGTGACTTGTTAAAAGAAGGCAATAATTAGGGTGGGCAGGTCATAAGGTGACACATCAAAGCTTGAGTACTCTGTACTCTCCACACAGGCAAAGAGCCAGGCTGATTTTTCCCAGAAATGTTGGGGATTATATACTCTGATCCAGTCCACACACACAAACACGCACACGCACACACACACACACACACACACACACACACATACACACACATACACACACACACACATTTGCACTATCAACACACTTTGGCTGGGATAAAGAGATTCTCAAGCCATCCAAGTAAATTAGGAGCACTTGTGATTTGTTTTGTTTTGTTTTGCAGGAGCAATGAAAACGATGACACTACCAAGAGAAAGGTCAACCTGGTGTTTGAAAAAATCCAGACCTTGAAGTCACGAGCCGCTGGAAACGTGCAAGGCGACAACAAAGTGAGCTGTTGTTGTGGCATTGTAATTGGGTTCAACAAACAGCTAAGACTGTGAGCCTCTTATAAGAGGGACTTAGTCTATCTCTTGGAGAAAGTATAAAGGCTGGCTGAGGTTATTTACTTGGCAAACAGCATAGTCATGGCTAATGTTTAAACATATGCAAACAAAATCAAACCAGAACCTCGTCTTTTTCACTGTTTAATTTTTTATTGTATTTTTGTTCATTATTTTATTTCATTTTCATAAACACGTCTACAAAATCATGAAATATTGTAAATGAAATGATTAGCATATGAATATGCATTACAAATATTATAAATATTTCTGATTGGAACCAAGATTATTCTTGAGAACCCGCTGTTTTTTTTCTGCTAAAATGTGAATCTGTATCTAATCGCTATCATATAGTGCTGAAAAGAGCTCTGTTGCATATAAATGTTTCTCTCTCAGGCTCCAGACCTTGCAGCCCAGGCTAGAGCCCTTCAGGAGCAGAAAGCCGAACAGGAAAAAGAAATTGCTGATCTTAAGAAACAGCTTGAGAATGAAAGCAAGGTAAAACTCTCTCTCCACTAATACCTTTACTACTTTAACTTGTCAATTGCACCTTGGACCCCTGCTCTGTCTGTTTAGTCAATCTGTTAGAAGCTTCCATGTTGACCGAAAATCCCACTCCTATCACCCCTTAAGATCAATAATCAAATTAACCAATTACTGGCTTATTAGAAAGACTGGGCCTTAGATCCAAAAAAAGACGCCCAGTGTCTCAGATTGACCATGATTTTGAAGGTTCAGTAATGTTACTGTCATTTTATGTCCTCACTGTCATTTCTTATTATGTCCCTCCCTGCAGAAGCGCAGTGATCTGACCGAGACTCAGCTGAAGGCGGGAGCAGGAATGAAAGATTTGAGGAGAGAGCTGGAACAGTGTCAAGCCGAGTGCAGCAGGCTGCGGGACAAGCTTAGTAAAACAGAGGCTGACCTGCGCACTACAGTGGAGGAGTAAGATGCTGTCTAGACTCTAGTGGATGTGGACAGACCCACACAGAATCTGTGCATGTAGAAAGTTTAGCAAAAGTGGAACACCTGTAATCGAAAAAAGCAAGAGTTTAACTGTCATATGTTAAACTCTCAGCTCGCACGTTTTACTATGTTTAACTCCGCCTGGCCCTTCTTTAGCTTATTCATCTTACTTTTGCGCCAGCGTTCACAAAGAACACATCTGTCTATGTGTTATTTGTAGACTTTGGAGTAAAAGTAAAATTTACAAACGGGCAAAAAGAAAATCCTTCTAACGCAGTGAAAATCTACACTACCATCAGATATGCAAGTTTCTGTGATTTCTCTAAGCTAAGGTTGTCAAAATAAGGTGCAAATTATCCTCTGTGACATCATGGTTTGAATTGTCAGGTGTTTATATGGGCATGAGCTCAGCAGATTATCAGGCACGTCTGCGTTGGCTCTTGTTTCACTTCAGAATGCAGCTATTCTGAGTGTATTTTTGTGTATATCAGACTCTTCCAGGTAAAAATGGAGAAAGAGCAGTACCAGACTGAGATCCGAGACCTGCAGGACCAGCTCTCAGAGATGCACGATGAGTTGGATGGAGCCAAGCAATCTCAAACAAACAGTACAGACAAAGAGGCCATGATGGAGGTAGAGCATTTAAACATATCTGTACATACTGTGCAAAAGTTTGGGGTCGGTATGATATTTTTCCCCCCAGAATTGATAATGATAAAAAAAAAATCTTGAGCAGCAAATTAGCATATTAGAATGATTTCTGAAGGATCATGTGACACTGAAGACTAGTAATGATGATGAAAGTTCAGCTTTGCCATCACAGGGATAAATTACATGTTAAAAATTTATTGAAAAAAAAAAAAAAAAAAAAACAGCTTTTAAAGTATAAATGCAGTCTTTGCGAGCACAAGACACTACTGCCAAAAATATTCAAAATCTTACCGACTGAACAGTAGTGTATAACTTCTATTGAGCCACATAAAATGTCATGGAAAGCTGTATATTTCCCATGCAAATTTTACACTGCAGAAATCTATAACACAACAGAAAATTATATTCAAATTAATTAATTCTTGAGGCTGATGACAGAACTTCTAACCATGTGCTGTTCTCTCAAGGACTTCATGCAACTGAAACTAGACCTCCAGGACCTGCTTCTTGCCAAAGAGGAGCAGGAGGAGCTGCTGAGGAGGCGTGAGAGGGAGCTGACCGCTCTTAAAGGAGCTCTGAAAGAGGAGGTGGCAACTCACGATCAGGAGGTGGATAAACTTAGGGAGCAGTATGAGAAAGAGATCCGTAAGCTACAAACAGCTGTGGAGGAAGCCAAACAGGTGATAAATCTGGCTTTTTACATTTTTAACTGTTTGCTAATAAAACAACAACAGCAGAGGTTTGTGTGATGTTAGAAACCATGTAAACACTTCCTGATTCCATTCCCTCCATACCTTCCTATCATTTCCTGCATATAGCCTAACAAAGTAAATGTGATGTTTCAAGTATTTTTTATACAGGTCTATGTTATGATCATATCATATGTTAAGACACATAATGCTTTTCAAATGATAAACTCTGTTAAACTTTAATATTATGTCACAATATGATGTTTTGATTTGTATAGTTTAAAGTTAGATTAAGTATAGGACCACTTTCAGCTATTATAGTTTGTCAGTTTTAATAGAATTATTTTCCTAGTGACTTACAGTAGTTAATCATGATGATTTTGTTCATGAGGGAAAAGTGCACAAGGAACAGAACAAACAGGAAGAGAAGGAGTGATAGGTGTCCAGTCCACAAGTAGGTGGAACTCCTTCTGCTTCCGTCTTAGCTCACTTCCTTTTCCAACAAAGAAACTTCCTGTCCAAAGAAGCCCATTGTTGTCTTAGTTTAAATGTATTTTAAAGGAGTAAACCGACAAAGAGTTTAATCTTGGTCAGGTGCCACAGTAATCCTGGTTTGTGCATGCATTGTGCCTATTTTTGAAATAGCTGCACGAACGGATGCCAGAAGAATAGAGCATAGTTTTGTTGTTGGATATTTGAGGAGTGGACAAATAGACAGATTACAGACATTGGCCAAGTGACCAAGCCACAAGGCTAAACGATTGTTACCATGCGCCTCTTCTTTATGGGGTTAGTGTTGATAGGAAGGCCCCATGTGGAGGAACACTGAAGGGTGAAGCACTAAATGGAGTTTAGCACTGCTTAATTGCAGTGGCAGGCTGTCACTAATCTAATGAGGCTCTGATGGGGTGGATAGCTGGTCTCTCTCTCTTTCTTTGAAAATGAATGATGGGATTGTTTCATATGCAAATAGCTGGGGAATTGCACATGGCCAATAAGTGGGTCACTGTGCAGACAAGTGGTCTTACAGATGACACAATGGGAGGAGGTTTGTACAAAAAGGTTTGATTTGTTTGCCTTTTTTATTTTACAAAGTTTGCATAAGAGTTTAGACTACTGATCCCAGGTTTCCCAGTACAGCTTGTGTGGATGTTTCTATAAGGCTTTTGTTACCAGCAATGGAAAAAATGTAGATGGTAATCAGTAAAACTCTCAGAGTTTGTTTTTGTTCACTTTTACTGCTGCATATAAAGGTATTGCTCTGCCCCAATAGCAGGAGGGGGAACAGAAAGGGAGTGGGGGGTCACAGCAAGAGATTCCTGATTCTCAACGGTTGGAAGTCCTTGTATAAGGGATTCTCTCCCTGCTCTAATAGCTTTCCCTGTTTTCTTAAGGTCTCTACAAATGGCAAACTGACACTTTGACGAGTTTTGTAAGATCAGTGTGTTGCCATTGGTCGGCACTTATTTTTCGGGTGTTTGTCTGGTTGTGGAATATCTGTGAAGGGACAAACTGTAATATGGTGATTGTCTGCATTGGTTGGCATCTGTCTGTGCAGTGTGAATTTGCCTTTATTCGTAACTGGATTCCTTCACGAAAACCTGACCTGATCAAACCCATCTGTCTTGACTTCATACACATATTATTCCTGATAATATGAGAGAGTTAATATTTTATTAAGTGTTACATAGGGGCATATTGGCGGTGCTTATAACGAAACAAAACTTTTTGTTTTAGATATGATTCAGCCTTTTTCTATTAAAGGGATAGATCACCCAAAAATGAAAATTAGCCCATGATTTACTCACCCTGAAGCCATAGGTGTATATGACGTTATTTTTTCAGACGAATACAATCGGGAGTTATATTAAAAATTGCCTTGTCTCCTCCAAGCTTTATAATGAAAGGCTGGAATGGCTGGAGAAAATTTGAAGACCAAAAAAGTGCATCCGTCCATTATAAAAGTAATCCATATGGCTCCAGGGGGTTAATAAAGGCCTTCTGAAGTGAAGCCATGTGTTTGTGTAAAGAAAATACCCATATTTAAAACTTTATAAACTATAATCTCTAGCTTCCACATTGATTTACGGTGGAAGACTAACTCCTGACCTGTCGCACAGATTAGTGTCGAACGTGGAAGCTCAGAGGAAAGAGTAAAACAAAACACTGGTCGCGAATTAGCCATTTTGAAGAGAAATGGAGGATTTCTATATAATAGAAGAGGAGCTTCAGTTTGTTGCACAGCCCTATTTGTTTAAACCGCGAGAGGCGTCTAAGCTTACAATACTCCTACATCCTACGTCATACATGCATGTTATTCTTGTGTAGTATGCGTACGGTCATCTTGCGGAAGCTAGTTATTTTAGATTATAAAGTTATAAATATGGGTATTTTCCTTCAAAAACCCATGGCTTCACGTCAGAAGGCCTTTATTAACCCCCCGGAGCCATGTGGAGTTTTTTACCTTTTGGGTGAACTAACCCTTTAATCATACTTTTTATTTTAAAGTGCATTTAAATGTTTCTCTTATATCAAAAGATGACAGGTCGTAGGTTTTTTTTACTACCATTTTTATGTTTTTTGAAAGAAGTCTCTCAACAAGTCTGCGTTTACTTTATCAAAAATAAAGTAAAAACAGTAATGTTGTAAAATTACAATTCTGAATAATTCTTTTCTATTTTAATATATTTTTAATATATTGCTGCGATGGCAAAGCTGAATTTTCAGCATCATTACTCCAGTCTTCAATGTCACATGATCCTTCAGAAATCATTCTATGTACTGATCTGCTCAAGAAACATTTATCATTCTTATCAATGTGGAAAACAGTTGTGCTGATTAAACTTTTTGTTGATTTTCTTTCTTCGGGATTCTTTGATGAAATAGAAAGTTCAAAAGAACAGCATTTATTTGAAAAGGGAATCGTAATACTGTTACTAGAGATAGTGTTTATTGAACAACCCATATCAGTCAACCACTACTGAAAATCCAAAACAGATCTCGCATCGTTATCAGGATGTGTAAGCTTTGGTGTATTTGAGTGCAGCACCGTAACTGTGCTGTATTTGTTTGTTTTGTGGGCTGTGGCTGATACAGAGCGGTAACGGTCTCCTTGGGGGTGTTTGGGGAGCCGACAGTCTCACAGGACGTGGTGTGTTTCCTCAGGTGATGATAGCAAACTGCTCCGGCCTGTTCTGTGGTGATTCAGCTGGATGCCTGAGTGGGAGAGGGGAAGTGGAGGAGGAGATAGGGACAGAGGGAAGTGTAACATTGAAAAAAATAGCAAAAACAGTGAAGAACAGCCAAATGAAAGCAAATATGAGCTTCAAAGAAATTCTGTGCATCTGCATTAGTCTACATTTCACCCTTTAGCCTAATAACAACACGCTCAGTCTGCAGTATTTCAGTGTCTTGATGGGCAGTGACAATGATTATAAGTGATTACTGTGACAGTTCATAGTCTACATATAAACAGCAGCCCTCATGCGTGACGCACACTGTACGTGTAACTAGGCCATGGCAGGGTCTTCACTATAGGCTGAGCTCGGTCCAGTACTGGCCTGGATTCTTTGGCCATTGTTCTGACTGTCCCACTGAGCCAAAGTCCCCTGCTGTCAAGAAGTGTAGCGTCCTGGAACCCCTACAAACCCCCCACCACGATCTCAGCAGAGGGGGTCTGACCCTCAGACCTCCAGGCTTTATGGGATTAAACACAGAAGCACAAAGTTAAGGATTTAGCCCAGGCTCCAAGTGTTTCCAAACTTCTTGGCTGTGGTCTTTTAGATGGGAGAGAGTGGAACATGATGACAGACATATCTGAAATGTTTATTGAAGGTAGTGGTGGCATGTGTCTTTGTGTGTAGAAAAGAAAACAATTGATGGGTCGCTTTAAGTTACAATCACACCCAGTCTCATGACACCGTCTGTATGTCTAAAGCGTTTATAAAGTGTGCTTTGAATTTGGCTTTTATTAAGGAGGTAGCTGGGAAAGATATTTGCCCAACCTGCTTCTCATTTCTGTTCTAGTGTCATAGCTACATGGTGAAGGAGTTTACACTACCGTTTAAAAGTTTGGGGTCAGTAAGTTTTCTTTTTCATGTTTTTGAAAGAAGTCTCTTATGCTCATTAAGAGCCCGTTAACAGACACAGAACTGAGATGCAGACGAGTAGAACTAAAAAGGCAAAAAAAACAAAAAACAGAACATATTGTAACTTGAGTGCCACGTTTTTACAGCGATTAAAGGCATCCGTCTACCGCATGTTTACATTGAAAATGCAGCACAGTGGAATGTAAAAACGCATTCTGTGTGAACGCTGAGGCTGCGTTTTTCGATCAAGGATAAGATAAAATGGTTATATTGTGAATTATTTTAATTGTAATAATTTATATGTTTTAATATATTTCAACATGTAATTTATTCCTGTGATGGCAAAGCTTAATATTCAGCATCATTACTCTAGTCTTCAGTGTCACATGATCCTTCAGAAATCATTCTAATATGCTGATTTGCTGCTCAAGACATATTTCTTATTCTTTCTTGATTCTTATTTTAAAAGGAACAATGTGCATTAATTGTCCTGAGCACTTGGGTCCATCATGTAAATGTGCCAAATTTAGCCATACAGGCTAATTTTCTCTAAATATTATGATTGAAAACAGTTTTGCAGCTATTTTTTTTGGAAACGATAAAATTGAGGAAATGCAAGAAAAATAACAGCATTTATTTAAAATAGAAATAATTTGTAACATTATAAAGGTCTTTACTGTCACTTTTGATCAAGTTAGTCTGTCCTTGCTGATAAAAGTATTAATTTCTTTCAATCTTATCTCATTGACCCCAAACATTTGGTAGCTTACAAAAAGCAAATGAACATTGAGAGTTTTGCTGTTCCGCACCGTTTGTGAATACAACTTTTCTCTATGGCCTCCTTAGCAGATTTGGCAGTAGAACGCATTCCAAAAAGTTCTGGAATCTCTCTGATCACCAGAAACTCATATGATTACATTTGTTTTGTAATGTGTCCTCCTAATGTATCCCGGGCCACATACTTTTCTAACACATTTCACCACAACAAAGGTTTACAACTCTACAACTGCTAGGATAAAAATTTGGAGAAGTCATGCACAAGATTTAATTTGCTTTTTCTTACATTCTCTGCTTTTAAAATCTGTGTGCACTTGAACCCCTGCAGTAACTGCTTGCCACCCTCCTCATTGAAAGAATACAGTATGTTTTCTTCTCACCCTCCCTGAAGGACGAGAGGAGGTTATTACTGGCCTCTTATGCAGCTGGAAAGAAGCCAGTGCTTTTCAAGCAGCACATTTTCATTTCCAGCTTGAGCACCTCTCGGCTGTCCTCAACATTTCGTCCTGCTTCGGCACATTCGTTTGTATATGCCTCTTTGTTTAGGAGCAAAGCTATTGTAACGTATACCACCAAGATGCAGAAACAGACCCGGTGTTGTTTGGAGCCAGAGTGAGGTTTGAGTCTTTGGAGTTGCTGTGGTATTCAAAGGCTAAACACTTTGTGCCTGGCTGATAAAGTTTCAAGAACCTTGTATGACCTGTCGCTTATGTTTCTATGGTTGTGTATTCTTATCTTTCTGTTGAGTTGCAGCACTTTTATTGAGAAAAGTGCCTGGCATGTAAACAGAAGTCACATTGAAAGGTTGACCATAGGAATAGATGACTAATTAGCCTTGGCTCTCACAATGAAAACACAAGCTTGGTTGCTTTCATTGAGGTAAAAACAGATCTGAATTTTGGACAGAATGTGCAAAACTACAGGAAATCCTGCTTTCCTTGTGAGTATAATGTGGATGAAATCACTGCTTACACTTGCTGAGGGACCAGTTAAGTATCAATGCAGTGAATCATTGTCATCATTACAGTTAAGTAACCAATGCAGAGCATTGAAACACTGTGCACAGTTGTGGTTTGTTGTAACAATTTTGATACATGTTATTTATTTATGAAGGTCATTGTGTTTTAATGGGAAATTTGTTTTTTTCTAGTGATAATTTCTCTAAATCTGAACCGTTTTAACAGATCTTTAAGTAATGACTTATTTTTTCAACTTAAATATACTTATATTAAATTGACAAAGTTTATTTATATATATATATATATATATATATATATATATATATATATATGTGTGTGTGTGTGTGTGTGTGTATATACACATATACACAAATATACTTAGCGAGAGAACGCAAAAGAATTGACTTTTTTTCCCCACATCTCATATTTTTTTCCACCACCATGTGCCTTTAGGGGCTTTGTAATTTGTATATATAATTAAGAGAAATTACATTACCTTCAGAGTAGAGCAGTATATTTGTAAATGGTGTGATGATGGCAGTCCATTTGGTGCTGGGATTGACCTGTGATTAAATTTTGCTTTTGCATTCTGGATGGCTTTAAGATTATGTTGTACCCTGTCAGATTATAAATCTGACATGTAAACTTGAGAGTGGATTAGAGAGGTTTAACTCTTTGGAAGTACTGTGCTGCATGTGAAGGAGAAAATCATGGTGAATTTAGTGTGGCTTTAGGCAGGTTTATTAGTTTTACTGAAGGTTTAGGCAATAAACGGTGCTGTGAAGATTTAGGCTGCAAAGCTTCAGGACACTCTGTATCCTTGCTTGGAGTTCATGAACTGATTGTGATTGTCCTGCCATTGTTATTCTCTAGCTTTTAAACACACTCACAATGCTGGATAATGCCCAACTATACATAGACAGTCCGAGCAGGCTAGAGCACCATTCAGAGCACACTGCTTTCTCTAAGACTTTGAAATACCTCTGTCATGAAAAGAAGCTCGGAAACAAACATTGGTCCTCTCTGCCCTTCCCTTTCTATCTCTTTCTGCTCTTCAAAGCCCTGACTCCGGGAACTGGGGCATGAAGAGAAAGGGAACGTGTGAATACAAAAAAAAGTTTAATCACTTTCACCCAATGCAACAGTTTCTCAGCACTATCCTCGTGTCCTGTACCTTATCAGTACTAAAATGTCTCACTCCAAGTAAAGGAAAGAGAATATTGCCACAATTAAACCGTTGTAACCTTCTCTGAAGGACACAGACATCATGATAAGCCACCTCATGTCGAGCCGCAGCTTTTCTAAAGAGAAAAATGTTAATATTTACAATTTGAAAAGGTCACTGCTTACTAAACTTTGTCAGTGAATGTTATCTCCTGCAGTTTTGTTGTCATAGAGTATGTCTTATGCTAGGTACATATTAGCGAGGCATCACCCTCTGGCCTATGTAGTTTAGGGGTGGGTGGTCATGGTTATTTTGGGAGGTATTATAGTTAACGAGTTATGCATTACTGACCAATAAGGCCAGCGGGGAGAGAGAGGGAAGGATTCTTAGAGGGGCTTCAGGACTTTGAACTGCAAGCAGAACTGACATAAATCCACCCTGTTCTGCTAATGAGTCGGTGTGTTGTGAGTTGCTGTGTTAGGGTTGGAATGACTTTATACACACACACACACACACACACACAAACAAAGAGCTGTGTGTTGTCATCTGGATGTTCACTGATCATAGGGTTTGCAATTGTAGTTCCACTCCATTAGGGCATTTGGACACTGTCTAAAAAATGTACCTGTTGCATACATACATATGTATGCAACATACATACACATACATATTTGTTAAATATATATATATAAGGCATTTACTTCTGTGAATTCTAAAAAGCACATTAGAAATTTGTAGCATTTATCAGACAGAACTAATTTTGTTTTTATAGTTAACTTAAACTAAAACCATACAAAACATTTCAATTTCTTGAAATAAAATAGTTAATAATAAACGTTAACTGAAATAATATAAAATATTTTTTTTAAAAACGTACATTTGTTTTGTTTAAGCTAGTTGCCAGGGAAACATTTCTGAAATTACATTTAGTTTCACTTGGTGTACTAAACTAAAACTGAAATAAAAAGTACTAACAAAAACTTTTTTTTTAAATGACAAAAACGCACGACAAAATTACTTCAACTAAAATTAAAATGAGAACAGAAAATATAAAAATAAGAACTAATTTGAAATGTTAATTAAAAAATATAATAGTATCTCAGTGGTAGTGAAATTTACTGACTAGGACTTGTTTTTTTGTTTAGCTATACTTGAAGTATTGTCTTTGTCCACAGTTGCAAACAGTGGATGGTTAAACCAGTTGGGTGACATTCTCTCATGCATAGCAAACGATCTACCTGCTCATCCAGTTCTGGGACCATCAGTGTTGTGTGTAATCTTTGAGCTGTCATCAACAGGATAAAGAATCCTTCGTTGCATGACAGCTGTCTCGGTGTGTTAGCTGAAATCCCCACAAGGAGTTCTGTGTGTGTTGGTTTAGGTGTCTTTGTCCATGGGTGTCTAAATTGCAGAATGAGTTTGAAATGGTACAATGCATTTACACGTACAGCAGCTCTACAGGACAGTCTGGTTTATTCATAAAAGTTGGCAAAGAAGAACGCAGAGTGCTCTGTAATATTGGCCGAGCAAAAGCACAAACCAGACAAAGGCAGCAACCTACAGAGCACAGCCTAATTAAGGAACTTGTTCACGTTCAGAGACGGCTGCTGAACCCGTAACTCGTCAAAAGGCTTAAGGAATCAGGAAACTGTATATATGTCTGGTTGAGTCATTGAGAAACTGAAGGAGACATGCTTAGCTGACTCTAAATGGACGGCGCTAATAAATCGTACAGGGTCGTTCATTTTAACCTCACCTCTGTTGCCTGTGATTCACTGCATTTATATTGGCCCACATCATTTAAGAGGGTGTCAAAGGTCAGAGGCCTGTTGCCCTACACTCACTTCTCCATTAGACGCATTCAGTTCTAGGAGTTCATTGACTTGATGTGTACTGCAGCTCCTGCACTAGTCTAAAATGTAACTTTTAAACAGCTTTTATATATAAATTTATATTGACTAATGAAGCTGTATTTAGCATTTTTTTGTTAGATATATTTTCCACTATGATTATTTTTTTGTCTTGCATATTTGTGACAAACAGCGCAAGTGATTGTGTTGGTTGCAGCATCATATATGAGATCATTCTCTGTTTTTGTGGGACCGTTTCACCCAGAGACAATAATTTACTGATTGTAATTTTTTTATTTATCTATTTTTCTCCCCTTTCTCATATTTCATTCTGATGGCTTAATGCAGGAATATTACACATGCACTACTGTTCAAATGTTTGGGCTTTGTGTGATTTTTTTTTTTTTTTTATTCAGCAAAAATACATTGAATAAATCAAAGGTAATGTAATCTTACATAAGATTTATATTCCTAATAAATGCTGTTTTATAAAAGTGTCCAGAAAAAATACATCTTGATTTCCATAAAAATATTAAGCAGTACAACTGTTTTTGACATTGATAATAATAAGATTCAAAAGTTTCTTGAGCAGCAAATCATCATATTAGAATGATTTCTGAAGGATAATGTGACACTGAAGACTGGAGTAATGATGCTGAAAATTCAGCTTTGCCATCACGGGAATAAATCAAATATATTCAAATAGAAAACTGATAGTCTAAGTTGAAATAATATTTGACTGTTTTAACTATTTTTCATCAAATAAATGCAGCCTTGGTGATCATAAGCGACTTCTTTCAAAAACAAAAAATTCGTATTGAGCCCATGCCTCTACAGGACATTCTAGAAAAAAGAAAACTTAGATAAATCTTTAATATTATGACCAAGATATTCTCTTAAGTATACGGTTTGTATAACTTTTGAATCATTCACATTTATTACACCAGCGAGGGTCAGGCTAATGGTCTTAGTCTAATTGTGAACCATATAGTGTTGCAGTTTCTAAAAAAAAGTTACTGGGTAACTGCCATTTTTATTTAATATAAAAAAATATATAATTCTTGCATCTGGTGTTAATTTTGGAGCCTGAATGAAACCATGTAGGTTTTCAAGATAATTGTTTGTGCGTAATGTATGTATATTTAACACTCTCTATGTTTGTTTTGTGCTCTTTCTCTAGAACAATGTTACAGCCAATAAGGAGAGGGAGGAAGTGGAGGTAGCAAAGAAGGTGTCCGAGGGCCAGGCTGGCCGTCTGTCTCAGGAGGTGGAGAGACTTCGCAAGAGGGCACATGAGCTGGAGAACGAAGTGACCAAACTCAACCGCATCATTGATGAAGCCAAGCTGCAGGAGAGCAGGCTGGGGGAGCGAGCTGGCCGCCTGGAGGTACTTTAAATTCTCTCTTTGATTTGAGTGTGAAAAAGAAACGCTTATATTTATGCACATTTATACCAATTCGATTTTATATTGCATTCTAATGGTCGACCTGAAACCGTTTCCCTAGACGAAGATTAAGATTGTCCTGTCGGGAATTCCATCAGCATTGATTCCCTGTTAAGTCTTCCCCTTTAGTCTGGGGGAATGCTTAATCTGTGTCTAGAAAAGCAGACATAGAGAAGTAAAACACCTGTAATGTGTTTGTTTGTTACTAGAAAGAAAAAAGGCAGTTGGAGGAGTCTCTCGCTGAGGTCAGGGAACAGGAAGAGGAAATGACCCGTGCAAACCATGCGCTTACCACTCGCCTAGAGGATGTGCAGGTGAGACCTGGGAAGCTCAACTTTGAGCAGGAGCTGAGATATTAAGAAATCATGTTTGGTTGAGTTGTTATGAATTTGGGGTCGGTAAGATTATTTAAATGTTTTTGAGTAGTCTCTTTAAGTAGTCTCTTATACTTACCAAGGATGCATTTATTTGATAAAAAAAAACAGTATTGTGAAATAGTATTACAGTTTAAAATAACATTTAAAATAAAATAGAAAATAGTTTTCTATTTTAATATATTTTCAAATGTAATTTATTCCTGTGATGCAGACCTTAGTTTAATTAGGGCATTTAAGTATCTTTAATAAACATTCCTTAGAAAAAAAAACATTACTTGTTTGCATCTTGAGACAAAACAATGGCACTGACATATTTTAAGATATTCAATTCAATTCAAATTTATTTGTATAGCGCTTTTCACAATACATATTGTTTCAAAGCAGCTTTACAGAACATTGTAAATACAGTGCATATCAGAAATGTACATAGAGAAAAATACAGTTAGTTAATCATGTATTAATTTAGGGCATAACATATCGCCGGCGTTGAGTCGTCTCTTCACAGGCGTTTAGTCATCTCATCGCAAGGGTTTGGGGCATCTGAAGTCTCCGTGAGAGGCTGGAGACAATCTGGAGACTACAATTGTAGTCAATATTGTACAAACTTCAATATGCGTTTGATACTTTCTTTTTTTCTTACAGAATAAAAATATAAAAACATTTTTATGATCTCTCTGACCCCAAACTTTTTAAAAGTAGTGTATGAAAGTCTGAATTAGTGTTGAAACAGTAATATTTCTTCTAAATAATGTAAATAATGTATTAACATCAAACCGACAATCAGAGTAGCATTACTGTTTCAATAATTGGCCTAAGGGAAGTCATGCTTTGTTAATTGATACTTTTCCATCCATAGAGAAACTTGGCCAAAATGACTCAAGAGCACCATGAGTTGCAAGAGCGACTGAAGGAGGAGAAGAGTCAGAAAGAGCAGTTTAAAAACACCAAGAATGAGATTGAAGACGAGAGGAGGCTGCTGGACCGAACTGTGGAGAAACTTCAACGGGAGGTGAGAGACTGGACTTAACCCTGAATGATGATTTTCGTCTTGCTTTCAGTACATGCTTTATTTTGTATTCACTGAGGAACACAAAACCTGAGCTGGTTATACAACTTTAGTGTGATTTGTGTCACCGATTTGTGTCAAGCTGATAAATTTGAGGAATTGACTAATTTCGTTTTCCTCTGTCTGTGTAGATGAATGAGATAGTGAAGGCGTCTCAGAGTTCAACTCAGGAGCTGCAGGAGCAGATAGACATGTATAAGGAGAAGAACCGGAGGGAGATGGCAGAGCTGCAGAAACAGCTGAGAGAGGGAGGACTGGAGCTGGAGAAGTCCCGTCTTACCGCCAAGACCCTTCAGGAGGAGGTGGGTGGGGGAGGGCGGCTAAAGGTCAGCAAAAAAACTACCAACCTGAAGCCAAGTTGAAAAATAATGTTTATTATAATTGTGCACGGCAGTTATGTCTTCTGCAGCTTTAAAAGCTCAATCTCTAAAATCGGTGGATTCTTATTGGCTGTCAATGTTTTTAGCATTGTTTAGCTGGAAAGAAAATCATTCTGTAAGTGATTTCAATGGTATTGTTCATCTACGTCATTAACGTTATAGTTTTAGTGTGGACTTCCCTATTCTTATTGAATTTGAATGATTATTAAAACTTTTATAGTTGTCCACTTGTCCTCTATCTTGAACTTTCTTTACATGCTCGTATACTTTAAAAAAAACAGTACTGTTGTGATGTTACTGTTGATGATATCAGGCGGTAATTCCATTTTACATTGTTACTCAGTGGTTAGCGTTTTCATTTACCAAGATTTTAAAGGAGGAATGCAACAAAATCATATAAAAATGTCCAAAACCATGGTATTACCATGGTATATGTCCAAGAATGTCCTCTTATGCAGTTTGTTTGACTTGGAATGCAGATAGGAAAATCCCATTTTATTGGTACCATATCCAAGCTAAACGTTTGAGAACGAAACACAGAGGAGCATGTCAGTGTTTAAGCCCTTATGCTCCGAGTTTATGGTCTATTTATCCAACCGCACAAAAAAATCATGTAAATATGGGATGAGTGTCTAGCTACAGTGAAGTTTGCATTTCTTGATAACCACGTGTTTCTGAAGAAGCATAACAGTCAGCTGGAGTTATATTACATTTGCATGACTTGTTTTTCAGTTGCTATCTCTGTCTCTCTGGAGATGAATATCCTCATATCAACTATCTGTGTCAAACATCTGGAATGTTCCTTGCTACCATTAATCATCGGCCAACATTCTTTTGGCAGATCAGATTTTTCAGTCACTTCAGTTCCTATTCGCAGTCCCTGTCTTTCAGTTTATATACTCAACAACCCCAAGCGGCACTGACCTTTGACCTCCGCTGTTATGCGCTTTAACCCTGTCAGCACTGTGGCATTTGAGGAATGTTATTGTTTGATATGAGAATCAGGCATTATAGGTCATCCCTGTGAATGAGGTCCCATGGGACAGTGGGGAACCCCCCCATCTCATTAACACTTTATGAGCTGAGAACAAGAGTGTAAAATGGCCTGCTTTCAGCACTCACTGACTGACTGTAATTCTGTGCTGCTGCCTGTGAAATATCAGTTCATGGGTGGAGAAGGGAAGAGAGCGTCAAGAAGAAAGATACAAAGAAAAGCAAACAGTAAAAAGAAGAAAGGAGTGAGATATCATCCTCTGCACAGCTGTGTGTGAAGGAAGAGAAGGATGCTGTGTTCTCGTGGGGAATGTTGGTTCTGAGCGATGACCTACTGACACCTCATCCTCCCAGAATTCCATCGTACACATGTTCTCCTCTCTGACACACTCTCCTCATACAGATCATGACCTCACTCCTACAGCTGTTTCCTCTGGAGCGATACACCTCTGCTGCTAGCTTCTATTAAACCAAATCACACACATCAAAACGTGCTATATGCTTCTTACATGCAGTACACAGTTACTCATTTTAGTCTGATTCCTTGAGTATTTGTTACCCAGTTTCTTCTTTAAAATCACGTCAAGCTCAAAATATATATTTTTTTGTGTACACTTCACATGTGTGTTACTTAACTCTTGACAAAGTCAGCATCTTGTGGCCAAAAATGTAACTGCAACAACAGGACAGCAAAAGGTTGAACTCGTGTAAAAGAGAGATTCATAGCACAGCATGAATGTCATGGTTCAAATTAAATTGTAATGATGTTTAGAGGGACTATATATATATATAATTAATATTATTGTACATAAACACAAACACGGATCACAACCATGCTGATATAGAGCCATATCACACTTCTGTTCTTCACCTTTGATGTATATATAAATTATAAATAAATATTGTTTATAATATTTTATAGATTATAAATCCTTCACCACTTACACTGCCATTCAAAAGATTGGGGTCAGTAGTTTTTTTTTTTTTTAAAGAAATTGATATTTAAATTCAGCTAGGATGCATTAAATTGGACACAAAATGACAGAAATAATCAGTAAATAATTGTATAATGTTACAAATATAATGTTTCTATTTCAAATATATTCTGTTCTTTTGAAATTTCTATTCATCAAAAAAAATAATCAAATAAATGCAGATTTGGTGAGCATAAGATACTTCATAAAAAAATCTTTGTGTCTGTGTGTCTATCATTATAAATCCCTCTCCATTTATGGCTTAATTATGCTTTCAGATACCAATAAGAGTGTAATACTGTCTGATCACATTTTTACCAAATTAAAATCCACTATGGAATTCTGCACATTTTCTCCCTACATCAGTTCTGGAAATGTTCTGTTCTGATCTGCTCACAGCTATCCGAGACTAGAATGTGAATGTGTTTGTGTGTTATAGCTGGCTCATGTGCAGGAGGATCTACGTCAGTGTCAGAAAGGCAGAGATGAAGCGCTGCAGAGAGTGAAGGACCTGGAGCAGAAGGTTTTAGAACTAGAGGTCGAGACCGAGACCAAAGCCTACTCAAACGACAAAACCAGACAAGTCAAAGTCTTGGAGGTGCAGCACTAATAGAGACGTCTTCTTTTTACTGTCATCAGCTTTTTATTGAATGAATGAATGAATGAATGACACCTTTATTGCCCCGAGGGGAATTTGTTTTGCACTCATTGAACCGCTGACTATGTTGTAATGTAAATTTGTTGTAATGTACAAGGTGTTTTTATCTGTCAATAGGACCGTCTGTCTGCGGTAGAGGTTGAGCTGGAGGAGGAGAGACAGAGTGGAGACTTGCTGATGGAGAGAATAGACAGAGGAAGAGAACAGGTAAGATACTATTGAAACACACATTTGTTGTTAATATTTTACAATAAATAGTGAAATGATTACAATTATGCAATGACACAAACGGAAATATGCAGAGACCAAAAATATCTTTATTTTGGATTCTTTAAGTCTAAATTAAAGCTCTTATTTATGAGGTGCATCTTAGTGTCACATGAATGCTGGACACTTGTTGACTACATTTTCCTCACTATCTCATCCATTTAAATGGCTTAAAATATTAGCTTCTAATAAAAATTCATTCATAATGTATTTGTCTTACAAACTAATGTTAAACGTTTAATCATAAGCCTTTTGAATGTTTTTACGATTGTAAGGCCCGTCTAAATCGATCCAATGGCAGCATTCGATCAGCGGGGAAGGTGTCTGCGTGTTACTGTCTTTCCACGTGGCAAAGGGATTTTTGATTAAATGCAATACATTTTCTCATGTATTAACTCATTATTTCATCTGACTCCATAAATGAAAAGGTTTTAATGATATCTTTGCATCATTAAATGTGAGCGAATGTTTGACTATCTTTTTAACTCTTTAATGAAAATAACAAAGTCCGTTAGAATAAAATCAAATGTTTACAATTTATTATGTCAGGTAAATGTATGATGCCAATTTCATAATCAGTTCAAAGATTATCACTACAATAACATTGAATGCTCTAGAATAAAGAGAAGAGATGCTGACCCAACATCAAGAAAGACATGTGGCTGAGAATCTCGGGGGGTTAATCTGAGGTACAGAAAAGGCCCCGATCCCTTGCTGCATTCCATTAAATAGCCAAAACCTTTCACATGGAAACATGCTAACAATGGAAATTTACATTCAAAGGTTATACCTTTTGGGGGGTAGGAGCAGGGACGGATTATGGCGATGATGTGCCCTGGGCACGGATGTCTCAAAGACCCCCTTCACCAATTTTTTGGACCACAGTGTTGCACCTGTATGCACAGGCGCCGGAATAGGGCAGGCAAGCAGGCATTTGAAGGGGACCCCCGAGGGCTGATCATTTAAACAATCAGAAATGTTAATATACAGACGCAGCAGCATCTCTGCATCCCCCTAGTGTGGGGCCCCTCTCTCCTTACGCTCATTATGCTTTTACCTTTTTCAAACTGGTGCAGCGCTTACTCGCGGTAGGTAGAAAATGCGTGATTTGATTTGTTAAACATGAAAAGGACATATCCGTCTGGCATGGCACCTCGCTCTAACTTTAACCTAGATAAATGCATATCCAAAGTGTTGGATGCATGGCAGGTGTCGGCGCGAACACTTGCATTTTCCTATCAACAGTGGAAACAACTTGAAATACTCAATCTTTTCTGGTCATAGGCCTATACAGAAAAGAATAATGCATCAGTCGCAAGTAGCTACTTTTATTTTTGTAAACTCACAATAACAAGAAAACGTTGTGCTTTTGTAAAATAAAATAAAACAGGGCGCGCTCATGGTCTCCGTGGCGTGAACTGGTGCGCGTCTCAAAAATGAACTGAAACACAGTGTAGGCTATAGCCTCACAGACATGATGACTATTTATATATAAATCTTGAAATGTCCACTTTTAAACGAAAAAATTCGAATCGAAAGCAAATACTGGCTGATTAGGCTGATGTGATAAGATGCATTTCTCTCTAAAGGCCCATCCACTTTACAGCGGAGGTATAGATATGTTTGCACCCGACACTGATTTAAAACATTTTTTATTATTATTATTAAAGAATAAAAATGGCTAGTTTTTTTCCCAGACATTTATCATCATTAGCCTGCTTTTGCCGGTGCTTTGCGGCAATATTTATGCATGCGCTTGCTTGAGCGCGGAATAGGCTATATGCCTCCATGGCATGCACTCAGTATTTAAGCAGACATTAATATTAACGTGAGATTAGTCGACTAATTGCTTAAATTAATGACGTACTAGTCGACTAGAAAAATCTTTAGTCAATGGCAATTCTAATCAATGCATTTAGGCTAGTTGACGTGCATTTAGGCTAGTTGTTGTCAACAACAAAAAAATTATATTACAGTATATAAAATGGGCCTCATTGATTAATTGTGCTTTCTTTTCATTGATCCACTTGGTTGTGGTTTTAAACTCATTTTTGTTTTGGTTTTTGAGTAACTGTCTTCAACATGTAACTTTTATATTACGCAATGCTTTTCACTCGCCTCTAGATGTCCTTCTCAACAGCGCAACAATACATAAAGATTATTTATTTGATTGTTTTAATTTGATTTGAGTATTCCTTTGCAACTGCAAAAAAAAATCACATTATTCCTCAATATTTAACACAATTTTACTGAAAAAAAAATGTATTTGAAAAGAATAGACAGTAAATTTGACAGGGCCCCCTGCTGGCCCAGTGCCCTGGGCAAGTGCCCAGTATGCCCGTGCGTTAATCAGTGCCTGGGTAGGAGGACCATTTTCCTATCTTCCTTTGTGTGCCAGTTTCTCTAAACTTCTAAAACCCTTATTTCCTTTTGTTTCACTTATTTGGAAATTAGACATTTGTACCACTCACTCATTTTAAATGATACTAAACATAATACTCAATGATAATCATTCACATTAAACCATATCTATTCTTATGTGAGTTTTAGGTGTCCCTGAGAGAGAGAATGAAATGTAGATAAGGTGAGACTTAAGGGGAAGTCTAATGTTAATTTTCAGCAAGGTCCTTTGTCTCATAGACCAATGGTCAGGTCTATCTCTTCAACCAGTTTTTCCAGTCTTACACGATCAAGCTTTTTTAGTACTATGCGCATGAGATGATGTTAAAAAGCTGGCATTTTTGCATTTACCTTAAAATCAACTTTAGAAATGCATGAATACAATTTTGAATCATGTCTGTGCCGCTCATAATGTAGATTGAGGTGTTTTCAAGATCTACATGAGTACTTTATTACAAGACACACACACTGTTTAATGCTGGTAAAATACAAGTGACGGAATTCAACTTGAACGCTTGATCCACTGTTTCTTCTTTTTTTAAGGGATTCTTCTTTTAAAAGTTGCACTCAAGATTCAGAGTTTTAATTCACACCAGAGTGAGAGAAAGATGAAGTGGGAGTGCATTGTAAATGGAGCTTGGGTAATCGTTCTCTTTGGCAGCCTGCCTCTTGGTGAAAGTGTGCCCGTCTGAATTTCAGGCATCAATTAAGAGCTCTCTCTAAAGCTTTACTTTGGCCAAAATATGCAAGAGGCCAGGCATCTCAAGTCGGCCAGTGGCAAAGTTCACTCTGAATGCATTTTGTTGAAACATCCAGAATCGCCAAAGCAGAGATTTAAAGCAAGGGGCCGGAGAGAGTTCTTCCGTCCTGACCGATAAGGCCGGGAAGGGAACATTTTTGAAATTTCCCTAAGAAACAAGGTCTGTTCTACAATATCAGTCTTAAACTGTTGCTTCGTTGCTTTTTTATGGAAGCAAGACAGACTTTTATGTGTACTTGGATAAGTTTGTTTTTTGAAACGAGCCATTTAATTTCAGGATCATGCATCCTTTTGTTGGACCCATGCCTTCTTGAACTTGGACCTTTTCAAACTTTCTTCACAAATAGCCCAAATTTGTCTGCTCGCTTATTGTTTCCGAAAGCTAATCTGGCTCGTTGGTCCGATTGCACCTGTCGCACTACATTTAGATCTCTTAAAAAGCGGCAAATCTAGACCAGGGCTGAAGATGTGATTAATAGATTATGAAGGAGAGGAGCGTGTGAGCTTTTTTTAATTGTCTGGAAATAGAGAATCGAGGCAAACATAATGACACAATAGTGTTACGCTAAGGCTGAGGTGAGTTTGTGTGGAAACAGTAGATGGCTCTGTGGAGACGGGGTGGGTTACAGAAGTGGAGGGTGGTGTCAGGATGGGCACACCTGCGTCCATGGCAGCAGGTGCATGAGCGGCTGTCTAAAGTAGAGTAATCTCCCGCTCTTTGCTCAAATGCTCTCTGGCTCTCTCCCTCTCTCTCTGTCTGTATCGCTTTCGTGCTTTGATTAGTTTCAGTGTGTTTTCTGCTCTGCTGACGCAGCGCCCTGCATCCCTCATCCCTGAGCCCCGCTGTCACACGCTAATTGGCATAAAACATCATCCACTCTTAGCGCCTGACAGCAGACAAAAAGAGCCATCTTCTCTCCATCGATCGATTTCTTTTTCTCCTTTTCAATCTTTATCTTTTCTTCTATATCTGTCTTCACTGTCTTAAGGCAAGTTTTTAACATATTTTGTGCATTTAATGCTTTGGAAGACTGTGAAAAATATTGTCTGTTTGGAGAATTTCAGGCATGTGCTTTGTAAATGAATTATAGACAAATGTGAACATTCAATTTAGGTAAAAAAAAAAAAAAACAGTTTTTGATAATTTGAGAAAAAAATCCTTTACAAAACCCATCATGGTTTCCACAAAAATATTAAGCAGCACAACTGTTTTCAACGTTGATAATAAGAAATGTTTCTTGAGCAGCAAATCAGCATATTAGAATGATTTCTTGATTTCATGATGAGGTCATAAGATACTGAAGACTGGAGTAAAGGCCCGTTTACACTGAGAACTATAACTATATTAGCATTCACACCAATTCACAATATCTGTTTTTTTTCTAAGCGCATGCTGCAGTTTTGTCGTTTGCCGTTTTAAATGCTTGCACTCTTTAAAGCAAAATGTACTCTGATTGGCTGTCAATGTTTTTATTGTTTATCAAAAATCGTTCTGAAAGTCATTTCAACGATATCGTTTCTCAGTGCCTATATCGTTATAGTTGTGGACTCTGCTATTCTTTTATATTCAGAATGATTTTATCATTATAGTTATCATCTTTAGTGTGAACTAGCCATAGTTGTTAGTGAAAAATTCCAGGAATCACAGGAATAAATTACATTTTAAAAATATATTCTAATAGAAGTGTTATTTTAAATTCAAATTGTATTTTTGACCAAATAAATGCAGTCCTGGTGAGCATAAATAAAAATATTTAAAAATCATACTGACTATAAACTTTTGAACAATAGTGTATCACCAAATTATTTGGTTTTTAAAATGAATTATCATATAAATGATCATGAAATATGAATCTTATGGTCTTTTAGGACTCGTGTGTGTGAAGTGTGAAGTTCCACATCTGTGAAGCAAAATGTAAAGAACAAACAAACAACTGGCATGTTTTTAGTTGGGGAGGAGGTTGTTATTGTTGGTGTGTTGCGTTAGGGAGGTTTGCCATTAATGTTTGTTTCGCTGTGTTTGTGTGACAGTTGGAGCACATGAGGAATGAGCTGATGCAGGAGAGAGCCAGCAGACAGGATGTGGAGTGTGACAAAATCTCCCTGGAGAGACAGGTAAAAACAACCGCGTCCGTCTCTGATCGATGCCTTAAACCCCCGTCATCTGCTCCTATTGCTCTCGGCCTCTGCAAATAGTAACCTTCTTTACATAGAATTATACGTTTTCTTTTCTGTGTCAAGAATAAGGATCTGAAGAGCAGGATTGCTTATCTGGAGGGATCTCACAAGCCTAGTAAAGAGGGATTGGTGGTCCAGCTCGAGAACCGCATCCAGGAACTGGAGGAAAGACTGGAAGGAGAGGAGAGGTAAACGAGGCAACTGAGGAACTAGTGTGCTAGACGTCACATCATTGGATTTTTGTAAAATGTCTGTTATTAAGTTTATAAAAATGTAACTTTGTTAAATATTTATTAGGGATCGAGCTAATCTGCAGCTGGCGAATCGTCGGCTTGAGCGTAAAGTGAAGGAGATGATGATGCAAGTAGATGAAGAGCATCATTCACTGCAGGATCAGAAAGATCAGGTCAGCAGCAAACATCCCTCTACTGAGAGGAACACGTAAAAAAGAGAAAATCTTCTAAGCTAACTTTCTTTTTAACCCACCATTGCACATTTTATGAAAGCATTTTTTTTTTAAAGAGTCAATTTTCTTGCATTGATGGATTACTATAATCAAAAACTAATTCTGGAAATAATATTCGATGTGTCTTTTTAGGCATGTTGCAACACTGCAACAATGTTGAATTTTGATGAATCTGTTGTCAATATTGTACTTATCGGATGTGGTGTGTATGTGTGTAGTTGAACTTGCGTCTGAAGGCTCTGAAGAGGCAGATGGATGAGGCGGAGGAGGAGATCGACCGCCTGGAACACAACAAGAAGAAACTGCAGAGAGACCTGGAGGAGCAGCAGGAAGCCAACGAACAACTCCAGAGTCAGCTCAAAACACTGCGCAGCGAGATGAGGTAATGATTCAAACCTTACTGAGATAAATGCAGTACTGCTGATCTGGGTTCATTACCACTGATGGAATGGCATCTCACAGTATGTGCTGTTGAAATCAACCTATATTCTTCATCTGTCTGTCCAAGTATATATGACACAATGGCCACGTTCACACTGTCGGTTTATGGAGTTTGAATCTCGAAATGTCCCGTTCACACAGCAACTTAACTGCAGCGTCTTGAAAACTGTCTGTATAAACGTGCAATGGGAGTCAAGTCCATATTCTCTTACCAGTAACCATCAGTGATGGAGAATAACGGTGTTATAAATAAATGGCATTCCTAACGGCGTTATTTTTTTCAGTAACGAGTAATGAAGCGAATTACTGTTTCCCCCGTCATCAGAGTAGACTCTCTCTCTCCGCCATAGGACCTGCAAAGTTTTTTTTTTCGTGTGTGTGTGTGTGTGTGTGTGTGTGTGTGTGTGTGTGTGTGTGTGTGTGTGTGTGTGTGTGTGTGTGTGTGTGTGTGTGTGTGTGTGTGTGTGTGTGTGTGTGTGTGTGTGTGTGTGTGTGTGTGAGTGAGGATGTGTTTTTGAAGCGCACAAGAGAGACTGAGTTTTTATAAATAAATAACACATTTCAGCATTAGAATAATATCTGTAGCCTATTGGTATCATCTGCAACATTTTAATTAGTTTACATGGTTATAAAAATAAAACCTAAAAATAACTGGTAACGTTCTGGGACCGTTGTCTTTAGTTTATAAAAGAAAACTCAAAATTAACCTGCAGGGAAAGTTCCCAGAAAACATCTATCTTTGACCGGTTGTGAACACGTGCGGCAAACGCGCCTAGAATTTGGTTTAATTAACCTCTGATGATGACATTCTCTGTAGGTTATAAAAATAAAATCCCAAAATATTATATTTTATTATTATTATTGACTTTGTGTTAATTGTTCAGTATTATATTGAGAGCACTCTTGTTAAACTGTTTACTTTTGTGAGGATTAAAATACTTCAAGTAGGCTACAGTATGTCTACAAGTTTTATCATTTTAATTTGCACTACAAAGAGTGTATATGTGTGTATATATATATATAATATTTTTTTTATTTTTATTTTTTTTCCATTTTTGGTACATTTCTTAAGAAGCATAATTTATTTTTAGACTTATTTGTTGGCCAGTTTTGGTCTGTGCAATAAATATTAAAAGTTAATCTATTGTGTTTTATTGTTCCACTATAGTAATGATAATATTTACAATAATATTTTGAATTTAATAGGTGTCTCTCACATTGTCCCACAGCAACATTAAAATAGTGTAGATTAGTGTGCAATGTTTAACAAGAGTGCTCTCAATATAATACTGAACAATTAACAAAAAGTATATCTTTTAAAAAAGTAACTCAATAGTTAGTAATTAGTTACTTTTATAATGATGTATTTTTAAAGTTACTAACTCAGTTGCTATTTGTGAGAAGTAACTATAACTAACTACTTTTTTAAAGTAACATGCCCAACACTGGTAACCATACAATACACATGAATTCTGTCCCTTGTGGTTTTTAATACATATCCACGTCACTGTAAGTTATGTACCGAAACCACACAGTAGACACGTCTTTGTGCATCGCAAAGCGTCTCTCTCACATCACTGTATGACGTCGCAGACAAGAATGCTGTTGTCACTCCTGTAAATAACTGAACTGGGTTGAGCGTAACTGTATCAAGGACTCAAATACAGGACTGACAACTGTATTCTGCTGCTTCGTCCCTCGATGTCATCGTCCATTGTGATGTTTCACTGTAGACATCGTCTGATGCCAATTTGGTAGACACCGCACAATGTGTAATAGAATATTTGAAGGATTAAATACACGTCTAATAACCTCTGCCTTTCTGAGCACATAATGCAGAAGCCAATTTTAAAAGCATTTGCATGACATTTTTATTATTTTAGCCTGACTGAAATCAAAGTTGAAAAGGCATGTTCACATTTAGAGATTTTATTTTATAATATTACTGATTGAAACTTGTGCGCAGATTCATACAATGAACAGTCTTTTAGGACCTATCATGCACTTTTTCAAAATCTTGATTTAGTTTCTGGGGTCTCCTAGAATGTTTTCATGCTTGAATGTTAAAAAAATATATATAACAAAAAAAGAATAATATTTCTTCACATATTTTACATTGCTGCACCTCTCTTCCCACTCTGTCAGTAACGCTCTGTTTGGTTTCTTTCTCTATGAAGCCCCTCCTTGTGAAAAGCACAGTGCTCTGATTGGTTGCTGGATCTGTGTTGTGATTGTTCAACCACTTCCAGTGTGTTTCAGAAATGTCACGCCCCTTACCATAACCTCAAGTTTCAACACACTACTAACTCAATCTGAAAATGCCTTGTGCGAAAATTGTTAAATTACGTTTTGTGTACGTTCCTGGAAAAAAAACCTCAAGACTTCAAATGAGGCATTTCAGAAACTCCTTACCAATAAAGAGAATTACTCCCTTTGGAGTGGACTTTGTAACTTTTGAAAAACATTTTCATAACAGCAACATTACACACTAAAGAATGTTGAAAATGTAAAAAAGCATATAGAAAATTATACTCCCATCCTTTCGTCTAACTAAAAATGCTCATTTTTGTTAACCCACAAAGGCGTAAGAACAACTCTGCACCAGCCCTGAACGCCGATGATGATGATGATGACGAGGATGATATCAGCACTGATGGCGAGACCTACTTCAGCTCTTCATCTGGGTACAAGCGCTCCAGCAGCCAGGATGCCTTCATCTCCAATTTCTCTCGGTGAAAAAACTACTGGAAACTGAGAAGCAAATATAAAGAAAGATGGAAATATGTATTTGTGCTGTTATAAACTCTTTGCCACAATTTCATGTAACCATGAGCCGAATCCCAATGCCTTTTTCCTATGATTATATATTTTTGCTAGATTTTTTGTACAAGTAATCTTTTATGTGTTCAACCCTATTGGAAACTGTATAGCACTGTATATCTGCGTTAAATACAATGTTTCTCAAATCTGTTTTTTCTTTTCTTTTTTTTCTTAACTCTGCAGTTCCACTAAATACACTTGCGTAAACAGCCTTTAAATTATGCAAAAATGCCGTTTGTTATTTAACTATCCGGAATGTGAAGGACTGACAGATCTTTTTCAAGAAAATTCATATAATACATAGTAAGGGAAATATGTACGAGGGAATTTTTTTTACATAAAAACAGTTACGGCCAAGTTTTTTTAACTTAATGAACAAGCACATATAATGTTATTTTTCTATACATATGAAGCTGCTTTCATTTCTGTAAACTTTCAATTCATTTTCAATATTCCAGACATAAGCAGCTTGAAAATGTGCAGAGGTGCTCTGTTGCAACTGGTTGCACCAATCTGAACACCTGAAATGTTACATTGTACTGACACATTTATATTTCCAGGAGTTTTCATTCCTTTCTGAAACACAAAACAGTGTTATGGATCAAATCGTTTGAGCCTGTTGTATTATAGAAAACATTTATAACTTGTTTCGCTAAACCTTTATGCCACTCATGGGATGCTGCCATGTACCTACTCAAATGTGAAAGCATCTGTGTCCCTGTTGTTTCAGAGGTGGAAGAGAAGTCCTTCCTTGTGCAAACATTGTATATTACTGTTCTGACAATCACCCTTAGGAGACTGTGATGATTTGCACTGTATGTTGAAGTGAACTCTTTGTGTCTGGTGCTTAAATATTGTTTAATGGAACAAAAAGCGTTGTTGTTATTAGTCATTAGTGCAACTTTTTTTTTTAAGGTTCCAAAATGAATCCTGCCTGCTACCTCTTTGTAAACATCTACATTTAAAAAACACAAAAATAAATAAACTCCACAGTTAATCCCATGATGCTCTGCTTGTTTTCCATTCCTTGCTTTTCTTATTTGTGTACAGGGTGTGTAGTTTAAAATAAAGTAG
Source organism: Meda fulgida (assembly GCA_030578275.1). NCBI lineage: Eukaryota > Metazoa > Chordata > Actinopteri > Cypriniformes > Leuciscidae > Meda > Meda fulgida. The sequence continues at coordinate 20,856,557 of CM060622.1, read as the reverse complement.
AAGTAAATTCCCATCAACAGTGTCATTATTGTGCATAAAATGAGTTTCTGGCCTTGTGTATTTTGTTAATCCTCTAGTCCAGAGGTTCTCAACCAGGGGGCCTCTGCAAACTTCAAAGGGGCCCCAATAAGTCTTAAAATTATTTCACTTGAGTTATTTTACCATTTTAATTTTAAACACTAAAGATGTACAACAATAAACTGACATTTTTTTATTACAGCAGAAGTATTACAGGTACATATCAATAGATTGGAGGGCCTTGAAATACTGAGAAGTTGAGAAGAACCACTGCTCAAGTCTAGATCCTGATCCTATTGTGCCTTTAGCCAGAGAAACCAAACTCATTTAGTTCCTCTAGAAGAGCAGAGAAAAAGAGAAATGCCTCCCCCAATGTTGAGAGAGGACTGCATATGTGCTGAGTGAGTGTCAATACAGCTGAACACCGCAGAGGCCAGGCCTGAGTCTGAACCCCTCGACAAATCCTCTAGGCTGTTGGTGGGGGCGTATTACAGAAACCTTCTATCTTAAGTCTTAAGTTAAGATCTGACAAGTCAATTTAGTATTTATTTTCACAAATTCGATTGTTGATTTAGGATTCGTATCCTATTTTACAAAATCTCATATTTTCTGTTGTTAGGAAATATTAAACCCCTCCATCGAGTTCGGTATTCAACTCTCAGGTCTGATACCGAGCAAACAGCTGCTGTGAAGTAAAACGGAAAAACTCTAGAGATGAAAATAGAGAAACAAAATAGTGGTGCGTTTCATTAAGTGATTTTTTGATAAGCTTGGTAGAGTTTTGTCGTTATAGTGCAGCATGATCATTTGGGTGTTCCCAAAGTCTTTCCACCATCAAACATCGCTGTTCTTCATCTTGTATTATTAATAAATGTGATGCCATTCTCAGACAGGGCTATTATTATGTGATTTTTACAGTTGGCTTTCAAATAATTTTGAAGTTAGGACCGTTTTTAGGATTTTTTGTGGATGCTTCTGTAAAACCCTTTTTCTATCTGTAGGTAAAATAAGAGTATGCTCTTAAGAAATTTAATTTTGGTCCTAAATTTAGCCATGGTTACCAAACAGATAAGATAGGATTCTAAAGTTAGGATCTTTCTGTAATGCTAATCTGTATTGTTACAGCACAAAACAAACTAATAACCTCCTGATGTGCAGAGATTCTTGGCAAAACCAACAAAACCAAGGCGGGGCTGTAGTGAAGGGCCATTCCTGAAATTCCAAGCCTACTACTTCTCTCTCTCTCTCTCTCTCACAAACACACACACACACACACACACACACACACGGTGCTTCTTTCTGAGTTAGTGGTAAAGTATTCTTATTTTAGTCAAGAATATAAGAAACACGTTACTTTTTAAACGATGATTTTTTGGGGGAAGGGGGGCGATTTACAGCTCTCTACTGTCCTCTTCCGGTCAGTTAGTAGTACTGCAGATTTGAAAATGTAAACAAGGTCAACACGTAGGCTACCAAAGTTCACCAAGAACCATGACATTATTTGTAACAATAACAATAATAATAATAATAATTACATTATGCATTTATTTGCAACCTAAATTAGGCCAATACAAATTTCGGTATAAACAAAAACAAAAATGTGCGGAAAACATTTAGGCCTAGCCTAACGCTTTCAAAGCACTGAAATAACTGTAAAACCTCTTTTTCTTGTGGCATTGAATTAAAAGTTCATAACCCTGCTGCTCAGACTATGACCTCAGCTACTGGCCATTAATCACAATATAATTGAGGAACTGACTCAAACAGATTATAATGACCTCATCTGGTAGTCAGACAACCTTACAAAATACATACTTACATAACTTTCCTGATCATTAGATACAAACAGATAGCATGTCTTTTAAAATTATTGAAAAAATGTGAATTGTGCTTTTTCAGAAATCGCACTGCCATAAAAAAAAGTCTTTTAAAAGTAAAACTTTTACTCGTTTTTTAAAAGTAACACATTTCCTCAACAAGCCACACAAATTCAAATATAATTTGAGTCTGTTGCTCCAAAAGTACAGAAAAAGTATGCATATATACAGTAAGTTCACCTGGTTCTCAAAAATTGACTTGAGGGCCCCCATTGTCAAACACAATATTCAAAGGCCCCCCATATTGAAGATATTTTGGTTACACTTTATTTTACAGTATGCTTATTTACAGTGTAATTACCCAAAAAAGTACTGGTAATATAAGGTAGCTACAAAGATTAGGTTCAGGGTTAGTACCTATAACCCAGTTATTGTAATTGCTAAAATAAGTAGCCTACATGGTATGTGTACATGGGGAACAGGACTGTACCGATAAACTGCTTCGATATTGTTACATCAAACATCACTCATAAATAGACTAGAGATAAACAAGATTAGTTGCTTGACTGAACAGTCATTAAAGAGGCATGTCTGTCCCTAGCGGGAGAGAAAATGTATGATGAGCAGACTAATGAATCCTAATGGTGTGCAGTGACCCCTATAACAGACAGGCTCTATTAAGGGCTGGATCATCACCGGTCTGAATGAGAACAGGAGGTGTGGCCGCCAAAGCGCCTTTTATATTTCAAACTCATCTATCACACACAAGTCACAAAGAGATATAGAGCACAGGACTTTCTCTTGCCTTTCTGTGCATGGTTTTATATTTTTCCCTCACTCTCATGTTTTCTATTTTCTCACCACATTTATACTTATTTGGCTTTAATGCTTTCTTCTTGAACCATTTTATCGCTTTTGTATTTGCATGCCAACACGTTTTTGGTATATTTCATATATTGTGAAATGTAATATTTATTCCTATGATGTCAAAGCTGAATTTTCAGCATCATTCCTCCAGTCTTCAATGTCACATGATCCTTCAGAAATCATTCTAATATGATAAATTGCTGCTCAAGAAACATTTCTTATTATTATAAATGCTGAGAACAGTTGTGCCGCTTAATATTTGTGTGAATACCGTGATCCATTTTTTTCAGGATTCTTTTATGAATAGAAAGTGCAAATGAACAGCATTTTTTTTTCATAGAAATCTTTTGTATGATAAATGTCTTTCCTGTTACTTTTGTTCAATTTAATACATCCAAGCTGAATAGAAGTATTAATGTCTTTTAAAATATATATATATCATACTGACACCAACTGTCAGGCTCCCGCCGTGACAGTCTTGTCTGTTTTGTCACTGTTGAATGTGTCCTTGTTTGTCTTGTGCTTGAGCACATGGCTTAGTCTTTGTATGTGTTGGCCATGTGCTCCTCTTGTCCCGCCTCCTTGTTTCTCGTTACCACGCCCCCTTGTTTAGTACATGTCTAGTCCTCCTTTCACTAATTCTCACCTGATCCTCATGTGCTCTAGTCCCTTTATATTGTGCCTCTTTCCCTCATGTCTTTGCTGGTTCGTTTTATGAGCGGTCTTTGTGTTTCATCACTCAGCTTGTTAGTCAGTGCTGCAGTGTTTCTGTCAGTTCTAGCTTTGTATTTATTTTCAGTATTTTCTTTGTTCCTGATTTTTAGTCTATTCAAGTCTTTATTTTTCTCTCTAGTTTTATTTTTGGTTAATCTTTTGTTGTCTCTTGTCTTGAGTCTTGACTTGTGTTGGTTCCTGCCCTGCATCCTCTTGCACCCTGGTCGTTGACTCTCCTGGTCTGGCAGCGAGTCTCGTGCCGACTCCTCTTCGACCAACCAGTTCTCCAGTTGTGTGCCCTGCTCTATTGTTTGGACTGTATTCCTACCTCACCTATCTTGTGCAGTTACTTGTTGTCAATAAATAACACCCCTTGTGTAGGCAGACTTTAAAAAAAAAATTCTGCTGTGACAGGACACACAAGTGGGACAACATGTTCCCAAGTACTTATAAATGTCAAATAACCAGTATGGACATCATCACAGAGTAAGATGTTGTCACAGTCAAACTGCTGTAATTAGTCACCTGTGAGCCGCAGGTGACGCTGCTGTACGGGTCATGGAAAATAACAACAAGGCAATTATTCCAACACAGAAGTGCTGGCCAAACAATACAAGTGTTTGGTTACAACACCATTCAGGTGCCTTCTTAGAATAGTTGTTTTTAGTTCACTTTTTAATATAATGAATGTGTGTTTGAAAATGAATGTAGTGACATTACATAACATACATGACTATGTTTAGCTTCTATAGTACAGCTCAACCAATCATGTTAAAACACTACAATAAGGCACTTAGCCATTATTTCAGGCAGGATTAGTCATTTCTGTTGGATTGCAAAAAATAAAAAATAAAAAAGTGTGCGCCCGCAAATGTAAGTGTGCAAAATTTAATTGTACTAACAACTCCTAAATGGTGGAACCAACCTCAACATAACATACAGAACGGAATTGCTCCTAATATTCACATTTAGATCTCTTTCTATGGTCAAATCATAAATGTCATGCCTTTTGTTAGCATTTGTTGATTTAATTTCTGTCTCTCTGAATAAGATTCCTTAAAAATGTAAATGATTCTGTAATAGGCGACTTCATGATTTCAGGACCACTCCCCTTCTCTGTACATAACATCTACAAACAAACACGCTTTATTTGCAGACTGTCTTCCTGCCAGATATTCTAGTCGTCTTTTTCACCCTCTGTTTTTCTTCTTTTTCCTGTTGTCACTCCTCATCTCATCTCAGAAATGTTTCTGATCTGCACCTTAGGGAATCCAGCCTGTCTAGTAAGACCAGGTAAGCATGGTGACAATACGTAATAACACAATGAGGCAGAAATATGTAGGTCCTGCTCACTTTTTCTTTTCCTTGTTAACTGGGTGCAGTCAGATATAAACTGTAGGTGAGGTGAGCTGGATGGATGGATGTAACAGTGTTTACCTGTAATTCGTGTTGTAGGTAATGATGCATTTGAACTTGAATAATATGTCACATGGCATGGAAGACAAAGCAGCTGTGTAGATTTAACTTCAGGTCAGCTTGGGAGAGAATTTATCTGACATAGGTTACATCCTGTTTTAGCATTAATGTGGAAAAGCTCCCACGGCCAGGAAAATGCTGTAATATGTTGTTCTTTAAAAATAGTCAATAGTTCCTTTGAATAATTTATGTAGTACTGTATAAAGCCATTCAATTTGATTCAGGCATTGAGCTTTGAGCACTGTTTACAAGCCTACAGACATTAGAGCATTCAGTGGTCTAAATTCTGCCAACAAATTGCCTGACCATTTGTTGCTACAGTGCTTAGCATAAGTGAATACACCCATGCATGCTAAAGTTGACTAAAAAGAGGAATAAAAAAATCATCTTTTGGAAATTGATCTTAATGCCTTGTTTAAAAAAAATTCTACCTTTAAAGACACCAATTTTTTTTCGGAATGAATAAGGTATCGTAAATAAATAAATGTTCTTCCTTAAAATACAGGGTGCATCAGGACACCCCTATGTTACATTCCCATAGAGGCAGGCAGATTTTTATTTTTAAAGGCCAGTTATTTCATGGATCCAGGATGCTATGCATCCTGATAAAGTTCCCTTGGCCTTTGGAATTAAAATAGCCCCACATCATCACATACCCTTCACCATACCTAGAGATTTCATGGGGTACTTTCCATAAGATCATCTCTCAATGCAAATCAAACCAGCTATTAGGCTAACTGAAATAAACCATGCCAATCTCTAGGCAGGGCTGGACTGGCCACCGGGCATACCGGGCACTTTCCCGGTGGGCCGACGTGCTATTTGGGCCGATGCATCTCAAACTAAAAAACTACTTGTGTAATGTAGACAGACACTATATCACAACTTAACGAGGTTTGAGTTTTTCTTTGTTCAATTTGCACACTGAATATGGGTTGGAGTTCTTAATTAAAACTCTCAAAGTGCACCAGATGGATGAATTAAACATTAAAAAGCACAAAATTTTATTTTCAAGGTGTCACATCAGGGTACACCCACCACAGATATACCAAAAATCCTGTGTGAAACACTGGTATTGTTTTAGGATTCATCACTGTGGAGTCTAGTTCAATTGTATTTTACAATTAGTAGTTATTTAATCTGTTAACTCTTACTCATTCCTACTCACTCATTACATGGCATTTAGTGGTTTTAAGGAATAGGAGTTGGTATACATATTCAAGGGCATGCAAAGATCGGTTGTGTTTGTAGTGGGCCAGTCTGGCCCAAAATGCCAGAGCCGATTTTTTGTCCCAGTCCAGCCCTGTCTCTAGGTATGGTGAAGCTGATTTTGAACTCCTTGGACTTATACTGACACATTTTTTTTAATTACAGTAATTTTTATTTACACATTGGTTCCTTTTATTTTTAATCAGTTCAAGATAGGCCTACAAGTTACAACATTGCAGGTATTACACTAAATTGACCCAACTGTAAAAGTCACAATGAAAACAAATAGACTATTCTTATTTTTTTAAGGAATATTGCAGTAGGCAGTATTGCAGTATATAGCCTACTATCTATCATATTATTGATATATATTTGATCGCGTAGGTGTCTGTCCGGCTTCACTTTTTTCCCTCCTCCTCTCACTGCAACCGCCTCTCGCATATTTCAGCCGAGGCGGCGCATCTCAAACAAGCCTATTGAAGCCAGGAAGGAACAATTCGTCCCCAATTATTTTCAAGTACTAGCCTAATGCGATTGGAGAAATTCACTCATACTGTCCGCAATAATGAATGTATTTCGTGAGCGAAAGAGTCCGATAATAGGCCGGTGATAAAGAACATAATTCAAGTGGTCATGTCATCTCAAGACGGAAGAGGCCCTCACGACGCACATGTAGCCCAAGTCCAACTACAACAATCAAGTGTTGTCTCTGTCGGTACACGATCCGTTCCACCTGCACGATCCGTTCTACGCATGCGCATAATTACGTAGTAGAAAACGTCACGGTTTCTATCAGTACCACGCATGCGATAAAACACTTGACGGTCAGGCGGCGCAACTTGCGGCATATTTGTGTAACGTTAGTTGTATTGTGTTTAACATTTCACAGCGGATCTATTTTGATGCTTTTAAATGTAGCTTACGCTATGCATTACGGTGTGTTTACGTGGTTGCCAATCCAAAATAATAAAGTTGTGCGTTGTTACATGAACAGTTTCCTCCATATTCTTCTTTGCGATTCATTGCTGAATGGTATTAGGCTTAACTTAATTTACCGTATTTTGGTCTGAGGTCAGTGTTGTCTATGACGAGTTGTGTCGTTTTTTTTAATTAAAAGCTGCTAATATTAATTAACTTTTAAGTTAAGTAATTATGTACTAGTATGGGTCTACATAAGCTAATATATATTAGGAAAATTATCCCTTCAATGTTGTTTAAAGACGACAATAAGAAACATAATATGCATTTCTGCCTAGACTATCTGCACTTACATGAAGCAAGAACAACAAACAAGTCAGGGGAAACGTTATAGACAAGAGCATTTCAAACTGACAATAGAAATGACTTGAAAGCAGCATGTGTACACACAGAAGTGACATGAGACCAGCGGTGGACAGTAGTTAAGTACACTTTGAGTATCTTTATTTAAGAGTAAAAATTCTTTCTCTCTCTTTTCACACACACGACCTGAGCAACGTAAAGAGCAAACTTCTCATTTCTTCCGCTGAACTCCATTTTCTTTCGCTGTGAGTGAATCCATAGAGTGAATCTCGCGGTACAAATATGCGCATGCGTGGAACAGATCGTAGAGTGTCGTACATCAAAATCAGCGTCTCAAAACAGAATTATCATTTGCGCATGTGCATTTTCTACTGCGTCTACTACGCATGCGTAGAACGGATCGTGTACCGACAGTCTCCTTATGGCGCTTTTCCACTGCATGGTACGGCTCGGTACGGCTCAGTTCGCTTTAACTCGGTTGCTTTTACACTGCAGTTAGTGCCGCTTCAAAGAGGGTGGGATTATGACTGATCGTTATAATTTATCCGTTCCTCGTCAACCAACAAGAGGAACGTCTGCGCTTCTCGTCCACTGACCACGATTCAGCCATTTCTTTTTTGTAAGTTTTTTCTTCTTCAAGCAAGTCATTTTAAAACAGGTGCTACAGCGGTCGCTGTTACTGGCTATTTAAATCTAGCGGGTTTGATGTCTCGCAAATACAATGACGCTGGTGGTGACGATTCTGTCTGTCTGACCAATTAGTGATCTAGTGTTTCCACGTCACATTTTAGTATCGGTACGGTATGCTTGGAACCTCAACAGAGAGCCGAACCGCACCGTACCATGCAGTGGAAAAGCGCCACAAGTGAACCGTGCCGCGCCGTACCGTACCATGCAGTGGAAAAGCGCCAAAGCGTGCCGTACCGAACCGAACCGTACCGTACCGTACCGTGCAGTGGAAAAGCGCCATTAGTATTGGTACCGTACGCTTGGAACCTCAACAGAGGTGGTACCATTTAACGCGAGCGCCACAAGTGAGCAGTACTGAGCCGAGCCGTACCGTACCATGCAGTGGAAAAGCGCCAAAGCGTGCCGAACCGAACCGTACCATGCAGTGGAAAAGCGCCAAAGCGTGCCGAACCGAACCGTACCATGCAGTGGAAAAGCGCCAAAGCGTGCCGAACCGAACCGTACCATGCAGTGGAAAAGCGCCATTATATGACTGGAGTGCATCTCATATGTGAGTGAACATGATTTAAAACGTAGGCTATATTTAAGTAGGCTACACCAACACACACATACCTTCATAAGCGAACGAACGATTTCAGGAATCCAAACTGCGAAATATTCTGTATGAAGAAGGACAAACATGCTGTAGCCGTAACATTACACAGAAATTGTTGGCATGAAAACAGGATAATCGATCCAGTCAAGGGTCAATGCCTAAATTTTCTGTCCGTTTGCATTTTTCCAAATTATTTCAGGTAAAAACGAGTTTAAATGCATAAAAAGATACGCTGTATTTTGTAGTAGGCTACCTATCCCATGATACCATGTAGGCTATGTGCCCACTTTAACTTTTCAAAATCCTTGAAAAGTTCCTCTTTAGTTATTTGTAACTTTTTTTGTTATTTAAAGTGTCAAAATATCATGTGGTGCGACCTTCCGGCCATAACTTCTGTTTTGAAAATGTCTTTTAAATTACTCTAAATTTATTCAGATTTATTTTCTGCACTATTTGGCATGCTTTCCAAAGTGTTTTGTAATCCTGTAAAAAAAAAAAAAAAAATCAAAGCATTTGTATTTATATTTCCATCATAATATACAAACAAACTTTGTCCGATGATGTCCATTTTATGAAATATCATGTGGTGTGACCATCAAGGAACTACCATTTTGGGACTTCTATGTTGAAAACACAGAAAGATACATCATTTTGCCAATTGACCCATGGAAGCAGCAAGAAGGTTTGTAATTCTCTCAAATTGGAAAAAAAAAAACCTAAAACCTTGTAGTGGTTGGTAGTTACCACATAAAAAATTATTAAAGTTATTTCTACAAATATATATTTTTATTATAAATTGCATAGTGACCTTTTGTGGAAAGCTAGCTTGTTTTGTTTAGGTGGCCAATTTTGTGCCTGTAAATTTTGACTAAATTTGAAAATATCATGTGTGACCACTGCAGACTGTTTTCCATGATATACAGTATATGTCATAGATTGGCTGTTTTTGTGCTTTTATATTCAATTGACGGTTTATATACAAAAAGTACTTTAACTTTGTATCATTTGGAATTGATTTTTAAGCAATTTGGGATCTTTTTTTATATTTCAGATAGTTTGTTTACTCTGTACAATATGAGAAAAATGCAACGATTTTTTAAGAGCATGTCATTTTAGTTTAGTAATTATGCATTTATTAGTAATGTATTTATTATTGCCTATTTATTTATTTATTTATTTAAAACTATTTAAATATATTTTACCATATATTATATTCTAATGTAATGATCTGCTCAAGAAACATTTCTGATTATCATTGTTCTTATTTTTGTGGAAACTGTTATACATTTTATGTCAGGATTATTTGATGAACAAAGTTCAAAAGAACAGCATTTATTTGATATAGAATATTTTGTAACATTATAGCCTAAATATCTTTACTGTCACTTTTTATCAATTTAATGTGTTCTTGATTAATAAAGTTTTTTTTTTTTAAATTGACCCCTTACCATTTACCTGTATACAATACTTTTATTTATATCTATAACATTAGTATTTGGAAGAAATTCTAAGTCAAGTTAAATGAAATGGTCCACTTATGTTTGCGATGTGATTTTTATATAAGAAAAGGTTTATCAAATGTTTGTGTTCAGGAAAATTCTGTGAAATTTGTATAAAATCTTTTTTTAATCTTTTTTTTTATAAAATGCATTGTTCATTGATCTCTTTAATTAGATTTATAACTACAGTATATAAGGTATTCGTGTCACTTGGAGCGACCACTCATCATGTGGTGCGACAAATAAAAGCAATCGCTGTATTACATTTAAAATAAAATATCTTATTTCTGTTTCTGAAATATGAATCACTGATACAGTATACTTACGTGCATCACATAACATTTTTTAAGGCTAAGGCCAATTCATTTAGATGAAGAAACACTAAAATCACTTAAATTTAAATTTTAATATGAATTTGTGTACACAACATCCTTAATGTTTGAACAATTGCAACAGGTATTCTTTTTTTTGTATTTTAAAATTGGCATGTCGAAAATCATTATACGTCATTGTATATGCCTTGTAAATGCCTTGAATATAATATTAAGATTTAATTGATCACGAAATACAGTATATATGTGTTTTTGTGTATAATTCATATATTCAATTGTCTAGTCATAAAAACAACAGCAGAAAAATGTAGGCAGTACACTTGCAGAAACAGTGATGAACCCCTTTTTTTCTTTAGCACTTTTCACAATACATATAATTTCAAAGCATCTTTACAGAAAATGCATGTGTCTACATTACAATTTAGAGTGATCTGCTATCAGAGTCTGTTTCTAAGTTATGCTTTTCAGAAATGTACATACTGGTATACAAATCACGCAGTTAGCTAACAATGTATTAAAGGTAGAAAACAATGAGCTCATTGAAGTAATGAATACATGTTGTTAAATGATTGTAATATATAGAAAATTTAGCATTGGTGCATGTTGATTCAGAGTTTGCTTCATCTGAAGTCCTTGCTGGAGTTGGAGTCATCTATTCACTGGTGTATCTCTTCAGTGCCTTACTGAGCACTATAGGACTGAATGGGACTTAGCAAAACCTCCTCCAGTAGGATACCACTCCAACAGGGGTCCTATTTTCCATCATGAAAGGCATGAAACATAATCCCTGTGAGTGAGGGAGATTTAGAGCTTGTATGTGTTTTCCAAGGAGTGAATCTCACAAATATGGAGGGTTAATGATTACACTGGGTCATGTAGTAGACTATCTGCTTCCTATAAATTAATGATTGACCTACAACTTGTGCACTTTGAAATATGTTAAGCAAACAAAATCACACAGATTAAAGATTTCATAGAGCAAAGTGTAAGGCATCTGCAGTGCAGTCTGTTTGTCTGTGACATCAATTGGTGGTGGACAAAATTAGAAAAAAGAAAAAAAAAATTAAAGGGTTAGTTCACCCAAAAATGAAAATTGTACTCACATCAGAATATGCCAACTTCCTTACTATATAGTAAATGAAAAACACTGTGAGAAGAGTAGTTTTCATAGTATTTATTATAAAACAGAAGGAAGGCGAAAAGAACCCAGATTATCTTCTATTTATGGCAGGATTCTGAAGTGAGCATATGATGAACACTTTACAATTCCATGAGGCTACAGGAGAAGAGTTGTAATTGGCAATGAAGCTATGCAACTGATGCTGGTGTCACATGACAATATGGGCGATGTAGTAGTCTGAAATTCAGTCATACAACCCAAATTCATACTATATCAAACATACTTTTTAACGGTTGCAAAGTTGTACCTACTAGACTCATTATTTACTTACCCTCATGTTATTGCAAACCTGTATGACTTTTTTTCCTGCAAGAAACAAAAAGTAGATATTTTGAAGAATTTCGTAAATAAAACACTTCTGGTGACCAATGACTTCCATTATACGGGCAAGAAAAAGCAGACATTTCTCAAAATATGTTCCACGGAGAAAGAAAGTCAAACAGGTTTGGAATGACATGAGGGTAGTCAATTATGTCAGAATTTAAATTTTTGAGTTATCTATTACTTGATTACATGATTCGAAATAATAACACATTATTACAATTATACAATGCTTTTTTCTTATTGTTATGATCCAATTGCTAACTTAAATTAAATTTAAATCCACCACTATTATTCTATGCATAATAATAAGTCACTCTACAATCAAAAGTGGTATAACCCGCCTAAGGTGTGAATCCTTCCCGTGTAGAAATAGAGAGGACTCCACCCCAATACCCCACCCAATGAAAGCAGCCCGGCTACAATAAGGTGGGAGCTGGAGAACGCACACAGGTGAAATGTGGCTCAACGGGTCTGATGGGAAACGAGGCTTATTGACATCTCTCTCTCTCTCTCTCTCTCTCTCGCTCGCTCTCTCCCTCTCTCTCTCTCTCTCTCTCGCTCGCTCTCTCCCTCTCTCTCTCCCTCTCTCTCTCTCTCTCTCTCTCTCTCTCTCTCTCTCTCTCTCTCTCTCTCTCAGGAGGAGTCTATATGGGACGTTGTCACTCTGGAGTTGTCTGCACACTGGAGGGCTGTGTTTCTACTGACCTCTGCACATTGGAATACTGAGCCTCTTTTTTTTCCTCCTGATTCTCTCTCTCACTCTCTCTGTTCTCATCCGGGGGAAGGAATTCTGGCAAAGCTGTTGAAGAACTTTTTTCCCCTGTTCTTCCTCTCTTTCACACACACACACACACACACACACACACCACGTTTATCCTGTTTTGGTGTGTCGCCTGGAGTGGTGGGCGCAGACGTTGATAGTGTTTGTGTGGATGTGTGACTTGGACAGTGAAAAGGAGATATGCTGCAAAATGGCATGACTGGTGCTATTCGCACCACTACCACCACCACAGAGCTACCAGAACTCAATGAGGTAGGAATAGTACTTTTAGCTCGCTTATGTTTTCTTGCTCTTTTGAACTTTATTTCCTTGTGAATGTTCGACTATAACTGATTCTCAATGAGGTGTTTTTGTTTGTGTTTGTTTTGTTCATTCTCAGTCCTCTGTGTGTCTCTCTCTCTCTCTGCTCTGGACTGTGCCCTAATGGCTTGTCCATATCCAGGCTAATTGTGGGCTGTTGATGTGTGCGAGGCAGTGTTGTGTCGTTCAGAGGGACCTGTAATAAGAGCCACTGTCCTGGGAGGCAGGGCCCTGTCATGTTTATTTTATCAGGGCCTGGCGCTCAGCCGCTGTTGCTGCGGGCAGCTGCCATTCAGAGACATTCTTACGGCTAATCAACTGACACCCTCTCAGATGGTGCTAACCAGCGTAGAGGCCATCAAAACGCTGAGAACCACATTTTTGACTGTAGTAATTATTGATTTGAATTGAATAGACAATTAATCATTGAAGCATTTATAAGGGCAGTCATATTTGAATGCAGTATTGTTATTTTATCAGTCTCAGCAGCCTTTTTCTTCTTTCCGTGCGTGACATTTCTCGGATCAGATAAGCGTTATCTTTGACAGGATTTAGAAGTTTTTGTTTTGGTTTCAGTGAAATTGCATTTTGTGATATCAATCATCTGATTGTCTGCCTAATTAAACAGATTATGACTAATCATTTTATTTTGTCTTTCCTTTCATTTTTGCATCTGTGTATATCTGTGACGGATGTCCACCAGAGGAGAATCAGGCGTCTCAGATTAACCCTCCGGCCCGAGGACAATCCTAGAACCCAGAATGAAACCAGCAGCTCTGTAAGTATCATTTTAGCATCTTTCAGTACAGCCAGACAGATTGGCGCTAGCCATCTCTTGCACGTCATAATAAAATGCTTCCTCTTTTCCCTGACTTTGACATCTTCAGTCTGTTCGGCTAGCCCCTCAAATGGCATGATGGCTCGAAAACAGGATAAAATCAACAAGATTACATAAATGACTGATTTCTTCAGATTACGACACATCATCTGGAGTTTCTCTAGATCTAGGATTTATAACTCAGGGGCTGTGGTCTTATAGTGATCCCTGCATTTTTTTTTCCATTTGCATGACATTCTATTTTTACAATTTAAAATATTTATCTTTTTGTTTTTCACATTATATAGAAAACAAGGAATACAAACAAAGCAACAACAGAAGACAAAAATGAATGTACACTATACCTTTCAAAAGTTTGTGGTCAGTAGGATTTTTTTTTAAAAGAAATTCATACTTTTATTCAGCAAGGATGCATTAATTTGATTTTGATTAAAAGATGTATCATGTTCTATGTATCATGGTTTCAACACTGATAATAACGAGACATGTTTCTTGAGCGTATTAGAATATAATCAGCATATTTGAATGATTTCTGAAGGATAATGTGACATTTTTGCTGCTGTAAATTCAGCCTTGCCATCACACTTATTTTAAATGGTTTGAAATAATATTTCACAATATTACTGTTTTACAGTACTTTATCAAATACATTCAAAAATGCTTCCAAAAGAATATAGAAGATATCATATATAGATGATTGACAAAAGGGGAGAAAAATTAACAGAAAATAATTATGGTGTAAAGGATTTGACTTTAGGCTTACCTTTTAAGGGTGTGACAGATGGAATTACAGAAAGGGGAATTTTTCAGAAAAATGTGTCTATGAATGTCGGGACATTGTTTCAGAGAAATAAATCCGAGACTAGACCCATCACTTCCTTTGTGCGTCACAGATCAATACTGCCTTGCCAGTAGCATGACAGGCACCTATACTGATAAAATCACATGCAGATATGCACACAAGCACGTGATTTCACACACTTAGCCACTGACTCCCGTTCTTGGAAGAACTATTAAGACTTCATTCATAGTTAAACATCACTTTACTTACCTAGCCAATATGTTTAGAAACAAGTTAGGCTTATAAATGTCCTTGAGCTGCCCCCAAAATTCAGAGTCACACGAAATAAAGCTCATTAAATTGTAGCACCTATTTACCAAGGGAGGTGAAGTTAATTTTGAGTTTGTTTACAGATACAGGTTCTGTGACAAATTAATATGTGTATTTGACAGTACCTGCTATTATATGCCCTCTACTGACAGTGGTGTACTGAGAAATAAGTCAAGAGAGGTGTGCCTGCACGTTCGTGAGAGTTTTTATCTGTACCTTGGCCTGGATCTTGCACCCTGCAGCTCTTAGTCCTTGAAGTTCAACTGATATCCACCCTGTTTGGTCTCTGATAGGAGCTTCTTTGGGAACATCAGGCACTTTCGTAGCCCAGACGCTAATGAGAAATAGAAATCCAGGAGCTCAGCCAACAAAAAAAACTGTTGATGGCCTTATCAGTGTCGGTCTCATGGGAAGGGCCAGCGTCAATACACAAAATCCAGGCCTGCCTGATGAGCTGCCAATGGCCAGCTAGTTTGGGAATTTGGCGATTGCGAATTTCAAGTGAGGGCAAAAGATTTCCCCATGCAGACTTTGCATTGTGTTCAAGGTGGTCACATCGGCCAACAGAAAGCTTTTGCCTGTGAAACTTTGCAGATATTTTGCTAATGTGACTGCACTTTTATGCATATAAATTAGCTTTTTTTGTTAACATATTGGAGAATATTAAACTTTTCTTTAGCCTTTATGTTAATATTAATCAGTTATAAGTATCTAGTAGCTTGGTGAGGTCAGGTTTCACATGGGGATTCAGCATTGACTTTCAATATAAAGCTTTTTAAATGTAATTCTTTGCAACATAATTGGTGACATAACTGTACAAAAGTGAAACAAGGTCAATGGAAGACAAAATGAAAGATTATGGTCAGGAATCGTGATAGTTAAGTGTAAGTGTGAGATATTCTATTACGGCCTTAACAAAGAACCAAGATCAGAATCCACTGCAAAATTAAGATGGGTGTGTGGTAATCCTATCATCCATTGGATACTATCTACCTGTGGCCTGGATTGCCTGAGTTACAGCTGTTGGATTACAGGAAGGCTTTAAATTTGCACCGATCCAGGACCAGTATTACAATAAAAACATTTAGCTAAACATGACAACATAACTGGTCTTAGCAAAGCCAGGGTGCGGAGCTCTATACCAATATGATGAGGGGGGCGTGGTTTTGCCGAGTTTGCAGTGGGAGAGTGAGGGAGGAGCCGAGCGGTAAGTAAGTGGGTCAAGTGCAAAATGAGGAACACCTGTGTCTGATTGCAGTAATTGGCGTGGGGAGACCGCATATAAACCCGCTGTCTGCTTTGCTCAGGCCCGGGTCCGGCTGACCCGCTGTAGGATGGCGCGCTTGAGGTCCTGATAGACCAGGAGGTTCGGGACTGGGAACTGCTGTGCGGCGATCTGCGCCTCTCCGGACAGCAGTGGGATCAACCGCACTGGCCAGTCCCCGGGCGCCCAGCCCCAGGCCTCAGCGGTTCTCTCGAACAGGTCGAGAAACGCTTCCGGGTCGTCCAGTGGACCCATTTTATGGAGCGGGATGGTCTGAGCCGAGGCTGAAGCTGGCGTTGATGGTCCGGTCCATCCAGATCCGGAACAGCTCGCGGTCTTCCTGCTGGGCGCGGAGGAGCATCTCGAACCGGCGCTCCTGTTCCTCCTTCACGGCCAGCAGGGCACGATGTTGTTCCTGGACCGGCGAGCGCCTGGATGACATCCGCAAATGGGGACGGAGACTAGAGTCTGGCGGCGGCTTCTTCTTCCATCCCGGGTTTCGGCACCAGTGTAACGATGGTTCAGTATGAGGGATGAAAGAAGACAAGGGTCGCGTAACAGGGACTCGTACACTTTATTAAATAAACACAAAAATAAAGAAAAGGTGCGCCACATGAGCATTCACCGTAGACTCATCTACAGCACAGTTCATAAATACTCCTTCCTGCTGACACAGCTCTCAATCCACTCTTCCCGATGTGTAACTCAGTCCATTCATAAAACTCTTTCCGATGTCCGATTGTCTGCCAGCAGGTCGTGTGTGTGTGTGTTTGGTACGAGTCCCCAGTCCTTCTCTCTCCGCTCTCTTGCATCAGCCGGTTTATATGCGGTCTCCACACGCCAATTACTGCAATCAGACACAGGTGTTCCTCATTTTGCACTTGACCCACTTACTTACCGCTCGGCTCCTCCCTCACTCTCCCACTGCAAACTCCGCAAAGCCACGCCCCCCTCATCACAACCAACAATGCCCACTGCATGGAAACGGATATAGTGTACTGTAAAATACAGACTAGACTTGAGTTTACACCCTCCAGCACATCTTTCTACAACAACAATAGACCTCAGTGAATAGCGGTCAAATCAATCAGTAAGATTGCGTGAGCAGCAAAGAATATGAAACAGGGAAAGCACGTTAAGATGGCAGATGCAAATGCTATATTAGTATATTAGTATATTAATATTCTGCACAGAAATATTGTTAAAAAGAGCATGGAAGTTTAATGCAACAGAACTTTGTTAATGTTGTCTGCAATTGTATTGTTAGATGCTTATACCATAGTTAAGTATTTCTGTGAAATGTTATACTGTCTGGAGGATTGTTTATACCAATAACTGTATTTCCTAGCATAAGTATGGTGTTTTATTATTACATTTAAATGGATAGTTCACCGGAAAATGAAAATCTGTCAATATTTACTCCCCTTCATGTAATTCCGAATCCATAAGACTTTAATTTGTCTATAAAACGCAAATTAAGATGTCTTTATTTTCCGATGCCTTTGTGAACTTTTTTTTTTTTTTACAATTTTATTATCTTTTTGAAGCATCAACGTTTTAAAGGAATAGAGTTTTAATGGGACATAAATCTGCTTTGATTAAAAATATCTTAATTTGTGTTTTAAAGATGAATACAAATTTGGAACGACATGAGGGTGAGGAATTGATGACAATTGTAATTTTCAAGAGAACTATCCCTTTAATACTTTATGAAGTAATCATTTTATTAAAGGAATAAGGCACTCGAGGCTGCACTGTATCAGGATGGCCACCCCAAAAGATGAATTACTCTGTTCGATTTACTATGCCTAATGAAATCCATAAAATGATTCCCAAATTTTGCAAATAAATCATATGACTACACATAAGGCAAACAAAAAAAACCTCATATGACTACACATAAGGCAAAAAAAAAACAACAACTCAAGACTACACATAAGGCCAAAAAAAGAAGGTCCTTTGTTCAACTATTTAAATTTCTCACCCTTCTTTGTGTACCTTAAATTTACTCTCATTGGCTTGTTTTTGTGTATTATCTGTCAAGTTCTATGAAGTCCAGTGCAGAAGGCCTTGATAACACTGGCATCATTGTTCTATCTTATCTCCACACACTCTCCCACACATCTCTCCCTGTCTGTCAGAATCAGAGGAAAACATTTATCCAGCATTCTGAACGTCTGATCACCGCAACAGAATTCAGTCTCTGAAGCTCTGCTTTGTTTTGGAGAGGAGCCCTGAGGAGGTGTGGTCATGACATGAATGAGATTACAGTTCTGAGAAACTACGTCCTGAGAAGAGCAAAGGGAACGCCACACCCTGATCACAGCAGGAATTCATTAATGTTGTTTCATCTCAGTACAATGTGAACACAGCACCATGTAAAAGATGGAATGTGGTTTCTTATAAACGGGAAGAGTGAGCCTTTTTAGAATTGTTGCACAAAAACATCTAGCAAGGGCAAAAACTGTGATGTCTGATAATGCCTTTTACTCAACAATTTGTGAACGCAACATTGCTTTTCTAAATATCAACCCAAGCATCAATATGTGTCTAAAAAATTTGATAAACCTAAAAAGATACCATGTGTTACATCGCAGGGGGAGAAATCGGTCAATGGTTCCTGGAAAAAGAAAAATGGGCTCATGCAGAGAGAAAGACCGCCTGGGAGAGAATCACCTCAACAAGAAGAAAAGGTATGACAGCTTCCGAGAACACAAACAAACCCAAATGTCTATTACTTGTGTAAAGATTAATTATATGATTCTTGTATATGATCATAACTTGCTCAGTATTTTTTATTTATTTTTTGGAGGGGAAAATGTGTAGCGTTTTATTCAGAAAGGGCACATTAATTTGTGTTAAATATTAAATAAAATATTATAAGTTTGCCACAACAAATATTAAACAGCACAACTGTTTATTAGAATGATTTCTGACGGCTCATGTGACACTGAAGACTGGAGTAATGATGCTGAAAATTCAGTGATGCATCAGGAATAAATTACATTTTAAAATCTATTAAAATAGAAAACGTTTTAAATTGTGGTGATTTCTGTTTTTACTGTATTTTCGATCAAATAAATGCTGCCTTGGTGAGCATAATAGTTGTCTTTTAAAACATTTAAAATTTACCGACCCCACAATTTGTTTTACGTTAGAAGACAGTATTTTCCACTGGATCCATTATATAACTTTGCTTTTCAAACACAATAGGCTACATATGTTTTCTTTATATGTTTGAATGTCTTTGTTCCACCTGGTAATATTATTTGAGTTATTTTATCTATGATAGTGATGGAGTTTAAAACACAGGTGCTGGTTTCCCAATAGATATTTGTGTTTTGGTGTGTTATTGTTTGCGAAGCAAGCATGAGCTGTGTTTTTATCTGTACAATTTGGCTTCAGGGCATTCTTTGCACAGTAAAATGCTTGTTCACTTCTTAAACACTACAAAAGAGCTTTCTTAAGGCACGCAAAACATGAAATATGACTCCTTTAGACACTAAATCTTAGAGACATAAACGACCCAGTGTGAAAAGTTCCCAGGACCCAGAATCCTGCAGCAGAATCAGAATGAATTGCAAGGCCATTGATGGCTAGCACTTTGCCCTTGAGCGAGAGCTTCTCACCTGTAGTTTGCCCAGGGGGAATGCTATTATGACATTTTCCTTTCCCCTTGGCATTGTCATGAAATAAATATTTTCTTTATGTACTTTCACTGGATAATGTTAACACAACAGCATTCCAAGTTCCTTTTCATATTGCTGGTGAAACTAGCAGAGAGAAAAAGGACTTTAATTTTTAATTTTTTAATTCTTTCGGACTGGCATGCAGAAATATGAGACCCTTGCTTAGGACTATTGTGACTGTCTGCATCCCAACCTCTCATTGTGAACACTCAGCTGCAATATCACAAATATATACCCATAACAGCAAAAGTCTCGCTCTTATTTGTTAACCAGGATGCTCTAGTAGGCATACATACACAGCTGTGACATTGGTCTTCACGCCTGTAAACACAACAGTGGCACTCTCCTTTAAACACATCCACAAGCTGAAATCTGACCCCTGTGGTCCTGTTCCCCCAGCAGCCTGTGACCAATGGCATCAGTAGGGAACAGCTCGGTCAGCACGGGCCCAGAATCTATGGTGTGGTGCACAGCACAGGCTTCAACCACCAACAGGAAGTGATGGCACGAGACTGGTCTGCCAGTCACCTGATGGATGAGATGAGGTACATCAGAGAGGTGAGCGCAGAGACTTTTCTTTTGGTACCTAGCTAACTGTAAGGTTAACTCGTAATTGGCAGATACTGGATATTCTTCAGAAATGTACATCCAAGCAGATAATGTATTTGTTCTGTCCTCAAAGGTACGTGACTCTTTGGAAAAAGTACGAGAGCGGATGTATGGACAGTTTGGAGGGATGCAACAATCAGTGCAAAAATTATCTCAGGAATTAAAGGTGAGCAAAATGCTGCATGATAAGATATTAAGGAAGGGATTATAATGTACCAGTAAAATAAACCCCTGATCACCATGTAATAATGTTATACTGACAGGCTGACTGCACATTACTACACAGCTACTAGGCAAATAAATGAATATTTGTGGGCATCAAATATTTGAGTTCAAATTATTTTATAATTTCAAAAATAAATTATACATTATACAATTATGTAATAATAATAATTTAAAAAAATGATAATTCTAAAAAAAAATGTCCTTTTCAATGTACAAAACATTCGGCCTAGCAATAAGACAAACACTGCAACAATATTACATTATTATTAATACTGACGTCCTCCCAGGTTCTTTTTACTACAATCGGTAAAGGTTGGAATAAATTAGATTAGACTCTTTGCACAGATTTTTACCCCAATTTGCTGTCTGGATGAGTCTATACTGGCTATCGGAAATCAGGGTCAGTCTTTCAGTTGCATAGATGTTATGGATGGGCACACTATGCAATAATACTTTTACGATTTTAGAATACATATTATTTTAATTCTTTCATGTGTCTCCTAGCAACAAAGTGCATGTTTCTGCATGAGTTTGTTTTCAGAATGGCTTGAAAAGTCTGGTAGTGTGTGACCCTTGGTCATTTAAGGCATAGTTCACCCTCAAGTTGTTCCAAGCCTGTGTAAGTTTCTTTCTTCTGTTAAACACAAAAGAAGATATTTTAAAGAATGTTGGTAATCGAACAGTTGATGGACCCCATTGACTTCCATAGTATTTTTTTTCCTACTATGGAAGTCAATGGGTGTCTGGTTACTAACATGCTTTAAAATATATACAGTTTGTATGAATTGAGAGAGATGAGAGAGACATGAAAGTAGGTCCTTATTTCAGCTACCCAATGTCAAGATTCCAGTATTCCAGAGAGCTGTGTAATAATACCCAAGATTATTAACTACCTCAATGCCTTACTGTGTCATTATAAAAAAATAAAAAAATTTTTTTATAGTGGAACGACAAGTTCTCAATGTGCTGACTGTGTCTGTGCTAGATGGCCAACTCTCATAAGCGTTTCCTAGAGTCAGAAGTGAGGACGAGAAGCGCAGCTATGGACAGCTTTGACCAGATGAACAGCTCCCTCTTAACAGCAAACATTGATCTGCAGGTACATGATCAATACAGTCATTGCCATTTGATAAAGGTCTGTTCAGAGAAAGCTCTTGATGTTGTTTTTGTAGTCAACCTGCTTAGACTGGTCAACATTTAAATATCACATTAGAAAAAAAACTTCTCTGCCAGCATAAATGCATTAGGAAACCACCTGTATTCATCCATATGATGTGATGTTGATCATGTCTGTTTTAGAAATCATTGCTGGAAAGCTGTCATAACCGTGTGGGGAACAGGGATGAGATGAGATCTCTGCGCAGCTCGTTGGAGAAGACAGAGCAGAAACTCAAGGAAACAGAGAGACAACTAGCAGCAGCACAGGCTGAAAACCACACTCTCAAACATCAGGTGCTTGCAAGCACACACAAACCGCGATTATACAATGCTATTATTATCAAGCAGACCCTCCATGGTATGAACATCCTTATACCATGGACTTTGCCTCTTTTTTGTTAGTGAAACATTACATTGATTATTGAGAACACCTATAGGCTAAAATGCAAATGTGGGCCCAATTTACAGCAGGAATATATATGAGTAATGTTGACATGAGAAGCAGTGGCGACAGTGTTCCGCAGTGTGCTATATTTGATCTAAAACTCCTCAAAGATCCAATTTCTAATTATTACATTTACTGTTTTTTTAAGCCTCATATTAATTGAGAGACTGCTGTACATTGAATAATAGTACACTGTGAAAAAAATCCACCTATTTCAACTCAGTTGCTGCCTTAAATTTGTGCATAATCAACTTGATTGTACAAATCATTTAAATTTAAATTATATTAAACTGACTTGAAAATCTAATTGAATCTCAAATAATTTATAAAGAAAGTTTAAAATGATTAAATTATTTTGATGAGTTAATGTAAAAACATAAGTTGCCATGACTTGCTGATCATACTGTATCATTTTTGCAGTAGTTAAAACTCTTAGACTACACTTTTACAGTAGTTAAAACCCTATATGAATGTAATATATACAGTGGACCATACTTGGATGTTTTCATTTTCTGCATGATGTGTTCTTTATAATTATAAGTGAATGTCAAAAAGTACAATTGTACTGTAGGCCTATTGAATGCAGTATTTAGGTTCAAAATAAAAATATAGTTAAAAAAAATAAAAGTTACAAAAAAGAATAATCATTTGTGAGGAATGAAAAGGGTAGATGATAAAAATGTCCATTTTGGTTCAATGGCTCAACAAATGTTTGTAAAACCTGATGAATGTTCTACAGCATGATTTGAGATTATCCAAAGAGTATCTCGTGTGCTTCATTTGAAACAAGAACATCTGATATTTTTTAAATGCTTAATGTCACTTTTTTACATGTTAATATCCATGCTATTTGACAACTAAATTGCTTTTTTTGTGTGTAGGTGGAGACTTCTCAGGAGGCGAAGACTCAAGCATTAAAAGAGTTGAGTGCAAAGCTACAGAGGGAATATGAGGAACAGCTGCAGGAACAGCAGAGGACGTACAGAGAGGAGATAGAGGCTATGCAGGTACAGATATGACCAAACAGACTCTCACAATGCCTTACTGTCAGTTAACTAGTTCAACAAGAACTGCACTGCATGATAATGCGACAAAAGCATTAGTTTATATGTGTGTGACTTTTTAAAGACTTTGTAATATCTACAGACTCGTTGTAAAAAACGACTTACATTTTATACTTTACAAGCAGGGTATGATGATTCCAATCTCATAACAGGAAACATCTGTAGATATTCACCAGGGAGGAGAGAAAAATGTCCATTTGTTTTTTCTAAGGAAGGGTGCCACCTAGTGTTGATAGTGAAGATTTCAGAGCGGATGATGGTAACTGACTGATGAAATAAGTGACTGTCGTTCTGGGTGTAAAATGAAAGACCTGTTTGTCCACAGGCACAGCTTGATGACTACATGAGGAGACTTGAGGAGGCTGAGAGGAATGCTCAGATAGCTGAGGCAAAGATCGCTGAAAGGGACCTAAGAATTACAGAGGTGGAAAGGCTACTAAACTGTATGACTCAGGTAAATAATATCAGTTTGCTCAGTCTTTGCCTGTTACCCTGGAAGAGAACTATTTATAAAACACTTCTCTCTCTTTTACAGGAGAAGGGTGACCTGATAAAAAGACTTGTTGAATGTGAACAACGCTTACGTGGTTTGGACCAAATTGACAACGTAGACACAGCTGCGGCCAAACAGTAAGACATCTTTATTCTTTTTATTCTATTTATTCCTATAATGAGTTTGCAGCTGCTGAGTCCAGTGATGTCATGTTTTCTTCATTCAAGATGGTTTCAGTGGACAGCCTAAGATCTATAATAACCAGATACCATTACTATAATAGTTGTAATTATATTTCAAGTAGGCCTGGGGAAATAATACATTCATTTCAGCAATTAATATTAGCTTTTTAATGCATTCAAATAATTAAAGCAATTAATGCAGCATAGATTACAGACTATGTATCGATGCTATATAAAAGGCACAGCGAAATATGACATTTATTATAATGGGTTTATGTCACTATTATTTAAGTTTACTTAAATTAAAATTTGTTATAATATTTTTTTATGTAAAAAAATAAAAGCAATAAATAAAAGTATTCTGATAATTTGCAGTTTAGGCCTGGCCTTCAATTATACTGTTATAAGTTATTATGTGGCTATAATTACTTTTTTTTTTTACTCTTTAATTACCAGAAATGAAAAAGAAAAATATTGGTATCGCTGACACTTCATTCATAGTAGAATGACATGAAACAAATATTTTAAATACTGTCTTCGTTGTTTCTACATTAATTTGGAGATTCCGTGTGAAAATATATTAATGATTGCAAATTTGTATGTTACTTTTATGTTAATTATGTTAATCGCGATTTATTATAGAAACCTGTGCGATTAATTAGTTGTTTTTTATTTTGTCTAAAAATGTCTTAATTTTGCCCTCTCAGAGAAAAAAAATGCCACCAATGATTCTGATGGTATAATTTTATTTCAATATTTTATTGCATGTATTATATTTCTCATAAGCCACATGTTTCCTCCCAGGTCCGAGCAGCTGAAAGGGGAAGCAGCAGAACTGCGAGAGAGAATAAAGCACCTCAATGACATGGTGTTCTCTCAACAGAGGAAGGTCAAGGCCATGATAGAGGAGGTAAGGATTTACAGAGACTGTTTCTTCTGTTAATAAAGCATATTCCATGTACAAAAAATGAACCAGAACCAAAACCAAAAATCATGACACCATTATTGTTTTAATTATTAAACAAACAAACAAACAATTTTACAGGTTGAAACCTTGAGAGCAAAAGTTGCACAGCAGGATATGTTCATCGCTGAGCTGCTGGACAGGATTGCCATTGTGGAGTGTGAGGTAAAGAGTAATGTTTTCCATGTAGCCAAATGTGATTTTTGTTTGTCCCTTGCCTTTACCAATCTGGAAATCACAGATTTACCAATCTGGAAATCACAGATTGGTTGGAATAAGCATGCTGAATGTGATTAATCCAGAATCCATTGCTATTCTGTCAGCTGTTTGAGTCCCTTTGGTTGTTATTCAAATTTCTCATACATCTTATTTGAATCCGTCTTTGTCCAGTGTCATCTTTATATATCTGTGAAATCAATTCTCTACTCAATTTCCCATTGCCTCTGATCTGACTCTGTCCTTTGCTTTGTTTCCTAGAATAATGAGTTAGAAGACAAGTTGAAGTATTTTATGTCTGTACAGAGAGCATCTGAGACTAAAGTAGTCACCAGGGATGTTGGAGTTGGCTGTGACCTGCCCGTTAGGTAATGAGCGCAAGATCACCTTGCCATAAGAAATTTAAAACTGCTTTCGAGGCCACACCTTCACACACATGCTCTCCCTGTTTTCATAGATCTGATGAGCCACTGTATGTCGCTCCTTTCCAACCCAGCCCTGTCTCACCGACCCCAAGATCCTCTAGCAGACTGAGCAATAGTCTACTTAAATACACCCCTGGCCAGTACAGCACAATGCTGCGGTCCAGTGTAGTACATACACAAGAAACAACGAGCAGTACCACACAAACTGCAACTCTATCTTCAAGTTATGTTCAGACAAGCAATGAAGACGGGAAGTCCGAATCTCCACCGGCCTCAGAACTGTCCTCTGCCACCAGCCCTCGAGCGAGAACCAGCCCGTCACAGATCTACACTCCTTTTATGAAGCTGATGGAGATGAGCGCGAAGATGAACATTGATTGATTGAATGAAGTTCTACTGAAATGGCAGTGGCCGAAGCTGATGGAACATAGTATTTTTGTTTTGTTACTGCTCGTGTAACATTGCAGAATATGTAAATAACCTACTGATCTGTGAATAACTTATTTTAGTAGTATACTGATGTAGTATTTTTGCAGTATTTTGCTCTGTTTACAAAAAAAGTGATTTTATGTGATAGCCCTCTATATTTTACAATTATATTTATATTTTCATTTTTCTGAGTGTATAACCCATATATCATTTTGTTGTATATATATGTATGTATGGCTAAATAATAGGCTCTATTTATGAGGGGGTTTTTCAGCAAAGAAATTATAGTATCAGCTGTGATCAAAGCTCAAAATACTTGAGTTCTAATAGATGTTTTTCACTTCAGTGTGTATGTTTAATGGTTCCATTTATTTTTACAAAGAAAGTTGTTGACATCAGTGGCATCGTACTCTATTGCACTTTCACCCTTTTTTTGCTTGATGCACATACTCCAGCTTATTCACCTGATTTTTACAGCTCAGCGAAATTTATTCAGAAAGCCAGTTGAAAGAAAAGGTTTTGGTTTGACCCCATCGTTCTAGACCAGACGTCACCCAGACACAGAGTGAAGATTGCTGAGAGGAAACGGCTCTGGGGATTGTTCACAGCGTTAATGTGTGCACTCGGTTCATACACTTCAAACTCGATTCAGTTGCCAAAATCTCATCATCATTTATGATGACTGCAAATAAAGGTTTATACAGTACTTTTGAGTCTTAACCTATATAACCCTAAAATATATTTGGTATTAAATATTTTTCACTGACTGAGCCCTATATTTACACAGAACTGGGTATTTTGTTCAATAAATAAAATGTCCAAACCTCCAAACTCACTGGACTTTTTCTTTTTTTTTTAAATAAATGGTTAGGCAGATATATATTGATCTGTGAGAAATCTCTTTTAAAAAAGAATGCCCTGTTTATGTGTTATAAATAAATTATTGACGATATGCAATTCATATAAAATGTAACTTTTTATGTATAATGCTATGCATAAGTTTCTATTATAAATACGACACACGCTAAACCAGTTGTTTATCACACTGGAGAAGTCCGCACGCGCCGCCCCACTCAGAGCAACCACAGTGTTGTCATGACAACCTAACAATCCGGAAGAACTCCACAAACGCGTCAGCGGTGAGCGGTTGTGTTAATTATATTATTATTGATTCAGATCATTGTTGTGTTACAGTGTGATTATACATTGAGTATTCACAAAAGTATCATGTTGACTACCCAAATCAAACTTTTATTGCCTTTTTTATGGAGGTCTGATCAAGAGATCCGACAAACACGTTACGTAATGTGAAATAGCAAACTACCAAGCAACTAATAACAGTTACAAAATTTAACGTTACTTGCTGCTAGAACGAATTATTGTCCTGGTAATTTACTTTTGCAGTAGTAATATACACTATTATGGAGGTGCCATGGTATATAACCTACCTTGGTACACCATAGTACTGTTTGATTATTGTATTTAAATATACCAATGTTGTTTACTTGGTGCTCCTGGTAATTCCAAGAATAACGTTACCGGGTATTATTATTGTAACTTACATGGCCAAAAACATAATAATACAGTAGTGCCGTGTAAAATAAACACCATGGTACTGTTTTTCCCCTGAAGTAATTACTTTTACTGTTTGAATATTTTTCTGACTGATACTTTTTTTTCTTTTTTTTGAAGGTATGTTTATGTGTAAATGTGATTCAACAATGTGTGTGTATAAATGTAACAACAAAGGGGGATTTCAGTTAAAAAACATATTTTTTTTACTCCAGAAATAGCACAACATGGCTGTGAATGTTACACCAGGTTTGGAGATCCCAGAGCCATCAGACTACAGCAGCTGTGAAGATGATGATGATGCTGTGACTTATTTCACAGATATGCTTCAGCCTGATAAAAATCAGCCTGAGCCTGCGAGAATGATCGATAAGCTGTTAAATAACCTTGTTGACAGTGCATGGGAAGTTATATCAGAGCAGGAGAAGATCGACAAGGATGCACAAGCAGCGAGGCAAATTCCTGTGCTGAATGCTACTAAAGAAATGAAGGTACTGTTTTACATGTACAGTACAATTATACAGCCCCATCATATTCCTTTGCAAATTCCTGTCCTTTGCATTTTCCAAAATGCTCCTCTTACACGCCCCTTTTTTTTTTTTGGTTGTTAGCTTCCATCCAGAACTAATTGTATTGTGTGCTCTGAGGATGGACTTTACCTGTTTCTGGGTCACGCTCATGGTCTGTCAGTCATCAGTTCATCCACTCTCACATGTGTAAGAACGTGGAAGAATGAAAGAGTGGAGCTTACCAGCATCTCCTGTGCCTCTCTGGGAAACCTCACACACCTCTTGTGCACAGTGGATGACATGGGTAATTTCCTGAGAGGGGGGAATATTTTTAGACAATTTCCATTTAAACCTCCTCACTTTATATTTTCTGTATTTATTTATACATAATTATTCTCTCTTTCATAAGGTATTGCGCGGCTTTTTGTGCATCACACGGAGAATATTTATTTAATAAAAATCATCAATGAAACTGTGAGTTCATTATAGTGTTTTAAGAGCTTGTTTGTATGTTTGCTGCTGGTTTTAAAAGGCTTTAAAAGTACATTGTGTTATATTTCTCACAGGAAGATATAAACCAAAGAAACATCTGTGCAAAATTTGAAATGTCTATAAGAGGGGACTTTGGAGCTGCAGTCATGATGTGTAAGTTTTGTATTGAAATATATGGGTATATAATATAAAACTAAAACCAGTGATTTATTAATGCCATTGTAATATATTGTCAATGTCATTGAAGCCAGTAGTTCTGTTTGGTTGGATGTCTATCGCTTCCCACAGGATGTGTGGCTCAAAGAGCTGGAAGCAAAACAGGTAACTGTTATAGTCATTGGAAAGTTACCATCTATTCCTTCCATCTACCAATAGATGGAAAACCATCTATTCTTGTTTATTGTATTTACATTTTAAAAACGAAATTTGTTGATTTGTTGATCAAAATTCCCCCTTGGAGGAACAACTGTTATACATTTATTTCAGAATAAATATATTGTTTGTTTGTCCTGTGTATCTAAGTTTACTTTTTCTTGCAGTTTTTGCAAAATGGCTCCAATGAGCTGATGCTTTTCTGCCCTGTCTCTTCTGTAGGCTACACAATCTTCTATGGCCACAGAAGCCAAATGGTCTCCAATAGTCTTACTCATGAAGATCAAACCTCCAGAAATCCCTGCAGGTATCTAGTTTAAAGCATTGCTGCAAATATGTTTCTTTTAGAGGTCTGTTATGTATTTCTTTCACAAAGTGTTCATGTCTTTAAGGAACCTCTCTAAAAAGTCCATCTGAGGTCCTGCAGAAGACAGAGGAAGGCACTATAATAGGCTCTGGCCAAAATCACCTCATTAGTAGTCATCAATGGGAAAACCAGGATGCAGCATTTAGGAAAATGTTCATGAAGTATCTCAGCTCCAGCTCTATGAGACCACCACATCAGAAAGCAGAAGGTCCCAGGTAGGCTTGATCAACGAGTTTTTGAAGCCACATTTTACTTGATTTAGGAGATATAGTGTCACCCCAAAAAGTACTGTATTTTGACACTTTAGCCACACTTATATATAGCAGTTTTTATATAAAAAAAGATACACAAACAAACACACACTTTCATCCGAAATATTTTACTTGAGAAATTTGCTATGGGTTTATAGACTTGTCCAAACATTTTTGTATTTAAATTGTATATGAAATAAAAGTGGACTTGAATTGAGTGAAAATAATGTTTTATGTCATAAACGTATAAATGTGAGCATATTTAGCTTACAGTACATTTATGCAGAAAAGTATGTGCAAAAGTATCTGCATGGCCATACAACTCAAACCCCCACTACAAATCTTGTTCTGGGGCAGTTGATTAAAACCAGTAGAAAGTGTCGACAATAACTCTAAGAATATATCTCAAAGTGATATTTCACCCCATATAAAATCATTAATAAAAAGAACAATTTATAAGAATGTTTCATTAGTTAACATTAGTTATTTAACTATTTTAGTCAACATGATCTAAGAAATAATAATACTTCTACAGCATTTATTAATCTTAGTCAATGACAATTTCAACATTTACTAATACATTATTAAAATCAAATGTTGTATTTTTTAACATTAGTTAATGCACTGTGAACTAATAAGGTTTATGATAAAAATTATTAATAATAAAATGTTGTTCCAAACAGCTCTTTTCCATACAGTGAGAGTTATACCTACAACTTGCAAATCAACTAAATGTTTGTCAAAAACATTGTCATTGTTTGTCATTCCCTTGTTTTAGTTAAATTGTGGACATGTTTGATTAATTTATTTAGTAACACTTTAGAATACTATTCTATTATTAAATAACTACATAGGAACAAACGAGTAATACGCTATTAACATTCTAGTTACTACTATTAACGAACAAGAAACTCCGATTAACGAATTAGTAATAGTGTTCAGTTGAGTGTGGTAGTTCACTATTAGATAATCAATAACTACTATTTTTTCATACCTCCCAGAGGATTACTAAGAACTACTATATGCAGGTTCATAATTAATGTGAATAATGCATAATGTTTAATTAATTCTAAAGTTAAGGTCATGGTAACCCACTAGTAATGACTCAAGTATTACCATATCAAGGAAGGAATTGCTAATTCTTTGGATCAGTATTCTAAAGTGAAAAGCATGATAACTCCCTAATCCTGACTGAAGTCATTGTAAGCTTTTAATGTTTTTGTAAGGTTTTGGATAGTAATGACTCAAGTGTTACTTCATCCGTCAGAAGGAATTACTAATTATTTGGATCAGCATTCTAGAGTGAAGATCATGGTAACCCTAGAAAGTCTCAAGTGTTATCAAATCCATCGGGAGGAATTACTATTCAAAAGCTTACAATGTCTTCAGTCATTACTAGAGAGTTATCATGCACTTTAGAATACTGACCCAAATAATTAGTAGTTCCTAGTTCTAAGTGTTACCATTTATTCCCTTGTTTTAGGTATATCATCATGGCCACCTTAAACGAATTAATTCACTCATTTTAAGTAAAACAAAGGAATAAGTTAAAAAGTCGCATATAAAGGACAGTACTGACCACATGTGAAATGAGAAACATTTGGCAAACTGTGTGGTGAGTCACTTTAGAAGCTCTAGAGATTATGAAAGTTTAGGTTTAGTCTAGGAGGTGTCAAGGTTATTTTTCACATTACAAAATTTGTTAGTTTGTCCATCTTTTTTCATTAAAGCAACTGCACTGGTCACTTCCTACTGCGTGAGGGGTTTTATTCAATACCTGGGGAAACGAAGGCAGCTAGAGGTGAGTTATGGACTCAAGAGATTATTTCACTTGTACGTTTTTCAGTAATTGATATAAGCCTTCTCTCAGAATGTGCATTTATGATATTTCTTCGGATTATCTTTGAAGATATTCCCATTTCCATGTGCCTGTGGTGGAGTGGCAGTCATAATCTCTTACAGTATCATCTGTTGAAGAAAGACAGAGGTACTCCAGCCTCTTCTAACTCATACATTTATAATGCATGGATTAGAAAGAAAATACAGTATATTCATATTACATGGACACATTTGTCATATAAATGATATTTGAATCTGTTCCTGACTCAGACAGTGAACCCAGACCGGATGTTTTGTGGCCCAATTCTCAGGAAATCCTTTGCTCTGCCGTCAGTGCCTGCACACGGTTCATTGTTCTAGGGCTTGATGGTCAGCTGGTTACTATATGGGACAGACGATTTGGTAAGTTTTCTTCAGTGTTTAGTCATTTCAGATATTGTTTTTGATAGCAACTATGTGGTCATCAACGATAAAATGATATAATTGCACAATACTGATATCACACTGAGAGAAAGAATCTTACCCCTGATTGTCTTCTGGTTGTGCAGGGTGTCCATATGCCAATATTGTGATCCCAGGAGATAGCCCCATTTGCAGGATGAAACTCCTTTTGCAGAGTCAACTACCGGTCACTCGGGGTCCAGTTTTACCCACACTCCAGTTAGTGCTCACCTGCAGAAGTGGGGAGTGCTACAGTGTGACAGCGAGCAAAGGAGGAGACACATGCACTGTTCCGCTTATTGAGAGGTACTAAACACCCACAGTTATTATAAAGGGTTTAGAAATACTGAACGTGGTGTATAAATAAATACAATGACTATCTCCCATCAGACCCGCAGACCCAAGCAGTTCTGTCTCTGTTGCTGTACCTGTGCCCTTCCTGAAGTGTCTGGTATAGTACAACTTAGCAGCAGCATAATTCTGTGTTAAGGCTCGTTCACGCCGATGATGATAACGATAACTAGAAAGTTAAAGTTATCACTCTAATT
This sequence comes from Meda fulgida, assembly GCA_030578275.1. NCBI lineage: Eukaryota > Metazoa > Chordata > Actinopteri > Cypriniformes > Leuciscidae > Meda > Meda fulgida. Next base: position 20,823,971 of record CM060622.1, on the reverse strand, counting down.
TTATGAGAATAGGGAAGTCCACACCATAATGCTATCTGCACATGTTAGATTCTGGATTAAATGATTTCAGATCACTTGTTTTTAAAAAAAAATTACTCTGTAAAGTGACTATATTGTAATTCCTGTAGTTGTTTACAGGTTTTGTTGATGCAGAGAAATGGGCGAGTATCTATATGGGAAATGGTGGATGGCACACCAATGTTCATCTTAAACCTGCCTCACACTCATGTGCTCGGGTCACTCAGAGAACCTGTGTATGTGCTCGAGCCAGTCCAACAAAATCTGTATATTACAGGTAAACTGAACATTTTTTGATTGACACTTGCATTCCACTGCACTGCTTTCCCATTGTTTTTCTATGTAATTGACGAACGTGTTTGACCGTGCTACTTGCGTCTTGGGTCTTTTGCAGTGTCTCACGTATGACACAACATTCTAAAAACGCAAAGGTCACATATAAAAAAACTTCTTTCTTAAAAAAAGTCTCTTTCTCTCTCTCCCTCTCTCTCTCTCTCTATAACTGCATTATACTGTATTTGTATTTACAATTAATATGCTATTAATACTGTTTAAGTTGTGATGCAATGTGTCGAAGGTGTCACATATTGTTATTTATTCAGTGTAAATTACAGGATTGTGTTCCTTGTGACACACCACCTGATTTGTGTTTTTTAGGTAACAGAAAAACACCTTTAGTGAAGGTGACCGAAAGGGGAGAGGATGAGAGCTCTCTCTTCATCTTCAGCTTTTCAGAATGTTCATTGATGGATATGTACCGTGTAAGGCCAGTAACTGAAAAAGAGACCAGAGCCACGCTTTCAGATTTGGATGAGGCCTGCAACCTTTACTTTCAGGAAAGGTTTGTGAACTGTTCAGTTTTACATAATTGATCTAAGAACAAATGTATGTGTACGCAACTGAAAGAAATGTTCTCTTAGAACCTTTTCACCACATGAAGGTAAGAACACTCTTGTTAGTGGATGAGACCCAATGTGAGACTGCACTGCAATCTGTGCACATCATTATTTAAAAAGAAATCATGTGGTCTCATAATCTCTAATCAAAATAACTGGCCTCTAACCTAATATACAGACTATACTTTATGTTCAATGTCTTTGTGTGTGTAGAGCTGACTCTTGGAAAGAGAGGAACAGAAATTTGGCTTTCCAGTGGGAGCAGTTACTGAAGCGTGCTATTAAATGAAACGTCACACAATAAGAGAACCAGACACCACATGCTGACAGACAAAGAGTGCATTTTCTTATGTATTTATGTGGATCAAATACATGTATGCATTCATTCATTCATCTTTAGTGATGTTGATGCCATCAGCCAGAGAAAATTTTAACTTTTGATGTCATCTTCTTTTCTTTTTGTTTTTTTTAAACATCGAATTCAGTTACTTTGACAAACTTCTGTAATGAAAGTTCATTTCAGGTCGGGGTTGTGAGGAGGGTACATGTCAGTTCTCACAAGAAGTTCTGCTACATCGTGCAAATGTGTTTATATCTGCACATGCCTTAATATATATGTTTATATTTGCTTGAGTAATCTGTGCATTTGATTGAAGTTTATTCGGACTTAATCCCAGCATTTTTCCTACATTTAGTTGTCTGCTTAGCAAAAGGTCAAGTAAACAAAACTGGCTGATGATTGGCTGGGCAGTGCACAGATTCAGAGTCCATAGCAAACTGACAGTTCTGCACAATCTCATGGCCTGTTCTGAAGAAAATGTACATAGCACCACAGCTAATGATATCTCCCACACATTATTATACTGAATGTCAACACCAATTTCCTGGTTGTGTTGGTCTTATTCATTTCATATGACAGGCCATAGGCACTGGTTTTCAGCTTTGCTCCACTTGAGTCTTTTCCTGCAAGCAAATCTTTTCACAATTAGTGCCATTTGTACTGAACATCAATTTAATTGAACTTGAGCGTCAATATTAATCAGTGTAGCTAGTTTTTCCCCCTCTGGCTTATTAAAAAACACTAATTGAAAAAGTTATTCATGTCATTTTGTTTATTCAGATTTTTTAGTCATATTTTTACTTGTTCATCTTTAATTGGACTGGCCATGGGCAGTTGAGAGGCTGTAACATGGTTTTATGAGGTTATGGAATTTAACATGATCTGAGTCTCAACCCATAACCACACTGAGTTGCATTAATTTAATGATCTGTGCAAAACACCTCAAGCTATTGATTTCCAATTAATTTTATTGTGATTTCAACTTTTACACCACATGACAAAACACTGAATACTCAATATCAACCCTTAGTTTTAATTTTAATTTCACTGTACACGTAAAAAAGATCTGTGCTCTTTTTTCAGCTGCCAGAAAAAAAAGCATGTGATATTTTAACGTGTTAAAATATCTGTAAAGCCTTAGTTCACAAAATGCATGAAGAGCCTTTTAAAGGACAGTGTGAAAAAGAGGACTTTGAGAACCCCCAAAAATAAAAAAGTAGATAAGAGTATTTTTTCTCCAAAGAAGACTCTTTGCTCACCAAAGCTGTATTTATTTGATCATGATTTCAATAAAAACAGTAATATTGTGAAATCTTTTTCCAATTTAAAATAACTGCTTTCTATATAAAAATATAATTGATTCCTGTGATGACAAAGCTGAATTTTCAGCATCATTACTCCTGTCTTCAGTGTCACATGATCATTCAGAAATCATTATAATGTGCTGATTTGCTGCTTATTATCAATGTTGAAAAATAGTTGTGTTGCTTAATTTTTCCTGTAGAAACCCTGATACACATTTTCATGACTCTTTGATAAATATAAACTTTAAAACAAGCATTTATTAAAAATAGAATTTTTTTGCAACAATGTAAAAGTCTATCACTTTTGATCAATTTAACCACATCAGCCAGTATTAATATAGCCTACTAAGTACAGTAAATAACTCTTTTTTAAAATAATTTGTAAGTCATAACGGCTTTAACGGCAATTAAATGCAAAGCTATTGTAAATATAGACCACTCATGTTTTGGCCTTTAATCTCTACAGGTGGAATAATTTGCAAAAGCCACACTATTCTTTGGCCCATCATCTCCAATCCTGTGCACATACTCTCCATCCCATTCTAGCTTTTCTCTAGAAGTCTGCTGAACTGTCAGTCTCTTTAAAGTGAGAGAGGAGGTGGAAGTTCTGATGGAAGTCATCAAAGAGTTATTAGTGTTCTCCAGCTCAAAAGCTACAACGTTATGTTCACACTGTCGGTGCCTCATGCCTCTACACAGTGGAATGGTGTAGAGGCCGTAGATGAGGGGGTCCAAACAAGCATTTAATAGGCCAAATATAAAAAGGATGTGCGAGAGGGACTGGGACACTGTTTCCTCCAGGCCAGCAGGACAGAACCAGTACCATAGGCCAAGCATGTAGTAGGGTGTCCAACACACCATGAATGACAGGACGATGACCACACTCATCTTCAGTGTGCGCATACGTGCCTTAGGGATGTTGTTTTTTGACCTGCGCAGCTGCACTTTGTTGGACAGCACTGGATGTGACATAGATCACAACAAAAGCAAGACGTTAGCTTGACAGTTAAAGCAAAGACACCTCAGGATAATGTCACATGCAAACTGATCAAGAAGATTTACTGTTGATTCAATAATGGATTTTCCTTTTTTTAAAAACTTACAGCTGTCTTCAGTCATTTTCTTGGAAATCTCAAACAGTATCCTGGTGTAGCATGAGATCATGATGAAGAGTGGTAAGAGGAAGAGGAAGGTGAAGGTAAGCATGTTGTAAAGTGTCTCCTGCCAGCGTGAGCTAAAGCTGCCATAAGTCGTACACTGGATAAACCGTTTGGGGGAATCAATCACCACAACATGGAAAACAAACACCTGCACAAAGAAGATATCACAGGCATAGATATTACAGATATTCTGTTGCAAGGTTACTTTTTGTTTTGAAATATGAGAATAGTTGTATATATTTTTATATATTTCCATTCAATAGTTTGGTATTGGTAAGATTTTTTTTTAAATGTTTTTGAAATAAGCCTCTTGTTTCTATTTGAAATAACTGTTTTCTAATTTAATATATTTTAAAATGTAATTTTTTCCTCTGATGGAAAAGCTGAATTTTCAGCATTATTACTCCAGTCTTCAGGGTCACATGATCCTTCAGAAATCATTCTAATATGCTGATTTACTTCTCAAGAACAGTTCTTATCATTATCAATGTTTTAAACAGTTGTGCATATATATATATATATATATATATAAATGAAGAGGGAAAAAAAATCTCACTTCTTACGTTGTCTCAAGATTTCTCCCCCGTACACGTCACTTACCTGTGGTATGGATAACACGACACTCGTGGTCCACGCTACACTCAGCATAACTTTATTTCTCCTCTTCGCTTTGTTGATAGACAGAGGTTTGAGAATGGCAGCCTGTCGGTCCAGACTAATCACCACGGTCACGAAAGCGCACGAGTACATGGCCACGAGTTTGAGGAACATCAGCGTCCGGCACGCGAGGTCCCCCGCGAGCCACTGCACCGTTATATTCCACACCGCGTCCAGCGGCATGACGATGAACGTCACCAGTAAATCCGCCACAGCCAGATTGGTGATGATCAACCGAACGTGGGAGCGTTTTCTGTGGTTGTGGTTGGCTAAATAAAGCACGGCGAGATTGCAGCATGCGGACAGCGCGCACAGGATGAGCGTGAGCGTCACTCGGACCTGAGCCGCGGTGGTGAAGCGCGGAAGATGAGGAGGATGAGAAAGATCTTCTGTGCTGCTCGAGTTAACGTTTTTGGCATCATACGTACAGGTGGAGTTCTTCTGAAAAAGATCCTCGATGTGATGAGTTGAGTTCATGCTTCTTTTGAGCTTTAATGGCCAGATCAGTAGATCAGATCAGTAAATCAATGTAAGGAGGATGTTCAGACCCAGTAAACACGTGGAAGCTGGAAAAGAATCCCAAGAGGTGTCATTCCGGAAACTGTAGGCCTATACTTACTTTAAATTACAGTCCATAAAATCTATTTATTTTTCCTAAACTTTTCAATTAGGCTACAATAAACGTAAACAAATAATTAGCCTACCTTAATTTCCCCCCATTGTTTAGATGGTCATGGCTCGTTGTTGACCCCAGAGTTCTGTGGTCATCTGGATGAGCTGACCATCAAGTGTCCAAGTGAATCGCAGCATCACCGGGGGCGTGGTTACTTAAAGCTGCAGTCGGCAAGTCTGGCAGATTGAGTGGATTTAGGCAAAATTGTGAATGTTTACAACTCTCATGCCCCTCCCCCACTATCAACGAATACCCTCCCACCGAGTTCGTGCACGTCAGTGTGTGTGCACAAGATTTTCTGTGAAGGCACCTGTCTCATCAGCATCCATCAACACCATGGAGTATTTGGAGGTATGCTGGCCTGGCTAATCTACCCATAGATTGCAATTGCTAACATCATTTATACTGTAAATGAATTTACGTTCACACGGATTTCAGTGCAAACAAAGCTAACGAACCTGCCCAACAAGTGCTGACGTTAGCTATCCATACCAACACATTTGGGCAAACATAGGCCTACTTAGATTACTAACATAACACTTCGAAATAAAGTAACTGGTTGATAAAGCACAATTACCTGTCGAGAAGAAATGTTGCAAGCTCTGCATCCAGCTTGAACCCATTTAAATCAAGTAAATTTCTCCACCTTTCAAATGCCGATCCGATGTTGATCCTGGTTTTATTACTGCACGGTTGCTTTCTTTCTTTACTTCTTTCTTTTCAGCAGGTGTTCTCTTTTCCTGTGTTGTTTTTGACCTCGTAGCTCTTGAGGTTAACCGAGGAATTTGAATCTTTTCCGCCATCACTCTTCGTTACTGTGTGAACTTCAGGCGTGTGCATGTGATAGTAACGTGCGCGAGGGGTGGCGTGTGCACGACCTGTGATTGACAGTCAGATCTCACACCCCCCTGCGCTGATTGGACCCGATGAACCGGAGCGGTGGATTTTTGCAAAACAAATAACACACTCCAGGTGGAGTTAGAAGCTCGGGTTTTTATGTTGCCTACGGCAGCTTTAAGATATTGAGGGTATGCATTGACGTCACTTTCCCGCCGGAAAACGCCCCCCTCATCCGGACTGAGTGGCAAAAGAGCTGCTGCATGACTGGATATATGGGAAACTAAGAAAATGCGAGTAAAGCAAACGATTTTCAGTTTAAACTAAAGGTTGGACTCAATATAGTGTTCCTTACAACTTACCAAAGATCCAGTGATCCATGGATATTGAAATGAAGCCAGTAATCGTGTTTCCTGACATTTATATGTGCCTGATTCTGATACAGGGGAAATAGGCCTACATAAAGCAAATTTGCCTGGACGCTTTATATAAATACAATATCTGGGCGATCACTCATATCAATGTTATATATATAATCTGGGCGATCACTCATATCAGTGTTATATATATCGTCCAGCCCTGTGTTTATTTAAAAACATCTGATTATGATTAATAAGCCGACAATGTACGTGGTCATGTAAACTGAATGAATTTAGGCTTTTATTCACATGTAAACATTCATCAACTCACACATCAGTTGTGGTAAACAGAAGCTGTCCACCTGATGTGCGAGAACCAATGAGGTTCTTTCTCGTGTGTTACGCAGCACGTTTGAGCTTCAGCCAGAGGTTTGTTCTCACGCATAAAGCAGATTCGTTTGAGCTTCTTTTTATGTTCGCTGATCAATGTTTATATAATACGATTGTGTCTAACGATTGGTGGAAAATTTGGACTAAACCGCTCTGTTCATATTAGTTTTACAATCCCTTTATGAACTTTTTTAAGCATCAAAGTGGTAGTTGTGTAGCTGCCAACGGAGAGACAGAACAGAAATCTCTAGGATATCATCAAAAAGATCTTCAGTTGTGTCTAAAAATGAACTAAAGTCTTATGGGTTTGGAGCGACATGAGGGTGAGTAATTAATGGCAGAATTTTAATTTATGGGTGCTATATCCCTTAGTTTGCTAATGCATTTTAAATAAGGGATTGAGATAAAAGGGTGTAATTTAAAGGTCTATAAACTGCAAAAAAAGCATGATAAAGATTGAAAATGTAGCTGTTTTGGTAGTTTGATACTTCTCTAAAACACATGGAGGTTACTTTAGTCACATGATTTTGTTTTTGGTTTGCGATGTGCTTAGTAATATCATGCTCAGAGGCAATAGAGAGACACATGTGATGTGAAAGAGTGTTGTCAGGAAGGTCAATGTGTCCCACAGCAGGACAAACGCTGAGCTCAGAAGTGCTAGTGATTCCACTGAAAGCCTCGCAGCCTTAAAACGGTTTCAGTTTCAGGGACGAGAACATTGAGCATCTTTAGGAAATCCAAGTCTTTTGTTTTTATCCAAATGTTCCAACGCTGGTTTTGTAATGTCTGATTTTGTCTGAAATTATTTACTTTAAATATGAAATTAATTTTAAAACGTTGTTTAAAAAGTCCTCCATTAATAAATGTCATTTTCATACATTAATAACAAGGTATGTATGAATGTTAATTTAAAAATATTTACGGACAATTTAACAATTTAACTTTTTGAACCTGTTTCCCCAACACATCGTAAAAAAATCGAATTACCGGCAACAGTCTGAAAATATGAATACTTTTAGAATACATTTTCACATTTTTAAAAATTGATTATTAACAGTCGGTTTTTTTTTTGTTATGAATGTTAGCCTTAAGGTTATGAATAAGCTGGTGTGTTCCAAAACAATGGCAAAATTCACATTTAAGAGATATAAGCATTAAAAATGTACAGTCCTTCACTTCCGCTAAAATTAATCAGATTTTTATGACATCATGGACTTCAGCTTCTCATCACATCTTCTGCCCAATCAAACGCTATCTAGAATCTAAAGCGTCCTGCCCCCTATTCTATAAATACCATCTAGCCAGGTCACAGAGAAATATGGGTTGGAGATGTGAGTTTGAATGCTCAAATGCTCGACTTTTATTCCGTTTTCCAACTGTGTGGTTAAGAATGAAATGGCTAGAATTTATTCCCTACTCTACTATTGAAGCCAACGTATCATCAGTGCTCGGAGTCGCTTCCATGGTGCTATCAAGTATAACTTGCAGTCTGTGAGGTAAACTAAATGCTATTGGCTATTTGAAAAGGGGGAGGAACCATTCAATATGTCCCACCTTAGCTTCCTGTTTCAGTGGAAATTGCCAACGCATCATACAAATCTGGACGTTCCAAGGAACTTCAGTGGGCCTTTAAAATTATGAAATAATAAATATTTTTAAAATGAACGTTTTTATTTGATTTGGAATTATTTCTGTTATGAACTCACTGCTCTGAGACTTTATGAGCCATCCAAGTGCAGCATTTAGGACAATCCATAAGAGCAGTCAAAAACAGGCAAATGGTCAAATACACTCAGCAAGTCAAACTATAGGCATAATACAGGCGCTCAGAAATGCAGTGGTAACACCAACAAGACCACACAACAAAAGCAAACGAGAACAAAGCTTAAATAGGCAAACACAAACAGGCTAATGAACCACAGGTGAAAACAATTAGGCATGATGAGTCCAGGAAGAGAGTTATGGGAAGTGTAGTCTAGAATGACAATGAACTCTGGTGGACGTCCAGGGCACTCCAGCTGGTGATCGTGACAATTTCTCTCATAACACCTTTCATAATTTAAAAACTATTTGAAACCACATATTTTCAGAATCATGTGGCAAACCTATTCATTTATTAAACTAACATTCAATGAACACCTGTTGCAGTAATTATACATAGGTTACGGAATTGATGATTTCTTATAAGTAGGATATAACTGAAGTGGGGTTAAAAACGTTTAATGTAATGTACAAAATAAATGTGATAATATTTGCACAATCATCGATTTAAGTTCAATATATTTTACACAATACCTTAAAAAACTGATTCCTTATCTATATCCATGTATATGTACACCTGGTTGGTTTGGTTATATTTCCCATTACACAACTTTTTTTATACGTTTTTATAGAATGTGTTGCTTAGTTCCTATGGATTATATGCTGTTACTGTCTGTAAATGGTGTTGGTGTGTGCTATGAACAAGGAGACTTTTCAGTGAATTTGTCTGCAGGTTACATCATTACGCCAGTAGGTGCTCTGTTGTGACTGTCTTTATGAGTGAGTCATTGAATGATTCATTCAACCATGTTCAACGAACAAGTTACTGCTCTTAAAGGGATAGCCCACCCAACAATGAAAATTCTGTTATTCTGTTGACAGTTCCCTATCGATACGGTTCACTCGTACTGCGTTGTTAGAAGCATTGGGAAAACTTCTTTTCTCCAATTTACTGAAGCTTATAGAATCAGGCAGTGTAACTTCATGACCCAATGGTCTCAATGGAGTTGGACAAACCAATGGCTAAGCAGTGTAGCTGCACGAACCTATGGCGTGAAAGCCCACCAGAGCCCACCAAGATGGCTGGGGCTACCCCTCAATATAATGCGGGCAATCTGGCATAGGAACTCAAATTAATTCTCCTTCAGCGACGAACAAGAAGCCTTTTCGTCGTCGAAGAGCCTCGAGCAGATCAAGCTAACTCCGCGCCGGCGACCTGTAAGCAAGCAAGCGGGTTGACGTGCTGCATGCAAGCCGATTCAGCGATCTCCCTTGCGCCGTTTTTAAAATTCTGAGCAAATCTCATGTGGTGTTGTTTCAAATGCCGCACCACAACTGTGGCATGTGCAGGGCACACTTTCAGCACTCTTCAGCCCTCGCTGGTCGAGCCTACACTTCGGCTGGACAGACGGTCTCTGTCCTTTACAATGGTGGTCCTACAGGTCTTTCAGGCCTAACTCCCCTTTGCCATGGTCGAGTCCGGCCCCGACCCTGCCGTGTTTAAGGAGCTGCACACCACTTAAACTACAGCCCAGGCTATCGGCAGAGCTATGGCCAGCTTAGTGGTGTTGGAACGCCACTTATGGCTCAACCTAACGGAGATCAAGGATGCAGACCAGGCTGCCTTCCTCAACTTCCAGTCTCCCCCACCGGCCTCTTCGGCACCGCGGTGGAAAGTTTCGCCAAACTGTTCACCACTGCACAGAAGTCATCGCAGTCGATGTGCCACTTCCTGCCCAAGCGCTCCAGTTCTACAGCTGCTTCCAGTCGCTAGAAGAGTATGCCAACTCAGCGGTCTGTGAAGTCCCGGAGTGTTGAGTTTAAAAACAGTACAGATAGAAGGCTTTTCTAATTTTACATCATCTTATCTGAGTGTTCCTTGGCGAATATTTTAATATTTACATGAGCGGAATGGAATAAAGAAAGTGAAAAGGAGAAGTGCTATTCAAAACGGTAAGCACGGTTTACGCTTTGTGTATCTGCAGTCTGCAGTGTCGGTTTCCATTTTTGATTGACGAATATAGATAACACATCTGCAGAAATAGACAGTTGTCTCATTTACACGCAGGCGCAGAACGTGCATCCTAGTTGACAGTCGGCTGTAGTTCTCTCTGTGGTCAAGTGCAGTTCCAGACGCAGGCGACGTGAGGCGTGAACACAGTCGGCTTTCATCAGTGCTAGTTCTTTGGCATTGGTTTGGTGTGTCCCCATACCTTTAGAGACACTGAGATGTTGATGTTGACAAATATCAGTACACCTGTGATTACCTGCGGCCACATTTGTGCTGATATTCGAAAAGCTCTGTTGACAAGCTCAACCTCAACTGAGATATTTATGGCAAGCCAAATTAGCTTTTAATGTTCTCAGCGTTGCTTGTCGTAATTGCATTTTTACTTGTAACAATTGAATTAAAGAGCTCTTTAATTAAATTCTTACCAGTAACAATTACAATTAGAGAGATCTCGAAATCAATTCTTCTTAAAAATTACAATTAGAGAGCTCGCTAAATAAGTTTTATTTGTAACAATTACAATTACAGAGACATAATTGTTATTAGTACGAATTGAGTCACAGAGCTCTCTAACTGAAATTGTTATTAGTAAAAAATGCAGTTGTAGAGCCCTGTAATTAAAAATGAATGATTGCATCCTTGAATGTCATATATTTCAGTTGCTCTCCCTCTCTCTCTCTCTCTCTCTCTCTCTCTCTCTCTCTCTCTCTTCCTCCCTTCTGCGAGCTTGAGAAGTGAGAACCTTAAAAAAAAGTCAATTTACACATTAAAAATAACTTTTTTAAAACCTCCCAGTACAATGATTTAAGTCAAGTCAAGTGTATTTATATAGCGCTTTTCATAATATAAATTGCATCAAAGCAGCTTCACAGTATCAATCAAATAACATAACAATGTTTGTTTCTTAGTGGAAAAAACATCCACGTTTGGTAGGGCTGATCAATGGTATTAATGATTGGTTAATTAATTTGAATATCCCCAACTGAGCAAGCCAAAGGCAACAGTGGCAGATTTAGACTTCCTTCTTACAATGTTATGCAAACTATATAATGTTAAAATAAATATTCTAAAATATGTGAAAGCTTACAGCTTTTAAAGCTAAGTGACCATAACTAAAAGAGCTGTACAATATGAATGAACTAGATTTTCTTACAATGTCACATTTATAGAAATTGTTCAAAGATAAATTGTATGATTGTCCTGTTGTCAACTTTGTGATGTTTGCTTTCGTTCACTAAATGCAGTACACTACACCACTGGACCACTAGATGTCCCCCTGCACTGTAGATCCCATAGGTGAACGTGATTTCAGAAAGTACAGCATGTTCCTGGATCAAACATCTTTGTTGATTCTGGAACAACATTCCATCCAATCAACCAATCAGATTTGAGGGCCACATTTACAGTTTATGTCAAGTTTAGGCTTACAAACCAGGGTTAGGTGCTTCTGCATCAGTATTATTCAGTTATTCATTTTCATTTTGGGGGATAATGTGTACTGGGTAGGGTTAGGTTTAGGGGTAGGGATATCCATGAGCATGTCTTGCCAAAATCACAGTGACCATTCTCCATACAGAGAGCATTTATCCATACTTCCCTAAGCTCAGTAATAACATGAAGTGTACCAAGTTGCCTTTATTGCCCTATAATAAACATATCATGACAATTTGGAGTTTACTGTTTATATAGCTACCAGTAAATATAGCCTATTCATTGAATATCTGGAGTTTTAAAATGTAAATACAAACTTGCACAAAGGCAGCAGTGTTTAGAGTGTGTCAGTCTTTTTTTTTTTATGTAGTCACAGTCAAGACCACAAGATTCGCAACGGAGAGACAAGACCAAGACCATCACATCAATACTTTACAGTGATCAGTACTTGTGTATAAAACATAGTTTCTTACTAAAGAAACAGTATGCCATAACCTTTTTTTGTGGGATAGTTGTTCAATGCTTGAATTTTGTGCATTGAAAATTAGTTGTTTAAAAGGTAATTTTTGGAGACCCATAAGTACACCTCTGTGGAGTGCCCTTAGGTCTCTTTATCTACAATACAACCTGTCTGTTTTATTGACTTTCAGTGTCAGACTTCCTGCAGCAACACTTTCATATCCACTGCCTGATGCCTTCTGACATCTTTGTGATGAATTAGCCCACTAACAAATTAATTATGGATTACATCTCATCAACTGATGAATATTAGGTTTTGGTATTATTTAAAAACGAGACGCCAAGCAAGAAAATAAAGCATACAGTTTAAATCAGTATGGTCGAGATTGAACTTTTACAGAACTGAATTGTAACCAAGCACCATAAACAACTGGTGTTTTTACGTACAAGCCGAATTGTTTAATTTAATTGTAAAAGACAAGAAGATGGTGGGATGATGCAAGTGCTGGAAAAAGAGAGGGGTCTATGATGCTATAATTGTTTGGCTCAATATGAATCACTGTAAGAGCCCAGCAGAGCCATAGACAGATGGGAAAACACAAGGAGTAGCGAGTCTTGCTCTGTAGGATGGATAAAAAAAAAGAAAAAACAACCAGTCAATACTGTGTGTGTGTGTGTGTGTGTGTGTGTGTGTGTGCGCGTGTGTGTGTAAATCAGCCCTGCCTCCAAAGACAGTCTGAGATATACTGTTATGCTATTGCTGAGTCCATTCTCCAGGCAGCCGTAAATTGTCTTTGCCTCTGAGTATTGAAGCACAGAGACCTTCAGCGCAAAACCAGTGATTACCTACAATCACACTTGCTGTGAATATAGCCACACTAAAGGACTGCTGCATGACGCAGTCAACAGTATTGTCTTTTATCCGAAAGACTGAAAGAATGATTGTGTGTATTCTGACTATTATAATATTTAGAACGCAAGAAAATATTAATTATAGAACAGTCAACGATTCCATACGGATACATGATTCATATTTAACCTTGATTTTTGTAGGGGAGATAAAGAAGAATGTTTTTGATAATTGGGTCCTGAGAGTGAAAGCGAATGACTGCACAGAATAAAGTCTTACGGGGTTTGGAACATCGTGAGTAAATGAAACCAGAAGTTTTATTTTGGGGTGAACAGTATCTTTAATACAGGCCTGTGTGATCATTCGGTCAGCAGCTCATACATCCCTAGTTTGGCACATTGCTCTCAGGGGACACCTATGGAGGGTTATTTTTAGTCTGGGAATAAAATTCACTTTGACAATTCAGAAACAACTGCACTAGGTCTGACACAAAAATCTATTTTTTTTCTCTTGATTGAGCCCTTTTATTATTGATAAAATTATTAATAAATCTGTCCATGCATCATCTTGATATCTAGGCTATCTATCTGTCTGTCTATCTGTCTATCTATCTATCTATCTATCTATCTATCTATCTATCTATCTATCTATCTATCTATCTATCTATCTATCTACTTACCTACCTACCAACCTACCTAATAGATGTGTTTGTGGGAGGAGGAAGAAATAAAGAGAGCCAGTAGAAATGAAAAGGAGAGAGAGGTCATCATTTGGTGCAGGCTGTGCTGTAGATGGGGACACGCGTGAGCTGAGTCCTCCACACCGGCAAACTCTCCTCACGGAAGAACAGCGGACTCACTGTAACCGCCTCACGTAATACTGTATCGCAGTTTCCCGCGTGTCGCTGATGTTCATGGTTATTAATAGGCTGCATTGGTCTTCCGTCGGTTTCTTTGGACCATTCAGATCAACGGATCACATGCGAATGCGCAGTTTTTGAGGTGGCAGTACTAAGAACGCTTTAAGATTCATTTCATAAGACTCTATTTGAAAGCGAACCGGAACCGGGGGCGATATTAATGGAGCCGTGCACGTCTTGTTGAGGATCCATCTGCACTCGTCCTCAATGGTCACCTTCTGTCCGAGCCTGTCTTTCTGCTTGCTGCAGTCCGCATCAGAGGATGTACGCTGAGGGAAGCACGCCAGACACTGAGCCAGACGCGTGCCAGAAGAAGACATCATGCTTCTCCAACATCAAAATATTCCTCATATCAGAATGTGCCTTAATGTTGGCACAGGGCACTGTAGGAGCCTATCTGGTAAGTCGAGTCGATAACACAGGCAGCTCATACTACGTACGCACTGTGGATGACATTGAATGGTGTCCGGTACGCATCGCTTACCTTTACCCTTAAGCAAGATAAATAAACCATATCATGAGGTATAGCTGGGGTTTTGCGTGCGGTATAGCCTACTGCGACTGCTTCATTTCTACATGATTTAGAGGCGCTATAATAGAAGATGATCATCAGTCTAGTGAGTGGCCCAGTTGTCGATTACCTTATTTTGTCTTTGAGCCACGGATGCACTTATGGTTGGAAATAAAAATATGTCAGAATGATCAGACCTTCTATGGAAACACGTTTATTCCTTTAAAATAAAAAAATAAAAAATAATACTATTTTTATGTTACTGTAGGCTAGTAGCATAGTACTAAAAGTTATCTAACAATGACTCGTCCTTTTATCAATTTCACTATTAACTTTTAAATAAATGCTATTAATTAGATGCTAGTATGCTATTGCAGTATTGACTAGTAGGCCCTATCTGTTTACTAGTAGGCTACTCATTTATGAGATAGTAATTCCTTTACGACTGTAAGTACATAGAAATAAGGAACTATTCCGTATTTACTCATGATATGAGTACTTACCGTTTTTACATGCTACATCAATACATAATTATAAAAACAAAATACTTAAAAAAACAAGTTTAATAATTTTGTCATTTTAATTTTATATTTTGTTTTTAGGGTGACTCTGTAACTTTATCTCTAAGAAGGATGAAAAATGTCTTTGGCTAACTCTGGCTCATTTCCAGGAGTGTTTATTAATGTGCACTAATTCCTGTTAAGTAAATTAATAAAATAAAAATAATAATTAAGGATTGCCATTAAATTCTATGGTTAATTGATGGTTATGGTTATTTTTGATTCCATCTATTTACTAGATGCATTTCAGTTGTTGCTAGAACTTATTTCAGTTGCACTAGTAACTAGATAGTTGTAGTTATTCTTTAGTTATTTATAACTATTAAAATAGCTACCGGTAAACCCACTTTCCTAGTATCCAGTTATTACATACATTTTTAACTGAAGTAGTGATTCTGACTAGTCTTTACGATAAGCAAAAAACAAACAAAAAAGGATTTGAAAACTCACAAGATAAGAAATGTTATAGCAAGCAGTATAAGTACTAGTGTTTCAGAAAAAAAGTTGCCAAACTTCAGATGCCCATATAAATAAGCAACAAAAATGTGCAATTTGTTGCCAATAACAATAGTGAGTGGGGATTGAGATAGTGACTAGTAAAGGAGAATGTACTAGTACTGGTGACAAATGGGATTAATTTTAGCCACTACTAGATTACTTACAATTAAAAAAACAAGTACTCTGGTAATATAAACATAAAATAGTTAGTTTAAAGGAATAAATGTTAAAATGGCCTGCTTATAGACTTAACATTAGCTTTCAGCACAAGAGAAAGATTCACACAGTCACGTCACTATGAATGCATATGCTCTTGAGTAAAGTTATATGATTGATATATTATTTTTCCTAGGATGATGACTTTTGTATGTAAGTGCAAATATGCCCTGCCTTTTGCTTTATCTAAGGTATTTAACATGTTATGTATGTTATGTTGTGACCTAAATGGCACATGTATAAATTGCTTAAATAATTCCAAAGTCTTTTTCAACTCTCAGAACGTTTGATTTATACTCAAATATTGTGTTAATGAGGTCTTCATGACAGTATACACATCATCCATGTTCTCAACAAAATCTCATCAATCTATTCTATTGCTTAAGATCTCCAAGCCACGAAAGCATAAACAACATATTATGGGTTTGAACATGGCACGTGGTCATTGCTCATTATGTCACAGCTTTGTAACAGTATATTTTTTCTTTATATTTTAGGTCAGTGTCCTCACCACACTAGAGCGACGTTTCAACTTGCAGAGCGCTGACGTGGCTGTGATCGCCAGCAGCTTTGAGATTGGCAACCTTGCCCTCATCTTATTCGTCAGCTACTTTGGGGCCAGGGCCCATCGGCCTCGGCTGATTGGTTGTGGGGGCATCGTGATGGCGCTGGGAGCGTTACTGTCAGCACTGCCTGAGTTCTTGACCCACCAGTATGAATATCAGTCTGGAGAGCCGCGACCTATGGGACAGGGAAAAGATGTGTGCTCCAATAGCAGTCGAGGTGGGCTCTCTGATCCAAGTTATTTCTGTGGAAATAGAACAAATACCAACATGATGTACCTGCTGCTGATCGGAGCTCAAATGCTTCTGGGGGTTGGAGCGACACCCCTGCAGCCGCTGGGCGTGTCTTACATCGATGATCATGTCAGGCGTGAAGACTCCTCCCTTTATATTGGTGAGAGTGATCTACACAACCATTTTTGTGTTATGTACCCCCTCCAGCCCATCAGTTAGGCTTAAGTGCCCCTTAATCAGAGATATTGTGGGTGACAAACAGTACCACATATTTATATTCTTATACAAACATATTAAACATGCACACATTATACATACACATTATTTTGTTCTCTTTCCTTAATAATGAAACAGAATAGTAGTAGACATTTTTATTTTTGTGGAGGGTTCCTGATGACCAGGGGTACCTAGATTTTATAGACAGATTTTGATTTTTACCTATTGTTTAAAACCTTTATAAAAATAATCAAATGATTAATAATTATTATTGTAATAAAATTATTATCATTATTTTAACTTTTATTTTAACTTGATTCAGTTTAGGATTTAAAAAGTAAAATTAATAAAGTAAAAAATAATAATAATTATAATAATTGGTTCAGTTTTGAGTAATGGGTGACACTTTACAATAATATCAGTCAATGCATTTACAAACATCAGCTAACAATGAGCAATACATTTGTCACAGTATTTAGTATTCATATTTGCTAGTTAGTTAATCAAAATACAACTGTTCATTGTCAGATACAATGTTTGATTTTAATAATGTATTAGTGATGAAATTGACAGTAAATAATATTAATAAATACTTTAGAAGTATTTTTCATTGGTAGTTCATGTTAACTAATGTAGTTAACTAAAGTTAACAAATTGAACCGTATTGTAAAAATGTTATCAATAAATGTAAAAGTATTGTTCATTGTTGGTTCATAATAACTAAATTATCCATAGAACATTAGGTAAAACTTTAGTTTAGGGTCCAATTGTTACTACAATTGCTACTACCAAACTACATTAGTTACATTAGTACATTAGTAGCTCTCCTTTTGCTACTATTAAAAAAAACACTATTTTGCTGTATTGTAGAATGTAAGTTAAAGATAAATACTGTATTTTAAATGTCCTCAAATGGCACTATATTTGAACTCCTGGTAAAACCTACTGGTTAGGCACCAAAACAAAAAACTAGACTGTTGTTTTTATTTTAGGGCATATCATGTAGCACTACTGTCAATATCCTGCATTGAAACAATAACAGCACTTATTATTATTAATGATTTATAAGCCACAAAATGTTGTATTTTTAGCGCATCAGCTCTTTACTGCTTCCTGGAGGACTCCCTAGCAGAAAGCTTTTGAATGAACGTACACAAACGCATAGTTATTGTATTTGGCTGGTTTAGGTTTGGGGTGAACTCACTTGGGAAATTTCAGAGACTTGAGCTTAAACCCATTGGTTTAGAGTAGTGCACCACAGTCTTAATCTCCTGTTGCTATGTTTTCAGGGTGTAAACAAGGAAGCAATGATGGCCTTCAGTGCCTGTTATTTCTGTGGAGAAGCTAATGTGTGTTGGCTGCTCTGTCATCCCTCAGGCAGCTCACTCTTTCTCACTATTCTTCTCACTCTCTCTCTCTCTCTCTCTCTCTCTATTCTTCTCACTCTCATTCTCTCGCACTACGACAATGATTCTCCATATATTTGATACAAATAAAGACTAGATCATCAACCCCAGACTCAAATGTCTTAAGGAAGCTCCCGAAATATAATCCTGGCATGGAAATTGACTATTGTAATTGAGTAGATTTCCACAGGTAATTCAAGGTTTGGATGTGAAGATTCTGTGTGAATGTCTGTGGGTTTGTGTGTTTGCATTTCACATCATTTCTGCTGTGTCTCCTTCTCTTCAGGGTGTTTGACGTCTTTGCATTGAGCTGACTTGATTGTCTATGAGCATTAATGTCTGTGCAACCCAAGCAAGCTTCTTTCTCTCTCACTCTTGCGTGCTTTAATCCTTTGTAACCTTTAAAACTGGACCCGTCTCTTATTGAAGCATTGTGTAAACTAGCACAGACATAAACATCCTCTTTGGAGACAGTCATTGCTGGTGGGCATAATGGAATCAGTCATTTAGCTGTTTGATCACAGAGGCTTTGGTTAACAGAAATGCATTTGGCATCTTTCACAAAGGCACAAGCAGAAAGGCCTATCTGTTTAAAGTGAATTATCCAGCGTTTGTATTCATACAGAATCCTAGAGTAAGAGAACTGATCTAGGATTACATAGTGGTAACATTACGACTGACATACTTAATCAATTTCATCCAGACTAATGGATAGAACTAAAACACTTTTTAAAGATCCAGAGCAAATACAACGTTGAAGGTCATGTTACAGACCCTTCTGCCCCTTTACAGCAATGAGATGAGTTTCATTCTTTCCATAGTAAAGGCCTGTTCACACCAAGGATGATAACTATAATAACCATAAAGTTTTAATAACCATTCTAATTCTATGTGAAAAGGGAAGTCAATGCCACAACTATAACGATAACGTCACAGAGGAAAGATATCGTTGGAATCACTCTTGTTTTCCAGTTGATGATTTATGAAAACATAAACAGCCAATTAGAATCCACCAGACTTTAAAGAGCTCAAGCATTTAACGAGGTAGACAACATAACAGTAGTGCGTGCTTATAATAAACAGAACATTATTATGCGTTTGAACTTCAACTCAAACCAATATTTCATGTCCGTGTAGATTTTATTCAGCTGTGTCATCACAGAAATAAATTACATAAAAAAATAAATAAATATAAAATAGATATTTTAAATTGAAAAATCCCCTTTTTTACTGTATTTTTTGATCAAATAAATGCAGCCTTGGTGAACATAAGAGACTTATTTCAAAAACTTTTAAAAATCTTACTAAACCCAAACTTTGGAATGGTTGTGTATTTATTTATTTGTTTATTTCGTGTATAGCCGTATAATGCACAGGATAATGTACAGTCAGTTGGTCATTACTGCAAAATAAACCCCTTCAGGATGATGCAAGATCATCTGACTGTACATTATCTGTTACATGTTCATTTATAGTGTTCTCTGATCATGCTTATGCTGTGTCTGGACAGATAATTACTCACCGAATGGTAAAACACCTAATCGTACAACATTTACTAACACATGCATGATCTATGTTGGCTACCCCCCTTTTAGTATTTATACAAGATATAATAATCAACACAGAGATGTTTGTGCTCATCAGTTTTATCATAAACTCATCAGGTGCCATAGCAAGGATGATGTAGATTATGCAAATGAGCTATTAGAGAATTTTATTAATGTACACAATTATTAAAGGAAATAGCTTCTTTACTTTGGGCTACTTGATGTTGTGTATCAGAAGGGAATACAGTTGCAATCAAAGTTATTCAACCCCCTGGAGACTATGTCTACTGTAATAATTGTAATGATTACAGAGTTTTTTAAAAATTGCATCTATAACAGTTTAGTGGCAAAATAAATGTGTGTAATGCGTGTGTAATTATGATGTAATGCTTTTGGGTAATAGCATTTTTTTTTGTAATACAGCTAAGTCATCATAATTATTGTGATAGCTGTTTTTAAGTCACTTATTTGTACGGTATATTATTTATACACAATTAAGCCTTTGGAAACTGAATTAGCTTGTGCTGTTACACATACATACATTTAGCCAATGCATGTGCTAAAGTGGATTAGCAAATATGGCCAAGTCAAAAACACTTAGAGTACAAAATGTTGTATTACACTAGAAAGTCTATGGCTACAAGAAGATTTCCAAACCATTTAAAGTTCCTAGAGACACAGCTGGCAGCCTTATTCATAAGTTTAACATTTGTTGTACCAGAAAACCTTTGAGGGTTTAGAGATAAAAAGCACAATATCATCAAGGGGAATAACATTTTTGATCAGAGCAACTGAGAAAAACCCTCAATTTACTGCCAAAGACCTGCAAGATACCCTGATGAAAGGAGGAAAAAACATTTGCAATGCAAAGAATAAGAAGAACACTAGACAAGCATGGCCTTAATTTTGGGACATCTAGGCGAATTCCACTTTTGACCAAGAAAAACATTAAAGACAGACTTGAATACCGTGTGCTAAAATTAATTTGGATAGACCTGTTGAGTTCTGGAAGAATGTTTTATAGAGTGACACGACCAAACTGGAACTTTATGGATCAGTGGTATGTCTGGAGCAAAAAAGGCAAAGCTTATGAGCAAAGAACACAATCTCAATGGCCAAACATCGATGTGGTCCAGTCTTGTTATGGAGGTGTTTTGCTGTTGCAGGAAGTCCAAATATTGACTGTATGAAGAACATAAGGAACTCTTTGAAATATCAAGTTTTTTTAGCAAAGATGGTGATGCCTTCGATGCCGAGGTTGAAGCTTGATGATCAATGGTAATGGCTTGATAAGATTTAAATCTTATTGAAAACATTTGGTGGAATTTGACGAAAGCAGTGGTAATGTGAAAACCAAAGATTATCAGTGACCTGGAAGCTTTTTCAAGCGAGGGAATGGTCCAAGATTGAAGTAGAAAGGTGACAGAAGCTTCTAACACTTACAGGCAGCATTTATGGGAGGTTATAAAGAATAAAAGATTCTGCACAAAATTTGACTTTTGGGGGTTGAATAATTTTGAAAACGAATGTTTAGAGCCAATTCATTTTTCATCAACTTTATTTTCTTAGAATCACTCAAATGTGTATTGATAAACTTTTTATAGTACTTTACTGATGCCTTTGGAGCTAAATGTCTTCTAGTTCAAGGGGGTTGAATAATTTCGACTGCAACTGTACGTTATAATTCCCGTTCTGCAATAATAATAATAATAATAATAAACTCCCAAACTTTGCCCTAAAAAGGCTATTTACATAAGCATCTAGATAATTAGCGCAAATGCCGCCTTAATAACTTGTGAAGGATTTAAATGAACTTAATTTAAAGGCACAGTATGTACGTAAGTTTCGCTGCTAGAGGTAGCTTAATTAAAACAAAAATAAAGCCATAGCTTGATGATGCTGTGAGTGTGGAATCATAGAAGTTGTCATCTTTACTTCCACAGCCAATAGAAAGCAATCCGATGGGACTCAAGGCAGAAATCATGTTCATGGATGATCTAATTTAGTAAAGTTTTATTATCATTACTGTGGTGTGTAGCAGGGCGGGGCCGAGAGCCAAGGACATTTTACTTTTTTGTTTTATTATGCTTATATTCCGCTGTTGGCCACTTCCGCTCCTTTCGTTTAGTTTCTTATATTTATTTTACGATTAAAGTTACGCTTACCGCTTGCCTCCTTCTTCCCTGAACTTTGTTGCAGTTACATTTGATGACTTAAATTCACATTATTTTATTTCATTCTAATAAAACAGCCGCAAGTGCTACATTTCTACTCATACAGGTCACTTTATTTGAAAAATTCAAATATTGGGGTAAGTTAACGCAGCGCTGTTTTACTTGGTCAAAACAATCAGGCCTACTATAATACGTTTAAGTGTGTTGAAAGTAATGACTCGTTCACTCAGTGGCGGGTATGAGACACTTGTTGCACACTGCAGTAAGCTAAATTGATATTGAAATATCATATTAATAATAATAAAATGAGTGTTGTCTCTGAGGCATGATACAAACATGTAACTCGGTAAATCAAGAAAACAAGAGATTCAAACAATAAGACTAACCGTGTTGAGCTATATAACAATGACTAGTTTTCTGTTGATAAAGGTATCCAAACAGTTGCTCGCCTGTCTAGTAAAACACATAATAAGCGTGTTTCCATTGTTTCTACTGAAGTAAAACTGGATATTGAGGGTAATGCAGATATGACGTCATTGACAGGCAACGCAATGACATGGGCCATTACACTGGTTAAAATAGCTCAGGACTTAAACATTGTTGGAAACATTTGGGATAATGTAATTGCACAAGTCAACTAAGTATTTAATATTGTTTTAGTGGTTTTGAATATTTTAATCTAAAAAGCTTACATATTGTGCCTTTAAGTGAATTAAAGTGAATTATGTGAATTAATTAATCTGGCCAAAACTCTGCATGCCATGAATGAATCTAATATTCCGTAACTATTTTGACTATTTTGTCTGTTGTATTGCATTACAGGTATCTTGTTCTCTACTCTGGTCTTTGGACCAGCCTGTGGTTTTATTCTTGGCTCTCTGTGCACCAAAGTTTATGTTGATGCAGTCTTCATTGACACATGTGAGTACCGGCATCAAAAATCAATCCCTTTATTTAAATTTTTTCCTTATTTGTAAATGGCTTTGGATAAAAGCATCTGTTAAGAATGATGAATGAAACTGTGTCTCAGTAATATCTCATCAGATCTCTGTTCACTCCTAACAGCCACGCTGGACATCACTCCTGACGATCCACGCTGGATCGGTGCCTGGTGGGGTGGCTTTATCATATGTGGCCTTTTCCTCTTCCTCTCCTCGTTTTTTATGTTTGGGTTCCCGCAGTCGCTGAACGAGCCTGGGGAGGGCCCGGGGGGTGAGAGCGAACAGGCCATGCTCCCTGCTGAGCTGGTGCAGGAGTATGAAGGAGTCAAAACCTCAGATGACCCGGAGATCAGCACTGGCCTAACCTGCTGCCAGCACCTGCAGGGTGAGACAGAGGACAGAGAGAAAGACTGTCTAAACACACAGAGGTTTTATAAGCAATCGTACCTGAAATCATTTAGTTTGGTTTGTCATTGTTGTCAGTTAGTTCATTACTTGTAGTAGTTTTAGATTTCATTTCAGAGTAGAGAACAAGACTCATCTCTCAAAATGCTGTTAGAGGGATAGTTCACCCAAAATTGAAAATTCTGTGATTAATTACTCACCCTCATGTTGTTCCAACCCCGTAAGACTTTCATTCATCTTTAAAACACAAATGAAGACCCTTATGATGAAATCTTGAGAGCTTTCTGTCCCTCCATTGACAGCTACGCAACTGACACTTTGATGCTTCAAAACGTTCATAAAGAGATCGTAAAACGAATCCATATGAATAGAGCAGTTTAGTCAAAATTCTCTGAAGAGACATGATCACTTTATATGATGAACAGATTGAATTTAGGCTTTTCATAACATTCATCAACTCGCACATCAGTTGTGGTAAACGGAAGCACAAGCATGTTAGCTTGACGTGCGAGAACCAATGAGGTTCATTCTTGTTACGCAGCACGTTTGAGCTTTTGTTTATGTTCGCTGATCAATGTTTACATGTGAATAAAAGCCTAAATTCATGCTTGAGGATGCTGAAGAATTTGTTATATGTTATATAATATAGTATATGTAAATCAGGGATGGGCAACTCCGGTCCTCGAGGGCCACTGTCCTGCAGAGTTTAGCTCCAACCCTAATTAAACACATCTGAACAAGCTAATCAATGTTTTCAGGATTACTAAAAAATAATTTTTGTCAGGGTTGGAGCTAAACTCTGCAGGACAGTGGCCCTCAAGGACCGGAGTTGCCCATCCCTGATGTATATATATATATATATATATATATATATATATATATATATATATATATATATAGTATATGTTAAACTTAGCATGTTACCTCAAGATATTAATATGTGTAACAATATTTTTAGCACAACCAAATGTTATATTCCTACAGTTTTAGTCTGCTTTCTAAAGAATGGCTAGAAATTAATCACAAGAGAATTATAAGTGAATTACATTTCTTTAGACTATTAAACATAAAGCTGACTTTAATTTTTTTCTTTACTGAAAAGCTCAAATTAACTCAAATGAAGCTGAATTGTAAATTTAATTAAAAATGTAAAATATATATTCCTCTGTTGCAGCCTTGCTAAACTGCTTTCAATTATTTTGTTTTACATACTTTCACAAGGCACTATATACACACACACACACACACAGACACACACACACACTCACACATACATATAATACAGTGTCTTGCGAAAGTACAGAATGTGAAATAAATAATTACACAATACAAATAATGAATTAATAGTTCAACTTTACATATCTTAATCATTACTTTTGGCTTTAATTGCAATATAAAATATATTATAATATATAATATAATAAATTATTTCATTGTTTAATATTTGAATATTTTTCTTACACAGTATAAATATGGATATTTACATATAAAAATAAACAGCTGTCTTTACATTTTAGCAAGAGGACGGGGAGAGGCATCATATTTGCGGATCAATTTTGATATCAGAACGTTTGAAAACCCCTGGATTCCAACATTCTCTTCAACTACATCTTCATCTGATCATCCATTTAATATCATTGTAATGTTGTCTCAGTTATCCCTAAGGTGACTAAGCATCTGCTGTCCAATCCGGTTTTCACCTGTGTCATTCTCGCTGCCTGTATGGAAATCGGTGTGGTGGCTGGATTTGCTGCCTTCCTAGGGAAATATCTCGAACAGCAGTTCAACCTCTCAACGTCCTCCGCCAATCAGCTTCTAGGTAGGCAAGTCCACAAAAACATCCAAGTAATAAAACACAGTTTCAAATAAAATCACTGCAAGTAACTGAAAGCTGCTTGTCAGTTGTTATTTACATACATTTTTTTTTGCTTGTGTGTACAGGTATGACAGCAATACCCTGTGCTTGTCTGGGTATTTTCCTGGGTGGCCTCCTGGTGAAAAAGTTGGATCTGTGTGCATTAGGGGCTATTCGTCTAGCCATGCTAGTCAATATCATCTCTACGGCCTGCTACGTCTCCTTCCTTTTCCTTGGCTGTGATACGGGCCCGGTCGCTGGGGTGACTGTTGCCTATGGCAACGAGTGAGTAGAGCGCTACAACATAAAAGCCTCACAAATTTTTAATGATCCACAACAATTGGCAATAAATACAGTCACTTAGAGTATAAAGACTTTTGTGCTTGTAGCATTAATTTTTAAAGAGGATCATGTTCATAAACTGTCAATTTGAAAGGAACATGTCATTCTTACTCTTCTCGTAATTATTCTCTCCATTTAGGAGTCTAGGTTCATGGGAGCGGACAGAGGCCGCTTGTCTGTCAGGCTGTAATTGTTACACTTCTTCTCTAAGCCCCATCTGCGGCTCCAACGGCATCACCTACCTCTCCGCCTGCTTGGCTGGCTGCACCCGAGGAGTGAGTCTCCTTCCACACACGTTCATACACACACTCCCCAATTCATACAGATCAATAGACTCCGGCACACATCTGCTTAAATGCTTCCTAAAGTCATAAGTAGCAAGAGTTCTTTTGGGAATGCTAATTTTTCCTCACTCTTTTAGATACATCAGTCCCCTTTGTCTCAAATATTTGGTTCTTTTTTCCTCTGGATGGTCGCTGGAAATCCCCAGAGCCGCACTTAAGATCCATCATGAAATATACACTCAGCTCTGCTCTCCTCCCTCCCTCCCTCAGAATCTGACAGGCTGTAAGTGCATCGCCCAAGGCGATGGGCCCGGGACAGCCATTCCGGGGAAGTGCTCCAGCCCAGGCTGTCAGCAGGCCTTCCTCACGTTCCTAGCAGTCGTGTGCGTCTGCAGCATGATCGGAGCCATGGCCCAGACTCCATCCGTCATCATCCTGATCAGGTAATGCTGCTGACACCGGTAAATTTAGGTCCATGTCTTGGTTTCATGAGTCTTAATCAGTCATGGTTGTCATCTGCACATCATAATGAACTAGTACTAAACTATAAGTCATTGGTGTCTGTAGAACTGTGAGCCCGGAGCTGAAGTCTTACGCCCTTGGAGTTCTTTTCCTGTTGCTCCGGCTGCTAGGTAAGATATTTGCATAACAATTTGTCCAAGTTTTTTAAACATGCATCCTTAGGTTTATCTTGGTTTGGTTGATGTCAATTAGCTTGAATAACTTGTATGTACACTACCGTGTAAAAGTTTGGGGTCAGTAAGAAGTCTCTTATGCTCAAGCATTTATTCAATCAAAAATACAGTAAAAACAATAATATTGTGAAATATTATTAGTAACTATTTTCTATTGTATTGCATTTTAAAATGTAATATACTTCTGTGATGGCAAAGCTGAATTTTCAGCATCATTACTCCTGTCTTCGGTGTCACATGATCCTTCAGAAATCATTCTAATATGATGATTTGCTGCTCAAGAAACATTTCTGATTATCGATGTTGAAGACAGTTGTGCTGCTTCATATTTCGGTGGAAATCAGGAAACATTGTTCAGGATTCTTTGATAAATAGAAAGTTCAAAACTTCAAAAGAACAATATATGTGAAATAGTAATATTTTGTAACGTTATACATGTCTTTACTTAGCCTAACTTCGTCATACTCATATTCTAGTCAGAATGTGAGTCTGATACTGCTCCATAGGGCTTTGATTATGAGGCGTGTCTTAACCGAACCAGGAAAAAAAAAACTCTGCACTCAATTGGATAGACCTACAACCAATCAGAGCAAGCAAACGGCAAGCAAGTACGGCATTCACAACTTTACGACAAATTAGTCGTAATCATGCCTTGATTGCAGTTCTCTGTTCACCTTTTAAAATGAATGCGCTGTCGATTTCTTTAACAACAGACGCAATAGCGGAATCTATACATCTCAATTCTCAATTCAATTCCGCTGCACTCATCTTTGTTGTAAACCAGTTCAAACCAAGCGCTCTTTGATGACGTGATGATTACGTAACTGCAGATCATCTGTCCATCATCGTATAAAGCCCGAACCGATCATAATTACTCCTAAATGGATCGAGTCCAGACCGAACTTCCCAACCAAAAAATGTTGTGGGCGGGGTTCGGGCTGGTATCCAGGCTAGTCTTTACTGTCACTTTTGATCAATTTAATGGATCCTTTCCAACTAAAATAATTTATTTCATAAAAGAAAAACACTTTTGTTGGGTAGTTCATATCAAGAACTGATAAAATGTAAATGTGCACCATGAATGCAATGTACTGTGCAAGTCACTTTGAATAAAACGTTCAGCCAAATGCGTTAATGTAATCTTTAAATGACAAATTTGTGAAGCACTTAAAGGTAAATTCATATATAAAGTAATAAAAAATCTTATTTGTACATTAGAAATAGGTATTAAAAACAAGTACTGAACTATTGTACTGACCTCTGTGTTGTATGTCCCAGGTTTCATTCCTCCACCTCTGATCTTTGGCATTGGGATCGACTCCACCTGCCTCCTGTGGAGCTCCGTGTGCGGCATTAAAGGGGCCTGCATGCTTTACGACAACATCACCTACCGCTACCTTTACGTCAGCATCGCCATCGTGCTCAAATCCAGCGCCTTCGTTCTCTACACCATCACCTGGCAGTGTCTGCGTCAGAACTACTCCAAGTACATAAAGAACAGTGAGGACTACCTGACCCCAAGCCAGCTGTTCGCCTCCAACCTCACCCTGGACAACCTGGGCAAGGACATTGCACAGAACCCTTCCAGCCGCACCAAGTTCATTTACAACCTAGATGACCACGCCTGGAGCGAGAACATGGAGTCAGCCATATAGTCCCACCCCAAAGAGGGCCAGCTGGCCTATATGCACATGCTAATTTAGTCTCATTACGCTCCTATTAAAAAGAAAGTCCATGTAAGCCGATTTCTGCACATTCCCGCTTGGGAGAAATGGGCACTCTTTTAGCGCATCCAGGGTGTTTTAACTAAACAGAGCCAAATGAATTTGACTGTTACTGTAGACAGGACTTGTATATGCTGAATATATGATATGTGGAGATGAAACGTATCTATCGTATTAGGGGATGTATTAGATTGCAGTTCCAAAACCGAACAGTTAAGGCCCATTCAAACCAAGGATAACTATAACAAAAAAGACATAGTTCCATAAATCATTCTTCATATAAAAGAATAGCAGTCCACACCACAACTGTAACAGAGAAACGATATCATTGGAATCACTTTCAGAACGATTTTTTTCTAGCTGGTGAACGATAAAAACATATACAGCCAATCAGAATCCATCCGGCTTTAAAGAGCTCAGGCATTTAAAGCGGCAGACGACAAAACTGCAGGGATTAAGAGAACGATAGTGTGCGTTTGGTGTGGACGCTAATATAGTTATTATCGTTACAGCTATCTTTATAGTTCTAGTTCTTGGTGTGAACGGGCCTTTAATCTTCCATCAGTCAAAACTAGTCCCAGCTTACATATATTTAAGCACCTTTTTTAGGTTTCATTTTGGATGGTCTTTTTAGTATTTTTAAAAAAAAAAAAATGTAAAGAATATTGGCAAATGAGTTCTATGAATATTAGCTAATATGTTTACTTGAATATCGTGAGGCTCTAATCAGACTATTTTTATGGAGGGTCTTAGAAAGCTTGATGTTATTATTCAATCTCTCCTCTGTACAGTCATTAGACTTTAAAAGACATAGATACAAGTGCAGAGTTCACACAAGTCATGTAACCTATTAATCAGCCTAAATACATAATGGTGAACATATTAGGCCCGTGTCTGTGAAAACGTATAGCTTGAATAGACAAAAGGTTCATTAGTTTTGTGATGCCTCGTTATTTGCCATCTGCAGTGGTCCTGAGCAACATCTAAAGCAACATGTAACATTAATCAGTAGTTGTTATCAAGCAGAGGACGCTGAAGGATGGGAAGATAGATTTATTTCAGTGCATGCAGGTATTGCATGTTGATGCATCAGAGTAGGCGCATGGGAATTTTAGGGGATGTATTGTTTTGGAGAAGGTAGACATTTCCCTTCTATTACTCCAGCATCTTCTTAAATGGTGTTTTATACAGTGTGCGCAGAGTTATTAATGGTATTACGGCGCCTTGTATACATTTTTTCTTCCAATCTGTTCAATATGTTCAAGGAATTCGCTTGGAGGACCAAACGCAAAGGATTAACAAAGTTTTACAACAGTTGTAAAACATGTTTTGTTTCCTCTTTAGCAAAATATATAAAACAAGGAAATAAACATAAGGAAATTATTAGTGAGCTACTAAAATATCAATCTGAGTTACACTAAATAATTATAATATAAACAAAAATATTTAAAAATGACTTCAGAGTTAATTCATACATTTTGTATGGCATTGGACCTAAAAAATTGTTTCATATACTTATGACTTATTTTCTATGCTTTTTCTAAAAAAATAAAATAAATAAATGTTTAAAAAAAATGCAGGACAGAAAGGTGATGGATCCATGGTAAATGTAACAAAGCGGAATGCTTTTTATAGAGGAAAATGTTACTGCTGCTCTTGAAAGATGGTTTAACTGGATGCAAGTACACTGAAGAGACCCGCATAGGGCAAAACCCAAACCCATTATCACCCTTTGTGTAAATGGCTTCCCAAGCACATTATTTTAATGCATTGCAATATACGCCAAAACGCTTGATTGCTTGAACGTTGAGGCTGGAGTCAATACAAATGGGATGATATAAGAATGATGTCATTGTTTATATAATCATTCCTCTCTATAGATAATTCATTGCCGTAAAAGTGCCAAAGTGATGCCATTTAAGTGTTCTGAGTTCTCTCTGAGAGGCCGTTCTTCATAATGCTGGAATTGTATATGACCGCAAGATGCTTTATTGTATTGTATGTAGACATGTGATATCTTTAGCAACCATTACACCTTGTATATAGTGACATTTAAGTCTATTCTCTCCAGAATGTAGAATATAGCGATGCTTTAGGCTTTTACAGGTGATGTTACAAGTCTTAACTTTGGACAAAATATATATTATTGTTAAATGCAGATGGAGATTATGTTATGCTTACAGAGGAATGTTGTGGTATATTTTTCTACCCATGTCTGTATTACGAAGCTTATGTGTAATGGCCATAAAAGGTGTCCAAAAAAAATGTACATGAACGACTATCTGCACTAAAGCATTGGTCCTCGCATTTTTATTATGAAGCTCAAATTTATTTTCCTCTGTTGCCCAAGCAAAGGTCTCTGCACATTAAGCATTCATGACAAACACAATTATAGATGAATATGAACCTGAATAATGTACAAGCAGCTTTGCTCTTCATTTCAATCTTACCAAAGTTATTTGGAAGGTTGTTAGAACTTAGTAAACTGAAGTATGCCTCAGTGATTGCCTGTTATTGTTTAGTATGCCTCACAACATGTTTAGATATTATATTTTGCATTTATTTTCCTTAATATGAATAGGACTGTTTCTGCAGATTTTTTTAAAACCCTAACATCAGTACCATATGCTGCAAACACTATCATACCACACAAATGTGCTGATTATATGCAGCATCAGTACATTGTTCACATTAAACATTTCACGTTTTAACCTCTTATTAAATACAACTTGGATAGAAAACATTACAACT
Source organism: Meda fulgida (assembly GCA_030578275.1). NCBI lineage: Eukaryota > Metazoa > Chordata > Actinopteri > Cypriniformes > Leuciscidae > Meda > Meda fulgida. Next base: position 20,792,984 of record CM060622.1, on the reverse strand, counting down.
GATTTGTTTGCTCAGTCTGTGTTCAGTTTTAAAAGTTTGATCTTAAATATCTGCTGTCATTAAAAAACCTTTAAGGCTACACTTGCACAGTGGCATATAAGGAATTTAAAATGGCTTTTAAAAATACATGGAGACTCAAGGTCTCAAAAAAAAATTATTACATTGTCATTATGTGCCCTTACTAATACATTATGTGCTTATTGCATTTGTTGCAAGTTCTATCACATACATTAGACTATTTTTGATTTTTACTGTCTAGATTCATTACCTTAAAGTCACATTGACAAAACTTTGGCAGAATTTCACAGGATTAGGGCCATTGTCACTAGTGTACTAGTGTCACTCCATGTAGCACTGCTTACTCAGAAGTCACTTACCAAGAAGTTCTTGCACTTGCACAAACAAAAATCAGACTGGGACACTTTCGTCCACACGCAGAACTCCAGATTCCTATTGGAATAACTGTTTTTGCCCAAATAAAATGTAAATGCGACTGCACTTTTACATTTTCTTTTTTTTTTGTTGTTGTTGCAGTTACAAGTGATTCACTTTCAAATTAAATATGAATGAAAAAGCAGTTACAAACACTGGAATAAAGCATTAGCACACAAAAGATTGGTCCAAACACCACTAAATATTTTTTGGGAATCTCTCTCATATGAAAGTTCATCTTTATTGTTGACAGTGCTGAGAAAAACAACTTGTGCATAAAAAAGGTTTATGCACAAGGAAAATAACCATCAAAAGCCTATATAAATACTTCTCCAAAGTGTGCTTATGAACACGCATACAAACACACACACACACACACGTGTAAGTGTATCGTTCAGTCATAGAGCTCAGTGCTTTGCCCATTGTTGACTCTTTCTGACTGAGCTTTGTGTTTGGAGATTGAGGAGTGTTTCTCTGTGTGTGTGTGTGTGTGTGTGCGTTTGTGTGTCAGTAGTCCAATGGGGCCATAAGTAGTTGTAGCTCTTTGAAAGTGCTGCCATGACGACCAACCTGCTCCGCCCGGTTCTTCACTACATTACTGAGGTTCTTCAACTGCTTATAGCAAGCTTTACATTTCCGATGCCTGAAAAACATCACAACAGTCTCATAAAAACATATTACAGTCACATGACAAAAATAAAAACATCCGTTTAACAGACTGCAGGGCTTCAGACTAATAGTTCACCATATAGAATCTATTGGCTCATTAAAGGCAACATTTAAAAAAAAAAAATGGTTTGAATCAAACTTGTTTGGTTACATTGTTGGTCAAGTGAAGAATGTTTGAGTAAATTGAGGATCATCAGCAGATCAGCCAACACAGCAAATATTTAATTAAACTTTAGTGTATGTGTTTAAGTTATTTTGCTGAGCACAAATTGAAAATTCTAATAAATTGTGAAATTGTCATCATGCATTAAGAACTTTTTTTTTATATGGGGGAAAAATACTGCACATCATTTCAGTCGTGTGCCCTGGACGGTTAAGAATCCAATTAAATCAAACCAACATTACAGAAAAATTTTTAAAATCAATAACAGTGTATAATTTAGACAGACACTTAAATCACAAGTGTTTTTTTAGGTACTAACCTCTCCTCTCGAGTAATGTCCACCCCTACAGATGGAGGAGCAGTCAATGTGTCTGAGATTAAAGGCCAAAAGCGCTTCAGAATCAGCTTCAAAGACATGCAACCAGTCTGGACATAACTGTTGAAGGAAAAGTGAGCATGTGTTACTTGAACGCTTTGTCTGTACATGGCCATGACTTTAATAAATGGCCGCCTCAAAAACTTGCTGTAAACTGGCTTGCTGTTTACTGCCTTATGAGCTGCTGCCCAAGCAATCAAAATTAATCCTCTTAAGCAACTGATCTGAAATGCTCTTCATAAGCAGGACATTCATTAACAGCCACTCCTCATGAGCTGCACAAGAGACGCAACGCTCACTTGATTATGATGTTAAAGAACCATTTAAAAATTGTTTTTAGTAAATAATCCAATATTTCACCCTTGTGTCATGGAACAATTAACATTTAATGTATTACTATGAACTTTTTCATCAAACATCAGTAGTAATAATCATTTATTATTATTAATAATAACAACAATTATTAGTTTGATTATAATTAAACTTCTGATTTATTTCTAATTTAATAATAATAATATATACAAAACAAGTTTATTAAACAAGGTACTACTACTACTACTAGTACTACTACTACTAAGTATAGTTTAACAACGTTTTAAAAAAAAAAAGGTTAATAAAATTGTTACAAATATTAATTATGCCTTAACAAAACAATTATTTTCATAAATTTGTTTGATAATTATTATTCCAAGTGGTATTCCAAGAGGTCCGGCCTCTATATTTCCTTCCCACTGGAGGTCCAGAGAATAGTTATTTTGAACAGTTATACATTACCATCAGGGCAGCCTTGGTATTTTGTAAAAGAAAGAAAAAAATCCTAAACCCAAACCAGTCATCAAAGATGAGAATTTCTCCCAACTGGATATGAATATGAAAAGATTAAACAAGTATTTGTTCATGCAGTAAAGCGTAATGACAACAATCAACAGCAAGTTGTTTATATTATGTATTACATTATTTTACATGTATTTTAACAGTGTTGTTCAATAAAACCATCTGATAACTTATTGTATAACTTATTATTGGTTCATTGTTATTATACCCATTTATATTAAGTTATTTTAATGGTTATTAGCCGCGTTTCCGTTACCCTTCAAGTTGCGCTAATTGAAATAAATAAGTCCAATAGAAACACGTAATTTTTGCACAAAAAAATGAAGAGTTTACGCTTGCATGAGGTGGTTTTTCAGGTAATTCGAAAAAGGAATATTTCCACTGCAATGGAAAATTTACAGGTCACCTGGCGTACGCAAAAGTCGATCATTGTTTAAAGAAGATGCAGTATGTTTGGACAGAAGACAAGACATAGTTTTTTATTTAACTCGTAAAAGAAAAAAGAAATACGGGAATACTGGATTCTAAAAAACAAATGGCACAATTTATCAAGACCTTGAAGCAGATATGAGAAACACCTCATTCGTGGCCACTCCCAAATATAAGGGGCTTTCCTTGCCATTAATGCTTGGATAACACACCTACGTCTCCTTCGATAAAAAAATAATGGCTAGTGCGGTGGCTGCGATATACGTAAACCTACCAACATCCGTTGCCATGATTTTTATAATGACTTTAAAAAGAGAAAAAAAAATATTTTAGTCGCATAACATCAGTTAATGGAAACAGTCATTTTTCAATAGTTTTTTTTTTTTATCGACATTTAGTAAGTATTGCAAAGGTTTTTGCGCAAATCTGTAATTGAATCACGGCTATTGTTCACTTAGATTATTTATATTACCATAAAAAAATTATCTGATTACCAAAAATAATCGTTAGTGACAGCCTTACTGCACATGATCAAAATCTAGGTAGACTGCTCACCAAGCTTTTGTAGCACAGTGAACGTCATAAGCATGAATGAGTCACCTTTCATATTTGCTCTGCAGCAATTCCTCAATCTGTGGCAAGATGGATGTACAGAGGTCCAATTTCCACAGTGATCTGAAAGATAATTATAACTGCACTTTTTAGTGAATTCAGCTAAAATGAAGCCAGTTGGGACAGAAGCATTCAATGTGACTGAAAATGAACGTGGATGCTTACGCTTTGAGGTTGATTATGTTAAGGATGTCCACCACAATAGACAGATCATTCATAGACACCGCTGAATCCAGGGAAGTCTGGGCAACATGAAGGGAAATGCAAACACTGCTTTTAGAGTATCGCTGCTTTCAATAATAGCCCATCACAGCATTTACTAGATTACATTAGAAATACATTTTCGATGTGTAGCAGTAAATGTATCCATCAGCCAGTAACAGATCTCTCATTACAACCGGTCTGTCCCACAATCTATCAAAGCTCATCAGCTTGAGTGCTGTTGCACTTACCTTAACATCGCCACTGGCCCAGACAGAGCGTACTGTGTCCAGGTTTTTATATCGACTGGTCAGCATTACGCACATGGTGTCATGCCCTTTCCTGATCTGTGCCAACGCCTCTTCATCTCCCATCACGCTGGCTTTAGCGTTTCGTGCATGCTATTAAAACAGACAAATAACGACAGAATCATTCCGTGATTGGGGGGTATAGGTTTTTGCAGGATGTAGGACTGGAATTACTGACGAATCGTTTCAGTCAGTTCAGAATCGGTTCTTTCTTTTGGGAGACAAAATCTCCATTTATTGTGAATTTTGATCTTTGAAACTTTGCAGACCTTTAACATTCAAACACTACATGAAAGGTAATATCAAACAGTTTAAAAGGGAATCACCCTGGTAACAGCTGTTGTACCATTTTTTTCAGAGAGTGTAGCAGTCTCTGGCTATATAATAACAAATGTCTTTGTTCTTCATCACTACTAATTCACCTCTTGCAAAATACTGAAGTATTTTGCTATCATTATCAACAAAGCAACTCATGGATCCATTTAGGGGTTATGAACATTGCCATAGAAACAGAAAATTATCACAAGGACGGCTCCGGCAGCTCCAAGAAACTCCATCTAATAATTACAGCAATTCCGACATGACATGAACGCAGCATAAAAGTGAATCATCTTAAGGAAACAATAGTGCTAGACAATGTTAAACATCCATTGAACTCACAGAAAGGAAGTCCCCTACATTGAGGCCAATCGGCTCATTGCGTGTTGAGAGAATGATTCCTGTAGAGGGTTTAGGTTTGGTGGTAGTAACCACAGGACGAGAGGGAGAGGTCACTGATGTGGTCACCACAGCAACTGGACGGGGAGCAGCAGCGATCACAGTTGGTTCCACTCTTTGTACTGGAGTCGAGGAGATAATAGGACCTTTCAACTGTCCTAACTGAAAATACACAAACATTCATTATACACAAGTCACAGCCTACACTTACTACTTTATCAAAAGACACTTAAGAAGTGGAAAAACCTACCCTGTCTGTTACTGGAGTCACAATCTTAACTGCTGGGCCGGGTTTCTCTAGCACACTCTCTGAGAAAGAGTGCTCTAGGGGTGCTGGGAAAGGTTCGGTACTTTTAGGTGGTGTTCGTGCTGCATGAACAGGATGGAAAAACGGGAAAGAAATGACCCAGAAACAAAAGAGAAAAAAAAAATGAAATGTTCATGAGAAAGATTATATACCATGGCACATGTGAAGCAGCATGTGTTAAAATTTAACAAACTTAATTTGCGCAACTAAAACTCACAGATGACACTGCGGGGCTGAAAGATCTCTTTAAAATCTTCAGGGTTGGTGATTTCTGCACTGCTTTCTTTGTCTTCTTTCTCATCCTCACTGCTGGGACTTCTCCTCTCACCTTCTGGACTCCGGCGATCGGCCTCTGAACTCTGCTTCATCCTACACAAGCACAGAAGATCAGCATGATTAAATGCATATAAAAACTGGTTTTTGACCTGGCATCATAAGTTGTAAAGACACACTAGTGTTTCATATGTTTTGAGGTGGGTAAGAATTTTTTTTTTTTTGGAAAGTCTTTTATGCCAGTGTATCCCAGTTCTGTTGCTGGTGGCACACCAACAGTACACGTTTTGGACATCTCCCTTATCCGACCCATCATTTTCTGTTCTTGGAGTCTCTACTAAAGAGCTGTTGAGTGGATTCAGGTTTGATTAGGAAGAGTTCGAAAACATGTCCTACGGGTGGGAAAAACTGGCTGAATCCAAAATCGCCCCCTATACCCTCAAATAGGGCATTATTTGAGATGGACAGCCATTTGTAATGGTGTCCAAAACCATAGAGGATGTTGAGTGGACTTATTCAATCCCACATTACACCACAATAACAAGTGTACAACTGATGTACGCTCAACGGCTGTCCGAATTCGCTCACTCGTTTTCATTCACTCCTTTAAGTGAACAGTTTTAGTGCACTAATGAGGGTTTAGGGGGCAATTTCAGATTCAGCCCATGTCTTAGGCTGCATTTTTTTTTAATCAAAAACACAGTAAAACTACTAGTAATACTGAGAAAAATTATGTTAAATAATAGTAAAATTTCAATTTAAACATCTTTAAAAAGGTAATTTATTCCTATGGAAAAGCTGAATTTTCAGCAGTCATTACTCCTTACAAAAAAAAATCTTTCTGCAACCATGCTCTAACCACAGAAAAATAATTGACTCATCCCTCAGTTTTATTTTAGAAATACACAGCGATTTTACAGTTAGGCAATTAGAAGTGGAAATACACAGGGCCAGAAGGTAAATATTAAAATGCAAACCATTTCGATTTTTAATGCTTTAATCCAAGGCAACTGCATCCAAGGTGTCCATTTTATAAGCTCATGCATTCCCTGACGTTCTTTTCTAGAAGTGACATGCTAAGTTCTACACAAGCACATGCAGTGTACGTGCGTGAGACAAAGACAGAAAGAGAATCTTACTCCTGTCCCGTGCAGGAAGTAGAGGGCCGCTCGTAATTGCGCCGTAGTGTTGTTCCCAGTGCAGATGTAGGAGCTGGGATCGGCTTGTCCTGAATCAACCCTTGGATCACAGATCCGGACTTCTTCACTCGGTTGAGATCCACAACATACCAGCTCACATTAGTTTGACTGTAGGACACCGCAATCTATTCAAGAGATGGGTGAAAATTGTTAAAAGGCATTTTAACAGTTTCCGTCTTTGTCTTCCATGTTCTCAGTAAGTGTTTCTGGTCAGATGGCCCCTGTGCATGTCTTCAGAGTTCAGAGCGGAAGTGGTCACTACAGGACCTCTCCCACCAAACAGGTTTATTTAATCATCCCAGAAAGCACGAGGAACGCTAGTTCACCCAATAGCACTGCACCCACTGATTTATGCAGGTAGGAAGAAAAAGAAAGATTGTGTATGAAGTACAAACCATTTGGTTGTTGCTGATGGCCAGGTCAGACACTTTACCCCAGCCTACATGCACTACATCAAAGCAGCGGTCAGGCTCCCAGCCGTACACTCGTAGCGTGTTCTCTGAGCCACTGTACAAGCAGTTACCATCAGGATTAAACAATATACTTCTGAAAAAAAAGAAAAAAAAAAAGCAGAGAATTCAACAAGGGGTCAAACAGAGAAAAACAAACATCCAGACTGGAAAACTGATAAGAACCTCACAACTCCCGTCTCGCCTTCTGACGAGCCAATCATGTTGAATTTCTCCAGGTCCCACAGCTTAACAGTCCTGCAGCAAATATACAAAATAAAGATGGTGCCAGAGTTAACAAACCTGGGCCAAAGCACCACCGAACACATTCAATTCAAGCCGCATTATGTATTGACAGAAACCAACCCTTCATTCACTCACACACTCACACACACACAAAAACACTCAGTACCGATCTGCACTCCCAGAGGCGAGCAGGTACTCATTGGGGTGGAATTGCACAACATTGACTGCTGATGTGTGTGATGTGAATTCAGTGATCATCTTGCCTGCTATGAGATCCCACAGCTAGATAAAGAGCAGAATTTACACATTAAAATCTACATTTCCAACATTTACCTACAAGGCAACACAATTTCTGAAAGTGAGAAGTACAGGACAGCTCTTACCTTTACTGTGCTGTCATCACTGGCTGAAGCAAGCCATTTCCCATCAGGACTGAAGGCTAGACAGCGCACAGCCTGAGTGTGATCCTGAAATAAAACACACATTTTAACCTCTTGAACAAGTCCATCATTTAACATTCATTGAGATCTCGCACTAGTGATGCACGGATCGCTGTTATATCCACAGACGCAGACACTGTGGAGAATCCGTGGGATTTAATTGCAGGAGGATGAGATAAATTATAATGTGTTTATTGTAATAAATACACAGAACTCTCATTTCACAATAAAACCATATGCCACTTTTACATTGGTTTTCCCTGAAGAGATTGTTTGTTGTTGTTGAAAATGATCAAGGAAAACATGCTTAGAGCACCTCCTAGTGGTCATCATATAAAACACAAGAAAAAACCTACACAAGATTTTGCTTAATAACTTAACAGCTTTAACTAAAAATATACACAAGCTTAACAGAAATGATTCTTAGAGTGTTTTCCAACATGATGGAACGCGTTTAAAGCTTAGTTTTCCATCAAGCACTAATTTGTAGACTCTTCCAGACACGGCTACAGCTTGTTTAAACCGCAAAGAAGGCTAAACAGATCAGAGAGAAATTTCAAAAAGGAGAATTTAAAAACAAAAGGAATTAAATAAAAAGTACTATGTGGGAGTGTTTTAGTGAAGTAGTTAAAAGGATAGTAAAAAAAAAAATTGTCATAATTTACTCACCCACAAAAATAAGCCTAACCTCATGTTGTTCCAAACTTGTATGAGTTTCTTTCTTCTGTTGAACACAAAAGAAGATATTTTGAAGAATGTTGGTAACCAGGCAGTTGATGGCACCCATTGATCTCATAGTAGGAAAAAAATACTATGAAAGTCAATGGGGTCCAGAAACTGTCTGATAACCAACATTATTCAAAATATCATCTTTTGAGTTCAACAGAAGAAAGAAACTCATACAGGTTTGGAACAACATGAGGTCAGGCTTATTTTTGGATAAACTATCCCCTTAACCAGGACCAGTCAAGTGCTGGATATGTGATAACTAACGGCAGTGAAGCACTGTATATGACAATCTAATAAAGCCTATATCCAGCCTATGCTTGGTATTGAATGCATTTAATTTCTTGTTTGTGTGTGTTCAGGAAGTTGCAGTGACGGAAACGGTGACATTCCAATTTAAGTTTGTGTTTAGGCTATTAAGGAAATGCAATTTTGCAGTAGAAGAACTTTTACTATAAATAAATGTTCATTTAAAAGCAGCCTACTTCAGAGTAATATGATACCATATCATGGGTAACAGATTTAGAATAATTGTACTGTGACGATCGGCAACGCATATCTAAATCAGAGAAAATCATAGGTTAGGGTGGATGATTAATTATTAACAGTGGATTCGGGTGATGTTAGAGCTGATCCGCGCATCTCTATTCCGCACAATGTGTACCACCAGATAAAGACTTTCCAAACTAAAGTACTTTAAAACCCATGAAACTCAAAACATCCTGCCAAATGCCATCATACAAAATTAATATCCAGTTATAAAAAAAATAATTTAAAAAAAACGTCTGAATCTTACAACATGAGACTAAAAATACACCATTTCACAAAACAGTAGGATAGGATAGATTGAGAGCGCCTCACTAATCCACAGTTTAATCATGTACTCAGACGCAACTGAGTGTTAAGGGTGATTAGCCTGGCTTCTGATTGTACAGACACACACACACTTCTTTAGTCTAGTACTTACCTTGTATCTGTACACACATCCTTTCCTTCTTACATCCCACAACTAGGAAAGAAATTAGACAAGAAAAATGTAATGAAAACTGTGTACAAATGTTTCCACAAGTTATGATTCATCAACTTTCATACTAAAATGAATTCTAAATGTATGGGGAAAAAAAAACAGGAGCAATTTTTTTTTTAAACATAGGCATTTCATCTTAAATAAGATATGATTTATGTATAGGTTTGCGTTCTTGGTTTCGAGGAAGGCACACTTGGATCTATGCGTGCTATGAGGCAAGAGTCCATCTTTTGAGAGCATATGGAGATGGTTTGGGCACGTTTATGCAAATTACTAACCTTGAGCACATCATGGCCGCTTATTTAAAATACTCAAGAACAAGGTTGACAACAAATTCATATGCATACACAAGTTATGAATTAGGCGGACATCTTTCATGAGAAAATTGTTCCGTGCGAATGAATACAAATATTTAGCACATTTAGTGAATGAGAACCCAGTGTTTGGGATTCAAAGTTCATTCATCAAATCTTAACCAACATCAGTTTTTTCAAATTCTTTGATTATTCTATAAAACTAGTGAAAACCTTTAAGGCAAAAGCATGTAACTCACCTTAATGTTGCTATCCACAGAACCAGATGCCAGGTATCCTCCCATGGGATGAAAGTCCAGACTGCAGATACTGGCCTTGTGCCCCATCAAAGTGCGCAGAACTTAAAAAACAAACAAAGAAAAAAAAATCCAAGAAATCAATTAAGCTGTGGATAAATACTTTGAACATTTTGTCCATCTCAGTAAGTGTTTCTGGTCAGATGGCCCCTGTGCATGTCTTCAGAGTTCAGAGTGGGAGTGGTCACTACAGGACCTCTCCCACCAAACAGGTTTATTTAATCATCCCAGAAAGCACGAGGAATGCTAGTCCACAACATGATTTTTTTTTTTCATCATCCATCTCTACATCAAATATTGGCCATCAATGTGCAGAACATCAATTCAAAAGGCAGGCACATTTTTAACCATGACTTGTCACTTAAGATCGACAGGGTGGATCTTATAAGCCTGTCATGAAACTCATCTTACAGTCCTAAAGAAAAGGCACAGTTTTCCTAGTTTAGAAAAATAAAATGTACTTTTTATCAGTATGGTATTGCAGGGTTTTTTTCCACATTGTGGTAATGAGCTCAAATTACTTCAGACCTACCTTTAATTAAGCGTCCTTGTTAAATGTTAGTACATGATAGTTAATAATTTAATACAAAACTACTGATTACATACATGTTTTTACATAATACTTACACCTAATCTGAAAACAAAACCTTATCACAAAACCTGTCCTCCTCAACCATAACCACTTCCCATCTCAATACCAGCAAACATGTTTAGCAAAACATCATGAACTCCATAAGTACACTGTACCTAACAATTAATTCTGACTAATACATAGGATCCCAATTTAAATTTGGTGTCGTGAACTACTATTTTTCTTTCTCTTGACTTTGATCAACTTGACCTGGACATTTTCTTTACATGTTTCAAGAGAATCGCTAGGTTTCATGTTAACCAAAGTGCATAAGGTGCAGCACAAACCACTCACTTTTAGCAGCCTCCAAATCCCAAAGTCGGAGAGAGCCGGATTGAGAACCAGCTACCACACGCTCTTCAGAACTGTTGAACTGGATACACTCCACAGGGCTGGTGTGGCCCGTCAGACTCTACAGAACAGACAAAACACTTCATTACATTGAAGTGGGTGGATTGGAATCCACTGCTGCTTCAATTTATATGTAATAAGTGATTAATAATGAAGGATAAGCATTTCTACATAAATCATTTCTATATTAATTGAGTGATTCAAATATACTTTTAATCATATGTTTGCTGTGAGTGTTAACCAGCTGCTTTTAGGTACATTCTGATGTGACCCTCAACATGTGTTGTCTATATATCTGTTTCTAGCTGACGAGTTAAGGTTACAGGGATCCAACTATACGTGACTTCACCTGATTATCAGAATTGTACCTCTTTCATGTGTATTTCTCTGGAAACTAAAGTGAATCCTATCTGTACTTCTTCCTGAGGAGGGAAAGTATTATCAGTAAGTTTTGGTAGTTTGTCCTGATGATAGTTAGCTCAGGCCCTCTTCAACCTTGGAGAAACTGTGATTCCCTAGTGCTTTTGTGTGTGCGTTGGATGTTCTGTGCAGGTCTTGTATAGGAGCATAGGCATGCAACAACAGACCCGAAGACGCCTTTCTCCGACGTCACCACAGACCTAAATCTAGGAATCGTGTGACAACTATCTTGACTAATGGTGACATACTCTCCTATCTATCCATGTGTGGAAATTTGCTTAGACTGTGTTCTTCTTAGCCAATCAGATATGCAACCTGAAGCAAGGACGTAACTTAGACCTTGGTGAAGGGTATAATTGCTGTGATCTTTGTAACAGTAAGGGGGGCGGCCTACGAACTCCTGTGTGAGTCTTGAAGACTTCTGCTGATGAAACTGCAAACTATCTTCAGTAAAAATTCTCTTCAATATATTATAATTCTGATTGTGGGTCTCCTTTCAAACATCTGGTCCTTGGGTCCTAAACTGTTACCCCCTAACAATATAGTCGTGAGACTCTTATTTCTCGCAAACACATAACACAGGGTTATACCATAATGCAGTTCGGTTTGTTGACCGCCCAGATATTGACTCTGCAGTCTTCGCTGCCAGTGGCCAGTAGACGACCCGATGATTTCCCCAACACCAGTGAAGACACATTGCTGGAGTGAGCCACAATCTCCTCTGAACAATACATATGACAGAATAAAGCCAGTCACTTCTCCCACAACTTTAAAAAGAGATCTTGACTACTTAAAACATTCTGCAGTGTCATGACCAGGATCTTTGTACTCACGCAGTTTCCATGCTGTTATTGTGGTGTTGGTGAGAGCCATCGTGATGATAGAGCGATTGAGTCAATTCACTCTCCTCATTTCACCAACACAAATGTAAGGGATTCGACGATTTTAGTTTATCTTCTCTGTCCATCTGTCAAATTGAAAAAGATAATATAAATACAGACAAACAGCAGAGTAAATGATGAAAATGAAGACTACTCTTTAAACAACTGCAGGACACACAACTATGACAAAAGGTGACCATTCAATAACTTTTTGCATTTTATAATATCTTACGTTCTGTTAATGAATGGTCTATATCTTAAAGCTTCAATTATAGTTGTATTATGTCCACATTGCCTTTGTTTTAGGAGAAAATTACAGACACTGTACTTCAAAGAGAACAATGATTGTGAGGGGCTAAACTGAAGAAAAATAATGAATACATGCAGCTTAAAAAAACACTTCACTATTGACTTATGACTGGTTCTTAAAATACAAGTCAAATATCCATACAAATAAAAATTGAAGTCATTTTTATAAAAACCAACTTTTTTTCTTTTTTCCTCTCTTGACCAGAGATGGCACAATCTCAAAACATTTAATGCATGGATAGGCTCCTCTTAATTTTGTAATTTCATCTGATTGTCAACATTTTTTTAGATTTAGTACGTACTTAATGTAGGCTATCCAGTTAATTAATGCTATTTTGTCTGTGAGCTATGACATAGAATTTCTGTCTTTTTAATCGAAGTTATTTGTCTCCATTTGTTAACGAGGGACCGACCCTAAGATTGAAAACCATTAGTGTTTTTGCACTTGCTTTAAGTTGCTTGTTGAAAATAAAAGTGTTACATTTTGTTTAAATAACTTTCTCCAGTAGTGGTCTCTTTGAATCATTTTAAATGTCGTGCTGTGACAACTAAATTAGCAAATGTTTCTATTTATTTTCCTTAATGACAAATTGGCTGATGCATATTCATCTTGCACATGCTAAACTCATGGCTGGTAACGTTACAATTTAAAGGTAAATGCCCCTTGTTCTTAAGGGGGCATATTCCCTATTTTACCCGAATCTTCAGTAGCAGTTTTAACATTAAGTGACATGGGCATCTGACGCACAAAAGCCAATGGCACATGTCACTATGCCTATTGGCACATCCGGTCTCCATTGGCATGTGCCAGTGATAGTGACATGTGTCACTGACATTATCGCGGAACACTGACACTGTCGCGGAACAGGTTGCCGTCTTGTGACACAATAGTGACTGACAAATGAGCTAAGCAGCTATACTGACGTAATTGTGAAACAAACGCCTATATAAATTGCCTATTTTAGTGATTTTTTTTTTTTTTTTTTTTTAAATCAATAAAAATTTTAAAGTCAGTTTTTTTTGGCATATAAGCCACTGAATGTTAAATATAATGCCAATGTTGTTGATCTCGCAAACTGCCCATCCTAGGAAACACAACGAATAAATCAGAAGTTACTATAGCCCATTAACAGTCGCATAGGCTACTGTAACCTTTATTTTTGAATGATGCTGCATGCACGCCAGTAGGTGTCAGTAAGTCCACACTGGCCAGCACAAAATAACCTAAAACTTGCGACAGTTAAGGAACATCTACAGACTACGGGTGGTGTATTTGTCGTTAGTTTGAGTAGCAACTAGCAAGTACAGTAAAAAGGTAGCAAAAATTAAATAAAAAAAAGGGGGGATCCCTTCCAGTAGCGTAGCCGCTGTCAACGGGAGCATTATGTAGATGTGACGATATGACATCTACAGAAGGAATGCATGTTCAGATTTATAAAAATTGGTTTATTTCTTATTACATAATTCCTTAAATGTATTTGTAAAATATTAAAGCCAGATGAGTATAAGCAAAAACAAAGTAATCAGAGTCTATCTGATATCAATATAACTTACATAAATTATAGCTCAATAATATTTATATATTATATAGCCTATATTATATAAATTATCCACTAATTATTTATATCGACATCAGACTGATTACTCTTTTTTTATTTAAATTTTGCTGCTGTCTTACTGTAGGCTACTTGATACTCAAACAAATGACAAATACACCACCCGTAGATGTTCCTCAACTGTCGCAATGTCACAAACTGACATGTTTGGGAAAAACAAATACTGACTTTAAAACGTTTAATTGAAATTTATTTTTAAAAAAACATCACTAAAATTGGCAATTTATATAGGTGTTTGTTTCACAATTACGTCAGCTGCTCAGCTCATTTGTCAGTCACTACTGTGTCACGACGGCAACCTGTTCCGCGATAATGTCAGTGACACATGCCAATGGAGATCGGATGTGCCAATACGTACAGGTGACATGTGCCATTGGCTTCTGTGCGTCAGATGCCTATGTCACTTAATGTTAATACCGCCTCTCGTAGATATCGGTCAAAGTAAAGGCGTTAATGAACAAAGAGCAGCCAGGTAACTTAAGTTATATATAACCGTTTCAAGCAATGATCTTTCATATCTGGCTGAACTTACTTACCTTTTTAGTCAAACAAAATACAAACAACATTACATAGACAATGACATTAGACACACACACATATATTCTACCACTCACATTAAGTCCGAGACTAGTGGTGTCGATTAAATCAAAGCACTTCCAATTCAAGTCACTTGGCCACGCGAGCCTGTGTCATACTAGCTAACTTAACTTAGCAGTTTATTTATGAAAATGACCAATTTGTAAGCGATCGATCAACTTTCAGTCTTTGTTTCCCCCCCTAACTTTGTTAAAAGACGTACTAACAACTAACCATACTAACAAATGTAGTTCCAGGTTAAAGTCGTAAACTTGTTGTTGCTGGATAACTTTCAGCTAGCTTAGCAATGTAACGTTAGCAAACGAAGTCATCTGAACTGTAGCTTAACAAATTACCTACCTTTACCTCATTATCCTATCTGTTCTGTGCTGCTCTTAAAGTCCAAGAAACATTGGCATGCATTTACTAGATGAAAGTTGATAACACACTTGACCGACGAACATCGATTAGACACAGTTTACACACACATATTTTGCTTTTGTCATGTTGTTTCTGATTGGTTGCTAACTAGCGGTAGCTTAGAAACAGTTCCTCTTACCTTCCCTGTTCTGGTGACGGTATGTCTGGGTTAAATGGGGACTATCATGGCTGCAGTCTGCCGATAGACAGGTCAGCACTAATGAAGGAAAAAAAGATTAGTTTTAAGGACGATAAAAGATCCGTGTGAGCTGATTTACAGAGTGCGCATGCGCGTTGGCACTACGCTACCAATTCAGCCAATTCTACCAGTTCAATTATTTTCACAATACATATTTGTTTCAAAGCAGCTTTACAGAAAATGCATGTCTACATTAGTATTTAGAGTGATATGTTATCAGGGGTGACAGTGTCCAAGTTATATTTCAGAAATGTACATATACAAACCACACAGTTCGCTAAACATGTATTAATTTAAACACTGTATTAACTTAAAGCTTAACTACTTGCTTTCAATGCTGGTTCTGCAACAGCCCTCAATTAACTCATCTGATTTAATCCAGGGGCCTGTTTCAATAAGGAGGTTCAACCAACTCTGAGTTAAAGCTTGAACTCTGAGATGATTTACCCTGAGATGGTTTTTCCGGTTTCAGAACAGCTGAATTGAGTTAGTTCAATCAACTCTGAGTAGTTTGACTGAGTTAAGCACGTGCACCGAAAAGCCATGATCAGTGGAGCTCCGAAATTACGATTCAGCATGGCAACAGCACCCGACAAAAAGACGTCCACATTAATATAGTTATATTATCTGATGAAAACTGACAGAAAGGTAAGTTATTTAACTAATACTCATTTTCATGATATCCCACAGGCAAAAAAACAGCAACTAAAAACTAAAAATTACCAATAAATTCATAATTCAAACAGTTAACTTAAATCTTTAAGCATAAAGTTTCATGGCTGTATGCTACATGACTTTACAAACATTTGACATATTAAATAAATATAATTCCGTGTCTATTTCAATGTACAGTAGCTGTTTCCACATAGTATAATGCTCTTTTCAAATAATTAAATGTTCTCTAATCCAACCTGTTACGTTTAAATTAGGCTAATGCAATTAACATTTGACTTCTACTGGGCCAACAGCAAGAAGGCATAGGCAGGACCTGAACCACCACTGATAGATGAAGAGGAGACACACAATATTGGAAGAATATTAAAATCCAACAGAAAAAGGAATAACACTTGCTTTTGTATTTGTAGGAAATAAAGATGACCAAATAAATTGTGAATAATTTGTGTATTTAACAGCTGTGGTGGTGCTTACTGCATCTATCTTGGACTATCCTTGGCATCCTATCTGGCATCCTTCCATTCCATACAGTAATCTGTTTCATTTTCGAAAGGTGTAATGATGGGAATGTGCATGTCATCAATGCATCCAACCACATAGGAAATCCTAAAGGATATTCTAATTATTAGGTTACTTTCAGAGGTTACAGCAAGATGTTATCAAATGGATGTAATTTATCAGATTAGCCTCATTTGAACCAATTTCTCCACCACTGTCCTGCAATCCTGTGAAACTTCTCTTTGATGGATCTCATGGGTTTGTGTCCAGGAAACAACACAACAACTCTCAGAAAGAGCGTGAGAGCAATGCACAATTTCCTTCCCCCTCTGATACAGCATCCTTACTAATATGCTCTCTCTGATGTTATATAGAAAAATGTGCAATGAATGAATGTACTGCACTACAAAAAAGGCTTTTCTAAAAGAAAAACTCTGGGTTTACATAAGAAACCTGCTCCCAACCAGGTTAGGTTTACAGAGTAAGTTACCATGGTAACTGACTCTGTTACCTCTCTTTCAGAAACGGACTTGACTTACTCTGCTTTCTTGGGTTTGACATGCCTCCCATTCTGAAACTGAAAACCCAGAGTTTCCCTAATTTCAGGGTTAACATTTAAATTTTCACTTAACCTCCTTTCTGAAACAGGCCCTTGGTCATTAATAGTCTCCAAGACCCAGCCTGAAGATCAGACAAGGGAAACATCCAAGATGTGCAACATCAGGGGCTTTTAGGAACAGGATTGATAACCATTTGCCTAATTCCTGGAGGCCCCTTAACAGAAAACATGTCACATATCTATTTCAGGTCTTGGGAGTCCACTACTAAAAAAAACCCTCATGAGTTGAGTCAGGTGTGTTTGACATCTAAAACGTACTGTTGGGCGGGCCTCTGGGAACAGGGTCGGGGCAGAGTTGTGTTTTTAAAAAGAAAACTCAAAACCATTTTAAAATAGTTTATTTATTATCATTGAGTATTCATAAAATTTCACCTGAAGCAACTTATTTTTACAAGGTTGTCAAGACACAGTTTGTATGTTCTTTTGCTCATTGCTTCAGTCCATTAAACTGTTAAATTGACATTGGGGGCAAGTCAATACTGTGACGTCATGTGTATTATACATATATATACTAACCCATCCAACTTTGTACAAACAGTATAATTTAATTTGAACAGTTAGAATTGTGTAACCAGACAGTCCTTTGTTGCCACACAAGGTAAATGTCTTATCTTGCAATCCCTCAAAGCAGCACCAGGCTGCACCTGTAACTTCAGCAAAATATCACATCTCAAAGACTTGATCTTTGATACAGAATCAGCACATGATTTTCTAAACAGACTAAAGAGGGAATTCTAATAGCTGAACTCAAGTGCTGTGAAATTTCATGTGGTTGGTGAGGTTCATACAGCCTCAGGTCTAAATTGCTGAGGGCAATGGGTCATGTAGCTGCACCTTTTGAGAGGTCCTCATTAACAACTCAATATAATGATATGAAAGCTCACTATGGTAAGCAAAGGCATTTTGTTTGCATTCAACTCACTGCAAAAAAAAACAAGGCAGATTTATGACTGTGGTGCACCTGAGCTAGAGATTTTAAGACGGACATTAAGTAAGAAAAAGGATCCAGAGGGCTGAAAAGGACAGAGCAGTTGATGACAAATGAGGGGGAAAAAAGGTTGAAGACATTTTACAGTGCCCAATCTATTGTCTGGACTAACCTGCCATATTGAATATCTCAGAATAATTTAGATTGCATGTTCTTTGTAATTGTACAATTAATGTAAAAAAAAAAAAAGTTTTTTAAACAGTCTAGAATCTCTTCATCTGTCGTCTTTCCTGTCGCCTCTGTTTCTTGTCATTCTTCTCGTTCTCTTCAGGGGCTGCCTGTGAATCAGCAGAAAACCAGGGGCCCAGGAAGTTTGCCCACAATAAATGCAAAGCCCTTGCAGGTGCCTGGAGTAAAGAGAGAGCAAATAATACATTTACAGTAAAACTGGAATAGAGAAACCTCGATGATGTTACAATCAGAGCAATTCCGCAATCTCACCAAGAGCCAGAAGTACCAGAAGTAAGATGACAGAGTACTGAGGACCTGAACAATGGCAGTAAGGATAATCACATCCTTCAGGTGTCTGCATGTCAATAGAAGAAAAAAAGTAACATGAATATTTATCATATGTAACTGAAAATACACATATAATGGCGATATAAATGTACAGATAAAACATCCAACTCACTCCGCCATGCCCTGTTCCATATTAAGGTCAATCCCTCCATCTAGCAAGCTACCATCTTCAGCAAATGCAGATTTAGCCATTGCTGACATTGATCTGTAGCTGCCAAAGTAGACCGCCACTGCAAACAGTAGAGAGAACTAGTACAAAAGAGACAAAAGAGGGATTCAGCACCAGACTTGAAGAGGAGTTGAGTAAATAACATTTAACTTTTACCAAGAAACTAGAAACTGCCAACAATTCTCACAGTTGACTAAAAACCACACATACAGTGATCTAAAGCCTAAGCAAATATGGAGAGATGGATATTGACTATATCAGGGTTTTTCAAACCGGTCCGTGGAAAAGCGTAGAGAAAAGTAGTTTAAACATTGCAAAATAAAGTAAGATTTGAATAAAAAGAAAAGTAAATACTACATCTAACAGTACAATACTACAGTGAGTATTTAACAATGTACCAAACACGCAAACTAAAATAACAATATTTTACACATAATACTATTTTTTCTCAGTATAAATTGGGTCTTTATACATGAAAATATATATAGCTGCCTGTCTTATATATTTTAGGGTGGAGGCTCCTCATATGAGGATGAGAATTTATTATAACTTGGGGGTCCATGGCAGCAAAAAGATTGAAAACCACTGGTCTATTTCCATTTGACACGTGAAGATATAGACTGTAAAAAAGGTAGATCATACAACAATCTGGATTTGCTCATTCACATCACTGAAAAAAATATATATATGCACATCATACTGTGACTTACCCATGTCCAAAATGTAGATGAGTTGTAAAAGAGCAAGAAATTGACTGCTGCAAAAATAGCCTAAAAAAGAATACCAAAAAAATCTAATGACTACTTTTTAATACAGACAGACAGATAGATAGATAGATAGATAGATAGATAGATAGATAGATAGATACTAAGGCACACTGAAACTCAGATGCATGCCTTACATTTGCTCCCAGGATGATTCTGCAATAGAACTTTAGAGTATCCTGGTTTTCCTCATAGATTTGTTTTTTGCCTTTGGTTCCAACTTTACCTTTCGGCTAACGAGAAATATATTACTTCACAAGACAGCACTGACACACAAAACACTTAAATCTCGCCAGTCATAATTTACAATTATCATATGAATAAACGTATATGACACAGTTATTAAACATGTTTCTTTTTGAATAGCTAGTTGTTTAAAGCTAGACTCATACCGGCATCTTCCCTGAGTTCTTCTCGTGTGCCTGTTTGTTTAACGTTAGTTCACCCGGCGATGACGCCTTCCCCTTTAGGCATCTAAAAAAACTGACGGTTTCTTATTTTTAAGGAATAATCTTCCAAATTAAACTACTAACATACTGCAAAATAACACATCAGCGTTCGCTACCGCGTTTCCGTCGCTTGTAAAATGCGTCACAGATGCAATAAACTGCATGGGCTTCTTGGCGCCACCTCGTGCTTGTTTGAGATGCGCCTTGCCTCGCATGAAATTTAGGTGAAAGTAGGCCTAGTAGGCGGCTGCAGTAAGGGGAGGAGTGAAAAAAGTGCAGGCAAACAGGTGTTATACATCAGATTCTGTGACCATCATTATCTGTGACCGTAGAGGGCGTGGTTATCGCTGTGCTGCGTGATCTACGGAAACATCGTAACTTCTAACTAGCAGAGCCTAAAAGGACTTTGCGAAACGTTTGTTTAGAATAAATTATTATTTGCATGCCCAGATTAAGCACAATGTCGTTTTCTGACTGAGTAGCCTAGGCTACTACGTGGGTTGTTCATTAAATATTCGCGCGAGAACTACCCTGGCAACCGTCTACGTTTAACGAGAGCGCGCTTTTAGGAAAGTTTTTTTTCTTAAGTTTGTTTTGCAATTCAGAGTAATGTTTATTTATCGAATAACCAACATAAGGCTGTATTGTTTTTTGTACATTGTTACGCAATAATTTCAATAATTCCACTCAGAATAGCTGTAAAGAAACTGTTCTAAAAGTGTATTAATTATTTTACCCACCTCTTTTTCACCCAGATTGTGTAAATGAGCTTATTTTGTGATGTTTAATCAAACATAACTTGCCACGAAGAAGCATCGGTTCTCGCTGAACTCCTCAGCTTCGTACAGTAGAAATCATTTTGGACTGACATGAACAGAAGCAGACATACAGTATGGTCACCAAATATGATAAGGCTATTTTAAAAGTCACAGAATTCTGTTACCCTCCTCTATTTCACCCATAATTAATGTGATGTTATTTTTTTGCAACTTATTTTTATTTTGGTCCCTTTGGTGACTAAAATAGAAGGGAAAAGTATTGATCTTGTGGATTCAGAGGGTCGAACCACTCACAAGGTCAACATTGACCACCTCAAGCACCAACATGAGGAGACCCCAAGGATACCTCCAAATTTGAGGAAGCATCGACAACTTTCCCCCTTTCCTCCAGCTACTGACTCTTCTCCTCCTCCTCCCATTCTCTCCTCTCCTCCTCCAGCTGTTGTCCCTTCTCCTCCTCCAGCTGCTCACTCCTCTCCTCCTCCACCTGTTCTATCTTCTCCTCTTTCAGCTGCTCACTCCTCTACTTCATCTGCTGACTCCTCTCCTCCTCCAGCTGCTCACTCCTCTCCTCCTCCACCTGTTCTATCTTCTCCTCTTTCAGCTGCTCACTCCTCTACTTCATCTGCTGACTCCTCTCCTCTTCCAGCTGTTCTATCCTCTCCTCCTCCACCTGTTCTATCTTTTCCTCCTCCAGCTGTTCTATCCTCTACTCCACCACCTGTTCTATCCTCTCCTCCTCCACCTGTTCTATCCTCTCCTCCTCCACCTGTTCTATCCTCTCCTCCTCCACCTGTTTTCCTCCTCCGCCTGTTCTATCCTCTCCTCCTCCACCTGTTCTATCCTCTCCTCCACCTGTTCTATCCTCTCCTCCTCCACCTGTTCTATCCTCTCCTCCTCCAGCTGTTCTATCCTCTCCTCCTCCACCTGTTCTATCTTTTCCTTCTCCAGCTGTTCTATCCTCTCCTCCTCCACCTGTTCTATCCTCTCCTCCTCCACCTGTTTTCCTCCTCCACCTGTTCTATCCTCTCCTCCTCCACCTGTTCTATCCTCTCCTCCTCCACCTGTTCTATCCTCTCCTCCTCCACCTGTTCTATCCTCTCCTCCTCCAGCTGTTCTATCCTCTCCTCCTTTTAGTTAACATTGTACTTAATTCAGTTTAATATTTGATACATTTTTGTTTACATTCAGAGATATATTTCATATACTAAAAATAAATAATGCTGTTGTGCAGTCACAATAGTTATTTCAATTACTATTTTTACCTCATACATAGGCATAAGGGATGCCTGGGGAGGCAAAAAAGCACATGTTCTGCTGTCGCGAATGGGGCCCTACAAAATATTTTACTGGGACATTTTGAGGACAGCCCTAAATGGAGAGCTTGAAAGCGAGGTGAACTTAGTTGAATGAATGACTTGTCTACTTGGATTGTATAATTTATCCAAGGTTCATTTATCTGTCTCACAGGTAATAAATGCATACATAGCCCAGGCAGTCCAAAAAAACAACCAAATAAGAGATGAAAAGGCTCTTCAAATTGACTCCTTTGAAATGACCAGAATATGGGAGAGAAAAAACTCATGACTGAAAGTATGCACAGGAAAATCTTTTTTATAGGGCCTTTTAAGTGGATTGTAATTTAATAGAATTTATTAACTGATTTTGTAAATAATTATTATCCGTTTTAGTGTGATCCAATAAAATAATAAATAATAAAATAATAAAATAAAATATTATTATAATAAAATAATAATAAAAGAGATCAAATTCACTCAGTATTCCATGGTTCCTAATTCACTACTATCTCAATTACAATTAAGTACAAATGAACTGTATTCAGTTGTGTAGGAAGGCACTAAAACAGTCAAATACATTATTTAAACTAATTTTTATGTTAAAATAATGAAGATTTATATGCCACCCCAGACAGTTTGCTGGCCCTTGCCTGGCCACCCCTATGAAAAAATCCTGGCTCCGCCACTGACCCAAAGTAGCCTAATTGTGAATACTCACACATAATTTATACACATAAAACATGATATCAGAGTTTTAATATCAAAACATTTGAAAAGAGATAGGCCAACGATTATTTAAACCAATGAGCATTAGGCTGTGTCTTCAGCAATTCGTTTTCAGGTCGTCTCCAGTAGCGGAGATAGCGTGCGTGGGTGCTTGGGTGCGGCCGCCCCAGGGTCCCGTGCCAATTAGGGGCCCCTCAAACGCCGCCGATCTTGCGTCATGGAGAGGAACGGGGCCCTCGCCAGCAGTGATGCCGGTAACGCGTTACTCTAATCTGAACACTTTTTTCAGTAACGTAATCTAACGCGTTACTATTTCCAAACCATGTAATCAGATTAAAATTACTTATCCAAGTTACTGAACATTACTATTTTTCATTTTCTTTAGTAGACATGATGGCTGATATGCGATGTGGATAACTTTCTTGCCTATAAGAGGTGGTTGGAGGGTCCTGACTTTCTCCAAAGACTGGAAATGGATTGGCCAAGACCTTTGGAGCCGCAGCCCATCTCTTCAGATGACCCAGAGGTCAAAAGGGACGTCTTGGTAAATGTTGCTTGTTTTCTTCACAAAAGATGCTCCACCTTTCAACATTGAGATTTCTTCCTGAAATGTTACTTGCTGACTGAAATGTATAATAGCAGCTTCGGCTTTAGAGAGCTCACTCACAGAAAGTGGTTGTTTGCCAATTGCTCCTCCAACCTCTCTCATCCTCTCCTCCAAAGATGAGCCAGTAAGATCTAAAGCAGCCAGAATCAACTTCCTCTCTCTGCTCAGCTCCAAAAGAATAGACTTGAGCCTTAAGTACCAAGCTACAGAGATTTTAAGTTTAGACCAGTCAGAAAAGTAAGTCATGAGCTTAGAGGTCGCATCTTCTGTGTGTGTAATCACATTTACCAAGACGTCCCTTTTGACCTCTGGGTCGTCTGAAGAGATGGGCTGCGGCTCCAAAGGTCTTGGCCAATCCATTTCCAGTCTTTGGAGAAAGTCAGGACCCTCCAACCACCTCTTACAGGCAAGAAAGTTATCCACACTCAGACCCCTGGAGGCTTCATCAGCGGGATTGTTCTTGGAGCTGATATACTTCCACTGACTGCGATTTGTTGCTTCCCGTATTGCAGCCACTCTGTTAGCAACAAAGGTATGAAAGCGTTTCGTTTCATTGTTGATGTATTTCAACACAGTCTGACTGTCTGTCCAGAAGTGTGACTCCTCCAATTGCAGCAACAGCTCCTTCTTCAACATCCTATCGACCTTAACAGCCAACACTGCAGCCGTGAGCTCAAGACGAGGGATAGTTGTCTGTTTTAATGGCGCAACCCTGGCTTTACCTAACATAAAGGCAACATGCACTCGCTCCTCTTGACTCACCAGCCTTAGGTAGGACACTGTGCCATAACCATAGCTGCTAGCATCAGCAAAATGATGTAGCTGTGCACTGGCAGATCTTCCAAAGCCCCTTGCCTTGATACAGCGGCTCACCTTAAGCTTCGCCACCTTCTCCAGATCCGACAGCCATCCGGTCCATTGTTGTAAAAGTGTCTGTGGTATAGACTCATCCCAAGACAAGTTTCTTCGGCACATTTCTTGCAACAGCAACTTTGGCAGCAAGGTGAAAGGAGATAAAAAACCCAATGGGTCGTATATGGAACCAACAATTGATAGAATTCTGCGTCTAGTATGTGGCCGTCTTTCCACTGCAGGTTTAAATGTAAAGGTGTCACTTTCAGCACACCAATTCAGTCCAAGCGCCATCTCCATGGGTAGCTGGTCTTGCTCCAGGTGCAGCTGCCTAGTTGTTTTGGATCGCTTTTCTTCAGGAATGGACAACAATACGGCCCGACTGTTACTTGTCCATTTGAGCAGTCGAAATCCTCCCTTTGAGCACAACTCGGTGAGATCTGCAACCAACTTTATAGCCTCCTTCTCTGAAGGCAATGACTTTAAACAATCATCCACATAAAAGTTGTTGTATATGGTCTCAATCACTTCAGCTTGAAAGTCGTCTTTGTTGTCTGCCGCAGTTCTCCTTAAAGCGTAGCTTGCACAGCTTGGTGACGAGACAGCTCCAAAGAGGTGCACCTTCATTCTATGTTCCAGTGGGCTTAGTGTTGCATCTTCTTCTGGCCACCATAGAAAACGAAGGAAATCCACGTGTCTTTTCGACACCCCTACTTGATGAAACATAGCCTGAACATCGGTCATCAGGGCGACGCTCTCCTGTCTGAATCTTGTTAAGACACCAAAAAGTGAATTGGTAAAGTCAGGACCTTGCAACAACTGATAATTCAAGGATGTTCCTTTAAATCAAGCTCCACAGTCAAAAACCACCCTTAGAGACTTCTTTCTTGGGTGATACACCCCATGATGAGGGAGATACCATACAAGGCCTTCTTTACAATCCAGCTGGTCTTTAGGCACCACTTCAGCATATCCGTTGTCAATCATCTGTGAGAGAAACGCTGTATACTCCTCCTGATAAGATTTGTTCCTTTCAAGCTTTCTTTTTAGACAGTTAACACGCTGTTCCACTATGCACCGATTATTTGGCATGGTGATGTCATCAGTCTTAAAGGGTAAATCCATGCAGTAATGACCTCCTTGCAAGTGTGTAGACTTCTCAAGTACCTCCATGAACCTCAGGTCTTCCCTTGACATCTCCTGCCTCTCCTCCAATGACTTCTCATTAAAGTCTTGGTTGTACTGAGAAACCAACAGCTCCTCCAGCCTGGCTATGGATACCCTGTTGGCATAGACGGTTGAGCAGCTTCTCTTGCAACATCCACTATTGCCCCTCAATGGACCGTTGATGACCCACCCCAATAGGGTCCTCACGACATAGGGTCCACCACCTTCGCTGTTAACAATTTCCCAGGGCTCCATCAATTTTGGTGCATTGGTCCCAATCAAGATTTCAACATCTGCATCCAATTCTGGAATTTTAACATCTCTCAAATATTCCCATTTCTCAAGGTCTTGCTGGATAGGAATGTTGCTCTTTGACACTGGAATTGCGTCCTGTGTGTATACCTCCGGGAGGTCCAAGAACTGGCTGCCACCCAATTTGGACACCTCTAGACCTGGAACAACTTGACTTTCAACAACCTTCTCTTGACCCATGGTGCGTAGTAGAATGTTGGTCCTTTTACCCTGCAGATTCAACTTCTTCAAAAACCTGTTGGTACAAAATGTTGCTGTACTTCCAGGGTCCAAGAAGGCATATGTCCTGAGCACCTTGTGTCCTTTCTTAGATTTCACCTGTACAGGAATGATGGAGAGAGTACAATGTTGATCTCCGGCCCCAGTACAACCACATGCCTGAAGCGACACCAGTGCGTTATTTACTTCTACTTCCTGTGTCTTAGTCATCTTGTCCTTATTGTAGATGTGCAAAATAGTTGGATGTTTCAGATTGCATTCATCACAGGTCAGACGACTTCTACACCCTTTACTCATGTGGCCCACTTTCAAGCATCCAAAGCAAACACCCTTTCCTCTCAAGAATTCAATCTTCTCCCTGTGAGGAATTTTGTTCAAGCCTGGACACTTTGGCAACAGATGACGCTGCTTACAATAGTGACAGAATTCTAAGCCTGACTCCTTCGAAGCACTGGGCTGGCTTGGCATCACCAAAATGTTAGTTGCAAAACTGCTTCCTTTGATATTACTCCTGGACACTGGCCTTCTACTATTCATAGCCTTCAAAGCGCTGGATTGTGTGTCTGCAATATCACCAAAAAGCGGATGAGACAAGATTTTAACTTGAGTCTCAAGAAAGTTCACCATATCAGGAAAGGTGGCTCGATAGCCTCGTCGCTCTTGTAGCTCACAGGCCGTAGATCTCCATCTGTCCCGCAGCCTGTACGGCCATTTCATTATCACATTCTTCATATTTGATGGAATGTTCAATTCCTCCATACATTGTATCTCAGTCATAACATTGCAGCAGCCTCTTAGGAAAAGTGCAAATTCTTGCAATACCTTAACATCCTCAGCCTTTATGACAGGCCATCCGAACACCTTGTCCATGTAGGCTGTTGCTATCTTCTGTTCACTGCCAAAGTGCTCTCTCAGAAGACCTTTTGCTCTTTGATATCCTTGCTGCGATGCCATATGTAGGCAACTTCGAACCAGCTCTCTAGGCTGCCCTGTAGTATACTGCTCTAACAGGTACAGACAGTCTTGATAGCTGCTAGTTCTCCCCTCAATACAGTGTTCAAAGGCTCTAACAAATGAAAGAAATTGCAATGGATCCCCATCGAATATGGCAATGTCTTTCTGTGGCAAACTTGATGACATTTGCTGCTGCACAAGCATTGCTGTAATCTCATTCTGCTTTTGCAAGATTCCACATATGGCATTCCGGTCCATAGTGCTTTGCATTGGTGGAGTGTTCTGTTGCTGTTCTTGTGCAGCTACTGATCCAGCAGGCGCAGTTATTAAAGTTGTAGGAACATTTTTAAGCCGATGCTGTTGGCCAGTACCATGTGTCCCATTGAGTGGCTGTGACTGCAGTCTAAAAGTGCTATCCCTTGCTGATGATATGACACGATGCTGTTCGTGATTCTGTGAGCGTGCAAAGGGGTCCTCGACATGCACAGGAGACAAAGGTGGTTCTCCTTTTGGTTGATTTTGGGTTGGGTCCTTTCTTCTGGATTGGATGTTAACCAGCGTTGGGTCCTTTCTTCTGGATTGGATGTTAACCAGCGTTGGGTCATGACCATTACACAGCTTCTTGCAACAGGAAAAGCTTGGAAATAGGGCGCTCCAACTGCCCTGTCTTAGTCTTCAACTGCACGGCACGTACGAAGCCCTTCTTGTCTAAGTAAGTCTTTGTCACTCTTCCCATAATCCATGATCCACGCTGGTTAACATCCAATCCAGAAGAAAGGACCCAACGCTGGTTAACATCCAATCCAGAAGAAAGGACCCAACGCTGGTTAACATCCAATCCAGAAGAAAGGACCCAACGCTGGTTAACATCCAATCCAGAAGAAAGAAGACCTGAAGACCTGTTTGTGTGACTCCCTGTTTTGTATTTTAATTGGGCACACTTTCCCAATTAGGGGCCGGTGTGTGGGAGCTATTAGCTATGGTTGATGTTGTGGTGTGGTCTACACTAGAGGGAGTGTGCTTGTGCTACAGTAGCCAATGTCACGGTGGCACAGGCGCGCCAGCTGATTAATTCACAGGTGTAGCCAGGGGAAGGAGGCTAGGGTGGCGGGGAGATCACACGTTTTTTACCGCTGGCACACCACAGCTAGATTGGCCCTCACGTTTGCATATATTCTGAACTCTGTAAACTATCTTTCTATTAAATGGGAATACCACCCAAAGACGCTAAACGTTGCGGACTTCAAATTCATCCGAAATGGATAGATAGCGCGTCAAAAACAGGATCTAGCCCTCACCCTGCCGAGTGTCTGATTTGTGTTAAGACAGTCACTACATGCGATATGAAACCGAAATGTGTGTGAGAAGGCAGAATCGCAACACACCCCTTCCTAGAGTTATCCTTCCTTCCGTCCAGATCCAATGCTACCACATCTTTAAATTACTATTAGTATTATTTGAAGTTAACATTATAGATATTTTACGTTTTTTTACGGCTTTGACTTGGTAGCAGAGGGCCCCATGATCAAGCACTGTAGGCTAGGCTGCTGAGAGCCTAGCTCCACCCCTGGTCTTTTTCCTTTTGATCAGCGCAAGCGGCGGAGAGCAACTGCGCGCGACTACAGAATCCGACATGTCCGCCTTGCGGTCGCGAGAGTTTTTTGACACTCATGACCGACATCACTCGGACACATCTAACCGGCATGCATCTTACTCTGATCACCGGTGATCGCTTCTGCGCAGATTTGGCTCATTTCAAACAAGCCTGATCATGTACAGCATTAACTTTACTGCAAACACAAATTTAAGGCATTCGTTTTAAAAAAAAATACTTCTCTGTAGGCCTAGGCTACTTGTTTTGATGCCAACTGCTATAAAACACCAAAGAAGAAGATTAAAAGATTACCTTTTGAGATTTTTGTTTCTCCTACACAAAACTAACACTTGTTTGCCACTATTTTATAGCATAATTGTCTTAATCCAATAGGTCGTCTGCCACTATATGAATTGCATAATTGTGCTAATCCAATAGGTAATTTACAATGTCTAAATGTTGTTTTGAGGAAAGTTGATTTGATGTGCTGCTTAACAATTTTTTTAAATCTTTCACAATTAGCTAATGTGGATTCTTGGATGGAATGGTTGCATATATTTTGAGACAAAATACTTTATGATTTGATTAAATCCGTTTTTCAAGCTGATCCCAATTGATGTTTGGGGTAAGAATTCCCCATGGAGGACATAACAGCAAAGAGCAAGTCAAATAATAATTGTGCATGATGTGGGCCAACACTGACTGCACTAATCACAACTGAGTGGTCAGTATTGATATGCGAAATAAGCTTGCTGTGAAAAATGTTGTCAGTTCATTTTGTTTTCAGAATACCTGATGTTGAAAACTTGGGCATAATACCATTGTGATTGAGAATAGGTAATGGTGAGGTGAGTCACATGGATTAAAAGAAAAGTTAACAAATAAGCAAAATTTCATTTTTAGTTGGCTACTAGCCTACTGAAAGACTATACAGTTTAAGCTCTGTTGTGCATTTCGAAGAGCACATGTTATCATAGACTTTATGCACCACCTAATAACACACAAAACAAACATGTTTTCTTCAATTATAAAGAAACTACAGTATATTTAAAATGCAACTTGGGTTTGGTCACTAGAATATATTGGCTATCGAAACCTAAAAAAACCTAAAACTGGTTAATGCTGCACAAACTTGGACAATGTTATAGGGCATATTTATTGGACCTTTAGGAGCAAAAGTACATAGTGACATTGACCTCTGGTGGGATATTATCTCTCCACTCATATCATAGTTTAACTTTTCACCTAGTCTATGTTTCCCGACTCAGCAGAGTTGAAAGAAGTAGTTTTGTGTGCATGCGTATCAGTTCTCTATTTGCATTAAATAGCAGGTTTCAGACGGGCTGTTCAGTAGATGCAGTAACCATGTTGACCGCACTGGTTCTGTTGTGTCTCGGAGCCTTTCTTCTCTTCTTGCAGTTCAGAATTCGGCGACCTAAAAACTTCCCTCCTGGACCCACTCCTGTTCCATTTTTTGGAAATTTGCTACAATTTGACCGCATAAACCCATTAAAGGACTTTGACAAGGTAAGCACATCAGGCTCAAACAGGAGACTGCTGAATTAAAAATAATAAATACATCAAACTGAGGGTAAGTTTACACGACAATGATATCCTTAAAACAAAGAGGTTTTTCCTTTGAGTTTTCTGGGACAGACACCATTGTCAAAACGTTAATGATCGTCGTTGGATCCCCATTCACACGGATCCACAAAAACGACTAAAGATGCTGTGTTCTTCTGCTAAGCCTTTATAGATGGCGATGAAACACTGTAGAATTTTTTTTTATTGCAACAAAAAATATTCAAAGATTTGTACATGAATATACACCTCACAACATGTAGAAAATAACATACATAAGAATATGTAAACTAAACATTGTAGACTGAACACATAATATGCATGTGCATGACGTCATCGTCTTCAGAGATTCACGTTTTTGCTGTTTATACAGAGACCGTTTCAAAGTTTGCGTTTTCAGGCACCCAAAACGCTGTTGTCGTTATATAAATGCATAAAAAGGATTCCGTTTTTAATTTACACGACACCGTTTTCAAATAAAAACGTTATTGTTATGCAGTTTGGCCGTTCGTTTACACAACAACAGCGTTTTGGGTGCCTGAAAACGCAAACTTTCGAAAACAGGTTTCGAAAACTTTCGAAAAGTGCACGTTTTTTGAAAAAGGTCTCCATGTAAACAATAAAACGTCTCTGAAGACAACTCTAAAAAGACATTTTAAGCATATCGTTGTCCTGTAAACATACCCTAATGAAAAGTTATGAAAAGAAAACAAACTTCATTCATACAGCATGACACAGCAATAACATGCTCTGATTTGTGGTCTTCAACTTGAATGTTTTTGTACAGTTTGCTCAGCGCTATGGATCAATCTACGCACTGAACATTGGTAGACAGCCAGCAGTGGTGTTGACAGGACAGAAAATGATCAGGGAGGCACTGATCACAAAAGCGGTGGAGTTTGCTGGTAGATCAGAGAACATGATGGTCAGTCATGTAACAAGGAGCAAAGGTAATGCAGAATACAGCAAGCAGCAAATCATACTCACATAACACAGACATTGCAGCATTGCACTTCAAAAGTCTCCCTGCTGGGCTTAGAGTGTTCCCTAATCATTTTGGGTGTTTAGGGGTGATCATGGCAGATTATGGAGACAGCTGGCGGGAACATCGGCGCTTTGCTCTGACTACTCTGAGGAACTTTGGCCTTGGAAAGAGAAGTATGGAGCAGAGGATTCTGGAAGAAGTCAAACACATCTGCACACAACTGGAGGAATCTGCTGGTATACGGCCTCCTCACCTGTCACCTTCAATCCTTATATTAACGTAACATATTTAATCACGTTCAGTGTCCTATGTTTGAATATAGACATTTTTAAAATCTCAATATTGCCAAAGAACATTCAAATTCATGAATGGAAAACATTTCTTGTCTTTATATCTCTACAACTGTACCAGGAAAGTCAATTGACCCTCAACATCTGTACCACCGAGCTGCTTCAAACATCATTGCCTCAATCATTTTTGGGTCACGTTTCAATTATCAGGATGAATATTTCCATACATTGATCACAACTATGGAAAAACTTACAAAGACTGTCATCGGACCATGGGCAATGGTAAATACAACGAAAAATAAAGGCAGCATCTAATTACATGTAAATAGCCAACCTTGTTGTTAAAGGCTATTTTCACAAACTTCACCCCCCATTGGACAGATATAGGCAATAGGCATATTACTTATATTTACCCTTTGTGTAAGCAAGTTGCTATTTAATCTCTACTGCTATTTATAGTCTTTGTTTACACTTGTGTAAATAGCCACCGCTAAAATAAATTGTACATTGTACATAAATTGGGCACAAGTGGAACGACAGACATTTTTACATTTCATTCACAGATTTTTTCTGTTTTATGGTTATTTTCCTGTTTATCACAGCTGCTTTGAAACCATCTATATTGTATAAAGCGCCATATAAATAAAGGTGACTTGGCATTTATATTTAAATTATATATATATATATATATTATTCTGAATTGCAGCTCTATGAAATAGCCCCAGTGTTAAGGATTTTTCCACTGCCATTCTGGAAAGCTTTTCACTATTTTGAGACAATCAGAAAACATATTCTTAAAGTTGTGGATGAGCACAGGAAGTCACATGTTACCGGGGAGCCAAGAGACATGATTGACTGTTACTTGGAGGAGATGGAGAAGGTAAGATATTTACAAAAGGTTTGTGTGTGTTATGTATTTTTTTGTTTAATATTCTTTGATTTAAAATGGTTTGTGAGTAGATCATTTTATTTTCAGAGAGTAGATCAAGGCACCACCTTTAATGACTCACAAATGGCCACTTTGCTGTTTGACCTGTTTGTGGCTGGAACTGACACAACCTCTAACACACTCCGAACTTTAACACTCTATTTGATGACGCACACTCATATTCAGGGTAAGGAATGTGGATAAAACTCTCTAATTGAGCGTTTTTATGTTAAAAAAATGTTGTGTTGTCAAAGTAAATTATCTACATGGCAAAATATTATTAGTCATGAAATGTTTGAATATTCATAAATTTTGTGTGTGTGTGTGTTTTATGTGAACCCTACGTCATGGGGACAAAAGGTTCCCACAGAGATGGCAATATCTGAATTCCTTGTCCTTGTGGGAAAATGTTTTGGTCCCCACAAGGAAAACGGCTTATAAATCATACTAAATGATGTCGTTTTATTTAAATGTAAAAATGCATAAAGTTTTCTGTGATGGGGTGTAGGTGTAGGCTATTAGTGTAAGTGTATGGAATTTTTTTTGTACCATTCAGTCTTTCAATGTCTATTTGTGTCTTTGTTTTAATATATTTCTACATCTTCAGAGCAATGTCAGCGGGAGATTGATGAAGTCCTTGGTGCTCGTGAACATGTCACATATGAGGACAGAAACGCCATGCCTTTCGTTCAAGCAGTGATTCACGAGGGTCAGCGTGTTGGTGACATTGTTCCTCTCAGTATGTTTCACACCGCCAGAAACGACACTCAACTCCAGGGCTACAGCATCCCAAAGGTGGCATTTACTAAAATTACTGTGTGGCAACATCAAAGGTGTAGAGTTACTATGTCACATAAAACTGGCATGAAAGAATGAGTAACTAAGAACATCTATTTAATCTTATCAAAACAATCCATCACCCAAACTGTTATTACTGGAACTCTTAAACAGCATCTTCACTATAAAAGGGAGGTTTGCTAATCTTATTAAAAACATCTGCTTTTACAGGGGACAGTTGTCATCCCGTATCTGTCATCTGCTCACAGAGAGGAAAGTCAATGGAAGTTTCCACATGAATTCAACCCTCAAAACTTTTTGAATGAAAAGGGGGAATTTGTGAAGCCTGATGCATTCATGCCTTTTTCTGCTGGTATGTTGTGCATGTTTTATTAGACAGTGTAAAGAGGTATTTTAATCTAGACTTATTTATATGTAATCCAGACAGAGGTATCCTTGAGCTGTTTAATTACGCACTAGTTATTACACAAATAGAAAGCACATTTGTGTAGTTGAATGTGAACAAACTGTGTTTGTATTATGCACATTAACTTTTCGATTTCCTAGGATCTCGTGTGTGTTTAGGAGAAAATCTAGCTCGCATGGAGCTCTTCCTTATCCTGGTCACGGTGCTGCGACAATTCCGTCTGATCTGGCCGAAGGATGCAGGAGAGCCGGACTTCAAATATATATATGGTGGGACACAGTCAGTGAAACCTTACCGTCTGACTGTACAACTACGTACACCTGAGGAGACTTGTGAAACTGTTCATTGAACATATGTTGCCCTTCAGTGAAAACATGCCCCAGTAGTGGGTTATCACATCACACTACACATACTATCACAATGGCATCAAACAATTTTTAGCTTTTTAGCAAAATTTAAACGCACAAGAAATTAAACCAACAAATATTCTAAGTTACTAAACTATAAAATTACAACATATAAAGCACATGTGACAACTTGCACTGACATTTATGAAAAATACCTTTGTCCTAAGATGTTAAACTCAATGTGGTTTTATTGTATCTGCTAATTTAGCCTACCCAATGTCTACAGCAATTTTTTTTAATAATTTTAATGGCGTTTAAAACTAACATTCAAAATCCCTGCTAGGAAAAACTAGTTACTGAGACTGTAGCTCTTGTGACAACTAGCCCTAGTCTCTTAAATGCATTAAACGCATTAATGGTTAATGAAACTTTGATCAATTGGCAGCTTTATTGCATTTAACTTTTAACAATTCTTCACAACTGTTCCATCGTGCAGTCATGACACTTCCAGTGGTAGCGTTTTAGTATTTGTTTTTATTTTACTTTTAAAATACACTTTAATACCATTTAAAAAAAAAAAAATAATAAAAAAAATTATATATATATATATATATATATAATATTGTGTGCTGCTAGAAAGCTTGGCTTCATATTTACTGAGCATGATGTAGCCAGACTACAAAAGACTTTAATGTTGGGACTATGATTCATATTGTAAAAATATGCAAATAAATAAAAAAAATATAATTTATCCAGAAAAAAAAAATGGCACAGTTCCTCTTCTTGTCAATTGATGTGTTCCTCCAGCTGCTGTTGCGCATGAAAAGAATGGAAACACATGAGTGAAATGTTTAAGGAACACAAAAGCTTATATCTCAGGTTAATTTTCAGAACATACTATATTTTGTTTCTCTTTTCACAAGGGCAGAATAAGAAGTAAGATAAAGCCCAAACGATAGAGAAAGAGAGATACTGTTGCACCGCAGCGTAGCTCCAACAGTCACACACAGACACGGAAGCTTAAATACGGTGCACTTTAACAAGAGAATTAGATAGCAGCATCGTTACAATCGATACCGATTAGTAAAATAACTATTTGCCAACTCGACAATAATACACTCTTTACCTGATGATAATAAAACTCCTCCATGGCTACATCTCTACACGTGAGCCTGCCATAGGTGACTGCCTTGTTCCGCCAACCACGTGCGCAAGATGACTGACTTTATGCCTTTCTCCTTCGTCTGTCAATACGACCAAGTGAAAGTGTCATGTACCGCCCCCTACTGTACATTATTAACTGATAACAGGTTACTGTCCTCCATTGGCTCCTCATCCAGCACCACCTTCAATATATCATTTCTATTCCCTCTCTCTCTATATAATATACCCCATACATAATGTCCATACACTCATTTAGGTTTTTACACACAACCAGGGTTGTAAATGACAGTGATTTAGTAGAGGGACCATGCTTTCAGAAACATTTCAGATTTATTTAAATATATAAAAAATCTATAATCTATAACATTACACTCTGAACTGGAACACAGACCACCCTCGAAATTCACCCCATTTTCAGCCCAGCACACAACAGTAAAATTACTTAAATCAGTCCCCCATAATGACAATATGTAATGTGTATAATTCACCCAAAATGAAAATGACTGTGATATGTAAACTTTTTTTTGTGAAATTTTTCTGTGTCAGAGACATTAAACTACTAAATATAATGTTGAATATAATGTATAATGCAATGGGGGAATATTTGTGAGTCCTGATAATGCCAAATGTCTTATGTTGCCAGAAAAAAGTGGCCTAGATTATTTTAGATATATCTAACCAGTGACAGAGTGCAAGCATATTCGTCTAAAATAATTCTGTATTTTCAGCTTCAGAATCAAACGTATTTTTATTCTGGTGTCACTATTGTCCCGTGCTTTGGGTTACCAGCACCAAGTCTAAGCCTATTCATTTACACCCAGAATGTAAAACCAAATTAAGCATTTTAATCAACAGTACATTTTTGTCAACCTTTTGTCATTTCTTGAAGTATCGCAATAATATACAGTAGTATCGTGAGTTCAGTATTGTGATATGTTTCGAATCGTGACATGTGGGTATCATTACAACCCTACATTAGTACAATTCTTTGATGATTTGAGAATCAGATGGGTTTGTAAACCATTTATAACCATAGATGCATATTAATTATTAGTATAATTTTGCTATCAGTTGTGGTTTTATTTGACCTAGCAGTTTTATTGTCTCAAGGGTATAAACAAAATGAAGACTACATTTTTTCTCAGTATACTTTATTAGACAATTTACAAAAGAGAGTCTTGGCACTCATTTAATTAAAAGAAATCTCATAAAACGAACCAATAATGCAAAGACATAATTTGAACACTTTAAAACCATGTGATATCCATACTGTTTTACGAAGATCTCGTGTATATCTAGAACCGTGATTATGTGATTTTTAAAAGTGCATGTTTTTTGTTTTTTTAGAAATATCACTATGAGAACCAAGGAAAAAGGCATAAAAAAAGCTTCAAACTAATAAAAAAAAAAAACAATTTAACTAAATTCCCAAACATATGCAAATACACACAACAGTCCCTGAGAAAACAGTTTTACAGCTTCAAGTCAAATTTCAAAAGTTAAGAATAAAATCACACTTTCTTTAAATCAAACCAGGACAACTTCTGAAAATCTGAGTTGGTGCTTTAAGACAGGATATGGTCTGTAGGGAGTTCAGTAAGGCTTATTGGACAGGAAACTTTGTAGCATTTGTAGAGATGGACCAGGAGCCCACTGAGGAACCATGTGACCTGCACCCTGGAAGAGCAGAGTTGTATGTTACAACAGGTTTGATAAGAATGATTTTTTTTTTCACTCACACTGTAATATTGCAAAATAATATTACAATTTAAAATCACTGTTAAATAATTCTAATATGCTGACTTGGTGCTCAAGAAACATTTACTATTATTACTCCACAAAACCATATTTGCTGAATGAAATCCAATACTTCTTTCTTACTAATTTTAGGGTGCTGATTCCAAAATAATAGCACCTGTTTTGAATTTCATAGCATTTTTGCTTTCAACAACCATTTGTAAGGTGAATAAGTCTTGTTATTACCCCTTAATTAATATTATATAGAATTACTGTATAATATTACCCCTCAAAGACACGAGTCCCATCTTCCTCTGAGCCAGGTTAATACTATTTAATAAATTCTCATCTGATTTTTAAATGCATGACAATTTTATGTCTAATCCTGATTTCAAGTGACAGAAGAACATGAAAACATGACCCAGATGTTTTCTGCTTTTGCACATCTGTGCATTTAACTACATTTAACCAGCGACCGAAAATTACAAATTTGAAGTTTTTTTTATATAAACTCATGTTTACGTGAAGTTCTCCTTTGCAGATTGTAAATTAAATTATACTTTTATAATTAAAACAATCTTTTTACATTTGACTGCTTTTGTTATTTTGATTAGTGCATTAAACTTGATACATACATATAATTTGAACAATTTAAGCAGATAAAAAAAAAAAAAAAAAAAAAAAAAAAACTGTACAATTTGTACATTACCTGTACTATCAAATTAGGTAATAATAGCCCTGTTTTGCAAATAAGCAGAATTCTTTTTTTAAAGATGCAGGGCTATGTGATAAATGTTGAAAACTGTTGTGCCGCTTAATATTTTTGTGAAAACAGTGATACATTTTTTCTGTATTCTTTAATGAATAGAAAGTTTGAGTACCATTTATTTAAAACAGAAACCTTGTGTGATATTATGGTTGTCTTTATTCAAAGACAATTTAATTCATCCTTTCTGAAAAAGTAATCATTTCTTTAAAAAAAACATCCTGACCCCAAACTTTTGAAAGGTATCGTCTATTTTACAGCCTATGACATTTATTGCTAATTAGAAAATGTATAAAAATGGAAACCAGCTACATTATCATTACAATAACAGTTTTGAGGTTTTACGGTTTAGCATGATCTGATTACAGCCAGTCATATGAATCTCTATAAAGATTACAGACAGAGGTTGCAGATCAATGGATCTTATTGAAGCTGGAAGTCAGTCAAGTATTACTACAACTTGGAAAAGAGCAACACAAACTTACCTTGACTGTGAGGAAAGTGATGTTGCCAAATTGCTGGTAGAATCCAGCAATCTGGTTATCATAAATCCAGTGCTGGTACTTTGTGCTTGCCTTGAAGAAGAAAACCAAACATTAAACCTAGAAGGTGCTATCAATTCTGCTGAACATCTCAAAGATCTCAAAGAACTTACCTTCTGTCCAAGCTGCTCAACAAACCACTGGTCTCCAAGGAAGTTACAAGCCATATCGGTGTCTCCATTATAGACCAAAGCTCTCAGACCCAAAGCCAGCAGCTTCACATAGACGTCCTTCACAGTTTCGTAAATGGTGTGATACTGGTTTCCCACAACATCACTGCATAAAAAAGGAAAAACACTGTAAG
The DNA here is from genome assembly GCA_030578275.1 of Meda fulgida. NCBI lineage: Eukaryota > Metazoa > Chordata > Actinopteri > Cypriniformes > Leuciscidae > Meda > Meda fulgida. Next base: position 20,754,526 of record CM060622.1, on the reverse strand, counting down.
CACACATGACCTTCTGTTATTACATACACAGTCAGGACAGGCGTCAGTTTACCTGCAGATGTCCCATGGTGGTATAACATCAGGAATGTGCAGCGCCTTTCTCACATCTCCTCGGTTAAGCCAGTTTATCTGAGCGGTACTATTGATGCATGGAGGAACTCCCTGAACGCTCGGAGCATTTCCTAATAACTGAACATACAAACGAGAGCACAATTCACCTTTTTGTTCTCTCTAATTTATTAAAGTAGATGTTGGAAGGCTGCATGAGTAGAGCAAACAGGCCTCACCTGATTAGCTTTCCAAAGTTTCCTGAAGTTTATAAAAAGGTGCTTCATGGCTCTCTGAGATGTGACACCACCAGCACAGTCAAGATACAGCGCATATGTATTCAACCCAGAGCTATAGACTATATTAAATGCACGCAATACCTGCAAAACACAGAAGACTAGTCACAAAGTCGGCATGAAACGGAAGTTGTGATAGTCTTTTCTTCCCTAATGTGATGTATATCTGGCTTCTCGGGACAAAAAGTAGACTTGATTTTGTCCATCAGGAATTGATTGAATCATTGTGGTTCGCTATTGGTGTGATCTCATGTGAGTGACGGGTTGTCCTAGCCTGGGAAAACCCAGACAACTTCTGGCAAAATTAGATTTGCTCTGCAAGTTAGTCTGGCAAAGAGCTCATTCAAGCCCATTTCTAATCCGTCGAAATCGAGGCACCAATCAGAAATGTTGTGGCGGGCTTTACACGATGACGACAGCACAGCGACAGTGAAGCAGATTTTGTACACTACAAAGATGGATGCCGCCGTGGAACATCACTCGTTCGAATCAGCTATCGCGTCTGTTTTAAGTGATTTGAACGTTTCCTTTTTGTTAAAACCTGAGCAAAGAACAACACTCGGAGATGTTTCTCCGTCACTCTACATACGTCATCTCCTTCAGCGCTCTGATTGGTTTTAGATCTATCCAATTGCGCCCAGAGGCATTTGAGCGGCGTCGGTTGGTGACGTCCCTTTGGAAATTTGTCTATGAGGCTTTGCCAGACCATAACTTGGTTACTACTGAGAATGGTCTGGTTTTAACCAGGCTAGGGTTGTCCTGTCCTCACGCCGAAAAACACAACATCAGAGAAGAGAAGTCGCTGCAAGTGGGAGTGGTAGTTATTTTGATTAAGATAACGAGGGCACAAGCATTAACAAAAAAAAAAGATGTGCACGAATAAATTCTTTATAATAAAAACTGCAATATTTCATTTAAACAAGAATTGTACATTTTGATTCAAGGTTGTACAACAAACAGCGAGCATGTGGATGTATTCACCTTACCATGTCAGAGCAGGACTCTTTAGAATTATTGTAGAAGTTACAGACTCCATTTTGACAGCAGTTGTCATTCAGATCCTTCCACAACCTACAAGCAGAATAGCATTGAAAAAAAAAAAGACTTTAAAATATTCATTATCATTACTGTAATATAAATATACACATGCGTGGCCACATATACTGTAGGAATGATTGATTTAGCTTACTGTTCTCCAAACAGGCCGTGATAGTTACCAAAGTAGATTAGTGATTGATCATTTAGTGCAAAACTACTAATGCCATTTCCAACAGCAAAACCCTGCAAAAGAAACCAAACAAATAATGAAAAAATAAGTACATAAATGAGAAATAAAAAATAAACATTTCACTAGACATTAGTCTTCAAGTATAAGCACATAAGTTACGTTTTAAAAATGAATCAAGCATATTTTAATTTACCTTAAAGTTCACTTTAAGCTGGCCTCCAGTGGCAACTCTCAGGCTGAGTGTGGGTGCATAGATGCCTCCATAACTCTCGCCAAAAATGAAAAACTCATTCTGGGTGAAATTTGGGAACTTGGTGAAAAAGCTTTGCAAAGCCAGGTAGTTGTTATCCGCCACCTAAAGAAAAAGTACATATTCAGGCTTTCAGAAGTTTTTAAAGGCTATTAATGTCAATGAACGTTTGCATACTTACCTCATCATCATCGGTTTTATATTTTTGGTCATCTGAGTAGGAGTAACCTACTCCAGCAGGAGACTCAAGATACAGAACATTGGCGATTTTATTCCAGCTGAATTCGTTCTCGTAAAGAGTGGCTCCATTATCATTGACCTAAGGACCACAGATAGACAAAAAGAGAAAACACAATGTTTATGGTCTTGTGTTATCCAGAAAAGCAATTTAGAACAATTCAGAACATTAGGTTTTTCCCTCTCTGAACTTTACAGCTCTGTAGTTCTTAGTCCTTTGAAATTAAATCAGCTCTCGAGTTTTTTAAAATGAATGGAAGTAGTTATCAACCTACATGAAAGGGTCCATTCTCTGATAGAAACCCATCCAAAGAGCTGCAGCCCGGACCTCCATTCAACCACAGCAAGACTGGGTCCTTGAGCGGGTCCCTCTGAGACGTCACAAACCTGTAACATATACAATGCCATTATTAATACACAAAACATTATCTTTATGCCTTACTGAGGAGACTCAAACCTTGTTTGCACAGCCACTTCTCATTCTCACACTAAGAGTTCAAAACCAAAACTTATAGTATTACAATTATGTACAAAATGTAATATTATGCTTTTCTAGACATGCACACGAAATGGTATTTAGTAATGGTAACTAAACTCACCAATAGTGTAAAAACTTGCCCGAACAAGCCTTCAGATAGCCTGACCACTGACGGTAATTGGGTTTAAAAGACATGCCCGGCAGATCCAGCACCTCGTCTGGATCATACATGCCGCTCACGACATGCACAGACACGGACATAAGACAGAGGAAGGCATGGAGAGAAAACATTTTACATAATCTGATGGACATGGACCTCGAAGACTCCTGCAAGCTGCAACCCTCTGCTGCCTGACCGTAGGCTTTGAGTTTCCCTTCCTCTCACGGTCATATGACTTTTACATTCGTCAGGTGACGCTGACAAACATCAACTAGACTCAGTACTTCCGCTTACATCACCAAACTCTGTTTGATTGCGCAAACCATAGAGGGTGTGAACAATCACCTTGTTCTGTTTTTCCAACCTTTTTTCCTCAGTTTATCGATTATTATCATATTATATCAAGGATCCTCATAACAAATGAATTGAATGACATATTTGCTTGATCAGTTGGATCAGCTAGGTAGAAAAAATATATTAGAGCAATTTTATGCAATGTATAAAAAACAATTGCTTTTTAAAATGACTTGATATTTTATTAAGCACATGCTTGAGCTGAGTGTAGAAAGATCAGACGGTAGTATCTACCCTTCAACCAAACCTGAGATATTTTATGTGAATAATTATCAAAGAAATTAAGGTCAGATCTGAATAAAAGCATAAAATGTATTGTTTATTTAATAATTTTACATGTGAGATGTTTTTACGTAACATATTTTAAAATTTCACATAATTTTCAAACATTTTTGATGAATTGATTACAGATTAAATAGAATTAAAATAAAAGAGTACTTTATCTGTCTCATTCCTTAAAAAGTACTTTTAATTGCAGATATCTAACAACAAATTAGGCCCATATGCAAGGGAAAATGGACATATATCAGTTACAGTATGTATGATGCATTCTCCACATGCAGCATATTTCTTACTAGCATTTTTATCAATGTTTTTTAATTAAAGTAAAACTTGAAATGTCCAAGAAATATGTAACTATACTATTTATAATGTATCATTAAAACACAATAAATCGAATTCCTCCTGACGAAACATTGCAGAAGAAACTTGGAAACATCCTCCATCTCTTGCCCTAAATGACGTGTTAGTCTTATAGACTCATTTAAACTGAGCCGTCACTATTTGGCCAACCATTTATTTTTTCTGAGTATTACATTTTATGTTTTTTAGTTGAATCCATGATAGTTTAACAGCATCTTGCAGTTGAAGAAAAAACTAGCACAAGAGCAGTATAATGTGGAACATCCCTTTAGTCATTGCAAAGAAACTGTAAACATACAATAATAAATGATTGAGGAAAAGGCAAACGTGCATGCTAGTGTTACTGATTAAATCCAAGAGATATGACATAAGAATTTTGCTAATATGCAAACACAATCGACGACTGGACCATGTGGTGCAAAAGGGAAAACCAGCACATCAATGTGTCTTACACAATTTAACTGTTTGGAGAATGGTTCAAAGGAATTTACTAGAGAAATGCTCATTTTAATACCAATGATTCCACTCTAAAACATAATTAAATGCAAATTAATGCTGAAGTTTTCAAGTTAATCATTTAGTCTTCATTACGCTCATTCAAGTATCAGTGAACTTATAAACCCAGAGATTGTTGCATCCTTGGCCAAAACAACTATTTCATGAAAAGCCCATTTAGAAAATCTAGCTAAAACAACAACAACAACAACAACAACAACAATGCATCAAATTAAAACTAAAAACCATTCTTCAAGAATACTCTGAAAAACATTTTAAATTGTCACTTTCAGTCTAAAGCGGTGTATATATACACACACTATTAGTCTTCCCAGATCTTTTGGAACTATAGATCTACATGTTTGGCAGTGCAAGTCATCGAGATAAACAAAGTTTGCAATAAGATTTTAAGGGTAAACATTATGAACACTGACCATATTTGCAATGTCAAGTATATAAGGCCATCATAAAATCAGTTTCTTGAAAAAATATATAAAACTTAAAAAGAAGGGAAAGGGGACACATTTACATTTCAAAAGAAATATATACTATATTTGGAAGATCTAACTTAAGAGCATTTAACACAATGTCCACATCCATTCACAATAGAGAAGTATAGCATCCTTTCCAGGGGGTTCTCCATTCACAAACAGCCAGAGCAGAGAGGTTGATGTTGCATGCTGGTGGTTAATCCACTACATCAAGAGGTACAGGTTTCAGTAGGACTGCATGCTTTGCAATGTGATACATTTAAAACAGTCTCCTGAAGATTTAATAGAGGTCAGTGGTAGACATGATTTTTGGACAGTCTTCATTCCCATGTTTTAACTATCTCTATTGGTTCATAGCCCAATATTGGTGAGGTCACTCACAACAACCCCATTCCCCCTCCCTATGGGCTGTTGATGATATCTTTGTAGATAGCATTCGTGGTGGTCTGGCCAAAGATGAACGCGCCAATTGTAACCATGACGACTCCATAAGCCACCATTGCGTTCCAACTACAGAGAAAGAATTAGGTTATCAATTTTATCATTTAATACACAAATCTTTAGGCATTTCTGAATATTGTTTAAAGGGGCAGTTCACCCAAAGATGAAAATACTCTCATCATTTACTCACCCTCATGTTGTTCCAAAACCCATAAGACTTTAGTTCATATTTGAAACTCAAATGAAGATATTTTTAACAAAACCTGTGACATTTCTGAAAATTAATTCCACCGAAAAGAGATTGTAAAACTTATCCATATAAATCGAGAGGTTTAATCCAAGTCTTATAAAAAGACATGATCGCTTTATATGATAAATGCATTTAATTTAGGCTTTTATTCATATATAAACATTGATAAAAGTACAAAGAGCCCATTAAATATGGTAAAGAGTATCTCAAAGGCCAAGCAAGCAGGTAGGGAAGTATGTTTGAGCTTCCATTTACCATATTTGATGTGCTCTATGTGTGCATGTAGTTTACATGGATTACTTTTACAAACTTCAAACTTTTGGTGAAATAGTCCATCTGAGGTAGAGAGATCTCTCAGGTTCATTAAACATATCTTCCTTTCTATTTCAAAGATGAACAAAAGTCTTATGGGTTTGGAACAACATGAGGGTGAGTAAGTAATGACAGAATTTGTGGGTGAACTAACCCTTTAATAATAATAATAATAATTCATTACACTTTAGTGCTTTTCTGGGTACTCAAAAACATGGAAAGCGTAATAAGTAATAAATGAGTTACCTGGCTGATCTGAAATCATGCTCTGAAAGCTTTGCCTGAATCAAACACAACCCTATAGACAAACATTAGAAGAATGAATATAATGAAAAAATTATGAGATACAAGCCAAAGTACAGTCTAAGATCATTTTCATTTTAATACCTGGAAAAACAAAAATGAAGCACGCAGCCAAACCACCAATCAGTGAAATGACTCGTCCAATATCAGGAATGAAGAGAGCAAGAATTAGTGTGAGACAAAACCAAACGAGTGTCTGCACTATCCTCCGTCTCTGTTCCTTAGCCACATCTGTCTCCACCTCCTCTCCTTTAAAACGCAACCACAAACCTTCCAGCACTGCCCTAAAGCACAAACAAATACACATATCCTTTTAGACTGACTATATGCATTCTTCATCGACATACACCTATAGACTACGAAAGCCTGTTACCTTCCACAAAAGTGCAGAATTGGATATGAGGTAACAACACAGATGATGATGAAGGCTCGCGCAATGGCCACCGCAACATCATTAGATGGATATGACATTAATACATCCTGGCTCACGCTTGAGCCGAATGACAGGAAGCCACAGACGCCTGTGGAGAAGAACAAGCCCAAAGCTTATACAACCAGCTCATATTAGATCTCTTGTTCAGCCTGCTTTATCATTAGAATATTTTGGCAAATTCAAGCTCACACACCCGTGCCTGTATACACAAAGAGGCAGATGATCATGCTGACTGTAACAACTGCCCACCAAGGCCGGATTTCTGGCTTATTCATGCTGTTGAAAACAGGAACGCTGCTGACATGACACTGGGAAAAAGAGTGTGAGCCGTGAGGACAATGATGATTTGCTAGATTTCAAAAGTAGAATGAATTCAGACATCAATTCATTGGCTGAGACAGATACACTACCATTCAAAGTTTGGAGTCTGTATCTTTTGAAAGAAACTAAAACTTTTATACTGCAAAGATGCATTAAATTGATCAAATGTGACAATTTAGACAAATGTTACAAGATTTCTATTTCATATAAATAGTTTCAGTTCTTTTTAGGTTTCTATTATTCATCAAAGAATAAACGCAGCCTTGGTTAGCAAGAGACAAAAAAAAAAAACAAGAGTAAAGTCTACTTACACACCTGGAAACCAAAGCAGATTGTAGGCAAGGCATTAAACACATCAGTCCAGGATGCAGGGCTGAAAGACACCAACATCACATTATAATAGTGATCACAATTTACTCTGTATTGTTTCCCTCAAATAACTATATAAAATTGACTTCTGACCTGATTGGGATGATTCCTGGAGAAACTTCTTTGTCGGGCCAGATGTATTTGATGATGACTATGATTGTCACATACCAGGTGCCGATAACACTCAGGGTGCTACGAATTAATCAGTACAAATATGCATATATGATGTAACCAGCAAATACTGAGGAACAGTGTTGGGGGAAGTTACTTTGAAAAGTAATGCATTGCAATATTGAGTTACTCCCTTAAAAAGTAACTAATTGCATTACTTACTTTTTAAGGAAAGAAATGTGTTACGTTACTTTTGAGTTACTTTTTCTCACCTGGGCTGGGCTTGTTTGTTTGTTTTTTATAACAAAAGTTTTATTTTTGGGAAAATGTAAAGGCCCTTACACAACAAAATTGAAAAAATAAAGCAAATTAACACATGTACAATGGGAAAACTTGCGTTATTTGTTAGAAAAGTAACTCAGATATTTTGTTGTATATTTAAAAGTAATCCGTTACTAGTTACTTCAAAAAAAAAAATCTGATTACGTAACTCAAGCTACTGGTAATGCGTTACCCCCAACACTGGTTAAATAATCAAGTGGAATTGTGTTTACAGAAATACATTTGCACTCATCATAGCGGTGATATAACACTGCAATGCATTGACAAAACTACACAGTTAAACACGAAAAAGCCGTTTCTACCTTGCATACTTCTGGAAGCCAATCTCTTTGGGTATGGACAGAGGCAGAATGATCAGCACGGAGGTCAAAGTGATGGTGAACTTACGATCTGTGTACCAGTGCGAAATAATCGCTGTTTCTGACTCATGATTTATAGCACCAATCACTGTAGCAAGAAAGACAGAAAATCAGCCAACTCTAGTCAGACTATTTTGACATATCTGTGTATATGTGAATATACTTACACTTGTCCAACTGATCTCCAATAATAATAAGGAAGGCTATGCAGGTACCAAAGGTGTAAACAGCGATGGCCAGCTCACATATGACACCAAGAACCTTCCCACACACAGCACGAATAACCTCCTGATACGTTGTTTCATTGCTCACCTAAAAAAAAAAGATGTGGGGTGTAAACCAGTGGATGTCAGCCGTTGTAATTCTGAGGTCCCCAATGGACCCTTTTCACAGACTGTGAAGGCGCGTTTTAACGGTCATACGGTCAAATTTTTTTTAAATTTGCCTTTTTTTTAATGTACATTTATAATACTATAATTTGTATTATATTACCTTTGCATTAAATTACAAAAAACTAGTAAATGCTGCTGTGGGAGTGTTTCTAATACAGCGGCTTTGGGAGTGGCTGTAAAAATGTCATCTTTCTGTCTTCTGACTGCTATTATCAATCTCTCTCTATTTTTTTCCTCTTTTTGAAAGTTGTGATAACGATATTGTAGAGTTTTTCTTTTGCTATTTGAGCAAATGGGAACACAAAAAATATATATATATATTTAATGTACTCTTTTAATGTAATGTTCCGCTTCTGAGAAACCCAGAAATGTGAAAAAGGCCAATTGTGAAGTTAATATTCAAATTTTTTTTTTGTTCTTACAGAAACTAGGGCTGTTAATAGTACAATAAGAAAGTAACTAATAACTAATGATGATTAATTTAATGATTTTTGTAATTAATAATTTAACACATTGTGACATTTATTTAGAAAACTAAATACATACACAACCGATCAAAAGTTTGGGGTTGGTAAGATTTTTTTTAATGTTTTAATTTCATAGAATCTTGTATGCAAACCATTTATTTAATCAAAAATACAGTAAAAAGTCACATTAATAAAAAAAATGTAATAGATGTAATTAAAATGTAATTTATTCCTGTGATGACTAAGCTGAATTTTCAGCATCATTACTCCAGTCTTCAGCGTCACAGAAATCATTCTAATATGCTGATCTACTGCTTAAGAAAAAAATCGTATTATTATCAATGTTGAAAACAGTGCTTAACAGTTTTGTGGAAACCATGATACACTTTTTAGGATTCTTTTATGAATCAAAAGCTCAAAAGAACAGTTTTATTTGTTACCAAAGACTTCCATTTCATTCTAAATGACTTTACTATTACTTTTAGTCAATGTAATGCATCCTTGCTGAATAAAAGTATTAATATCTTTCAAATAAATCTGAACGGAACTGCATTTTCTCTTGATGAGTCTGATACAGATATATGCTTACCTGAGAACAATAAGCCAAGATCACCAGCCCAGTGATAATGAAGACCATCATGCACTGCAAAAGAATAAGGCAAACTTTGAATTTCACAACATTAAACTTCAAAGGACTCTGTCTTTAATCGAACACTTTTTGGTTTTATTTACAACAGTCCATAAGTCTCTCTCACCATTTGAAGGGTCACTCCGGCTGTGATGCCACCAGCCATGTTGAAAGCAGCAGGAAAATTGAGAAGTCCGGCTCCCAGAGCAGCATTCACCACAATAAAAACAGCCCCTAATGTAGATGTCCCTCCCCTTCTGTTGTCTGATTGGTTAGGCAGTTGGATGGAGTCCACGCTGGGACTCTGCAGAAGCCACGCTCTTTCACCAGCATCCTCACTGTAGCCCCAATCGCCCACTTCACTGTTAATCGCCCTGTCCGCCCTCGACATGACGCTTGCTTTTCTCACACACCCTCAGATAAACTTACAGGGACACCATAGGGTAAAAGTAGAAGTAAACACACTTGTGCTGTCAGTCACAGTCGCCACCATTGAGGGGGAAAAGGTGAAAACACACACACAGGGTCCATACAGTTACAGAGAGTCGTGTTCAGTGTTCAATGTCATCTGTAAACAAAGAGGAAAACATATCACATGGTAGTTTTCACAAATTGACTAAAACAGTTTATGAGCATCATAAAATTACATTGTATGGTTTGCACTTTAAAGTCTGGGAGTCACATGACAATTGTATTTCTCAGTTGATCAAACAGTAAAAGTCTGATATCTTATTACAATTTCAAATAACTTTATTTTCTGTCATTTGCTGTCATGTCACATGATCCTTCAGAAATCATTTTAATATGCTGATTTGCTACTCAAGAAACATTTCTTATTATCAGTTGAAAGTTGTGCTGCCTAGTTTTGTGGAAACTGACATTTTTGATTAATAGAAACCACATGATTTATTTGAAATAGAAATCTTTTGTTGCATTATACTTTCAATTTAACGTATCCCCACTCAATAAAAGTATTAATTTCATTCTTGTCTTTTTGAATGGTAGAATATTTGCTTTTGACTTATGTGAGAGATTTTTGCTTACTTGAGAACAATACGTCAAGATCAAAGTCCACATGGTGGTTTTGATGACAGAGTTTTGCACTTTAGGACAAGTCTGGAAGTCACGAGACAATAATTGTATTTCTCAGCTGATCAGTAAGCAGAAATCTCAGACACGCAATGAGGAAATGAAATAAGCTGTCCACAAGAGAAGGAATAAAGCACTATCTGAACCTTATATTTAAAGCATCTTGATTAAAAGCTGATCTATAGCATATCGATTTAGGATTATTTCATGAAATGTCTGAAGAAAACCTTTTACTTTATAAAAAAAAAAGACTACAAGAAACACTAGGCTCCTGTTACAACACTAAGCAATGGTAAACACTGGAGGTGTTTTGTTTCAGACCTTTTTTTAATTTTGTTTTAATATAAGTACTGAGTAAATGACAGTGGTGTGGTGGTAACGTTAGTTCATGGTGTTGTTTGAGATTATAGCAGTTACATCATGATCACCACGCACTGACCATCATGCTCACTGACAATAAGATTCAATCAAAACATTAACGTTAGGCCAAGTCAAGGCAACTGACACTGATCAAACACTAAATTACTCCTAATAGGCACGATTTCAATCGTACAGAAAATTAACTCTACATTCACTACTCTTAAGAGGGTAAAAACACAAATCAGAAAGGGACAAAACATGCCATGACCCGAACACTTACGCGACTCACGTAGCACTGCATTTGTTTAGCTAATAATAAACGATCCAGGTAACTAATATGTGATAAAGCAGATGTCCCACCTCAAGCGTATGTTCTTCGCTAATCCCGCACCGTGATGTAGAGCATAGATGAGATGTTTTCCAAAGAGGAACTGAAATAAAGATGAGGCTGCTGCCTCCACTGAAATTGATTCATCGATTAGCTGCTGACACAGACATGGTCACATGACAACATTCAGCTAGTGATTGGCTATTTCGAAAAACTGCTTCATGAAGCTTCAAAACCTTTACGAATCTTTTGTTTCGAATCAGTGATTCGGAGCGCGAAGAAACTGCCACAGTCACGTGATTTCAGTAAACGAGGCTTCTGTAGCCGTTTTAATTAGACATTAGTATAATTAAAAGGAATAATAGGAGTCAATAGTCTCTTATTGGTCTGTTTAACTAAGCCATCCATTGGAACAAACAAAACAAGCACCGAAAATGTATTTTAAAAAACATATTTGATATAACAGACATTTGATATATAATCTTATTAGATGATTAGTTAATTGCATTTTATATATTTTACATTGAACAAGGCATTTGCAATGGGTTTGTAAAGGTGTTTTTATCCAGGTTTAGTCTGAGTTTTTGTTGCATTTACACTGCTCTGACCAGCAGCGCCACACGTTTCGAACGCTTCGAAACAGTTAATCATTTTGCGAAGCAATTGGTTCAATTGAATCGAAGCTTTGAAAAGCTTCGTTTCTTCCGTCACTACATTCAGCTCATTATAGGGTAATGTAGTCGACTCGATTCCATTTTCACCTTAGACAGGTTTTCACCGATTTTATTTAATCCTTTCAAACTTTATTTAAAAAAAGCTGTTTACTGATAAGAATCCACTTTCCGCCTCCGTCGGCACTACAGTGAATCTGCTTTGGAACAATCTCTAATGTTTTTTTGTTTGTTTTGTTTTCAAACAGTCTATGGTATAAGGTTACTTGGTTTAATATTGAGCATGAATCTGCCCCCCACCATTTTAGGGATGACTTTTTTTATAGTAAGTTTTATTTAAAGATAATTTTCGGACAAATGTATTTATCTATCCACGGCTTTCTTCAAAAAGTGTTTTTGTATGCAAAGCCCCCATTTACTTTCCTGTGAACATTTTAAAAATATTTTCGTTATACTTTTGTACAACCAGCAACTTTAAAAACTATCCCAATGTGAAATGTATATATTTGTACATTCTTTGCAAAGGACTTTGTACTGGCTTGGGGGAAAATATTCTACTGTATTTATAGACTATAGAAACATACCACTTATAACAGCCTGTCTTAATGTTTCTAAGAATACAGATAATTATAAAATAAATATTTTTTCTTGATATGCAATTCCTTGTAGTAAAAATAACAAGACTTTTGGACTACAATTTACACTAAAAAAATTCTACTTTATTCTCTTTTTCTCCTCACTCATCAGACTGAATATCAGGTCAAGGTCAGATAATGTAAGATTTATCTTATTTAAATGTATTCTTTTATTCATTTCTGATGTCTGTCTCCCTGCTCTGACGTTAAAAGCTCTGAGATTACCAGCAGTTGTTACAGATAAAAAGGTTGCTCCATGTTAAAAAGAAATCACACACTAATATCTTTGACATATTTCTGAATAAGTGTAGTTCTTAAATTCAATTATGCAATTACATTTATTTTTCTTAGAAAGAAAGGGTACATTTGAACAGATTAGTGATTGAACTGAGATTTTTCTGCATTGATACTGATCAGATTGATATACAGGCTTTTCTGTCTGTATGTGGTTAACAATGTGTGTGCGCTTTGTTCTGTCCCCAAAAATGAAAATCACAGAGAACAATAAATGGACACAATACCCTTTATTATTGTTGTTCATTTACTTCACTCACACAATAAATAAAGTTCATACAGAATTTTTAACAGGATGAAAAATGTCAAATCTCAAATGTGCTCAGTTACAGAACCACAAGATAACCTGTTCAGGATCTATGTTGACCTAGAAAAACAGCCAAATGAAGTGAAGCCGAGATCTTAGTCCAAAGAGGAATAGTGGGGTGGACCAACAGAAACCGGACCAGTATACAAGTCTCCTGTATCAGCATCATTCTGGTCTACTTAGTGACCTGGTGAATGGCATGTGCAAGGTATCCCACATTTCCAGAGGTCACACCGGCAACACTGATACGGCCATCTTTAGTCATGTAAACAGAGAACTCCTTTGTCAGACGCTCCACCTGAAACACAATACATAGTTCTCCTACTATTAGAGCTTATACTAGAGCCCGACCGACATTGATTTTTGGGGGCCGATGCCAATACCGATAAAAAAAGCCAGATACCGATATATCGGCCGATATTATTTATGTGTATATTATAATACAGTAGCAATATTATGTATGTGTATTATAGTACAGTACCAGTCAAAAGTTTGGACACACTTTCCTATTTGTGTGTACAAACTTTTGATGGGTACTGTATAAAGAATACACAGTATAAACAGAACAAATATATAAATGTTTTGCAATGATAACTCAAATGTGGTGATCAAACAATTGTGTGACAAAGATATGTAATGGAGACAGGTTGAAAGAATGAGAATGATACATTTGAGCTGTAACCAAACTAGTTGCATGTTATATTATATTATAAATACTGTTGCATAATCTTCACTAACGACTTTGTCTTTTAATTTAGTCACGTTATATAAAACATAACTTGTATCAATATATAATATCAAAAGTGTCACTGACAAAACCTTATTATCTTCTATTTTTAGTCTTAATTCCTATAATCTCTACCAGTGGAGGAAGAACTCGGATCTTTTTACTAAAGTAAAATTAATAATATCATAATGAAAACGTTTTTAATTACATATGTACAGCACTTTTATACTATTTTTAAATAAGTAGTAAGCAAAATGTACTAAACGTGAAACAGTGTTATAATTATAAATGATTGCTTGTGTAACATAGCGTTATAGGCAGAATGAGCTTCAACACTGTCTACACCGGACGCGGCCGTTATTGCTCGCGTCGCAACAGCTGTTTACCCAAGACACGGAAAAGCGCCCGTTACAAAGCAGAACGGGGCATCAGTTTACTGTCGGAGATTTGTTGCTCGCGCAACGCATTTTAATCAATGTTTCATCAACCAATTGCCTGGATTTAATAAATAAGAAGTAAACATAGCACAAATATAGACAATATAATCAGGACTTCTCAGCTGTGCGCTTTCCCTAGTCATCACAAGCTCACACAATAAGTGACAGAGGCTGCAGCAGAGAAATCAATTCTGTGAATTACACTGTGCAAATCAAAAGTAATAGGCTACTACCAACCGGATGAAGAAGGGTTGGCTCTCAAAAGAACAAAATATTAATTTTATTTTTCGTGTTCGCATTTATGAGGAAAAAACAATGTTACGGATGTGACAAGCTCTGAAAGCGGCACTAAAGTGCTTTAAAACTGTCAGAGTCCTCAAACAGAAAGCACAAAGCCTTTCATTAAAGTGAATTTCGTTTTGTATTAATTGTAATCAATGTTTCCTCAACCAATTGCCTGGATTTAATAAATAAGTAGTAAATATAGCGGACAATAGATAATCTCGACACGGAGGCGCCGGTGTTGTGCCGAATTTCGACCCAGCTAAATTATTACCCCCCTAGCATTGGTAGGTTTAGGATTAGTTGTGGGGGAGGGGTTAAGATTAGGGGTGGGGTTAGGATTAGGCAATCAGGTATTGACTTCAACGAGGGGGGTAATAATTTGGCAGGGGGTCGAAATTCAGCACAACACCGGCGCTTGAACTGCAACTCGTCTTATAAACGAACCGAAACCAGCGTATAGACCTGAGAAATGTATATCTACAGTATACTGAAATGTCTACTTTTAAACAGAACAATTCAAAAAATATAGACTGCTCTCTGCTGTAATCCATATGAAATGTGCATTTCTCTCTGGCGTGTTCACTGAAGATCGCGAGTCAGCGTTGTCAACTTTGCATTGACACTGACTGAAAACACTTGTTTACACTGCACACACAGGTGCAGTGTGTGATTTTTAGCGGCATCTAGCGGTTCGGTTGCGAGTTGCACTAATGGCTCCGCCCACTGCTCACCCCTCCCTTTCGAAGAAGCTACGGTGGCTAAAACGGGGCAAACATATCGTCGTCTGAGATAGCAGAGAATAGCCAGAGTAAGCCAAGAGTGTGTAACATTGTCACTGTTTCTGTACCACAGTCCATTATAAACCACATCATGGAAAAATTTTACAAAGCCACAGTCAGGAGATGGTCTTAATATATAATATAATAATAGTAATCAGCTGATTGTCTCACAAACGTAACCAGCACATTTCTCCCCACATAGCAAACCCATAATACAGCGAGGGAGAAGAACCACATGAAACTATGCAAAAATATTTTTTCTAACAGGGTAGTAAAAGTTTAGCTGGCTAATATGAGCTGTTAGTGTGGGTGAGCTGGTTAAAGCGTAAAGCCTTGTTTAAACTCGACGCGTCCGCATGAGCCCAAAGGGTCGCGCGGCAAAAATGGCATGATTGTAACAGCGCGCGCGCCTCCACATCCCTTAGACACCATTTACTACACACAATAGGCTTTTTTTCTCTGATTTTGAAAACTCTTCGCGAACGACTTAAAATGCTTCCAAGATCGACTTGTCGACCGCGATCGACGGGTTGGTGATTCCTGTAACATACTGTTTTACGGTCAATGACAAGAGTACTAATCAGCTGTCTCACGAACGTAACCAGCACATTTATCCCCACATAGCAAAGCCATAACACAGCGAGGGAGAAGAACTAAGTTACATGAAACAATCCAACTACATATTTTACACCACTGACAAGGTAAAGTCACTACTCATGGTGTCTATGGCTGGCTTCTAGCTTTCTGCGGCTTCTCTTTCAAGGTAGTGACGAAACGCGCTCTGTAGCGCTGTGTGTTCGCTGTCGGCTACGGTAGAAACATGACGTCACAATATGGCAATGTCTATGTAGATATAAATGACTCATTCTAAGGTAATACAAACTTAACGGTTGATTAAGTAAGGTCTTTATACACCATTAAACCCATAGTTATGGATCTTATATTGCATTTCTGTAAATAGATCTACAGAAATATTACACACTGCACCTTTAATAAACAATTAAAATATCTCCTTGCTATATTTGATGTATTCACAATCATTACTTTTGCCAGTTCTTTGTGACATCTTTTATGTGCTTTACTGGCATCGCCACCCTTACATGAATCACCCCACCCGCATTTAGAAAAAAAAAAGAATAATTTATCGGCCATTATAAATGCCGATACCGATAGTTAGGAAAATGCCTAATATCGGCCAATAATATCGGCCCGCCGATATATTGGTCGGGCTCTAGCTTATACCAATATACAACATTTAGTTAAACATGCTACATTTAGTTAATTATACTAGTTTTTGAGTATGTAAAGGGCTATACCTGCTCAGGTTTGAGTCCAGTGAAGCAGAACATGCCGATTTGTTCAGTCACGTGTTGCCAGTTGTGAGTGGAGCCCTCACTCTTTAGATTAGTCACCAGCATTTCTCTCATTTTAATAATACGGTCTGCCATTCCCTTCACCTCCTCCAGCCTACAGGAATACATTTATGTAATAAAAAATAATAAAAAAAGTATTTATGACCTATGTAGGGAGTGTGTAAGCATTTCTCACCAAGTAGAACGCAGCTCTGGTGTTGTGAGAATCGTGGAAGCGATGCGTGCTCCATTCATGGGTGGGTTGGAGTAAATGGGGCGAATCAGGATCTTCAGCTGAGACTCCACCCTTTTAGCCTCCTCAGCATCTGCGCACACCACTGTAAACCCTCCAACACGCTCACCTACAATAAAGTTGTACAATTATGATTGTGTATGAACAACTGTTAGTTCGTTTTTGGCAGATCCTTTAATGTCTTTAATATCTTTAATAATCTTCAATTTAATGTCTTAACCGCACTACTGTTCAAAAGTTTGTGGTCAGTATGTTTTTTTTTTATTTTTTGCTTTTATTCAGTAAGGATAAAATGTTATCAAAAGTGACAAAGCTTTTGTAGCATTATAAATGTCTTTTACTATTTCAAATAAATGCTGTTCTTTTTAACTCTCTAACTAAAAGAATCTGGAGAGGAAAATAAGTAATAATACCATTTCCATAAAATATTTTTGATCAAATAAATGCAGCCTTGGTGAGCATAAAAAAATTCTTTAAAATACAAAGAATTCAAATTAAAACAAAACATTACAGACCCCAAAAAAGGTAATGCATGCAAGTTTTTTTTTTTTTTTTTTTGCTTTTTGTTCATTGGCTAATTTTCTTAGGATATTGCATGTTGTTTTTCTGGCCTAAATGGTCCTTAGATTTTTTTTATTCTGCTATCAGAACAGGCTGTGTCTCGCTAGCCTAAATAAAAGATGATATTCTCACTTCTGGTGTGCATTTAAGGGACACACTGTATCCTTGATATTAATTACAATCATGTTACATTAATAATTCAGTGTCCAGTATGTGGATAGTTTTATTTAAATGCATTTTTAACTTGGGAAAAATCTTTAGTGTTCTAATTTTTAATATTATCTAAAATGATGAGATAAATGTATGCCTCAGCAAAGGAGCAACAATTTAGATTAAAGAGGGTAGTCAGTGCTTAACAGTTCAGAAGACCAAATATTACATACATATTCAATTTTTGAAAAATAAATGAATACATTTCTTGCAATTTACATGCATACATAAAGATCCAATCTGTGTTTATATATATATATATATATATATATGTGTGGGGGAAAAGAGAAGAAAATGGTTTACAGTGTAAATGCAGCCTCTGACACACACACACACACACACACACACACAATATACTCACCATAGAGACCCATGTTCTTAGCAAATGATTGAGACAAAAGGACGTTGTGGCCCTGCTCAATAAAATATCTAACAGCCCAGGCATCTCGATTAATATCTCCACTAGCAAAGCCCTGGTAAGCCATGTCAAAGAACACCAGAAGTTTCCTCTTCTGCAGAGAGAAAAAGTGGACAAAACAGTGAAGCAATGTCGGGACAACAGTCTGGAGAGTATTATCAGTTCTTAAAAGAAAAAGAAAAAAAAGAAGAAAGAAAAAGAAGAAGACTTCTGCTGTGCTTTTGAAGTCATGCCTCTGTAAAGTGAAAAAGAAGGTAAGGATACAAACAAAAACACCACACACATGCACGAACCTTAATGACGGCTGAGAGCTCCTTCCACTGCTCTGGTCGAGGGTCGACACCAGTGGGGTTATGAGCACAAGCATGGAGCATGATTACACTGTGCTCTGGAATTTGCTGTAGGTAGAGAAAAATTATTAACATTGAGTGTATCTTAGAGATATTAATAGTTTAGTCACATAATCATATCAGTAGGGATTTTAACCAAAATTATGTGAAAAATAGAGCCAGAAAGGACAACATTTTCTCCCTAAATATATACACTACTGTTCAAAAGGTTTGGGGTCAGAAATATTTTCTCATGTTTAAAAACAAACAAAAGGTTTCGTACACTCACCAAGTCTGCATTTATTTGATTAAATATTCAGTAATTTTTGAATTATTATAATTTTATTAAACTATTTTTTAATTTTACATATTATAAAATGTAATTTATTCCTTTGATGGCAAAATGATGCTCGGTTATTAACGTAACCTCGGTTCTCTCTAGAGAGGGAACGAGTATTGCGTAAGTTTAGCTTACGCTACGGGAAAGATTCATCTTTGAGATATTGAAGCCAAAAAATTATCCTTAATTTTGTATTCATTGTCAACGCAGTGCAGCAGCTAGCAGACCTAGAGCAGGCCATCTCGCGTGCTCATTGGCTGCCCTGCGGGCAACTTCTGCAGCCTACCAGTGAGCCCGGCGTGACGTCACGCCAAATGAAGGGCGCCCGCGCCTTCATAGCGTCACAGCCCGCCAGAATGGGCATGGCTCAGCATATAAAAGTAGGGGCAGTAGGCGGACTTTCCTGGTTTTTGGTCGACTGAAGCGAAGTCGCTCGTGGCGCGAGCTCGTGGCAATACTCGTTCCCTCTCTAGAGAACCGAGGTTTCGTTAGTAACCGAGCATCGTTCTCTTACGAGAGGTTCTCTCGTATTGCGTAAGTTTAGCTTACGCTACGGGAAAACTTTGTCAACGCCGTGCGCGCCAAGCATCCAACATGAGACCCCGAACTTTCAGGGGAACCCCATAAGAGGAAAAAATAAGGTGGCCAGCCACGCGGTCCATCACTTGAACATAAGCACAGATAGGGAATACAGAGCAGCGCGCCGGTCTGTATAGGCACATGGCACATCCCCTACTAGTGCAGCTCAACCAGGAGAGCTAAGCCACGTGAGAGTGATCTGAGCAGGAAGATCTGGGCAGAATACACCTCTCCTTCAAACCGACAAAAGTTTAGCCTGCAAGGCAGGAACTTCTAGGTTATAAAACCTGACAAGGGTAGACGGGGAGCCCCAGCCCGCCGCTACACATATGTCATGGATTGAAATCCCACTGGACCACGCCCACGACGAGGCCACGCCTCTCGTGGAATGAGCCCTGACGCCCAGAGGGCATTGCAGACCTTTTGACGCGTAAGCAGCTGCTATAGCGTCTACTATCCATCTGGACAGGCTCTGCTTCGAGGAGGCGAGACCCTTGGTGCGCCCACAAAACGAAACAAAAAGCTGCTCTGAACGCCTGAAGGAGGCGGAGCGCGAAACGTAAAATCTCAACGCCCTGACAGGGCAGAGGAGATTCACATCACTTTCGCTGTCAGATGCTGGCAGAGCTGACAGCGAAATAACTTGCGCTCTGAATGGAGTGCCCATCACTTTAGGAACATAGCCATGTCTAGGTCTGAGGATGACTTTATTGTCATTCGGCCCGAACTCAAGACACGACGCGCTGACAGACAGCGCATGCAGGTCCCCCACACATTTTACTGACGACAGTGCAGTCAGAAATTAGGTTTTTAGTGATAGATATTTCAACCCCACGGAGTCTAGTGGTTCAAATGGAAAAGCTTTCAGGGCCTCGAGGACCAATGAAAGATCCCACATAGGAACCGACGGGGGGCGCAGCGGGTTCAACCTTCTAGGTCTTCTAAGGAAGCGGATGACCAACTCATGTCTTCCCAGTGACTGGCCGTGCGTCGATTCTGCGAACGCTGCCACGTATACTTTGAGCGTGGATGGGGACCTTCCCTTATCCAACAGCTCTTGTAGGAAAGTGAGCAGATGCGCCACCCCTCATGTCCGTGGGTCCAGACCCCTGTCGGTGCACCATCCGTCGAACAACAACCATTTAGACGCGTAGAGACTTCTCGTGGAAGGAGCTCTAGACTGCGTGATCGTGTTCATCACTCCTTCCGGCAGGGCAACGAGTACCCGTTGATCAACCATCCGTGCAGAGACCAGCGCTCTGGATGGGGATGCCAGATCGGAAGGGAAAGCATATAACGGGAGGCTGGGCCAAACCTGGGCCAGCGCGTCCTCGTCCTTCGAGAAGAACGTCGGGCATTGAGCGTTGTCTTTTGACGCAAATAGGTCGACTTCCACTCTGCCGAATAGGCACCACAGCTTCTGGACCGTTTGGGGGTGCAGGGACCATTCCCCTGGAGGAACATTGTCCCTGGACAGTTTGTCTGGGCCGTTGTTCAAGTGGCCAGGCACATGCGCCGCCCTCTGCGAGCGCAGGTGCATCTGAGACCAAATAAGGAGGCGTTCCGTCAGATTGCAGAGATTTCTGGATCTGACACCGCCCTGACGGTTTACATAGGATACCACAGACATATTGTCCGAGCGGACAAGAACATGTTGGTCCTGTATGAACGGGAGGAAGCACTTCAGCGTGTTCTCTACCGCTATCATCTCCAGACAGTTTATGTGAAAACACTTCTCTTGGTCTAACCACTGGGCGAAGACTGGTCTGCCCTCGAACAGCGCGCCCCATCCTGAGTTGGAAGCGTCTGTCGAAACGACTTTCATCACTCCCTGCTGGTACCAGTCGGCTACTAACCAGGGCTGCAGAGCACCGCTGCATAGTTCATTAGTCGCAGCCCCTGACTTCTCAGGGGGGCGAGCGCCGCGTCCATGCACTTCGTAAATGTACGGGGTGCTAGGGACAAGCCCAACGGCAGGAAGGCTCCGTCCTTCTTGGGTACGAGAAAATATCGGCTGTAAAAGCCTGACTCGCTCAGAGAAGGCGGTACCTTTTCTATAGTCCCTTTGCACATCAGCTTTCCTATTTCTGCGTGAAGTAGGTGTGCTACTTCCGCATTCACTATTGTCGCGGTCAGGGCTCGAAAGCGCGGGGGACGGCGAATGAATTGAAGTGTATAGCCCTGCTTTATTGTGCTCAGCACCCATTCTGAAATCCCTGGGATAATCTCCCACGCAGCTATGTGAGTCGCTAGGGGGCGAATGGCCTCCGGGTTCAGATCGCCACCATTTCGCTTGTGAAACTGAACCGGAGGCGAAAGCACGGCTCGCGCGCTCTCGGTTCTGGGCAATGGCTGCTCGCTGGGAACCGGCTGATTTATGTGAGATGTCCCAATCATAAGGGATGGGGAACATTCTTTTTTCACTTTTTGACGCGCGAGCAGCGCTCCGGGCGGAAAAGCTTCCTGCAAGCGTGAGCGCGTGCACGAGACTTACAAGTGTATTTGACGCCCCGATCATAATGGATGGGGAGCGTCTTATTAATGCCCTGAGTTTTGTGATAACACTTAAACGCGTGGGCGGAGCCCGGGGGGAGGTTTGTGTTGGCAAGCGTGAACGCTCTCTGGCGGGCACGAGGCTTACATTCATAACCTGCTTTCTTGATCGTGTAACAGCGCGAGCAGATAGTGGGCACAGACCTGCGGACACATTTCTTACATTCAACACTCGAGCGGCTTTTCTGCGCTTTATGAGAGTGTGCTCTGTGAGAGACACGAGATTCGGAGTGCTTGTGTGTAGGGGTGAACACTGGGGGGTGGGCACTTTCACTACACTTAAAACACCGACGGCGCGAGCCGGACCAGACATTATACTATTTTTGAGATTTCTTTGGGTCGCCGTGAGAACGGCGTTTGTGTGCAGGCGAGAGGGTGAATAAACCGGCTCGTTGGCTGTTAAATGAACCACTGCAGTAGCCTGTTTGAAGGGGACTAACAGGGGAATAAACTTCGACGGCGGTCCGGCCGCAGCGGGACATGCGTGTCTTTTCTCTCTCTTTGTTCGGAGGGCTTCGCGTGCCCAGACTTCAGCGTGATCTTCTGCCGAGGCCCTCTGGGGGGCGGCGGTCTGCGACGGCTATCTGAGCGCGATCTAGGGCGGCCGCCCTGACGTCGCTGCGAAGGCTGAGGCTGTGCTGGACGCTGGCTCGCACAGGAGGCTGGCTTTGTCTCTCGCGAGAGCGGTCTGTAGCGGAGCTCAAGCATCGCGGCAGGAAGAGGTTCATGGCCTGCGTGGTCTTCTGCACCTCAGAAAAATGGTCAACGATCCCGTTCACGGCTGGGCCGAAGAGACCAGTGGGGGAGAGCGGCGCGTTCAGGAAGGTGGCTCGCTCAGCTTCCCTCATATCCGTGAGCGTCAACCAGAGGTGCCCCTCTGTTACAGTCAACGCGGCCATGGCTCGTCTGATAGCTTGAGCAGCGGTTTTGGTGGCGCGGAGAGAGAGATCCGTCGCACTCCTCAGATATGTAACAGCAGCTGGATCCCAGCCCTTCTCGTCCCATTCGCGGAGGAGGTCGGCTTGCAGGATCTGTAGCACAGCCATGGAGTGGAGAGCAGCCGCGGCCTGGCCGGAGGCGGCACATGCGCGGCCGACCAAGGCGGACGTGGCTCTGCAGGCTTTTGATGGGAAGGCTGACCGTGACCGCCATCTCGCGGGGGCAAAGGTGCGCTGCGACCGCCTCTTCCACAGGGGGAATAGCCCAGGAAGAGAACGCAGATCAAGTGGCGGTTCTCTCAAATCCAGCGACGCGAAGAGCTCGCTGAAGAGACGAAAAATCAGGGAAGTCAGCCTACAGCCCCTACGCTGAGCCACGGCCATTCTGGCGGGCTGTGACGCTATGAAGGCGCGGGCGCCCTTCATTGGGCGTGACGTCACGCCGGGCTCACTGGTAGGCTGCAGCAGTTGCCCGCAGGGCAGCCAATGAGCACGCGAGATGGCCTGCTCTAGGTCTGCTAGCTGCTGCACTGCATTGAGAATGAATACAAAATTAAGGATAATTTTTTGGCTTCAATGTCTCGAGAAGATGAATCTTTCCCGTAGCGTAAGCTAAACTTACACAATACAAGATAACTTAATTTTCAGCATCATAACTCCAGTCTTCTAACTTGAAGTCATCAAACTCAGATTCTAGTCAGAATGCGAGTCTGATACTGCTCCGTTGGGCTGTGATTATGGGGCTTGTTTCAACCGAACCAGGAAAGAAAATGCCTCAGCACTCAATTGGATAGACCTACATCAGAGCAACGCAGTAAATGATGTATGTTGAGCGATGCATATGACTTGATCGCGGATCTCAGTTCCTTTTTTTAAAATGAACGCATTGTCTAAATCTTCTATGACAGACACGATGGCTGAATCTACACATCTCAATTCTCCAGCGGCAGCCATTCTTTGTTGTAAACGAATTCAACCCAAGCGCTCTTTGGTGACGTGGTTGATTACGTTACTGTTGATCATCTGTCCATCATTGTATAAAGCCCACCCTGACAATTTGATGGTCCGAACAGCTTTGGTTCGGGCATACTTGCTTCACAGCGGATCAAGTCCAGACCGAACTTCCCATCCTCAAATGTTGTGGACGGGGTTAAGTTCGGCTGGCATCCAGGCAACCAGTCTTCAGTTTCACATGATCCTTCAGAAATCATTCTAATATGCTGATTTGATGCAAGTAACATTTCTGATCACATTTGAAAACAGTTGTGCTGCTTAATTCAGTTTTCACATGACGTCACACCTTTGTAAGACTGCCTACCTGGAGGACAAAACAAGGCTTTCTTCCATTGCTTGGCAATTATTTTTCCAGGTTTGATCTAAGTATTAATATCACTAGGAATACAGTCATATAAAAGACCAAATTCAATATACACCTCATTGATGATGCATACTACATACAGGCAAGCAGATGAATCCAGAATAAAAAAGCAACACAGTTCCTCGATAAGTGTTTTTCCATAAATAAATAAAAACTTTATAAAGAATACACTTACTGTGATGTTCATATATTCTGGGCTTATCAATAGAGTGTATAGTGAATTTGATCCTTTAAAGCTGCGGTCAGCAAGTCTGGCAGATTGAGGGGAGTTAGCCAAAATGTGGAACATTTACAACTCTCATGCCCCTCCCCCACCACTGAGCACCCTCCCATGAGTTTTTCTTTTAAAACCGGCTGATTTATCTTGTTCTGTCGGAGCATAGTGTCGGTTTCAGTGAATATGATCAAAAAAATCTTGCCGACTTCAGCTTTAAAAAAAAAAAAAAAAAAAAAAAAAATCACGGTTTTACTACATCAAGGCACTTCAGATGTTTTTCACATTAAGCGTTTTAGAATGTCCTGCTGTTTTTAGTGATTCAAATATTGCAGCAGGTGCTCAACTTGTCCTTACTGAAAAGAAAAACTAAACAACCCTTACGGAGCCAAAACTTTTGAAGGGTAGTGTACGAATTATAGGCTCATAAGACTGTATGGGAAAGTGTGCTGTGTAGTACTGGCTCACCGAGATGTCATCAAGTGCTCCAGTAAAGTCAAACCCGCAGGTAGCAGAATCATAGTAACGGTACGCTTTCAGCTGCATACCAGCGTCACGGAAAATAGGGGTGTGGTTTCCCCAGGATGGCTTCGGCAAGTATAAATCCTTTGCTCCTAAGTGGAACTTTGACTAATGGACAAAAGAAAAGAGGAGCAAGACACTATGAACAAATTGTCATGACAAAAGAGCTCTATTTATGTTGGCTTCTTCAAAGATACATAATTCTACTGCTTGCCATGCAACTCGCTTAATACATCTGATTTGAAAGATCTTCTAATTGTGAAAACTGATCTCTGGCTAATTTGGTTCTTCAAACAGATTTGATTAAAATATCTGGATTTAGTTGTCTGTGCGTTCTTGTGCTCATTGGAAAGGGCAGATATGATCAGCAATGCAGTGATTGGCTGGTGGCAAGACATCAAGGTAAATTACATCATATTAAAAAAAGAACATCAAACACCTGACAAAAAACTTGACAAATATCTTGACCTTTATAAGGAAACAGCCGAGCAACCAAACCGACATAAAAGTTCTAATAAATTAATGAAATGTTGTGTACTGTTTGTTACAGGATTCGGTTATTTCCATTATTTCATGATTTCTAGTGAGCTATTTGTACACGCTTTACATTATTTCAATGTTGTAATTAGCAATTCATTTAATTTTACCTTTGAAGCAGATTTTTACGTGAAGGCATTAAAGTTTGACAGCACAGCAGACAGCATTTCTTTACAACGTTATCCGCATAACCTGCGCAGCATCAAGCCACTCCCATCATAGCTGTTCAAATTAATGCACGCCATAGACTAACTGTACATCATCTGTGTAAGACTATGATGTATGGATGCGCTTTTTTTGAGCATCAAAACGTCAATTACTATTCACTCCTATTATAAAACTTGGAAGAGCCAGGATATTTTTTAATATAACTCCAAATGTGTTTGGCTGAGAGAAGAAAGTCATATACAGGATGAATTAAGGGTGAGTAAATTATGGCATAATTTTCATTTTTCGGTGAGTATCACCTCTGATTAAAAGGATGCAATCTAATCCCGTTTACATGAAATAAGCCGGCTCCCAATGCAGGATTGAGCTCACGGACCTGTTACCATGACAGCAACTCCGAGATGAGCTTCGAAGAATTTAACAATCCTGGATTACATCAAATCATCAACAGTAAAATTAAAACTCTCCTTCTCCTTAACGTGGAGATGCGAAACATTTTGGCTGAAGGAATGAAGAGAGGGGAATGAATTACACACCAGGAAGTTTGCTCCAATCCTTAGAGAACCAGTGCCTGAGATTGTCTGGACAGTGATGCTCTAACAGGGGGGAAACAGATGAAGTGTTTTGCTAAAATAAGCATTACCATGTTAGTTAATAAATTATCCAAGATGTAAAAGTAAAAACAAGAATGAAAGACACACTGGGAACTAGAGAGGCATACTCACCCTCTTGCTTTTGAGAACCTCACTGTCCGGCCCCAGTGCAAGCTCAGCACAAGCCTTACTAAATTCACCCAGACCCCCAATGGGCAGATATTCTTTATCCAGCATCTTAGAGGCAATCAGAGCCTCTGCCTAAAATTAAAAAAAAAAAAAAAAAATCTTAATTTAAAAAGAATTACTCTGAACTGGCTCAACTGAATAAAATATTTCATCACAGTTACATAGTTAAAGGGTTAGTTCACCCAAAAATGAAAATTCTGTCAGTAATTACTCACCCTCATGTTGCTCCAACCCCGTTAGACTTCCGTTTATCTTCGGAACACAAATTAAGATATTTTTGATTAAATCTGAGAGCTGGATCACTCCTCGGCTTCTTAAGGGATCGAAACTGGCCGGCCCAAAAGTTATGAAAGACATCGTTAAAATTGTCAGAGTGACTACAATGGCTCAACCTTAAGTTTATCAAGCGACGAGAATACTTTTTGTGCGCAACAGACAAACAAAAATAACGACTTTATTCAACTATTCATTTCCTTCTCTTTGTGCCGTGATATTTCACGTAGCGATATTGCACAAAGCTTCTAGGTTGCACGTCACACGTACACTCACTATTGGCCGACGCTGGTCGTGTGTGTGATGCGTGACGTACAACCTAGAAGCTTTGCGCAATATCACTACGTGAAATCTCACGGCCGTACAGGGAAGGAAATGAATAGTTGAATAAAGTCGTTATTTTTGTTTGTTTTTTTTTAGCACAAAAATTATTCTCGTCGCTTGATAAACTTAAGATTGAGCCACTGTAGTCACTATTTTAACGATGTTTTTCATTTTTGGGCCGGCCAGTTTCGATCCCTTAAGAAGCCTATGGAGGAGTGATCCCGCTCTCAGATTTAATCACAAATATCTTAATTTGTGTTCCGAAGATGAACGAAGGTCTTACGGGGTTGGAGCAACATGAGGGTGAGTAATTACTGACAGAATTTTCATTTTTGGGTGAACTAACCCTTTAAGGGTCATGAATGTAATTGAAGGATACTGCTTAATCAGAGACAGCCTCTCAAATCACTGAGTACAGGGTGACTTCGCAGAAATACAGAAAACCAAATGCACATGTTAACACACACCACCTCCTACATTTTGCCAATACCGTTGAAGCACACTGACACGAATGCAAATACATCTGCACCCTTGAAAACTATTGGTCAATCACTGAACAGCCACCTGAAACTTTAATAAACCATTTAATTCTTAATCAAAGATAACATCAGGTTTAAACTCTCCCCCACACGCTCAGGCATAGGTACATACAGAAAAAGGTACATACCTTGCGGACACAGTTGAGAACATATGGCTTGCCATTATCGTCCCTGTATGCCCCCACACCAAGGTTCATTTTCTTAGAGTTTGAGTCACGTTTAAAGGCTTCTGTCACCCCCAGGATGGGATCAGGTGGTCCCATCTGCACCTCAGTCCACCATGAGCTAAAATAAAACATAGCAAAGCATAAAAAAATATCTGAGAATAGTGTAACTAAAAATAACACTAAGAACAACTATTCAGCCTTGCCTGTGGCAATCAAAATACATGTCAATGATATACTATTTACCTAGCTCAATCTGAAATAATAAACTTGTATTTAATGTTTCAAACAGCCATGCTGACTTTTGTATTCGCATTGATCACAGACTTTATAAGATCATTTTTTTAAACATTGTTTGCTCTTATTATTGTTCTTTATAGTTATTTTACACTTTAATCTGTTAGAAACATTTGTTTATTTTATAATTGTTTTTGCGTTTTATTGTATTTAATCAGATTTTTTTGTTATTTTATATTTTTGTCCAGAGATTTGTTGTTTGTTTAGAGATCGTTTTGTTGTTGTAAGAACAAAAATGTTATTAAACCTATAAGGATGATAACAATTCAGTTTTGTAACAATTCAATACCATGATGATAATACAATATACCAAAAGATAAAGCTTCAGCAAATATCAAAATACCATCAAATGCCTAGAACGGGACAATAACCACAACAGACACTGCAAAAAATCCACCTTCCACCCCCTGCCCCCCCCGCAAATAAACAACATTGTTGTAAACATTTGGGATAATGCAAGTAAATAAGTCAAAATATATAACATTGTTCTAGTGGTTTTTGGATAATTTAATCCAAAAATCTTACATGATGTGCCTTTACTGCTATTTACAGCATGATAGCATCAGTAAGCGCTACTATATCTTTTTAAGTGCATTTGAGGCCATGCACAGTCCGAAGGAGTCAAAGGTCAGTCATGGAGTCAAGTTTCAAAAACTCCTACTGCATAGCTGGTTTCAAAGGGGTAATTTAGTCTATGTGTGGTTTTTATACAACGCTTTAACTTGGGATCTTACATTGCTTGGTTGTTGCATTAATTCCAGACTTTAAAAGATAATAGAAAATTGTACAAAAGCTCAATTTATAGTGGCCAATGAGAAATGTAATATCAGTGTCAAAAAATGGCATAGGCCTTTTATGTTAACTATCAAACACGTGGACATGAGGCCGTTGGGTGTGGCATAAGTGGTTGCGTCTCTTTAAGAAAAACTTAATGTACTAAATAAGAGTTATTTATCTTCGTTCATCATCAGCTTTGCTTTGCCCTCCAAGTGCAAAAGGACACAGACTACCATGATTTCTTGACGGAAGAACCCGGAAGCAGCATGGCCAATCAGAAAGCTAAACCTGCTTGTTCCACCCAATGAGCGCACAGGAAACCTGTACGTACGGTCTCCTGGTGAGATCAAAAACAGTTATGCACGCTATCTCGCTCATAAGAATGCGAGACATTTATAAAGAAACACACACACACAAAAAAGTATTGACCCCTATCCATAAGCACAGTATTAAGTGACTTTCGAGATGAAGGTCAGAGGGATGCTGAATGATTCTTTAAGTAAACATGGTAGAGATGCTCTGTACAAATTTTGTGTTAAATCTGATCCATTAGCAGCTAGAAATTGGCTTGAAGATAATAAAAATCAGTCTACAATACAGATATCTGGCAACACCCACATGGTCTAATATCGTGAGCTGCAGTGTATCATTCTACTGCATCAAATCCATGTGAACGGATGTGACTGTATGCAACGCGCGTGACCGTGAGCACAAATCTGATGGCTTGAGTTGTAAGACTTAATTTAATCCATTAGTATTATTTAATAGTATTTTCCATCCTGCATGTATTAAACTTCAACAAGGTTATTCAGTGCAATTCATTCTCAAAATGTAACATCACTGTCACAGAATAAGATAGACATTATTCTAAGGTTCCTTACCTGGCTCTAATGGGTAGGGCAGCCAAAGACGGCGTCAAACTCCCAACAGAGGATATAAGCTTGGTGGTTTTGAGGAGAGACATTGCTTTGCTGCTGTGTCTCAGCTGAAGCGACTGGTTACTGGGATCGGGCACGCGGTTATTGGCGTGCAAGTGTGCGCGCTCATAAAGGAAAGTGCCGCGTGACAGCTCCATCTAGCGGTGGATGATGAATACGGAATGATTGATCATCCACCGCTAGATGTCATTAGACATAATCATTAGAACCCAAGCTTTCAAATGGCTTTGACAGATCGGACAATTTCCTTACATAAATTACATGAATCAGACCTACATGTTGTTTGTGATTTTTAAATTGATCATGAGCACAATAAAGTAGTCTAGTTAATCTCTATTACAATCAAAACAGTTGGATAGAAAATCAAATATTGCCTATTAAAAATAGGACACATAAAAGGAAGAAAAAGAGGATCCCAATTTCCCCCTATTCCAAATCTCTGTGTAATATTGATCAGACAATGGTACCAAATAAACTTTTAAATTAGTATGAAATCAGTTTATACTTGCACGAAATGTATAGTGTGTCATAGGTGAATATAGAGTTGTGGGAAATAGAACCATGTAAATTGTAAACAAAAGCAGAGTATTCAAATGCACTTTAAATCTTATCTTGTTTGGTGAATCATTGTGGCATCATTGAACATCAATGTGACAACCTAGTAGCCTAAGTCATATTTGCTCAAATAATCTGAATTATTTGTGACATTTGTTAAATATGGTTTATCTAATAATACTTTTAATAACACAGCGATGAGAGGGTGGCCAAAAGGATCTGATGACGAGGCAGTAGTGCCAGTCTGTGCCAGACGATTCAGCATAATGTCACCATCCAGCTATAGGCTCATCAACAATAATTCCATCCTGATCCACCAGAAATCTTGGGGTAATCTTTGATGACCAGCTGACATTTAGAGACCACATTGCATAGACAGCACTGTCATACAGGTTATTTGCACAGCACAACACCAAGATCAGAGGCCCTTCTTACAATGCTATTCTGACTATTACAATGCTCTTCTGGCTGGACTTTCAACATGCGCATACATCTCCCTAACCCTATCCGGACAGCCGAATCCATTACAATATTCAAGACACAGCTGAAAACTCATCTCTTCTGTGAGCACTTAATAGCATCCAGCTGACTCTTCAAAGAAAAGCTCTTCTGCTTTCACTATTAAATCCCTCCCTGTTTTTACTATTCTGAACAATGTTTGAATCTTTGTTTTTTCTTGTGTTTATTGCCACCTTAAGATGAGTCACTTGTTGTTCCTTATTTGTAAGTTGCTTTGGATAAAAGTGTCTGCTAAATGAATAAATGTAAACAAAATGTATCTTGTTTGGATAAATATTTTTTCAAAGTTCTAAATACAATAACTCATTAACAAACTTGATTATTTATAATAATGAACATTTTGACATCTATTGGATATTTTCCTTTTTCCATGTGATATTGTAGGCTAGTTGTTTTACTGTAAATAACTGAATTTTAAATAAAAAAAACATCTCAACCAAGTTTTGTCTCTATAGGGGAATGGATATCTACCTAAAAAAATATTTTCGAATTAAATTAGTTTGAGTTGGACAAGCATTAAAAATCACTTCCTAAATGTATCCATTTCATTTAAACTGTATTAGTTCAAATTCAGTTGGACCAACTCAATTACATTTCATTGCATGAATCTATGAATTGCACATGTTTATTGGATGGAAATCCTGCCCTCAATTAAATTGAGTTTTTCCAATGAGTTCTGTTGTCACTTATTACAACTTCAAGTTTCATATTTCAAAACTAAAGTAAAAATTTAAAGCAGCCCAAACATTTACTTTTTCAAGCAGAAACAATTTTTTTACAGTGTAGATACAGCTGAAATAGATACATGCATGTATTTTTTTTAAAATATAAGGTACAATGTAAAAACACGTAGGCCTATGTACAGAAATAAAAATGTGAACAACAATTTGTTTGTGCATATTCAATCACAAACAGGATTCATTCAGAATCCAAACACAAATTTGTTTGGTAGATTTGGTTGCTCCTTCACAGGCCACACTACAATGCATATGGCTTTTGCTCAATCTGTGGAAGCAGAGAAAGCCACCAAAACTTTATGCACTTTAAAAGGAAGAGAAAATATATGATTAAATGCAAGAATGATTTGTTCACTTAAAAGAGTCATTCAACACACAGATTCATTCATGAACCACTAATATCATACCATATAACATATAACATACACCACTACACACACACAGATCAGGAATATAACGGTAAATGTAGACGATAATGGTAATAGAGAAGCATAATAGTCCAGGTTATGTGCAAAATTTGAGGTGATATGTTCACTTTTTCATAAAAGCATGAAACTTGGTACTCTTGTACAGTTTGGGGCTCTAAACCTTTTCAGAAATGGAGCCATTGCAAAAACGCCTCATGGCGGCCATCTTACTCTCCCCCATAACCAAATTATGTATTTTGTATCATATCTCCTGAATCAAACATGATAACACAAAAAAGTTGATGTCCTCCCCTATGATTTGATGGTCAAGGATTACAATGATACCATATTCAACATCATGAACTGTTCAGGTGAATAGTTAATGGTGAATTCAGGGACGTTAGAAGGAAATCAAATCAGAGTATCTGAGAACCTAAGCTAGACTTTATAATATCATGTCTGTTGCATGCATGTTATGTAGAGTTTAAAAAGTGTTATCCTTTTGTTCATTAACATAGACAATACAGTGACTGTAAAGAGTAGAATATTCCATATGAATTTAGCAACATAGCTTAAAAAGTATGTATCAAACAACAAGATCAGAAAATCTATTTCAGAAACACGTTTGTTTACTTGTTTTGTTGTTGTTGAACCGATTCTTCAATGTCTTCTTCACAGTCTTCTCCACATTGACAGAGAGCTGTGCACTTTAAGGAGGCCTTTTTGCATTTGCAATGCCTCCAGCAGCCTTTCTTGCAGCCACGACTTAAAAGTTCAAGGATGGACTGGTTTGCCTGTGGAAGAGTTGACCACAATGGTCTCCAATCGCGTGGGTACATCCAACCCCAGTCTGTTGGAGATGGCATATTTGGTGCCACCTCAAGTGCTTGTCCTTAACAGTGTCCTCCTTGGCACACTGCTCTTTTGAGGTGCTGCACTTTGTAAAGAAAGACTATTGTGCCCACGCACATACACATTCAAACATGCATGCCTGTAGACTGAACATGTAATGTACACGTATATACCGTCACCATTTTCACAGATTCACTTTTTTGAAGTGTACATAAGAATGGTATCATTTTCAAAACTCATTTTCAAGAGCTTGCACTTTCAAACCTATATTTGGGGTTTGTGTTCTAGGGCCACCAGGGCGCCGTTGTCGTGTGGATGAACGGATGGAGTACTTTGAGGGTTTTCTATTTTCAGTTGGGAACGGTGTTGTAAGCGCCCCCTAAAATTAATACCTAATGATTTTTACAATGGAAATTAATCAATAAAAAAAACGTACTTAAGCTAGACAATGATTTTCTCCTAGTGCTGCTGTACAGCCAAAACAATCTTTGTTGAATGAATTTAATATTATCACTGTAAAGCTGCTTTGAATCAATCTATATTGTAAAAAGCATTATATAAATGAAGGTGACTTGACTTGACTCCACCAGTGCATCCTTAGTTGGGCGGATTTGCTTCATTCCTCTTCCTTTCTTTATGAACTCAAGACGAGCTTGATCGATGTTGAGTTCGCTGCTGGTGTGATCGTAGAGGAGAAAGAGCTTCACAATGGAAATGACCCCCTGGAATGCTTCAGGAGCCTTTGCAGAGCCATGAAGGCCTCTGTTGCCATGTCATCTGCATTCCAGGTATCCCATGCAGGTTTCTTGCCCCTGGTTGCAAATGCAGAGACTGTGTTACAGCTGCTGAAGGCATGGAAGACAGGAGGGGCCTTGGATTTGTTAGGACCCAGAGACTTGGTTATCTCATGGACTGGTATGTATCTGAAGTTCTTCCCAGTCCCAAATGCCCCCACAACTCCTCAATGTCCAGCTCTGACACATGTGCAATGGCGAGAACCACAACATCTGTGTCCACAGTGCGCAGGGTCATCTTTTTAAATCCCTTTCTTGTAGTATCCGCTCCATGGAGTAGCATCCTTGTATCTGCCTCTTCATGTGTGCAAGGGGCAATCTGATCTGATTCTTGTGACTTAGATGGTTGGGTCCGCATGTGTAAACAACTTGTTTGATAGTTAACATTTGGTTCCTGGTTCCTCTGTTTTGTTTTTATCCACTCTAAGGAAGCCTTTCCAGTTGGTTTGTAAACTTGTTTTTTTCCATCCACTCTTGTTCTTGTCCCCTTACCCAGCTTCTGGGACTTTAAGCTGTTAACTTCATAGCAGTCCCATACAACATCCACTCTGTTGACCCTTTCAAGTTTCTCTTTGAAGATCTTGTTGGAAAAGTCATTGAAGGTTTTAGCTACGCCTGGTTTCAACATGTTGATGACTGCTGACCCATCTAATATTTAGACCTCACTGTATGGGGGACTGCTTATTCTATTTTCTACGCAGATCAGCCTTGTTTCCCAAGGATAGTCCACCATGAAGTGAAGAGTGATAGAGGGTTTTCTAGGATCCCATCATGGGTCTGACAGGCAATGTACTGCTCTTGGTCAATCCTCTCTGCAACCCAAACAGCATTCACAACAGCTTGGGCTGCTAATTCTCTTGAGTTCAGCTTCAATAGGTTGTTGCTGTCCTCTGCGAAGGGGTTTCCCATTTCCTCAATCACGTCAACCAACTCAAATGTCTTTTGAATTTCAGCTGGACACTTTTGGCCTGTTTATGATGTCTGTTTTCAGAGACACCCTTACTGCTGCTTACTGGCGGGCGCTCAGCGCTTCAGCATGAAAAAAACGCTCAGCCTCATGACGCTCATGACGTTTTAAAAACGTGGCGCTCGCATTGAAAAAATTGTTAGCTGCGTGAAAAAAACGCTTTGGTGAACACAGGGCCTAAGAGTGACTTAATCTGCTCAGAAGAATGTCGGAACTGCCCTAATCTCGAATCGAATCAGAAATCCTATTGTGTGTAGGGAACCCCGAGGACAAACGCGTGCACACACTGGAGATTATCACATGAAACGAAACAATACCCAATCAGAAAGCGAGCTGATGGAAGACTCACCTCCAGTTCATGCTGTAAGATGTAACGTTCATGTTCTCACAGTCTCCACGATTTCATCAAAACATTTTTCTTTTTTTTCCTTGCACATTTTCTGTAAGGGTAGGGATTGGGACACACCGACACCAAAGAACGAGTGTTGAGTGTTGACTGTGTTGACTAGAGCCAACGGTGCGGAACACACTGAAAAATGCGGTCGACGTTCAAAAACTGGCCGACGTTGCACGAAAGCCCCATTTCATCCGCCATGTTTGTTTATTTTAAAGTCACGTTTGAGGCGAGAGATTCCGCGAGATTTCCCGTGTTCACTGTGAATGGAATATTTTAGTGTGTGGTGTGCTTTCCTGGTCACATCGTGGCACTCCACACACTAGAAGAACAAATTGGATAAATCGTTTTTTTATCGTCATCTTTGTGGTCTCTCACATTTTGAAAATATTATAAGATTTGAAAAATCTTTTAGTATGGCCCCAGCTTCAGATGATATTCTCAGATACTGCGATTTCATTGTAATCCTTCTCACAACATCACTGAATTCATTATTAACTATTCACCTGAACAGTTTATGATGTTGTATATGGTATTATTGTAAATCTTTGACCATCAAAACATAGGGGTAGACATCATATTTTCCATGTTTCCATGTTTGGTTCAGGAGATATGATACAAAATACATAATTCAGTTATGGCGGAAAGCAAAATGGCCTCCATTTCAGAAAATGTTAAGGGCCGCAAACTATGCATGTGTACCAAGTTTCAAGCTTTTATGAAAAAGTGAACATAGTTTTGACATATCACCAGGACTAATAGTACATGTAACATAGAGCTCTAACTGAAATACAGCTGATATCAAGTGTTGTTTACATTTAAATGAGCATCAAAATTCTATGTCAGTTCAGCAGCTTGAGTTGATATTTGAAATCAAAACAACTGTCCCTGAACCCTTGAAGCCTGTTCTCACAACTCTACAATTTGCTAAGTTTCGGAAATTTGTCCAATTTGGAAAGTTATTCTTGAATTATCATCATGGAGCAGCGTCGCCCGAGAAGAACCAGGGCTTTTCCCACACACCTGAGGGGATTCTCTTCCACTCCAGACCCCTGTGAGCTTTCATAACTGGCAGCTGTAATCGGGCTGGATCACACTTACAGCTGCATCTCTGCGGAAGCTCAAAGATCCAACGATCTGGAGGAGCGCTACCTGAAGAACGCTGCTGTCCTTCCCGACATCTGTCCAGCAGCCTCAGTCTCTTCAGTGGACATGTGTCAGCAGGAAGGGCCTGTCTCCATCCACGACAGCACCGTGCAGGGCTACCAGGAAATTTACCGTTCTGTGGCGGAGCCCATGATGAAGACTCGCTCTGGTCGGCACCGTCCCTACAGTCTTGAGCTGGGCCTGAGGATCAAGCAGCAGCTGTGGGAGACACTCAACTGCCCTTCACTGGTGGAGTCGGAGCAGCCCGATGGACGTGTCCTCGTCACTGAGAGCTTCTCCACACCCAGCAGAAGAAGCTTTGCTCCACAAATCCATGTGGACATCAGTGAAGAGCCCCTGCCAGAGGAACCCCGAAGAAAGAAGCCCAGACACTGAGTCATTACAGTGTCACATGGAGCTCGGAGTATCACATAACGTTAGTGGTACCTACGAATGTAAATACTCTATATAGAGTAAGTTCACAGTTTGTGGAGTAAGTTTTACTTTGAACAGTGAGTGTTCTGTACATTGTTGTGTGGTTGTTAGGATGTTTTCTTTGGTTGTCAGTGCATTGATATGCGGTAGGTTGAGTGTTTTCGCACTTTGCTTCTTGGTTGTCAGGATGTTTTGGGTGGTTTCTTGTGTGTTGACATGCGTTTGGAAAGGTTTGTGGTTTTGCACGGTTGTTGACCTGTTTTATGTGGTTGCTGGACTCTTATTTCTGATTTTCATGCATATGGTTGTCAGAACGCTTTGAGCAGTTGGTTGATATGCGGTTGCTTTTAAGCAGTTAGATTAGGGTAGGTTAGGGTCCCTCACATGGTTTGGAGCTTGACGGGCTGTGAGGGCTTGTGTACATCAGTGATGCTGAGAGCTACGCCACTGGTACTTCACAACTACTGGTAGGGTCACCCATAGTGGACAGGTCTCAACTGAGATGCCAGACAAAGACAAACCACCTGATTCTGGACAGCAGTAGATTGACATGCATGATGCTCCTGGCAGAAGATCTCAGTGTCTTGTGACAACGATAATAACAGAATTACCTGAAATGAAGAATAATGATTACTTATGTGTGGAAGTCATCGATGGAAGCAAACGTTCGACCAGTACAGAAGGTAATGCAGAATGGTTTCATTTTAGCTATTTTAAATATATTTGAATCACGTGAATCGTTCTAAAAAGAACCATTTTTTGAACATATTAATAATCTAAAGAACCTTTTTGCACTATAAATAAACTTTTGTGGAACAAAATGGTTATGGAGTCAATAATGCAGATAAAGAACCATTACATTAAATTTAACAGAATTATTATTTATCTTACACAGACCTTTCTCAAAGTTAATAAAAAATTGACTTTTGGATTTTTGAACTGACACTGGGTGGAATGAGTGGCCAAATCATCTAAAAAAATTGTTATTTTTAGAACGATTCACTAAAAGGTTTTTTGGGACCAAAAGGGTTCTTCGATGACCCCTATTTTGGAACATTTATTTTTAAGAGTGTACTGTAGCGTCTGGACCAATCAGACACACACTTATTATTCATTATATTTAATGAACAATGCACTAAACTCACTCTCCCAACAAAGGTCTATGAAACTCCCCCGAAACTAACATCCCAAAGGAAACGAACACACTGGCAGAAGCTGGTGTCCTGTTACAGGACGCATAGGCTGATAAGGAGACTTTCACGACCTCAAAAGGAATGTTTAGAGAGTGGTGACTCTCTCTTAATTCTAACTGAGGAGAAGAAATGAACCCTGTTAATCCTATATATTCTAAATATATATCCACTTGAGAATTGTATAAACATGTATCTCTTCACCTCTGTTGCAAAGATTTAAGGAAATTAGAAGTTGTCAAAAATATTGTATGCCAGGACAACTAGGACAAGTGACTTGCAGCTTTACTAAAAAAAAAATTAAAAAAATAAACAGATTTTTACATGAATAACTCAAAAGGCAGCACAAATTAGACACCTGAAATGGACACGTTGCTAACATTGCCAAAAATCTCTATAACAGAGGTGATGTGAGATTAAACCATACTTACTACTCTCTTCTTCGCTGGTCTCTGCACTCAGATTTCAGTTTTTCTTCTATAGCAGCTGCTCTGAAAAACAACAAATATTCATATGAAAAAAGAGAGATTATTTGTTTATATATATATATATATATATATATATATATATATATACATACATACACATATAAGGCAGGCAAATTATGATGAATGATTGTTTTCTTTTTACAGGTGACAGTATGGCGAGTACTTTTACTGTCTATGTCAGCCTTCAGGGGCCCCCTTAAAATGCGACGCCTCTGGATAGGCTACATAACTTATGTAGAATAATTGATGTAATTTATGCATTTTCAGAAACTAACTAATGTGGTTAGGCATAGCTTAAATCATTAGAAATGAATAGGCTAAGATGGGGGATGATGCCCTTAAGAACAATGTGCATTTACTTTAAAACTGTAACATATTCAGATAGGCTTTTTATATTTTTTACTCAACAAATCTAAAAACATGAATGTAAATCCCTCATTAACAAATTGATAAGTAAATTTGTTACTTATCAAATTGATATTGGTAAATTTTACGAATAATTTTTAATGATACCTCCTTAACTTTGTTTGTAGTTTAATATTGATTTAGGTATAACCCAAACCTTTTTCCACACAATATTCTGTCAATTGATATGGCTATGCCAGCCTAATATCAAACCAATATTTCAAAAACAATTATTTAAGTTTATATAGCCTAATATATCCTTATTTTTCCATATATAGGCCAATACTTATGTGGTGAAAAGCTGTGCTTGAAAATCAAGGACCATGATAAAAAGGCCTGTCGATGAAATTCTGATAATTTGACTGGTATTTTGTCAATGTTATAATTAAAATTAAGAAGAAACTTTGTATTACCAACGTTAGAAAGCGTATAGGAAGGTATACAGGATTTCTAACAACCTGACTAAGCCAATTTACTTTCATTTTATTATTTAACGTTTCAAAATCCAAATAATATGCACCATTTTCATATGAATATATAATAATTGTTTTCTTTATGTAATGTATTTTGTTTTTCCATAGGCCTATAAAGTCAAATAGATCCCTCATAAGCCATTGATTTAATTTCCTTTTTGTTTTTTCAACAATAGGATTGCAATTTAGTAAACACCTTTTGTCTAAATGACACTTAACTTGATGTTTGATGATTGACCATGACGTCACACGTTTAGAGGTGCTCAAAAATTTGTCATCGTCAGGTGATGTTTAGGTTGAATTCCGCCCGCTGATTGTCTTAGACGATGGTAGCCTTCCAGGTGGCACTCGTCCGTACGAGGGGCTAAACATGAAGGCTACCTGCAGTCACAACTGTCTGAGACTCTGCGTACTGTCGTGTTTGTTTGTGCTGCACATATCTACGCGCGTGGCCGGAAACATGTCTGCTCCGTCACATTTTGGCGTCGTCAGCAGAGAAGTTCGTCAAAATCGACACCCAAAACAGAGGAACTCTTATTTTAAACCTCTCCTAGAAAGCAAAACTGAAGATGAAAGTATACGTCTGATGTTAAGTCTATTCAGGATAGCGGCGGATGCAGATGGACGACCAAAGCAACTCAAGTTATTTGGAGCCAACACTATAAGGCTGCTTAAAGCGTCCACCTCTGAAAAGCACTTTCTCCCAACCTCAAATGGTAAAGCACGCTATCTTATCTTATACACGTCCATTACAAGTACATCTAGACATTCTTTTGTCCTTATTTGCACCCTTAAAAATAAAATTGGCATCTATTGTTCAATGAAGAAAATTTACCACCAATGGAACCTTCCATTGCAAGGTTCTTTATAGTGAATTTTTTTTTAAGAATATTAAAACATTCACACTACACTCTTAAAAGGATAGTTCATCCAAAAATGAAAATTGTGTCATTACTTACCCACTCTCAAGTTGTTCCAAACCTGTATGAGTTTCTCTCTTCTGTTAAACACAAAATAAGATATTTTAAAGAATGTTGTTAACCAGACAGTTGACGACATCCATTGATTTCCATTGTAGAAAATGGTTAGTAAATGATGGCAAAGTTTTAATTTTTTGGTTAACTATCACATTCTCTTTAAAAAGTTCTTTATTGGCATCTATGTTCCATGAAGATCATTCATAGCCTAAACATTTATGGAACCTTTCCATTCCACAAAAGGTTCTTTATTGTAGAAAAAGGTTCTTAAGGTTTTGAAAGTGTTCTTAGTAAGAAAAAATGGTTCTCAGAACTGTTCGCTGAAAGGTTCTTTGATTTAACCTAAAATGTTTAAACTTTAAATTTAAGAGTGTAAGAAAAAAATGGTTATTTTAAGAACTGTTCACTGAATGGTTCTTATATGGCATTGCTATGGAGAAAAAAACCCCGGCTGGAACCTTTATTTTTAAGAGTGTGTTGTGAACATTAGACCTTAAAGTATTATAATAACTATTAGATGTGTATTTTTTTATTTTTAAATCTAGGCCCATTGTCTGATTACTTATTTTCATTTTCTCTCTCCTATCTGTATATCCTACTGGACTAGATCTTCATTATAACTACACAGTGAAATATGAACTGAAAAACCTCTTGTTGGACAAACTGGTGAAGGCGTCTTTTATGCACCTGAGGTCTCCTGTGTCATCCCATCATCCTTTTATTTGTGAGGCAAGGGTCACGTCTCTTCAAGATCTTTCTGAAGGTGACCATGTCACTATGGGTCCTCGAAGCATGTGGACCGAATCGGATGTAACAAACCATGTGTCTGAGTCTAAAGATGGCCAGGTATCCCTCTTAGCCCATTATCGATGCATTAAACCAAAGCATGCCAGGTCCATTACATATCGAAAATGCTTCCCCCCTCAACACCATCTTCGAGCTCCTGTCTTGCTGCTCTTCTTGGAAGAGAACAAGCAACCTGTGGAATGGGGGAAGTACTTCACCCCCCTTTCCCGCCCCAGGACCCGCCGGTCTCAGGAGCCTGGGAGCATAGTCTCTGACATCCCCAACTACAAGCAAGGGTCGAACAGCGTGGTCAAAAACCAGTGCAAGCTGCACTCCTACCACGTCACCTTCAAAGATTTGGGATGGGACCATTGGATCATTGCACCCCACAAGTACAACCCTCGTTACTGTATGGGAGACTGCCCTCGTATACTGCATTATGGCTACAATTCGCCCAACCACGCAATCATGCAGACTTTGATCAGCGAGCTTGGTGTGTCCGATATCCCGATGCCCTCTTGTGTTCCTTATAAATACAAACCTGTCAGCGTGCTGATGATGGAGAGGGATGGAAACATAGTTTACAAAGAATATGAAGATATGATTGCAGACTCCTGCACTTGCAGATGACGTTGGGCTTGGGGTCAGATCAGGAAAACAATTGAATGGTGCTAAAGGACAATGTGAATTTGAACCAGCGCAATTGAAGGACTCAGCCGAAAGGAATGGTTATATTGGGTTTGATTTGCCTGTTGCCATTGCTTGCCCATTACTAAGAACATTCATACAGCAAGGTTTGTGTGAGACTTGAATTGTGGAGAGTGATCAATTCAGTCTCACCTCTCACAGTACATACTTTTTAGGGATCTAGGTATGAATAACTGGATTCTGATTGGTGAATGAGTGACTATAATGTAATATTTCTTTTCTGCTTACTCTTGTCTATGTATAACTTTATTCCTGTCTGGTATGTATTATTGTGACATCTTTTGTAATGTATTTATGGAGGGGGAATGAAATAGGAGAATTTTGGCACTTTATTGAAGACACTGTACTGAAAAAAAGGAAAATGGAGAAGAAAAAAAGCACGAAAGAGCCCTGTCTGTTGATTTAGGCCATAGAGTTGTTGCTGTTTTTCTTGTCTGCTGCATTTGTATCCTCTTTCTGAAAGCACAGATTTGGCCCATCTTTGACAAAGGGCATGGCCTCCGAAAGCAAGTGGAGAAAATAAGCAGAGGCTAATTTTGCACAACCTCAGTAAAGACATGCAGTAAGTGTATAAATGAGACTTTCATAGATGTCTTTCTTAGAGGAGAAATGTCCATGCACCTAAATGAATGTTTTAATATTATATTGAAAGATGTTTAAATAAAGTAGTTATTTTGTAAAAAAAGAAAAAAAAGAAAGCAAACGTATAAATATGCTTGTTGTGTGATCATTTTTATACTCTTTTGTTTGGTATTTCTCTTATGTTTAGATTTGGTCAATAGGAGTCGCTCTCTCCCAGCCTTGTTTCTCAGCGCTAGTAAATGGAGATGGCAGGAATGCTGGTCTGAACTGGCTTCTTTGATGTTATAGAGCTTGTCTGGTGTAATATTTGGGTGAAAGTTCATTTAGAACCTTATGCAAGTGTTCAGTCTCTGCAATATCAGGACAAGATATGGAAGAATGCTTGAATGTTTTAAAAAATTATTGTGTCAGTATATTTACATAATGTATAGAATGCTCAGAATATGGTATCTTCCAACTAACAGGGAAATGTATACCGTAGTCTGTAAGATTGTTTACCAGAAAAAATAAAATTTAATAGAATGAGGCATATAACACAAATTTGCTCTATTTAGCATTTTGGGCATAGCATATGTTTTATTTGCGGTGGAGAGAAGATAGGCCTGGTTTCACAGACAAGGCTTTGATTTGAGTCAGAGGTTGGCCTTAGTTAAATTAAGACATATAAGTAGCTTTTATAAACTTAGGGGAAAAAACATTAGTGGTGTTTACTTGAGACACAAATTTCAGTTGAAACAGCTCAAACATGCATTTTAGTCTGTGAAACTAGGCAATAGAGTACTGTTCGTAGGTTTGGGGTCGGTAATATTTGTTTTGATGTTTTTGAAAAAAGTCTCTTATGCTCAACTAGGCTGCAATGAAATTATGTTTTCTATTTTGATATATTTTAAAATAATGTATCCCTGTGATGGCAAAGCTGAATTTTCAGCAGACGTTACTACAGTCTTCAGTGTCACGTGATCCCTCTAAAATATAATTTGCTGATTTGTTGCTCAAGAAACAATTGTGTTATGTTTTGTGCTGCTTAATATTTTTGTAGAAACAACACTTTTTTCCCCTCTATATTTTATGATTAATGGAATGGTCAAGAGAACAGCATTTATTTGAAATATAAATTTGACAGAAAATTTAAATAGAAATTGATTTTTTCATAAATAAAAGTATTCATTTCATTCAAAACAGTTTTACTGACTCAAACTTTTGATCAATAGTATATGAATGACAATTCTAACAAATGGAGAAGAAAAAAAACTTTTTGTAGTCTTTTTATATATATATATATATATATATATTCAATATCTGACCCATTATTGTTTTTGTCGCATCCACATTTGGTTGGTTACACTTCCATTTCCGGTACTCATAATCAACCTAAAGACTAATGGCTTTTACAGTGATATAATGATTTTTTTTTAGACAACAAATAACACAACAGGTAACCCATCTGAATCATACATGCTCAAATGCATATATAACATTTATATTTGACATATTAGGAAAATATACTTTATATTTAGTGCTCTTTATTCTGCAGTTTGATGGGCAAATTAATCCCTGTGGTTCTTGAGTTATTTACAGCTCAGACAAAACTATTTAGACTTTTAACTTTTAATTGTTTAGATACACTTTTGACAAGTGGAACAAGGTGGTATTTCATAGCAAGCCCAATAATAAAACTATAACTATAAACTAAAGCAGTGGTTCTCAAACCTGTCCTGGCGTACCCCCAACACTGCACGTTTTCTTTGTCTCCCTAATCAAACACACCTAATTCAACTCATCAGCTCATTAATCCATGTGGTTATGAGCTAATGAGTCTAATCAGGTGTGTTTGATTAGGGAGACACAGGTTTGAGAACCACTGAACTAAAGCATGTACCCTTGCAAACCCTGGCTGGTTTCACAGACAATGCTTAGTCAAAAGCTAAAATACATGTTTGAGCTGTCTAAACTGAAAGTAACTTGCCATATTTAAGATATGACATT
Organism: Meda fulgida; assembly: GCA_030578275.1. Classification (NCBI taxonomy): domain Eukaryota; kingdom Metazoa; phylum Chordata; class Actinopteri; order Cypriniformes; family Leuciscidae; genus Meda; species Meda fulgida. Next base: position 20,710,360 of record CM060622.1, on the reverse strand, counting down.
GTCTTTCACAGTATCAATATTCACATCAGTAATATTTTATCGCCACACTTATAAAAGCTACTTAAATGTCCTTTGAACTTAAGACCCAGTTGTAGACCTAATCACAACCACAGAAAACAATCAAGATATCAGAGGAACAATTAGCAGTTCTGTCTAAAGGTCTCCAATGAAATAAAGGAGATGCACAGTGGTAGCTTCCCTTATTAATACGGTTAACTCGCATTGTTTCAGTATAGCTGACACTATGGGGAAACTCCTTTCCTCAAATACTGAAGCCTGATTGAATCGCTTGCAACTGCACAAACCTCTGGCGCTTCAGCCCGCCAGAAAGCAGGCCAAAAATGCCAAAGATCTTCTCCTCAAGCTGATCTTCGCCCCGGAAGGGGAGGTCCATCGTGAGTTTGACCAGGGCCGTAAGCCCACGACATCAGCGGACGAGGGAGTCGTAACTACAGATGATGAGGACTGGCTGATTGACTTCAATGAGGAATTATCGACTCCCACTCAATCCAACCCTGTACCTTCATCATTGCTGTTTTTGAACAGTAGCCTACCATTGACTGAATAAATTATGAACTATTCTATGTCAACAGCCCTGCTCCATCTCCGCGGAAGCCCTGCTATGACGTCGTGCCGCAGGTCGTGTTACCACTCATTTCCCTCTGCGTCACATCTGTCCTCCATCACACCGGCCCCACGTCAGCCCTTGGGTACTCTGGCTCCACCTTCATTGGCTCTCCATTTGCGCCCGTGGATCCATCGGCCTAGTCTCCATCGGTCGTCCCCCAGCTGTCGTCAGCCACTACACCACCTTGGCTCCTCCCTCCCTCGAACCCGACCTTGTCGGCACTGGGGAGCTCTGGGTCTGTGTATGTAGACCATTGCCATCGCCCCCAGAGGATCGTCGTCCTCACATCAGTCCTCCCTCACCGTCTGCTGTCACCACTCTTTCGCCACCTGCTCGTGCACCTCCGAAGCCCCCTCCCTCAACTCTCTCCCCTCCCCTCAAGAACATCAACAAAGCATCTCACCCCCCTATTATATCAACTAATTTTGTCACTGAGGAACACAAGTTTGAACTGAACTACATGAGTCACAAATAAGGCTGCTTTCTTACGTAGAGATGTTTTGCGAAGTGCAGGTAAACTGGAAGGAATGAAACTGGATGAATCTGCTGAGGCCCTTTTCTCCTCATTGGCAACTGGTAATTGTTTCAGTTCCCGGCGGGATGGTGTACTTGGTTTAAAATATTTTGACTAAGTGCCAAAATTGACAAACAAACCAAATAGGGTCCTTGACCCTAAAGCACTGAGGGAATACCCTGATGAATTGTCATCATTTGATTCATAAAGAGAGATTATTGTTAATGGAAGTGATATATGTTCTTCCCCTGAAGTTGAACTCCTAAAAGTCCCTTTTTATTTTTTTTATTTTTTTATTTAGTTATTTATGTTTTTCAAATGATAGAATGTTCTATTGTTGTACATGGTCTGTTGTGCACGGAGTACGAATTATCTCCACACACACACACACACACACAAAAAACACTCTCAAGGTTTGTTTATCAAATCTATGTAAAGTGATTTCACTTGCATTTCAAACTTCTAAATCTATATGCAAAAATATTTTTTGGTAACACATTATTTTGATGGTCCCTTTCGAACATTCTGTTGAAAGTAACTGCAACCACATGTCAACTAACTCCATTAGAGTAATACTGTCTGCTTATTATCTGTTCTTTAATTTAATGCTGCCCTAACAGACATTCTACTGACTAAATAACTTTCCAACAACATGTCAACTTATTATAACCCTAACCCAGTCTACTAATACTCTATCACTTTAATGAGAGTTAGTAGACATGTAGGTGCAAACATAGATCATAAAAGTCAACAAAATGTGTTAAAGGGACCATCAAAATAAAATGAAACCCTTTTTTCAGTGACAGTGACCCTCAGAGGAGTCACATCTGTGCAGATGGTGTTGGATACAGATTTCCTGGTAGAATTGCACAGAAAAGCCCACTGAACTTTGGAAGCATGTGGTTGGTGTTTCTGTTCACCTCATTTAAGGCTGATTACCCAACCCTGCTAAATAGCTAAAGGCAATGTTTCATCAAGCTAGGTTTACATTTCAAATACTGTAACGTTTATGTTTTCAGTGTTCTAAATCACACACTTTGTGTCCTTAGTCTGACTATTCAAGTAATGCCTTAGCATTTCTGATTGTGTAAATAGAAAAAAATAATTTTCTCATCTTTTCATTAAATATACACTATAGTTCAAAGTTTGGGTCGTTTGTAATGCTTTTGAAAGATGTGTCTTATGCGCACCAATGAAGCATTTATTTGATCAAAAATACAGGAAAAATAATAATATTGTAAAATATTATTACAATTTAAAATAACTGCTTTCTGTTTTAATATATTTAAAATGTAATTTATTTCTGTGATGACAAAGTTTTCAGCATCATGACTCCAGTCTTCAGTGTCACATGATCCTTCAGAAATCAGACTGATTTGCTGCTCAAGAAACGTCACACTGCTTAATATATTTCTGAAAACCATGAAACTTATTTTAGTAGGATGCTTTGATGAATTTAATAAAATATAGAACACTTTTGTAATATTATAAATGTATTTACTGTAACTTTTGATCAATTCTATGTGTCCTTGCTCAATAAATGTATTAATTTCTTTAAACAAGTGATCCCAAACCTTTGAATGGTCCTGTAACTACCACAACCATAAAGAGGAAAAGCCAGTCCTCAAAGTGTGTAGTGAGCAGATTGCTGTGCTTGACCTCAATAAACACTTAACCTGAATAGATTTAATGCAAAGTTGATCTCAACAAGAAGAAACTTGCCGATAAGCTTAACCTTGAGCTCTATCACAATACCATGACCAACACAGCGAGCATGCTAGATATGTTTAAAACAAGGCCATCAGCTTTTGAAATAGTACTGGGTATTAAGAACTGACAATCCCAAGATGGCAAGCATCAGAACCAGTAAACACGATGAGTCAGTGTGGAACCTTTGTGACGAGCTGGATCAGAGGCCTGACTGATATCTGACCCGCTGCCATCTTTGCTGCGACTTCTTCACCGTCTTTTTTCCCTCTTTGTTTTTTGTCCAGTTTTTATTCTTTATTAAAGCACAGCAAACTATCTAATCAGTCATTATTATTTCCCAAGGTCCATGTGCATGTACGTGTATGATAAAAGGGAGACAGAAGAACTATGTCAAAGGAACGTTGAAGAAACAGGATGGGAAATGTTGATTCAGAAGCCTTAGAATCTGATATAAATCATCTTATTTACATTGGGTTTTTTAAATCGGTGAGTGTATACCATTGCATAGCTGTCTAAATTATACAGTTCAACAAACTGTGGTGAAACTGTAGATTTACATAATTGAAATGCTGACTAGCACATATCCAAAAGCACTTCTTATTCTTTTCCTTATCTTTCATTCCTCTCGTTCTTCCTTATCCCTTGCTTCTCTTAACTTTGGCTGCATTTTCTCCCAGAGTCCCAGAGGACATCAGATTATCCCAGTCACAAACATTAAGCAAACAAATGCCACATCTGGCAATGAAAAAGCAGAGAGAGAGAGAGAGAGAGAGAGAGAGAGAGAGAGAGAGAGAGAGAGAGAGAGAGAGAGAGAGAGAGAGAGAGAGAGAGAGAGAGAGAGAGAGAGAGAGAGAGAGAGAGAGAGAGAGGGAGAGAGAGTGAGGGAGAGAGAGGGAGAGAGAGGGAGAGAGAGAGAGGGAGAGAGAGTGAGAGGAATGAGGGAGAGGCAGTCGGTTTCTCTAATCCTGACTGGAGGGTATATAAGACAGTACATCATCTCTGTCGTCAGTGTCTCTGTTACAGCAACCAAATCTATTCATTCAGCATGCAGGATCACATTCACAGAGGGGCTCTTCTAGCCTGGTGCCTGGTGTTTTTGGTGATTGTTCAGCAGGTAATTATGTTTTTTTTTTTTTTTTTTTTTATTTAATATTTGTAAAACTATTTTTTTCATGGCTCTCTAAATTACTGACTTTACACCATCTCAGTTTGATGATATTTCTGTTAGTGTGTTCAATTTTTACTTAAATGAAAATAAAAAAAAAGAATAGTATTAAAATAATATTTGATATGCTCTTATGCTATTGTTACATTTTTTATATTATTGTTAAATGGTGGAACCATTTTAAAGGAGCTACAATGCTGGTTTGTTTCAAATTGACTGCTTATTCATTTATTTCGATTTTGCTGTTAAATTAAAATGACATGATCAAACTAATAGTCATACTCTTGCAGAAAGGGTTGTATAATTTGATCTATTTTATGAAATGGATATTACGTTTTATTAGTGTAGAGCTCATTTAAGCACTGTGTGTTACAGGTGACCTGCAGCCCTCTGCCACAGTTGGACACACCCTCTTCTGTGCAGAAAGTTCAAAGGTCACTGAAGAGAACTGCTCGAATGACCCCATTATGGAGGATCATGGGTACTAAACCTCACGGTGCCTACTGCCAGAACAACTATGAGTGCTCGACAGGAATATGCAGGTAAATGCGTCACTTAAAGTCACCTTGACAAAGGTGAAAAATGGACAATTGTAATTTTTTTAACGGAGGATTGCAGTGTTTATTAAAAATGATTTATCTGTGCACATTTTTTTTAATCCACGTGCCTTCGTAATCTTTTACCAAAATAAATTCCCTTCCTCTTGCAAAGACATCTCTTCTCTAATGACATGTTTACTGGCACGAGTGGCGGGACAACCTGTCACTCACATTAGATCAAAACCAAAAACATCCAAACAATTCCAATCAAGTCCCGCCTTATGTTGTTTCTTTTCAAGAAGCCATTTTACTTGAATATATGTCACAAAGAAAAGACTATTGCAACTTCCTTTTCATGCCGATTTTAAACATTAAAAGTTTTTTTTTCTTGCTGGCAGTACTTTCAGACTTTTAAACAAGAAATGTGAGAACTATATTCACTGATTCTTTATGTATATTTTCATCCACAGCAGAGGCCACTGTTCCTACAACCAACCGATTAATTCCTAAAATGAAGACTCCGTTTTTCCTCTCTGATCTGACGTTTTTACACCATCATGACAAGAGCTTGATTCAATGAGCAACAGGGCCAACTGAATGTGAAAGTGCAGTTAATCATCAGTTAGATAGTTAAAGCTAGGACTGAGTCCTCTAAAGTCACAAAGGAGGCAACAGGTAATGTTCTGAAGATTGGGCTTATCATAAGTTAGGCTACATAACGTGGACTTTTTCCTCATAACCTCATAACCTACCTGCACAGTGTATTGCTATATACAGGAAGCATTATTAGTGAGATTCGAATTACATTTTTGATGGACTGATGTGCTGGGAAGGTGATACAGTATATGTTCTGAAGAATTTTGGGCCAGATTCCCTGAACCAGATTAAGTCCAGTCCGTGTCCTGGATATACCTGGAGTAGAGTATGGCCCTTGCCACTAACAGCTCATCTCAGGACTAAGCCCAGTCTAAACATGGAAACTGTTCTGTAGATCATGTTACTTATGAGTAGTTATAAGTATGCAAGTGATCTTGCTATATGCAAGTGAAGGCAAGTGTAAACCGTGAAGTGCCTTAGCTCAACCGAAAAGCCGCTGAACCAAAGTTAGTCTGTGAGAAAAGGGACAGAGAAAGTGCAAAGGTTGCCATTATTGATCGTGTCTAGATATTATTAACCATTTCCCTCCATCCTTTGCCTTGGTCTGTACTCATGTTTGTAGTATTTAATTTAAGACTCATTTACCTTTCACTATTTATGTTGTTATAAGTGTCTCATCTCACAATTTCCAAGCATCATTTCAGTATTGGATTACTTATTTATTGTTTTTCTCTTTTCATTTTGTATGATTCAACAGTTCATCTAAAGCTCCATTTTTATGTATCTGACTATATATATATCTCCATAAGATGTAATGTTTACTGTACTGTAACCATATGTGCATGTCTCATATGAGTGAACTTCGGGGTTCTGAAATAAAAACGTGTTCCGAGAAAATTCCCTATATGTCACAAACTCCATTTATTGTCTTCAAAGTTGCACAGATCACTGCAGTTTGCCATGCACCATATTTCTCAGCAGCGGTTCCAGTAAAAACTGTGTGGGGAAAAAATTGTGCATTTAAAAAGTGTAAAGCTTTGTGAAGTGGCCTGAATAGCTGGACATCACGGCACCTTGGAATTATAAGGTTATACATTTTTGTCAAAATTGAGTTATTCACATATTCTTACTGTGACAACTCATTTACATTGTGTGATGGTTTTTTATGTTGTGTAACTTTTTGGGACTTTTTATTTAATCAAAACTCTCACTGCGCTCACCCAGCTAATTAGGTGCTATATATCAGTACAAAAATGCAAAAAAGGTCTGCACAAGAATACTTTATTTGTTACAAACAGGAGATAAAGAATATACAAACGTGTCTTTGACACTGACGAAGGCAAAGAGTCCCCTGGTGAAAAAAAAAGAAGCTAAGAATACTTGCAGCCAGACTAATTATCATATTAAATTGTATTTTGTGTTACATTACTTATCTGTGGCAAGCAGGAGAGGTCGAGGGACGTGAGAGAAATGCGTCTCTATAACACACATCGTGTTTTTCGTGCAATTTATACGCCAAAATATGTTTTACGTGCATGATGCACAGTTTTCACTTGCATATGATAAGCACTTTATTGCGTGTAATACACACGAACCCCACACCACTAATCCTACAAACTTTAATACATATATATGTATTAGAGAGATTATTAGACAGATTATTAGAGAGAGAGAGAGAGAGAGAGAGAGAGAGAGAGAGAGAGAGAGAGAGAGAGAGAGAGAGAGAGATCACATATCGGTGCATAACGTGGTGTGATAGGCCTATATTTGGGTAAAAACTTTAGGCTCACCTTTGGCTTATTCGCACATTTTGTCTTCAATAACAAATGTAGCCTACATTATTAGATAAATAAAACTTTATACTTTGTACAAAATACTATTCTATACTATAATGTACTTTGAAAGTATTCAATGCATTGCTACAATGATCATTTCCAGCACACAGTTAAAATATACCTAAAATATATTTTTAATAAAGTTCAAACAAATACACTTTTTTTTTAAATAAACTGAATTTTCACTTCAAGTAGGCCTATATATTTTTAATATATAATATATATATTATTATATATAATATATATATATTAAATATACTAAAGTACAATTATTTTAAAGTGTGTTAAAATTTGTATTGTGAAAATAGGTAAAAGCATGATGCTAATATACTTTTAATATTATTTAAAGATAGTACAATTTTTGTTAGTATATTTGCAATGTACTATTGAAAAAGGGAATATATTTCAAATACAATAAAGTATAGGCTACTTTTTTTCACTAGGGTCGTAACGTTTGTATATTCTTTATCTCCGGTTTGTAACAAATAAAGTATTTTTAGAGTGCAGACCTTTTTTGTGCATTTTTGGGACTTTTATTTAGCAAAACAAAAAGGTTCTACAAAGTCGAATGTAACGCAAAAACGTAGAATTCCAAGGTGGTGATCGGTCATTATATATTTGTCATGCAAGCCTTAGTGGTGTGGTCAGGGTTTCTGAACTGAGACCAGGGACCCACGCAGCACACAGCAGCCATTTGACTGATATGGCAAACCTAGACTTCAAAAAGGTTAGCCAAGCATGTGCAATGAATAGAGATAGTGCTCAGAGACTTATAAATCAGTGTTGCTCATGTTCAAATGACAATTTGAAATTGCCATTTTATCACTGACAAGTTTGCTGCCAGACAGATATATCAAGATAATATATGAAGTCACATGGTGGCAGAGCTGTGCAGCAGATTGACACTCAGTCTAAGCATGCCTTCTGAGTGACAAAGAACTATGGAATTCATAAAATCATAGATAAGTACCTAATCTTTGTCATTCCTCCTGACTGTCAGAGCGCTTTAAGTGTTAAAGACTATTGACCCATACCACATGAAAATACAAACTTTTCAGAATGAAAAATGAAGGCAAATATCTTATATATCCCAACATAATTATTACTTTTGGTAAGACTTTATTTTGATGTACATGTCAACGAACTATCATTAGAGAGTATTAGTAGACTGTCTGCTTAATATTAGCTAACTCTTTATTGTAATGCTCCCCTAACAGACATACTGACTATAAATCAACTTATTATAACCCTAACCCTATCAGTCTACTAATACTCGACTAACACTTTAATGAGAGTTAGACATGTAGGTGCAAAGTTAATTAGTCAGTAGAATGTGTTGAAGGGAAGGGACCATCAAAATAAAGTGAAACCTTGCTTTTCAGTAAGGTACATATTAAATAAAAATATATTTAGCCTATAAATAACAACATTAACTGGTATAGAGCAATTAACAAGGGAGAAATTATGTGGCCACAAATCACTGCCCAGAACTAGAGCTTAGAAAGAGAAAGGTGAGATATGAGGAAACAAAAAAATAATTCCTTCTAGCACATTTATATTTAAAAAACAAAATCCTTAAAGTAAATTTAATGATGATTGAAATCTGACATATAGAAACATGATAGGGCGTGACTATACTGCCACTTAGTGGACACGAGCGAGACACTTCTCTATGAAACTATGAAATGTGCTTTTGGTCATTAAAAGGAAATAACTGAGCATCGGTCTGAATGTTTATGCATGTTACACAACACTTGAATACTTACATAAACTTTATACATAGGCTGAGGATTTGCAAAGTGTTAATGTTACAATCATGATAGCACCAAAGAAAATAATCAAATTAACCCAAATATAAAATAGCCAAATAAATTAAACCAACGAAATTATGAGGGGAAAACGAAGTAACAAAGGAAAAAGTTTGTTAGAGACTTAATATATTGCACCAGTACAGTTTTAAATGAGCTGTTAGGTTTATTGTTTGCCCATTTCTGTTAGTGAAGCATAGGCCTATATTGTAGCCTACTTTCCATAGGCTACATAATAGCAATCAAATTTTGTTCGTGCTTTTACATAACAAAATATAGCCAAATCTTCGTTTTCGTGAGTTTAATGAACCCCCACCACCACCAAAATTCATGTGCATGCATTTGAACTCATGTTCAACATGACGTCAGGAATATGACGTTTCTGTATAATAAGATGTGTAACTACAATCTTTGAAGTGCACGTTTTTACTCCACATACTCCAAGATCTCAAGCTTTTTCAGACTTGTTCATAAACTGACATGCTTTTAAAAGTGTGTCGCTATAAATGTACATATTATAAGTTGAGCTCACTGTTATTTTGAAAAGTCGGAGGATCCTCCCAACTGACTCTAACTCGCGAGTGTGGACGAGTAATTTACTTTCCTTCCGGATTTTGCCCTTAATTAAGTGATCAGGTTTGTTTATGTTTACTTAATCTATGGAAGTTTTTTCGGGAACAACACGTTTTGTAGTTTGGTCATGCATGCAGCGCGGCCGTCTCTGCACCATGCAGCCCTTTGACAACTTGGTTTCAAATTCGTTCAGCTCGCCTCCTGTTCTTAATGTCCACATTGATTTATTGCAGGATGTTTGCAGTTTTTGAAGCATAAAGGTTTTTGGCAAACCTGCTAGGCACTAAAATGAGGAGTCGCAGCAATTCTGGAGTTAAACTTGACAACTACGCGCGGATAGTTCATCAGACTATTCTGCGTCACCAAGTGAGTGTTTCATTTCTACACTGACGCTTCACTAAACATGCCTTCATTCATTTAAGTTCTTATAAGTGGACATTTTTGATCTGCCTTAGTTCTTGGATCTGTATTCATGTAGGCTACATTATGCAAAAATATTGCCGTTTAATGTTTTTAGTGTTTTGTTGAGAACAGACAACCACACTTATAAATAAAATGTATCAAATCTACATCACGTGTAGGATATTTCAGGGCCAGAGTTTGAGTAGGGTTTGGTACAAAAATAGACCAATTACTTAAAGCCTATTATTCTTTTAATTACTAATTTATTTATCTGTGGTAGTGTACATTTATTTACTATTTAATCTAAAATTCAGATTGAGTATTTAAAACACGTTCTAATATTTATAGTGTTACAAATAATATACCGTCCTTCATAAAGACAAAGAAAAATATACCCATGAAAATAAATTCCAGTGCAAAAACATCTGACGCAGTTGTATATTATACACTACTATGTTAAAAAATTTGGGGTCAGTAGGATTTTTATAGTTTAAAAATACAGTAAAAATAGTAATATTGTGAAATAGTATTGCTATATACAATAATTTTTTATATTTTAATGTATTATATAAGGTAATTTATTCCTGTAATGGCAGAGCTGAATTTTCAGCATCATTACTGTTGAGTTGTGCTGCTTAATATTTTTGTGGAAACTGATAGATTGATAGAAAGATTGAAAGAACAGCATTTATTTGAAATATAATTTGTATAATAACTTTATTAATGCCTTTACTGTCAATTTGATTTAATGCATCATTTCTGAATAAATGTATTAATTTACTTAATATCTTTCTTACTGATCCCAAACATTAAACAGTAGTCTACATAACATAAAGTTTGACATATACTATGTATTTGTGTTATATGGGGTAAAGGTAATTCTTGCTTATTGATTAGTTAGATAGTGTGTAATGGCAGAGCAGATTTACCATGTAGCTATTAATCATTTTAATTTACTGTATTGGTAACTTGTAGGACCCAGTGACAGGTCTGTTACCAGCAAGCAAAGAGCAGCCTGATGCCTGGGTGAGGGACAATGTCTACAGCATCCTGTCTGTCTGGGCTCTTAGTTTGGCTTACAGGAAGAATGCAGACCGAGATGAAGACAAGGCTAAAGCCTACGAGCTTGAGCAGGTACAACCTGGGATGGGATATATTTGTTTCTATTTTTTTGTTTGTTTTATTAATCCAACTTTTAAGATATTTGTTCAGTAACAACATTTGTTCATGAGGACATAAATATGCTAGAGAACACAGAATAGTCAACAAAACCAACAAACTCAATTTGATCGACTGGATGGAAATCTGATCACTTGAGCAAACTGTATCAACTGTTGGATAATCCTCATTGGAATGATCTTAAATTAGACGCCACACCAAATTATTCACCAGTGGAGTGTGCTATTTTACATCTGTGCATGTTTTTTTTAATTTTTTTTTTAACATTTTTTAAGAAAGGTCAGTTGTCTTTTTAGCCCCATGTTTGTATGTATCAGTGTACCTAAGCTGTCTCTTTACAGTGGGCTCAGAAGTGTCATGTTACTCTTGCCTGTGCTATTAAACGATGAGCCGAAAGGTCACAGTTGAGCCTGTTCCAAGTGTTGTTTTTGGAGGCAGTCTGTGTGCATTGATCTCTGTTTTTCTTCTTTCAGAGTGTGGTAAAATTAATGAGGGCACTTCTTCAATGCATCATGCGACAGGTACCATCAGCTATTAACACTGACGACTGGAGTAATGGCTGCTGAAAACTTAGCTTTGCAATCACTGGAATAAATGTTAAAATATAATATAAAAGAGAACGGTTAATTTAAATTGTAATAATCTACGGCTACACATTATTTTGATTGTGACTTTTAGAAATTCTGTTGACTATATGTAAAGTTGCACCTAGATGTCTACTAACTCTCATCAAAGTATTAGTTGACTATAGTAGACTGTTAGAGTTCGGGTTGGGATTAGTAGAATAAGTTGACATGTATTTGCAAAGTAACTTCTAGTCAGTAATGTCTGTTGGGGAACACCAAAATAAAGTGTTAGCAGATATTAAGCAGACAGTCTACTAATACTCTACTGAGAGTTAGCTGACATGAAGGTGCAATGTTACTTATAGTTACTTATAGAATCTCTGTTTGGGGACCATCAAAATAGAGTGTTACCTATTTTACAATATTAATGTTTTTATTGTATTTTTGATCGAATAAATGCTGCCTTGGTAAACATAAGGGACTTCTTTCGAAAAATTAAAAAAAATTACAGACAGCAAACTTTTGATCGGTAGTGTACATAAAGATGTAGACACAAATATACAAATGCACGTTATTACATTATGCAATCTCTCAATCTCAAAAGCACCCACTTTAGGGTTAAGATTAATTGTGCATAATACAAATTACCACTTGTCTGAAGTGCTCTGAAGTGTTCTCTCTTGTCCCCCCACAGCTGGACAAAGTGGAGAAGTTCAAATACAGTAAGAGCACTTTGGACAGCCTTCATGCCAAGTATAACACTCAGACCTGTGCCGCTGTGGTGGGTGACCGGGAATGGGGGCATCTTCAGCTCGACGCTACCTCCGTCTACCTGCTCTTCTTGGCTCAGATGACTGCCTCAGGTACTCCAGGTCTTGCTTTAGAGCTTGCATAACGGGACATAAGACACGTGAGACTCTTAAGGGCACTCAGTTATTCCTCTAAAGCTGGGACACACCAAGCCTACGTCAAAGAACTAATGGCGACGAAAGCTGACTGTGTTGTCGCCTCTCGTCAGCTGCGTCTCGGCCAAAACGCTGCGCTTTAACACTCCAAAAGGACTAAAGGCGACTGTCAACAACCACGTGCATTTTTGCGCCTGGGTGGAACTGAATAACTGTCTATATCAGCAGGTATCAATAGTCTATTTTCGTCATCCAAAAAAGGAAACCTATACTAGGACTGCAGTGCTTGCTTACCATTTTGAATATCAATCACTCTGATCTCTTTCTTCTTTTCTGTTGGCTCATGTTATTATGACAATATTCGTGCATTCGAATGCTCAGGTAAGATTACATAAAATTATAACGGTTACTAAAACATAAAACACATAAATAGTCCAGGCCTGGTCCTCTCTCATCCTTCACTGTTGTTGCTCCTCCTTTAACCTCCCAGAGCTCCTCCGTGAGTAACCACTAGTCCCAACTAGTGCCAATTGTGCAGAACACACCAAAAAACGAAGCAGACCGACACTCAAAAACGGCCCAACGTTGCCCAATGTCTGACTGTCGGCTTGGTGTGTCCCGGCCTTAGAAGTGTGCAAGCTTCCTTTCTTTTCTTGTAAACCAGTAGAATTTCTCATTTGTCCATGTTTTACAGCTAAGGTTTCAGTAGGGCTGCACAGTTATTCAAATAAATACTAAAGATTATAGTCATGGCTTGTAGTTGTTGTGAGCTCTTAATTGTGTTCAAAATGTTTTTGTTTTTTTTGCAGTGGTTGAGCACTGTAGCCAATCACAGACAAGACAAAAAGATGACTCATTGTTGCAGACTAAATATTTTGATTAAAGGATAGTTCACTCAAATATTATTATTCTGCCTTCGTTTACTCACCTTAATGTTGTTTCAAACACACAAGACTTTCATTCTTCTTTAAAACATGAATGATAATATTTTACTGACATTTCTGTCCCTCCATTAAGGAGTCCGTTACATCAAAACTTTTACACTTACACAAAAAGTTCATTGAAAGATTGTAAAAGTAATCCATATGAATTGAGTGATTTAATTCACGTCTTCTGAAGAGACACGATTGCAGTGTGCTTGCTTTGATGTTCAACCAACAAGGTTTGCTCTGTCTTTTTAACAAGCACATTTGAACTTCCATTTTTACCATATTTGATGTGCTCTATGTGCATTGATCAGTGTTTATAGGCTAAATTAAATCTGTTTAGAATTGTGTCTCTTCAGAAGACTCTGATTAAATTGCTCAATTCATTAATTTATGAAGTTTTTGAAGCTTGAACATTTCCGTTGCATGGACTTTCAATGGATGGACAAAAATTATAAGAGAATAATAAATATATCTTCATTTGATTTCTGAAGTTTTATGGGTTTGGAACAACATGAGTGTCAGTAATTTATGACAGAATTGTCATTTTTGAGTGACCTATCGCTTCAATTCTATTAATCAAAATTAAAGAAAAATAACCAACAATTAATCTCTTTTTGCTGTAATTGTGTGGCCCTAGATTTAAGTACATGTCTAACTAGATTAGTCTAGTCATTGACAAAACAACAGTGTGAGAAGAGTAGTCTAAGAATCTGATTGGCTGCTGTCAGTTTACTTCAGTCCAGCATTAACTTCTCCCACATGTATCCTTTGCTGTGTCTTATGTGCTTTTAGGGCTGCATATAGTGTACACTCAGGACGAGGTGGATGTGGTCCAAAATCTGATGTTTTACATTGAAGCTGCTTACAAAGTGGCTGTAAGTCTCTCAGTATTAATCATTTAGGCCTTATATATGTTTTAGCTGTGAGGCGCTGTGTGTCTGTGACTGACATTTTCTCCCATTACTGTTCAGGACTATGGGATGTGGGAGAGAGGAGACAAAACCAATCAGGGGATCCCTGAGCTCAATGCCAGCTCAATCGGGATGGCTAAAGTGAGTCTAATGAAAAGAAATAAACAAATGAACTGTCCTTTTTTTGTCTCTGATTTTCTCTCTCTCTCTCTCTCTCTCTCTCCCTCTCTCTCTCTCTCTCTCTCTCACGCACACTCACACTCATTTCCACATATTGTTGTCTGTCCTTCTCTGAGCAGCTGAGAACTCTCAGACTGGCATGGGGAGGGGGTTCACACTGTGTGTTCATGAACACTGTCTATTAACGTCTCTGATGAACCCAACCCAATGTAACCTCTACATGGCCTCTCTGGTATTAATGTTCCTTCCCAACTTCCCCTGCAAGCTTGTGTCAGTTCTATTTGTTCCTCTTGCGACACTTTGCTCAGAGAAGAATGGTTCTGGTTGTTCTCTGTCAGAGAAGACAGAGTACCATTTTAAGGGCAAGTAACTAGCCCTTAACCTCATTTAATACAATGTACTCATTTGAATTCAGAAAACAAGTATTAAAAATTTAATTGTGGCAACCTCAATGATAAAACACTGAACATAAGAATGCAGGTAATCTCTGGCAGAGAAGGCTATGCCTAATTTGTAGTCGGTGGCCCTGAATTTCAATTCACACTGAATAAATATAGGCTTTGTTTTGACTATTGAGTTGAGATTCTTGCTAGCACAAAATACTGTAACAGCCCCTGAATGGACCCTTTGTAACTACAGGCAGCACTTGAAGCCCTAGATGACTTAAATTTATTTGGGGCCAAAGGGGGACCTGACTCTGTGGTTCATGCCTTAGCAGATGATATCCAGCACTGTCAGGTGAGGCTATATATATATATATTCCAGTGGTTTGGATTTTCCTATCCATTGTTTTTCAGCATCAGCATGATTTGCAAAAGAAAATATTAAAATGATTACCATCTTCCTACTACCACATATTTCTCTCAGTCCATTCTGAGCTCCTTGTTACCCAGAGCTTCGACATCTAAAGAGGTGGATGCTGGGCTCCTGTCCATCATTTCATATCCAGCCTTTGCTGTGGAAGACATGGAGTTAGTCAATATCACTAAAGAGGAAATCATCTCCAAGCTCCAGGTCAGAACTTGATCTCCGACATGAGGAACTTGTTTAACAGCCGTCTGTCTCTGACACTAGGGTGGTTTATTCCTTTTACTTGCATTTCTTGTCTGTAGGGAAGGTATGGCTGCTGTCGTTTCCTTAGAGATGGCCACAAAACTCCTAAAGAGGTCAGTATATCCAATACACAGACAAATTAGGTCACACTTTACATCTTTACATTTGTTGTTTATACAACCCCATTTCCAGAAAAGTTGGAAAGAATCTGTGATTAGTTAATTCTCTTAAACCTTTATTTAACTGACAAAAGTACATAGAAAAGATTTCCAACGTTTCCAATGACCAACTTAATTGTATTTTGTAAATATATTTAAACAAATATTTTGATGGCTGCAACATACTCTAAAAAAAGTTGAGACATAGGTAAAATAAAAGTGAAAAGATTATAAAAAAAACAATAAAAAATGACATATCTCAATGCAAGATTGCAAAAAATTTTGTTTTTTCACCATCTATCATACACAATATTGTGAAAAGATTCAGGGAATCCAGAGAAATCTCAGTACAGTAGGGCAAGGCAGGAATTTTGTGACCTTCGAGCCCTCAGATGGCATTGCATTTGTCCAAAAGACAGTGCAAATGTGTGCTGTGTTCCGAAGAGTCCACGTTTCAACTTGTTTTTGAGAAAAACTGTCATCGAGTTCTCAGTTCCAAAGACGAAAGGGACCATCCAGACTTTCATCAGCGACATAACATCTGTCAATGTATGGATGTGCATCAGCGCAAACGGCATGGGTGACTTGAATTGTGTCCTATTAAAAAATGTATGGCCCATCATAAAAAGGAGACGATGACGATCATGGCTTGTTGAGCAGCTGTCTTGTATCAGGCAAAATTAGACATAAGTTCCACTTGCAGCATTTAGTATCTTCAATTCCCAAATGATTAAAAAGGTGATACAGTGGTAAAAATGTCCCAAATCTTTTGTAGTGTGTCGCAGCCATCAATTTTTTTATATATATATTTACATAATACAATTAAGTTGGTCAGAGAAAAAAATGGAAATCTTTTCTTTGTATTTTTGTCAGTTAAATAAAGGTTTAAGAGAATTAACAAATTAACACATAGATTCATGATTTTACTGCATTTTACAAAATGTCCCAACTTTTCTGGAAATAGGGTTGTACAAATACTTTATAATATATAGCAGCAAATACATTATTACATTGAATATTAAGAATTATTACAGAAATGTAAATATGTAGCTGTGTAACTTTTTTAGTATCTAATTATGCCTTAAATGAACCAAGTTGATCATACTTTTCAAATGCATGACCTTTTTTCCCAATAGGACCCCAACAGGCTGTACTATGAATCTGCTGAGCTGAAGCTTTTTGAAAACATTGAATGTGAGTGGCCACTTTTTTGGACCTACCTAATCTTGGATGGCATCTTCATCAACAGTCCAGAGCAGGTAAAATGATGATTTTACCTACATTCATTATTTTTTTAATCCATCTCATTCTTGAAATATGAAAGATTATAATAAAAATAAGGCTATTTCTACCCTTTGTTTCTACCAGGGTTAGCCAAAAGAGAGCTAGAATATAATTAGCACACAAAGCATTGAGTGCTACTGAATTGTTTGTCTATTCTTTAGGACACTTTGTTCAGATGTTTTCTAATCAAACCTATTACATGATATATTTTGCACAAGTTGTTTAATTGTCAATTGGCTAAATATTGCTAAAGATACTGAAATCACCAAAATGCTAAGAGTCAGTGGCTAGTACAGATGCTAATGTTATTGCAAACATAGTGCAGATACTGTTGCAGTAAGGTTAATGTTACATTTAGTTATATTAGTAAATGCTGGAATACTCTACACAACTTTTGCACATATTTTTGCCCCAATTTGCACTCTGGAGGAGTCAATGCTAGTTAGATCCAGTCTGCAGGTTTTGGGCAGTTGTGTGGTTGAAAGATTTCACTGGCAGCTGCATTGTACAGTATATGATGGATATAGACGTTTTATCATTTTTTTTAAAGCTTCAGGCTATGATTCTGTCCAGTCGTAGGGTATCAAACATGTTTGATATTTTAAGCCAATTTTAGAACACATTATTTTAATTTGTCATGTATATTCTAGCAATGAGGTTGTGTTGTGAAGTGTGTTGTAATCAGAACAACCTTAAAGTCTGGTAGTATGCAATCCTCAGTCATTTAGTATATGATGCACATTCCTGTAACCATTTACAGTCACATGTAGGATGCCTAGTGTTTTAAAATCTGATGGTAAAAGTTGTGTAGTTTATTTCGGCCTTAAGTGGATTGGAGAGAATTCAGGAGGCTTCTGGCAGCTACTGTAAAGACTTTAGCAAAGGCAAAGCTTTAAGAGTGACTTTCTGGAGGTTTAAAATAAGTCAAACAATATGCTCTCAAGGTTGTGTTGCTCATTTCTGTCCTCTCAGGTCCAGGAGTATCGAGAAGCTCTGGAAGGTATCATGATCAAACAGAAAGATGGTATACGGCTGCTGCCTGAGCTCTATAGTGTTCCTCCTGATAAGGTAAGACATTTTTAAATTGATATTATTTAAAACAAAAAATGGAATATCAGTGAAATTTCACTGGATTCATGTCATCTCAGATTAAATTCAGACGAAATTTGCTTTTTATACATTTGGTAACATCATTTTTTCTCATTATTTCAGGTGGATGAAGAGTATGTTAGTCCTCACACGGTGGAAAGGATCCCAATGGGAAAGTGCCCTCTGAAGTGGGGCCAGTCCCTTTATGTCCTGGGCAATCTTTTGGCAGAGGTGAGAGGTTATAGGTCATGTCTTTGCTATACTTTATACATGTCTTTTGCTTCTTTGAAAGCTTTGTACCAAGCACTAGTTGCGTTTGACTTTCTCATTGTCATTTTGATGGACAAGGGTGTAAAAAAATGCCATCTTAATCTATAATTACCCTTCATTTTCATATTTATATATTAATAAGACATTTGATTGAATTAAAAAAAAAAATTTGAATGGAAAAAAATCATTAACTTAAAGGTTGAGCCTATAGACTAGATTATGCATTTATTTATTTGCAGCATGCCCTCCTTCTGCACCAGTGGCCACCAACCGGACAGGGGTGGGAATTACACTTACAAGTTAGAGTAGATCACCCTCAGTATAATCTGTCAAAATGACGGACGGCCTTCCGATATTTTTCAATCAGTCAATGACGTATAATATTTAGTTAACGCGATCTTTCGTACCAAGTTATATTTTAGGAAGTATGACAAACACCTCCTTTCCTATCTATTTCAGGGTTTTTTGGCTCCCGGAGAGATAGACCCTTTAAACCGCAGGTTCTCAACCATCCTTAAACCGGATGTTGTTGTACAAGGTATTTTTCAACATTTTTTTTACCAATATCTGATGAGATGCATTGCATGGTTAAAATTCATCTTGATGTTTGCATTTTTTTCTGATAAGTGTCCATCCTTGCTGAGAATGAAGATATTAAGGCTCTCCTGCAGAAGAATGGGATTGATGTGGAGACAGTGGCAGACATCCACCCTATCAGAGTGCAGCCATCTCGGGTTCTCAGCCACATTTATGCCAGACTAGGTAGGAAGTGGTACACCATAAAGACTCACTCGATACTAGTATGAAGAAATACAAAAACACACTATTGCTTTTGACAGTCAACTATATTTTTAGTAGACACAAATTTTAGTTTCATGTAATCAGGGTGCATGTGTGTGTGTGTGTGTTTGCCTCTCTCCAAGGGCGTAATGAGAGACTGGGGCTGACCGGCAGACCTTACCGTAGGATTGGCGTGTTGGGAACCTCCAAGCTTTACATCATCCGCAACACCATCTTTAGCTTCACACCTCAGGTTCTTCATAATGTGCTGAACTAGGCATGTTTGAGCCTTATGTTGACTTAGAGAGCCACTGCTTATCACCCAGCAGAAGTTAAATAAAAATAAGTTGGTGAGGCAGAAATTACCCACATAAAGCTTTTAAAATAAAAGGTCAAATGTTTTTCGTCTTCTCTCTTTCTTTTCACATGATTTCACATTACTTCATGTCTCTGGGTTTGTCACGTTGCTGTACTGTAGTTCATAGATCATCAGCAGTTCTATCTGGCCCTGGACAACAAGATGATCGTGGAAATGTTGCGCACTGAACTGTCTTACTTGTCTTCTCGCTGGAGGATGACTGGCCGTCCTACCGTCACCTTTCCTGTTTCACAGACCATGCTTAGTGAGTAAAAACTGGTGCCTCTGATAATGTAGGGTCAACGGAAAACAATATTAAATTTGAAGTGTGTAGGTTTTTCCTCATTTTTTTGTGTGTAACTTCTTAGACCATGACCACACAGACTTGGAACCTGCTGTTCTGGCCACACTTAAGAAGCTTCAGGATGGCTACTTTGGAGGGGCAAGGTCAGATAATAAAAATATATAATGTCATCAACAGTACACATTCTCTCTGCTCACTTGCTTGCTGCTCTCAATTTTGCTAGGATCCAGACTGGAAAGTTATCTGAGTTTGTGACCACGTCTTGTTGTGCTCATCTGAGCTTCCTCGATAGTGGTAAGACACGCTCCAGTAGGGGCTGGGATGAAGATGATGATGTTGAGGACAGCTACTTTAGTGGTGCTGTGCATGACCTGAACTTCAGTGATGGTAAGGGGAAAGAACAAATATTCTGGCAAAGAGATTTTTTTTGACAATGACTTCTGAAATAGTCAGATACTGATGTTGGTAATGTGAGTTGAAGTCCTTGATGTAGGGTTGTGATTTAAATATCTCACATTGGTAATGTGCTGTGTTCCTCTTTGTTCCTTTGTTTTCTAATTCATTAGTTTTTTTTTTTTTTTTTTTTTAACATTGATCTTATGCCTAGCCTACATTTTAGCATACATGTTCCCACATTTTATTTATTTTGATGTTTTGAGTCTGATATTTTGGGAGTTTGTGTAATGGATTTTAAGTACACTAAATGACCGTAACAGTTTTTATATGTAGAATTTGCTGGATAAAACATTTAAACATCTCTGACCTTCAACTCTTCTGGTTTACTTTGGCATCTTAGCCTTTTTTCTCTACCATCATTGCAAAATGTCATTTGCAGTGAGCACTTGCTGTGTGAAAACTGCATCATGTTGTTAAAGATTCTTGCATTATTTATATTACTATCTTGTGATTTTACTTTTTTTTTCTTCAAATTCCTGTAAGAAATTAAATGGATGATTGATTAATTTTAAAAAACAAATAATCTACATGATCAAGCATGAATGATTCTCCAAGGAATGCATTTACCCTTAAGGTGATGATACACAGGGCAACTTTTTTGAGCAATGTTCCTTGGGCACTTTCACATTGAGAATGGGCAACACATTTCTATTTGGATACTTAAGATCAGTCGTGGGCCTCTCACCTGGTTGGCTGTTGACGGCAAAATTGCCCAGTAACATTGCTCAAAAAGTTGCCCTGTATATCATCACGTTTAGACTGCAGGCTGTTACGTCACAAAAACAGTTCTGTTTTTTAGTACTAAAGTCTAAAAACAGAAAAAGTCTAAAAACAGTTCTGTTTTTGTGCATTGCAAACTCTTTTACTTGAGCATCTTGCTGCTCATTGCCACCTCCAACCCAACAACCTCTCTTTTTCTTGTCTCTTTCTTTCTTATCCTGACCTTTCTAACCCTTTCTTTCTCAGATACAGATGATCTAGCACAATACCTGGACCAGCTGTTAACTGCAGCGGTGCCTCAGCGGGGACTCAGAGTCGAGGCAGAGGCAAAAGGACTGAGTCGCTTCAAGGCTGCAGCCACTAAGACACGTGAGATGGTGTCTCTTGTGAACAAAGCCAAGGAGCTCCAAATCCACAGTGAGCTGAACTAATGAACTCTTACATGTTGAAGGGTAATTTTTAGGGATGCAACAACCAACCGATAAGGCAAATAGTCAGCAATGAATCACAGAATTGATTAGTTGGGTCTTTTGTGCTCATAGAATCATTGCAGTAGTAAATATATTTTTATTAATTTGAAAAATAGAGTAGTAGAAATAAAGGGCAGAATGCATGAATGGTGTTATTTTAAAAGCTTCCAGGCTGCCACATAAAGTGATTCAAGAGCATGATCCTTTTTTACACTTAAAGTGATAGTTCATCTAAAAATATAAATTCTATCATTGTATACTCGCCCTCATGTCGTTCCAAACATGTCAGCAAAAGATGTTCTTTTTTTCGGTGACCATTGACTTCCACTGTTTGGACAGAAAAACACTGAGACGTTTCTCAAAATATTGTCCTTTACTTTCCACAGAAGAATGAATGTCATACAGGTTTGGAATGACATGAGGGAAGTTCTTTTGAAGCAAATCAATCAGGCAAATGCTAACAAGGCAAATCGTACACCATTTGGCTGTCTACATTTCTATTAAATTTGGCCTCGTCTTTTTTTTGTTCCTTGTCTGTTTTGCAGATGTGCACATGTATCTTCCCAATAAGCTTTTCCGCTCCCCTCAGCCTGCGCTTAATCTAAAAGATTTCCCGGGACCACGGACCAGTCAGGTCCGATATATGCAGACACACAAATGATCTTTTAAAAATGCACAACTGAGATGACAGAAAACTCTTTAATATGTTTAATTGAACTCTGTAGAGTCCAGATGTGCCTATGGCCTCTGAATGTAACCTGCCTCGGGACACTCGTGGCGGCATTAACTACAGTGGTCTAGTCCAAGTGCTTAAAGACACCGAGAGCCTTCATGATCAGGCAGACATCCTCTTCATCCTTTTCAAAGACAAGTAAGTCCCTTGCCACATGTGAATCAGAGTTATGAGTGTGGACACCTCTATAGAGTTTTTTTTTAATTTTGTATTAAATCTAATGTGTTGTGTGTTTTCTCACAGGGGAATGGATTGGGATACTCAGCTGCATGGGAACGGCACCACTGTTAAGAGTTTGCTGGTGGAGCTCTATGAGAAGGCAGGAGAACTACGCTGCTGGGATCTCATCCGTATGATTTCAGGCATGCTCCGCAAGAAAGTGGAGGAACTGGACTGGGTAAATACAAGCTTGTGGTAAAAGGAACTGTACCGGCTATTAGCATTTCCCACAACTCTTTATGTTAGATTGGCACTCTTACTTCACAGGATAAGATTATTGCACAGTATGTACTTCATGAATTGTTCTGTATTTTGCTTGATGGTCATGTTTGTAGGCCTGCTCAGATTTGTTGGCCCATCAGAAACACTTGACAGTTGGTTTACCGCCAGAGCCCAGAGAGAAGACTATTACTGCGTGAGTTTTCATATTCCCAGCTTAGATGACACTAAAACGCCTGCACAATATTGGTAGATTGTGTGTGTAATCTGGATGTTTCTCTGTAGGCCTTTACCTCTTGACCAACTTGCCTTACTTATTGATCAAGCCAGCGAGAATAACATCACTATCGCCATCCTCACACAGGTTACACGCAAACATATGTTGATTTTCCACTACTGTTCAAAAGTTTTTTTTAGGAATTTATACTTTTATTCAGCAAGGATGCATTAATATTGATCAAAAGTGACACTAAATATATGTTACAAAATAATTTGTTTCAGTGTTTTCTTTTGAACTTTCAATTCATTAAAGAATTCTGAAAAAAAGGATCACGTTTTCCACAAAAATATAAAGCAGATATCAGTTTTCAACTGATAATAATAGGAATTGTTACTTGAGCACCAAACCAGCATGTTAGAATGATTTTTGAAGGATCATGTGACACTTAAGACCGGAGAATTTATGCTGATTACTAAAATCAGCTTTGCCATCATATGAATAAATGTCATTTTAAAATATTCAAATATAAAACAGTTATTTTCCAATGTAAAAATATTTCACAATATTATTATTTAAACTTTATTTTTGATCAACTAAATGCAGCCTAAGTGATCATAAGAGACTAAAAATCCCCCAATATTTTAACCAATAGTGTATGGAAATATTTTAACCAAGAGCACACATAACTTTTTCACTTATTCTGTTGATTGTGGGGGAAAACTATTTGAACATGATAAATTGTGAGATGATAGAACTATTTTTGTCAGTAGATGAAAGCATTATCAAATTAGCCATTATATTTCATAATTCATGTTTTCAGTGAAATTCTGTGTGCTGATTCCGTTCAGGCCTTGCTTATAAAATATTTTTTTCAGTTTTGTTTTCAATGTACATGTTTGTTTTTGTATATGTGTTAGGAGATCATAGTGTACCTTGCAATGATCATCAGAACGCAGCCCAGTTTGTTCAGTGAGATGTTTCGGCTGAGGATTGGCCTCATCATTCAGGTTATGGCAACTGAGCTGGCCCAATCTCTAAACTGCTCAGGTACTGCATTTATCATTCATTATGTGTTCATAGTGCACTTTATGAGATTTGAGGATGTTTGTGTATATATATATATATATATACACAAACATATATATATATATATATATATATATATATATATATATATTTTTTTTTTTTTTTATGTTTGTATAATATCTGATATATATTATGTGTGTTGAAGGTGAGGAGGCCACTGATAGTCTAATGAAACTGAGTCCCTCTGAGTTGAAGAATCTTCTCCACCACATTCTGAGCGGCAAAGAATTTGGTGTTCAGAGAAGTGGTGAGTGACTTCATGAAAATAACTGTTTTCTGTACTTTTGAGCTGGAACATTTTAATTATACGGGTCAGTACATTTAGCATTTTATTTAGCATTCTCTGGTTGGGTTGGTTATCTGAATGCGTGCATGTTTGCTGTTCAGTTCGTTCTGTTGAGCCCGGCGCCAGTCCTTTCATCTCCATCCATGAGGTCGGCAATGTTGGTGCCACCAAGAGTGAGCGTGCAGGCATCAGCAAACTGAAGAGTGACATGAAGATGGTAGGCGACTGCACATCCAGAACCAAAAACTTACAAGCCAGATATTACAAAAGCACAATTATAAGACCGAAAAATGAAACCGTGTAAACACTATAGCTACTATGTCTTGTCTCTATGTTTAATAGTGTTTAAATGTTTTCAGCTGGAAGATCACAGATTGTCATGGTCGATCCAAAGTAAGGTGATGTGTCTAATGAGCCGTTTGCACTCAGACTCATGTAATGTGGTCTAATCTCAAATTAAGTTCAACAACTCAAAAATGTCAATGCTCAATTTGGTTATGGGATGTGTTAATGTTATGGGAGGAAATCCACTGTACATCTAAAGTTAAATCTGGATATTGCATTAAAGAAAAATGTACAAGTTTCACGAGGTTTGAAGGTGCATGGCATGGTGTTTAATTCCATGGGTAATGTGAATATAATTGTGGAAGGAGGCTCAAAAGAGTTTCGTCATGTAGAAAGTTTGCAAAACTGTCCATCCCCGTGTCTGTCTTTTCCCATTGTAGACATTATCAGGTCAATCCTTCGACACTGGAAGTGAATGGACAATGGAGTCAGGGGTAAGTGCTTAGTTCTTCAAAGCCATATTTACCTTTTGCTTAGATTTATTGAAGGGTAAGATTAGGCTACAAAGAGTTGCAAATTGTGCAAATAGTCTGTGCCTGAAAAATAATTTAATAATTCAATGTGCTGTAGGAATGAGTCCAAAAACCCAGAACTGAGTTAGTATTTTTGCTCTTATGGTTCCATCACCCCCAAGTCAAAGTTTTTTTTTAAATGGGTTAAAAGCCTGAAATAAGGTCTGTGGTTAATACTAGCTCAAGATATTTTCATGTTTTATTGTACGACATAAAATACATCAGTTAAACCGAACTTGTGAGTTTAAGTGTCTTGAGTGTTTAAGACTGTTACTAACAATTGACCAAATGGGGCTACAAAGGTTGTCTGGGAAATTAAACGTTATCGCGCCGAACAGGTAAATTCATCTACTCTCTACTCTGCATTTACAGCCTTGTGTTTACACTCGCATCCTTGCAAACTATTATAACTCAAACTCTCAAACTTGTAGATTTTAAATAAAGATATAAAGAGTTTCCAGAAGCTTAGTGGTGGTGAGATTTAAGTCATGTGACTGTGGTCTAGTTCGTTTATAGCCTAACTTTAGCATTTTACTTTTGCTGATTGTATTTACGCTTCAAAATTCATAAAAGGTGTTTACATTTGTGAAGATTATATTGATGAACAAAATGTATAAGAATCATAGACTTTTGTTTTTTCACAGACCTTATTTCCTCAATAATTTAATGGTCAAATCCGGTGGTCTTTTTTGTCGAGGGAACCAGGTTGATGTTCTGGGTTAGCCTACAAAAAATATGTCATCAATGCAGCACTCTGTCATTTTAATAAACCTTATGTTACATATAAGTTTATTATTTTAATAAACTTGTTACCACCACCTTTCTTTAATGATGTTCCTATATAACCGGATGCAAATAATTCTAACCACTCTATTAATCCAAGTCAAACTTGGTGTCCGTAAACACCAGAATAATGAAGTCACATGCCTTCCTAATCACCAGATCAAAGTTTTGTCAAGTAGATTTTCATTTTATTTGTCATGAAGAAACCATTTCTTGAATAATACAGTTCGTCATACCACTAACCAAGACATTGCTAAAATTATTGACATGTGCTAAAATGTGACTTGCAGAGGTACTGGATGCCTTCAATTGATGGGTTTGACAGCTCGGTGAGTGTCAGTGTGTCCCGGGACAGTCGGCAGGGCCAGTGGCTGCGCAGAAGAAGGCTTGATGGTGCTCTCAACAGAGTTCCTGTAGGCTTCTATCAAAAAGTCTGGAAGATTCTACAGAAGGTTAGAAGAATTAAAGCAGTGTTATGTTAATGACCTGTTAATATGTTAATAGTTTGAAAAAATACTGGACCTTGATCAACCTCATTTTGCAATGCGGAAGTAAGCTATTTTCTGTGATTTATGAGACCTATAAGAATAACAAGTGCTGTAAATGGTAAAAATATAGGCTCTACAAATCAAGTGATTTATAATTACGACAATGCTTTAAAATAATATTGCAATATCAAGCATCATAATGAACTGTTTTGTACAGCTAAAAATAACTAAGCCGATGATGCTGGAAGCCTTGTACATTCAAGTTACAAATTATCTTGTCTGCTGTTATGTTAAAAATAGCAAAATATTTGTATGCAAAATAGTGAAATAATTATTTTCTTTTCTCTCTGCAGTGTCATGGCCTTTCAATAGAAGGCTTTGTGCTCCCATCTTCTACTACAAGAGAGGTTTGGGATCTTTTAAAAATCCTTTAACATGTTGCACTAATTGTTTTCTGTAACTTTGACTGTAAATTTCCTTCTCCACCACTCTCCCTCTCTCCAGATGACCCCGGGTGAGATTAAGTTTGCGGTACATGTAGAAAGGGTGCTGAACCGTGTCCCTCAGCCTGAATATAGGCAGCTGCTGGTGGAAGGGATCCTGGTACTTACAATGCTGGCTGATGTGGACATACAAAGCATTGGCAGCATCATCCACATAGAGAAGGTTGTTCACATCGCCAATGACATGTTCTTCAAAGACCAGGTATGGGTATTTAACTAAAAAAAATGATGTATGTGTTATCAACAATATATTATCAACAGATATTTAAAAAAATCTCTTCTCTCTCCGTCCTGCAGAAGGATCTAGGTGCAGAGGACAGTACTTTAGAAAAGGATCACTCTACAGGCATCTGCCGGCTCCTGTATGATACTGCACCCAGTGGCCGCTTTGGCACCATGACGTACCTCACTAAAGCTGTGGCTACCTACGTCCAGGACTTTCTGCCTAGTGGTGCCTGTACCGTACAGTGATACCATTCAGTTTTTAAATAGTATAGTTTTTATTGAATAGTGAAAACACCACTGTTTTAGAGCAGTTATTGAGATATTTGTGTGAGGTGGATGATCAAAGCAAAATATGTAACCGTTTTGAACAAGACTGAATAAACTTGTTGACCACATGCTTTGGAAGTTAAGTTTGATGGTGTTGTCTTGTCACTCAGTAGTCCTTTAATGGGTTCCCCATAGACCTTATAGTCAGGGTGGCGGCATATTTAATTTGTGACAGCAATGTAAATGAGCCAGTGTGTATTGAACAAAATGCAGATTATTCAGCTGATGAAAGTAAAACAAGTAGTGTTTGTATTTTGAAAATCACATGTGAGGATGTTGATTAGTTGCATGCCATTGTAAAGACTGTAGGTGTATCCCTTACAGCCTCATTTTCATCCATGTAAAATGTAATATGGTGTCTATCCTGACTTAGGTCTATTAAGCATGAAACTCAATTTTGTTCTTTTTTGTTTTTATTTGCCAGCATATAAATAAAAACGTACTGCATAAAATATCATGAGTATGTGTTTACAAATTACAATCCACAACTAATGGAGAGGTGTGACTTATAGATGTGTTTTAGACTTAGCATTCTAAGTCTTTACTTACTAAGGTCTTTACTGCTGTTTTACAAGTCAATAGTAGATGTTTGTTTATACTTGTATAGAAAGCCCTAATGGGATAGTAACACATTACAACTGAATAAAAATGACATTTAAATAAACTTATTTTATTTATTGAATTATTCAGATATTTGTCAGTTGTTACTGTTTCCCTATCAAAGAAATTCAAAAACATCACGTTATCTTTGACAAACATCATTACAGTATCTTGATAGAACAAATCTGGACTTTTATTTTGAAATAACTGACGATTATTGTTGTTACGTTCATTGTCAGAACAGCCTCAGCGCACCGAAACAAGGGTCTGTGTCGGTTTATGAGGAGCTTTGATTTTAATAGTTAGATTTTAAATGAGTGATAAAAGCGACAGTAATAATGATAAAAGCAGAAATCGCAGTGTGGTGTATGTTTACAGTCTGGAATACATCCAGACATGTGACTTGCTGTCTAAAGTGCCAAAACGGGTGAGATGACCTGCACTTCTCACACTCTCAAACACAACACACACATCTGTCTTCAGCCGGATTGATGCTTCATACTTCACCGCATTAAGTTACATACAGAGACGTAAATAATTCAAATGGAATCGCGATTGACTGAGCTAAACCGCTGGTATTCTTTGAATAACTTTGGAATATCATGTAAATACGGTAGTAGCCTACATTAATGTGTTAATCAATTAGTTAAATATATAATATATGGAATATATAAAGACTAATTTCTGAATTTCTTTACTACTTTCTTTCTCTCACAGGCGAGTATGGTGCATTCACTGATAGAGGCGTATGGCTTATTGAACTACATGAGGTTCAGTTTACATCATTTTCATTTCAATGTGTATTTTTTAAATACGTAAATAATGTTAACGGATGATTATGTTGTTGAAACTGTTTTGTGTGGTTTTTAGGGTGGTAAAGCCACATGCGGCTTCAATAGAGGAGATGGCCGTGTTTCACACAGACTCTTACTTGCAGCACCTGCACAAGATCAGCCAGGACGGGGACAATGATGACCCTCAGTCTGTTGACTTTGGACTGGGTGAGAAATGAAATTCAGATGATCAGGCATTATTTTTTTTAATCAATATGGACTCTTTTCGCTGTTTCCAGCATCTTTTACTCTTCTGAGAAGACATTTCACCAGATGTTGGCTGTAGGAATTTGCTCCCACAAGAGCATTGAGATCAGGCACGGGCAGATTGGCCTCGCTTTGCATTTGCACGGCTTTTGGCTTCATCTTCATAAACCGATTTTCATAAACCTTTTTTTTTACGTTTGCAAACTTTTTGAATCCAAGGACCCCACTATATGATAACCCATTCCTAAAATGTAAAGGCAGCTATATATTTTCATGTGAAAAGACAATTATATTTATATATTCATACACGCACACACACACATTCAAGTAGCTTTGTCATCATTGTACCAGAAATACCAGGGAAAGTCTCAGATTCAAGAACTCCTGCCATAATCGCATTTTTTTATTCTCGCTGAAGGCTTATCTTATAAAATTAATTTCTGTTTTTTTTTTATTAAAACTATTACCATAGTTAAAAATATATAATCTCCCTCAAATTTTTTGCAGACCACCTAACACCCCCTCGTTTCCCTGGGGATTCCCAGAACCCAGTTTAAACCCCTCTGAATTAGAAGTAGGCTTCCGGAATAGTCAACCAAGCCAATGGTGTCCCTTTTGCTAGTGCATGCAATGCCCTCTTGCTTACAGCAGTGGGCAATATTATACTTGAATTTTTCTCAGACTTTCCAGTTATTATAATCAGTGTTTAATTTTTGCACTGGATCACAGCCATGTGTAATTTAAATGCCTGACAAACTGACACATCATGCTAATCTCCAGGGATAGAGAATAGTGTTATTGTTTTTGAGAGGGAAACAAAGCTTTTGCCAAAGGATCTATTTTAATGTAGCTCAGTGTTTATTGTTCTTTCTCACCCTCCCACTCTGTGACAGACTATCTTTCCTCTTAGTTTCCTTTCTACAGCCCATCCCATTGTCTCTCTGTTATCAAACCCCCCTCTTGACGCTCTTTTTTGTTGTTGTTCAGGTTATGATTGTCCGGTGGTGGAAGGTATTTTTGATTACGCGGCCTCCGTTGGAGGAGCCACTCTGACTGCTGCCCAGAATCTGCTGGATGGAAAGTGTGATGTGGCCATCAACTGGGCCGGAGGGTGGCATCACGCCAAGAAGTAATACAGCACAACAGGCCTTGTGCCCACCCTCTTGTGTTTCACCTCACATCAATCATTGAGATGCCAGTGTCATCTTTAGCATGTTTAAACCAAGTTCAAATTTTTATGTCACAGTTTTTTTGCAGAAGCTTTTTAAATGAGCTTAGTGTTTAGTTTTTGTAAAATGTTTATTATAGATGAATGTTTATATGTGTAGGACATTGTTCATCGGGTCACTGGAGCATCTAATTGATTATGTATTGTTATGTAAGGGATGAGGCATCTGGGTTCTGTTATGTGAATGACGCTGTTCTTGGAATCCTCAAACTGCGGGAGAAGTATGAGAGGGTTCTCTATGTGGATGTGGACCTTCACCATGGCGATGGTAATAACACTTCCATAACAATAACCATAACAACCTGTTGTCGTTAATAGCATTTAACGTCCTTCTTTTCCACAAATAATTCACAAATTGGCTTTAAATTTATATCTGACGTCCAAATCTACATTCATACCTAGAGTGAATGTTAGATTGGTCAGTGACATAACACTCATATTTTTTGGAAATTAGTATATTCAAAAATGCATATAAAAAATTCAATTCATAATGCATGAATATACCTCTTCTACGATGAGCAATTTTTAAAATGTCTAAATTAAACATTTTGAGTTTGACAGGTGGGTTAGGGTGATACAACTGTCCTGATATCTCAATGAAGAAAAAGTCTCATTAAAAGAATGCCATTTTTAACCCTTAAAGGGTTACTTCACCCTAAAATAAAAATTCTGTCAGTATTTTCTAACTCTCATGTTGTTCCAACCCCTTAAGACTTTCGTTCATCTTAGGAACACAAATTAAGATATTTTTGATAAAATCTGAGAGCTGTCTCACTCCTTCATAGGCTGCTAGGTAATTTCATCTGCCAGCCCAGAAAAGTTAGTAAAGACATCGTTAAAATAGTCCAAGTGACTACAGTGTCTCAACCTTAAGTGTATCAAGTGACGAGAATACTTTTTGTGCACAAAAAAACCCCAAAATAACGACTTTATACAACTATTCATTTTCTTCCGTGTGGGCCTCTGACGTTCACTAGAGCGCCACGACGCATGCGTGAGAACTGCGAAGATGTAATGTTTAAAATGGTTCTAAAGTGTGCATTTCCCGGATGTCCGAATTGTGAGAAACCAACGAGAAAACGTAAAAGTGCCTTACCAATGCCGCAAAATGAATTGCTTACCTTTCACAATTTCCCATCAAATGATTGTGAGTGTCATCATCTCAGTTCTCGCGCATGCGTCGTGGCGCTCTCGTGAACTTTTTTTTTTGGGTGAACTAACCCTTTAAGACAGTATTAAGTTCAATAAGTCTCTAAAAATATGATATCATTTGACCTTAGAAATTACAGAAATTAGACTCTGAAATTACACCAGGTTATATTTTCTTTATTTTTGAATATTTTCTTTATTTTTCATTGACCCAGATGTTTAGATATTAGTAGGTCATATTCCTTGTTTATATTTATCTGTTACCGGTTCTGTTTATTTCTCAATTGGAGCACACATCCATCAGTGCAAAAGAGCACTTCCTGTATGCTTTTCCTTGGACATGATTTAATATCCTTCCCCTTAAGTAGACTTCTGCATTGTTTCCTCTCCAGGTGTGGAGGACGCTTTCAGCTTCACCTCTAAAGTCATGACAGTGTCTCTGCACAAGTTCTCTCCTGGCTTCTTCCCAGGTTAGTTCTGCATGCCTCTACGCCTCAGTGAAGACCAGCACGTCTTTTAATTCCCTTAATTGACAGTCATGTTTCAAGCCATGCCAGAGCTGGAGCTGCAGTCTCCACTTCAGCGCCCAGAGTCTGATTACCCAGCTGATAATGGAGACTGGAGCTCTGTGGCTTCTTGGAGACTCTGAGAGCCCCTTCACTAGTTTAACAATAGCACTTGGGAAGGTAACTGAGCAAATGCTCTATGAAGACAAGATATTTAATCAAAACTGAATTATTATTTACTTTATTTATTATTGGCTTGTTTTTGCCAAACACTACATTAAAACATTAATTCATATGTGGACACACTTGGAATCGATTTTCTTAACATTAAATGAAATTAGAAACTGCTCCAGATACTTGTAGTAGAAACTGACTGAATTGAGTAAAACACAATCAAATTAGACTTACTGTCAAAACAACCCAACTAAATCTCTTCAACTAGCTAGCAATAGTGCACATACTTTTTTTTAACATTCTACTAAAGCAAGAAGGAAGAGACTGATCCCTGCACTTGCATTTGCACAGTAATTGCTCTTTGAGTAAAGCTGGGTCATACACGTTATACATTATTCATATATATTAACGCTTAGCAGATGCTCCGCTCTTCAACGCAGTGGTAAAAGACCCCCTAAAAATCCAACCCTAAACATAACTTTAAGCTCCTCCCAATTTTTCATAATCAAAAACATATAAAATAACACTTAATCTCAACAACGTCTCTCTCAATTCAGTTATATGCATAGCATGCTGGGAACTGGAAATTCCCTGCACAGCTTCAGTAATGGTATGGTAATAGCAGTGAAATATGTTCATGCAGTCCCAACACATTTGGATTAAGCAATCGTCTGCTTTGCAAACTTCAATGAACTGCACACCATGAAATTACCTTGTGACAAAGTGTTCAAGAATTCTAGTTAAGTAAGTTAAGCAAGTAGCAAAAAAAAATTTCTTTGAGTATGTAATATCCTTGAAACTGCTTGATCTGAAAGTACAAAGCAAAAGTAAAAGATTGGGGTCGTTAAGATATATCTTTTTAAGTTTATGCTCACCAAGGCTGCAAAAATACAGGCAAAACAGTAATATTACAATTAATAATTAAAATAACTTGTCTATTTTAATATATTTTAAAATTTAATATATTCCTGTGATGGCAAAGAGTGATCCAGAATTTTTTGATGAATAGAAAGTTCAATAAAACCGCATTTATTTGTAGATTTTTTTGTAACATTACAAATGTCATTCCTGACACAATTGAGCAAAAAAAGAAAAGAAAAAAAATATATATATTTATATACTGACCCCAAACTTTTGAACGGTCAATGCCAATTTAAGCGTGATGTAGATCATTTATACTGGCTCAGACATCAGTTTTGTCAGTGATATGAATGAGAGACCATCTTAAGGGCTATCGTTATTATTTGTTTCAAAGGCACAGGTGATGTGACTGACACTGGGCTGGGTAAAGGACGCTGGTACGCTGTTAACGTCCCCTTTGAGGATGGCATACGTGATGATCTGTACTGCCAAACCTTCACCAGGTCTGTAAAGATCCATTAACCAGCCATCCAATCAAGTTCTTGCAATGTTTTTTTTTTTTTTGTCCCTGTGGCTCACTGTTATTTAAACATAAGCATTATTTCTTTTTTTGTTTTTCTCTCAGTGTGATGCAGGAAGTAAAAGCTCTATTTAACCCTGAAGCAGTTGTGATGCAACTAGGAGCGGACACAATGGCGGGTGACCCCATGTGCTCCTTCAATATGACTCCCATTGGAGTTGGAAAGTGTCTAAACTATATACTGGGCTGGGAGTTACCCACTCTGCTACTAGGAGGAGGTGTGTGTCATTGTTTTTGTTCAATTGTATTATGCTCTTAAAAGGGTCCTATTGTGCCCTTTTATGAAGTCTTGATTTAGTTTTTGGGATGTACTAGATTATGCTTTAATGCTTGATTGTTCAAAAAACACATTTGACATTATTACAGCTCCTCTCTCCCCAGTCTGGCCCGAACGCTCCATGTAGTTCCTGTTTCGATGAAGCCCCTCCTTCCGAAATACCAAATGTGCAGTGATTGGTTAGCTGACCCAGTGTGTTTTGATTGGCACCGCATAGCGCGTGTTAGGGAAATGTCCCACCCCTTACCATAACCGCGAACTCTACTTGGATGTAAATATTAAGGAAAAACATTTTCAAACAAATTAAAGCTTGATTCAGACTTAATGTTAGCAAACAATAGGATCGTCCAGAGCGGATTTCATGCACGGACTTTGCAAGCTCTGATTTTCACAGGACGTTTCAGAGTGGTATGTACATTTTAGATAAGATGTAAAACTATGGTAATACAAACAATAATCGATTACAAAACCAAGGTGAATCCTAAGGGGCGGTGAACAGTCCTACAAAAGCTGCAGTAAACACTACATCAACACTAGTGTTGGCTAAAGTTCGTCAGCCTTCGGAAGGTCAAACAAATACATTTTGGAAACGGGGTGGACAAAACAGCATCACTTTAACAGCGACAACACTGTCTTCTCTAATGCAGCTCAACCAGGCCTCGTCCCCTTTTTTTGTTTATTCCATGAGCGGGAAAAAACGCGTTAGTGTCCAAAGAGTCGTTCGTTGTAGTTCTTGGAACGTGGATTCTGTTAAATAAAATATCTCCCTTTGGAGTGGACTTAGAGCTTCGTAACCTTGCAGATCTTTTTTTTTTTTGCTCAAACAGCAACATTACACTCCAACTAACACAAAGTTGAAAAAGTAAAAAAAAAAACATAATAGGACTCCTTTAATATCCAAAAAATGAAAATTCTGTCATTAATTGATGACGTTCCATGACGTTCCAAACATATAAGACTTAAATTCATCTTTGAAACACAAATCCATATGAATCGAGCAGTTTCATCTGCTTATTATGATGACCAGATTTAATTTAGTCTTCTATTCATGTCTTGTGCAATGTTATATGTAAATAAAAGCCTAAATTAAATGTTTATTCTGTTTAACCGCTCGATTCATAAGGATACTTGAACTTTCTGAAGCATGCAAAGTTTGGTTGCGTAGACTTTCAGTGGATGGGCAAAGATGATGAGAGAATATTAAATCATCTATTTATTAGATTATCTTCATTTGTGTTTAGATGTCATGGGTTTTGTACGACATTAGGGTGAGTAAAGGATGACAGAATTTAATTTTTTGGGTGAACTAAATCGACAGACTTTGTCAGCAGTGTTGCCTCAGTTTATTCTTCCTCTATGTCTTAACACTGACAACTCCATCTTCTGTCCTTGTTGCCAGCTTTCTGACTCAGCCAAAAAGTTTATTAGTGTGTTGTTACGGCCGGGTTGGGGTTGGGCTGAGAGAAGAAAGTGAACTTTTGTGATTTTAGCCCATTTTGAAATGAGCTCTAAGCTGCAGACCTGCCCTGCCAAGCTAGATGAAAGGTAGTAATTACACTAGTACAATGAAGCCCTTTTGCTGACTTCAATCCCGCTTCTCTCTCTCTTTCGCATATACAAATCTGCCTCTCTCAGGCGGCTATAACCTTGCCAATACTGCCCGCTGCTGGACCTACCTAACGGGGACCGTCCTAGGACAGACCCTGTCTTCTGAGATCCCAGACCATGAGGTGAGACCCTGTTCCCTCTCTCCTTTCAGCAGCTGTCTTAAACCCCAGTCTCTCCTCCTCTTCCTCTTCCATTCCTGCTGAGTCACCCGGTCTAATCAAATATGTCCAAGCACCTCTCAATAACCGGGTTTGTTTTCATGAAGCGGGGGGGTTGTGCGTGTGCACACCAGTGAAGGGGTCTTAACAATACTACTCTGTCCCTACCGGTTCCATAGAGAAAGAGAATGTGTGTACCCAATTCTGAGTGAGTCTTTTTAAGAGCTTTTTATTCCTTTTTGAGAAGCTTCTGAGGAGAGATGAAGGGCTGGAAAGGCCTTCTGGTTGGTCCGAGAGAGTTTGATATCTCTTTTCTTCCGACTCACAAAGAAGGTCTTTTAATGTTTATAGAGAGCGCTTTCATGGTCACAGCAATAAAAGATTCCCTTGTTTCCTCTGACATGACCTCCTGCATCATGTGGAACTTTGACCTCTCCACAGGACGAGCAACCAAAATAAGGCTGTGTAGATTAGGGGTGGGCGATATACCGGTAGACACGATTAACCAGTAGAAATTTGACTTCCGGTAGAGATTTTGGACTATTGTCTCTATCAATGTTATGCTCATGT
This sequence comes from Meda fulgida, assembly GCA_030578275.1. NCBI lineage: Eukaryota > Metazoa > Chordata > Actinopteri > Cypriniformes > Leuciscidae > Meda > Meda fulgida. Next base: position 20,674,280 of record CM060622.1, on the reverse strand, counting down.
GATGTTGCAGTGCTGCACGGTCAAGGAAGCTTATCGTTTGCATGCATTTTTAAGTGATTTTAAACCGTTGAAGTGTAATTAGCAACGAAAGAGAACTCATTTCAGTATATGCACACACTATCTGAGTGACACTGTTTCTCAGCGCTGTCTGACATGAAGCCGCTGCTCATAGAGCATGTGAGAACTGAACTGAGTGCTTTTTGCCACCTAATTGGGTTTGAACAGTTCAATACACATACCCATGTGTCAAAGTGACCATGTCTTAAGTGCAGTTGGTCTGAAAGTGTTAGTTCACCCAAAAATTTAAATTCTGTCATTAATTACTCACCCTCATGTCGTTCCAAACCCGTCAGATTTTACTTTATCTTCAGAACACAAATTAAGATATTTTTAAAGAAATCCCAGAGCTTTGTGATCCCTCCATCAGACTGCAACGTCATTGCAACTGTCAAGGCTCATAAAGGTAGTAAAGACATCGTTAAAAATGTAATTTTATGAAGCGACGAGAATACTTTTTGTGTGCAACCCCCCACCCCCCCAAAATAACAACTTTTTTCAACAATTTCTTCTCCTCGTCATTCTCCTACGCTTGCCGTAGTGTGAACAGTTCAGTGCCTCTGGGTTCTACATCAGAATGCTGCCTCACTATTGGCTAGCTCCTGCGTCAGCATCACATGCATGTGTCATGTTGCTCATGTGACCATTGTCGGCCAATAGTGAGGCGGGATTCTGGCGTTGAACCCAAAAGCGCTGTATTGCGTTTAGTACGTGAATAGTGTAGGAGATCTGACAAAGAAGAGAAGAAATTGTTGAATAAAGTCATTATTTTTGGGGGGTTTTGCGCACAAAAAGTATTCTTCATAACATTTAATTTGAACCACTGTAGTCACATGGACTATTTTAATGATTTCTTTACTACCTTTCTGGGCAGTGACATTGCTGTCCATGGAGGGACAGAAAGCTTTCGGATTTCATCAAAAATATCTTAATTTGTTTTCCGAAGATGAAAGAAGGTCTTACGGGTTTGGAACGACACGAGGGTGAATAATTAAGTATGGGTGAACTATTCCTTTAAAGTGACAGCATCATTTTATTTACACAGTGAAGACTATGCAGTATTTTTTTTTAAACACTTACTTACACATTTTATGTAGTATTTCTAGTGCTTGAAGTTTTTCAGGTAGGTGTAATTAATTTGTTTCTTTGTTTTGTTGTAGTTTGTTTTCTGTGCTCTTTCTTTTTCAGTTTACATGTCTTCTGGAAGCTTGAGAGTTTTTTTTAGGCTAGTATTAGTCTAATTCTAAAAATTTTGAAGCGTTTATTATGTTTTACTAGTGCCATTTTTTGGAAGGCTCTTAAATCCGTGAAATGGACTTCCCTTATACCATTCACCATTCAGAGGCCAGGGGTCAGTCATTTTTGGATTTATGTATGCTTACCATTGACAATGCTTACCAGGGCTGCATTTATTTGATCAAAAATACAGTTCCTGACCTGTACAGGAATTGTTTTCTATTTGAATATATTTTAAATTATTATTTATTCCTGTGAGGCAAAGCTGAATTTTCTGCATAATTTCTCCAGTCTTCAGTGTCACATGGTCCTTCAGAAATCATTCTAATATGCTAATTTGCTGCTCAGCATTTCCTATTATCATCACAACTGAAAACAGTTTGAAAGAGAAATCTTTTGTATTATAAATATTTTACTGCCACTTTTAATGGAAGTTGGAATGCATCTCTGCTGAATAAAAGTATTTAATAATAATTTAAAAAAAAAGTCTTACTGACCCCAAACTTTTGAACAGTGTATATTTTTCCATCTACTGCATTTGATTGATTTATTGATTGATTAACGCATGCTAAAATGTACAGTAATAACCTAGTAGTATGTAATATGATTTTTATAAGCTACTTCGTAACCCTTGATATCCTTTTAGGGACATGGTCAGAACTCTTCATATTCTCAGGGGTGATTTGGAGTTGAAGTCTGTTTGTCAGTGTTGTCCATATTGCTTATTGTCCAATGTGACTTTTATTGAAAACTGTGCCCTACCCAATTCATCTTAAATAATCTTCAGTCAGTTTGATAAGTAACTTACAAAAAGTACATTAGAGGACTTTTGTTTTCAAAATTGTTGGCATATAAGACACTAATAAATTATATATGAACTTGACAAGTGGGCAGTAACACTGTAGCTTGAAATTTTCACACTTTCAAGGTAACTTTTCACCCAAATAGTTTTGAAAAACATTTTGTAATTTAAAACTTTTGTCATTTTTATTCCAGCACATTGTAGTTTACCTTGTGTGTTATATTATATTATATTATATTCACTATACTGTTGAAATCATTTATTTGGTCCCTAATAAGTTGACAGTCTTAGGACCAACACTCTTTCTCCCCCTTCTCCTCACCTCTTTCTCATTCCTCTTTCTCTATAGCTTCTCTTCTGTTATTGTTCCTTCCATCGGCTTTTCAAAGCATGAAACTCTCTCCTCCCCTCTTAGAGAGAGGAACCCCCATCTCCTCACCAGCACTATTATTGTGTGTCCATCCCAGCCAAACAAAACACTATTTAACTGTAGTGTGAGTCCATAAAGACAAAGAAGGTAGAGGGAGAGAGAGAGTGCGATAAGGCTGTTAAAAGACAGAGAGGCATCTACCAATGGGGGTATAAAAAAGATAGAAGAGTATTGCAGCATAGAAGAAGCTGGGAAAGGAGAGGTGGAACAAGAAGCACTTTGTACCTGTGCAAACTCACTCTCTCTCCTCGAGCCGGTCCAGCTGCTGAGACTCAGAGGCGGCTCAGTCTGGGTCTGCCCTGCCAGGACTGCAAACAATGAAGACAGACTGGAGTGGAGGCATACAACGAGCTCATTCAGGCCCTGTCACAGACACAGAGAGATGAAAAAGTGAGGCTAATATAGACAGTCCTCTCACAAGGGAGAGACCCAGGGCCTTTTATTTAGACCTTAATTGTTCCTCTTTAAGAAGCTGATGAATTGGAAAAGCTTGGTCTAAGACAGCCCTGATATTGGTCTAAATAAACTCCATTGTTGGCATTATAGGCACCATCCTCTGTGAAAGCTGTGTGTCAATCCAGTTTCTTTTTTTTTTTGTCAACCCATTTGCACCAACAAAATATCTCTCTTCGTTGTCTAAATTTGACCTTGGCACGAGACTTAAACCTTGGGAACATGTATCTGATTGAGACGTTGTGATAATCTCTAGATCATCTCTAAATACTCTTTTTTAATTTTTAAATAGAATAGAAAGTTAGCAATAGATGTAGTGAAGTTTTCACCCTTTACATCTCCATACATCATGTGAGACAAGTTCCTGAGATTTGTAACTTCTTGTGGAATTCAATTTGTCACTGGTGAAGTATGTAATTGAAGTTGTTGTGTAAAGGTGAAGTGTGTAATTTTTGTGCCACTAATGACAAGGGTTGCCAGACACTTCTTTTGCCCTAATTTCACAGCATCGATTGAGGTAGAATTAGGCACACACTGCCCTTGAAAAGTTTTGGATCGGTCAGATTTCTTATGTTTTTAAAAGAAGTCTCTTCTGCTCACCAAGGCTGCATTTATTTGATTAAAAATACAAAAATATTTTTGTATTTTTATAGTAATATAAACTGTAATATTGTTGAATATTATGAACTGAAACTGTTTTCTATTTTAATATATTTTAACTAAGTTAAAATGTAATTTATTTCTGTGATCAAAGCTGAATTTTCAGCATCATTACTCCAGCATTCAGTGTCACATGATCCTTCAGAAATCATTCTAATATGCAAATTTAATGCTCAAAAACATGCATTATTATTATCAATGTTGACAAGAGTTGTGTAATTCTTTGATGAATAGAAAGTAAAAGAAAAACAGCATTTATTTTAAATATAATCTTTTGTAACATTATAAATGTTGTTACTGTAACTTGATCAATTTAATTAATCCTTGATGAATACAAGTATTGCTTTCTTTTTTTTCTTTCTCCCAAAAGATAAAATAAAAATTTGTACTGACCCCACACTTTGGAACGGTAGTGTTTAATGTTACAAAAGCTTTCTATTTCAGATAAATGCTCTTCTTTTGAACTTTCTATTCATCAAAGAATCCTGAAATAAAATTGTAAATAACTGTTTTCAACATTGATAATAATAAGAATAGTTTCTTGAGCATCAAATCATCATATTAGAATGATTTCTGAAGAATCGTGTTACACTGAAGACTGGAGGAATGATGCTGAAAATTCAGGTTTGATCACAGGAATAAATTACAGTTTACAATATAATCATATAGAAAACAGCTGTTTTAAATTGTAATAATATTTCACAATATAACTGTTTTATTTTTTTAATCAAATAAATGCAGCCTTGGTGAGCAGAAGAGACTTCTTTTAAAAACATTAAAAATCTTACCGATCCAAACAGCAGTGTATAAAATTGCTGAAACTTTATCATGGTATATTATCACTGTACTAAATTACGTTACAAATACTGGTTAAGAAGACAAACTTAAACTAACGGTGTTATCCTCTTTATAACAAGTTTAATAGCCTTTTCAAAAACCCCCAAAACTTAAACATGTAAATAAAATAACACAACACACAATAAAACTGCATCAAGTAAACGTTTCAAACAGGTTAAAGTGCAAAAGAACAACTATAAAAAACAATAATTAAACCAATATCTAGATCTCTTTCTTGGGCTGGCATATTTAAGTCCACATTTAAAAAGTGTACAAAATGTTAGACAATACATATTCAGTTTTATTGGTGTTTGGGGTTGTTTGAGAAGGACCATTACAAAAAAAACGTGGCTGTTTGAAATATGTAAATACTGTTTGACTTCCTTCTCCGTGTCAGGCGGATGTCAGAAACAGGACAACTTTGTTTTCTGGGGTTACTGTGATATTTCTGTTTTTCTATAAACACCACCTACTGTCAGAGAGTGAATTTTCATTCAGTGTTGTACATTTTAAACACTTAATGCAAATGAAGCTAACGTGTGTTCTAAAAATCAAAACAATTTTTACTTTTCATTGAATTGTTCATTGTATTTTGAAGTGCTCATGATAACAGTACTGTACTACTGAATAGTTCATAGTTATGTGTATAATTTACAGTAATAGAAGAAAGTATTTTAACATAACACTTGCACATCACACCTTAATATGTGAACCAATGTTGCTGACTTTCTCAGTGTGACTAAAGCTCTTTTTTATTTTTGTCTAAGAAAGGTGAAACTGAGAACAGAGTAAAGATTGAACAGTTGGCAACTTGGCATAGTTGTTTACTGGCAGCATCAAAATAGCTGCATTATATAAACCGTTAAAGGGATAGTAAATTTAAATTCTGTAATTTCTGTCACATTGTTCCAATATATGTGTGACTTTCCATTTTCAATGGAACATAAAATATATTTTGAGAAAATGCTGCTCCCTCACCGCTCTGTGGCCAGTCAACATCTGTACGTCCTCTCCTTTTTTAAAAACTTCTTTTCACTTGTTTCTGGCAAGTTATTTTCAGCACAGCCCAGTGAAATAACAAACACCCAGAGCTCTGTTTCCCCCCTGCAGCCAGATCTCTCTCTCTCTCTCTCTCTCTCTGCATCATTTCCCCCAATTGTACAAGCAGCGTCTCTTACAGAAAAACTTCAAAATACCAGCGAATGACTGAAGTACTCCATCCATGATCTCAAACACTTATCCAAAGAATTTACAGGTTCATACACAGGTGTATTGTTTATTCATGAGCTCAGTCAGCACAGTTACGCTAGTCAAACAGTGCTAAAGGGATTGTAAGGTCTTCTGTCCTGTCTGAATAACTTGAGGAGGGGTTAAAGACCCCATTGGGCAGAGCAGGGACAGACAGTTCTGACCCTTTAGAGGAGATGTGAGTGGATTTAGAAAAGTAAAGATGTTTGAATGTGGAACCGTTTTATATAAGCATGTTCCCCATGCAAATTGATTTGTATGTACCTATAATGCACAGCTGGATAGTTCGCCATCACAGTTCAACTGGTTTAGTTTCTTGTATCTCAAGTTGTGATGTTACTACCTTTAGAATTTGTGAAATGTTCCTTCAGAAATCTTTTTTTGATGCACGTACACATGCGCTCATTGGCTGCCAACTTTTTCATGCCGAGTTCAACAGGATGCTGTGAGTGCCAGTAGTGTTATGTTTGCATTGTCTGTAGTTTTGCCCTTTGAACCAGCTCTGGTACTTCACTGTAAAGTGCAAGACAGACAGACTGGCTTGGCTCATTACCGCCTGCACGTACTGACTGTTCTAGAAGGGAAGCGTTTCAGACAGTGCAGATGGTGTATGTCCACCCATGTTATTTACTTGAGATAATAATAAAATACACCCTCTGTTCAGTGCTTCTGTGAATTTTACGACAGCTTATGATTTCATAATACTTAATGTTTTTCTGACATTTAAGCATACAAGACTACAGACTTTAAAATCAGATGTTACTTAACATCTCCAGTCTCATTTATCTTGAACAAAACGTGTGATGTTACAACAGCAACAATCAGTGTGGCCTCTATATCTCCTTCTGTGGGTGGGACTTTTTGTTCCGTTGCGTCTGGGAAGTAGCTGGCTCCCAGAATTCCGGAGTGGAATAAATGCTGGAAATGAGCTTTGGCGAAGTCCATAATGGAGGTTGGGTGGTGTTGATGGTTAAGTGGTTAAAGTTCAAAAGGTCAGGAGATGAAACCTAAACTCACCTTTATGATGAGCCACTCAAGGAGACAATGACGTGCCGGTTATATTTTTACTCTGAGCATATCAGTTTTTTCTGCTTTGTTATGGAGGGAGTTATTGACCTTATTCTGTTATGTCCAATTTGTCTAACTTTATCTTTTACTTATCAACTTTGCCAGTTTGCCATCTAATTGTTGAAATAAGTACATTTTTCTCAATGTGAGAAATGTTTCTCAATCATGGTGGTGTACAAACAACACAATAGTTCACCCAAAAATAAACATTCTGGCATCAGTTACTCACCCTCATGTCATTTCAAACCCTTATATATATTTTTTTTCATTTTGTTGACAATAAACAAGCCAGAATGAGAACATGAAAACACAAATTAAATCAACTCCCATCCCACCCAGCAACCCCACGGTCTCTTTACAATGGGGTACATAATGGATAGATAAGTTAACAGAAAAACAAAGCAACAAGAATGATAAAACATAAATAAAAAGACATAAAACAAAACAAGAAGAGGGATAAAGTGTTAAGGTATTCAATCTGAGTCCTGATCATTTTGCTTTGTGCAATATACTTGTAGATCTTCTCAGCAGCTATAGTCCAGATTTTTCCAGAGTTCACCCAAGCTGTGGATATTTCCAACATTATAATGTCCCGAAGTTGAATCAACCACTTGAATATATCCAGGGTATGTGGTGGGAGCCAGTGTTGAGCTATCAGGTTTTTTTTTTTTTCAGACGTCAAACCAGCCAGCCAGACAATTTTTTGAAGTTTAGAGAAATCAAACTTTGAATCATCATTCAGTAATAATACAAACGGGATCACCGGTATAGGATATTCAATGATTTTCGATAAGATAGCACATACCTCATTCCAAATTTGTTTTACCTTTTCACATTCCCACATCATATGGAAAAAGGATTCAAGTTGTTTGTCAGGACATTTATCACAAAAGGGACTAAAGGAGGAGTCAATACGACTCTTGTTAATCTTTGAAACATGAATGATGAGATTTCTGTCCCTCTACTGAATGTTCATTTTGATCCCCCAGAACTTTGATGCTTCAGAAAGTTAAAAAAAGACTTTGTAACCCTATTCCATATGAACCTAGCGTTCTCTGAAGAGACACTAGCTTTTATTCACATATAAACATTGATCAACGCACATAGAGCACATCAAATACGGTAAAGAGAAGGTCAACCTGTATTTGCTTGAAACATGAGAACAAACCTAATTGGTTCTCACATGTCAAGCATGTTTGAGCTTCCTTGGATCAAACCACTTGATTCATATGTATAATATTTACAATGTCTTTTTGAAACATCAAAGTTGTGGTGGAATTGACTTTCAATGGAGGGACAGAAATCTCTCAGGTTTCATTATAATGTCTTCATTTGTGTTTCAAAGATAATCTAAAGTCTTATGGGTTGTGTTTGGAACAACATGAAGGTGAATTATCGATGACAGAATTTTTATTTTTGGGCGAACAAACCTTTAGAAAAACTTAAAATAAAAAAAGTTCCAATGTGATCTTAATGTGGTCCAAACCAAACAATGCAACAGAGACTGGACACTGGACACTGCTGTTTCAGATTAGGTTGAGCATGGGAAAACAAGTGGCACACTGTGGTGTCCTGTGTGTGGGAATGCTTACTAAAAGCATTGTAACTTATTATGTATGAAGATCTGCACACTGTTTGCCAAAAAGCTCACATCATTTTATTATACAGAGGCCACAAATAGACCAAAGTGCAATGTGCAGCAAAACGTTTTCGGGTTCAACCCTTCATTAGTGCCTTGTGCTTCCAAGTATCCACCTGCACTCATTTGCAAGCTTATTACCGTAATCATTATAATACATCGAAGATGGACTTCGCCATATATACAATTATACAATAATACACACAAACATTACAACTACACAAAAATACACACATACTACATTCAAAACATTTAAAAATTCTAAAAGTGTAACCATAGAAATTCTTGTTATACATTCATTAATCTCATAATTTAAATCTCAAAATAAGTGTTTTATTACAATATACATTTCCAATACCACTTGATTAAACACTGACATACAAGAACAATTGAATTTATATTTAATTTATATATCTAAATATATTGATAAATAGACATTGTTAAAAATGCATGTGAATGTCAATAAATAAGCATTCTCAAAAAACAATTAAGAATTAATTCTTCATGCCTAGAGAATATATACATCTAAGGTCAAAAATCCATTTACATTGTCCCTGTTGAAGTCTTCGTTCCATATTCCCACCTCTACGAGACTGTGTTATTTGCTGTATAGCTACTAAGTTCAATTCAGGGACTGAGTGCGACATTTCACTAAAGTGACGAGCAATTGAACATTTCTGGTCTTTTTTTCTTATCGCACTTGTGTTCTATAATATGTCAATATGTCCTAATATGTCTATTTGTCTTGCCCACATATTGTTTTTTCGCACGAACAAGACAACAAATATATTGCATTAGTAGAAGTGCATGTAATGTGTATATTTTTACATCCCAGCCGGTTTTGGATCTACTCGCCTAAAGCCTTTTTTTCATTAACTTCTCCTGGACGAGTATTTGGCGCTCTGAGATTTCTTTTTTTCTAACTATGTCAATCATTGTGCATCCTATTTCACATTTCTTGAGTGTGCGTAAAAAACGTGTAAAAAAAAAACTGCACACATTCACATACATAATCCCTAGCATGTTAGAGCACATTGGGACCGGAGGTAAGCCGGATAAACAAAAGAGTAGTAATTGAAAGCAGAGTTGAGCTAATTCATGTAACACACATTCAACCAAATCTGATCTCTATCCAGTTTATACATCAGACACCCCACCAACACAATGCAGAGTTGCAGACCGTGTTTTTTGAATGAGCAAGGCAATATGCCTGACTGTCTTTTTGGCCAGTCCCTAGAGTTTCCATTTCAAAATCATAATGAATCGCTAATTGAAGCATATTCATGATATGGGAAACTTTAACTGCTTTTGGCTTGTCTTTTGATCTAAAGGATCAGGACACTGACAGAGCATAGCTATCCAATATTGAAGAGAGTTTATGTATGTGTGTGTGTTTGGAAGAAAGTTGTAAGTATGACTAAACCTTCCCAAATTTACTCAAGTATATGCTGCTTACTAGCTTTTTCTTGTTTCTTTGAAGGAAACCTTGATCGCATTAAAAGGTCATTAGTGAAACTGATTAGCAGATCTCTGTCCTAGCTTGAGAAATGTCGGCTTGCAGCATACACACAATGCTATTTTGATTGATGGCAAATTAATTAAAGGGGCATGGTTTTCCCAAAAATGAATATTCTGGAATCTACTGTGCAACATATAGTCAAAGAATATATTTTGACGAATGTTTCAACTGTTTTTGTTTATAAGAAAGTCAATGTGGTCCTAAACAACTGGACTCTCATGAGTTTGATTGCATGATGAAAAACATGCATTTTTCTAAATATCTTAATTTGCATTCTATTGGTTTGGAATGTCATGCGAATCTTAATTTTTGGGAGAACTGTCCCTTTAAGGAAATTCATGGTACAGCAAAACCTTTAATGCTCACAATATTTCTTTTAAAGTCTTTTAAAACAGATGAAATGATAAAAAATAATGATGTGCATGGATAAATTGCTTATAATACACTGCAGAGTTCCATAAAAAATATAAGAATTGTCCATTTTGATTTCATGCTAACTTTAAGTACTTTCTTATCACCTCTAATCCAGTACTTCACTGAATACGGCCCAGATTATTCCCTGGAGATCAGCCCGAGCTGCCGACCCGATCGCAACGAGAGCCAGCATCTGGAGCGGGTCATCAGCACCATCAAAGGTAATTGCCTTGACAACAACCAGAACCTCACCATACACAACACTGAACCCGAATATCACCCTTTCTCCACACTTAATCCAATACCATTTCCACAGATGGAATTACTTTTGTCCATTTCAAAGCTGGTTAAAATAGTCAAAGTAATAGTCTGTTTATTTAGAAAACCATTGATGATAGGTATGATGGTGTGTCAGTCATTCATTCATTCATCCAGCTGTCTCTCTGGCCTCTTCAAGAACTTTGCGTCCCACCCCCCACCAGTGACCAGGGAGACCTTTAAACAAACCACAGTTGTCCCCTGTGACTGGCTCTCCTCAGCTGTAGAAAAGAGAAACATGTCTGTTTGATGTTCCCAGTCATCAGTAAACAAATAAGCAAAGCATTCTTAGGAACTTGAAGCTGAAGTCTCAGGAGAGAGGCTGGGATGAGAATGAGAACAGACTAAACTAGAAACATTTGCACACTGTACGTGCAGGGCTCCCAGACACGCACTTATCCAAACTTTTATGATATGTTCCTTGACAAAGTGTCTGGTTAATCCCTTTGGTCACACAAGGTTTTGTTTTAATGTTCTTTATACAGTACAAGTTATCACTTAGTGTACTTTTATTGTGCAACTGTGCTTAACTGTGTGTGTGTGTGTGTGTGTGTGTGTGTGTGTGTGTGTGTGTGTGTGTGTGTGTGTGTGTGTGTGTGTGTGTGTGTGTGTGTGTGTGTGTGTGTGTGTGTGTGTGTGTGTGTGTGTGTGTGTGTGTGTGTGTTCGTTCGTTCTCTTGCCTTTTCACCTTCTTCAGGGACAAAGGTCTTAAGACTCAAAACATGTTTCAAAGCTATGTTGAGAACATTTCAAATACCCCTTGGATGTAATAAAAGAAAGTTTTTTCCAATTGAGCTCATTCAAACATCTGTGTGAATGGGCAAAAATCTGGAAGTGAAAAAGGAAAAGCTGTGTTCAGAATTTTAACACATTGGCATTGTTTGTGAATAAGAAGAAATGTAATTTAGAGAAGCGAAAAAGGACAAAAGAAGATATTTTGAAGAATGTTGCAACTGTTTTTGGCCATACATAAACCAGCATAATCCACCAGCAAGAACCAGGTGCTAGTTTAGAGCTAGTGCTATTGCCGGTTCGGAGTTGGTTTGACTGACGAGCTTTCTAAGAACTGGTTTGCCTTTCCACAGGCCAGAGAGCCACCAAAGAGCCAGGTCTTACGTCACTGTATACATCTCATGTTGTCCAGCAATGCTAGCAAGGCAGCCCCAAAAACAGCAGGCTTGTTCGAGGTGCATTGGCTTCTCGCAGGCTGATCGGCGCATGACATCAAAGCACTGCAAAAGTGATCCAAAAGCACAAGGAGTCGTATGATCTCCACACACTTCCGCAGCTCCGATCGGTCCGCGCTGCTCCGATGCATCTCGAACAAGCCTTCTATCAACAATGGCGGTCGTTGCGTTACTATTGATGCTCATGGCTTTGCGAACCTAACGTACATCGGCATCCAAACACGGCGAATACAACGCGTTCTTGCAGCTCGCCGTAACTTGCAAATACGGAGATTACAATGGAGCTGCTATTAGCTCGATTAGCTGCTATTTAAAAAATGGCGGTCACAAGTTTCTGTTCGTCTTGTTGGTCACGGTAACCCCGCCCCCAGCCCCTAACACAAGCGGTTCTTACTTCTAGACCAGCAATGTTTTGGTGCTACTTAAGAACCACTTTTCCTGGTTCAGAGCTGGTACTTTGGGTATCGAAAAACAAAGAACTGATTTGAAACTAGGCTCTAGCTCCGAACCAGCACCAGCACTGCCTTGGTGGAAAAGGGGTAACAGTGAAAGCCAAAGGGGTCCAAGACAACATTGGACCCACTGTTTTTCATAGTATGGACAATCTTCTTTTGTGTTCATGGGTAAACGAAGATAGAATGTTCATTTTCGATGAACTATCCTTTAAAGGAATAAGTGTCCCTCTCGTGTTGACGGTTTGTGTTCTTATCACCTCACTCCTTATGGGATGAAGTTGACCTGTTTAACCACCCTTGACTTGTTCAACCCATGGGTTTTAATGTCAGTACTCCTAGTCACATCTGCTCCACCTTAGCTTCAGTCTACGTGGTGTTTCAACTATGACTAAACATTTCTTATTGATCTTATCGTTCCGGTCCCTGCTCTGGCTAACGTCTTCTCCACTTTAATCTTCTTGACAAAAGGCATCAGATCTTTGCTGCTGACCTAAAGGTCCCTCAGAGGTCACCACACCTCACCGTAAGAGAAGCGGAAGTACAGTCTGACACCTTCAGTTCAGCTCAGTTAGAATCACACTTGGTTAGAATCCCATTGTTGCTTTACACATTAGTCCCCTTTCACAAATACAGTCTTTACTGGTAAAATAACCATTTAGAGATCATGTGTAAACAGGACATTTTCAAAAATACCGATGAATCCGTTCTGTAAATTTTCTGGGATAAAAAGTAAAATGAATGGTATAAGGGAACAGGATTACCGGTAAAAGATCAGAACGCACTGATGTAAGAGGTTTGCTAAGATGTAAAGCTCTGTTTACAAGTAAGCTTTGCTGCTTTTACCGGTAATTATTTTTCTGTGTAAACATGCACTGAACGGACTTCTGACCATTGCACCACGTCTCGGGCTGAAGACCCTGCCTTATTTTCCATTCATCAGCGATGCAGGTCTGCAGTTATTTTTTTCATACTGGAGCCTATAACAACTGTATTATAACTACAATATTTTGCATCTTGTTTTTTTAAGAGCAAATCTGCATTCTGTTTGATCATCCTCTTAAGATTTGCGTGCTCCACTGTGCATGAATCGGATGAGAACATGGACAGTGAACACAAACCATTGCTCACGGGCAATATCCAGTCAATTAAATATGAATGCGCATGATTGGGAGTTTCGCGTGAGGGCGAAAAAGTTCCCCACGCAGATTTCACTGGTGTAAAAGCTGGTCTCCCGAATTTGCCGCATTCAAACCAAGCAGCTTTCTGTTGGTCAATAGAAAGTGGACATTTTACTGAAATGTCACTGTGACCAAACATTAAAGGAGAACTCCGGTCAATTTTAACGTTGAGCTCATTTTTTTGTACATTTGGAGTGTTGTCAGTACAGACAAAAACAACAAAAATCGGTGTTACCTACACCGTGTTATCCTCTTTTTAAAATTCACACCCTGTTGACTTCAATGGGGCAAGTTCTAAATCTGCTTTTAGCCTCTTAACATCCTTGAATTGTCATTACAAGTGCACAGCCATGTGAGTGGTGTTATTAATAGTGACCACGGTCAATCTGACTGCAGTAGATGTGAAAGATATTAATAAAAATGATGTTAATTCAGCTAGCTCACATACCTGTATTTACTTCCTGTTTTCGGTCGAAGTCCACAGTAGTCGATTGTCGAGTTCGCGCGCGCGATTATTGGTAACTAAGCAACATCATATCATAATGTCATAGAATATCATAATATCAGAACACCACACAGCACCGTCATCGGCTGACAGCTGACAGTCTGAGTCTCCACTGTTGCTTACTTACCAATGATCGCACGCGCGAACAATCGACAATCGACTACTGTGGACTTCGACCGAAAACAGGAAGTAAATACAGGTATGTGAGCTGGCTGAATTAACATCATTAGGGCCCAAGCCTTGAAAAGGCGAAGGCCCTATTGTTTTCCTTAGGATTATTTATTATTCTTCTTTATTATTATTATTATTATTATTTTACTACCTTTTGGGCACTTTTGGGGCCCTTAACGTGCTCGAAAACTCTTGAAACTTTGCACACGGGTCAGAACCCGCGGCCATCAGGGCCGGGCTGAAGATGGTACCCGGGCATGGCAGGGGGGCTCGACAGCGCCCCCTGGAACGGGATTCGAAAACATGTCCGTATATCAAACACGCTTGCATGAATTAATCTGAAAATCGGTACACATATAGATCTCATCGTTTCATATATCCTTTGCACTCTTACTTTTTACGCCAGCCCAACAGGAAGTCGGCTATTATGGGTTGTTTGGAAACTCATGTTCAGGAATTTGAAACACTTCTTGCCCTCTTTCTTCTTTGCACTTCTAACACTTCTTTGAAACACTGCCCTCTTGGAATTCACCCGATCGTCACCAAACTCGGTGTGCATGAAGTCAAGACATTGAGGATGAAAAATTGCCAGGGGATTTTTGATATCTCGAACGGTTTGGCCGTGGCGAGGAAACGAATTTATGGCGAATAATGGAAACAGGAAGTGTGTTATAACTTCTCCATACATTGACTGATCTTGATGAAACTTCAGCAGTGTGTTCGCTGTAAGAGGCCGATCACATGGATGTGAATATTGTGAGTCAAAGTTATAGCGCCACCAACTGGCAGCAGGAAGTGTGTCACTTTCAAAATGCTTTGAAATCAACCTCTTATTTTCACCCGATTTGCTTCAAACTTTGTGTATAATGTAAACACACGGCAGATTTAGACCTGTGAAAGGATTATTGATATCTTAGATGCTGTTGCCGTGGTAACGCATCAAACTTTAAGATTCTTTTATGATGCTTTTGAGACTCTTAGCATACTTGAAATTGCATGAAACTTGACAGACACATCACATTTATTAGCCAGTTGACATGTGCAAAGTTTCAAAAACGGGCGTGGTGCCAGGGCTCAATAGCGCCACCTTTTGACAAAAGAGGGGGAGTTAGATCTATACTTTTATCTACAATCTTAAAACTCAGTATGTATATTGTTCATATCGAGCTGGACAGCTTTCTAATTTACACTTATTAGCTCAGACCAACAGGAAGTCAGATATTTTGGTTTGAATGTGGATGTTTCTGAGAATTTTCTCTTCCTCTCTCTCTGACCCTACGTCTCTCCATGTGTTTGAGGGGAGGGGGGTTTGTGTGCTGAGTGAGAATGCTTTTATTTTTGTTTTTCAAGGTTTTGGGGCCCTTAACGTGTTCGAAAACTCTTTAAACTTTGCACACAGGTCAGAACCCGCGGCCATCAGGGCCGGGCTGAAGATGGTAGCCGGGCGTGGCAGGGGGGCTCGACAGCGCCCCCTGGAACGGGATTCGAACAATTGTCCATATATCAAACATGCTTGCATGTAATAATATGAAACTCGGTACACTTATAGATCTCATCGGGCCGAACAACTTTCGTGCCCTAAGTTTTACGTCAGCTCAACAGGAAGTCAGCTATTATGGGTTATTTGGAAAATGCATGCTTTTATTTTTTATATACTTCTCCTAAAGAATGAATCCAAACACCACGATACTCGGTCAGCATGAAGTCAAGACATTGAGGATGCTAAATTGCGGACGGATTTTTGATATCTCGAACGGTTTGGCCGTGGCGAGGAAATGAATTTATGACTAAAAAAGGACACATAAAGTGTTATAACTTAGATAATTTTACCTACAGTTACAAAACTTGACGTATATATTGTTCACATCAAGCCGAACAACTTTCTAATTCATAGTAATTACTTCCGAGCAACAGAAAGTCAGATATTGTGGCTTGAATGTGGATTCTGAGAATTTTCTCTCCCTCCCTCTCTCTGACAGAGAGGACGCACCCTGGCATTCTGTATGTGTCTGTGTGTCTGTGTGAGGAGGGGGAGGGGAGGGGGTCTCTTCGGGTGATAGTTTAAACACAAATTCATACATAGGGCCATACTGCCCTCTTGTGTCCAAAATTGTATTTATACACACTTTTATTTATGTATTACGCAGACACACACACAGTTCGATCGCGCCCGCGCCTCTCTCTTTCTCTCTCTCTCTCTCACACACACACACACACACACACACAGTTTGATCGCGCCCGCGCCTCTCTCTCTTGCACACGCACACACACACACACACACACACACACACACAGTTCGATCGCGCCCGCATCTATCTCTCTCTCACACACACACAGTTCGATCGCGGCCGCGTCTCTCTCTCTCTCTCTCTCTCTCTCTCACAGTTCGATCGCGCCCGCGTCTCTCTCTCTCACACACACACACACACACACAGTTCGATCGCGCCTGCCCCTCTTTCTCTCTCTCTCTCACACACGCACACACACACACACACACACACAGTTTGATCGCGCCCGCGCCTCTCTCTCTCGCACATGCACACACACACACACAGTTCGATCGCCCCCGCGCCTCTCTGTCTCTCTCACACACGCACACAAACACACACACACACACACACAGTTCGATCGCGCCCGCGTCTCTCTCTCTCTCTCTCTCTCTCACACACACACAGTTCGATCGCGCCCGCGTCTCTCTCTCTCTCGCACACACACACACAGTTCGATCGCGCCCGCGCCTCTCTTTCTCTCTCTCTCTCTCACACACACACACAGTTTGATCGCGCCCGCGCCTCTCTCTCTTGCACACGCACATGCACACACACACACACACACACACACACAGTTCGATCGCGCCCGCATCTGTATCTCTCTCTCACACACACACAGTTCGATCGCGCCCGCGTCTCTCTCTCTCTCTCTCTCTCTCTCTCTCTCTCACAGTTCGATCGCGCCCGCGTCTCTCTCTCTCACACACACACACACACAGTTCGATCGCGCCCGCCCCTCTCTCTCTCTCTCTCTCACACACGCACACACACACACACACACACACACACACACACACACAGTTTGATCGCGCCCGCGCCTCTCTCTCTCGCACATGCACACACACACACACAGTTCGATCGCCCCCGCGCCTCTCTCTCTCTCTCACACACGCACACAAACACACACACACACACACACACAGTTCGATCGCGCCCGCGTCTCTCTCTCTCTCTCTCTCTCTCTCTCTCTCTCACACACACAGTTCGATCGCGCCCGCGTCTCTCTCTCTCTCGCACACACACACAAAGTTCGATCGCGCCCGCGCCTCTCTTTCTCTCTCTCTCTCACACACACACACACACACAGTTTGATCGCGCCCGCGCCTCTCTCTCTTGCACACGCACATGCACACACACACACACACACACACAGTTCGATCGCGCCCGCGTCTGTATCTCTCTCTCACACACACACAGTTCGATCGCGCCCGCGTCTCTCTCTCTCTCTCTCTCTCTCTCTCTCTCTCTCTCTCTCTCTCTCTCTCTCTCTCTCTCTCTCTCTCAGTTCGATCGCGCACGCGTCTCTCTCTCTCTCACACACACACACACACACACACACACAGTTCGATCGCGCCCGCCCCTCTCTCTCTCTCTCTCTCTCACACACGCACACACACACACACACACACAGTTTGATCGCGCCCGCGCCTCTCTCTCTCGCACACACGCACACAGTTCGATCGCGCCCGCACCTCTCTCTCTCTCTCACACACGCACACAAACACACACACAGTTCGATTGCGCCCGCGTCTCTCTCTCTCTCTCTCTCTCTCTCTCTCTCTCTCTCTCTCACACACACACACAGTTCGATCGCGCCCGCGTCTCTCTCTCTCTCACACACACACACAGTTCAATCGCGCCCCTCTCTCTCTCTCTCTCTCTCTCTCTCTCTCACACACACACACACACGCAGTTCGATCGCGCCCGCGCCTCTCTCTTTATCTCTCACATACACACACACACACAAATTGGAACGTGAGTGAAGTACAAAGCCTATAATAAAGAATAGTTTAGCATCCAAATACATCGCAAATGTTGAAAGATTAATGAGAGAGTTACGTGAGCCCAACACCACTTACTTTCACTTTCGCTTTATATTATTTCGGTTACTTCTTGTTTATAGTTTTTAAAAATTCTTGTTCTGAATATCATTAAATTTAAAGGATTGCTTGTGTAATATTTTGAGTGTATCATCACATCAGAATAATTCTCTCGGTTAAGTGATTCCCTATTTATTTATTTTTTTCCATTGTTCTAATCAGGTAAGGCAAGTAATATTCTCTGTCTTTATATATATATATATATATATCATCTGAATTATAAATAACTTATTTCTGTATAAAATAAAAATTCCCGAATAATCCAGACCAACCAGAGCGCACTATTCCTACAACATCATCAGTGCTGAAGCGGAACTACCAGAGCCGTTCGGCAGATAGCGAGCAGATGCAGCATGTGTGTTGTATCGAGGCAGGGTCAGGCCAGGGGAATCCATTTGCAGCTTTTTATTAAGAATGGTCAAGACAGGCAGGGTGATAAATGGCAAACAGGGCAGAACAGAAAAGGCAGGGACAAACAAGGTTGACAGGCAAAGGACAAAGACCTCCAGATAAATACTGGGCTTCTGGATTTACACATTTAAGTGCTGCAAAACATATTGACCTAAAAATTATTCTAAATTTAAATGATCTCATATATGTGGCTATTGTGGTTCACGATCATAGGCCCTGTCCCCAAATGGCAGACTTCATATGAATTTTCGGTCTTGTGTACTTATTTCATGTGTCTGTTAAATCCATGAGACCGTAGGCTGTCTCATTTTTCAATTTAGGTTTCAGAAGGTTGCTCACGCATACTTTGTGGTTTATATGTGCCCTCGATATGCACTTTTGTAGAGGCCACACTGATGCGAGCTCTACAGCACACTTCTTTTCAACAGTCAAAGCGGGGTTACGTTTTTGCACGTCGTGCACAATAACCCTAAAGGCAGCGGTGCCACCGGCTTGGGCCCGCAATCGCTGCTCGCAGCTATATTTTTTATTAATATCTTTCACATCTACTGCAGTCAGATTGACCGTGGTGCACTTGTAATGACAAATCAAGGATGTTAAGAGGCTAAAAGCAGGTTTAGAACTTGCCCCATTGAAGTCAACAGGGTGCGAATTTTAAAAAGAGGATAACACGGTGTAGGCAACACCGATTTTTGTCGTTTTTGTCTGTACTGACAGCACTCCAAATGTGCCAAAAAATTAGCTCAATGTTAAAATTGACCGGAGTTCTCCTTTAAGTGTGAAAGAGATTTAAAAGCTATGGCTCAGGGGAATATTGTCTGTGTATGTCAACTCAGACTAAGTCCTTTAACACTAAATAATTGATATCAGTTTTCAGAAGATTTATTCATAAGAAAGCATCACTTTTAAAAGTACTCCTTTTACTTCGGCATTGTTTATTTATATTTGCAATATGGGTGTTCTGTCTGTTTCTCAAACAGTATGGGACAAACATGCTTATTTTCTGTGCCCATGCGGTATGTGTAGCATGTGCTACGTGTTTGCTCTGTCCCGCAGCTCTAATTAAAAAGGGCTTAAGGCGCAGACTGCTCAACTTCCATTTTAAGGTTTCCACCCATCTCTTAAGACTGCTCTATGCCAAGCTATCACACATGACCACAGATTCCAGATCAGTTTGACTTTTAAGATCTGCTTACAGTGGGTCACTCGAGAGCAAAATATTGTACTGAGGTCAGCTTTCTAGATGACCTTAATGGAGCTACTTTAAGTGTCCTGTGCTGCACGCAACACATTACATCCTCAGTTTTATGAGAACAGACAAACTCCTCTACTTAGATTCTGTATGGCTTCTTTAGGTTAACCAATGTGTTTATATAGGCATATTTGACTTTTCAGTGGCATCTGTTCTGCCATGTTGAAACAGGACTTACGTGTGGTGTGTGAAATGCGCTATTCAAAACCTCTAACTATGTCTCAGATATAATTGTTTTTGGGTGTTTTTAGTTTAAAATGTATTTTGATGGAGCAATTATCTGTCTGTCATTTTACTTGTACGTGGCAAATCTTATGTAAGAAACCCAGCGTAGATTCCTGCAATTGAATGAGTGCAAAGACAAGCATCTACGCTGCAAGAGTTCAAAAGTTTGGGTTCATGGGTTGGATTTGTTTGAAGGATAGTCATTCTTTAATTCAGCTAGGATGCATTAAATTCATTAAAAGTGACAGACTTTTACATTGTTCTATTTTTTTTTATCGGTTTCAAATAAATGCTTTTCTTTAGAAGAAAAAAAAATGCATCACCGTTTCCACCAAAGTGTTAAGCAGCACAACTATTTTCAACATTAATAATAATAAGAAATGTTTCTTGAGCAGCCAATCAGAATATTAGAATGATTTATAAAGGATCATGTGACACTGACGACCAAAGGAATGATGCTGAAAATCCAGCTTGGCCATCATAGGAATAAGTTACATTTTAAAATGTATTAAAATTCAATGACGCTTAAATGTGCCAGGTAACTGTGGTGTTATACTTGGGCATGTGAATGGGAGTAGGCTGGCATTATTGGCTGGCATGCCAGTTATTTTGTGGTAATCGTTGTTAATTAGATAGTCAGGTTAGTGGAGCACATTGGTCAATTGAAGTCAAACAGTTGGGATTATATTAGGAGGAAGTGATTGTTTGTGATGAGATTTTATTAGGCACTAAATCACACCACAAGTGCAGGGTTTTCTAAAGTATCCCGTCAGTTTTCAATAAGCTCGCACACCCTCATGTTCCTCGGCTTTCAAATGAGTAGCTCACATCAATTAAGCCATTTAATTAGCCATTTTCTGTTGTGCTCTCTGGATGTTTACGGTCTTATGTCACGTAAGCATTGCGTTTATGAGGGAAAGGAAATTGTGCGGATGAGGGGAAGTGAGCTAGTGCCAACGTGTGTGAGTGAGGAGAGGTACCTGAGGTCTCTGTGTCTGACCTTCCTTAACATGCGCTGTTCTGATAATACGCGCAACCATTTCTCTGTGAAGAACTTTGATTGATTAACGCAGGTAGTAAATGGAGAGGCTTGCAGTTGTTACACATTACCGGAGTTTCCAAGCACATCTGGGTAACATTTACGACACTCAGCCTTGCGTTATAAAACGCTGAGAGAAAAAGGAGCAAAAATGTGTAAACACCATACATGGTTGTTCTGATGCGCAAATACTGCAGAGTTTATCCATCTAGGCTTGAAGGCCATATAATTTTAAACAGTGGGTGTTAATAGAGACCGTAAGGTTTGTGCACATTGTAGCCAACTACAAACAAACTGGGCATTTTTGTTTATTCCATCCCTGAAAACAATCAATATTTGAAAAGAACATGCATATGTAGAAAGATGCCAAAAAGATGTAGCCGGGCTGTCATCGGACAGCTGCTAAATGCTGAATGTACATGCGTTCACAAACATTTATGGTTTCCTTAATGTGAAACCACTCGAGTTTTAGGATAGGAAAAGCTTGCTCATTTCAAATCAGAAAATTAGTTCCAAGGGCCTCGGAACCACAACCTTCAAAGTCAAAGGAACATGTGCATAAAAATAGTGTTAAAAAAAAAAGTCTCTGTAAATGTATGGCTTCCGATTAAATCTCTCAAAATGAAGAAACACTTTTTTTTTAATGCAGTTTTGAATGAGCCTCAACATTTCATGACAAATTTTGGCCTTAGCATTTCTTGAATGCTTTTCTGCCTCAACAGTTAATGCAAATTTAAAGGATGTTATTTTATAAAAAATTGTGAGATTAAATTACATTTTTGTCTTGATTATAGAGCTTGCCTTGTACAACATGGATTCCTATTGATTCCTTTTTAAAACCAGGATTTCCTTTAGTGCCTTAAATTCAAATTCATTAGCAAGCCATAATATTATCAAAACACCAGCTGGTGAGATCAAAAAGGGACGTCCTGTTTCAGCTCAACTGTATAGTGTTTGTGTGAATGGAAGGCACGATTCCAATGCAAATTGCGGTTTGTAAATCCATGTAAATTGATTTAGATTGAAAATAATATTTGAATAACTTGTGCTTCCTCAAGAGATGTCATAGGAAATTGTTTTTTCCTGATTGGCAACCTCTCTGCTTTGTTATGATTCATGTCATTGTGCCATTTGGTTCTGTACAAGATGTTCTGGTGGACACCCCAGATTTTTGTACATATTTAGGTTTGACACTGACTTCATCTGTATATCTTTTGATTTCATTACACCACGTCTCCATCACTGTATTAATATTTCTCAAGAGGTTTTCTGAAATTCATTTGACCCATTTTTTTATTTGTCTTTACCCCTTTCTATCTCCTCCCCTGCTTGTTTACAGGGAATCTGAAGAATGTAGTTTAGGAGTGGGCTCCTAGCTCATGTTTCCAAATCAGGCCCTGCTCCTCTAATGAAGACAGTATGTCGGAGCCATCCATCACCAGAAGAGAGCTTGGAAAACATTACTTGAATGTTTCCAGGGAACATTTTTTTAAATGCAGAGATGGACCAGTGTTGCCACATTTGAACGGTTTTAGTCAATGTTGGATCTGGGGAAAATGTGTGTATTTTTTTTTACAAAAATCCAAAGCCATTTTCAGAAGAAACAAAGCGTGAATGCAACATGTTGCGAGTGCGATATGTAAAATAAAATAACATGTTTTTTTTTGTCCCTCTATTTGTTTTTAACTATGTGAGATCATTTGTATATGAGAAATAATAAAATGCAAAAAATGATGATGGTGTCTTGTCAAAGATGCATCCCATTAACATGTCTAACCAGACGGAATGGACATGGCATGTCACTCTTTATGCTTTGGCTACAACCTCCTTAATGAAACCATCCTATAACTTAACTCCAACATCTTGTCCAGTTATGGATTGGATAAGTCAACTTTAATGGGCAGACTGACCAAATAACAAGTTACGTTGGCTTCATTTATTCATTTTTATTTTGCTTATACGCTTTTACCATGTTTGTTTTCTTGTGTTTTATGAGTGAGCAAAAACTTCAAATGTTTTCAAACTGTCTATCAACTTTTGATTTTTGTATAAATGATTTTTTTCAGTTATATATTAAAATACAAAAAAGTAATTGTGTGGGGGTTTTTTTCTTCATGTTCTTCTTGTGTTTCAGTGGGGGCTGCCACATGTGGAAGTCCTGCTCTTTTCAGTATGATCTTTATAGATTCATGGTTGCAGAGTTTTCTCTGAATGGCACACCAAGTGTTATTCATTAAGTCCTTTATTAGCTTTGAGAGATGGGGCTTACTGCATTTTAGCCCAATAAACAGATCCATGCTACCAAAAGAGTGCCGTAAAACTTGCTGAATTAGGTGGAGAGACGGGACTGATTTTCAACGGCTTGCCCTATTAAATGTGTGTTGAACCAAACAGTCTACTCAGTGATTCATGACTATTCATTTTCCCTCTGCGCTTTCTGAAGCATGTTGCTTTTGAAAAACTAAACAGGATTGAATTCAATTCTTTTGTTTGCAGCAAAAGAAACATGGCACCCTTATATCCTGTTGAATCATTTTTTTAAATATGCATATTGAATACTTGCAGCTGTGTTTTGTTCTAAGTTGTTTGGTCAATGACATGATACTAATTTTATTCTTTTTTTTTAGGTTATTCAAATCCATAAAAAAGCAATACATACACACAATGAGCGGATTACATTTTCTATGAATGTTTTCAATTTCAAGTAAAATTATTACTTATAAATTAACCAGTTTTGTTTTAAAATATTAATATCTGAAATGGCCTATACTAAATAAATGTGTCCTGCACTCAATATTTAATATTTTACATCTCAGTCACCTTGTAAACTGCCTGAATTAAGTTTAGCAAAGGCTATTGTTGATCGTCGCGTTCGTATAGCCTACTGACACCTGCTCATCTAGTTAATTGTTTGACATCACAACGAATTTTATGCAAAGTGTTCATCTATCGACGTTGTCAACCGTTCACTCAGTCTGATCTTCTATTCACCCCATTAAGCACAAGCAGATTTTGTCAGTACTGGACTGAAATGAAGTATTTGAGGAGTGTGGCCCATTACTCTATACAAAAGTGGCCTTTGTGACATTAGTTCTTAAATTGTGGCAAACAAAGGGAATGTCAAAACCGTTTGTCTTTATTTGCATAACGTTTCCCACAGGAGAAGACCACATCCCTGCTCCTTTACCCGCCACTTCCCTCCTAATCTACATGTGAAGTGTGTTCATGAATGACGACAGATGCGGTCTTTAAACCAGTTAAAACGGAAAAGAAAGCAGCCGTTTGGCGTCTGCTCTCGTCAATATTGAGATGAGCAGAGCAGCTCGAGTTTTTCTGATTCTGTGAAGATTGACAAATGTGACAAGTTCTCATTTTGTCCTTTAGTTTATAGGCCTATGCCTACGTTTTGCGTCGTATTTTGCTATAGGGGAAATTGTCAAAAAGAACTTAATGGTTTTATTTTCCATATTTTGTTTAGAATACATGTACGACGCATGGTTAATTGTCTCAGCGATGTTGTTTTATTACTGCCTGTCTTGTGCCTGATAATTATCAAGTGAGCTATTATGGGCAACAGTGTGTGCGAATAGTGAGTGAGCATCTTCCTGCCCTGCCCACGCTCTTTAGCAGGGTGAAAAGAAAACATGGATTACATTCCAGTCTGACACACGGACTTCGATGCCATATGAAACGCATCATGTTTCCATTATGTTTCTAAAGCAGCTGTTGACATTTATGTTAATACAAATAAACAGGCTTATTCGTCACAGAAAAGCTTTAACATAATTTTGCTTCAAAGTCACGGACTACAACACGTTTATGGTGCTAATACAGTGAAGAAAAGCAGAAAAATACTGTTTTCGAACAACATGAAAGTGAGTTAATGGTGACAGAATATTAATCTTGGTGTCATTTAAACCTTTAAATGCTGTAATTTTAAATGATCGCTTTATACTTGACCCTTCGTCGTCTTTTCTCAGTCCGGTTCCGCTGATGCTTCATCCCATGTTTGTGAGCGGACTCGGATCCCTCTTGAGAGCGTCGAGTGTGTGTATTTAGGCTAATGCCTTTGATTCAGTAACAGTTCATTGAGGGTGCTCCTCTACTGCAGCAGGACTGGAAACATTTCTCTAACTTCACGTCCAACGTCGACATCGCAACTGTTGCCGAATACAGCAGTGACTTATTTCAATAGTTTTGTTTTCATTGCAGTTCCATTTTAATGCATATAGTCATTATTAAAAATTATTTAAAGAAAAGTTGGTCTTTCGTCAAACTGGATTCGCAACACGAAGGCAAGTTGATAATTACTCGTATAAAGGTAAGTTGTTATATAAAAATAGTAAATTAAGATATTATTGTATTTAGTTATTAATTTTTACATCTCAATTCTGCAAGTTGGACTCATTCCAATAGCCTATGTTAAATAACTTTTAAATTTGCCTATATCCACTGTTTATGGTTTAAATGACGCACGGAGATGAGTTGTTAATTATTCTGAAAGATTTTGATAAAAGTAGCTTTCATAATTTTTGTTTCTTATATTATCTACATTTTCCAAACTCGTTAATTAATATTAAAATTTGATATTTTGACGCAACAGTCTACCGCATTGTTTTCGGTCTAAACCAGTGAGTGGTTGTAAACCATGCTGTTTAAATCAGTTGAAAACATTTTACCAACTAATGTTCTAATCTTGTTTTAACTGCCACCAACCTACAACACCTAATTGGTGATAGTTATCTTTTCACCAGACAGATTGTGACATGAATGATGCTGTGGAAAATGGTCATATTTGTATGACAACTTTTAAAATAATATTCTTAAATGTTACTAGATCAACTCTTTACTGAGGCTTTTTCAAAGGATGCACTGAATATTTCACCAGTCAAATATTGAAGTTATGTTTGCATATAACCGCAGCGTTCGGTTTTACATTTGTCTTGGTCTAATTAAGTTGTAGGCTTCATCGTGTTGTATGTGACTGCTTCCAGGCCATGAATAATGAATACAATGAGCTAAACACAAAGATCTGGAGATGAATGGCCTACAGCTGTCAATGTCTGGAGGAGGCGCTGAGATGAGCCTGTGTGCTGCTCATTGCTGGAGGTCCATTGCAGCTGCATGCCAGCTTTCAGCAATTATGCCTTCCCTCAAAAGAATGGCTTAAAGTGGGGATTGAGAAGAGCGGAGCAGCACATATGATTAAGTGCCTCATTACTTGTCCTCCGTGTGTAAGAGCACATGTGAGACGCATGAGGATATGGAGTCACAGGGCGCTGTCACATACTCCATAATTAACCCCACATATGAGCGGATTATGAATGGCTCATCTCTACAAATGGTCTTGGAATGTCATATGACTTGCTGCCCTTCTGAGCTATTGGTAAACTTTTGCCTTGTGATCTCAGTTAATGGCATAGTTAAACTAAAAATCATTTAAGGCTGGATTTTTAAATAAAAGCTTCAGACTATGAATTCAGCTGGATATCAGACATTTTTTATATTTTTAGTTGATTTTAAAACCCAATATTGTCATCTGTCTGCTAGTAACGAGGCGCATATTTCTGCATGAGTTTTGTGTTCAGAATGACTTGAAAGTCTGGGTAGTAGTATGTGATCCTTAGTCAGATCTTTTGTCAACCGAACCCCTTAGATGTAAAATTTGTACCTTTTATTAGCTTTTTATCAACTTACAAACTCCCTGCAGTTCCCTCATGAACAACCCCAGTTTTTCTCTTAAACCATTTTCAAAGTGTATGATGCCTAATATTTCAAATCTGTGTAGTGTATTCCAGCAGTCGTTCTAAACCTGTATAACTAACTTTCTACCTAACTTTCTAAGAAGATATTTTTTCTAGACTTTCATGTTGTCGTCATCTTTTCCTTCAGGTGTGTCCTTCTAAAGAGCCTGCTGTGTTCTCACCATGAAAGACCGTGACTCTCTCTCCCTCCTGCACTACTCTGGTTCAGGCAAGACGAGCCCTCAGTTTGCTTCCGCTGCTCTCCATCCCAGCTCCCCTGTGTTGGGAAAGCCCCAGCCTTTCTGCCTGCAGTCCGGCCAGCATCTCATAGCCTCCATGCAGCTCCAGAAACTCAACAGCCACTATCAGAATCTGTCCTCTGCAGCTACAACCGGACCCAGCCGGGGATACGGAGCCACCATGCTGGGCCCAGGACAGATTGCCACCCCTGGTGCGGCACAGGCACCCGGGATCATTGATTCTGATCCGGTCGATGAGGAAGTTCTGATGTCGCTAGTGGTGGAGCTGGGTTTGGACCGTGCCAATGAGCTTCCAGAGCTATGGCTGGGTCAGAATGAGTTCGACTTCATCGCGGACGTGCCGGCTGGCTGCTGACCCTCCCAGGTGCTACCAAATCTCCTGCGTCTTTAAAATCAAAGCATCAGATGAATGGCAATTAAATGTGCCTATAAAAACTGTCAGATCTGAACTGTCAAGAGCTTTTATTTACAGTTTTGGAGGGCAGACTGATGTTGGGTTTGTTTCGAGACTTCTGTTCGTGAGACTCTGTGGACTTTGGAGGAAGAATCTCAGACATTTTCAAAAAGTCAGAGGACTATGCTCGCATACCAAAACGGCCATCCTTAAGATGTGTTCCGCTGCCTTAGGGACGTCTATTTTTCCAAAGCTCATTCACACCCTTATAAATCCCACATCATGATATGTGGAATGGATTTGAATAGTCACTTCATTGTGAGGTCGAAGGAGGAAGAGATCTACAGCAAATATGGTTTGTAGAGAACAACGGCTACTCCTGCCTGCTGCCTATTGTTCTAACTTGGTCTGACCCTAAAATGTGGGATGGTGTTACATGTGTGTAATGGAAGGTGAATGTGAAACTGGTGCGCTCAGCTGAGCCCCTCCATCATTCGTGAGATTCCCTCGAGAAGCCGTGTCATCGCAAGCCTCGCTTGTCACAGAGGAACTCGACCTGGCGAAAGGTTTTCCATGGTTAAATATATTAATGAGACGTGTCTGTTTACCCCACAAGTCAACCTGCATGGTCTGATAGCCTTTATTTTACATTTTTGTCTAGAGATCATTGATTCATGGACTTAATGTTCATCCAAAAAATGTATTGCCTACTTTTGTTTTCTCTCAATTTACTTAAGTTCTGTTTTTGTTTTTTGTATTGTATTGTAGGCTGATTGAATATAAGTTAATTGTAATGTAGATCCATGCAGGCCTTGTCCAAAATCCACTAATATGTTAGACATTGTGCATGCTTAAAATGCATTTGATTACCCATTGAAGAGAACTTTCTGTCAGATATTTTCTGTCGTTTTACTTTACTGTTTTTTTTAATTTGTGACTTACTGAAACTTAATCAAAGATTTTTGTTTAGCACTTTTCTTTCATCCATTTATTTTTCTACATAAGAGTTAATACCATATTATATTTAAAAGTGTTTACTTTTCTGTTTTTTGTTCTGAATGTGAAAAAATAAAGTAAAAAAAGCACATCACCTTGTTTTTCTTTCCCATAACAAACGCTTTATTGAATTCCACATTTAACAAGCACAAAACTTGCACTGCTTTATGATTTAAGAACAAGCCAGGTATTTAATATGACAAAATTCAAATTGGTAACAACTGAGAATATAAACCTGTTTAAAAAACTCACATGATCACATTCCTGTAACCGAGCAGTGTCAGCTATGGCTAGATCCCGAGCTATACAGTGAAGATGACTAACTGGTTAGTACTGGCATCTAGTGGCCAGCGCAATAAATACACCAACCCTTGTAATTAAATGTAGAAACATCTTCAGATCAGGTCATGGTGAATTGAATTCTCCTTAACCTGCGTCTGGTAGCATATTACTCAAGAATAAGTTAATAAAACCAAAGGATAAATCAAATTTAATGTAATGAGAAGCATTCATAAAGCAAAAGGACAACGACAAATAAAATATAAACAACACTGAACAAGAGGAGAAACTGTACATTCAAGACCATACAAAAAGGTTAAGGTATTCAAGCCATTGTTTAGTGATCAGTGGATGACTATCCTTTACGTTTCTATTAGCACAGCAGCCCTGATTCACATCCTGGAATTTTCAAGCACTCGTTTATTAACTTGAACAATTAAAATATAGGCCTGATTTCACAGACAGGGCTTAGATTAGGCCAGGATTAGGCCTTAGTTCAATTAAGTAGCTTTTATAAGCATGCCTCAGGAAAAAAAAAGAAAAGAAAAACATTATGGTGTGCATCTTGAGAAAACAATGGCATTGACATATTTTAAGATGTTTAAAGTTGCTTTAAAACAGCTCAAACATGCATTTTAGTCTGAGACTATGCTTAAGCCTTCTCTGTGAAACCAAGGGATAAAGTTTTATATGGGATTTTCCCTCATTTTTACTATTAATGCTGTTTTCCCAGGTGGAATGTAATACCACAACACATACCCAATTTATCAAACCCACTGCTAATCCTATAAAATAATGTCATTCGGGTAAAAGGATGGAAATTAAAAACAAAACAAAACAAAAAATAGAGACAGGAAAAAAAATACAAATTAAAATAATATTCCCAAACATGTTTTGTTTGAAATATTTTGATTAGAGAAAGTGTGGGGGAAAGAAACAGCAGTAATTTCCTAACAAATTTCCAATTTTCATGCATAGCACCAGAGACCAAAGTAGTCAAATTAGTTAAAATGCACCCTTATGTACACTCAGTTGTGATATTGTGATAAAAGAATACTAACAATGAACTGAACATCTTTACTAAGCCTTTTTTTTTCAATATTGTAATAGCGATGTTGACATGAGGCAGTAGGCCCCATAGCTACTTGAAAAAAACATACGTATACATCGATACAAATTTCGAAGAAGGCAAAGATATTCCGTGTCAGAAAAAGAAAAGAAAAAACTATGTAAACGGATGCATCGCATGTCACAGACAGCACCAATGCTGGGTTTAGAGTGTGATTCCAGACCTCCCCGCTTGATGGCACTCGTACAGCTTCTAGGGGAAGCTTGGATTGTCCTTCTTCGGCACCGGTAGTTCAGCTTATCTTCCGCTGACAGGAAGTGTCTGGTCCTTTTCCCCAGACTCCAACATGGTGAGTGCATTTCATTCACGAGACCCTTCCAAAAGAATCCACAATCATCAACGTTTTAAAAGAGCAAAGTTTTCCATTTGTGTTCCAAATACTGCTCTTTTATCCCATATACGACGAACAACACTCAAATTGTCATGATAAAGAGTAGATGGAATGTTTAAAAGGTTAACGGAAAATGCTGAGCTCAACCGCGGTCTCTCTTTAGCAGTAGAGTGGGTTCGCTCTTAGATTTTGGGTGAAATGTGAGTTTTTAACGGGTTCAGTGGTTTAATACCCTTAATCAATAGAAAGGGACATTAACAGTAATCTTGCACTTTTAAAATGGCACGCTCTATGTATTGAAGTAACGCTAGCAGACAGGAACCTAAAGGCCTCGCCGGGCCGAGTTGGTGTCCATCATGGTGCAGGACTAACGTTATGTTATGCATTTATATAGTGTGGGCTGGTTTTCTCTTTAAAGCTGATTAAGTGGTTTCTGTTCTTTATTCAGGCCCGAGGACCGAAGAAGCATTTGAAGCGTGTCGCAGCTCCTAAACACTGGATGCTGGACAAACTCACTGGAGTATTTGTAAGTGATGCTTTGCTTTCATAAAGATGCACGAAGTACTTTTGTATTTGTTACAGTTATACGTATAACGAATTGAGCACTTCTGAGAGAGAATGTTTGGTGTACACTCGTATCAGATGAAGATAAGGATCTTTTAGAATTCTTGATATAGCCTTACAATACTTGTGCGGTGCAAAGTGTTTTGCATTTGAGATACTACTTGTAACAAGAATATTAATTTGTCATATGGTTCTTAAAATAAAGTGACACTGTATACATAGTTAATGCAACAAATTGATGTTGGTTGATTTAATTTGGTTTCTTTAGGCTCCTCGTCCCTCCACCGGTCCTCACAAACTGAGGGAGTGCCTGCCCCTCATCATCTTCCTGAGGAACCGTCTCAAGTATGCTCTGACCGGAGATGAGGTCAAGAAGATCTGCATGCAGAGGTTCATCAAGATCGATGGCAAGGTCCGCACTGATATTACATACCCCACTGGCTTCATGGGTGAGTTCTGCCGCAATAGTGTTTGGTTTTCTTCACTTAACTGTTATTTTAGTGGTCCTCTATGAACCTACTAAGGGTTTCTGCTGGTCTTGAAAAGGTCACAAGTCTTTAATGCATCCTTAAACAAATTAAGACCTTAATGTCTTAAATCAGAGCAGAAAGTCATAAATTAACGTTACTTTGTACAAAAATGATTGTCTTCAATATTGTCTGGTTTTTCAGTATAAATTCTAAATCTTTAGATCG
This sequence comes from Meda fulgida, assembly GCA_030578275.1. Lineage (NCBI taxonomy): Eukaryota > Metazoa > Chordata > Actinopteri > Cypriniformes > Leuciscidae > Meda > Meda fulgida. Next base: position 20,642,634 of record CM060622.1, on the reverse strand, counting down.
AGATGCACTTGGGATGCAAATGTGAAATTAAGTCTTTCCTTTGAATTGAGCTGATTTTTCTGCCTGTTGGCAGATATTTGTTTTTAATCATGAACTACTTGGGGATAGGTGATAAACGTTAACGATAATTATCATGCTATGATTTTCCTTGATAAATGCTAACAAGAGTTCGATATGTTGATGCGCACCAAAAGCGGACCGAAACAGCCTTACTCGTTTGAACCGCGCCACAGACCATTTATACTGTTACAATCGAAGTCAGGCAACACAAACCTGTTTCATGACTTAAAACAATATCACCTGTTACCACATGCAGAAACTAAAATACATTTTTCTATCAAGGTTTTTGGAAAAGTGTTGGGAATTCAAAAACGATTTGGTTTCTACAACTTTCAATCTGGAGCAAAATTTTGCTTTTAAAAGAAAGATAGATTAGAAATGTATTGTGATAATTATCAGTATCGACTTGATTTTTTTTAGGGCATATCACCCATGTCTTGACTCTTCTGACATTTGCACTGGAAAATAAGACAAAAATATTGAGGAAGAACATCACTATTGTTGCAGTGTGATCAGAAGGTGCAATACAAGAGATTTCCATATTCTAGTGGTTGGGAGCAGAGGTGTTTAAATTACCATTTTGTAAAAGGAATTAATGGATATTTGTTGGAAGTTGTATTTACAACTGAAATGTTGCTAATATAAATCATTTTCTCCCTGGACATCTACTTTTAGAAAACCTATTGACCTAGTTCATTTAAATGTATTCCTTATTTTCTTCACTTGGTCATAAGTTTTTTAATTTACCTTAAAAAAAAAAAAACCTGTAGAAACCATGCTACTGATTTGGAAGAAAAACCTGAAAGACAGAAATGTATTACTATTGTATTATAACTGAAATGTAAAATGTATTTAGTAATTATTTTACTTTAATAGTTTTTCTTCACCCTTCACTTCAAATGCTGAGAAACTTTTAAGTTTCTGTGTCAACCGGTTTATGAATGTTTCAGTACAAATCCAGTGAAATGCTGCAATTATTGGGCCACAAAAAAATGGTGTATTATGCAAATGTAGAAAGTGTAACTGGCCCATGTTGCATTCCCAAGTCGTGTTGCCCAGTCTACGGTTACCCGTGGAATTGAGCTACCTTTATTAAAAATCCACTGTGTACAAATTGAATGCTCTGAAATGAACCTAACCTTTTATTGATACAAGTGTAAAAGTATTTTTGGTTCATAATGCAACAGATAAGGTTGTATAGGGGCTCCACATTTTAGATAAGTATTGTGGAAACTATTGTAAACTATATTTTAGAGCTTAAATATAAAAAAAAGTCTAAATGTACTATTCAATGCTTCCAATACTTATTCTCAAGTGTCCCAGCTGTATAATACTGAAATTGTTCTTGTACATATTTGTTCCTCTTTAGCTGGAGTTTAATAGGTTTTGGAACTTTCAAAAATCTATGATAACTGCATGATTTCAGCTAGAGTACTATGCACTCATTTAGGTGTTCTCAGTATTTGGACGATGAGCAGAGGTTAGTCAACATTTGGGCTGTGGAACCAAAAATGTAAGTCGGTTTCTCAAATCTTGAGGTCGACTTTCCTGTAGAGTTTAGCTCAAACACCTGAACAAGCTAATCACTGTCTTCAGGATTACTAGAAAGTTGCAGGTAGAGTTTAATCAAAGTTGGATGTAAACTACAGAAAAGTTTACAGGAACGGGCCAGAGTTTAGAACCCCAGATCTAAAGATTTTTATCTTCCCACCACATTCATCTCATTGTGATTAGAAATGTCTGGTTTATCATGCAGTCACATTCTGGCACTGTAGTGTATGTGAGGTGGTTTATTGGGCCACACAACAAATTATTTTTGTCCAGAAATATGTCATATAGTTGGCTGCTGATTTTATTGCATTCAATTATACAATAAGACAATAGTCACTTAACTGGCACTCACAACTGAGCATGTGAGCTGTAGCTTACCAGATGGTTGAACCACTAACGTCACATCGAGTGACTAATCCCTCAGTGTTATAACACACTCCTTCACATAGTGTTTCCACTGTGCACCCATATTGCCTAGTAAGTGCCAACAGGATATTAATCTGCTGTGACTGATTTTCCAGCTCAGGTGATGCGGCAGGTTGTTTATCGAGATGTCGTAAAACATAAGCTGAGGTAATAAAATGTGTTGTCCTGTCGTTCTTTCAGATGTGGTCAGCATTGAGAAGACTGGAGAGAACTTCAGACTGATCTATGATGTCAAGGGGCGCTTTACAGTTCACCGCATCACAAATGAGGAGGCCAAGGTGAGCTTAATGTTGTGTAGATGGTTAAAAAAAGTGACAATCGCATCAATTTGATTTGAGACTGCAGGTCTTTTGAGCTAATGCTGTTGTCCTCTTATAGTACAAATTGTGCAAGGTGAGGAAAATCCTCATTGGCACAAAGGGAATCCCACATCTGGTGACCCATGATGCCCGCACCATCCGTTACCCTGATCCTCTTATCAAGGTCAACGACACCGTCCGTATTGACCTGGATACAGGCAAAATTACAGATTTCATCAAGTTTGAGACAGGTTAGTGAGCAAACTGTCTTAAAGTCTTAAACTTTGTCTTCTGTTTGAGTTGCCCATCTCTATTTCCTTTTTCCTTGTGTAAATAGGCAACATTTGCATGGTGACTGGAGGTGCTAACTTGGGGCGTATTGGTGTGATTACCAATAGAGAGAAGCATCCTGGCTCTTTTGATGTGGTGCATGTTAAAGACAGCACTGGGAACAGCTTTGCCACCAGGCTCTCCAACATTTTCGTCATTGGCAAGGTGAGCACCGGGTTCAGAAAGCTTGGGATGATTAGAGTTGACTCTGCTTATTTGCTGTAATGCTCAAAAGGAAGACTTGAAACTTTAGGAGCTTTCTGCACACATTTCTACCCAAGACATTTTATGATGTTGGGGAAAATTACTTTAAAAAGGAACTCGGTACAATATTGCGTTATTCTCTAAAAAGTGCCTAATTGCATTACTTTGTTACTTTTTTATGGAAAGTAATGCATTGTTACTTTCTCTGCGAGGCTGGGCTTGGTGGTTTTTCTTAACAAAACAATTCTGTTTTTGGCAAATGTAAATGCCATTTTATGCCACTAGTGAAATGAATACTCCCTTGTCTGGAGGAAATGCAAATTCACACCTGTACAATAAACTTAAACAAACCTTTTCAAAAGCTTTTCTGGAAGAATAGGAAGCAGAGACCATGTCCAACACTTTCTTTAGCAACTTTTTTTTTTTTTTTAATCATAAGTCATTTAGCTTTTTGGAGTGGTTGAATTGGATTATTTAATGTCAGCAACAAACACATTGTTTAAACTCAGAAGTATATTTGTATTAAACATTTAATTATTACAGGTTTCCTGTAATCTGAGTTTGCATTAAACTGTTTTATTTAAGGAATGCTGAATCTGTTTTTGTGGAAGTGAGAGGAATAGACGCCTGCTTACACTAGTAGCCTGGAACTACAATAACCATGTCACAGTCAGGAGATGAGTCAGTCAATAAATGGGGAAACAAAATAACCTTTATTACTTAAAAAATATAATGGATAATTTGAGTTTGAAAGTAATCGTTACTTTACTAGCTACTTGAAAAAAGTAATCTGATTGTTACTTATCAACGGGGCACCTGACAATCTTGAACTTTGTAAGTCCTACAAAAATGGCCATATTTGCATCCTGAAAAACATGTGCCAAGAGTTTTTTTTTTTTAAGCAGTTTTATTCGTTTTGCTAGATTTGATCTTGCAGTATTACAAGTTTATCTTTGTACTAATGGCTGTGTCTCTGTCATCAGGGCAACAAGCCATGGGTTTCCCTGCCTCGTGGAAAGGGTATCCGCCTGACCATTGCTGAGGAGAGAGACAAGAGACTGGCTGCCAAACAGAGCAGCAGCTAAGTCAACAGGACTAGCACACACCTTGATTTCAAATAAAAAGTTATTTACAACTACGAATTGTGGTGTTTTTATTATTTTAAATGTGTATGGCCTTCAGCAATGGTTCTTATACCTTTTTGACTCTACGGCCAACTATTTAGAAGTTTGAATATTCAATTTCACATCTTGACTTTTATTAGTTGTTAATTTACATAATATTTTGAATTCTTGTGGCCCTTTACCAGTTTTCCAGTATTTTTCTCTTTCCTGTTACATACTGCTTGAACTGACATTTACAGTGACAACTATAGTGTATTGAAAATGTGTTCATAAATAGCGGTCTCAACATTACATGCATTTTGCACTTTACACTATTATGTGTCCCACTATATATTAGCAATATATTGTGTGTCTTGTAATAATCAAAAGTTCTACACAGATTTGTGGTCTTAATGCCCACTTTGACCAAATACAGGCAATATTTAATCCATTTCAAGTGCAAATACCAGAAGTGGTAGAATTGGGACTAATTGGTTTGAATGGTGGAGTAAGCAGTTCTATTACTGACACCTGATGGTGTGGTTGCAGTATCACCAAAGGAAGCCTTTATTTATGCCGTCATAGAAATGTGCTCATCATGTGTAATCATGACTACAAAACGCTAACAGGTTGCTGATCATGTAATCTCCATGTTTCCCCCATAAGGCTGACCTTATGTTATAAACCTTAACGGGGTATACAATTCTTTTTATGTAATGTATAGAAGATCAAAATGAGATTTAGAACCTAAATATACACATTTGTGTAACCAAGTGTTCTCAAATACAGTATTTAGTTCAGGTGTGTTGATTAGACTAAACTTTGCAGGACAGTGGAATCTCCAGGAACGGGATTGGGAATGGGCCCTCCTGTTTTAATCTAATACTTAAAGGAATAGTTCACATTAAAATTGTCCTTTACTCACCCTCTAGTTGTTTCACACCTGGATGAATTTCTTTCTTCTGCTGATCACAATGTTCATAACCACAAGACTGTTGGTGAACCCCTTTGAATTCCTTAGTAGGAAAAAAAATACTATGGGGCCCATCAACTGTTTGGTTACCGACATTCTTCAAAATATCTTTTGTGTTCAGCAGTAGAAAAATTCATACAGGTTTGAAACAACTTGAGGGTGAGTAAATGATGAAAATACATTTAATTTTAAAGTGAACTATTCCTTTAATTCCAAATGTAGAAGATCATGCACTTTCTTTGATCGGATATAAAATGCACTGAGTGACAAGTATAAATAGGCCCATAGTTTGTTGAAAGCTGGAACTGAGATGTTCAGTTTTTAAACTAAAGGAAAGTATTAGCATTTTAGCATTTGCAACGTTTGAATGAGTGGGTGTTTATGAACTAGAGCAAAATATTTGTATAGATGATTCTACTTTTGGATTTGTTGATTCGATGAGACTGGAACACACCTGTGTGTATGTTTTCCTCCAACTTCAGAAGGCCATATGGGCCCTGCTGAGCTTCAGGCTGTTCCTCCTGCAGCCTTTGGCCTGCTGGTCCACAGCAGCTCAGCACGGCTCACCTCAACACACATTGCAGGGGCTGTCTGCCAGAACCCAATACAAACTAAAAGCACAGACTCTGGTGTCCTTGAGCTTAAACATTCTGCGGCATTCGAAAGCATAATCATCCCGAAACCACTCACCCACCTCCATGTCCTGATGAACTTTCTGCTAGGTGTTTCTCTGTCCTCTATGGAAGCCTATTTCTGCCACATAAGAAAAAAAAGAAGGATAAAATCATAATAAATAATGGCATAAAAAGTCAATTATTACACTATTTAGACTTTTTAACTCATAATTATGACTTAGTATCTCATGATTTTGACTTTTTATCTTAACTGACTATAGCTATATTTTTAACTTATATAATTAGTCATAATTATATATTTTTGTCATCATTTGAACACAATCATTATTATGATTTACCCACAGCATTATTTTGTGGTGAAAATTGGCTTACATGGTCATCACATATTTAAAAGATGCAAATAAATAATGACATAAGTTGAAATAATGTAAAAGATTCATAATTATGACATTTAATGTCAACATTGGCAAAAAGTTTTTATGACTCCGTGTCTCCTAATTTATATTTTTAAAGTTATAATTATGATTTACCAAAGCATGATTTTTTTGTCATGTAGTTGAAATGCCCTTTCCATCATACTGAAAGAAATCACTTAAATTAATTGCTTAAATCATATCAAACTTTAGGTCAGATTTTGAAGCATTTCGTCATTTATCACCTGGTCCCCCATTAAGTTAATATATGAGTCTGGCTATAGTCAAGGGACCTGTTTGCAAAAATATAATATTATGAAAATGAAATTTAAATCTTGCCAGACCTCTCTCCTCCCTCAAATCAAACTTGGCAGATACAATCTATCACAGGAGACATGAAAAGAAACCAGGAACAAGAAGAGCAAAAAATAGTTTAATCAACGAATCGAGGGGGAGGAGGGTTGCCGTGAAGAAAAGGTCCACCAGGAGTGGTTCCTGTCATGCACTCGGCCATGTGGAGTGGGGTGGGGAACCAGGAACAATGAAGACAGTCATACAGTGAGGCAAAACAAGGCCCAGATGTTTCCAATCAATTCCCTGTATGAGATAAGGTTTCATATGAAGCCATAGAGAAACATGCCTGATAAGATTATTTAACATGGAGGACTCTCAGCCTCTCCCCTTCTCATCATTTTTGACTGTACGCCCCCTTTCGTCCTCCAGTGTGGAAAGACTGGATGAACAAAACATCTAGGTGAGCCAAGTTCTGGTTCAGGGTGGGGGAGCGCGCACACACACACACACACACACACACACACACACACACACACACACACACACACACACACACACACACACACACACACACACACACACACACACACACACACACACACACACACACACACTAGACCAGATGTGTATTTAGGGATGGGCAAATGCAAGGTTAGAATGTGACTGGAGTAAAGGATTTGTATCCCTCTCATTGTTCTTAGGTTTGTTGGAGTCATTTGAAGCACTTGTGAGCATGCGCAGAGCAAGGCTGCTTACTGAACGCATACTGAGTTTTCGTGAAAGATTCAGCTTATAGGGTCTGGTTGCACGAATGGGTGAGGTCTCTCAGGCGCAGTTCATGAGAGTTTTGGGCTGTGATTTGCAGTGGTGAACTGAAGGGCTGGTGAGCTCCTCACAGTGGACAGTCAATTACAATGCATAAAATGCCTCCACTGTACGCGCAATCCCGAGCAACAGTCTCCGCCAACACTCTTCAGCGCCGGCGAAACACGCACTTTTAAAGGGAGTTTACCACAACAGCAGAAAAGATGCCCTTCTGCAAGAGGACCGTAGTCCCTAAAGATGTGTGCAGAAGCGGCGGCAAGAGTCGCGGTGCGATGTTCACGGATCTGGTGGATGTGTGCGGCTTGACTCTGTGCGCGGTGCTCCGGCAGCTGTCGGATTTATCCCGTCAGTCGGTGAGCATCCTGGAGGAGCTGGAGGGAGAGCTCGCCTCCATCTGCTACCGCTCCGGAGCTCTGGAGAATAAACTTATCAGCCTGCAGAAACACATCTCAGCACTGGCCACCAAGCCGCCGCTCAAAAGTAGGAACTTTTCAGTACTCTTGCTGACTTATTGATGTGCGTGGATGACTTGTTTACTCACTTAATTGTCAAGTTCAAGGTCTTCTTAACTGATTTACATACACCATTCAACATAAGACATCTCTAACTTTCGTTCTTGGGCTGCTGAGCATATTTTGAGAACAATGATGTCTTTATGAATTATATAGATATTGTGTTTAGTCTCTAAATGTAGGCTAGCTGTTTCTCCTCTGGCTGTAATGTAAATGTTGATGGAGGGATGATGGTCCAGGGAAGTAGCAACAATTTTCTTTTGTTCACCACATGAACCTTATGTTTAGTTCTACCGACTAAACCAATTGCCAAGTCAACAAATAACAATAACAATCCGTTGTCAAGATATTGCCATGGTAAACTGTGTTTTTTGCATACTTTAGTTACTGTCTGCAATGCATACAGTTATTGTTTTCCCCAAGTATCATAGGGTCAAATTTGACCCCGTCTGAAAAATTAAAAACGGTGTGTTTGACAGGTGTGGGTTTTTTTTTGTGTGTGTGTGTTTTTTTTTCTGGTGCAAAAGTAGGCTATAATAGAAAAAATACTTTTTAATATTGAATATTGATGGAGTAACACAATTTGACTAAAAAGAAATGTTAAAGAATTGTGGGACACAATTTCTGCAAAGGTGTCGGTTTTCCTGGTTAATTTCTATCACTTTTGGCATTTCATAATATCTCATATATTTTATATCAACTTCTATGTTATTATAGACAACATTATTCTATGTTGTTATATCAACCCTATCAGTTAATGAATATATGTAAATGGACTAATTGCAAAAATAAAATAAATAAAAATCAATTCCTTTTATGGCAGTAACAGTTTGTTTCAATACTACAGGTGTTTAGGAAAGTGCTTACAGTTTTACATTTTTTGCCATGTAGTGTTTTAGGAGAAAATGCCATCATAGAGAACAATATCATTGGTGTGCCATTTTAGAAAATCTAAAGATATTTTTGGGTCATACAAAATTAATTACATGCCAAAAGGTCAAAAGTCATAACTGGTTCTGGAATTCTACAGACCACAGACATAAAACCTTTTAATAGTTAATTTGATGAAACATTTTAAATAGCTTTTTATTGTATTATTTAGTCTTTCTATAATTTTGTCTAATTACATTTTTATGACCATTACCAGTTTTATAGCATCAACAATAATTTCAATGGTATTTTGGAAACTATGGTTACCATGATAGATTTATGAGAGGATAAAAACAGCTCTTGTATCTTTTTGTAGATTCATTTGTGAGTTTTTACTATTATTACCACTATAGTGTATCTAGGCCTTGTTGGAGTGGGGGGAAAATGCCGTAAAATTGCAGTTGTACGTCACTGCCACAAAAATACTGAACAAACAAGAGATGGCCTTATTGTTTAAACAGAAGAAATCAGTGTCCTTTGACATCTATTTAAGTATTAGGACAATAACTAACACTTTCTCTTCTTAATGAACGGTAAACAAATGCTTTGACCATGCCACAAATACTGTTTTTTACCAACACATTCACACTTGGCTTTGTGTTAACTTTCACATTATAATGCATTGTTTTTAAATCTTTCCATTTGCATTGGAGACGCATTTGGCATCTACTCCCCCTGACACCTCCCACATTGCACTGCGTACTGAAACAGGATAAACCCTGCCAACTTTCACCATCTGAAGATGTGCAGAATAATTCCTCTGTCCATTTCCTTTGTCTTATCAGAGAAAGCCTCTCTGTATTGTTTAACTTAACTCTGAGCCCGGCACATTTGGCAGAGTGCTGGAATCCTTCTTTTCCTCCGTCCTTATCATTTTCCAGTGGCAGACCACAGTAGTTAACAAAGTGTGGAGATTATCCCCCAATTTCAGGAGGAGATCACTGGTACTGTATTTGTTTAATACTGTAATGGTGAAGCATTAGCAGTTTGAACCTCTGCCATGCTTTGACATGTTGAAGATAAATGATGTGGATCTCTGTATGCAGCGGATTCTTTGGCTGGGAACTCTTCTCCACTGCGGTGTGGGGACAGAGGTCAGGTCCCTCTGGAGACTGTATGATGGGAACAGGAGGTGAAGGAGCATACTGGTGGCTTGTTTTTACACTGACTGAAGCAATTGCATTAAAACTGTCAGTTGATTCAGCTCTTCCTGAGTGAGTGTCAGTCAACTCCACTGATAGCTGCCTCATTCCTCATTCCCGTGAAAGTCACAAGACCAAGTGTAGGTATGTGTGTGTGTAAAGGCAGAAAACCAAAGGATCATGTGGATTTAAGGAGTTCTGACCCTTGAACATTTTTTTGGTTGTTTTCATGGGCTTTTGTGCCTTTATTTTATTGGACAGTTGTGGACAGACTGTGACTTGAACTCGGGTTTTCTGCTTACAAGGCTTTCCAAACCTTTAAACATTTCTCTCTGATTTTTTGTAAAGATGCATAATGAATCAGTAATTGGCTAATATTAGAGATTTTTAAAATGTATCTGTTTAATCGATATAGGATATTTAATTGTGATTGCTCATTTCCCATATTTTCACATTTAGATTACCTTTGCCATCATCTAAATCTTGCTTAAATCTTTAAAAACACTAATAATTTTAAAACACTGTCAAATGTAGTCTTTAGCAAATCAATTCAAATAGTTGGTCAATTTTCATACTGTACTTCATCCACCTTATTTTAAAACGTGGAAGTAAGTTATTTTCTGTGAAAAGTGCAAGACTTCCGTGTCCGACTCATTAGCTGCTATAACCAGAAGAATAACAGAGTGTAACAGTAAACGGTGGAACTTTTTGCGCTACAAACCCATGTGCTTATCATTATGATAAGGAATAAAATAATATACGCCTGGTTTCACAGACAGGGCTTAGATTAAGCCAGGATTAGGCCTTAGTTAAATTAGGACATTTAAGTAGGTTTTTCAACCATTTTGAGACAAAACAATGACATTGACATATTTTAAGATATTTCTGTGCAAGTTGCTTTCAGTTAAAACAGCTCAAACATGCATATCAGTCTAGGACTAGAATTATATAGAATTTATAGAATTTTAATATAATAGAATTTTAATATATTGAATTTAGTTTTTGGCTATAGCACGAAAATATTAAATAATAATATTTATTATCTGTGCATCCCTGCTTGCAAGAATTCAGTATCTCTGTAAGTTGATGATATCATTGTTTGACGAACATTAGTGGACTGTTCTCCCCAAGCATCACCAATAAGCAATTTTTGTTTTCGAAATGTACTCTTAAACATTATTTATTCTGAGCTTTATGAGTTTGTCTCCCTTGCTGAAAGTTTCATGTAACTGAATGGTTATGTGTAAAGTGTCATGGATCTGGTGCAGATTATGGCTGTAAATCCAAAAGTGACTTTCATATTAATGTTTGAAGATTAATACAGAGAGACCATCCCTGACTTTTAGAGGCGGAGTGTGAAGAATGCTCTGTACTGTGTCGAGCCATTGCTTTTTTTCAGTGTCTTTTATAGTCTGCAAGATTAACTGCAATTTTAATAAGAGTGTGTGAGAGACCAAGAGAGGCTAGATGGAATGAGTGAGACGGAAGATCAGAGAAACAGAAGATGGAAGGAGAAAGCGAGAGGGCCAGAGTGCTCATGCTCAACGACAGAGTAGCAAGTTTATACTCAGCTGAAATGCAAAAGAAACTTCAAATTGTCTTATTTTTGGCCTCTTTTGCTCCTTTTGCTCTCTTTGACTTGGCTCCCGAGTTGCCATAGAAATGATCCTATTGCTTTAATTCAATAAAAAACCCATGCAGACCTTTTCATTTCATAAACTTAAACAAATAGTTACAAGAAGTTGTCATCACCTTATTATGCCACCAAAGATAAAACAACAAGCTCAAAATGAATCACTTTGTCTGGAATTAAATGCAACAGTTGCTCAACAAGTCCTAGAGCTTCTGCCTCCAGAAACTCAGTCTGTTTGTTTCTAACTTTAATGTGCTCATCGTTTTTTGGTCTAGCAGCTAAGAAGGATCGACATAGGTATCGACACTGAAGATGTCTCGCAGCTGTGACAAACTCAGTAACATTGGTTGTGTCTGTCTACCAGATGCCTGCAGACATAACTGGAGAAAAAATTCAGCTCTTGCACATTCTCTCAAGCCAAGGTTGTGCTGTGCAGACATTTTGTGTGTGTTTTTATGTTGAACATATGTAAGTCACTGCTCGCCTTTCCTGTCCTGGCGTCCCATCTCTAGGCAGTTGTGCAGCTCTTGGCAAGAAAGTGTTTGCCTCTGAGACTAGACCAAAGAGAGTGTGTGTAATACACTATAGTCCGTCCAGCTCTTACTATGACACAATAGTGTTGTAATGTAGCAGAGGTTGACATGCTTTTGGCCCCCAGACACACTAAAACATTACTAAAACAGAACACTTTTGCTTAACTGCATTTTAAATGTAACAGTATAGTGGTACAAAATGCGTACCCTTGTATTGTATTGAATATGCACTTATAGTTTACTTCAAATCTTAAAAGTATACTTTAGAAAAAAATTGAATTGCAGATAATAAAATGTTGAAGTAAATATTTATTATATAATATTAAAATAAACTTAAAGGCCACGTAAGAGGCTACACTTTCATGACTATGTTTCTTAATGAAATAATGTAAAATTAAAAGTTTTACTTTAAAGTAAATTTTCATTCACAATGTTTTAATAATCTTTCGTCGTGCTTCAGAAAAGGACACTGATTTTGATGTGTTGATTAACATACTAAAGCACATGCACAAGTAAACTTGATGCATGTTAATTTTAATTGTAGTGTGTTATTTGTTAGTACATTAAGGCCTGGTTTCACAGACAGGGCTTAGATTAAGCCAGGATTAGGCCTTAGTTCAATTAGGCCATTGAAGTAGCTTTTATAAACGCGCCTTAGAAAAAAACCTTACTGGTGTGCATCTTGAGACAAAACAATGGCACTGACATATTTTAAGATAGCAAGTTGCTTTCAGTAATATTTAAATATAGTCAAATATATTTTTTAAAGAGTGCTTTTTAAAAGAATGCTAAATTGTACTTCTGTTTCACAAGGATATAATCTTTTAGCTGTGCTTTTAGCTCATTACTCAATATTTTACATTTTCATTCTTGACATTAATATGTTTTGAAAAGAGGCTGGAAAATGTCCCACACAATGTTCACACACTGTGAATCCCATTATGTGTTTACTCTGTCTTCTCCTTTAAGATTCCTATCGAAAGAGAGAGGAGCTACATTTCCTCTGAATCTTGACACACACACACGCGCACGCACGCACGCACGCACGCACGCACGCACGCACACACACACACACACACACACACACACACACACACACACACACACACACACACACACACACACACACACAGACTTAGACCAGCTACTGACATTTGAAAAGTGTTTGTGTGAAGTTTAGCAGCTGTTTACTGTTGCATCATATAATGTGTTTCATCATTTCCCTCCTCGACTTTGAGCATGATTAAACGTAACTATTGTGAAATGCTGTGCAAAAGCAGCTGTTTATGTGAAGGTAGCTGGAGATGCACCAGGAATATCTATACCATCTCAAAAACCATCCACAAGCAGACTGAAACTATTAGCCACTTGTTACCATGGCAACCAGACAACAGGTCTTCTTTTATGAGTACACTGAGCATTAGCTTTGACTGAAGTGACCTCATGTTACCTCAAAGGGGGAATAATTCTGGGTCATGTTGAACTGTGATAGATCCGTATAGCAGCTGCTATTACTATGGAGACATTTCAGACTGGGATTTGATTGGTGAAGATCTTTCCGAGCAATGCTGCTTTACATGTTGTGCACTTTTAGTCTCAGTCTCTGTTCATGGTCTCAGCACCAGGCAGCCAAAGAAAACAAAATCCGTCTGTTTTTATTGTATGGACTTCAACTGACCCACCACTCACAAGTGTAAAATAATGAGGATGAATAAACAGGGCAGTGCTCGAAATGTTACAGTGCCTTTTTTATAAACCAACACTAGTTTGTCTGCATCTACACCTGGTACTGTAGTGTTTTATCAGCACACAATGACTTAGCAATGAAATAATCGATATTTAGTTGGAGAATGGCTCCTTGTCAAGATCCACAAATGGCCTGAGCCTGGCAGTGTTGTAATAGGTGAGAAATGATTTCCAGATGTTGGGGAGCAAGTGGAGTGGCTAATAGGGGATGAAAACATGGAAGAACAAAAAAGACACAAAAAAGAAAGAAAAGCTGTAAGATCCACATGATACACATTTGTTTTACTGCTAAACCTTAACAAATGATTGAGTAAATTCATAGCCTTATAGTAGCTAATCTCTCTAACAGTAGTGTCGTCATTGTGGTGATGACTGAAGACTGCGGTTAGGACAGTACAACATCCAATCAACCAATCAGATTTGAGGGACAGGTTTACAGTTTATGTCAAGTTTAGGCTTACAAGAAGGATTAGGTGCTTCTAAATCAGTGTTATTTCCCACGTCATTTCCCACTGATTTTAGGAAAAGGCTATATTATTCTTAGGGTTAGGTTTAGGGGTAGGGATAGGATTTTTGGACAGGAATGTTGTTCCAGGATCAAAATGTTGTTAACATTAATGACACAGACAACAGCAGGAATATTAGGCTGCTGTCACTTTAAGACTGAATGCGCGGACCGAATATACTGACACACATCCGGTTTCTTTCTCAACTGTTCGCTTATGACATAACCGAGAGAATCCTTGCCGAGACAGGTATTTTGACCTAACTTTGTGTGTATGTGTCCGTTCAAGTGCAAACAAACGCGAAAGAGGAGTCAATTAGATGTTTGAGCGCTGTCTGAAATGCACTTCCCTCTCTCTGCATGCGCACGCTTCGGGTGTGTGAGGATGTCTCAATTTTCGCCTCTTCTTTCATGTGTAAATTGGCTAGACAAAACACGTCCAAATGATAAACTTTCACTGATGGTAAACCTAGCAGTTAATCCGCAAATCACATGCGTGCCGAACCACATGCGGGGCCTGGTCCGTACGGATCACGGATCAACTGCGATCCATTGCACCCCTAATCATTTATGAACACACTTATCATCATGATTGCTCACCACAGATGGAGAAAATCCTACTCCAGTAAGTAAACGTGTCCCTGTCCCCAAACACTCCAAAAACGTTGGTACTCAAAAGCCCTTCTCTCCACGTTTATTTATACCACGCATGTGCACCTGCACACCAGTTATGTGCACCCGACAGTGTCATAAAAAAATCGGGTTGTCCCTGAAAACGTTCCTCCATTTGAACCCCAAGTGATCCCACTGACTCTTTTAATAGGGACTCTGGGTCCCCCGCTCTGGGTCTGGCGTCTGATTACAATTTCCACAAAATTGCATTATATGTCATTTGAACAACTTTATAATGACCATTAATGCTTGTTTTAGTTAGTTTACGTACTAGCATTCAGATACACAATTAGCCTGATAGCTTAGCTTATACTTTACGCATTTGCACTTAACCTATATGCATTCACAACAATCTTTAATGTAATTATGTAAATGTACAAAATGTTCAGTTATTAAACTGTTCAATTAAGCTATTTTTATTTTGATAATACATATGATAATTATTATATATTTACAGGTTATCAAGTGAAACTACTTGGGCTCAAATGATGATGAAATCAGTGATCCCATGTTTTATTTTAGCACCATGCTTTAGATAATGTCATGTGAGTGGCGGATGAGAACCCAGGCGCAGACAGCAGATAACAGAGGATTTATTGGTACAAAAACAGGAAAACAAAACCCACGAGGGGGCAAAACAAGACAGGACTATATGGAGACTAACTAGACAACGAAACTGACAAAATACTAGAAAATAAACAACACTACGAGAGACACTAACAATGACTAGACTTTCAATGACAAGACTTTCACAGGATACTCACAAGTAACATTTGGCAATGAACCGACACAAGACAGAAAACACAAGGGGATTAAATAAGAGGACTAATCATGACACGACAGGTGACACAGACTAGGTAATGACAAGACGAGAACAGGTGACACAGACTAGGTAATAATGACAAGACGAGGATAACCAGGGGGCCGGGTATGTAACGAAACAACAGGCCATGCGCTTGTACACAAAACATGGTTCTGCCATGATCCTGCCACAAGACTAAGAAAATCAAGAACATAATGGCAGAATCATGACAGATAACATGTACCGCCCAATGAGCAGGACTGATTCAATCTCAAACAAGTTTGGCCAGTTGTAGGGCAACTTTTGTCTTATAAAACAAACTTTCAACTCACAAAAATAAGTAAGTTAATATTTCTGAACCACATACAGTACTTTTCCTCAATAAGTGATGAGAGCGAATATTGAAAATGTGATTGCATTGGTTAAAATACATAGACCATGTTTAATGCGGCACAGTGTGCGGGCTACTCTTGGCTTTTAATTGTACACTTAAGCCTAGGATATACATCATTTCACACTTGTCAAATTTGAAAGTGGATTTTCACTGTTTTTAACCCCTGGGGTGAGAATCTCTGGACTAGTGTTTCCACTGCTCTGAAGCTAAAAGAGTACAATGTGAATTACATTAACCAATGACAATTTCAATTATAAAAGCCCATAATTGTTTTCATAAAACTCTGGTCTTAGTTTTGTCTTCTTGTGAGTTGTTCCAAATATCTCAGCACTGTACTTACAGGTTCATCAGTGTGTTCTGGAGAGAGAGGTGTCAGAGTGCAATAAGAGAACAGACAGTACCAGTGCTGAGGCTCACACTGAGTTTTAATTCTGGTGACATAATGAGGACCGTATGTGTGAACGCACCCCTGTGCTGTGCAGCGCTACAGGACTCGTGCTCCTGCAGTGTACACACACACACACACACACACACACACACACACACACACACACACACACACACACACTCACTAGTGGTGTCAACAATAATAGATTCGGCAATGCATCGCAATGTGGGAAATGCACGATTCAGCATCGATGCGGCAAAAGGCCATAATCGATTATGTCACGGTTTATTTTCTGGCCTTGGACAATAAAGTTTTGAAGTTTCAATTACTTCCAGGGGCATAATAACAACAATAAAGATGGCTGAGGCGGAGGGAGATGACCGCGATAGACGGGTAATCAAGAACGCACCCAAAGCTTGGAAAGCGGACATCTGACCAATACCCTGTACCATTCACTTTTATTTTATTTAATGACATTTATGTCAAAGATACAGGAGAGTTATAATACACACATAGCAGCCAATAAAATCTGTTGTTGGTTTTTATTCCACATCTCAATCCAAATCACCAAACCCACATTCCTCTGGTGGGTCCAGCATGTTTCATGTAAACGTTCCACTGGCCACTAATTTCCAGTCTTCGGAGCACTTCCGACCACAACACAAACACAGGGAACACTCAGGATGTCAAATTCTGCTGTGGATTTAGCGTGAAAGACAGAAGTTACTCCTTCAGCCAGACACCATGAAGTGTATAAAATTGTATATTACTGCCAGTGTAGTGATGAATTCAGGTAACAGGCAGTGCCTCTGTATAAAATATATGATTTTATATTTCCTACTCGGTTACTGTCCTAAACTTACGGAAGGGTGAATCAGCTTTGATTTGTTGCATGATTTGAATGAATTCAACTTTTATGAATTTAAAAGCCTAAATACAATCGGCGGGGTCACCGTGATTTTGCCAAGTAAGACATGTTCCTGGATCAACATATTTTGTTGATCCTGGATCAACATTCCTGTCCCAAAATGTATTCCTTACCCAATCCCTACCCCTAAACCTACCCATAACTTTTCCCTAAAATCAGAGGGTAATGACAGGTGAATAACACTGATGTTTAATTACCTCACCCTGGTTCTAAGCCTAAACTTGACATAAACTGTAAACTTGTCCCTCAAATCTGATTGATTGATTGGAAAGTTGATCCAGAATCAACAAAAATGTTGATCCAGGAACATGTGGTACTTGATGAAATCACGTTCACCAATCGGCGGAAGTAAAAAGCAAAAGTTAGGCTATAAACTAATTATACCAGTCGCATGACTTAAATGTCAATACCATAAGTCTTCCGAAAAAGTGTTCAATCTTTACTTAAAATCTACAAGCTGGAAATAGTTATAATAGTTTGCATGAGCAGGATTATAAACACATGAAGAATGTGTTTGGTGTGATGACGTTTAACAACTTTTGTAGTCCCATTTAATTATTTGTAAGCAAACACCTTTTTCAATACACGTAAAAGCTTAAAAAAGTCATAAGTGTGGTTTTACTGAGGTATTTCAGAAAATAAAACATGAAAATATCTTGAGCTTGTGTTCACCATAGAACATTTTTCAGGATTTTAACCAATAACTCACTCAAAAAGTGAGTTTTTCTGCTGCAATTTTATCTGATGTCCTGCTGAAATGTACTTAGTGGACTGCAAATGTGCTTTTCCAGGTGTCTAACTTTAGGCACACATGATGGTTCATGTTTCTGCATGTGAACAGGAATCAGTGATTCTCTACTGGTGGGTCATAACGAAAAATAATGATCTTCTCTGATAGAGAAAAACAATGTTAAATGGAAATAATAAAATGCAACTTATCATATAATTATGCATAGTTTAAATAGCAAATCAGTAGCTTTTAAAATGTGGGAGATCATCTTCATATTGTTGTTAATCAAAGTCACAATAGCTGAATTAGGCAGATGCAAGTATGGTTAGATTGTGTGATACTAACAAAATATGAACAAACTATGCAAGGTAAAAGGAAATATTTTTTTTCCCATTCTATTGCATCACTATTTGATGTCCCATGTAAAATCTTTCCTGAAACGAAACCATTGGAGAACCACTTATATAGATGTTGATGATCCATCAGCACATTATGTGAGAACAGCAGGTGTTTCATAGCGGTGATATGTGTGAACGTGCTGTTTGCTTATTTTCAACAGTGTTGCCTTGTGTGTGTGTGTGTGTGTCTGTATGTGTGTGTGCAAGCACTGATTTGAGGCTGACGCCGCAGAATGTGCTGCAGTAAGGATGGAAAGCCACCGAACTGATGAGAGAGCGCGAAAGGGAGAAAGTGTGAAAGGAAATGCAGCTGCATCCTCTCGTCCTGACTCACTGTGAACTCCTGTGTTAGGTGTGTGTGTGCTCAGAGTATGACGCCGTCCATGAGGGTAAACGCACATTCCTGACTTGTCATTTATTCAGCACAGACAACTTTACAGAGCATCGGTGGGCAGGGTGTGTGTGTTAACGGACTCTACGGTGATGCGTTGGAGGAGGCGGAGGTCTCCGGGACAGGGCAGGCAGGGGGAAACAAGGGGAACGGAGGCACCGTTCACCATGCCCTTCTTCAGAGGTAACAAAGCTATTAGTGTGCTCATCTATGCAGTGTTAGGTGATGCTATTTGCTCCGTGAAGGCACTATGCATGATTTGTATTGTTCGGTGCATTGCTGTGTGTTTGTATGTGTATGTGTTGTAGTTTATAGTGCTGTTTACTGATGTGCTGCAGTCTCAGGTAAGCATTCATCATGCGCTCTATTCCATCACACACATTGATCGGCTTGCTCAGTGTTTACACACACAGTTTACTATTCAGCAAACTCATTAGCTGTAAAATAAAAGTTAAAGTATATTACATTTTAATATTATATAATGTTATTGTATATTATATTATTTAACATTTTAATTTAATTAATTACATAATAATAATAATAATAATAATACACTTATTCTTTATGAAGCTATGTTCCCTAAGGAAAATACTTGTAATGTTAATTCTTATAAATTATTAAATTAATTTATATATATATAAAAAAATTGTTATTAATTGATATAGCTTTTATACAATTCTGAGAAATTTTAATTGCACATTTGATAAGACATGGAATGGTGGTGATTTTCTGGAGTCTTTCCTGCATCTCTTACATGTTAACTAGCAAATGAGAGCTGGTATATTGGTCTCACGACTGTACTATCAGTCTACTGTTTATCAACCAGCCAGGCCTCAGATTTCTGCTCACTGACTCAACATCTGCAATTCTCTTAATACTTGCTTTGTGGACTAAAACAGATAGAAAGCAGCTGAATAAAGTAGAGCATTGAGCTGTACCCTCTGGGCATGGGACATGGAGACCTTCAGCTACAATCATCATATGACACTATCAGATGGGAGTATTGCAGCCCAAACTGAATTTTTAGTTTTTTATGTGTGCACTCAGTAATGGACTGAATAGTTTATGTGGGTATTTATCTTTGGTGCGTTTAAGCCATTTGCGAGTGAGTACATTTGTTTGGTCTATGTGTTTAAGCCTCAATAGGCCTGAGAAACGTGTTTTGATCCGTTTAGATGTTTGTGTTTTCTTTATAGGCACTGAGAGGCGATTTTGAGAAGAGGATGTTTTTGGCTCTCTGGGTGAGATTCTTGCATTTCATTTGATCCATATTTCATGAAATGGGTTTCTCAAAGTCTTCTGATTGCGGTCCAGGCAACGGCTCCAGAATGTTGAAGAGCTGAGATGCTCTTTCATTCTCCCTGTTTGGGTTGCTGGACGAGATTAAAAGAGAACTTTAGCGTCTGGTTAGTGCTGTATTTTTTTTATTATTAACTCAAAATAGAGGGTTTCGTAATTGGTGGTTTCTGCAGAGACTGTTGTTATTCATTGATTGGATGTTTTTAATTGAATTTAGCTGCCAGGTTTCATTAGAAGTTATAGGTCATTACTCATTACCCATTGTGATTCTGTACATCTACTGTAATTTGGATTCTTGATCACATAACAACAAGTGGCTCACTCACTACTACGTTTTTATAGTTTATATGAGTACCCATGTACCACAATAGAGAGCAAACAGATGTACACTACTGTTAAAAAAAAAAGAAATTTAGCAAGGATGGATTAAATTAATCAGAAGTGACAGTAAAAACTTTACAAAAAAAAGAAGGATCATGTGACACTGAAGACAGGAGTAATGGTGCTGAAAGTTCAGCTTGGCCATCACAGGGATAAATTTCATTTTAAAATATAGTAAAATAGAATATTTTAAATGAAATAATCTTTCATAATGTTACTGTTTTTACTGTATGTTTATTTTAAATAAATGCAGCTTTGGTAATGGTAAGCATAAAAGACTTCTTTCTAAACATTACAAAATCTTACAGACCCCACAATTTTGAACGGTAGTGTATGTCAATACATTTAAAATCTCTTTCGAGTGAATTTTTGATTAAACATCACTATGCATTTTTGTCATATTCAAGTAAACCAGCATACCTTTGAGTAACTGAAAGGTTTTGGCTGCTCTGAATTTTGCAGGGAAAGTAGGTTACGTAGTCTGGGACCATTTCTTTACTCAGTTTAAGTCTTCATAAACACTGAGGTCTGGCCAGATCTGTGGTAATGCTTTGAAAGGATTTTACAGAGAAAAACAGTGTTTTGAATCTCTAAATGTTTCTGGTGGTATTTAAATGAGTGAGGTAACTAGGGATGGCTTGGAATTAGATTATATATGCGGTCCAGGAATTGCGGCAAATTCTTGAATTCCTCATGTTGTGCTAAGGTAACATATAAGTTACTTTTTTACTTTTTTGCCCTCCTGACTAATGGCATTAGCTCATATTTGGCAGATGCAACTCAGCGCTAACCCCAGCGTTTGTTGTTGTCATCTTTGTTTATTTTTAGAAGTAACCGCTGAGTGTTCTGCTGCCTTACTGCCATCCTACGATATTCACGGGCATGCTGGGATAGTTAAATCCCAAGACCTGCTGACAAAACTCAATAGTATGTACCCAGTGTGGGTCTTATAGCAGATTTGTGGATTCTTTTATCGTGATTAATATTTAGATAAGAAAAAAGCATCCTGACAGGAAGGCAGATCTGAAAGTTTGGTCGTTCTCTCTCCATGGAAATAGACAGAATGACTTTCAGAAAGTCAGTAGGTGTGAAAAAATTTCAGTAACCGAATTACATGCATGATGTCTCCATGTTGTCTGCATTTACGCACGTCAAGAGGCAAGTTGTGAACTGATGCTCAACACTCATGCTTGTAATTACATTCCACTTTAAGCTCTGCCACTCTTCCCTTTCCCCTCCATTCGCTATGATGTCATCCTCTCCATTTTGTTTTCATTGGTTTTACATTCCTCAGTGAGTTAGGACTGATCGAGTATCTGGTTGAATAAGTGTGCAGATGGCGTGCTTATGTTTTACTGTATTATAGTGTGGAAACGCCTCTATAACTTACGGGTGGGGGGTGGGAGCGAAGGTATAGAACGAGAGTCAAGAAACGGTGCTGACGGCCTGGCCCCACTTTCCAGGCAGGAAATGAGCACCGTGTGGATTGTGCAAGTCGTGTGTCTTTTTGCACGTGTGTTTGTGAGGCTCCAAGGCGCAAGAGGTGCATGGGCGTCCCCCGACGGCTCGTAATGCTCAGCAGATGTTTTCCACCTTCCATGTTCGTATTAATCCAGTCATGTGGACAACAAAGAAGCAATCTTTTCCAATACAGCTCTCTCTTTTCCAGCGCAAAACAATCCATTGCTCCATTCTCACAGCGTTGATAGTTATCTCAGCTAGCCAGCCATTCCAGAGTAATAGCGTTCTCTCCATATTTTTCTCACTCCCTCTTATTTCCCTGTGTCTGCACTCCATTGTAACATTATCTCAAATATAAACCTGTTATCGAATTGTTGCTGAAGTTTGCCCAGTGGTAAATAACCCCTTTAGAGCAGCTGAAGTCCTCACTATCAATATCGTCTGCAGTGAATTACGTGTATTTCTTTTTTGTAACAAGTCCATCAAGTTTCTTCACTGTTTGCTTTGTTTACATTCTCCAAGAGAGTTGAGGAAGAGGGCGCGAGGGGCACCAAATCGCTTTTTCCGAACCGCCTTTTCGTTAAAAACTGTTCCAAGATGAATTTTGTTTATTTAAGAGGAGAGAGTTGACCATCCAGTACAAGGAGACTATGGAAAAGCTTTTGTCCATACACTAGAGGGTTTAGATCGATTTGGACGCCTGTCATTCTCTTTACGCTGTTCATTCTTTGAAATGGTTTCGTCTTTGTGAGGGAATGACCTCATTCATAACCTGTTTTTTTTTTTTTTTTTTTTTGCCTCAATACGTGCCTTTCATTCCACTCATCCTTTGAGTCTGAATCTTCGTGCTGGCTGCTTGTCCTGGCACATATTGGCCTCATCTTGGATGCTGCAGGCCCACATTAGGAGCTTTTCCCTGACCACACACACCTCCCAATGGTGCAGTGAGGCCGCGGCCCTAGCCTTGCTGGTTAACCCAACTCAGCTTCTTAGATCACTGAAAATATCTGTTCACTTCACTGCTGCAGGGGAACAGTGGAATCACTCAGTGCAAGTGAGTCAGTCATATTGATAAAGCACAATGAAATGTTTATTCGCTGTTCTTTTCAGGGGATGTTAAGTTAATTCCTCACTCTGCTGCAGAAACAATAAATCATGACAATGCTTATTTACCCACCCAAAAATGTGTGTGTGTGTGTGTGTGCATTTGGTTGCCTTTATTTGATTAAAAAAACAGTTAAAACAATTATATTTTTAAACATTATCACAAATTAAAATAATTTAATGTATTGTAAAATGTAATTTATTCCTGTGTATGCAAAGCTTAATTTTCACCCCTTCAGTCATGAGTTTCACATGAAATCATTCTAATATGCTGATTTGGTGCTCATTTCTTATCGATACATCCATGATACATTTTTTTGAATTATAATAATTAATAATAATTATAATAAATCTTTAAATTTAAATATTTTGTAACATTATAAATGTATTTACTGTCACTTTTCATCCTTGCTGAATGAAACTATTAATTAAAACTTTTTTTTTTTTTTTAATATATCCATCTTACTGACTCCCAAACTTTTGGTCTGGTAATGGTTGTTAGAGCTCATGGTAGACCAGGAAGATACTAGTTAAAACCTTGCAGATAAGTTGTTTAAAGTTACACTGACTCTGAGTGTGAAATGAGTGTTGTGTTTATATTTGTGTCACTCTTCTTGCATGTGTGCAATGTTGCTGTCTCAATTATATCCTTATTGTGGAATCTCTGACTCACACACACAGATCAGTGTTAGATTCAATGGTGGTGACAGAGTGTTATGTGAGTGGGTGTGTGGGAAGGAAAGGCCTTTTTCAAAATGCCTTCTGGCTGGTATAAGGGACGGACACACACACACACACACACACACACACACGGTCCCCACATTGTAATATAAACCTGTACACACACACACACACACACACACACACACACACGGTCCCCACATTGTAATATAAACCTGTACACACACACACACACACACAGACACACACACACACACACA
Organism: Meda fulgida; assembly: GCA_030578275.1. Classification (NCBI taxonomy): domain Eukaryota; kingdom Metazoa; phylum Chordata; class Actinopteri; order Cypriniformes; family Leuciscidae; genus Meda; species Meda fulgida. Next base: position 20,618,631 of record CM060622.1, on the reverse strand, counting down.
CACACACACACACACACACACACACACACACACACACACACACACACACAGACACACACACACACACAGACACACACACACACACACACAGACACACACACACAATAATGTATTTAGAGCATCACTCAGCGTGTTCTCCATTAGCTGTAGGTCTGAGTGAAGTGTTTAGTATCATAACATAATCAGTATCGAGTGTGTGTGTGTGCGTTTGTGTGTGTGTGTGTGTGTGTGTGTGTGTGTGTGTGTGTGTGTGTGTGTGTGTGTGTGTGTGTGTGTGTGTGTGTGTGTGGACCCATGAGGAATTGTATGTATTACATGAGTGCTGTAGCTCTGTAATTTAACTGTTGCAGTGAGTGTTTCACGGCACAACAAGCAATGGACTAACTGGTTTTGGTAAATAGTGGAGAATCTCCAGTGGAAAGTAACCTATCATCTTAAATTCTCCAGAAACCATCTCACTATGTGCGCGCCACAGCTCAATCTTGATCTGCACTCATAGGCCTACACACAATTGCATTCATTAAGTGTTGTCTTTTCTCTACATTGATAAATGGATAGATCACATTTTCCCCCAAAATGTTTTTAGTGAATAAATTAGTAAATATTGTGTAAAGAAATATTAAATTATATCAAATGGATTGCTCAACCAAAACTGAAAATTCTGTCATGACGTTCTTTCTTATGCAAGCATTTTATTTTGAAGAATTTTGGAAAACAAACAACATTGGAACCCATTGACTTCATTCATTGATTTCTCCTCTTCTTTTATGTTCCACAGAATAAAGGAAGTCATACAGGTTTGGAACAACACGAGGGCGAGTAAATTATGACAGAATTTTCATTTTTGGAGGAACTAGCACTACTGAAAATGCTTATTTTGCATTTCATTTTTTAAATTTTTAATACAAACATTTGACCTATAAATTGAACAGCGGTTCTCCACCTTTTTGAATTCAAGTCCCACTAGTGTCCATAACTATATTCAAAGACCCCCTCTGGGCTTTCTTTTTTAATTTAGAGAAATTAGGAGTGTCCATAGATTAAGTAACTAAAATAATTATAATAAACATATTTAAATTGTAGAATTCCAGAACTTAAGGTATATTAAATTAAGAAATACATTGATTTACAGTTGTTTTAGCTTATTTTAATGCTTGTTTTTTCTTATTTCAAAACATTTTAAATCATTTTGAGTCATTTGGATGTTCTCTGAAGCCCTCTAGTGCGCCACAGTCCCCCGTTTGAGAACCACTGATCTAGAAACACTGAGTAATTACAATCACATGCCTCTGTGGACTAGTGTTTGAATTCTCAAAAACAGCTTTGCAATTGAGTGCAATCACTAAAATCATTATTTGTATGGGTTAGAATGAGACCAAATTTAACAAATAAAAAAGCAGAAGAAATCAAATATCATTCTGAAGGGCTGAGAAAGTATTAATCAGTGGGTTTGCTCATCTGGCTCTGGTGGGTAAAGAAAGAGAGACTGGGAGGTTGGGAGACGAATATAGGAGGAGGGAGAGTGTTTGACAGACTTAATTGAGTTTATAGGCAGTTGAGATGGAGATAGTGGCATCTTTATATACTGGAGAACAGATCAGCCCAGTGCTTAACTGAAAGACAGGCCAGCTGGAAGCCTATGCACAGCTCAGTCAAAGAGTCACACCACCTCTGTGTGTGTGGAGGAGGCCTAACTCCTCCTCCTCCTCCTCCTCTCTCCAAACTTGTGTGTCCTATGCAATACGGTATGTGTTTGTGTGTGTAAGCCTTAGTTTCTATTTGTGTTTGGCTTACTATTGGGCTGTTGTTTAGCTGCATCTTTTGATTCTTGTGAACAGGTTAGTCCATTTGCTTGCATACTTGACTTGTGTATACATTTATGTGTGTGTGTGTGTGTGTATTCCTGCTCTTTTCGTATCTGCAGTATATAGACACATTCTGTGTAGCAGCTCTGATTTGCTGTGCATGAAGATGCTGAAAGCAGTATACAGACAGAAATGCACACACTTGTTATATTGCTAATCCAGCATGAGTTCATTGATTTTAAGGCTGACTCAGATTTGTTAGGTGTTGCATGAGTGATGTATTAAATAATTGTTTATTAACTGTCTTTGGTTTGTTGTTTCTTCAGCCCGGTTCATTATATCTGTCCGTCAGTCGGTTTTGTGGGTGGGATTAGCACACTCACCTAGAAGCAATGAACAATGGGCATGTAAACAGTTGTTGTGTTTATATACACCTAAGGGCTCAACACCAATGCCAACTGCTGATATGTGGATATTTTTAAATGACATGCTCTGTTTCTCTCTTACATTTACTCCCCATTCTTTTTGTTTGACCGCTTTAGTGAAGCTAGAAGCTCAGTTTGAATCAGTGACAGGGACCATATCTTAGGATATGAACAGCATCTTTCATTAGAGAAATGGATGGTTGTGCTTAGAAATGCCCAGTAGAATTGTTTTATTGTTTCCCCTGGTTGGATAAACTTCGGTGCCACTAAATAGTTAATCTTTGTTCTTTTCTTCTCCATAGAAAGTCAAAAACTTTACCGTAATCCAAGCCATTAAGTGTGCACATATTTGGATTTTTTTCCCCAAAATTGCTTGCTATGGTGCATTCATCTCTTAATAAATGTTTCACTGGTGTTCTCCTCATAACAACGCATTGATTAATAAGAGATTAAATTTTCTTTCATGCATCATTTATACTTCAACAATACTTGCAAAAACATTTTGCAATGAGATAGATGATATTAAATTAAAAACATATGATTTGACATCACTGTGAACAAATTTCATGAATGAATTGTGATGACTCTCTGAGCATAAATTTACTGAGAAATCTGTTCTTTGGAGGAGACTAAATATTTGAACATTTCTGCAGGAGCATGTGCAGTTCTATTCACCTCCACTAGAGGGAATAACAACACTGCTTATCACTGCTTTGAACTCTGCGTGATCTGCCTATAGCCATACTCATGTCCTTTTAACTTTGTTATGGTCTTTATTTTAAATCTCTGCATAATTTAACACCTGGCGTAACCGATGGATGGTTCGCCCTCCTACATTTGTAAAAGCTGCCAATGTACAGAGAGATCGAGTGACAGACTCAATGGCCTCAGACCTTGGAAAGAAGCTCTTTTTACTGAGAGATTATGGTGTCTGCACTGCTGTTTACAGTATGAAGAGGAAGACAGAGAGAGAGAGAGAGAGAGAGAGAGAGAGAGAGAGAGAGAGAGAGAGAGAGAGAGAGAGAGAGAGAGAGAGAGAGAGAGAGAGAGAGAGAGAGAGAGAGAGAGAGGCAGAGAGAATTTGCCTTAGTAGGATATAGGTTGAAGTATAGGGGTTGAGTTTTTCCTTCCTTTTAAGGGATTATATGCCAGAGTGTGGGGTTGTGCATGAAATTGTATTGGAAAATGTATTTTAATACTATTAAATAGTCTTGCCATGAGGGATGCAGAAGACTGATGTCATGCATGCACACACGCTCATTATTATGTATATGTACACAATGTGTCTTCGAGCATGCATTCACGTTTTGCTACCAATAACATAACAGGAAATGAGAGAGATCATGATGCTTTTGTCCCTTCTTCTCTTTCCTCTATTATGGCTCTTGGGATCTGGAAAGATAATATGCAGTTCTAACGTTACATCAAAAGTTGCAGCTCCAACTGTTGTGCTGTAAAGGACTGTGCGAACCAGTGGCGTGCAGCCAGTGGTGTTCTGAAATGAGGATGTTTTTTAAATGTAAATTCATCTTCTAGTTACACTTAATGATGACACATTTTTCATGTTGCAAATGCAAATAAATAAGCATTATTTTATGTTTTATATCAATAAAACAACAACAATCAATACAATTCTCTTTTAGTATTTTTACAGTATTTGAAACTAGGCATGTGGCGGTTTAAAATGTTCACGTTGTGATAATTGCTGAAGCTTTTATCACGGAATACGGTATTACGATATTGAAATAAGTTGCAAAACAAAGTGTTGTTGTACTATAACATGTTTTTCTTTTAACTAAAAGAACTGAACATTTAAATACAAAAAGCACAAAAATCTATAAAGTAAACAAATGTTTCAAACAGATTAAAGTGCAAAAAATTATAAAGAACAATAGGTAACACTTTACAATAAGGTCTCATTAGTTAATGTTAGTTAATGCATAAACACATTAACAATGAACAATAGCTACATTTGTTACAGAAGTTATTATTCTTTGTTAAAGTTAGTTAAAAAATACAACTCTTAGTTCATGTTACCTCAAATCCATTCTCCAAACTCACAACTTTTTTATTTTTTGTATTTTTTTACCAATGAAATTTAATAAAGAGTTAGTAAATGTTGAAATTAAATTAAGCTTAATAAATGCTTGAGAAGCATTTTTCATTGTCAGTTTATGTTAACTAATGAATTAACCAATGTTAAATAATTATTCACGGTATTTTGAAGTGCCCATGATAACATGTATCATGCATGTTCAGTACCTGGATATATCGTATTACCGAATACCAGCACATATCTATTTAAAACTTTTAAAACACAGAACAAGACAAGATAGTCCCGCCCCAAACAATTACACACTTCAGCTCTAAATGCTGTTAGTTTGTGTTTGTGGGTGCTTTTTACTTGTTACATCATTACATCAGTTACATTACATCAGGCGGCGACAAGTGGTTTTTTTTATGATCATTTCATTTAATAATTCCCTTAAAGCTGCAATATGTAATTTTTTCGCTGCTAGGGGTCGCTAACCTCTTACAATAACAAAGGCGTAGGTTGATGATAAGCTGAATTTTGGAACTTGTCGTCATGCTTAAGGATCTAATAATGTTTATGGATGAGTGAATACATTGATGTTTTTTTAACATGACTGTGGTATGAAGAAGGTCGCGATTGCTAATGAGAGACAGATATCAGTGCCACACGCGAGTCCCGCAGATATAATGGAATAAGGACATTTCATTCTACTGAACTACCCACAAGTGATGTATTAATGCTCACACAGGTCAGTTTATTAGACTAATGAAACTTGTGAAGTAACGCAGCGCTGTTTCACTTGGTACACTATCACACTAAACTGCATTTGAGTGTGTTGGAAGTTATAATGTTATTCTATGTGTTAGTTTGTTGGCTGAATGAGACTAGCAGTAAGCTAGATCAACATTAGAATAACATACTGATCATATTGTAACATTTCATCACGTTGAGCTATATAACATTAGTTTTATGTACATTTGCTCACCTGTCTAATAAAGTACATGCAAGATCGGCGTCCCTGTCAAGTCGAAGTTCGTCGCGGACGTGGAGCTCTCAGCATCTCGAAAACGCCAAGCTGATATTGATCCTCATTTTAAGTTCTCCTTTTGTCCCAAAGTCTGCTTGCCATGCTATATTTGAACGAAACAACAACAGCGTGAGCGTGCCGCTAGACTTAACTCAGTAGTCCACAACAGACTAATAGTTGGAGGGGAATGCTTAAGAATGTTTTGCCCAAGACGTCAAACTGACGTCAACAGAAAACCAGTGCCGTTCAGATTTTGACTAAAGGTTACAAAGACATTTTTTTCTTCTTCTGTGGATTAACTTGCATGGTTAATTGTTCACCACATGACTAGTAATGTGTGCTAATAAAATATATAGGGCCAATTTGATTACTTGTGGACCTTAATGACATATTATCAATTTATATGTTGTTTGCAATGCAAAGTGTGGGCACAGATGAAGGTGAAGCGTCACAGGATCATCTCAGTTTAGAGAAAGGCGTGTAAAAGTGAAGGAAGTGTGCAGAGATCGTATGAGAAAGAGAAGTTCTAGCTTTAACCTCTGGAGCAGTTCTAATCCTCTCAGATGTCAGAGTGGAGGGCATTCTTTCTTTGGGTTTATTCATCCCTCTCTTCTCTTCTCTCATGTTTCTTCCTGGCTGTTGAAAAACTGAGAGGCTGACTGAAGGGCCAGGTGCTGTTGCTGTAGGAAAGTTACACAGTGTAAAGTCATCCTGATTGCCTCTCTACGCACCACACCCACCCAGGACGCTATAGTGGCAGCGCTCTCAAAGCACTAAACATGAACCAATTCCCAGCCTTACGTTTGTGTTTTGCCTCTAGTTGGTATAGGCATGTTTATACTGCTGAGGTTTAAATGTGTGTGATTCTGAGGTCTTCCGAGTTTTGTCTCTCATCGTCTTACAGTGTCTGCACTCACTACCTCACAAGCACCATAAACCCATCCATCATCCCTCCATCTCTGCGGTACTCATCTGTTTCTGCTTAAATACATTGTGCATTTTCTATTCTGTTTGAGTTTCTAAGGTTTTCACCTTATAACACCCTCCATTGAAACAATATTATTTTAAGTCTTAACGCTACAAACGGCAGCCTCCTCTGCGTTGGGAATGCCGAATGACTTGGAAGGCAGGAGTGGATTATTCATTTACTACAAACAAATCTTCCAGTGGCTCCACATAGTTACTGGGTTTTCTTCGTAATAAGTTTTGGTCTGGTCCTCCATATTATTTCTTTCTTCAATAATGTCTGTGTGGTGAGAAGCTTTAGGAGGCCTCAACCCCCTCCTCACTAATCTCTCCACAATATTGTTGGGAAATGGCTCCAGAGGACAGAGTGAAAAGGAGGGAGCAAACCCAGAATAGGAGTAAAATAGGCGTTCCCTCCTCCAAGGCCCAGTTCATGGGGTTTTCACAAAGTCTGCCATGAGTAAAAAAAAAAAAAAAACAGAGAATAAAAGGGGGGCTCTCTCTCCTAGTTCTTCTTCCGTTTTCTTCACTCCACCTTCTTTCCCTCCCACCACTCCTCCTTTTTTATTTTCTCTCTAAGCCCCCTAAATGTGACCGCGTTCTTCTGCACCCCTCACCCTCTGTTGCAGCAGAGCAGAACCACTCATGCTAGTGTCCTTTTCCATTTGCTTTGTCAATTTGTCCTGTGGGAATCGGAAAGGTGGGTCCTGGTCTATGATCCAGGTGAGTGTTGAACAGGTAAACTTTGTTTAGAATATACTTCCTAGCCAATATTACTACAAACTTGCTTGTCAGAATTAGATTAAATAGTCTGAAATGTTTGCTTCAAAATCTGGGTGGTGTGCCTGGCAATTACTTCCACAGGTTGACCAATTAAGTTTGTGGAGTTTGATGACGCTATGATAGTGAGAGAAGCGTAGATTGTTTTTATGACTGACTGCTGGCGAATGACAGAAAATTCCCAGCATCTTGGCCTTTGGAGAACTTTGTGTTTGGAGTTGATGATTGACAGCCAGCATATAGTAAGAGCCATAGGGAAGAGAGATGTCATGAGAGATCTTATGTGAAGTAATGAAACCTGCTGTGCTATCAGAGTTTAGCCTCCCTTTTCTCTTTCTGTTTCCCGTGTAAGAATGAAGTAATGCTTTTCAAGCAACTCTGCAGGTTTGACAGAAGGTGCTGAAACTAAAGATGCTGACACAGCTTTTATGATGATTGAGCGAGCAGAATTTATTATGGTCATAGACGAGAAGAAAATCCAATTGAAACCAATGTGGTATGCTGGAAGAGATGCTATGTGCTTATACTGACACACAGTTTCATGGGGAAAATCTGATCATTCTTCTGCTCCATGTCTTGTAACATTAACTCGTTTTTATTAGCACAGTTCTGCTGGAGGTTTTATATGAATTTATATGAAGCTTAACAATATTGGTGTTGTCACATTTAATCATAGTAGCACAGTTGGTTGACGTGGTGCAAAGGGTCACATTGCAGCTGGAGTCACTGCTTTCATTAAGAAACACGTCCAGTTTCTTCTTATACCTTGTTAAATCCCTAATTATTAATGTGGGATAAAGGATAATGGATGTTTCTTCAACAATGGGCACTCTTGGAAAATACAACCTCTTAAAGGGAATGGGATAGTTCACACACACACACACACACACACACACACACACACACACACACACACACACACACACACACACACACACACACACACACACACACACACACACAAAAATAAATAAAACATAAATACATAATAAACATAACCCATATAAATCGAATGGTTTAATTCAAGTCTTTTGAAGACCCTGCTGAAAAATCCAGTATAAATTCTTAATAATGTTTCAGTAAATGTTGACAGAATTGTCATTTGTGGGTGAACTAACCCTTTAAAAGACACTTTTTACTCTATCACACTAGTTTATTTACAGCAATTTGTCCACTAACAATATCCAACAGTGGACCACCAAACAGTATTCTATCTTTTTTCCCCCCCTTTTCTTGAAAACACCAGTGTGTTGTTTTGCATGATAAATGGTTTCCATGTCAGTTTTAATGTATTTTTCATATATCAAAAAGAAAAAATCAACCCCTTGGACATTAAGTGTCTGAAGTTGAAGAAACACCCAGATATTAAAGGATGTATCTCAGCTAAAATTGGTAAGCGATAAGTTTTAGACAGGGCTATGTTTATATATATATACACTCACCTAAAGGATTATTAGGAACACCTGTTCAATTTCTCATTAATGCAATTATCTAATCAACTAATCACATGGCAGTTGCTTCAATGCATTTAGAGGTGTGGTCCTGGTCAAGACAAAATCCTGAACTCCAAACTGAATGTCAGAATGGGAAAGAAAGGTGATTTAAGCAATTTTGAGCGTGGCATGGTTGTTGGTGCCAGACGGGCCGGTCTGAGTATTTCACAATCTGCTCAGTTACTGAAATTTTCACGCACAACCATTTCTAGGGTTTACAAAGAATGGTGTGAAAAGGGAAAAACATCCAGTATGCGGCAGTTCTGTGGGCGAAAATGCCTTGTTGATGCTAGAGGTCAGAGGAGAATGGGCCGACTGACTCAAGCTGATAGAAGTTACAACCGAGGTATGCAGCAAAGCATTTGTGAAACCACAACACGCACAACCTTGAGGCGGATGGGCTACAACAGCAGAAGACCCCACCGGGTACCACTAATCTCCACTACAAATAGGAAAAAGAGGCTAGGCTACAATTTGCAAGAGCTCACCAAAATTGGACAGTGGAAGACTGTAAAAATGTTGCCTGGTCTGATGAGTCTCGATTTCTGTTCAGACATTCAGATGGTTGAGTCAGAATTTGGCGTAAACAGAATGAGAACATGGATCCATCATGCCTTGTTACCACTGTGTAGGCTGGTGGTGGTGGTGTAATGGTGTCGGGGCACACTTTAGGCCCCTTAGTGCCAATTGGGCATCGTTTAAATGCCACGGCCTACCTGAGCATTGTTTCTGACCATGTCCATCCCTTTATGGCCACCATGTACCCATCCTCTGATGGCTACTTCCAGCAGGATAATGCACCATGTCACGAAGCTCAAATCATTTCAAATTGGTTTCTAGAACATGACAATGAGTTCACTGTACTAAAATGGCCCCCACAGTCACCAGATCTCAACCCAATAGAGCATCTTTAGGATGTGTTGCAACGGGAGCTTCGTGCCCTGGATGTGCATCCCACAAATCTCCATCAACTGCAAGATGCTATCCTATCAATATGGGCCAACATTTCTAAAGAATGCTTTTAGCACCTTGTTGAATCAATGCCAGGTAGAATTAAGGCAGTTCTGAAGGCGAAAGGGGGTCAAACACAGTATTAGTATGGTGTTCCTAATAATCCTTTAGGTGAGTGTATATATATATATATATATATATGACACATTTCTGTAAACAATATTTATTTAACAATTGCATGTAGTATAGATGGTGGCGTAGAACAATAATAGTTGAAATATTTAAAGTTCAAATGCAGTTTGACATTCCTATTCACGGTTAAGAGACTCAAGGCTCAAGACACAGCCAATAATTACTGTAAATATGTATATATTTAAAGAGTGTAAATGAGCTTTATTTTGGCAGAGGGAATACTAAACGTACACAGTGGAGCGATGAGTCGCAGAAATTAAAAAGACAGTAATCCTGCAAAATCAGCCGGCACTCACTCATTGAAACACTCAACCCCAGACAACATTAGCCTGCAAACCGACCACAGTTCTATGAGTCTTTGTTTATATGAGTGTAGCGTTTGTACGCACGTATAAATATGACTAATTATTATTCATAACAGATTATGATCAATAATTAATAATTTAATTATTTTCAGAATTTACTGTAGCAGAATCAATAGTATGATCATTTTATCAGTTCATCCAATGAACGGAAAGCATAAGCAATTATTAATTCTAGGAAATATAATGTCTTCCTGGCCAAGAAAGACTAATTCCCAGCTAACAGCTAAATTAAGAAATAATTCAAGGGTAAAAGCATAAGTAGCTTAGGTCGTAGTTCAAGACAATAAATTCGTAAGCACATAACACAAGTAATGCTTCTCTTTTCAAATACAAACAATACTTTATTGATTATAAGACTAACACATAAAACTAATATCTAACACAAACACACGCATTCATACAAGTTGCAGAAAGAAAAAGAGTAAGGAAGAATAAGTTTAAGAGTGAGGTGAAATCCCAAGATTCTATGCACTTATAAGACACAACCTGAACGAACCATCAATAATTAATTTTACCCTTCTATCGTTTCATAGGCGGGTAATTCAATTTTATATCAATGCACCAGTTCAGTTAAGAGTCTGGAGGCTACTTGCTTGTCCTTGCGTTGCTTTGGGGATCCCCTTTTGTCGGTGTAAAGGGGGTTTCCCGGGTCCGTTGCTTGGCTGGCGGTCTTCTCGTGCCTGCTAGATCTTGGGCAGCCAATCACGTGGTGTGTTGGCAGCTGGATGAAAGTCTTTGAAGTTGGAAGCGCGTTGCAGTCGAATGGTTTAAACGAAACTTTGCAGCAAAACTTAACTTAGAACCGAGACTTTTAACGGAAAAGAAGTCAAAGGAAAATAAAGGTGAGACAAGTTAGATGGCTTGAATAAATCTGTTTTAACCCTGATCTTGATTTGAGTCATTTGTCTCTATGCATCTACATGGCTACTATACCCATCGTCTGCTCCACCCGACTTGTTCTCCTGCCGAGGCCTTTTCCGAGGGCGAGAGCGGGGGAGAGAGAGGGCAAGAAGAGCAAAAAGAGAAAGAGAGGGAGAAACTGGTGTGCAGTCCTTTTGAAGACCTGACGTTTCCGCCTTCTTTTAGAAGAGGGTCCAATTAGGAGCTGTCCCCTTTGGAGGGAGATTTTATGATCCTTTGTGGTATAACCAGGCATTTAAATCTCTAGTTCCATTGGGTGTTTAAGAGAAGAATCTTCACACTTCTTATAATACTAATGTGTCACAAAGTTTAGCAAAATGTAATGTCAATTAACAAATGGGGAACGAAGATTGGAGTTTATCGAGACCAAACTTGCCACAAATGGATTTGGTTAAACATTAGTTGGCAAAGTTTGAAACATTATTCCATTAGAGTTGTCGAGAAACATAGACCAAACCACAAAAAGGCAACTCATGAAATAGGGAACTTAGATACATTGTTCATACAATTCTCAAGTGGATATATAATAGCGTATATATATATATATATATGAATACAGGATTCATTTCTCCTCCTTGGTTAGAATTCAGAGAGAGTCACAGTTCTGTGAACATTCCTTTGGGTCGTAAATGCTGTTATCTAAGAACACCAGTGATGTTAGTTTTGGTCTCTTTTCACTCCAAAGATGGAAAACATAGTAAACTATATTTAACTGGATATTACTGTACGTATTCTGATTGATCACACCGAAAGCATTCTGGAGGTGCAGAACTATGTGTACAAGTTATGGGAATAGACAGTTATTTTTAAAATGCATAATGAAGGTATTTATTATTCACTTTAAGCTACGATAAAATCATAGTCATTCCAATGTGACATGGGCAAATGGACACACATAAAAACACATCGAATATATCTGGTTAAATGTCTTTTAAAAAGAGAAGTTTCTTTCTCTTTTAGAACCCCCTTCTGTGGGACCTTCCAGTCAGTCATAAAAAATGTCTCGTAACTGGACACCGCGCTCTGTCCGGAGCGGGCTTCCCTTGTGGGGGATGCGTGTGGTTGTGTGTGTATGTTAATTTACATCCAGGCTTTTTGGGCCTGAAGGCTTTGGGATTTTCTAGGATGTATTTAGTTATTCAGATTCACCCCTCGCCCAGTCCTTACATGAGTGAAGATTTAGCATTTGGTTTCTCTTATTTTCTCTCATTTGCTGTCTCTCTGAACAGTGTGTCTTTTGTTAACTGTTAGATCCTTCATACGATCTCTTGTGTGTAACAATGCGTGTGTGCTTCTGTGGTTCAGAGAATGAGAGTGTTTCAGTGAAGGGTGCATGTCATTCTCTGAGTATACAGATCACATACATACACAAGGGCATAGTTGAGAAAACAGACATTTATCAACAGTCTGTCATCAACGGGCTTATGTAATGGATGTGAGTGTGCGAGTGGAGGGGACAGATCCAGGATTCCTCTTACATAACTCAATGACTGGGGCACCTGACCCCAGTGATTGTGCCAGGAGCTTCTGGTAGTACACAGATTCATCTCCATCTAGTTTGGTGAGGAGGATAGCTTCTCTGTGGAAATGAGGTTTGATAAAACATCTCAACAAAAGATTTAGATCAGGGGTTTTCAAATTTTTGGCCTGGGGAACCCCAGGTGGCTGCAAGGGTACAACGTAAAATGAAGATTGAAAAAAAAAAGATTTTTTTTTGAAAAAAAAAAAAAGATTTCTTTTTTCATACTTTGGAATATAATAGTTGCTTCTCTGAGATGAAGTCACCTCAATGATGTACGCGGCTGACAAATGCGACCCCCGGAGGGTGCAGCCTTCAAAACGAGACAGCTGATTTGTTGAAACATTTCCTATTGTTATCAATGCTGAAAATAGTTGTGCTGCTAAATATTTTTTATTCAATCCTTGATACAGTTTTTTTTCAGGATTCTTTGATGAAGAGAAAGTTCAAAAGAACAGCATTTATTTGAAATATTATAACATCAGAAACATAAATAAATAACAAATAACACTGTAACATTCGAAATGTTTTTACTGTCACTTTTGATCAATTTAATGCATTCGTGCTGAATAAGAGTATTAATAACAGACCCCAAACATTTGAACAGTGGTGTATTTTTTATTTAATTTCCCTATAGTGATTTATTTATTTGTTTGTTTTTAGTAAAAATTGGTCTTTACAAATGATATATAATAGCTGCCTTTTTTATTTAGGAAGCGTGTCCGTCACCAGAGGATCATCTTATTTGGGGGGCCATGGCATAACAAGGTTTGAAAATCCCTGATCTAGATAATTGATTTTCTGGAAAGAACTTTTCTTTTCTAGAACCATCTGCATGGATTCCACCCATTCATGCCCAAGAATCAGCTTTATAAGTTAATTGTTCTGTGTCCCACCATTTTGAGTGTCACAGACATGAGTCAGAACCCATATTTCCACCTTTCAAAGATAACATTTGATCATCTATCAAGCCATAAACAATAGTCAGTTATAAATTAATCAATCCACAGCTCTGGGTCCCCTTCCTCTGTCAGTTGTTTTTGCTTGCATGAAGCAAATCCTCGTGTGCTTCCGTATCTGGCAGCAGGACAGGACTGTCCTCGTTTGTACAGAGACTTTTAATGTAGCGTTTGAGCCGCTCCACCCCACTTTCTCCATCCTATCATAGCGTGAGCTGAACGACAAACCTGATGTCCCTTTAAACCTCCCCTGCTCTGCATGCAGAACACACTCCTCCTTCTCATTCATATAAACTGAGCAGTTTATCTGGAATTACAATCACCTAATCCAGTGCTGCATGGAGGAGTTTAAAAGAGACAAATCCATGGAATAATCAAATGAAATGAATTGATTGAAATGAGAGTTCAAAATACATAAATAGATGAAAGAGAGAGAAAATGAGATTAAGGCATTAAAGAATGGTTTTCTATCTACGATTGTCGAGCACAGAGGAGAATTGGAGAAGTGCAGCTGAAGCGCTTTTGGGGTGTGTGTATAATGCAGTGGGTGGATGGACAGTTAGGGCTTGTAATCTGCCATGTTCTTCCTCTTATATACCGCCAGCAGTCGAGTTGGATTATTAATCCACAGCCAATTATTCCAAATCTCAATCTGCAGCCAGATGTCCAGTGCTCTAGATTCGGCCTCTCGATGATAAATCATGGACAGACATACACATGCACACACATCTCAGTGAGAGTAGGACATCTGATTTCATGCTGTAAAACAGGAACTGCAGGATTGGAGCTGAATGATATTGTGGATTGGCAGCACTGATCTGAACAGACTCTGGATGTGCACTAAGGTACCGTAAAACCCGATTTATCCCCTTTGTTCTGTTTCCTGGGTCTATGAAACAGTGTTTTTCACTCTCTGCTTGTTTGTGTGGGGGAAGTCCCAAATTTAGATATAGTAAGACAGTAATTTATTTGTTCTGTGGTGTAAATAGACCTGATTTGGTTAGCTCTTGTCATCTGAAGGGTGAGGTGCTAGCACACACTGGCAGGCTTTAGGCTCGACTGTTCACATTCCAGAGAGGAAGTGTAAAGCCACGCATAATCCACTGATGGACCCCAGGGGACGCTTTTATCATTCTTAACTGATTTTTATTAACTCATTAAAAAAAAAAACACTACTGCAAGTGATTTCAGAGTTTAGAGGGACAATATGAGAGGAAAAGCTCTCAGCAGATGATATCTTAGTGTTTATTTGTTATAGGATTTATTAATGTTGTGAGTTAGCTTTTATTTTTATATTTTCAGTTTTCATTCTTGTTTGTTTTAGTCGTTTTTATTAAATATTTCGGCTAGTTTTAGTTTTGTGTTACTGTAAAAGTGTGAATTTCACAGGGGTCACTCTTGAATGCGTGCGGTCTGAGAAAAGGACAAGAAGAGATGACAGCGGAGTGGCTCTAATCTCATCTCAAACGCTCTCCCCTGTCCACTGAAAAACAAAAGGATCAGTGCAGCTGTGAAGCCAGCTGTCACTTTCAGCTCGGTCCATCAGCAGTCAGACAGCTGTTACTGTACGAGCTCTAATCGTCCTTACTGTTTCTCCGTGTCTTTATGAGATTTCAAGTCTTCTTTTCTCTCTTCTTATATAAGCACATGTCCTGTTAGACATGAAAAGTAATAGTAGCAGATTCAGCACTGGACCGATTTTAGGTGATTGTGTGCCTTTTTTACTTCAAACATTTGATATCAGATGATTTTGACCCTCATTAAAATCTTGCTCATTTGCATATCATATGGATGCAAAAATTCATCTGTTTTCATTTGATATAATGGGGTGAAAAGAACAGCAAGTGAGTGCTGTGATCAGTGAGATGTGAAAACGTGTTTTTGTGTGATGTTTCAGTTAGAGAAACTTCAGTTGTATCATTGCACAAGAAAGTGTTCACCCAAATTCTGTCATAATTTACTCATCCTCATGTCAGTCCAAACCTGTATGACTGACGTTATTTTTCAAGTAGCCGGTTTAGATTCTTTCTCTGCTATTCCCTGCCACTTAAACAGCTCTATAAAAACAGTCAATGTGAAATTAACTGCATACGAATGTTACTGTTGGTCTACAGATGCAACCATTCATTCAATTTAAAATGTTTATCGCACTGAATTTTCGTACTGAATTTTCCTCTTGGTGTGAACAGGCCTCACCCAGCTAAAGGTCAATTCACACTGCACCGACAGATGCCGACATACGGTAACAGTTACTTTGTCGGATTTTGTCAGTGTGGGATCAGTGTGTTACCTCTGTTGGCGTCTGTTGGCTTCTGTCAAAGCTTGTTTTCGCCAGTCAAAGATGCCGAATCGGCGCTTGTCGGGTCGTGGAATGTCTGAGAAGTGACTTCCTGTAATCAGGTGATTGTCTACATTGGTCGGCGTATGCCGGTACAGTATGAATTTGTCTTAAAGGTATAGTTCACCCAAAAAGGAAAATTCTGTCAGTATTTACTCACCCTCATCTTGTTCCAACCCCGTAAGACCTTCGTTCATCTTCAGAACACGAATTAAGATATTTTTGATGAAATCTGAGAGCTGGATCACTCCTCCATACTAGTCCATAGGCTTCTTCAAGGATTAAAACTTGCCGGCCTCGAAAAGTTATTAAAAACATCATTAAAATAGTTCAAGGTACTACAGTGGCTCAATCTTAAGTTTATCAAGCGACGAGAATACTTTTTGTGCGCAAAAACAAACAAAAATAACGACTTTATTTCAACTATTAATTTCCTTCTGAGTCAGTTAAACTAGTGTAACAGCGTAAGCTTCTGTTGTTGTACGTCACACGCATCACACACATGACCAGCGTCAGCCAATAGTGAGCCTACGTGTGACGTAGCTCTACACAAACATACTAGTTTAACTGACTAGAGGCCCACGAGAAGGAATTGAATAGTTGAAATAAAGTCGTTATTTTTGTTTGTTTTTGCACACAAAAAGTATCCTCGTCGAATTTTCATTTTTGGGTGAACTAACCCTTTAACAGGGAATGTTCTCAGAACTTTGGCTAACGCTCTGGCAAGGTTCTCTCAAAGTTATAAACAAACATTATTCCAGTGATGTTAAAACCTATGTTTAAAGTTATCTGGTCTTTAATAATGTTTGCAAATTAGCACAAAAACATTATTTATACGTCATTCATGGAATTTTTTTTCTAAAACGTTTCAGTTGGGTGTTCATCTAACAATCTCATGTTTGCAGAATTATAAAATGGCATTTTCCCTTAATGTTCCTATAACCAAGCTTTAAACTTTCAGAGAACATTTCGAAATAATGTTTGCGCAACTTAATGGGAACGTTAGCAAAACTTTTGTTAGCTGGGTAAAAGCTTGTTAGCATGTTTTCTGTACAATATAAAATAGGATAAATACCATTCAGTATTTGGTTTGTCTCTCTTTTGCTTTAATGGCAGCAGCACTCAAGCTGCATGACCTCCACAAGTTTCTGTCAAACCTGATGATCATGTTCTCTAACATGATTTTGAGATTATCCAAAAAGCATCTTGCTCGTCAATCAGACCGTACAAAGTCACGTGATCTATGACTATGTGATTATAATAATTATTTGACAAGTTCCCTATAAATGTGCGAATATATTATACATTTTTCGACATGTTTCTTAGTTTTCATCCTGTTGAATTCCAGTGATAAATTAGAATCACAGATTTTCAATGTGGTGTAATTCTTTTGGACCCCACTGTATATAACAGCCACATAAGTATTCATGAGTGCATATGAATGTGCATGAATAGTTCATGCAAAGTATTTTGTATGTGTAATGGAGCAGTGTGTGTTTTCTCAGGTAATGATATTGTCAGTGTGTGTGTTTGACCTCAGGTTGCCCTGTGCAAAGTGATCAACAACTGAGCCAGTCTTTGCTTGAGCACTTCCTCTGCCCCTTCCTCCCTCTCCCTCCTGTTTTTAAAGGAAGACTGTTTGATCACTGCAGAGGGTCCTGGAAAAGTTGACGTGGTATTTGAGGTGAAAGAGTAAACCTGGTCTGTGTCTGGGTTTAAGGGGGAGAGTGCCTCCAGGTAGGGGTGGAGGGGTTGGGTGGGGGGGGGGGGGGTATTATAAATGTTTTAGAGAGCTAAAAGATATTTGAATCCACTCCAGTGGAAATGTATTGTGTGGAAAAACATAGAAAGAACTTTGTGTGTGTGTGTGTGTGTATATTGGCGTGTTTTTATTTTTTTTTTAGGTTAAATTTAATATGGATGTGTAAGGGAAACTGTATGTTTTAGGTGTTGTAAATGACAAATGTCTTTGACCTTTAAATATATATATTTTTTCAATTGAAATTAGATTTAAATGAAGTATAGAGACCAATTCAAACTGCACAGATGCAGACCGACAGCAAAAGACACTATGTTGGGTTTTGTCAGATCAGTGTGTTACACTACATCTGTTGGCATTGGTTGTCACTTGGTTTAGCTGATTATACACGTTCAATCAGCGTTTGTCAGGACGTGGAATGTCTGAGAAGTGACATACTGTAATAATCTGATGATCGTCCGTGTTGGTTGGCGTCTGTTGGTGCAGTGGATTGGCCTTAGAATGCTACACTGCTAGACATGTTAACTACCTGTGTGTGTTTGTGAGTGTGTGTACACGTTTGGCTATGGTTTTTGGGGCCAAATCTCCTACTAATATAATAAAATATCATGATAACAACTTGTGAGGACATTTTACGTGTGCTCACTAGTTTAAAATCACCCATATCATGTTTACATTTCAATGGTTTCTGTGAGGGTTAGGCATAGGGGTTGGGGTTAGGAGATAGAAAATATTATTTAACCTGATTTATGAACAATGGACGTCTATGAGATGTCCTCATTAATATGTAACAAACCTGTGTGTACATGTTTTTCTATGCACACAGATTCGTGGGGACTCATGTCACTGTGGGGACGTCCCCATGAGGAAACAAGCTTATAAATCAAACAGAATGAGTTTTTTTTTTTAAATGTAAAAATGCTGAAAGTGTGGGATGGGTTAGTTTAGGGGCAAGGTTAGTGTAAGGGGATAGAATGTATAGTTTGTACTGTATAAAAACCTTTATGTCTATGGAGAGTTTCCACAAAGATAGTGAACCAGTGTGTGTGTGTGTGTGTGGGTGTGTGTAAGAGAGAGAGAGAGAGAGAGAGAGAGAGAGAGAGAGAGAGAGAGAGAGAGAGAGAGAGAGAGAGAGAGAGAGAGAGAGAGAGAGAGAGAGAGAGAGAGAGAGAGATGTGTGTGTATACCTCTTTTATGCCATGTCTGCTGTTTTTATAAATATTCTGTTGCCGGGTTTTAAGCTTCATATGAAATTATTCTCACAGACAAACTCACTCCTGGTCTTATATATATTTTGCAAGAAGGCAGTTGCATTTGCGTGTGTTAAACTGCATAAGTATGAATGCATGAGAGCCTGTATTGATCTCACTGTATCTGTTGGTCTGTGTGAGCAGGTGAGTGTACATATTTGTGGATGTGACCTCTGTGTGAGCGTGTGTGTGTGTGTGTGTGTGTGTGTGTGTGTGTGTGTGTGTGTGTGTGTGTGTGTGTGTGTGTGTGTGTGTGTGTGTGTGTGTGAAGGGGTGGGGCATATGATGTTTACCAGACAGATGTCTGTGATGAATTGATAATGGAGAACAGTGTTGTGGCTTTGAATGCTAAACCTCCAGTCTGCAGTAGAGGGAGGGACCTGCCCTCTCCACTGCAGTGTGTGCGTGTGTGTGTGTGTGTGTGTGTGTGTGTGTGTGTGTGTGTGTGTGTGTGTGTGTGTGTGTGTGCAGCCACTCGGACGGCAGGCTCCTCTCACACGCAGCCTAGGCTCATAACAGGATTTTACACTCGTTTATTATCCTCAGCTATTTATTACTCTGTTCCTCATTTCCCATCTCCTCCTTTTCAGAATAAAGTGGGCTGACAGTCATCTGTCCTTGGGAAGCATCCTTCCTCCACCAATCACACATTTTTTTAACTCACACATCATAACCTGTGTCGTTGTTTTTGTCGGTGAGATCGTTGCCGTCGCCTTACAACACCTTTCGCACAATGAGTCTCTCTTACCCTCTATCTGCCTTTCTCTCCTCCTCTCAATATTCCTCTCCAGTTCTCTGCCTCTTGTGATTCTCATCTCTCTCTCCCTCTCTTTCCCCTCACTCTCTCCCTGTTTGCCGCATCTTTGCTCATCCTTCTCTCTATCATTCCCACCCTCATCGCACACTCTCTCTCTCTCTCTCTCTCTCTCTCTCTCTCTCTCTCTCTCTCTCTCTCTCTCTCTCTGTCTTTATTGGCATGACTGTGCTAGAGTGTTGCGAAAGCAATGACCATTTAAAACAAATACAATGAAGTCTCACTCACAGAATATCTGAAAAATGAAAACAAGGTTAAAGTTGCCATGAAATGGAAATTCACACTATTTTTTAAACGCAGGTTTATAGATCTTATTGTGAACGATTCATCCATTTTTTTTGACCGTGTAATTTTGAATTAAAATGTTGTAAATGGACATTCCATTAAAACTTAAGACTTCTTTCAGGTGATGCTGCACTTCTCCAGTCATTTAGTCTGCTTAAACCCTGCCCTTTTCTTATAATCCACTGCAAACTCACATTCAGATTTGCCTCCATCCAATCAACAACCAGTGGATAGAAACAAGTCCCCATTCTACATTGTTTTTTCTCTGTTGCACAGTTTTACTCTGATTTACTTCAGATGAAAATATCTGTTGCTACTTCCGTTTTTCTATCATGGTGTGATAGAAATTTTCTATCAAAATATCAACTAGTGATATTTTCTCTCCTCTAGTAAAGGGACCCTCACACAAATGTTTTTTTTTATTTATATAACATTTTCATACACATTATTTTGCACAGTTATCAAACAGTTTTCTTGACAAAAGTCAAATCAAGGCTGATTATTTATAGAACGCTTTTCACAATACGCATAGTTTCAAAGCAGCGTTACAGAAAAATCATGATGTTAATGTTTAGCAGATTATTTAATTTTGTGATGATACAAGCAATTAAGCAGTTGCGATTTGCTATATAGTATATAACGCTTAACATGAGTGTACTGTATATATTTGTAGATTGATTTATGTTCTGTATGTAGTGTATGTGGATCAAGTTGGATATATTATATATCCAAGTTTATAGAGCTGTTAAATAATATAGTTAACATTTTGTAACAATGTAAACAAGCAGTTGAGATTTTGAATTGAGAAAATATTGAATTGAAGAACTGTTTTTGTCAATAGGCTACAATGAAAAAAAAAAAATGAAAAAAAAAAACACTGAAGCCCACTGACTTTCATTGTATGCACAAAAAACACAGACATAGGGCCCGAGCACTGTTTATTTGAAATATATCCTTTCGTGTTCCACAGTAGAAAGTCATTAAGGTTGTAGAGGGTGAATAAATGATGGCAGCTTTTTCATTTTTGGATGAAATCTTTTGATTAAGGCTGATAGAATGGTTTGGTGATGGTCACGGTGTAGCATGTGAAAATGTTCATGTTCTTTCGCCCCACTCTCTCTGTGTTTCTCTTTTCCTCTCCAACTGCAGCGGCTCCACCTCTCCTCAGAATCACTCAGCAGTGATAAAGCATCCACCTCCCTCCCTCCCTCTTTCTCTCTCTCCCTCTCCATCCCTCTCCTCGTTTCGGCATTCCCTACATCCATCCGTTCAGCCTTCCCTGGCTCTCAATGAAATGAACGCAGAGCCTGTACTCTGACTGGCTGGAATGGAACTGGATGGGGCGCATGCTCTCTTTCTCTCTCTCACACTCACACACATACACACGCACCCTCACACACTCACGTTCACGCAAACAAACTGACTCAGTCTCGCCGACTGCTCTGTGTCAGGCGGGCACACGCACATGCTTGCGCTGCCGTGCTCACGCACATAGACGCACCAACACACTCTCAGTCATTGTCAATCTGTGTGGCTTCAACCTTGGGATGAGGTGATGTTTTGGGACAGGAAACACGGAACAATGGGCAATTCCCAACGCCGGGCAAAAGGGAGGCATAAAACCAAGGGGGCAACAGGTAAAGCGCACACGCACGTACCTGTGTCACAACTAGATGTGTGCACAGATTTTCTCACACGCGCATTCTCGCACATGCACTCTCCACAGTGCCACAGATTTATTTGACTGTCACTTCAGGTGTTGTGCATGTCATCGTGTGTGTGTGCATGTGAGAGGATATGTGACTGGTTTCATGTGACTAATCAGTGTTGCTGCTGTAGTCAGGGTCACCGTTGGGTTTGAAACCACTGTACGCCCTCGTTATCACTGTGAGCTCTTTGAAACCTCTTGCGCTTTCTTCCCTTTATCCAAAAAAAGAGAGAAAAGGAAAGGATCAAAGAAGTGGCAAGCCTTGAGAACTGTGTAGCCGCACATAGACACAGAGCCTGGACAGCCGGAGTCAGAGAGGATCAGAGAGAATGGAGGACAAAATAAAAGATGAGAGGGGAAATGAGTGGTGGTAAATGGATTGGGAGGAGAGAGGTTTAAGACATGAGAAGTGATGGCAGTTCGAGAAGACGATCAGGATGGGGAGATGAGAGGGAGCAGGGGAGTGTGGAGATCTGGAGCTGTCACTCTATCTCTTATCTGTGAATTAGAGAGTACACGCGCATGCACACTATATTGGTACAAGCAAATATATGTCTTTAACACTGTCACGCTCTCTCAAGAACATCCTAGACATAGACAAACAGTGTTTATGGGTTAAAACAAGGCGCCTTCATGGGATATTTAAGGACCAGAATCAAGTATACATCTCTTTGTCTTGCAGTGTTGGCTTTTTTTTAATTTTGCTTGGCTGGTTTCTAATTCAGAATTCATTATGCAGTGTATTTGTTTTGTTTTTTGTGCTGGATGGTTCCCAAATATGTTTTAATGAATCCAGCATTCATTGTGTGGCATTATTTTTTACTGGATGGTTTTGAATCAGTGTAGTGTCAGGATAAAGGGATTCTGTTTGTGATTCTTATTCTGAATCTTATTTGATGTCTAATTCTGAATCTAATTCTGAATCCAGTGTAAGTGCTGGAAGGTTCTGAATCAGTAATTAAGAAAAAGTTATTTTGATTCATTTTTGGATTCTGATTACTGGTACTAACTTCTGATTCTGAATCCAGTATATACTGTATAATGCAATGAGTTGTTTTTTTGGGGGGGGTTCCAAATCAGTGATCTATATGGAAACTTGTTTCCATATCTTTTTAAGATAAGACTTTTTATTTTTTATATAGCGAGTTTACATCTTGACATTCTGATTTTTTATCTGGCAATTATGAATTATTATCCAAAATTCTGACTAGTTTTCTCAGGATTGTGAGATATATAGACTTTTTGAGACATTTTGAAGTCCAATTCTGAAGGATAAAAGTCAGCTCACATTTTATTACTATTGCGAGTTATAAAGTCAGAATTCCTATAGATATAAACTTGCAGTTGTCTACAATAGTCAGAATTGTAAGATTCTAAGAAAAAAAGTCAGAATTGCAAGATATACATTTTTTAACACGTAATTTCAAGTTTATATCTCGCAATTCTTACTTTATAACTCATATGTGGCAGAAACAAGCTCCCATAGTGATCAGAATAAAGTGATTCTGTTTGCGATTCTTATTCTGAATCTTATTTAATTTCTGTTTCAAATTCTGATTCTGGATCCAGTGCCTGCTATAAAGTGCTATGAAGCTTTGTTCTGAATCTGAATCAAGGGAAGGTTCTGATTCTGGATCCAGTTTCCACTACGTAGTATATTTGGACGGTTCAGAATCTGTGGAAGTGATCCTCCTCATTGTGAATTTTTATTATAATTCTGGTTCTTATTTCTGATTCATGCCACTGACTCTGAGTGTGCAGTCTGTTGTCTGAGATCAAAGTTATTGATGGCCTTGCACAGTTCTAGTGCTCAAATATTCAACTGCAAATGACTGGCGATATACAGTATGCGTGTGTTTGTGTAATGTCTGGAGTTCACAGTGCTCTTTACACACGTTGCTTTCTATACACACATTGTTTTCATTCATACTTTTTCTCCTACGCTGACGTGATGCTCTCAAAGAAGGGCCGTACCCTGACATGAACAGATGGAGAGAGAGAGAGCTGTGTGTTGCTGTGTGAGACTGGGCAATTGTTGTCATGGCAACGGACAGGTGGTATTGCCAGTCAATTGAAAGCCTGTTTGATGCTGCCTGTATAAAAGTGTGTGTTTTTTCCCCACACTGCGTCAGTGTTCCTGTGTCAACCCCTAAGACGTCTTAGTTCACTTTACCTCATAAAACCACATAAATGATCATCTATATATAAACATAAATTCTCAACATTCCAGCAGACACATCTAGTGTTCCTAACAGAAGTGTGTGAAAATACTTGTGAGTTATGCACATCCACACACTGAAACCTGTATTAGACCAGTACAGCATGTGCCGTAGTTGAAAGAGTGCCGTAGTTTTTCTCACCACTGGTTTATCGGATCTGATTGCTTTGTACAAAAACACAGTTAAATCTGTTGTGAATATTTGTGTTTTTGGTTTTGTGTTATGAGATAGTGGACCTAATCCATGTGTTTTTGACCTTGCATGTCACAAGCAGCTTGGACACATAAACACAGCTGTTAGTCAGATAGCACAGCAGTCATATACTGAAACTTTCAATGTCGTATTATGTAGGCTTTTTGTTATTTATTTATAAGAATTTGTGTTGTGTCTGTATTCATTTGATAATAATATAAGATTTTTTTGCACCATACAACATGTACCCTTTCATTTTGTCAATCTTAAATCATAATATTTTGTTCAGGGTCTAAAATTCGCTCCCCATTGTCACACCTGCCGCTTTTTTATTATCAGTGTTGGAAACAGTGGTGCTGCTTAATATTTTTGTGGAAACTATTGAGTCATATTTTTTTTTAATTCTTAGATGAATAGAAAATGGAAAAGAATGGAATTTCTTTGAAATATTTTGTAAGTCTTCACTGCCACTTCTGATCAATTTAATGCATCCTTGCTTGAACAATGTATATTTTAGAAATCTTATTTACGTTTTGTCCTTTGAAGACGGATGTGCCACAGCAGATGTTTGTTATGCATATTATTATGCTGCATTTCTTTATACAAAATTACTATCCACAGGCAACAAACTCCCCAAAGCCAATTTTTACTCCTATTTGTCACTTGGCGAGTGCTAATTTTGGACCCTGGTAACTGTTTTGCTTGAGTAGTTAGTTAATGTTCAGTGTTGTCGGACTTTGTTGGCTTTATAGCTGCTGTGATTGCCTGTGAGCGTTTCCAGACGTCTCATTGGCTGTTTGGCTGTCACCTCCAGCAGGACAGGAAGGCACTCGTAAGCATGGGAAGGAGAAAGCAGTGCTGCGTTGACAATAGAGTGGGGAGGGGGACGACCTAAACCACTGAGTGTTCATGTATCCTGCCTCTCTCTCGCCTTCCCTTCCTCTCTCTCACTCACTCCCAACTCACATTTTGGTAACTCTAGAGGTCTATGCCACTAGACCATTTCTTTCTCTAACTCTCCTTCCTTCTATGGATGTCATTATGGAGAGGCTAGATGTCTTCCGAGGAAAAACAGGTAGGGTTAGCTATCCTGTGTTTTCTGTTTGTTCTTTGTAGAGCCATGACTGACACAGAGCGCTTAATAGGATAATTTCTTTAATTTTTTAAAATTTAGAGACCAACCGTGACTGCTGAAAGTATAAAGACGCTCTATAGAGCGACAGGGAGGTCAGACAGTAATGCAGGAGGATGTCTGTCAGAGGGTTTCTTTGAGATACGAGATCATCTTCTCTCCTGAAGCAGGATTTGTCAGCTTACACCGTTAGCATTTGTGTTGCAATGGTTGAAATCTGTCATATTTAATAATGAGTTTGAGACTGTAAGCTGTTAGTCTGCACTGTTGATAACTTAAAAACAGTATGTTTTGGTTGACAAATTTAATGGAATATGAATGCTGCATGTGAATGTACTGTTTTGTGTGGCATTGTATGTGTGTGTGAAGCACACCTTGGTCATGGAATCATAACACACCTCTATGAAAGTGATCCTGGGTCACAGAGATTCATAACAGTCTCACACACACACAAAACATGCTGAAGCTCAAGACATGGAGCTGGTGCCTATTTGCCATTCCAGTTTTCACTCTCCCTTGGGTTCATATTTCAGCACTGAATTCCTGCTTAGTCTCTCAAATGCGGAATAATTACCATGACACACTCACTCACTGTATTTTACACAGACACACACAATACCAGTTTTGAATACAGACCCCCAAACATGCAGAAACTGAACACATATATTCATGTCAACATACACAAGCAGTTTCTCTGCTCAAACATCACACACACACACACACACACACACACGGAAGGCTTCCAGAGCTCACTGGCTAATTATACATGTGAAATGAATGGGAGAGAAAATTAAGCCTCATAGAATTTTTTATGCAAACGAGTTTCTAAATGAAGTCTTTGAGTCCAGGCGGCCACACAGTCTGACTGACAGTCTAAATGCCTGAGAAGAGAGAGCTGAAGTGAGAGTTAAACTACTGTGTCGGTATATGTGTGTGTGTTGTGCTTATGTTTTCCAGTGTGCGTTCAGACTTCTGCCAAACCTCTGTCTTTATCAGTCATCTATTGATCCTGTCACTGACAGATACGTTCCAGCAAAAGCCAGCTGCTTACAAGCACATACTCTCTCTCTTTCGCTCTCTCGGTCCATCCCTACACTTTCACAAAAACAGTCTTTATTTGTGTCTTTTCACACTTTGCTTCTTTGCACCTTGTCTTGCACGTGATTTTTCCATTTCTGTCTTTCACTGCACCTTCTCTGTCTCGAGTCTGTATACCGTGCTAGAGGCTGAAGGAGATTAACAATATTTGAGCAGCCAAGTTTATAAATGATACTTGTTTTTTTATTAGGAATAGAGGTATAGGATTTTTTTTCGTTTCTTTTTTATAAAATTGGGTCTGCCAATCAATGGCACCATTTGGTGGTTGCTATAAAGAGGTACAATAACTTATTTAATGGTTTTGTCACGGTGGTTGTGGGAAGGCAAACACAGACGAAGATAAGAAATCCAAAATGACAGGTTTAATGGTAATTCTGGCAAACAGACGATCAGGTAGCAACACACACTAGCCAAGACGGTGAGCAGACAAGGAGTGACTAAAAAGGAAGAACTTATATAGGAACACAAACTTGGTAACGAATAACACAGCTGAACAGAATTAACTCATAATGAGGTGATCATGGTAACTAAGAAATGGCAGGAATAAAAACATAGGAAGGCATGTGACGTGAAAATAAACTGAATGTCCATGATAACTGAAATAGAACAGAACAGAAAACACAAGTTAAACAATTGAAATTAAAATAATCAATTAAATATTAATGTTTTCACAAACTTCCTAAAATATTTAATGAATTCATAAAAATAAAATATAGTCTAGTAATAATGTTATTAATGTGTCAAAAAATGGAAACAATTAAAAATCTGTTCTGCAAATCACTTGCTTGACACATGAGGACCAGTTTGTTCTGGAGTGTGTGTGCGTTGTATGTTTATATGTAAATTAAGCCTAAATTAAATCTGTTCATCATATAAAGTGATCTTGTCTATTCAAAAGACTTAAATTGCTTTCAAAAGACTTTCGGAAATCGATTGCTTTTTTGTGTTTTTGTTTTTTTTGATGCATGAAACATCACGTTTGGTTGTGTAATCTTTAATGGACAAACATGAGAGTTAAAAAAATATTTGTGTTTCAATGATGAACAGAACAGAAGTCTTATGAACAACATGATGGTCAGTAATTGATGACAACATTTTAAGTTTTGGGCAAATTATCCCTTTAAACATTATAATAATTGGAAACGGTCAAAAATAAGCAATGTTGCTCTATTACAGTAAGAAGCTCTGAAGAAGTCCCTTCTTGCTTTACCCTTTACTGAGCTGTCATTTTTTTTCCGCCTCAGTAGATTAGTGTAAGGGCAGAACTTGTTCATTTCTGTTGGACAAACTTTAGATGCCTAAATCCTGTTGTCAGCACATTAAAGCTGCGTCCTCCAGACTTTGTCTGTCTTTGACCTCTGTGTTCAGACCCATGCGAGTCCTTCCCTGAGGAACAAGCTGACAGCTCACTCCCTCCATATCTACTTCTCCTGTTACTCTCATTCATCTACACCTTCACAGATCTCTTTTCATCACAGAGTCTGTGTGCTAGCGGTCACAGGAAGTGGATGAAGTGCACTTTCCTGTCAGTACTGTTGTTGGGACAATGGATCCTGGAAGTTATCTAAAGAGCATTGGTCTCTATTCTTCTTTATTGTGTGTGTATAAACTGTATCTCTAAGTATTAGCTGTGATTATTGCATGGCTCGCTGAAAAATACTTTATTTTAATTAGTCAGTTGAGGCATACTGAGGTTGAATATTTTTGTATAATGACTGTTAAACTGACGGTTAATTAACTGTTGTCCCAGAAAACAGTCTTCCTGCATAGCTGTGCTAGTTTCATGTCTCTCATTTCACTCTGTGGTCTCTTTCTTCTCATGTAATGAAATTATTTAAACTCAATTAGCCTACTATTTATTTATTTATTTGGTAAGTATGCAATAAGAGGAAAAACGTACAGTCAGCTTGTCATTATCTTCCCTTAATTTAATAATTATTAAACATGTGAATGTGTGCATTTTATGGTATGCCAAGTGCTCCTTTATCTTTATTTTCCCAAGAAATATAATTTTAAACTCCAGATGTTAAATCTTGACAGGCCGAAATTTTTCTTACTTTGTATGAGTGGTGCTAATTCGCCACTGGTTCCCTTGAGATTTTCCTATGGGGTTTTATAATGTTTTTTTTTTTCAATTTTTTCAATTTTTGAGTGAAATAAAGTCTGTGGCTAACATAATTTGACGATTCTTGAATGTTTTGCTCTACAACATTACACACAACCATATCGACTGTTTTTTTAATTGATTTTTTTATAAGTAACTAGATAAGAACGTGTGGGGTGTGAGTGTGTGAAGTTTACTCTGTAGAGCAAAACGTTCAGGTATCGTCAAGTTATGTTTACCACAGACCCATTATAAAAACCCCATAGGAAAATCTCAAGGGAACCAGTGATGAATTCATCTTCCAGGTTTTGATGTTATCCCTGCACCACTCTGTTGTAATGTAGCAGCACCATCTTAATTTATTGCTGTTTGTTTTTGTCACACAGCAGATTTTTTAAATACAAATTTTTTAAAAAGATATTAAAATATTATTTTAGATGCTTCTATGTTTTGAGCTTTCTTCAAACTTCTTCAACTTCAACTCTTTTGTTATAGAGTTTATTATAGACCCAAGTGTGACGTGTAAAGCATGTACTGTGTCAGAATAGAATGTGCAAACATTGCATCTTTAGGCGAGGTACACCGGCTTGCCACTGGAGCAGTACCCTGAAACACTCTTCTATTAACCTTTTAGATAAGGTACAAAATTCCTTTAAGGGTACTGCTCCAGTGACCTTTTACCCCTAAAGGTTTTCTGAGAGTGTACACACACACACACACACACACACACACACACACACACACACACACACACAATGCTTATTCACACAGGTATAACGTGTGGTTTTTGAGCAAGTGCAGCATGCCAGATCCTACTGTAAATGAGAATGTGCTTAAATGTTGTCCTGTGGAAGCTGAATGAAGCCTGGGATTTGTTGTCCAGTTTGAAGTCAGGTTGAGTGGATACTACAGGACCTAGAGCCAAAATAAACCAGGTCAACAAATGACATCATAATAAAGCTTTCCTGTGGGATTGTTCTAGATTTTTGTGTCAACACAGCAAGGGATGGAAAATAGAGCTCACCTTAGCCAATCACAACAATCAAAACATCAGACTTCTAGTCTATACGACCTTGAGTGATTCCCTTGTAAAAGCCGGAATGAAATTAAACATGTTTTTCGTGTAATGCAAACTACTGATTTCACATGAGTTCACATTTCTTTTTGTTGTTGACAATAACTAGTGGTTGCACCAGAATGAACCTTAGTTTTCTTAGCAGAAATGCTGGTAGCCACTGTGATTCATTCCTTGTTTGGACATTATTTAGAAGCTTCACCAAATGAGAGGAAGTGCTATAAGCAGCTATAAGCTAACTGCTATAAGCAGCAGATCAGGCTTTGGCTCTGACACCACAGTATGACTGTACAACATAAACCCCATCAAACACGTATAAAAGTGGAAATTGGACAAAAGTTCACAGCATTTGTAGCATGAACTCATTCTTTTTTTCTGGGGGAAAATGTCTCTTGCCTTTCCTTTTGATTGAGTCATTTCTAGCCCACTGATGCTTGGACACTATCTCTCTGCTTCAGACCGGTGGATTTTCTGTGGGGAATTTTAAACATTTTGTCAGCTTGTATACGTACGTATATCTGCTTCATCCTGCTATCTGCTTTCTTAGATGATATCCCACTTCCTTCACACAGGCTGTCAGAGCTTGTACTGTCTGTTCTTAAACTCTTTTTACTGTTTGTGACACAGCCTTTTCCTTAAAGTGATTTTCTCATCTCGGTTTAGCATGTATTTCCCCTGAGAAGAGGACCTGTGAGAAACACATTATCCCACTTTAAGTGCATGTGTGATCTGATTCTGCTACTTAGGCTATTTACAAGGTGAAGACATTTAGAACCAAACTCTGCATGGAAATCATATGGGACAGTGTATTTGCCAGCCATGCTTTCAGTGTTTACTGAAGTAATGTTCATGTGTGTTTCATTCCAGTGTTGTTAGGGATGTGTGGCTATCAGAACTGATTTGAGGATGAAGGGTGTAATTTCTTATTTTGACATAAAATATTTTATATGAAGTGTGTTTAACTATCCATGTACTAACATTTAAATGAATCATTTGAAAAAATACATTTGTGTACATACATGTGTTTACATTGTAAAACATACCTTCATGTAATTACAGCTTAATTCATTTTTGTTATCACATCTATAATTACACAGTTGGCCCTTCCCTTACTCTTTAACCAAACCGTACACCTAACCAAACTACGAAACCTGTCCCTAATCTTAACTCTATACCACCTCAAATGCAGTGTTTTACAGTATGAAAAAAGTACATTCTAACACTTTTTTTTATGTAAGTACATAGTAGTTA
Source organism: Meda fulgida (assembly GCA_030578275.1). NCBI lineage: Eukaryota > Metazoa > Chordata > Actinopteri > Cypriniformes > Leuciscidae > Meda > Meda fulgida. The sequence goes on along the minus strand of CM060622.1, from coordinate 20,587,968 downwards.
AAGACACCTAATATAAAATGTGACCAAATATTTTCTTTTATTCCAGGCAGCTAGAAGGTGCACTTTGGAACTTTGACCTCTCTATTGCCATCTGTGGTTGAAACATAACATTACAAGCTACTTTAAAATATCAAACAAACATCAGTTGTGCTTCAACACTGCTTTTCTACATGGATAAATTTGATGATCATTGATAGCAATGATAAAGTCCAACAAGACGTTTTATAAATATGTTGTGTGAGCAAGTTCCATATCCGCTGCCATAGTAGCTGGACATTCTTTTTCCTGTTTACGAACATAATATAAACATGAAAAGACAAAAGATGTAAACCTGAAATTTTCCATAAAATCCAACCGATCCAAAATCAGTAATTAATTGTAGGCTTACCAGAGTGAGTCCGACCGGTTTAAACACTTAATAGAAAATATAACTTTTAAAATTTTGTTCAATTTTACCCACCCAAAGTTTCCATAGTGTACTTTTAATATGCAGAAATAAAGGTACTGTGTACAGTATATACAGTAAAGGCTTGTGCACACCGAGAATGGTAACTACAATGAGAACTATTTTAGTGGCCACACCAATGGACAACAAGCTTTTTTTTATAATAAGCATATGCTGCAGTTATGTCATCTGCCACTTTAAATGCTTTAGCTCTTTAAAGTTGGGTGGATTCTGATTGACTGTCAACGTTCATTATATTATATTATAAAAACATTTAAAAACAATCATTATAGTCATATTCTGTTTCTTTGTTGTGCACAAACGCACTGCAGCCATGTGTCATTTTGAATAAAGGTCAGGCATAATAAAAATGAATCACTGCATTTTATTCTGTCAATAAACAGAGAAAAACAGCTTTTCCAGTCAGTGCTGTAGCCTCTTGTCAAAGTGTTTTGTAATGCCTGTATAATCTTCACTCTTATGAATAATGTAAACACATTTGGGACTCATCTGCAAGATAGTTTGTACTCTTTATGTTCAGAGGAACATGAGTAGATGGATAAGGCCGGAGGGTGTATAGAGTATTGGAGAGGATGAGAGGAGGACCAGAGAAAGATTAACTCCAGAAGGCCAGTGGTCACATTTCCTTTCCTCCCCACACTTCCTCTTTGGGAAGTGTGTGAGTTTGTGCATGTTTGTTTATCAGACATACTGACACATAGACACACTTTCACTAATAGTCTGTCTTTCAGCACTTGTCGTTCACACACACTCACTGGCACCGGAGGAAACAGACGGGGAGGGGTGAAGCAGTGCAGAGGAAGTGGCAGTCACTACAGTCAGCACTGCTGGGAGCAACACTGCAGCATATGCAAACACATCACAGCCTCACAACACTCAGTGCCATGTCTCTGTGCAAAACATGTGGAATGGAGGAGGTGTCATGGAACCTGTGTGTGCTAACTCGTGTGGTGAGATAGTGGCCATGAGAAAAATGATGCCTATGTTGTGTGTGAGAGTAGAGTCCATCCATCAAATTCTCCATCCATCCATCCAACAAATTCTACATCCATCCATCCTATTCTACATCCATCCATCATATTCTATTCTACATCCATCCATCCAATTCTACACCCATCCATCCATCCTATTCTCTTCTACATCCATCCATCCTATTCTCTTCTACATCCATCCATCCACCCATCCATCCTCTTCTCCATCCATCCATCCATCCATCCATCCTATACTCTTCTACATCCATCCACCCATCCATCCTATTCTCTTCTACATCCACCTATCCATCCTATTCTCTTCTACATCCACCTATCCATCCTATTCTCTTCTACATCCATCCATCCATCAAATTCTACATCCATCCATCCATCCATCCTATACTCTTCTACATCCATCCATCCATCCATCCATCCTATTCTCTTCTACATCCACCTATCCATCCTATACTCTTCTACATCCATCCACCCATCCATCCTATTCTCTTCTACATCCACCTATCCATCCTATTCTCTTCTACATCCACCCATCCATCCTCTTCTCCATCCATCCATCCATCCTATACTCTTCTACATCCATCCATCCATCCTATTCTCTTCTACATCCATCCATCCACCATCCATCCCATTCTCTTCTACATCCATCCATCCATCCATCCATCCATCCACCCATCCTATTCTCTTGTACATCCATCCATCCATCCCATTCTATTCTACATCCATCCCATTGTATTCTCCATCCATCCTTCCTATTCTATTCTCATCCATCTTTTCATCCATCCATCCCATTCTATTCTCCATCCATACATCCATCCTATTCTACATCAATCCTATTATATTCTACATCTATCCATCCATCCATCCTATTATATTCTATTATATGTCCATCCATCATATTCTATTTTACATCCATCCACCCTGTTCTATTCTACATCCATCCATCTATTCATCTATCTATTCTATTCTACATCTATGACACAGACCCCATGATATATGGGCTTTGAGCTAATCTATACGCCAGTGTACACCCTGTTACAAATCATGAAAAAAGTTGTTACACTTCACTTTATAATGATTTTAGCAGATATAAGAATTAAAAATGTTAAGTCTTTGGGGCCATATGTGTGTGTGTGTGTGCGTGCGTGCGTGCGTGCGTGCGTGCGTGCGTGCGTGCGTGCGTGCGTGCGTGCGTGCGTGCGTGCGTACGTGCGTGCGTGCGTGCGTGCGTGCGTGCGTGCGTGCGTGCGTGTTTTCATTTTAAACATGTTCTGTGTGAATGGCCACTAAATACCTTCTGCCTTCTTCAGAAATTACAAGTAGCAAATTATGGTTTGTTTGTGTGTCATCAGTTGCGTGAACTCTTGTACATAATTTCGTTATTTGGACTAAGAATGAAGTGGCTGAAATTCATTTTGAACGTGTCTTAATTTTATTCGTCCCAGGTACAAGCTGTCAAGTGTAGCTTAGATATGTCTTGTACATCTTCCTATTTCAAGAGAAAATGCATCAACACAGGAAAGAAAAGAGAGCTTTGTCTTCAAATGTAGTAGAAAGATATAGAGATCCAATATAATATTTTTTCTCTCTGTCTGTGCTCACAGCTTCTCCATCACACTGTACATACAGTAACCTTGGAAAGAAAGACAACAGAGAGATATATTTCCATAAATATGAGCTGATCCATGTACTGTGTGAGCCTGGCTTATACTTTATATGTTGATTTCACACTTGCATCGTATTCCAAACCTCAGCCAAATGTTTCTGTGCAGATGTGGCAGCTGAGTGCGGATGTTAGTGTTTTCATCATTTGCTGATCAATTTAATTAATTCAGCGTCTGTTTTATACGATCACTTTGAGGACTGAGATTGTTTTTGTCTCGTACACACCATCTGCTGGTGTAAATCACCTTCATTCACTGCAGTGTTTCACAGCTTCTTATTGGTGCTTGTCCAGGTGTGGTGGTGATGTTGTCATGAACCTTCTCTTAACTCCATCGGACATTTTTAGATCACTATCGCCTCACGTTCGGTGCTGCTGTGTACATTCTCAATGTGCACCCAGGAAAAAACCCATCAAGGGCTCTAGTCCTGCTTGAAAGGCTTCAATCTCACACATCAGTGAAAGAAAAGAGGGAAAGATTGGGTGAAGGTAGAGGGAGAGTTTGGATTGGGATTCATGCCACTACAATTCTCCTGTGAGACTAATTGCTTTTGGCAGCACTCTCTGTACGATCACAGAGCAAAAACACAATTTGATTCCTGCGTGTATGTGAGAAAATTGTGTGAGCAGATACGGGTTGGTGAGGGACACTAACACCCTTTTACAAGTGTATTCTTCTTTAATCATATTGGATATGTGCACGCTTCTATCATCATGTTTCTAAACATACGTTTGTAGTAAAGAGCCCAGTCAAGCTTGGGATAAAATCATGGGAACATCTGAAAAAAAGGGGCTTCTTCGACGATGAATGATACTTCGCATCGGTGAACAAGTCACGTTATTATTACATCAATGGCCGGTTTCACAGACAAGGCTTAAGCTAGTCCCAGACTAATATGCATGTTTGAGCTGTTTTAATTAAGAGCAACTTTATTTTGTCTCAAGATGGACACCAGTTATGTTTTCTCTAAGGCACGTTTATAAAAGCTACTAAATGTCTTGATTGAACTAAGGCCTAATCCTGGCTTAATCTAAGCCCTGTCTGTGAAACCAGGCCCAAGGATAATATAAAATACCAGTAAATAAAATGAAACATTTACCACATTATAAACACTATGAACATTTATTTTAATTTCCCTCACTCTTGGGTGAACTATCCCTTTAATTATAGTATAAATGTTTTCACCTATCCCTCAGGAGAGTTATGTTTTATTGAAATATTAATTTTGTAAAATACCATAAGACATATATTAAAATACATATATTGTAGATATTGTAGACATATATTAAAATTATAGAGCTGAAGAATTTGATTAAAACTATTTAAGTTCAAACTGAACTATTTTAAAATATTTTGTCTGCAGCTAAATTTGGCAGGTCTGAGCACAGTTTGAGACATTGTTGAGATCTCTTCTGAAACCCTAGATGAATGCGCACTGTATGGGAGATCAGTAAACCATCTAATAGGATGGATGGATGGATGGGTTTGTAAAGCATTAGTTACAAAGTCTTCTCAACTTTTGGCACTTTATGTGCTGTTTATGTGATGTTGTACCAGCAGACAAGTCTGTCAAAAATCCTCCGGATACATTCTGCACAGTGAGAAGAATTGAGACAAAATGCCTATAAATTTTGAAGTGGGTAACAGCAGCCTGGTCGTTTCTCTTTGTTTATCTTGGCCGTTGTCTTCTTTTAGCTGGATATGCCACTTAGAAGAGCAAACAAACATGAGAAATGAATACATTATTTAGAGTTTCTGGAGGCAGGCCTAGTATAACCAAAATATACAGAATATGCTTTGAATCAGCACAGCGTGATCATTATGGCCTGCATGACATGCTATTTTTGCATTTGAAAAAGCCAAGTAGTTTTTCAAAAATATTGCTTCTGTCATTAGAGTCGTCATGTAGAGACATCGTGCCATGTTTAATGTCCTGTAGTTCAAAGATTCAGCTCATGCGCGTTAATCATCCGCTAATGAAGGTGAGAACATAGGGCTAATTAAGCGTAGCATGCATGTGACTGAGTACAGGGGAGTTCAGATGCTGCAGCAGGAAATGAAACATGGAAAGATTTTACACCTTTAACATCAGATTGTTTCCTTAATCTTACTGGGGTTGCACCATTACTGAAGTAATTAGGAGTCAGTTGTTTTTTTTTCTGTGGATTGACTGTATTTTACTGATAGCCTAAAATCAATGTACATGTAGGTTGGCTGAGCCTAGGTTTGTATCTTAAAAGTATTGTGTCTGATCCAGACAGAAGACTTACCGTGAATGACTTCTAGAACATCAGCCCAGGCTAACTAGTCTTTCACCTTTTTTATTTTCTCATTCCTACACACCATCATAAAAAAATCAAAAAATCTATGTAACCCCCCCAAAAAAAACCACCAACATTAAAAACATTATTGGAGAATGTTTTACAAGAAAACACTATTTATATTCAAAATGTTGTAATGTTTGTAATGTTGTAATAGAATGTTTTACTTGCTATTTCTTTGAAATTCATTGTGAGGTTTACTTGCCATTTTTGAGTGAAAATTGTTTATACACCGATTTTTGTGTGTAAATAGCCCCTTCTGTTTGTCCTGATGCTCCACTGCAGTTTAGTACTGCTTCAAAGTGGGTGGGATTATAGACTGATCGCTATAGTTGCGCCAAATCCAAATGATGCAAATCCAATAATGCTGGTAGTGATGATTCTCTCTGACCAATCAGTGATCTGCAGTGTTTACATATCACATTTTAGTGGCTCGCTTGGAACCTTAACTGAGGTGGTACTAAAAAAAGGATCAGGTACTAGGTACTATACAGTGGAAAACCCCCCAAAAGTGAGCCGTACCAAGCTGTACCATGCAGTGGAAAAGCGCTATTACAGTAAACAATAAATCAGACTATTTAAATGTTGAGCAAGCAATCTTGTTGGCTGCAGGGTTAGCAGAGGCCAATCAGATTTTACCATGTGGTAATGGTGTGATTGCTTGAAGACTGCATGTAAGGACCAATCAGCTTGCGCCCTTTAGATTTTGATGACTGAACTAGGTATTTCAGCAGTCTATAATATGTAATATGTAAACAAATTATTCTAAGCAGTCAAATCTAACTCTTGTCAGATAACTATAACGATAACTGTATTCGCATCCACAACAAAAGACGATAATGTTCAGTTTATTATTAAATGCTTGAGTTCTTTAAAGTCACTGGGTTCTGATTGACTGACAATGCTTTAATCTTTGATCAGCTGGAAAAAAAACATTCTGAAACTTATTCCAACGATATCATTCCTCTTTGTTAGTTGTGTTATGTGGACTTCCCTATTCTCATAGAATTAGAACAATTATTAATAATTTATTGTTATCATTATAGTTATCATCCTTGGTGTGAGCAGGCCTTAAGTCTACAGATGCTGCTGGACTACCATAAACCAAAAGAGAAAAAACATTGTTCGCGCATGCTCTTTCTGTTGGGTCTCCAGTATAATTTGTCAGACAGAAAAATATATTAGGTTTGTAATGAATTCATTGTCATGATTACAGGATCGCAAATCTAGTGTGCAGTTGCTTCGTTAGATGTCTCCACCTCTCTGCTGCCGTAGTAGGCAAATATATAAAAAGATATGCAAATTGTATGCATTTTTATTTATGTAGCTTTTTTTCCCCTCCCTCCTTTCCGCATCTCTCTCTCTCCTTTTCTCTTGCTCTCACTTCCTCCTTCTATCTGTATCTCTTGTTCTTCTCCCCTCCCTCTGTCTCTCTCTCTGCCAGCCGCCACCAACTTGGACTCGGAGAGCAACCGAACGGCCCACTTCCAATCGTCATGGCAACAGCATGTGAATGTGTTCGGCTCGTGGAGTAGGCCGGAGTGTGTGCAGGAACTGCACCAGGAGGCTCAGCTGAACCTACAGAGTCTGCTTCAAGGTAGGAGAGTCAGCTGCAGACGCTTCGTCTGTGTGTTTCGGTGCCACGATCGTCCCTGCCTGCCTGGATCTGCCTGTGTGTTTTCGTTTTGTTTTTTTGTTTTTGTGGGTGTGTGTTTTGCTTTTCCTTGCATGCGTGCTGTCTGTGAATATCTTCCACATCCATTCCCATTCTGTGTTTCCCAGTGCGTGTAAGAGAGGCACTATTTGTTTTTCTTTTCCTCCGAGCATCCTCATGTTTTCCCTCCCCTCGTCTCCCATCATTCCCCCTCTATTTCTGACTCATACTTCATCCTTCCTTATGATCCATCCGATTAATTTCCATTTCTAGAGAAGACGCACAGTGTCCCTTTCTCTTTTGGCTTTTTCGTTCGCTGAATGAATATGTCAATGCTCTTGACTCCTGTCGCTCTGTGTGTGTGTGTGACTGTACATGGTTGAATTTCCCTCTTATCTCTTTCTTGTTTGATGTCAGCTATTAATATGTTTCTGTGAGGTATGAGATGCTCTTGTGGTTTAAAATCAGATCGACTGGGCAGCTGTTGCTTAAACAACAGTGAGTGGGTGGTCAGTGTTTATGAATGTGGCACTGTGCTATGTGCATAAACAGCAATTTGCCATTGCATATGCCTGTCTGCCATTCAAGGATGTAGCCAAATGTGAAGACTGAGGGGAGCAAGAAAAGTTTAAGACTAAGAACCCCGCTGATTGACTATTCAGACATTGAACAACTTAAATGTCTGAATATAATCTGAATATTGAGGGAAACGTCTCCCCCACAACGTCTATGGTGGTTACGGCCTAACATAATATCTTCCTTATGCCTGGTACACATTGTACGATTTTAGGCTGTCCTAGACTAAAGATGACCAATCGTGGCGATTTCTGTGGTCGTGGCTCCTAAACGGTGGTCCTACATCGTACAGAGAGAGAATCAAAGATGGCAGTCTTGCGACCAAAGATAGCCTGTAATCATTTTCTGACAGTGATCATCTTAAAGTGTTTTGGCTTCTACAACCTGAATAGCCAATAAAACTGCTAAATGAAATGGCATATTGATCAACGTGACATGGTGCTGAAACTTAAAACTACTTACCTCCATTTACAAAATTGTCATGCCAAGTTGGCCTCTTCTCCCTAGCCATGACCGCGTCCATATTCTCCTTCCTCTTTTTTTCTGCGCACATAAAAACCACAATTGCCAAAGTGCGATTCATCTTGCTTTATTTGTTTACCAGTAGCGCATGCTGATGACGTTTTATTCTTCTATACTAATTTGCGTCGTAGTCTGCGATTGAATAGTTGTCATCATCATACAGTCTACATACATGTCCTGTTTGTACAAAAGGTCCACTTTGTACAAAATACTATTGTATACTATAATGTATTTTGAAAGTATACTTTCAATGCATTGTTACGATGATAATGTGCAAATAAATACACTTTTAAAAAAGAAACAGAATTTTCACCTCAAGTATATTTTTCTAAAATATACTAAAGTACAATTATTTTAAAGTGTGTTAAAAGTTGTATTGTGAAAATAAGTAAAAGCATGATGCTAATATACTTTTAATATATGTAAAGATAGTACAATTTTTGTTAGTATATTTGCAATGTACTATTGAAAAAGGTCAAATATTTCAAATACAATAAAGTATACTTTTTTTCACTAGGGTTATCTTTCGCTGTCATACTCAAATTATGTTTGCAAACTAAGAGGCCCAGCAACATTGAAGAGATCAGGCATCCATAGTGCTTAAGCTACTGCCCAGACAAAAACTGCCCAAATTGACAAGAAAAGGGACATTGTTGCTCTTGACCTCTTCCACTCCTCTACTGAATACACAAGACAAGGAGTGACCCATATTTAATAAATGGTTTGTTTTCAGTGAGCATCTTGTTAGGCGATGCTTTGAGGTCATTCATGACCACTCATACACGCTTGAGTGGTTGGCATCTTGTCTAGGCGAGCCATTTGATTGGCTGATAAGAATGGAGATTTCTGAGTCCCCTTAGTTTTACTGACTGGCCCAAGATCAGGTCAGGGGAAGGGAGGGTGTGTTTGAATGAAATACCTTCTCTTCTCACACACACACACACACACACACACACACACACACACACACACACACACACACACACACACACACACTATAAAACACACACACTAAAAAACACACAAACACACACAAACACACACACACACACACACACACACACACACACACACACACACACACACACACACACACACACACACACACATACTCTCTCCCATACATCATCTTTGAAGTTTTGATATGGTCTTTGAAGCCTACCCTTCCACAGAGGTTTGTGTGATCCAACCACTGTTTTGGTGAGTTCTGACTCTCTGTCTAGTTTACTTTCTTCACTCTTGGTTGAAACTTATTTTAATATGACTTTCCATGAATGCGTAGCTGTATCCATTGTATTTCTAACATTGTGCATAAATGTAAATTAGCATGATTAACTTATTAACTTATTAGAGGATGGTAAGATTTTTTATAAGTCTCTTATGCTCACAGTCACCAAGGCTTCATTTATTTGATTAAAAATACAGTAATATTGTGAAATATTATTACAACTTAAAGGAACTTTTTTCTATTTTAATATATTTTAAAATATAATTTGCAAAGCTGAATTTTCCAGTATTCAGTGTCACAGTGAAATCATTTTAATATGCTGATTTGCTACTCAAGAAATATTTCTTATTATTATCAATGTTGAAAAACAGAAAACAGTTATGCTGCTTAATATTATTTGGAAACTGTGATGTTTTTTTAGGATTCTTTGATTAATAAAAAGTCAAAAATAAGAAAAAAAATAGCAGTATTTATTTGAAATTATTTAAAAACAAATTAAAAGTCTTTACTGTCAATTTGATAGATGTAATGCATCCTTGCTGAATAAAAGTATTGTTTAAAAAAAATCATATGGAGCCCAAACTCGAATGGTAGTGTATACAGTGGGAAGGTTATTGCTTTAATATAGCACAGCGTTTGGAAAATCGAGGTTAGTTATGTATATTAAATAGGAATTTGCTGTGTGGTTTGTGTGTAAAATGCTTTGCATGTTGGCCAGTGTTTGCAGAATCTGGTCTTGTTACAGCTGCAGGAAACTAATAGCCATAACGCGTTCCATAACACAACCCTCTTTTTTATTTTTCACTTTGCTTTCCATGGGATTTTACACATCAGATTACATGGTTTGGTCCATCAATCTTTGCAGTGCATTCAGCACAAGTGTTTCCCTGAGTAACTTGAGGTCTAAGGCTAACTGCAGGATTGTCTTTCTGTGTATCTCATTAGTGTGGCAATTTGAAAGCCATCTGGTCAAGTATCATTCCTGGAATAGAACTCTCTTCATTCGGCATGATAAATAAAATCCCAACACTTATTCAAAAGTTGTGCATGTGGCAATGCACAGCTGTAGGCTGTAGTTTTGTTGCAGTCTTACTCTCATTTTAGTGGAGGTTTAGGATTTCAGATGTGTGCTCTGTTCTGCTCTGTCCTGCATGTGAAGAGGACTCTACTCAACGAGGCTAAACTTGGGGCTTGGGGCTATTGTTGATTCCTGAGGTATGCCATTGTCTTAGACAGCCCACCATTGCTAGGCAACCCTAAGTCTAAGAGTGCGGCATCCCAGTTCGGAACAAGTCTCCCCACCCCACCGCCCACAATCACACACACACACAGTCCATATTATTGAGGACTATTATTGATAGACTGAATGCTTTTTATACTAACATTAACATTTTAGACTAAAGATAACATTACTCTTACCTTACCCCTTAACCTAACCCTTACAGAATAATGTAGACATTTTTAGATTTAAATCTCATCATGAGCCTTTCAAGTAGAGGACAACTTAAATGTCCTCACAAGCCAGTCGGCCCTATTTGACATTTGAAAACCTTTGTGAAAGTTCGGCTCTCATGAGTATAGCCAAAACAGTCCACAGTTACTGATCTGATAAGTGAAGGACAGTGTTTTTGTGTGTGTGTTTTTGAATATATAGTGGGAGGGGTGAAAGAGAATTTTTTGGGGGATTAAAATGGCTTCAAGAATGGGGTGGGGTCTTGTGAGGGGAGTCCTTGGAATGAATGCAGTGGTAATCATTCTGTTTACAAGAGCCCTAGGGAACATTTCTGACAAAGAGGGAGAGAGATTTCATTAATTTATTTCAGTGTGTCTTAGTGCTATTGGCTGCTACCTTTAAAACTAGCATGTTGTGTCTGTGTCTACTCAGATTTTGAGGAGCAGTTGTATGATAACAGAGTGACAGGACAGACATTCAGACACCCTTCCTCTCAGAGCTCGGAGGACACGTCAACCACTCTCAGCAGATCCCCTTCCTCGCTCAACAACAAGAAGACGGAGTTCGTTTTTGTGGTAATGCTTTCTTTTGAGCTCTTACACTAATGAAAGTAGGGTTTTACTGGCCATTGTGAGGTCACTGTATTCTGACTTGTGTGCCACCAACAAACTCATTTGTTTGCTCAAAAAGCATTTTGTATAAAGTTTGCAAATCTAATTAGATGTGGTTTGTCCCCTGAGTGGAAACAGCTACTGGCTTCTCTGAGTCGGGGGTTTTGAGTTCGTAAACAAACAGAAGTTTAAAAAATCCTGCAAAATCATTTATTAAAAAATTATAATATCCCAAATTCAGTGTTTGAATATAAAGGAAATTATTTATTAATATGAATTAATTAATTATGAATTATCATTTGTTAGTACCAGATTTACCAATTCTGCTATACATGCAGATTTATACTTAATATATAGCATTTTAATAATTACATAATTCATTACAAATACAAATTATTTCTCTCTTTAGCCTGCAAATAAGCAGGTGTGTGAGGATGAGACTACAACTTTAGGGGTTCGGGCGCAGGACCCGACCCCCTGCGGTTCAGAGAAGTCCCTTCTTGGCTGGAATGCCTCACTGAGTCCAGCTGTTGCTGAGAAACCTCGCTGGTACCTGGGCCGACATACTCCAGCTCACCTTGTACCCATTGAGATCACAGGTAAAGGTGACTTGGAATACCATCATGTTGAGTATATCAGTATGTTTTTAAAGTATTTTTAGAATCTAACAAATACGGCCTGTTTGAAGGTGTCATTGATGTGTTATGTTAAGAACTTTGTTGCGAAATGTTTTACAACATTTCCCCATTTTATTAGCTGTATTAGCTTTAAATGGAATGAGTGTATATTATGGAGTATGATTTTTTTTAATTGTGTACAGCTGATGTTCTGTACAATTTGGGAAAGAAACTCAAGCATGATATAGACTGGACAATAGTGTTTCCCCAATAAGAAAGTCCTAGGTCACTTGAAATAGTTCTGGATGTTTTTGGTCTTGCAAATCATATTATCATCATCATCATCCCAGGCAACCCCATTTCTTAGTTCTAATGCTCTCTTTCCTAAGAGTTTACACATCAGATAAGATTGCTTGCATTCACATTTTATATGTACGTTAAATGTTAAAGCATTTGCTCCTTTCTCAAACTTTCACCCTATTTTTTGTTTTGTTTAAAAGCTCTTCTTGTAGTGGTGCTCTTGCTCTCTTTCCCTCTCTCTCTGTCTCAGCTGTCCCACACCCATCTCTCTAAATCTCCCTCTTACTACCTTCCTGTTCCCCTCTCTGGCCTGGACACAGTGGAGAGTTGGTTGGATCCATAAACACAGATAATGCTGTGCTTAGGTAGCCTGGAGTCTGATTCCCAAAGAGGTGCTGTTCTTCACCCGCTAAAGATAATGAACAGGTAGCTGTTGCCATGGCAGCATGCAGCTCTCCCTCCTTCGCTTAGCTAGGAGGTGCAGAAAAAGCTGCATAGAGTGAGAGACAGACAGAAAGTGAATGAGTGAGAGAGAGAGAATTGTAGCCAATGAGTGGGAGCAACAGGGATAGAGGAAGAAAGATTTTTTTCATGTTTTGTTGGTATTTTCATGAATGAAGCCAGCTCACATGTTGGGAGCAAATGAGGTTTCGTTGGGTGTTTTTGAAGAGCTGTTTTCTGAGAAACAAAAGGGTTATCCATGTAAAGAACATAGTGAGAACTGGGCTTAATTAGCACATTATGTTCAGTTCCTTTCATCATTGTAGAATGGTGGGCCATTTATCACAGCACTCCCTCATTCACCGGATGTTTAAAATTATTAAACACCCAGTCCAATGCAGTTCTTGAAAACACATCAGTGTTGTATTATCCCACAGAAAGGAAAGAAAGTTACATAGATCTTCCATTGGGTAGTCCCTATTCAATGCCCAGCTCTTGTTTTGATGTATTATCCAGTGTCCATTGTCTGATTTCATTTCTCCAGATCAGTCTGGCACCATGATCAAGTCTTCAGCTAACCATCTCTCTCATGTTGGCTATTGCTTTTATCCATAATATACTTTTTTCTTCATAAATTTACCGAAATGCTTGTCATTGCATACTCAGGTCTGATTACGCGGTCATCGCTAATGTTTTTCAGCCCAGTCATAACATGTATAGAATAATGTAGCTTTTATGCAACCATTTTAAGGTCATAAAAATAATTCATAAAAATTTAAAATTATCTGACTGAAGACTGTCAGTTAGCCTGACAGCTGGTATCTCATATCTTGCCTCAGGCCAGAGCTTTGATAAGCACTCCGCACGGCACAGCGAACTGCGGGCCCCCTTTAGAACTGATTCAGCGGTCAACCCAAAAACCGTTCGCCGCCCAAGGAGTGTGGTTGCAGGCCCTGATGTCACGCTGCACTGCCAAGGTGACTAACAGGAAGTTAGGCAAGTTACTGACAGGGTCCTCAGAGTGAAAAAAGAAATAAACAGGAAAAGGACAATGGGCAATGACCAATGACTTGTATCTAGAGTAATTTGTAAATATAAAATCTAATGTTTGTTACAGCCACACAGAAGCTTTGACAAACTGTCACACAGATTGTAATTTGTTTTAGCTAACAATGTTCTGATTGAAATACATCTTTCAGAATCTTTATAAACATTCTACGTATCTAAGAATGAAGTACTAAATTCTCTTTTTAAGCTATTTTTTAAAACTATTTTGTCTTTAGGTGACAGCAAAATTCTTGCTGTTGATCTAATACAAGGTGCCTGTTCCCCTGGATCCTCTCAACCCAGATCTTTGGAGCCCACCACCGAAAACACGGGCCAACAGCATATTCCCCTTCGGAAGACCCATAGCGACCTGGAGTACAGTGTTCCCCCATTCCCAAAGACCCCATCAGGCATGATGGATCATGCCACTCTGATGTGCCCAAGCCCCTCCTGGAATGGCCCAAAAGGTTCCACTTTCTCTCCTTCCTGGAATGACTCCTACAACTATGCTTTGGTTACGAGCTCTGCTTCCAAGCAGCCAATTTCTAAAACTGGAATGTTAACACCTGGAGGTGACGGAGGTGGTCTAATCTGTCCATCCCAGACCAGTTCAGGCCTCTCCATGAGCTCAGGGTCACACTCCAGTTCTTTCACATCCATCTCGGAACCATGTGGGCACCGGGTGTACAGTGTGTTCACACAGGGGAGTGGGGTTGCCATAGGGAAACGGAATGACACAGAGGGGGCAGCTTCCACTGCAGTCACGGGAAATACCAAAAGTGAGCAGGAGAAGAGATCAGCCCGATCCAATATATTCAGGTTCCGTGAACGTTCACTTTCAACACCAACAGACTCTGGATCATTTTGCTCAGCAGATAATATATGTTCCCCAGGTGAGGCTGTCCCTGTCGTTCCAGAGGGTGAGAGTTATGCCCTGCTATATCCGAGCAATAGCTCGGAGGATAGCAGGAGCACTGATAACGTCTCTATGACCACAGGTTCCGACTTTTTTCCAGATAGTCGACTGAGGTCCCGCTCACGCAGTATCTCACTAAAGAAATCTAAGAAAAAGCCACCGCCTCCAGTACGTAGTGTATCCCTGATGAAAAACCTATCAGAGGTTGGAGGAATGGGCTCCTACCACAGTGAAGGCCGCTTCAGGGATGGCAGGCCCAAGAGTCTCTTTATCCCTCGAGATCACCATATTCAAGATTCATTCCAGCCTGAGTTCCTGATTGCCAAAACTGAGGACGACACAGATCAAGCCCACAGTAGTTTGGAGACATCTTCTGATATTTCTCAGCCTGCTGACAGGGAAACAGAGCTTGGATTTCCTCCTCACTGGCAGCTCAATGAGTGGAAGTCCAACAATGATCCCTACCGCTCACTGTCAGGTTCAAGCACAGCCACAGGTACCACAGTGATTGAGTGCATGAAGGTGCGGGGCAGCTCAGAATCCCTGAATTCACCCTCAACCTCACGAGCCACGTCTCCATCCCAGCTCTCAATTGAGGCTGAGACCAAGGTATCCCCCTTCAAGCCCCCATGTCTCATGTCTCCATCCAGTGGCTACTCAAGCCAGTCTGAAACTCCAACCCCAACTATATCAAACACCCTCATCACTGGACCTTCTCCAGTTGGCTGCAAGATGCGGCCAAAGATTCCAGAGCGGAAATCTTCCCTCCCAGCTTCTGCAAAGGATAAATCACGATCACGTCTTTCATTTGAACTACCTGCAAACTCTCAACTGGATTTGTCCTCTGTCAAACCCAAGCCTAAAGCCAGCCGACGCCATTCTGACACATCTACAGCCAACAAACCAGGTAAACTGAGCCCCAGTCAGTCTTCTCTGCCTATAGTTACCACAACAGACTTGCGAAACATCCGCCTTCGTTCAGTAAGCCGCTCAGAACTTGAGGACAGTCCTGATGGCTCTTCTGACATTATAGAGGAAGAGCAAATTCGAGATCTCAGCCCTCCTATCACCCCCTCTAACACAAAACAGTCAAAGCCACCAGTTGCAATGAAGCCGCCTCTACCTAAACGACCCATGAATTTGATGCTTAAATCTCCCTCATCCTCCCCTCTGGCACCTGAATCTCCTCCATCTTCCCCTGTGGACCGACCCATGCCTTTGGGTAACATCTATATGGTTGTAAGAAAGCCCAAACCTAAACGACCATCTCAGTCATCTCTCAGCACATCTGCAATAGCCCCTCAAGAGCCACTCCGCAGCTATGTACCTCCTCTCCCAGAGTTTGACCTGGAGCATGGGATTCCCATTGTGGAAGATCTTCCATCCCCAAGTAGCCCAGAGAGAGAGGACAAAAGTAAGACCCTACCAAGTAGAATGACAATATTCTGTTTAGCAGAATTAGACAAAAGAAAGCCTAAGGTACCTCCTCCAGTGCCCAAAAAACCCAATGTCCTCCTTCTGCCCTCTCCAAGCAGCCAGACCAATGGTGGTGCAGAGAGGCAAACTCTACTTTCCGATAGCATCTCCCAGTCACCTACAAGTCCATCAGCATCTGAGATTGAGGGAAATTTGATTAAAGATGAAGATCAAGATGATCCTGCAAAGCTAATTTTACATGGAAACCATAAATATTCTGAAAGTTATGAGACCTTTGAAAATCAGGAGAATGATGTGGTAGTGGAAGAGAATAGTTCAAAAGATTCAGGTTCTCAACAAATTATGGAAGGAGAGACACATCCAGCAGAGACAGTAAAAGGTTAAACATGTTTTACATTTTTAGTTAAGATGTTAATTTAAACAAATACTGTTTTATTTAGATATAGTCAGTTTGTGGTTTAATTTGTATTCTTTTAAAAATGCTGCTCCATAGAAACTTATGCAGAAATAGAAATATTTGAAGAGAACAACTCTGCAGTTGACAAGACCGAACTACATATTACAGAGGAAACAGATGACGATGTCTCTGGACACACACCCACAACTCATACCACTGAGGACCTCTTCACCATCATTCACAGGTACAGAATTTGTTTAACATTCACACTTATTCATTTAAATATTTCTGTCTGACCAAAGTTACTCACAGTTTGGTGTAATCTGGTGTAATGAACACACATGCGGATATGGTCTGTTAACTGATGTCAGGAGCAATGTCTTCTAGTGCAGTGGTAACTTTATTAGAACTAATCACAAATTAACAATAACTCTTAAGGTAATTTCTTTTACTTTTTACAGTTTATATACTGGATATGTTTTGGAGAGATTGTTTTGACTATTTATTATACTCAATTGATTTCTCTTTCGTGGCTTTAAAGACTGCATTTTACGACAATACATTACTGATTTGGATGACCTTTTTGGGAAGGACGAAAGTGCACAGCTATAAATGAAAGGGGTGCAGAATTTATATTTAGATGATAAAATGAGTGCATTAAACAATTATTACTATATCTTTTCACAATCGTTAGAATCCAAAATTGAAATCTGAAATACAATTTGAGTAATCACCCAGCCATATTTGATATCATCGTAAACTGTGAATTCATTATAATCAAATATATCAAATACTGTATCACTGGTATACACAGCATATGTCAGTGTATCCCTCCAGTGCCAGATTTGAGGAACCCTGGTGTAAAATTTAACAAACCATTTTTATTGTTATGGCTTTCCTAGGTCAAAGAGGAAAGTTCTAGGTCGCAAGGAACCAACAGATTCTTTTGGAAGCAGGCAGTGTCTGGTCTCACCCGTGAAAAGCAGTTACACAGACCTCCGAAATCTGGGTCTCGGGACCACTCCTAGGTCAAGCTCACGAAATGAAAACTTTATGGCTCTTCTCCAGAAGAGGAGCAGCAAAGCCAGCAGCGGTACCCGAGTTTCTGCCATGGAGTTGCTGAAGAGCACAAACCCCTTGGCACGACGAGTCAATGAGTTCTCTCAGTCACAACCAGATGGGAGTGTGACAAACACACCAAAACCAGCTCAGCAGGACCAGTGATTCCACTTGTCGAGAACCACATGCTGGCTATCAATATGGCTGGTTTTCCCTATGCTCCACTGCCCATCTAAACGGTTTAATTTACAAAGACCTCATGCTGAAGGAAATTAAGTGGGTTTGAGTTGTTGCTTTCAGACAAGGGGATCACACTGATGATGTAAGATTGTTGTGGAGTATAGTCAGTATTAAAGGAAACTGAACCCACCACTGATACAAAATTCTGGCGTAGAAATCTGCTATTTTGGAAATATGAATGCGATGATGAAACTCTTGAATGGAAACTGCATCAAGAGATATTTTCAAGACTGTTCACTATTTTAGGAGCCTAGCCTATGTTTGTGGCCAAAGCCTGCTCTGCCCATTTCAGTGGTGGACTAGAAAGTGTCTTAGTAGGATAATTGTGTTTTAAAAGACTGCACAAACTCCCACAGAGAGAAAAACATTCCACAGAGGTTGTTAGCAAGGTCTGGTACCCATAAAAAATGAAGCACTTTCACCAGTACAGGAACTAGTTTACATGACAAAAAGCTATATTTGTTATTTTCCCTTGTTTCTTTTTCGGTGTTATTTTTTCAAAAGATATGAAAGGCCATATAAATGTCTTCTTGAGTTTATTTAATCTGTACAAAACTATGTATACGACATATAAATATATATATATATATACGAATATGTAACTGCTTGATCAAAGACGCAAGGGACACAAAGCTGTCCATATCTGTGACAATTCTTCGGAAACTGCCTATTATTATTTTATAAGCTCACAGCACACAATGGATTGAAGTGGTCATATTGAATGACCATCATCATGCAATACACATGAACCCACATCTAACGATCTTCCCACACTACCAGAAGTGTAAACAGACAGCATATAGCTATGATTGTGCCCAACATACAACAAATTAAAATTTACATAGACAAAACATACCTTAGAAAAGAACATTTGTGGATGGTACAAAATGAGGGAATGACACAGGAAGTGGGAGACAAAGGAGAGGACACTGGGCTACAGAAGAGGGGCAAGTAAGCATTACCACAGAGTCATTGGTTTGGTGCTGGTCGTACATTGTGTCAAATCTCTCAGGGGTTTCTTTGCAACTCAAACCCATCATGGCTACTTGTCAAAGTGTATAATCTCTTCACAGAGATTTTACTCATCAACACACAAAGTATCAGGGATGAGATTTGCTAAGGCCTATGGATGGTAAAATATGACAGGATTCATACATCTTTCATTCTTGCCCCCACAGAAAATTAGACAGCTCTAAATACCACAATTCCAGATTATCTCACAAGAAAGGATCATTCAAACCCAAGTGCAAAGCTTCTCACTTTGTTCATTTCAGACTATGCATCAAAGCTGAATCAAACCTGCCCTTCTATCTGGACTGGCAGTAAACGCCTGTGAATTTTAAGAAAGGGTGTGGCAGAGCTCTACACTTTATGTTTAGATTACATTTTTGACCAAAAAGGACATAGTAGAAAATACTTTTTTAATGGTTGCCCTCCATGCAACTGCAAGATCGGATTGTAGATCGATGTTTGAATGCACAAAAACTTTGCAGACTTTGATCACTTGTGGTAATTTACTCAAGAACTCAAGTAGGTCATCTGTGGTAACTGACCACCATCCTACTTTAAGGGAATTTTGGAGATTACTGCAGACCGAGGATCTACAACAGGCAGCCGCAGAGACTGAAACTTCAGAGACTGCTTCTTCTTACCATTCCGTATGAAGCTCCGCTTCCTCATGTGACTGTTCTTCTGGCTCCCAATCAGACAATGGACAGAAACCTGGTGCTATTGAGCCAGAGCGCCCTCAGCAGTCCAGGAGAGGAAGTGCTTGGCGAAAATCTGTTCTAACCCTTGATATTCATCTTCTCAGACTAGTCGTTCAGGTATTCCGACAATATGAAAAGCATAACGTGAAAAAAGAGACAGAATACCACCACATTAAAATAGTGTGTGACACTTGTTTTAAATATTTAGTGAATGAAAAAAAGTCAGACAACCAGTGTTTATTTGCCTTGTACTCTGGCGTGAAGCCTCTGTGTTTTTAAATGCCTTGGTATTGCACTTCCGTAGAAGTATGCAGAGTTTATTTTACTCTTTTTAGGATTTACTACTATGGTATTTATCACTACTCTTGTGTACTCTGTGCTTAACCCTATCAATGTCAACAGTACTCTCACAGGTACACTTAGAGGAGAGACGGAGGAACAGTGGAAGGATAAGGGGCAAAACAAAATAGAGAAATGTACCTTAGTGGACTGTTAGACGCCCTGTGCATCACTAATGTAAATTCCATGGAGGGGAGACAAGTATCCATTGGAGAGACATACTTTTATTATATTTATAATCACATTAGTAGCGTTTGACAAACTGACATGAAAAAGTGACAAATTCCTCTCTAGAGACTTCACTTAAGCCATTTTCTGCTCATCTCCTTTTTCTTCGCATAACCGATTAGGGTTCATTCTGAATCACATTTTGGTATACAGAGTGAAATGTGCCAACTAAGGGAGAAAAAAAGGGAGTCCTGAACAAGTTTGTTAACAACCATATGGCTGCTGTCAAGTGAAGCCAACAACTTTTAATCAATTCTTGTCATCGCAAGTTGACAATTCCCTGCATCACGCATTGCCAGATTGAATGGAAAAGCTTTAAAAATTGCAGATTGCCCTTGTTCTTTGAGAATAGGGGAAAAAAAAGACCGGATGGGAAGGTTCCTCAATGAAAATTATATTTTTGTTATTTTTTTCCTTGGAAAGACATTTTTAAATGTGCATATTATAGACCTCACCCTCCAGCAGAAATGAAGGTTGCTGTGGGATTTTTAATCAGCTGCAGTATGTCTTGCCTATGTGGTAAAAGGTATATCATTAAAATAAATTATTTTTCTTGCATAACAGTCCTTTGCAGTTGTGGAGTTCTTTTTCTCTTTAAAACTATACGACATACACACATTCCTTTTTTTTCTCTTTTTTATTTAAATCCATAACTGATTTTCAGTTTATAGAGTCCATTTCCATAAGATTTTGAGGTATTGGATCAGATTCCCCTTCCAAACTGAGAAGCACACAAAACATTCTGTTAGTAATTCTACAACAAACTTATGTAATTACTTCAATTATGAGAAACCTGAGCAATATTGCCCCCTTGTGGGTTTATTTTCACTCTCCGTTTCTGCTTTATCAAACTTCTGCAGCGCTCACCTCAATAACAACCACAACAACTGCGGTACTTTCATAAACACCTGTTTTTCGCTTTTCACTAGAAAATGCCTCTGACCCATTAGCCTATCGTGTGCCTAAAACAAAGGTCACTGAGCTATTTTGATCTAACATAATTTTTTAAATGTTGAGAAAAACAGTTTTGAACGACATGCAGTTCAAATTTCAGGGGTCAGTAAGATTTATGCTAGATGGCTGCATTTATTTGATCACGATTACATAAAAAACATTGTGAAATATTATAATTTAAAATAATGTTTTCTATTTAAATACATTTTAATGGAATCATTATTAATTTATTCCTGTGATGGCAAAGCTGAATTTTCAGCATCATTACTCCAGTCTTCAGTCTCACATGATCCTTCAGAAATCATTCTAATATGCCGATTTTATACTCAAGAAATATTTATTATTATTATTATTATTATCAATGTTGACAACAGTTGGCCTGCTTACAGGTAGGGTAGATTTTTTTCACTTTTTGTTATTCTGGTTAAAACTGTTCTAACTAATTTTAAAAAATGACATAATTATTGTCTGTGGAAGTCTCAGGACCAAAAAATGTTTGTCCGATTGCATTCAGTCCGAGTGACTGTCAACATTTGTATTTTCATACCTCCGTTCAGACATAACACGTCATCAGCGCATCCCATTAGGCTATGCAGAGAGTTGTAGATAGACACTCACCGAGCGCTGCAAACAAACAGCAGCTGACTTTTACATTTCCTCCTGAACCAAAAAAACAAGCTCATGCTATATTCATGCCATGTCATAACCATAATTTAGAGACAGCAACCCGTGACGTTGAAGGGAGGGTGGGAAGCTCTCAATGCTAGCTTGCTGTTGCCTCTCCAAAATTGCCTACCCTACCTTTAAAGGGGTCATCGGATGCCTATTTTCCACAAGTTGGTATGATTTAGGGTCTTCGTGTAAAGTGTGTAACATACTTTGGTTAAAATTCCTCAATTGGTTGTGTAAAACAACACAAAAGAGGGTTTTTTTTTACCTCTTCAAAAACAGCTCTGTTCATTTCATTCAATTTATTAATGTAAAAATATTCAATACTTCCTTGCAAAATAAAAGTATTCCTTTCTTTTAAGTAAGAATGATTAAAACAATGTTGTTAGTAATAACTGAAATATTACTTCAGTTGATAGTAATAACTGAAAAAAACTACTTTTTGATGAAAACAACATTCGTTCAAATGATGTCCTTAAGAAAGCGTTATTTTTTCAATGAGCTAGCTTTTATATTGTTTTGCATATGGCTGGTCTGTACAGAGTACACAAAGTTATTTGTAGGCCATTTATGAGCATGCATTAAGTGTCTTGACAGAGGACTTTGAGCATGCCTTTTGCAACTTATTTGACAACACAGTAATATCATTTTTTGTAAATGTGATATAAACTATTACAGGGGCCATACAATTTTAAAGAGATCAATGTCATTAACGAAGGTTTTTTTAAAGATTTTTTTTTTAAATGTCTTTGTTTAACACACAAGATGACACTCACCATCAACTATTAAAAATTTGATCAAGTCATTGTAAGTCATAATACTTAATCTAGTATTTCAATCAGATCAAATGGTTCATGGAGTAAAGTTCAGCAATCATACTGCAATTACTACTGAGATAAAAGCTGGACCGAATTGAACCTTCAGACGTTTTTATGGCATGCACAGTTAAGGAGGTTGTAATGGGAGGATAAGTGAGACCTGATCCCAGCCACTGGCACAGCCCATACTAATGCATTCGCAGTGCTTCCTGGTCCTGCATCAGAGAGAAGGCTGAGAGCTTCAAACTCTGAGCAGCCAGTGGCACATTTCCTGTTGTTGACAGGCGAGGAGAACAGCAGAGGCTGCGCTGAGCTCCGTGCAGGGACTTGCATTTTATCAGCTGGAGTGCACACAGACACCCTTTCACAGGAAGAGCTGCTCTCACTTCTCAGATACACAGACGCAGAGGAAGCACTGACGCTGAACCTCTTACCAACGGCCCAGAAACAGGAGCTGCTCCACAGGTGGACTGACTCCCTCCATCAAGAGTCTGAAAACAAGTGGGAACTGCTTTGTTATTTGTTGCGTTTTCACCTGATCTGAGTGTATCCAGGAGGTGTTATGGTTTTGTTCTACATGGGATCGGATAAAACCTCCTCAATAGTCATGCAGCCTGAGGACCCTGTTCGCCAGGACATGCAGTTCTACTATGTGGTGAGTGAGGGAGTTATTTACAGTCGTATGCAGATGTGTACTAACGCAGCGTCAAACTATATGATATGTTTTATATAAAAATTTTAAAAAAAGTGTAAACCAAAGGTACTTTGATGCTGTCAGTGCACAGTATTTATATTTTCCTGCAAAGACTCATTATCAATAACACAAGCTCTACCATGTGCCTAGTTGTAAGCAACCTACATAATGGTTGTTCCACTGAAATATGAATATCTGTAAATCTGGCTGTAAATGACTGTAAATATGAATTATTTACAGCATAAACCATTATTAATATAAGCCTATTTAGAGTCAGCAGTATTGGTAAACATGCTATTAAGCAGGTTGTCTGTATATGTCTGCACTTTGATCCATGGGTTGATGCAGGAACAATTTAAAAAAGGATATAAAACTAATATCAACAGTTTGTTGTACTTACAAATTTGAAGTAAAGGCTTTAAAAAACTTTTTTTTTTTAGTAATTTTGGTATGTAGATGTATGTTTGTAAATAAAGTAGCCCGTACGCATTATAGTGTGGCTGCTAATGATAATTGTGGCTGGTGATGCAAAGATCGCAGGTTCAGCTCTGGATGTCCTGCATGTGGACCGAAGAGTTGAAAATCCTGGCACTGTTGTGCTGGACATTTAACCCCAAATTGCTCCACAAGGACCGTCCTTGCAATTCTTGCTAAAGGTTTCTGCTAAATGACCTGTAATGAAGTTTAAGATCAATTCAGAATGAAGGCTTTGTTTCTAAAGGTTGATTTAATAGGTTCTTCACCCGTTGGGCCAAGACAATCTGAACAGCGCAAATTTAATTAAACTCATTGGGACATCACATGAGCCAATATAGACTACACACTTACCGATATCTCAGGATCTGCGTCAGCTGATCCCATCATTTAGTTGCTCTTGGTGGCAAAAGATTAGGAAGTTGCTTCAAAACAGTGCGCAGTGGAAAAGTACAAAGATTTGATGGATTGGCCAACATCTTGGACAGTGTGCAATATAATGAAGACCATATGTTGTGAGTGTGGGGGAAGGGGTTCCCTTCTATTTCATCCTGCTGTCAGCTGTCTACTGATAGCCATCGTCGTACGTTAGAAATAGGACAGGTGCAAAAGCAGCATTACAGTAAACATCTGCGCTAATTTATGCCCCGTGTCCAACAGCATTTCTCATACTTCAGTTGTTCTACCAAAAACAATTAACATTATGGCATTGCATTGTGAAGAGCTTTTAATCTGCTTTCACTAGCAAAGGTAAAACATGCAAGGGTCTATTCTCATGGGAGACAAAACAGGACCACCAGCTTTCACATACTTAAAAGCTTCTGGATAAAGATTAGAGTCATTCTCTGGTGCTGAACATTCCTGAACTGTTAGTCAAAGTAAACAGATCAATGTCTAATGTCAGTGCTTGATCAATGAGGGGCTTCTCATCTCCACATAATACTTTATAGATGTGTCAATATAATTATTGCGTAAGGCCAAACATACTTAAAATCGGGGTATGATAAAGCTGGAAAACTCTTATTGCCAACAGACTGAGTCTGAGTGTGTGAGGGAAAAAACATCAAATATTTGCTAGAACATTGGAAAACTCTGCATTGGGGTGTTGGAAGGATTGGAGCCAGGCAGAAGAGGATTAGATTGTCTCTGTGTGTCTAGATTTACAGTTTGTACCAATAAAAGTAGAAAAAAAAAAAATACAAAACGGCACACAAGCTCTTGCTTTAAACAGCCAAACTCTATGGGTTAGATTAGGAGGTTTAGTTTCACAGATACAGTGCAAGAGAGGTCGCTTGATCAAAGATGATTTCTAAGCTCTTTGTGTCTTAATGCAGGGGTTCCCTAAACTTTTTTTTTATAGGATCCATCTAGAGAGGTGTAGTTTTTCTTAAATATCTCTTAAATTTCCACAAATTATTGGTATGCTAAAAATAAGAATAAATAACTGAGAATAATAGAAGAATAAAAGAATAAAAATAATAAAAGAAAAGAATAAAAGAATAATAACTGAGAGGGTATAGCCAAATCCATCATGGGATGCTGGTTGCTGGTTTGCTAGATTTTTGTTTTGCGATGTACAAGCTCTTTTTAATTGATTTTAACTGACTTGAGTACAGATCATTTGAAACAGGAGACAATTCATTTGATGCTTTGAAAATGTTTGATCAGTTTAGCAGTGACTGATTAATAATGTAATCCTAACTAAAACAATAACATTTTTCAGTTATACTTTCAGCAGAGCTAGCAAAAGAAACGGCAAAGTTATATAAAGTAGGCAAATATAATTCTATAAATTATATGTTTTAACCTTATATTGTTTTTCCTTTACATCATTAATGTGTTAAATATAGAAATATGCAAGCAAAAACATTGCTTGTCCCCAAAACACAAAACAGACAGCTGGCCTATTTACACTAAGCCCCGCAAGACCATGCTGGGGAACCAGCTCTATAGCTCCATAGCTAGACCAGCACTAACCAGCCTGGACCAGCATGAAATTCATGCTGGTTTATGCCGTTTTTTCAGCAGGGACTGTGAGAAGGGGACGCCACACGAAGGGAAGTTCTAAACATCAGTGAGCATCTGAACTCCTTCACAAAATCTGCAAAAGCTATGGTCAAAAGATAAAATTTACCATGTATTTTCAGATCCAAATTTAAGTAGAATGATTGTGTGTGATATTTTATGCATGCATGAAACATATTTTAGTTTAGTTTAAATAAGTTTTGCAGGTAAGAAATAAAGTAAATGACAAGATGTGTTTCAAAAAGCCACATTATAAGACACACTTGCCCTGCTCTCTCCACAGTTCCCATCAAGGGCTTGGTCCTTCGAAATAAGTATAGGGATGCTCCACTGTAAAAAAAAAAAAAGAAAAAAAGAAAAAAAAAGTAATTTTACAGGTTCAGTCTGTTTTTTATTATTTTTATTTTTTTTACAGTTTTGTACGTTTTTACAATTTTACTGTTTATTTTACATATTTGCTCTGTAATTTAAAGGTCCACTATTAAATTTACAGGTAATTGCTTGTATTTTGGATATACATCAATTTTAGTTTTTTTTTTTAAAGGAAATTGTTATGTGTAACGTTAGCCTAATTTTACATTAAAGTATTTTACAGATTCTTTCTGTGAAATTAGAAAACAAAGAAAAGTAGGTATAACTGCAGAAATCAGCAGTTATTTAACATGTTTAACTTGAAGATCACTAAGCATGTGGGTGTTAAAGTGAGTTTTAAGGTTATATAATAGTATTTGTACATACAGTAGGCAGCAGGCAGGCCTATTGAATCATTATAGTCTTTTAATCTTGTCTTGCAAATAGGTGCTCATTTTGATCATGATTTGTATTATTCTCCCCTAATTTCATGAATATTTTATGCATTTTATGAATATTTTTTCTTTGTGTGCGTGTGACTGTGTGTGTGTTGTGTGTGCTCGCGACGCAATTCAAATTATCCGCCATTACTTTTCCGTTGCTTAGTCCCGCCCACAACGGTTAGCTGGTCAAATCTGACGTCAAGTGTGGGATCAAAAGCTGGAGATTCAGTCTACGTGAAGTGGATTGTGATCACAGTGGTTCAAATCTATAATCGTATTCGCCAGGAGCAGCCGTGAGCGGGAGCGCTGAACACACGAGTTATAGTCCGGGTGTCAGTCAGTCCGTTCGGAAATAACGCGCCCTTTTTCAGTGAGTCTGGATCGTCAAAGCGGACATCATGCCAACCGATCACCGGCTGAAGAGTCTCATACTACATATTAACGATATTTTATATCACATTTGTGTTAGTTAACAGTTTCCAAGCTAACGTTAGGATTCTTAAATTTTCAGTCATAACTGGCGTCGAGAGCTGGAGGGCAAAACACTGTTAATTTTCCATCTGTTTTAAGAAAGATCAGTTGAACCCACATCTCTGAAGACCTAAAACAAGTGTAACAGACTTTGTTGGATTCTGTTATGATGCACTAATTCCGGATTTACTGGCGCTCGTGTATATGTGTATGCAATATATTTTTCGCCTCGGGGCTTCCCGTAGATTGGCATGGGTCATGCGCACTCGGTATTGAAGTTTCGCGGGAGTTAGTAGTGAGTTGGTGTGATAAATAAAGTGGAGAAGAGTTCAAATTACTATCGTATATGGTTTTCTTATTTCTGAGTGTTAGGCGAACCCTGTATGGACGCTCGGTTACACAAGCTTTTGTAGACTTGTTAACGTATGCGTTTCAAAGTCCGACCAATTTTGTATAAAATCTTTGATAGTCAGTCAATCTCTTAAACGGCGGGACATTTTGAAACATTGTCTGGAAGCCGAAAACTCTTCTCTTAAAAAACATCCTTGATTTTATTATAGTAAAATTGTAGTAACCACGTTTTTGATGGATTTAGTACCATTTTAATAACCACAGTTTTACTAAAAAATAGGCCTACCGTGTGTTTTGTTTTTTCTTGTTTGAAATTTTATCCAAAGTGATTTACCAATTACGAAAGCAATAGAAGCAACAAGTGCAGTAACAAGTCCCAGTTAGTCTGGCACAGTACACATACCAAGTTTTTTTTTTTTTTTTTTTTTTACAAAGATTTAGTATTATTGGATCAAGTGTTTACGAAAAAGAAGGATCTTTAGCAGTTTCTTGAAAATGTGTTGGGCAGGTCATTCCACCAGCAGGAAACAGTCCAGGTAAAGGTCAGTCAAAGTTTTGTGTCTCTTTGGGATGGTGGCATCACAAGGCGCCGTTCACTTGCAGAATACAAGCTTCTGGAGGACACAGATCTGAAGCAGTGAGTTTAGGTATAGGGCTACCTTTAAAGAGCACTCTTACTGCAGCATCTGGATCAGTTGCAGAGGTTTGACTGATGCTGGAAGAGCTGCCATGAGAGCATTGCAATAGTCCAGTCTGGATACAACAAGTGCTTAGACCAGGAGTTGTGTAGCTCCGATAGAAAGGGCCTGATCCTCCTAATGATCTATAAGGCAAATCAGCAGGATCACAGCAAGTGTGGTTTGGCTGAAACCATAATCAGTTCTGTCTTGGCAAGGTTGATTTGAAGGTGAAGGTCATTCATCCAGCAAAAATTTCCATCAGCTAGGCTGAGATGCGAGCAGCTACCGTCAGATCATTTGGCTGGAATGATTGGTAGAGATGTGTGTCATTAAGATAGTAGTGATAGGAAAAGCCATGTTTCTAAATCTAAACGACAGAGCCTATAGTTACAAAAAAAACAAAACCAATAGATGGGTGGAATCTAACAGGTCTTACTGTAGCAAAACCAAACCTTGTGCACACTTTTAGTGCAATCATCTGGAATCAGAAGACTCCGTCATTGCGATTTTTAAAAGTTAATTCTTCCCATACCTTATTTCCCACGATCATCTGCTTTCACAAAAAAATACGTTATTTTAAAACTCAGTATTACATTTACACATGTCAGAATATATTACATTGGGACAATGCAAAACCTCAACTCACTATGATCTGGAAGCTAAGGAGGAAAGGTTAACAGTAATGTTTTGAGCTGACATGTGATTTTAGCTACATTTATAGAAAGTAAAAATGAATATGATTTACTGTGACGTTGTCACGATGCGGTAGAAATGAGGATGAAGCAGGATCCACATGCAGCACACTTTATTAGACAGACTGGAAACTAGACAAAGACTCAGGCTATGAACAGGACTCAGGGAAAGCACAACCAATAACAACATAAGAACTCACAAGGACTGAACTGAAACACAGGGCTTAAATACAAGGGAAAACAAGCTAAATGAGATAACAAGGGGGCGTGGCTTACAAGAAACACCTGGGAACAATAGACAAGACACATGGAAAACAGGGAATCACATGACACACAAGAACAAGGAATAAGACACAAAACCCAAACCGTGACAGATAGCTGCATCAGTTACACCTAGGGGTTCATCGTGTTATATTCATATTCTAGTCTTCCTGTTCTAGGCTTTGCTTTATTATTATCAACAAGTACAGAACTGATTGGATTTCTTGATAGAGTTGGTCACTTAACCATTACGAAAATTAGCCATAGTTTAACTATGTTTAAAAAATAAGTTATATTAGAGTATAAAGGTATAGAGCAATTACCTTTTAGTGTGGATATTTTTTACATGTTCTGAATTATATACTAAGCTTGTATCCTATCAATTACTTATCTTGATGTTCAGTGTTTGTTCAATTACTAATACTGTAAGTGTGCAGGTATTCTGTACTTATACATTTAGTTAATTTAACAGAAATTGACTGTACATTTGCTATTATTAAGTACTTAATTAGAGATTGGTCAAAGTTGTGAAATTGAATCTGTAAAAATTTAAACTGTAAAATACAAACATTTGTATTTGAATTTATGTACTTACTGCATTTTTATACATAATTTAATTGTTATTTTACACAGAAAAAATTACTTTATAAAATGGCTTTTGCATGTAATTGTACGGTTAATTGCTGTAATTTATCAGAATCCGTCTGGAAACTTTGTTGCCAGAGATTTACATTTTTTTTACAGTGAACTCACTTTTAGTTTTTAAAAGATTCAAAAAAAGAATCTATATTTGTTCAATCAGACTGCACAGTTCATGTTGTAGTTTTACGTGTAGCCATTTAGAATTTGCAGCTGCACTGCAGTAAACACATGGCAAAAATATAAAAATAAAAGTTATGCTTTTCATATTTAAAAAAATGTTGGTAGCACTTTATTTTACAGTCCTGTTCCCCATGTACATACTATGTATTATGGTAATAACAATAACTGTATAAAACTTGGTACTAACCCTGAACCTACCCCTAAACCTTATCTTAACCCATGTGGTTACCTTATATTACCCAGTACTTTCTTAGGCAAGTACACTGTAAGTAAACGTAAGTGCACGTACTGGAAAATAAAGTGCAACCAAAAGTTTTATATTTCTTTCTCGGTATGAACTCATTAATTCTCACACTTTATGCGACTCACTTTTCCCCACTCAGTAACCCACAGCTTGAAAATAGCTGTTTTGAAGTCAGCATGAAATGTTATTGAACCTATTATGAATGATTCATCCATGCATAGGCCATGTTTCTTTTTTAATTTATAAAAATGAATTTTTAATTCTTAACTCAATATCGATTTCCCTCTGGTGATGCATTCCGGATTTTTCCAGTTATTTAGTACAAATGACAGCAAGCTCGCATCCAATCAACAACTGATTGTTGAAACCAAGTCCCGTCCTCCTACATTTATTTTTCTTTTGATAATCACTCAGATGTGCTTCACGATAAGGAGGAAAATATGTCACTGCTTCCATTACATGACTACTTTAAAAGTACACGGCTGTACTTCAAAGCTTGTCACCAACTTCTGCAGTGAGCTATCACATGACTCGAAGGATTTCCAGTTGAAAGGTTTTTATCTTATGATTGATGAACATAAAAGAACAAGGGAGGTTTGACATTCTAAGAACTTCCCTTTCCTCCCCTTTTCCTGGTACATTTCCCGGTCAAGCATTGAAAGGTATGCCCACTAAGTGTTGGGAGGTTTACTGGAGGACACCAATGGCCTTAACTTTGATTTTAATTGGAAATAATACTACAGTATTATCTGAGGGATTTGAGGAAAGGCCATTGTGTGGAATGTGAAAATTCAAAAGTCTTGCCTTCATTAGAGAATCATCTTAAATCTTCTGTTGTTTGGGATTAGAAGAGAGTGGCTTTAGACCTTTGAGTTGCATCACACACGAGTCAAAAGTTGCCAGAAAGATTTTAAAACCTTGAATCCTTTGAGAGTTTACAGTCCTTTGGACCATACTCAGATCTAATTGAAGTTTCTGACCTATAGGACAAAGAGGTTTTTCTTTGTACAAGTGTTTTTATAGACCGTTATGCACTCATAACTGCATCATTTTAAACCTCAAAGCAAATTCAATCTTCTTTATTTGAAGTTCAGACACAGCATCTTCAGACAGTGTGTCACCATCTCATGTCACAAGCCTCTGCACGCTAAAAGGGAATCAGTTTATGTGTTTTATTAAAAACTCCATGAGAATAAATTGGATAGCTAGGATTGAATTTACTTGACCAGCAGAGCTAAGCAATAATGAAAGTCAAATGAATCTAGAATGTAGGGCCAGAAGTCAAGAAGTGCATGTGTAAATGGAGTGCTTTCAACCAACATATATGTAACAATCAGTTTTATATCACTGGAAGCTGATAGAGAACACTAGTGTAAATTGCCATAGCTGATTGATTGACTGATCAATATCAAGCTGAAAGAGACGTTCCAGCCTATATAGTGATTGCAGCCTTCAGCAATTGTATTGTTATGATGTCATGTCTGTCATGATTGTGACCCAAATGTGATTCCTATATGGCAAGATTGATTATCGATGCCATTTCTTCCTGCTTGCAAGGACTGGTCATCCATGACATGACATGAATAAATCTGTTACATGAGGCACAGATATATTTGGCTGTTGAAACGCTTTCTATCTAAAACTGAGTAAGGTCAGATTGGGCTAAATATAAAATCAAATTACCTCAAATTTAATTTTTGTTGTTGCATGTGATGACCTCGAGGTAAATTTTGCAGTTCAGTGACAAACAGGTGTTTAGGAAAAAGTGGTGTTTAGTGTTTGGGTTGAAAACACCAGCACCAGCACATCTCAGAAGTATTATCTATCGTAAATGTCAGTCAGTGGTGGTTGTCGATCTCTTTCCGAATAATGAGCAGAACAGTAGAGAGCTGCGCCGATGGGTGGAGAATGTCCTGTTTAGAGAAGCATGGCATCTTTGCTGAATGTTTTTCTAAATGGCATTTCCTCTGCATGACCTCTAGGGATATTTTGAAGAACAGATTCATTATATGATAAAGCAGAGAAATGATAAGAGCATTGAGAGGATGAAAGGAAAAGGAAATAAGACTCTGACACGTTATGTAATCCGTCATCCTGAAAGGTGAAATGAGACCACACTGGCGTGTGAACACCTTGAACTTCTGATTTACTGTTTAAAGCCACAGAAGTCACTTAGAAGTGATTTTTTTCTTCTTCTTGATTTTGCTCTGCTGCTCTATTCATAAATTTGGTTGAGTCACTTTGTGTTTTGAAAGGTTCAAGGGTCGATCATTTTTCGAAAATAAGTCCTCACCCAGGATGTCAGCCTTATTTGATAAAAAAAAACAGTAATAATATGAAATATTATTACAATTTAAAAATAACTGTGCACTACCTGAATATAATTTAAAATGTAATTTTTTCCTGTGATGTCAAAGCTGAATTTTCAGCATCATTCCTCCAGTCTTCAGTGTCACATGATCCTTCAGAAATCATTCTAATATGATGATTTGCTGCTCAAGAAACTATTCTTATTATTATCAATGTTGAAACCTGTTGTACTAATTAATATTTTTATGGAAAGCAATCTTTTTTTTCAGGATTGGTTGATAAATATAAAATTAATAAAAAAAACAATTTTTATTTGAAATCTTTTGTAACATTGTAAATTTGTAAATCAATTTAATGTGTCCTTTGCTAAAAAAAAAGTATTAGTTTCTTTCACAAAATGCACTTATGACTTGCCATAGATGTTAGTATGGATATATTTATTATGGATGTGTAGTGTGTGTGATTTGTGGGAGTGTGTGATTGTTTTGCTGTTCTATATTTTTGTAGCATCGTTGTTGATGGTGGTCAGGGTGAATCAGGCAGTAATAAAGAGGTAAAAAAAAAGGTAATAGAGAGGTCAACCCATAATATTGTTGAGTTGCGCTGAATATTGCATAACACATAATATTGTTGAGCAAATACTGGAGACAGAAAGAGAGAAAATAAGAAAAAGAGAGAGCAGTGAATATCTGAAGTAATGCTCAGCCAGGGCATTCTCCTTTTTCTCCTGTGATACAGACACAGCTTCTCATTGCAAGAGAAAATCATACCAGAACTATAGAACGCTATAAACATGGATCATTGCCTCAGCTTATGACTGCACTGCAAAGTAAGCGCTAGTTGCTACCTTTTCCCCCCCAGCATGTCAAGACAGAGCTTCGACTCTGCAGAGGAAATGATCCGTTCTGACAAAAGTATGAGGGTAACAGGAAGAACGGGAATGTCATGATCCATAAATGACTCATAATTTTTTTTTTTTAAGGAAAAAGAGTCAAGGTATTTTTTATTGTGTTGAGATGTTATAGTCTATTATTTTAACATTTCTTTATATTGTTTATTTTAATACCAGTGAAATGATGTGGTTAAATTTATTGTAGGACTTGCCAACTTTAACCTGTAGTGGGCAGTGTAGTATATAGCTTTAAGTCAGAGTCGGCTTCCACTAAAGCCATAACACAAACATTATAACCAATAACTTCATTAAGTATTGACTTTCCTGATCATAAGTGTAAAACAATTATATAAATCAGATTTTTCATAGACATGATAAAGTAAACATTTAGTTCAGATATGCGTCACTCTTCCTGCATCATCTGAGCAAACCTGCACACACTGGATTTTACTCCTGTCCGCTCTATTGGGACAGATCTGTCCCTGTTCCTGTCCATCCTGTATCAGGGTCATACAACCCTGTATATTCACCTAACAGCAGTATGTTACGGCCAAAACAGGAAGAGTGCATCCTTGATGCCAGGTTCAGAGGTCAAACACATGAAACTGAAGGGCACTTCTATTTAATGGACGGATATAAACATTCTCATGTGTATGGAAAACTGCTGGGACAGTCATCACTTTTTTTCCAGTGTAGAATGAGAGTCCAAAGTTTTTCACGGTGCGTTTCTGCCAATGATTTATTAGATCTCTTATATAAACACAAATCAAAATGAAATCTCACTGTTTTTTTACTGAAGCACGTCACTGAGGACGAATAATTTATGAACATTACATGGTCCTCCCTAAAATCAGCCAAAAAGGGTTTTTGTTCAGTACCCTTCTTAAGTGTTGAAGGCTCTTTTGGCAGTCCTGACGTTGTGAAAACAGTATGACTGTGGACGGATGGTATAAGTGATGAAGACATCTGGACTGTATTTTCATCCCTGATGGAGATGGAAGAATCCCCGGAGAGCTCAAGCTCATCCAAGCCCTGCAGATGGTAAATTAATGGTAAATCCAAGACATACCGCACACAGCTTCACACCACATTCCAAACGCATTATTCAGAGCCGCGCATTTATCAGCCTCAAAAAATGTCTACTTTTGGTGGCACTGTATTTATTTTATTTTTGCCTGGCACTTGCTGAGCTGAGCACAGGACCCCTGTCAAAAGCACCAGACGGGGACAAAAATCAGTCAACATCTACTTATGAACTATTTGTGATCTATATGTTGCTAGTAAAAATGTTATTCCATCAGAATAAACAGATGAATGGCGATCTGGAGAGATGGTGTAGTTATGATATCTACCAGCAGGGGCTCACTGCTTCATGCTAACCAGCCAGACCAGGGTTACTTGTTCTATCTAGGTCCACTTTTGTCTTTAATGCTTGGTTTTTACCTCATACTTGTCCAGTTGTCTATTACTTTGCGTGTGTTGCTTGACTGAAGACTAGTCCAGATGCTACTAACTGCCGCTATCCAGGATCTCCTCACTAATGTGCTCAGTCTGTCAGTCTGTCAGCTAGCCGCACAGAAGTGCTTTAATAGGATCATTTGCTGAGCCATCAGGCACTGACCAAACCAACATCTCAAATACACACTCACATACGCACAGCACACCACTGACAATGCTTGTATTTTGCATTCTTCTCTCTATTACGAATTATGCTACGCTGAATTTGACTATTACTTCGAAATTAGCATGTACTCGAAATCAAAAGAAGCACCATCCATCCAAACTGCTTGGTTTATTTTAAAGAATTATACATTTGGGAACCCAGGTCCTGCTGCAAGCTACATAAAAACCACACTACTGGACTAACAGTTCCACACTTATGTACTACTAAGTTTTGACATAGTGTTAGGGTGATGTCATGCCTCGCCTAGCACCAAGTGAGTCAGAACTGCCACTGGTGCCCCTTCAAAACAAACTGGTGCATGGAGATGTTGACGCTGGCACATGAGCGCCACAAGTTTGTGCAAAACCTGATGATCGTGTTATCCAGCATGATTAAAAAAAGAAATTGAGCATTTTATTTACACCAGGAAGAATGCATTAACTTGGTCAAAAGTGACAAAAGATGTTAATGTTACGAAAAATTTATATTTAAAATAAATTCATCAATGGTCGTGGTTTCCACAAAAATATTAAGCAGCACCACTGTTTTCATCATTAATAATAATAAGAAATGTTTATTAATTGTATATTTTAAAATATATTATATATTATATTATATTATTATATACAAATTTCAAAGTAGTGTCAGCCTTTTGAAATTTTCCTACACTTTTCCCAGTTTAGAACACACTGAGCACAAAGACTCTTGTGGTATCTTTGGCTTGGGCTGAAAGATTATCGTAAAAGTGGAAAAGAGTGTAACAGATAAAACTGAGATTTGTGAGGTCAGCACAGAGTTGAAAGGTCAAGCTTTATTTGTCTGTACTCATCACGAGGCAGCCAGTTTGTGAATGTATAGTGTGTTTGAGTTCATCACTCCACCTTCTGCCTGAAGCCCTCATTTATCATTTTTCTTCCTTTCCCTTCCTGCTGTCTGTCTCTCTTTTCCTTCATTATCAAGCTGTTTCACTTCCATTGCTGTGTAGAGAACTGGATTTCAACAGGGGTGAACTCATAAACACACGTAGAAGGAGAAAGGAGTAGAATCCCAGCAGTGGGAGGTGGGAAGGGAGGACAGTGTGTCTCTAGACTCCAGTGTTTATGATGCTGATGTTGAGTGACAGTCTGACAGGGGAACTGGTTCAAAGCTCTGCTGTATCAGTTTCAGGCTCCTCCCCCTCTGCTTTACGTCACTGTGCGAGTGTTTACGTGAAGTTTGCTCTTGGCTGCCTGCACCCTGATTTACAAGAGTACATGGCAGATGGAGAGGACAGAACTCCCTCTCCTCTTAAACCTTCTCTGCTTCTGTCTGTCTCTTGCTCGGGTCGGACCGGCTGTATCTGTCTGAAGAGTCTGAGGAAATTGCTCATATTCACAGAGTGTGTGTTTCTGTCAGACACGGTGCCTGTCTCCTAGACTGCAGGTAGAGTGATTGGTGTGTGTGTGTCTGTATGCAAGTCAATTTACATATTTAATGAGCATTTAATAAGTTTTTTGTCTAATTGTGGCTGCAATATTTTAATGACTATAAAGTGTTGAATACATTAATTGAGGATTGAGTGGATTAAATGCAATGATGCATGTGCTTGGAGACTTAACATTACGCATAGTGTTTATGCCATTTGCCACATGTGTTTGTTTGAGAGGGTTCGCCGTGTTTTGTGTTTGTTACGCGTGTGCTGCTAAATCTGTAATTCACGTGCTTGAACCAGCTGCTGCACACTGTTTTAAATAAAGATTAACAGTCTGCTGTAGCCTATAGTGTGTATGTATCTACCTAAGGGTGACTTGACGCTCAGTTTTTATTTGTCTAGGTATATAAGTTATTCAAAAATTCAGTTCATACAAAAATGACTTGAATAATCTTTTTCTGTGACTAACATGTTTTCAATTAATTATAATTATATTTTTAGTGGGGCTTGAAGTTAAAAAATGTCTAGAGTTGCTGTAACGCCTGGTTTAATTTTATATTATTCATTATATTATTTAGTTTGATGTATTATGAATGCCTAAAATCATGTTTTCAGTGTCATTATGTTAAAAAAAAAAACATTTAAGCTTTTTATGAAAATACGCTTTGTTCAGGTCAAATGGAGTAATCCTTAGAAAACCTCAAGACAATATTTGGTAAAAACAAATACACAAAATACATAGATGTTTAAATGAGTGCACGCTATATTATTTGTCACTGACACTTATTAACAGAGTGTCTATTTGGCTTTGCCTTTTTACATATTTATTTCACAAAGATTTTATGATATTCTTGTGTAGGAGACAGACCTTAGCAAAAATACAGCAGTCTCTCTCTCTTTCTCACTACTACAATAATATTGTGTCTGTTTATGAGATGTTACCTCCTCTGCAGTGGAGTTGTGTTTAACATTTTTTAATGTCAGTTTCAATAGCCTTAAAACATAAAACAGACCTCAAATTCCTTGGGATTCAGTTTTCTTTTGTTGACTTTATCCCATCAGGTACATGAATATAACCACTGATTAGACCACCAGACAACATTACACACAGAATGATGACTTCAGTTTCTTGCTTTCAGGGAAACTCTCTGTGGAGAATAGGCTAATGCATACCTAATTTCGGTGCAATGGAGGGATGCTGTCAGCCTAGGTTTGAAACATTTTGGTTTTCTAATTGTTTTGGATCTGAGGTTACCCAAAAGGGATGCTCTGTGTGTGAGGGCAGATATTGTGTTTCCCTTTTTGTTATTTGACACAGTATAGCTTAAATGGATAATTCGGAAGGGCTGACTGTTGCTGGTTTATTAGTCTCGCGTTTCTTTCAGTTCTAAATGCACAGATAGGTTGGTCTGGGGTTTGGTGTGTTGCTCAAGAGCTAAGAGGTTCTCTGTAAATTTCCATTGTATGGACGGGATGCTTAGCCACTCGAATCGTAGAGCTGTTTATCTTCACACACATTACTATGCGCTCACAATTATGCACATTCACATGTGAAACTGGATAAACAATAGAAGTTTATCACACATATATGCATACACTCGTCATCGTCACAAGAATAATCTGATTGTGTTGCTTTGATAGGAACACCAGGAACGGTCCTGAACTGTTATACAAAC
The DNA here is from genome assembly GCA_030578275.1 of Meda fulgida. Lineage (NCBI taxonomy): Eukaryota > Metazoa > Chordata > Actinopteri > Cypriniformes > Leuciscidae > Meda > Meda fulgida. Next base: position 20,549,856 of record CM060622.1, on the reverse strand, counting down.
ACTTTGAAATTATTTAAAAGGGGCATCTGGGAACCATCAGCATGTTTTTAAATACAAGTATTTATGTTGAAGTTCTCATAAGGGACCACGAGCCAGGTTTCAAGGATCAGGAGACAAATATGGTCAGGGCTCAAGAAGTACATGAAGTGGAAATCGGACAAGAATTCTGAAAGAAAATGAGCATGGACTGAGAAAGTCTTTTTAAGGAATAAGCTATTGTTTGCTCTGGATGGCTACGGAAATCTCTTCAAAGTGAAGTGAAGCAGTTTTGCAAAACTGTTTACTTGATTGTTCTAGTACTCAAGAGGGATCTTGCAACAATATTTATGGGCCTCTGATGTTTTTGTCTGGGTCTTGTCATGCACTCAGGTATGTCTCTGCACATGATTTAGTTGTCTCAGATATGAATGCATGAATATGATTTACACATAGACATAGCAGCCTGTTATTTTCTGTTATGTTATGTTCCCTGTTAAAGAATAATTTTTGTCATTGGGGGAACATTGTGTTTTAGCACAATAAACGCTCAATAATAAGCAGTGATTGCCTATGATCCGAGGACACCAAGATTTTATTTTCCATCGTCTATTCTACATTTTCATTTATTTCAGCTACAGCCAAGACTAATATATTTGACAGAATAACTGATTGTTTTAACTTTCAGTTTCGATTTTGCTATTATGTTTGTGGCAACACTGTCTAGTTTGGCACAATCATCATTTCATAACTTTTGTAGATGGGTGTATGCATTAAGGTTTTTTTTTTTTTTTTGTTTTGTTTTAAACTACGATCACTACGACCCATTTCTCAATAGGTCACTTTTTCAAAACTCTTCACACAGTTCTCTTTACCAACTTTCAGCTTGGCATAGTAAATTTCAAATTCAGAATGCACTAAAACTACAAAAACACTTCATACGTGTCTCAAATCAACTCATTCTTCCATAACACAAAGCTTTTCACCCAACAAACATACTTTGTCACTCATAAAACAATGACCTAAAAAACACTAAAAACAAGGCAGCATTATACAATGATTTCTTTTGTAAAAAAAAAAAAAAATCTTTACAAAACAAGAATGACACTCTCAACTGTTTAGAATTAACTGCAGAATATGTTATATGGTCCATGTTTACATTGCAGTACAAAATTATTCCCAAGTTTTCCCCTTTTGTATTGATGGTAATGACATTGAAAACATCTGTGCAGGTGTTTAGCTACATCTAATCTTTTTGATAGTTTTATTTTTATTTTTAGATTTGGAATATATTTCAATATGGTATTACTGTAGAAATGTAGCAAATTGTTGTGTATTATGTTAGGTATTAAAGTTTTGAAAAGAGAATGTAAGCATGCGATGCTCAAATTGGCCTGTATACATAGAAAAGAAATTATGTAATTTGAGAGCATTTTTTGCCAAAGCAATGATAAATAATCCACAATTTAGCACACATAGACATAGACTGCTGTTGTGCTCACTGTGTGAAGAGTTTTGAAAAAGTGATCTAAGTAATAGGTCCTAGCGATTGTAACAAAAAAATTAAATAACATTGTAATGGATACATTTTATGAACACCATCTGCTGAACTTTTTAGAGATCTTAGCTATAAATTCATTTTTATTCAGAATGGAAGTGATGGTACTCTCACTGTTCTCTTGAGTTGTTCTGTGTTGTTTCTAGTAAGGTGCTATCCTATATTGACAGTATATCCTATAATCACTTTTATATCCAGTGAGTGTTGGGTGTAAGTCATTACTAAGTAATTAATTACTGCAATTTAATTACTTTTCCCTTGAAAAGGGTAATTTCATTAAATACTACAGAACAATCTATATACACAGTAAAACAATAGTGGATTCAACATCAAAATGTAATGTCTAATGTTTAAATATTTTGGTCAGTTAAAGGATAATTTATGCAATTTTATATTATTTATTTAAAATATTTAAAAGAGCATGTCTATCCTTGGATTGTTGAACTGCTCAAGGTTGATATGGGATTTATTTAGAAAGTAATAAGTAATGCAATACTTTTTAGAGAGAGTAATTAGTACATAATTACACTGTTGAATATAATTAGTAGCTAGTAATTAATTACTTAATTTTAGTAACTTACCCCACACTGTTTATATCCTATAAACATGTGATCCCAAATGGAGTGGTTTGGAGTGTGTTTCTTCTTGATATACACTCAATTTTGCCTATGTTTGAAATAACTATGTCTTATAAGCATGCACTTAATTTAGCCTGAATCATAAAATGACTACATTAAAAAATATATTTTTTCTGTATGATTTTAATAGACCAAGATTCCTTGTACGTCATATAGGATGTGTGTTGAGTTTGTTATGGCTGCTTGGTTTCTAGAAGGCAAGTGTTTCTCACAAAAGCTTTTGTGTCCAGTAAATGAGCACAAAACTCATGATGATTGATGGTGGTTTGGGTTTCAGTGGGCTTTGAAGTATGGTGTAATGCTACATGTGTTTGTGTTTTGCTCTCCCCTTCGTTCATTACCTTTTCTTTTTTGTTTTAAAAGAAGGGACAGTGTATGTGAGAAAGAGAAGAGCAGAGCGGAGGAGGGGGAAAGAACAGATTTTGTGTCTTGTATTGCCCCGAAGACTCATCTTCCCACTCTGATACGACATTAATGAACATGTTGCTAAACCAATCAACACAACAGTAGCTTTTCTGTTATTTTACAAATACAGTTTGCAACTTATATCTCAATGATCCTATAAAAGATTGTACATTTATAAGGGATGCTTACAGTTCCATAATATAACACCTCCTTAGTTTGAATATTGAATTTACAATAATAACTCAAAAAGAGATGGCCTCACACAAATAACAGTTTACAGTTACTACTTGCAATCGAAATACTGGTATCAACAGGATATTTGATGGATGTCATGCTGCTTTCACTGATCTCTTAATAAACAGAGCACAACCTGTGACCTCTTCCCGACACCAGTTGGCATGTTGCGTGACCACAACTCGAGTGGAAAGTGACCTCCCACATGGACACAAGGAAACAGATTACAGACACACTACTGCTTTCAAAGAAACCCTAGTGAGATGACAACTCATACGTTCATTTAATCAGTCAATGATTGGGGCTTTAGAACCAGAATCAAGTTGCCTCATGTAGAGGTTCAGTCACTTTGTAATTGGTTTTGGAGGCATAGATTTGATTCTAACAATTTAAGAGTACTTAACACATTTGGCACTCTAAAATTGGATGTGTTAACATATCTCAGTTATAGAGCAGGACAAGACTTTGTGTTTTAATCTAGTTATTCTTGCATTATTCTAGTAAGCATCAAGGCTGATCAGCTGCACATTTCCTTTCAGCTATTGTTTTAGTTTTCAGTTCTTCTTGTTGTTATCACATCAGATGTGCCAACACATATTGCTACACACAGGATGTGAGCTGTCAGAGGAATTACATTAGGTCAGAAAATGTCCACTAACTGTTGTATGTTTACCCAATACAGTCCTGCTGCCAAGTCTAAAAGTAGCCATCCTTGAACCCAAATTAAACAAAGAAGCTCAAGTAGTGTTTTTTTTTTGTTGTTGTTTTTTTTTGCATATAGCATGTTTTAAGTGCTTAGACATTTAGGCTTTTTGTGTTTTAAGTATCCTTTTAGGGCATGTTTATCTAGACATGTTCCTATTAGGGAGAAATATCTAAAACTGTGAATGTCTAAAAATGTCTCTTGGAGACTGTTGGGAGTGATTTTACACCCTTTAACCCCAACTTTTGCTGTACAATATTTAATGGATGGTTTGTTATAGGTGTGCAAAGCACTTTAACTGCAATATATCACTTTCAGCAGGGTAAATCCTGGAGATATGCCTTGGTGCAGAATTCCAGCTCTGATAAAAAACACATGAATCAGCTTGCCTTTAAAATGACAAACAGGTGTGTTTGAGCTGGGTCACAACCAAACTCTGACAAAAAAAAAGGCAGGCTGCGACTGAAAATAATGCTTTCAATGTTTCATTTCTGCTTTCTTTCTTTCCCTGCCTGTCTCTTTCTCAGGGTGACCATACGTGGGCCACCATGCTGGGGCAGAGTGTGAGGCTGCAGCCGGTTGCCATCCAAAGCCTCTCAGAGCTGGAAAGAGCACGTCTACAGGAGGTGGCCCTTTACCACTTGGAAAGAAGAGACTTGGACTTTAAGATCAGCATTCCTAGAGGTACATTTCCTTTACAGTAATTTGCGTGTTGGCACGTTTTGTGACGATTTGAAATCAGTAGTCCATAGATTTAAATGCACGATAAATTTCTTGAGTCACAGTCTAGATATGATTTTATCAGACAGATTATTATCAAATGCCCAAGAAATCCATGCATCAGTCAATTCATATGTATTTTGGGTGGATTTCCAAAAATAAATTCTTTAGATAAGATTCTGCTATGAGGAAAAGGCGAATGTACTGTAATGTATGCACAATACCTAGATTGTTAAACCCACCAGGGTTGGCTCATCATGACCTAAAAATAGATTCCAGGCCGCTTCGTCATGGACAGCAAGGAAAAAATAGTTCTAAATCCAATTTATAAAATGTAATTAACCATATTATTGTGCATAGCTGTAAATTGACTTATATAATTTGTTGGCTGTCTTCAATCAAGGTATTTTAATACAAATTTGTCTGTCACTTGGCAGAAGCAGCCAAATTAGATTGGGTGATGTCCTTATCCCTGAAATGTTAATAATTTTGTATATTGTTGAGCTTTTGCAGTTCATTATACTTTTATGACATTTTAATTTTTAGTTTCAAAGACAATTTAGTGTACATTTGTACAATGAACATTTTTGGTTCTGTTGAGTTTTGGGTCATGAATCAAAAACCAGTTTGTTGTAGATAGTTAAATATTAAAGGGTTATTTCACCCAAAAATGAAAATTATCCCATACTTTACTCACCCTCATCAAGCCATAGCCAGTCCTATGTGTTTGTGTTTTGAGGTATCATGCGAGAGTCCCCTTTTGTCCTACCATGGAAAACCACATTGTTTAGTGGGAAGTGGTATTCCCAGCACGTACCAGAAACTTCACATGGTCAGATCAGGAAAGGTCATCCTCTATTCGCTATAGAAGTTTTCAACTGGTCATCTGTGAGAAGACCTCAGTCGGCACTCTAGCTGACCCATGGGGAAGCAGCCACCACAATTTATGGGAGAAATTATGGAACATTTTTCCTCCCAAAGGAGAAATCTGTCAGATTCAGCCTGGTGGTTTACTCAGCCGCTCCTCTTGGAATTGTCATCAACGTGTTTGGCAGCTATTTTTGGGGAAGATGAATGTCCTTTGGAGAGTTAAATTAAACTTTGTGAGAGACACTTAAGAGAATTCAGAAAGCATGTCATGAGTGATTGACCTCTGCGTTTGGCTTTTCTTCATTTTCTGGTTAGCTGGTGGCTATTTGAAAGTTACATTCTTCAAACTTGCTGCATGCTGTTTTTTGTATTGTGAATCTTAATCTCAGTAAACTCTAGCTGTATGCTGGCTGAAGCTGTTGAATTGTTGTCATTGTTTTGTTTCAGTCTCTTGCTCCTTTACTTTGTTTTCAATCTCTGCTTTGGCCTGAAGAAATTATTTATCCTAAATCAGGCAAATATCTCTGCGTGCTCATGTTCATTCCCCTAATCATCCCTCTGATGGGGGCTTTAGCCCATGATGACTTAGCGTGTGGGGAAGGTTGGGGGCAGTTTCCATAGAAATAAACTCTCATTTCCTGCAGTCATGGGAATATGACCCCACCTAAAGCCCCTCTGCTTGAGCTGCAATCCCTTTTTGTTTTCTCTATCTCTCTGGACATCTCAACAGCATCTTTTAATTTTTTCTCCTCAGCTCCACATCTCAGACCTTTTTATGAATTAATCTGATTCAAACAAGTCAAAGTATATCGTTTAAAGTTCAGCGCACAGCAAAATCCCACCAACATACCAAAACTTGAGGAAAAGGTTTGATGGTGTAAACACAATTATTGGTTTGAGTTTAAAATGTTTTGGAGGAAGTTTTAAACCCACTAAAGGGAATCACAATTCATTCCACTTTTATTGTTCTCCTGAGGGCCGTATAGACAGAGTACAGCAGGGTTATGAAAACACACAGACTAAGGTATTTTAGTTTAGCTACTTAATTTCAGCTCTAAATTTGGAAAGAATACTCTTTCTCTAGCAAAAATGAAGGATAATTGTGGCTGTTTATCTGTCCAGGAAATGTTTTTGCTTCTAATTTTGTGTTCCTCGCAGCCTTCACTGAATATGAAGTTTTTATATAGTGCTTTCCTTGCCAGCTCTGTCCCCATTCTTGGTGCTTAATGGGTTTTGATTCACTATCATCCATCTAATGGAAAACATTTAATTTGGGGAATGGAAGACTTGCTGTTACATGCATCCGTTAAGATGTTTGTGTTACTGAATGTGCCACTAGCTGCCACACACTGTCGAAATGTGTGATAAACATATTGTATTTAGAATTTAGAAGCTTTAAGAATTAGAATTTAATACAATTCCATTTATAAGTTGACACTGTTCTACTGAATCTTCTATTAATCAATGAATTATGAACAAAAAAATCACTGTTTAAACAAAGAAATATAATAATATATAGTATAATTTACTGTGGTGAGCATAAGAGACTTCTGTCAAAAACATAAAAAAAATCTTACCGTCCCCAAACTTTTGAAAAGTAGTGTATCATTTAATTTAGTAACATAACATATTTTTGTGTTATGATATATGTATATATTTCTCTCTATACACTGTAAAAAACATTACAAAGGTTTCAACTTAAAAGTAGGTGTTCATGTTTAGTTAACGTTAATTTAGTTTAGTTAAGTTGGATATTTAAGTTATCTCAACAAATTTTAAATTGTTTTTAACTAATTGCAATAACATATTTTACAGGTCTATACACAAAACCAACCATAATCTTGTATTTTTCTCTCTTCAGAGATTCGTAAGAGAAGGAAATCACTACGGAGAAAGTTTGACTCCTTCTCAAAAGAAAAGAAAGAGCGAGGTAAGAGATGATCATTTACATTTTTCACAGATCTTTAAATGTCATGCAACCTGTGTAAATGACTACAAAATGTAGCACAACAGATGTTGTTGAATATCTTGTTTTAATTTTAAATCTGTCACAATACAGAATTAAAATGGTTTGAGAGTGGCGAATCACATTGTCTTTAAGTGTTTGCCACGCAGCACTCCTGAGCACAGATGGTCTTGTATCTCTGATAAGCAACCAATATATACTTTGTCATGTCTTCAAGTGATCTTTTATTTTAAACCACGATAAAATGATAGTAAAACTTATATTTGTCCACTTATATAACTCTATCTTCATGATGTCGTTGTTAAAACATTACAACTGTAATAATAGTTATAAAAAACACTACAAAGTCTTTTTTAAAGGATCGTGGCAGAATAGAGACTTAGCAGTTACTTAAATCCTCAGAGTCTGGTTGCCAAGACTGTTTGGTGGGTCACAGTTCTTGCAAATCTCCCATAGGCCTTTAAGACATATAGCTTTAAGACTTTAAGACACGGGGATCCTTTACAATAATGTAGCTTTACTCTCAACAATCTGCATTCCTGAAATGCATGTTCATTCCTTTCTATTTAGGTCCTCATCTTAGATTTTTGTTGGGATCATTTTAGAGGCTCGAATACTGGATACTGACTCACATGCTGAAACCATCTAAACGATTCTGAAACTGTTAACAATTCCTTCAAACTGTATAATGTGGGCAAACAGTAAAACCAGTTTACGTGAGGATACTCATCAGACTGGAGCCGCGGGTGCTAAAGCAGCACTGATTCCTCAGTCAGTCGGATTTGTTTGACCGTGTTCCTGGCATTCTGCCAAACGCCTGCCACTTGCAACCACAGTCTGGTTCTTGTTTTCAGCATGTGCATCAGCTCCAGGTTCAGGCACAATGTGGCGGGAGGGGAGGGCTGTATGAAGGACTAGGCTGATAGGGTAGAGGGAGGAACATCTTTAAAGAAGACTCAATCCCCATATCCATCTAGCTTATCAGAGGACTAGCGGCCAGTGGACCAGACCAACCTGACCCGCCACCAGATCTTTAAGCCTTGGGGCAGCGATAGAAAAAAAGGGATTGTGAAGAGGGGAGGGAGGAGATGAGAAGAGAGGAAAAGACAAGGCTGCTTTGCTTTTGTGTTATTTGCCAGCCAAAACAGATCAGCTTTAAGCTCAGGGTAGTCCTTTTAAGGTGTTCAATTTGCTATTTAAAAGTGCTTTACGTATACACGTCTTTGTACCTCCCCATCGATATAAATAGCTTGGATGGGTTAAGTTCAATTACAGTTAAGGTGCTTTAAAAGAATGTTGAATTAAGCTTTTTATTTTATTTTAAATAATGCATGAGATCCTGCAGAAGTGGATTTGCTTTTTAAAGTGCAAATACGTCTCATGTTTTAATTAGTTCAGCAATCAGTCAATTAAGTAAAATGTTAATTGTCTTAAAGGCTTACCTACAGATGGACCTAAAAACTAGTAACAGTTGTTTTTATCATTGCAATTTCTGGTTAAAAGACAAGGTAATATTGCACATTTCTTTCTTCATAAGGATCATACTGAAGCTGAAGATATCTGAAACATTATAGTGTTTATAAATACTTTCAAGTCATGTAAAAATTTAAATGTGATTTGTGGCAGATGGATCTTAATTTAACATATGCAAATATGTTAATACTTAAAGCCTTATTTAACATTAAACGTGCAGTTTTTTTTTTTTAGTTTTTTTTTACATATGCCAAAAATAAGCCACAGGGGACAATGAAAAATTAACATTTTTGTATTATTAAGGCAAGATACTGCAGGTGAATGTAAAACTTTTAACTGAATGATATTGGTATACTTTCCCTGGCTGATTAATCACAATACCTTCCATTAACACAACTGTTTGGTGAAATGTTGTTTAAATATGCAAATGATGCATTTCCTTATGAAATATGCACTAATTTGCTCACATTTCCAGAACAGAAATCTGAACATTGGATAAAGCTAGGAAATAAAATGACAGAAATAAAACTGGAATGTTTGGTGTAGTGCTACTGGAGTGGAGATTTCTGACTCGGTGCAGAAGAAAAAAAAACTCATTTAGAGAAAACGTCTCGGTTACGTATGGTAACCCTCGTTCCCTGAGGAGGGAACGGAGACGTCTCGTCCCGTCGCCATGCTTGCTGTACCTTCGCAGAGGACTGGACACCGTTCGGCTCCTCAGCGAAAAACGTTTGTGTATGTGCTTGATTCCGCCTCAAGCACATATGCCGTCTCGTCGGAGGAGTTTCCAACGAATTGGGATCCCTAACAAAACGCCATGGTGCTGACCACTTCCAGCGCCCAGCTTAGCTCCCCGCATAGCAGTTTCTTACTTATATGAAGGGAGCTAGCTAGGAAGAATCACACTGCTGTTCCGCAAGACCTGCTCAGTGGATTGGATAACACTGGGAAGCGTGCCCAACCCGTAGGAGGGAACGCTGCGGAGCCCCTGCCCGCCCAAAGGGAGGCACTGGAATACACATATGTACTAACCCATAGGGTAGTGAAATGTACGACAGTCCTTGAGGTAGTCCCAGCCCGAGGGGTGGGGGCGTACTCAGCAAGGACGACCGAATGGGTCTGTAGAGGGGAAGAGACCGTGCTAACCCGGAGGGTAGCTGGAACGTGGAAGAAATGGGTCGCCGTAGGGACCACTGTTAAGGCCACCCAGTTTAATAACAACTCCTACGAGAGCTAAAGACCTGGCGCCGGGCGATCCGCCTCACCTGGTGCCAGAGGGGTGATGGAGGAACTCACGAGGTTAACTGTTTGTTGGGGAACCAACGGAGCAAAAAGACGCACGTATCCGGCCCATGGGGCGGGAATGGCGTAGCAAGCCGACATAACCTAATTCCTTGCGCTACTGGCCATAGCGAATACATGGGAGGAAACCGGTTCAACACGGAGGCTATAAAACCTAGCGAACGTGTTAGGTGTCGCCCAGCCCGCAGCTCCTCTACAGATGTCTGTTAGCGAGGCTCCGTTCGCCAAAGCCCAGGAGGAGGCAACACTCCTAGTAGAGTGTGCCGTCAACCTAGGTGGGCAAGGCATGTCCTGGGACTCATAAGCCCGGACGATAGCATCCACTAACCAGTGGGCTAACCTCTGCTTGGAGACAGCCTTCCCTTTCTGCTGGCCTCCATTACAAACAAAGAGCTGATCTGAGGTCCTGAAGCTTTGCGTTCTGTCCACGTAAACCTGAGAGAGGACGGGACAGAGAAAAGCAAGGGCTGGGTCTGCCTCCTCCAGGGGCAGTGCTTGCAGGTTCACTACCTGGTCTACAAACGGAGTGGTAGGAACCTTGGGCACATATGCGAGCCAGGGTCTCAGAACAACGTGAGAAAGGCCCGGACCGAACTCTAGGCACGATTCGTCGACCGAAAGAGCCTGCAGATACCCTACCCTCTTATTTAAAGAAGCCAAAGCCAACAGGAGAGCTGTCTTCATAGTCAGGATATTTAACTCAACCGTGGATAAGGGCTTCAAAAGGGGGCCTCTGGAGTGCTCTGAGCACCAGAGTTAAGTCCCAAGAGGATACGGGGTGCATATTACGAGGCGAATTTAGCCTCCTGGCACCCTAAAGGAATCTGATGACCAGGTCATGCTTCCCCAATAACTTACCTTCTACTGCATCGTGACGAGCGGCTATTGCGGCAACATACACTTTGAGGGTGGAGGGAGACAGCCTTCGCTCCAACCCATCCTGCAGGAAGGAAAGCACGACTCTGATCGGGCAAGTTCAGGGGTCTTCCGGGCGGGAAGAACACCAATCGACGAACAGGTTCCCTTTCAACGCATACAGGTGCCTCGTAGAGGGGGCTCTAGCGGAAGTGATGGTGTCTACCACAGCCTGTGGTAGGCCACCTAGAATCTCCGCGTCCCGACATGGAGACTCCAGAGGTCTAGACGCGGGTGCCACAGGGTGCCCCGTCTCTGGGAAAGGAGGTCCTTCCTCAGAGGATCGGCCACGGAGGGGCTGTCGCGAGGAGCATGAGTTCCGCGAACCAAGTCCAGTTGGGCCAATACGGCGCAACGAGCAGGACCTGCTCCTCGTCCTTACGGACATTGCAGAGGTCTGCGCAAGAAGGCTCACTGGCGCATATTTTTGAAGGCCCCGGGGCCAGCTGAGCATCAGTGCATCTGTACCTAGAGATCCTTCGGTTAGAGAATACAAGCACTGCCAATGGGTCGTGTCCGGAGAGGCAACAGATCTATCTGAGCGGCTCCAAAGATTCCCCATATCAGCTGGACCGCCTGGGGATGGAGTCGCCATTCTCCCGGAAGAGGCGGCTGCCGTGAGAGCTCGTTGGCTGCACGGTAGAGCACACCAGGGATGTGAATGGCCCGAAGCGACCTCAGATGCTTCTGACTCCATAGGAGGAGATTGCGGGCGAGTACGACGGGAGCGTAGACCCCTTGGCGGTAGATGTACGCAACGGTCGAAGTGCTGTCCATACAGACCAGTACGTGCTTGTGCAGAAGCAGCCCCCTGAGGTAGCACAAGGCTAAGCGTACTGCTTGCAACTCGAGGCAGTTGATGTGCCAATGCAGTTGAGGCCCCGTCCACAGACCTGAAACTGCATGCCCGTTGTACGTGGCCCCCCAACCGTTGGCAGAGGCATCTGTGAAAACCACAGCATGCCTGGACACCTGGACTAAGGCAAAGTCCTTTTAGGCAAGTCATGCCACTCGGCCGCCATCTTGGCAACGCCTCCGGGCAGCTATTTCGGACTAACAAGACCAGGTTCCTATCTAAATGAATGGGCAGAGAGTCAGAAATGCACTTTCACTGATCACCGGGACATAAAAACTGCATGTATAGAAACAGCAGTAAAATATGATAAAAATCGCTGAAAAAGTTTGATGACTTTGCCCCAAAATAAGGTTTAAAACGCCCTTTTCCCCACAGGTTATACTTTACCAAAGTCCTTTTAGGCAAGTCATGCCACTCGGCCGCCATCTTGGCAACGCCTCCGGGCAGCTATTTCGGACTAACAAGACCAGGTTCCTATCTATATGAATGGGCAGAGAGTCAGAACTGCACTTTCACTGGTCACCGGGACATAAAAACTGCATGTATAGAAAAAGCAGTAAAATATGATAAAAATCGCTGAAAAAGTTTGATGACTTTGCCCCAAAATAAGGTTTAAAACGCCCTTTTCCCCACAGGTTATACTTTACTACGCATGCGCAAGGGTTCTCTCCCTCTCTGACGTGCGCGTGCGGCACGGTTTGAAACACAGTATGTGTGAGCTCTCGCTCGCTCGCTCTAGATTCTTGGAGATTTGAACTAATTTGTGGGCATCAGGGAGCCGGTATTAATATGCGGTAGATGTCATATTTGTCATATTTGTCAGATGTCATATACTTGGGATGTCTGATATCTACACAACGCACACATACACTGCATATCAAATCTGCCGCCTTTTCAAACAGTAACGTATTTTTCACTGTCGCAAACCTCAACTGTGCCCATGCGTCAGTGGAACCAGACGATAGGCTTAAATGTTTCTCGGCTTGACTGTTAAAAGCAGACGATTGGCTTTCCAGTGGGAGGGGCGGGACATGTGCATACAACCGCCATCTTTGGCGTTACGGGTTTTCCCTATATAGTTGTATTGAGGATTGAGTAAGTGGCATGTCTCTATATAAATAGTCTCTGACTAAGGGCACTCCGGCCCGTAGAAACGCAGGGTCCGACCAGGGACTGAAGGTTTGGCGACAATGCGGGGTAATGTTGACCCGGAACGCACCGCTCTGCCACGCCCATCTCGGGACTCGATCGTGAAGCCAGCGCTGAAGCGGTATCATATGAACCAGGCCGAGTGCCGTTACTGCGGCTGCCATATGCCCAGGAGCCTCTGAAACTGTTCCAGAAGGACCGTTGACCTGCCAGTTGAGCACTGACCTTGATGGCATACGGCACGCTGAGCGCTCAAGCCCTCGTGAGAAAAGCAAGACGAACATTGTGCCGACGTGGTCATGCTCTCATAAGAGAGCATAAACCACCCACGAAAACAGTCTCAACATGTTTGCGATGCGCTAGAGGAGTGAGGGGCCTGAGGAGGTGGTCTCGTCGGGGAACGCTCACTGTAATCCTCAGATCACCAATGCTATTAGCCAAAGTAGCCATTTTCTGGTGGCCACCAGAAGAGGAACTAGATCGGGGAATAGGCAAAGGGACTCCTCGTTTGAGGCACTTGAGTCTCGACGGCACACGGCACGCTGAGCGGCTCAAGCCATTACGAGAAAGGGGAGACGAACAACGTGCCGACGTGGTCATGCTCTGATGAGAGAACATGAACCACCCACGAACGCAGTCTCAACATGCTTAAGCCCAGGCATGTGAAACAGTGATCGTGGCCGTCAAATGAGGACACGAAACGACCGCATCCAGAAACACACGGGTGAAACGTCATCCTGAAAAGGACGCGATCTTCACCCGTGTTGCTCTTTAACAGAAACGCTCTCTTATTGTGCTGACGCACACAGGGATCAACGCGGCAACACAGCGGGAAAACTGCAAGCCCGCTGTATGCACTCCACCGAATACCAGCTGTGACAACAGCTCTTTGTTTAAAGATGTAGATTGCGTGCAGTAACAGCCAGTACCCGGGAGCTCGCGAAGATCACTGAAGCGCCGTAACACCAACACAGAGAGGTCTCGTGAAAACAGACACTCGTGTCTCATTCACTCAGAGAACACAACCTGTCGGCTCCGAAGCAAAAAGCGTTTGTGTATGCGCTTGATTCCGCCTTTATACCCGCACTGGTAGGCGGGTCGCGAAATGCAAATCTTGCATGCCAATGTATATTGGCTCGTTTTAGTTCACTCGAAGTCGATTGGTCTCCCTAGCGTGATCCCAATTCGTTGGAAACTCCTCCGAGAAGACGTAGGAGTTCCCGAATGAAAGGGAACTGTGTTTAAAGATATGTTTTGTAATTGAAATCTACAGAAACAAGTCTATTTTGGATGATTTCTTTCCATTGATCTAAAAAAAAAAAAAGAAAAAAAATTATGGAAGAAAAATAGCCCCTAAATCTCAAAATTGACCAGTGCATGAAAAAGCAATGGTTCTGCCTGTAGTGTCTAGTGTCAAATTGCAACACATTTCCTATTGGTGAATTGCAAAGTATACCTTCTTTCTTAAAATGTGACTTTGCTCATGTATAGAAAGTAAGCAAGTACAAAAATAGTTCTTTTGAAGCACTGTAAAGTGTGTAAAGGAACAGTAAATGAACAAGAAGAATAGACTGATAATTTCACATATCAAATATCATTGCAAAAACCTCAGAGTCATTATTTACCAAGATAAAGAACGAGTATGCCATTTTTCATACACTCCCTTCCTGAAATGTAGTGTAGTGTAAAAAACATTTGACATGAGTTCATTGATTTGGAAACTATGGAAACGTGCACTTAAATAAGGATGAATTAAAAGGTCCATAGGCCTACTGTTAAAATCATTTGTTTGTTGTCTCTCCCACAGAGTCTGCGGCCAAAGCATTCGGTATCCCTCTCGCCCAGGTAATCGCAAACGATCGGGCACATAAGCAGCGGCAGGATGCTCTGAAAGAGAGCCGACGGGACTGTCTGGACCTGGAGGCCAGTGTTCTTCACTTCCGGGCCGAGAAATCGCAGCAAAATGGAAACCGGCCACTGGGCAATACAGCCTTTTCACCTGGTGCTGCCTCAACACCAGCATTGGAGGTCCATAGCATGGACAAGACCTCACGCACACACAGACGGGTAAGGGAAACAATGTGTGCATATTTCTTTGGAAGTACTGTATATCAAACATCCTCATGAGAAAGCACAGCAAATGTCATATTTCCTGTGTTGTGTACTGTACATTTAAAGCTACATTACTGTATGTAGTATGTACTGTATGTACGTTTGACCTTTTAGCAGTTGAAGCATAAAACTACAAGTTACTACAAGAACATTGTTTTGGTCATTATGCGAGTTGCGCTTCAGCTGCGCTATTCCGCACGGATGAACGCTTTAGCAGTGTGAATGTCACTAACAAAACTCTCCCAATAATGAAAGACGGATATAGGCTATTTGAAAAATATGTCTTATGGGCAAGTAGTTTATATGCCATTGTTTTTTGAGTTTGGCAACACTGACATTAGACATAACGATTGCTGGTCATATCAGACAAGGGTGGGAAGTAACTTGGCAAGGCAAATATGGGAAAATAGTAACTGGTATTGTTACCAAAAGACATTGTTTTGTGAAACTAGTCAATGCACAGCTAATGTGAGGCTATGCGATGTTGATTCATGTTTTATTACATGTACTGTCCTTTCTCCGTTTTGCTTACATACTCTTTTCGAATCAAGGTTCAGTTGGTGTGGCTTCGAGGGACCTTTTCTTTCTTTCACGTAAACAGGAATGGACGAATGATGAAAGTGTGCAGTTTCCCTGTCCCGATATAAATAATTATTACGATATTCGAACAATTAGAATATCGTGCAAAAGTTATAATTTTGATGATTATGGCTTACAGCTTATGAAAACCCCAAATTTAAAATCTTAGAAAATTAGAATATTACATGAAATCAGTAAAAAAAAGGATTTTAAATACAGAAATGTCAGCCCTCTGAAAAGTATAATCATGCATATGTATATAGTAATATATATACTAAATATATTAGTTTCATCTTTTAATTTGAACTTTTGCACGATATTCTAATTTTTCGAGTTTCACCTGTATATACTATATTTCTGTGGAGGTTTAGAAGATGGTTTGATGATGTATTCTTTTGATTACATTATTTAAATTGTGTTCATTTTGTTAAACAAATAAATAAAAAGAAATGTAGATTTAAGATGATTTGGGTCTTTTGATCTAGTAATCAGGAGCTGCTTATTAAAACACAATACACAGGTCATGTTGAACTTTTAACTCAAAAAACATGTGGAATCAAATGAATGCATAACGTTAGGCCTGACAGCTATACATGACAACATAACACAGTTAAGTCTGCATTGTTGCTGTGAGAGATTGTTACTGACATCTCATATGTAAGCAAATAAGAGGAAAAGACACTATCTACAGAAATATAAATCAGGGCCAATAGAAACTGCTTCATCACTAACCTGGTATTCAAAGAATTCCCCGCGGTCAAGTGCCGATATGGTACATCTCACAGATAAAATTCTGGCTGAGGCTTATAACCCAAGCTGAGCAACTTGTTCATAAAAAAGCAGAAAAAGAGATAATTCACTGTTCTCATGTACTCTGTCAAGAATAAAAGTTAATCAGAAATACAAAAAATACAGAAATGTTTCATTAAATCATTTTTATGGAATTGGATTTTCCTTGGTCTTTTGAGATACTGTAAAACAGACTATGTTCTATATCTAAAATGTTATATATATCTTAAAAGTTAAGAATTCTCACGAATTGTCATCAAATTATAATGAAAAAATAATAACAATAAATTAAAATAAAAAATTCAAATGAATTTGAATTAAATTTTGAATAAAATTAAAATGAATTAATTTATATAATTTGATCAGTCTGCACAACACTGAGTGATCATATAGGCTTTAAAAATACTGAATAATGGGACAGTTAAACCAATATTTGATATAAAAAAAACGAAGATATCATTAAAGAAAACTAGAAGACATTTTAAAAATAATTGATGAGCTTCAAAACACTCACACCGTCATAGAACCGAATTTAATCAACAATTAACTAAATTAAAGTAAAGACACTATTGTCTTCTGTAGAGCTGAAATTGAAGTTTACACTGTTATTTTCCTGTTTATTACTGTGAATCTGCTTTTCAACAATCTGTATTGTATAAAGCGCTATATAAATAATTGTGACAGACTTGACATAAAAAAAAATTATGTTATGACCAATAAATAAAACAGTGTTAATTAGTTCAAGGTACAAGAACACAGACATCAAGTAAAGTGTAGATCATGAATATTAATATGAGGAATATCATAAACATTATGGTATTCCTCATATTAAAGGTGCTCTAAGCGATGTCACGTGTTTTTTAAGCCAAAACATTTTTTGTCACATCAGCAAACAGCAAACATCTCCTCACTATCCGCTGGCTGCCTGTCCCCTGAACACACTGTAAAAAGACCCGGTCTCTGCAGACACCCCAGGCTCCACAAACGGCAACAAAAACAAACTGGGCTAACCCGCACCACGAAACATAACAAACTGTTCCAGCCAATAACAGACCAGAAGGATTTGGGGGTGAGGTTTGGGGCGTTAGTGCGTGGATGAGGAGGAGGGAGGGTCGAGCTAGCCTCCGTTTTGTTTGACAATACTTTTAACGTCAACAAGAAGTGACGTCACCCGACATCGCTTAGAGCACCTTTAATAATGGCTAAGATGTTCGTTATTACTGAGTCAGGCAGCAGTAGGCATGATTCAGGTTATTGTTTGATGCCGTATGCGAGATTTCCATTCCTCTCTCTCTATGACTGGAGACAACATCCCTATGGGTGGCTACATATCAGCAGGAGGGAATGAGATCTATGTCTGTGTCTTTGCCAAATCAAACTATCCATTCTGTCCCCCCAAACATGGAGAGAGAAAGGAAAAAGAACAGATTACTGACATTCAGTCATCATCGTGTTGACATTTGAAAAGCTTTTAAAACATCTGTGTACATTTCTTTCGTATATACAGCATAACTAGATTTATTGTGTTAATATTTTGTCTCTCTATCTGTCTTTGAGCTCCACTGATCAGTGTGAAAGTGTTTCAGGTGTTTACTTGTTTCAATAATCCATTGTAAATGGAACAGGCTTTCGCTTAAATTTATGTTGTCATTCTGACCTTCATTGTTTACGTACGCCATATACCCTAAAGGTCATTCGTGTGACTATTGACTACTGACCTTAATGACTAACTATCTTTTATTTTTCTCTATATCAGGGAGGGATGTCTGTAGACTGCATCTCTGATCTGGTTGAGAGTCAGTCCAGACTACTGGAAGCTCTGCAGCTTTCTCACCCTAATGAGCTGGAGATAAAAAAGGCTGCTGGTCGAACACAGGCCAAACTCAGTCTCAACCCCATCTACAGACAAGTTCCCCGAGTGGTAGAGCGCTGCTGTAACCACATTCAGAACTACGGTGAGCTGCAAACACCATTACAGCACAACATGCCCAGTCGTTACGTTTAAATTGGCACAGGAAGTTGAATTGAAAATTGAATTAGATTGGCAGGCAGAGAAATTTACTGAGTTGCAATTGTTTTGAAACAATAGGGAAATTGCATTAGGCTAAGACGACTTATGTCATTCATTTGATTATGTCTATTCTTACGTACAGTACTTTTTCGCAATCTTTAATTGATTAACATTTCTATATATGAAGTTAAATTAACATATGAATGTTAAAATTAACCCATTCATCAAAACAATTTGAATTTTAACATACAGCACTGCAAATTATACACCACATTGTTTTTAGACAGCTTTATGATATTATTTTAGCTCCATCCCAATGGAAGATTCTTAGATCTTTCTAGTGGAAAAAATGAGATAGGAGGGGAAATGTTGTAAGACTTTTGCGTTCGCTCGCAAAATATTTGCATTCCCCCAAGAAACTTTGCGTTCGCTCGGAAAGACCTCAAAAGTTTTGCGAGTAAAGGTTTCTCAGGGGAACGAAAACATATTGCGAACACAGAGTTTCTCAGGGTAGAGAATACAAAAGATTTGCGAGAGAATTGACAATTTTTCCGCCCATCTTAGATTTTTTTCCATCATCATGTCCCTTTAGGGGCTGCGTAAAGTTATGTACAAATGTTCTTCCAGTAACATCAATAGAATGTCCGTTCAATGTTATTTGGTCTTTAGATAATGATGTTCTTAAAATATCAACATGTATTAAATCGTTCATGGAACATTTTTTTCCTGAAACATTTTAATTGGACGTTCGTATAATGTTTTGTTTTTTTTGTACTACTTTGAGTAGTACTAACAAAGTAATGTTTTCATAATGTTTTGCAAAATTACAAAATGGAATGCTCCCATAACGTTCGTTAACAAAGATAAAATGCTTTTAATATATTTAAAAAACTGCCGTTTTGAAAGTTCAGGGAACATTCAGATATAATTTAATGGGAACGTTAGCAAAAAGTTTTTAAAATATTTTGTTTTTAGCTGGGATTTTGAATATGCAAATTAGTTTGTTGTGGAAAATAAAGTGATATTCCACCATTAAAGTTAATTAATTAAAAATAATACAATACACAAACTTAATACAAAATTCAATAGGTGGCATTTCAAACATTGTATTTTTAACATGTTCCTGGAAATACCGTGTATGTTCACAAAAGCATGTGTGTTTGTATACTTTAATTTCTTTGAAATTCATTCCATTTTAATTCTATTTAATTAAAATTAGAATTATATTTTAGCCTTGATTCAAATTCAAAAATGATTTGATCTGATTTGAAGACCACTTTAAGAGGCATAAGTGAAATGCTTATGAACTATCTGGGAGTAGTTAAAAACGCCATGTTAGAAATACTGAATGTAAACCAAAGTACGTTTTGAGAATTTTGTTGTTTCCCTGAAACATAAGTGAACTAATTTGAGTACATCCTCAGGCTCAAAACACACTCTTAGTTCAGGTTACAAATAGAAGGTCACCCAGATGAGACACCACTCAAAAACAGTAAAACGGATATCAAATCAGGAAGATGAAGATGATCTTGTTTTCTCTCTCTCTCTCTCTCTCTCTCTCTCTCTCTCTCTCTCTCTCTCTCTCTCTCTCTCTCTCTCTCTCTCTCTCTCTCTCTCTCTCTCTCTCTCTCTCTCTCTCTTTCTCTCTCTCTCTCTCTCTCTCTCTCTCCAGGATTACAAACTTTAGGGATTTTCCGTGTAGGCAGCTCCAAAAAAAGAGTCCGTCAAGTAAGTTTGTTAGTTCCATCTGCTCTCTAGAGCCAGTTTACATCACTGCACCATACACAACATTTGTCTCTCACATGTGGCATGCGCCCCCTGTCTTTCATATCTAGACACACACTACTGTCAGTATGATTACTGACACACTTTTTTATCTGTTTGTGCAATGACAGTGAATGTTTTAAAAACTGATCATAGCATGTAGTGTCTTGTTTTCATAGCTGACCTCAGACCGACTGTGATTTGTGTGTGTGTGTGTATATATTACGCTGTGTTTATACAGGAACAGGATACATGGGACACTTGAGTCTTGTGCGTGGTGGCATTTTGTTTGATGATGTTTTATACCTCTGTATGCTTATGTGTTTTCAGCTGCGCGAGGACTTTGACATTGGGATGGATGTCGTGTTAGACGAGGAACACAGCGTTCATGACGTGGCTGCATTACTGAAGGAGTTTCTGAGGGACATGCCTGACCCACTGTTACCACGAGAACTCTACCAGGCCTTTCTGCACGCTAACCGTATGAGCACACTGTCGTAAAGACAGGCATTCACAAATTATCATCTATTACTATACAGGAATCAGCATACACAGTTTAATGGTGTAATTCCACAAATATCCATCACACTTCTCAGTATTGTATATGCTGTTATGGCATTTGCTCAGAACCATGTTTTGTGTTTGTCTCGCAGAGTTGAGAGGGGCAGATCAGTTGGCATACCTGCAGCAGTTGTTGTACTTGTTGCCAGCCTGTAATTGTGACACTCTGCTGAGGCTCCTGACGCTTCTTCATACAGTGCAGGAGAACGCAAAAAGCTCCACTGGACCTAACCAGCAGGAGGTATGGTATAGTTGTCCTTTATGGTACAGATGTTTTTACCAGGGAACATTTATTGTGTGATTTTTTTTTTTTATTATGTAAAAACAAGGGATGTTTAAGTTAAGTGTGGTATGAGCGGAAATGTCAAAGCTGGACATTGTTTTTTAACTATTTAAATATACACACACACGTTGGGTTTCCATAAACAGTTTTTTTTTATACTGTACAAACTGTATATTCTATCCCCTACCCCTCAACTTACTCATCACAAAAAACTTTCAGCATTTTTACATTTAAAAAAAAAAAAAAACATTTTCAACATCACTTAGTATGATTTATAAGTTTGTTTTTTTCTCATGGGAAACAAAAAATGTCCCCACGAGGATTTTGGATATTGCCATCTTTGTCGGGGTTATTATTTTTCTGCCATCCTTTTTGTTATTATTATTAAAATAATTCTTTAATTTCCATTACATACTCGATGCATGTTGGTTCTAATTGTGGTTCTCTTTTCCCTGTCATCTGCTTTTTTTGCATCAGCATGTTTGTATGTGTGGAATCTTTATTAAAAACAAATATTTTCCAGAAATACCTTGCAAAGTTATTAAAACAAACTAAATAAAACACATTCTGCATTAGTTTATAGTATTGCATTAGGGTTTTGCCTATTTGTGACAGCAAAACCTTTTGCAGTGCATTCTGAAATTCAAATGGACACACACTCAAAAAGTCTCAAAAGTCTGGTATATTCACTTTATATCTTTGAGCTGGAGCTGGATATGAAGGGTATGCACTGCTGCCCCTTATATATATCCACTGACATATAGCTGCAAATAAATAAATAAAATATATAAATCACTTCAGCAGGATTGGAACCAAGCCCCTTGTGTAAACCAACAAACCATTGTCCAGTAACTGACAGTGCCAGATTTAATAATGCCAGTACCCAATCAATTATATGACACTCCCACCAGAAATGACAGTCACTATTGGTCTAATCAAATTTTAAAAATCAAATCAAGGTTCTGACCGGTTTTAAAATTGGTGTTGTGATTAGATCTCAGGTAACAAGATGACAGCAGCAAACCTGGCGGTGATCTTTGGGCCCAATCTCCTGCAGAAAGAGAGAGGATCAGAGAGAGAGCTCAGCCCTCAAGCTCTGGGCATAGAGGACAGCACTGCCATCATCTCCGTCACCCTAATGCTCCTCCAGAACCACCAACACCTCTTCATGGTGAGAGAGAGAGATGAGTGGAGGTGTGGAATAAGAGAGAACAGAGGGAATAAAGGTCACTCAAAACAAGAAAAATGTTGTTCCAAAACTCACATGACTTACTTTCTTATGTGAAACTCAAAATAATGGAAAAATGCAATGGAGACTGAAGCTTTAACATTTCAAAAGGCCACCAGAATTTCTCCGATTGTGTTTCATGGAAGAAAGCCATATGTGCAAATTATAAAATAATAGAAATATTTGTTTGGGTAAAAAATAAAGGGAGAACGTTCTGTTTTCTGGGAGAACAGAACAATGGATGATATCGTAGGCCTAGATATGATACATAAATGATATTTTTTTTGCATGCACAGAGCTTGAAAGATGCCTGAATTTTTTCTCGAGTGGATGTTTTTTATTTCATGCACAGGTGTCTGCTGAGCTGCAGCAGGAGGTGCTCATGAGCCTCATTCAGACGGACCCTGACGTCATTGACTATCTGCTGCGCAGGAAGCTCAGGTCAGCGTTCTGACTGATAATAGATCTAATAGAAGAATAATATATAATGAATATGGGATTTTATTAGAGCAATAGTCGGGCTCTGGAAGTAAAAACTCATTCATTTTTAACAATGACTTTTAAAGGGATATTTGACCCAAAAATAGGTGTATATGGCTTTCTTCTTTCAGCCAAACACAGTCGGAGTTATATTAAAAAATATCCTGGTTATTCCAAGCTTTATAATGTAATGAATAGAGCTTTTGAAGCTTCAGAAAAGCACATCCATCATAACAGTAATCTATACGGCTCCAGGGGGTTAATAAAAGTCTTCTGAAGAGAAGAGATGCGTTTTTGTAAGAAAAGTATCCATATGTATAACTTTATAAAACAAAATCACTGGCTTCCGTCCGCGAGTCTAGTTCCGGCGAATAGAGCAAAACTAACCACCGGTCACGAATTAGAAGTCTAAAATGACCATTTTTAAAGAGAAATGTCAGAGGAGTTTGAGTTTGTTGCCCAGCCGTGTGTTTGAACCGCGAGAGGCGTCTTCTCTCACCTAAGCTTACGCTACTCCCACATCATACGTTATGTGTCGGGTCAGAGGTCACTCTCCCGCCGGAACTAGACTCACGTACAGCCGTTACTGGAAGCCAGTGATTATAGTTTATAGTTATAAATATGGATATTCTAAAACGCATCACTTCACATCAGAAGGCCTTTATTAACCCACTGGGGCCGTTTGGATTACTGTTATGATGCCTTATTGAAGCTTGGAAGAGCCATGGTATTTTTTAATATAACTCTGTGTTTGGCTGAAAGAAGAAAGTCATACGATGATGGTTAGTAAATTATGGGATAATTTTCATTTTTGGGTGAACTAACCCTTTAAATCCCTACAAATCTACTGTAAGCTAAAAGTTTTTTAATACTATATGCTTTTGTTGAAGCCATCAGCCTGCATTATTTTTCTTTTCTTTTTGAATTTCTAGTCAAATAATTCTGCAAATAAATTTCCACCAATCAGAGAATCGACTGCTTTTTTTTCTCGCTCTTAACACTGAGTCAAAAACATCTCTCCTTTGTGACAGCAGTAGTTGCAGCCTTACAATACAGACAGACTCTGGTGGACGGAGGGACACACAGGCATCTCTGGACTCTGTGGGTCAGTCCAGTGATGACCTGTCATCCTTGGAGCCACTGTGTCCTCTTTATCCAGAGACATCTGCGATAGGAAGTCTGAGCAGTGAGGTCTTCCTCAATGTTCTTCATCTTAACACTAACAGGAAACGTGAGTAGTGCTGAGTTCTTCTCAATGAGACAGTTGTTAGACTTAGTAATATCTACTCCTACTTTTGGGATTCTGTTTTCTCCCTCGATTTTAGTTATTGAATTATCTACACTACCATTCAAATGTTGGGATAAGTAGGGAGTCAGTAGAAACAGTAATATTGTGAAATATTGACAATATAGTGATATATGATCAATTAATGCATTCTTTACCATTTAAATGTTTGGAATATTTTTGAAAACTTTTATTCAGCGGTGTGCTTTCCCATGTGAAAATGAATGCAAGCAAATATTGAATGGCTATTATGTTATGCTTTGTATAACAGGCTCCTCTGAGGTTCCACCCAAGTCCATCGTTAAAATGAGGCAGTTTCATTCCCACCACAACCTGCTGAGTCTGACCCAGTCTTCCGCTAATGCCCAGAGTGATGAGCTCCAGGAGCAGAGGCAAGGCGTTTCAAGACAGACCTGCTCAGAGGAGCGCCTTCATTTCAGTCTGGGGCGGCAGGACAGTGGCTCGCAGCCACAGAGTCCTAGAGAGAGGGGCATCTGGGTTCGACAGAGCTCCAACGCCTCATCTACGACTTCAGACGACAGCAAGCCGCCAAGCAACTTCTGGGACTTTTTCACTGGCAAGGTGTCAGGCTCAGAGACTATAGTATGACCCATAGATGAACAGATGTAGTGTGTGTGTGTGTGTGTGGGGGGGGGGTACAATTGTAGAGAGAGAACTGGCTGTAGATGCACACTCAGATATAATCTTTCTGTGGACACTACTGTTTACATAATATAATCTTAACTAACCCCTCTCTTCTAGAAAAAGAGCATGTTAGATTATCAAAAGATTTATTATAAACCTGTCAGAACTGCATATATAGCATAGGCTGTAATTAACCTTTTCTAAATAGAAAGCAGCTTTTGTATACATGAATCCTCAACATGCACTCAGCAGGTGCAACATTTAAAAATAGTCAAAGGCTGACATCTCGTATTATATTTGGTTACATTAGCATTGAAGATTTCTGAAGTCCTTTTCTGATGTATTGGCAGCTGATTGAGGCTTGGTCTTCACGATTATGGAAGCTTTTACATATATCCACAACTTAAACACATTTCCTTTTTTTAAATAAAGTGTATATAGTACATTTGGTAGCTTTGAATTCTTTTGATCTGTACCCTTAAATGTTGTACATGTTGCTTTTCAGATACCTGTTGTCAGGAGAAGCCCTTCGCTGCAAAACTTCTTCAACGACCATTCACAGTCTCAGAAAAATTAGGTGGAGTGGAAGACTTTCTGTGAAGGATGGGATATTTTTGATAACTTTACCTTTTGGAGAACATGCTCTGAACTCATGACATCACTGAACCACAAGGGGGTGATATTTACTGGTGTCAACATTACATTGACATTAAACTTGCATTTGACTAGATCCTGTCCAAATATCTGAAATGATCTTCTCTATTAATGCTGGACTCTCTGTTGCTTTGGATTAAAGGCAGGATTTCCTCCAATAAGGGTGAACTGTTCAGAGTGAGCATTGCCATTTCTGTAGCTGGCAGCAGGGCCGTGCACAGACCTTTTGAGGGGCATGTGAATATATATAATATAATATTATATTTTGTATATCTAAATGTATATTATTAAGTAGCCTAAGCCTACATAAAAGGAAGAAATGGTCACATCTTCATGACAAATTCAATAACAAAATAATAGTCTCCAAAGGCTTTAGATTTATTCACTATTAATAACAACCATTATAATAATATAGATAATATATGTACAGGGTTTCAGGGCTTCTTTAGCCCTAAAGGACATGTTTTTCAAAACATGTTTTACTACATTTATAGCCTACAGTTGAAGACGAGCGGAGAGTCTAGAACACTAGATTCAAAAATTAGCTATATAGCGAATATGTGCATATTAACAGCCTTGAATTAACCATAATTGAATATTATTACCATAACATGATTCAATTTTAATAAATTTAGTGTGTCAGCAATCATAAGTCAAATTAGAAATTTCTTATAAATAGAAATTTATGTTATAGTGACGAGGATCACTAAGTCGCTTTGTGTAAGTTCCAGTACGAAACAGCGCGGGGGCGCACCTGTGCTTATGATTTTCCGATGGTAAAAACAAATTATATGTTGTTGTATTACGTATCAATATATTGTTAACATTTTACAAAAGTCAAACTCAAATGCAGTTACTAGGTTTTTGACTGCGAATGTGCGCCAAATGCATGTTGTCCGCCATTAAAACGGCGCCATCATATTACATTTTCATCAACAGGTTACAAACTAGTTTGTTGTAGCTATATGGGCGCTCATTTTTTCCTGTTGTAAAATACATTTGGCCAAAATGTAATTTTATAAAAGATGAATGCAAATATACAGGCTATTTAAGTAGGCTATGTATTGGCCATATGACTAGATGGCAAATAGACCTCTCTCTCAGGTCCCACATATCTCAGTCAGACATCAAATAAATAAAATATGATCCTTTATAGACAGTGTTTAGTACTTATTCAAACAACAAGATATGTTTGCCCTTGCAAAACTTCGTTCAGCTGCTGTCTGCTGTGCTGAACTTCAGTTCAGGCGAGATAGAGGGGGAGGAGTAGTAATCAGAGAGGGGGCGGGGTTATCAGGTTTACAGGCAGTTTGAGGATCCAACAAGATTTACACAAGCTCTTTTTAAGAACTTTCATTGGCTAAATATTTGTAAAACAGACAGACAGACAGACGTAAATGGTGACCAATAGCATTGATTTATTAAAGAAGAAGAAAAACACCACCACCAAAAAAAAGGCCACTTCGGAGTGTAAGGGCAAAAAGGTTAAGCCCCACCTGTGCACGTGCCTGGCTGGCAGTCTAAGAAAAACTCTAATACAATCAACCTACCAAGCTTAAATGCAAGACTGATCAAGAAATGCACAACATAGCTGAAAGGGCAAAATATCTATTGGACTAAATATTGAGTTGGAGCCATGGAAGGTCATTGCACACATAGATCAAGATAGTTTCTCAACTCCTTATTTACTATAAATCATTTTAAAAATACTTTTAAAAATTATGTATTATCAAGGTGCTGTACAGAGTGCTCGACCTTTGCATTGTCAATACAAGATCTTGACCAAAAATGTAAGCACCTCTTGATGGAAATTACATCACAACATGTATTTCCATCAAGAGATGCATAATTTTTTTTTTATATATATCAAGATCTTGTTTTGACAATGCAAGAACCGAGCACTCTGTAATGTCTACTCCGGCACATCCCAAAGACTTTCAATTAATTTAAGTTCTGGACTCAGAGGTGCGACTTCATGTGTGAACATGATTCTTGAATTAATCCCTCCCAAGTCCCAACCATTCGTTTACAATTTGAGCATAATGAATCTTGACAATTGTCATAATGGAATATGGACATGATGTGTCTCTCACGGGGCTGGGTACCGGAACGCGGTGCCAATAGGAAACCGGTTCCGATGTAAACGGCACTAACGAGACCGAATAAGAACGAAAATTTCTGTGCCTGTCCTTTTTTTTTTTTTTTACCGCCCCCTGTAAAATAACTCGCGGGACGAATATTCCAATACAAATAAACATCTCCAGTTAACCAGCAGAGCATTTATTTCGTTCGTTTGTTAAATAAGAGACGATCTAGCGCTGAAATGTGTTTTTTTTAAATTTGTTATTATTATTTTTTTAATCAAGCGCTCAAAGTGGTCGTTGCCGCTGCGATCAGTGGCGCGGATACAATTTTTTCCTCTTTTGGCTCGCCTCGCGCACACCGCACTGACGTCACTCGGACGCGCGGCCGCTTCAATCTATTGTGGAGACTTTGTTCACAACACTTCTTTATACGAGGCTATACTGTGTGTTAAATATTTATGCTCGCAGTGTCAGACATTTCCCTGCTTAAAGTAAAAGTTATAATATGTGAAGACAAAATGTTGGTCTCAACTTACCCCTATTAAACGGCGCAATTTTTCATTTAATCAGGTAATCTTTCAATCTTTAAGTTAATATTGTGTCTATTTTGGCCCTATAAATAAAATATTATTTTTTGATAAAGTGTGTGCGGTTTAGTTTTCTTAAGTACCGGTTCAAGAACCGTTTAAGCACCGGATCCGTTTAAAACATACCGAGTAGCCTAACGTTAGGTACTGCCTGTATCGGATAAACCAACGTTACCCCTATGGTTGTTTAAGAAATGAAAAGCTACTGTTGCTAAACATATAACATGCTAGAAACAAACGTGTAATCTAAGGCAATCAGTGAGCGGAAATCAAACACTTAGGCTAACAGTCTGCTTCATATTTAGTTGGATTACCATGGATAAGAGACAACAAAAATAATATTTTTCATCATTTTAAATTCGAATGTAGTTGGGTTTAATGTTTACAATATGATTATTTAGTTTTGTTTAGACTAACGTTACTTCCATGCTGTTTCCCACTTGAATGCTTAATTGACATGTCGCAATCGATTCGGAGGAACGAGTTTTCCTACGTGAAGGCAGTAAAACGTTTTATTGATTTGGATCAGCATTAGTTCTATGTAACTGGCACTGATACTAGCGAGTTTCAGAAAGCGAGACAATAATCCCTTAACCTGCCCAATAAAAAAAAAAATCATGATTCAAAAGGATTTTCTCCGTCATCACCTTTACAGTGGTTGTTTGGTCTTTGTTGGTCTCCCTGTCTCCTGGCTTTAAACATTTTCTACTACTTAATCTGTTCATTTAGCGGTTATCGCTTTGTCTTCGTTTACCGCTCTATAATGCTCATGTTCCATCGTCACTATCGTATAAACAACATTACGCTAATGGCGTATCTACAGATGCGGCAGCGTGAGGATTATCTTCGTCGTTTCTACATAAGGGTAACCCGCATCATACGTATAATTAAACCACTTTAAAGGAAACTATTATGAGTGCAGTATTCATTTAATGTGTGTACAACATTAAAACTACTCTTAACACAATATATTGCTTAATCTATAAAACATTTTTAATTAGCAGAATGCTCCTTAAGATGCATTACACTATGTCAATCTCTAAACATGAGTTGAGGAACATTAGAAAGAACTAGCACCTTTAACTCTTAATCTAGCCCCGTTTCCCAGACTGTTGAGCTATTTTAACTGAAAGCAACTTGCATTGACATATCTTAAAATACGTCAGTGCCATTATTTTGTCTTAAGATGCACACAGTGATGTTTTCTAAGGCACATTTAATACACGTACATACCGTAAATGTCCTACTTGAACTAAGGCCTAATCCTGGCTTAATCTAAACCCTGTCTGTGAAACCAGGCTTAGATGTTTGCACAATATATCTAAGTGAAATGCTACCTTCCTAAAAGTGATTACATGATGATGGCACAATCCATGATTGCAAGAATGGGTATTGCCCGGCAAATTTCGATTTGCTCTGCAAGTTAGTCTGGTGAAGAGCCCATTCAAGCTCATTTTCAATCCTTGAGGCGGACTTTACAAGATGACGACCGATCTGATTGGTTTTAGGTCTATCCAATTGCATCCAGAGGCATTTGAGCAACGTCCGTTGGTGACGCCCCTTTGGAAATGAGCCGTCAATGAACCTTCCCAGAACCCACTCTCAGTTACGACTGCGAAGGGTCTGGTTTTAACCAGGCTACAGTTTAATGACATCATAAAGAAACAGACCATATGAACCTCCTTGAGGTGGTTGCGTTTTTGTTTGTTTTTATTTGGGACAAGGTGATCCAGTCCCATCTTTCATCCACACTGTCCACGCCAAAACCAGATTATTCAGCTGGTTTCCTTTTTTTTTATACATTGCTTTATCGAAAGTGCACTTTTTTCAAACCCAGTATGGAATAAACATATTACAATGTTATGGAAAGAGGCGGAATGAAACAACTAATGCTAGCATGATGTAGCATTGGATTGTGTTTTGTCTCATGTTTTAATGTAGTTGATGTCTCATCTGCTAATGCCAACACTCATCAGGGTGCTGTTACTGTGATCAGTGCATTCACGGTTTCTATGACTAGTAACAACTTCTCAAGCTTGCAGCATTAATTTGATAATTCCAACATTATCACCCTTACATTTTTGCTTCAACCATCTCTCCACATAACATACAACAGTCCTGGTGTCCAAATAAAGGACAAATTAGCAAATGTATAAAAACGGAAATGTCAAAGAAAAGTTAATATAACATTTATAATTACACATAAATAAACTTATATGATATAAAAGAGCAGAAATAAAATAAACATTCCTTCCCCAGTAACTACTAGATCACAAGCCAATTAAAAAAAAAGCAGTAAATATCCAGTTAACTCAGCTTGGAGAAGCCTTCATTCAAATGTGATGATGACGACATCTACAAACACTCTTACATACCCTGTGTGAGTGTGTGATTTACATGAAATGGCACCATATGTCAGTTTATTTCAACATATAGTTCGGTCTACTTAAAACACAATGCCAGTAGGTTAACTAACAAGCAAGAAGTTCAACCTCTTTACAGACATTGTGATGTCTTGTTTAAAAGACCCTTTTACATGCTTTATAACAATGTTAAGAGTTGTTATACCATGCATGCATTGATACAAAGTAGACTTTACAGGATGAATGGAATATTAATCAGCAGCAGTGTCAGTTATGACCCCTCACAGATTAAAGCAGATTTGTCAAACCAACAATAAAAAAAAAACCCAGTGTAGTTTACATAGGAAATCTGAAATGAAAAAAATAAAAATAAAAAAACACCTTTTTCATTTTAATACCATCTACTTTAGCAACAAGACAACAAGATAGGCAATTGTGTGTTTGAAACTCTTTCAAGAAACCTTAGTAAACCTGGAATATTTTACTGCGGTACCTCGCTTGTACATACTTTTCACCTTATAAGATTTAGGCTCAAATACCTAATCTTGCTGGGTGTGCTTATTTTTGCCTATAAAGCTTGACTAATTGTCTTGAAAATATTTACTAACTGTGAGCCAACTGGGAGAAATAACTCATCCTCCAGGCTGAGCAACATCCACAAAAAAGAAACAATCCTTAACCAATCTAACTATTACAGAGCCATGCAGGCTTAGTCACCGCTTAAACCTGACATTCACAGACAGACCTAAAGCTGTACTTCCAACTTCACTTCTTGCTTCACTTCCTTTCTAGGTTGAAAGTTAAAATGTTATTAATTAAGAGGAAAGAGGAGATGACAGAGATCTAGAGAAGTGTTACTGAGATTAAACAATAGATGCAGCCAATTCAATCGGCCTAATGAATCAGAAGACTTTATGATGGAGGGCAGAGTCATATTATATTTATATTATCCAACATTTCTACTGTTTAATCGGTAAACTGAAACTTCATTTCAGACAATCTCAGTGCCACAGTGTTAATGAAACACGACTGGAAACGTGTGCAGCTTTTGGTTTCAATACGATAAGCTTCAACTTGTATTCAGAATAATAAAAAGCCCTGATTTCTACCTCCATCTGTGAAACTCACAGTTAGAGCACTATTAAGTGCGCACTATATTACATAATCAAGCTGTACACTCACTCTGCAGTGCACAAGAACTGGCAGAATGTTTTACATTCACTGAATACTGAAAGAGCATTCTTAAGCCAAGCTACATCCTTTATACATGCACTTCTCTGGCATCCACAATCTTCTCTGCTTAACAGAGTAAAGCTCCCATCAATCCACAGGCCTGCATTACAATAAGCCCTACATCAAATCAATCGTTAAGTTCTTGAATATATATATATATATATATATATATATATATATATATAAAAACAAAAAACAACAACCTAACCCTTCATGCTAATTTAAGCCCTGTCAGGTTTTTTCATTCAGGTTGAGCAGCTCTACTCTAATGACAACATGAGTTTACTGGCTTTGCAAACAACACATTTATAACTAGCTGGTTGACATGGATGTAGCATGATGCGTCATGCTTGCCACTGCAGATGAACATCGGAGGGTGAAGAACGTTGTGCGGCTTTCTGGAGGCTATCATAATATTGTGCCAAAACAGATCATGACACATAACCCAGCGATGATAAATGTGATGTGCAGAGAAGTGAACCAGATTATCTTAAATGAAACTTGTTAATGTGTGTGGTGAAAAAAAAAAGAAGTTTGTACAGTGTCCATTCTCAGGCCATCAAGATGCTCTTTCATATGTTTATATGTGCGTTTTTGTGTGTGCCAAGCAACACCAAGCAGGCGAGTGAGACGACAGCGAACCAGACGGCGATTACTTCTGCCTGGGGATTACTGTGCTGTGTCCAGGTCACTCTGGCATCAACTGCTCCTGTCTGGGGCCCGATTGACGCTCCAGTGCAAAGCTCCACTGATAAGGCTGAATGAAAAGGGACTTGACTGAGAGGGGATGGAGCAGAGGGCCAAGTTGTGTCAACAAAGCCCAAGCCCACTATCTGCCTCATCCTGTCTCTCACAAATCACATCCTTCCATTCCGTCAGTCACTCCTGCTGGCTCAGTCTCTAGACTGATAGAAGAGTATATACCCTGACTCTGAGTTTTTGGAGATGTCCGATGTCAGACCATAGAATTCCTCAATCGCTTGGGCATCTATTTTCTGTAGGGACAAAAAAAAAAGAGGATTACAGGATACAAAGGAAAACGTTTAATATGGTGTGCTAATTGCGGACTTAAAAAACTCGCTTGACGCATGAAAACAAACCTCTTTGGTTCTTGCGCGTGAAGCAAGCTTGTTTGAGCTTCGGTTTACCATATTAGATGTGCTCTATGTATGTACGATGTTAATAAAAGCTCAATTAAATCTGTTCATCATATAAAGTGATTGGGTCTCTTCAGACTGTTATTAACCTGCTTGATTCATATGGATTACGTTTACATACATTTTATAAAGTTTTTGAAGTGGGACAGAAATCTCGCAGGTTTCATTAACAACATCTTCAAAGAACAACATTTTTATTGATTTGGAGCAACATAAGTAAAGGGATTTTGAAAACATTTTAGTTTTTTTTGCCTATACAATAAAATTCTAAAAATATTTTTTGTGTTTTACAGAGGAAAGAAAGCCATACAGGTTTGGGACGACATGCCTAGTTTAAAGGTGAAGCATGTGATACCTGCACAACTAATAACACAGAACACAACTGTAAAATCACATTAGGGTCGAAGAAAATAACACTGGGTCAAGAAATAAACTGAGATATTCTGCTTGGCGTCACTAGAAGTGCCGAAATGACACTGATTCACCTTTAAGTGACTTCTGAAATACCTCTGCATCACGTTTTAACTGAAAATGTCCAACTCCAGAAAGCTTTCATATCTCTCATTACAGATGTGCAATTGGGAAGACATGGGATATTGAAAAAACAGACTGCCTCCATTTAACATCCAAAAACTTACAACACCACTGCGTGCTTGGTATTTCTAAAAAAAAAAAAAATATGGTACAAGAACCACTTCATGTTCTGAGAAGCACCTGAGAGTTTGTGTTCACAACATGCGAGTAAATATTTGTCTGGGTTACCATGTAGCAGAGCAGATATCACATCTGTGTTTTAAAACCAAATTGATTTATACTATAAATGGTGGAGGTAAATCTGTCTCAATGTTGAGTCAAGGTACATGTTTAAGCAAGTAGTGTAGAACAAACCTAAACAATCATGTGTCACAAGTATGTAATGAAAAATATGGTATTGGCTCTTATGTTTCAACAAAAAATTGCTCTTCTTAACAAAAAGACAAACTTCCATTCTATATCAAGATTAGTAAAATGTTTTAAGCATCAAGTGAAACTTGCCAAATGAATGAAAGAGTCTTGGTCTCATTAATGCAAGAGTTCCCATCATTCAGAGAACTCCAAAGTATTTGGGTCAATGTGAGGACAACTCCAGACAAGCACTTGGTGAGGCATAAACAGCTGCAAATCACCTGACAGGGAGGGTTAATATATGTGCAACTGTGCAGCGCTAGACATCCAGCTGCAATCATACAATTATCGCTACATACCACAATCTAAATGTGGAAATGAACATACTGCAACAGTTTAAGAAGAAACAAATCAAGTTTGCTGAACTGAAACTGATGCTTCAAGGTCTTGGATGTTTTTTTTTTTTCTTTAGATACTTCTACTTTCTTTGTTCTCTTCTTAAACAATGAAGCAAAATGACTATTCTAGGGTAAATACAACTTAAGCTCTATCAAAAGTATTCGGAAAATTATTTTACCTCTCAGAAAACAAAGAATAAATGTGCACATGCATTGGAAGTCTATGGGGCAACTGTATTATTCAGTATAAGAATGCATGCATGTTTCTATTTTGAGCAAAAATCTAATTTTATCTGGATACTGACAGTATGTTACAGATTAGTTGACCCAGATTATTACATTATTAATTTAACTAGAGGAACAATAATACACCGACTTACCTCTACAATGTCATCATCAAACAGAAGCCAGAAGCCATGACTCTTCACTATAGTGATATAATGACCTCGATTTGGCCCGCTACAAAAAAGAAAGCATACCAAAAAGATATGATTAACAATGATGAATATATATATGACCCTTGGCAAAAAAGCTATTTGACTATTTAAAAATTTAAGCCTGTTAACTGTCATTGTTCTGGTAGCTGACACGTCGTGCTTTTTTTATTGACATTGCATTACCATGGAAAAGATGATTAAAAACCTTTTAGATCAATGCTTCAATTTATGTGATATCAGCTCAAATTTGGAACACAACTTGGTTAGACATATTGCTGTAATTTTCTAGCAATTTTAGAATCCAAATTATTTTGTAAAACATTTTCTGTAGAGAACAAAACATTTTTTTTTAGTTCAGTACATTTGCTTTACAGTAAACTCAAACTTAAATGGATAGTTCACCCAAAAATGAACTGAAAAAAAGAACCTTTCAGTTCTTCCAAACCTGTACGAATTTATTTCTTTTCATGAACAAAAAAGATGATATTTTGAAGAATATAGGTAATAGAGCTGTCACTTTTGTGCTAAAATCCTGTTTGATTTTTGAGACATAAGTGTTCATTGAATCGATTGTAAATTCGATTTTCCATGTCTAAAGACGTTTCCATTTTCAAAACCAAATATAGGCAAATCCACAGACAACTAACCGGCATTAGGACGAGCGTAAAGAGGGCGCTTGATACGCGCACAAGTCAGCAATAATTCTGATGATTTATTGGCATGAAATTTCGTGCACAATGACAAACAGGAGTGCAACATTCAGGGTTTGAAATTAACAGTAACGCTGTCAAATCACCAGCTTTGGCGGGAAACGCTGTCAAATTACGAGCTATTTTGGCGTGTTTCTGTTTACTCATTTTGTGTAGCCAAATCTGCGCGGATTTAGTGCAAATATGCAACTCGTGAGTCATGATATTTTAAATACAGCGTATTGCGCAGAATCTGCGCATTTCTGGCTTACTTGAACACACGTCACTAAGCAACAAATAACAGCGCGCTTGTTCAATTGCATTGAAGTAATAGCGAATATTAAAAAGCATTTGGTTAACAGAAAAGTCATTGTTATTTTCCAACACCCTACATGTTCTGTGTACTGTATTGATCTGTATTGAAACAGATTTTTGTTAAAAAATAAAAATTAAAAAAAGGTTGTTAAAATCAAATTCCCTGTTTTTGAAACCAATCGATTGTGCAATCGATTTTGGAACGTAAAGTGACAGCCCTAATAGGTAATCAAATAGTTAATGGGCCCTGACTTCCATAGTATTTCTTTTCTTCATAATGTGGAAGTCAACAGGGCCCATCGACTGTTTGATTCAAATATCTTCTTTTGTTTTCAGCAGAAGAAAGACATTTATACAGATTTAGAAGAACTTGAGGGTGAGTAAATGACAGAATTTTCATTTTTGGGTGTTCACTTTCACTTCTGCAATAATCTGCTGAGTCTCCTCTTTAAAAGAGGCCAACCGTACGTCTGTATTTAAGCTTTCATGCGTTACAAACATTTAAGTCCAGATCTATGCTCACAAAGGCAGGAGATTAATTACTGGTTCAGTGAAAGACCAGAATTTTTCTGTTTAGTAAGTGAGCCAAAGTCACGGTGCAACAGAAGTAGCAACTTTTCTTCCAAACAGATTATTGTATTTGGGGGGGGGGGGGGGGGGGGGGGGGGGGGCATCTATCCATCGGTAGTTGATTGGACTGAATGCAAGCTTACAGTCAGTTGTAAGAAAGGGTCAGGGTTTAAGCGGACTAAATGATTGGAGAAGTCCAGCAAAAAATGACAATGTCAATTTAAAAAAAAAACATTGTACTGCATTTACCTGTACAGCAGTAATCTAATTATTAAGCTTATTCTGAAGAAGACAATATTCTGATTAAGTGTTTGCATGAGTTACTTTTAGAATATTGAATAGAATATTTCATGTTCCGGGTTTACATGTTATAGAACATAGATCGATTAATGGCACACATCATTACGATCCCATGCCACGCCGCCCAACGTTTCTTCCAGAATTTAACGTTTCAACATACAGTTGGTCTTCATTATGGCACCATATACAGTTTTGGGAGTTTAATTTTTACGAAAGCTTCAAGAGCAGTTAATTA
Source organism: Meda fulgida (assembly GCA_030578275.1). NCBI lineage: Eukaryota > Metazoa > Chordata > Actinopteri > Cypriniformes > Leuciscidae > Meda > Meda fulgida. Next base: position 20,513,447 of record CM060622.1, on the reverse strand, counting down.
CTACATGCTGTACATGCATGTCAAATAGATGAGGGCGGATACAAATTCTGAAGCCATGCTCTCTTGTTTGCCGTCAAATGGTTGACCTCTGCTGTGTGTCCTGTCGCAAAATGCAGCGAAAACTCCCACACAAATTTAATAGTGTGATTAACGTGTGTACATGTCTATAATGCAATTCGATAATGCGACTAAAATAGGAATACTCTACATGTCCTAATTCGATTTGTTTTAACTTCAAGTAAGACATGAACTGGATTAAGGTAATCAGAAATACCTGTTTACATGGTACTTTCTTAATCAGAGTATTGTCTTAATCGGCTTAATGTCAGAATATTTTTGTTCATGTAAACCTACTGAGTGACTGGTTAAATTGACTGTGACATCCGAAACCTACCTCCCACAGTGCACCACTACAGCCACCAGGTCGTACAATCGTTCGGGGTTGGTAGCATCACCAGACGTGTTAAAGAGCCTCAGCTCCAGAGGGAAGACTACACGATAGGAGAGCTTGGTATAGCGATGAAGTTGGTCCATATACTTAAAGCGCTTTAAGTGCAGGGCAAGGATCATGGGTAATTTCTTCACCCGCATCCTGAAAGGAAAAGGAGAGACAGGATCAAGTTAAATTCCATTTCCATTCTCAGACTGCCAATTTCCTGAGCGATTGTAATTGTTAAACACTTAATTGTTAAAATGCCCCTGTTTGTGCACAGAACCAGAACACTAATGGCCAGATTTACTAACAGCTTGCGCCACGGCAAACCCTCTTTTGGCATTAAAAAACAACTGTCAGGTTTTACTAAAGACACGCAGTCAAAAATCAGCACCGAAAAGGTGTGGATAGGGTTATTTTTGCAGCTGACCTTATTGCAATGCATTTGTAGGTTTTTCCCTTTCCGATGCAACATTTATGGGAGGACAGTATTTAAACGAATCGTGCAAGATTTACTAAGGTTTGCGATTTTTTACTAAGGCTAGTAAATTTTCTAGTATTTGCTCAATTATTTAACACACAAAAAAGCCCATCTTAAATCAGAAACTAATGTGTGCAGCTCTTGGAAGATTGCTTTGGTCATTATGGAAATGATCCGACTGTATCTGTGTTCTTTAATTTGCGTGTCGTTAGTAGATGACATGCAGAATTCTCCACTCCTATTGGAGCTTTGATGGAATTGAGCTCTCACTCTAATTTGCCCTATTTAGTAAATCTGGCCCTAATGCTGATAGAAGATGCATTCAGGGAGGAAGAAAATACTGAATAGACAGGGGTGGTCCATAGTATCAGGCTTACATTGGTTGATATGAATATCATAGCAAATGCATCTCAGGGACAAGAGTGATTTCAGCCAAGCCAGTCTTTTGCAACTACAAACCTTTTCTGAGCCTCCTGTTTACTTCTGCATTGCTCACAGTAGTACTTGTATTCACTACATAAGGTCTCTGTGTTGCTGAAACCCCTGTCAACGCAGAGACAACAAGTTATTCTTCCACATTAATAAAAATTTAACAAGGAACTTGGACCAACTGGTCCGTGACGTTTGAAGTTTGTAGCTTTACCTAAGACAGTGTGTGATGGAGGTATTCTGCTCCACGTCCACTGAGAGGTCTAGGAAGTCTTCGTCTTTACTGCTCACCTGGAGCATTAGAGAACAGGATTACCCATCGTACAATATAAATGTACTTGTTCTAATTTGTACTTCTGTTGTCTTGTTGCAGCTGGATTTTCAGCACACACATAGATTTCATATCTCCACTGGGATGTGCAAGACTGCATATTTTAAAATCAGCTAGTTAGTGGCTTGTCTGAATGACTAGTCGGTTGTGGAAGTCCTGGATAATTAGGCTGAGGGGCTTTACATAATACAGATTGTTCTCAAATACAGCCCAGCCCTGTCCCAAATACCACCCTAGGCCCTTTTAATCATCCTCTGTGTGATATTACATCATTGAGTCTACACATTAATGATGTAATATTACAAAGACTGCCGAGAAGTAGCATGCAGCATCAGCTCAGCAAATGAATCAAAGGAAAAACTAGACAACTAAATCACGATATGGCTTGATGCTATTATCAAACCGCAAAGGCTGCGATTTAATTTATAAAATATATGCACTGTGTTTCGGAGTGAAATGCGGCACTGTACTGATGTACTGCAAAATAAAATGATTATTTTTCTTAATTTCATTAAAAAAATCCAAATATTACAACAGTAATATTTTTTATTGTTTAATATTCTATTTATCATTTTATTTTATAATTAGTATAATATTAATAATAATTTATAGTCATATTGATATATAAAAATCACACAATTTTGGGACAAATTGTGCAGCCTTACAATCTAGCATAAACCCTTTTTTTAAATTACAATCACAATTTTTATTCAGAAAAATCATCATCAATCATTAGATGCATCGTGATGATGATGTGAACAATTCTGCATTGATGCATAAAAACAAAATCTATTTAAAAAAAATGTAATTAAATAGGCCAATGCATTTTAATGTATTGTTTCATTTACAATAAAACAGTAGATTTTAAAATGTATGATAGGCCTATTTAACAAAAAACTTTTGCATGGTCTTTTTGAAATACTCAACTTTTTATGTCAAAAAGAAAATAAAGTGCAGGACATGCTTGATGTTAAAGTGATAATTGCAGGTTACATTTTTCATGAAGATAATGCAATGTGCTTATTAAACATAAAGAGAAGAACCGCCCACCATTGTTTTGTATGTTGTTTTTTTTTAATACCAAAATGTACTTTTTACAGTGGTTTTAAGCACCCCCCCCTCCCTTCCACTAGGCTGGGCGTGATGTCATAAGAGGGACTCCAAGCCTAGAGTTACCGTTAGTCTAACGGCAAGTAGGCTAGCAGTTATATTGTTTGTTATTTTAGATTCAGAAGTGATGAATGAAATAACTCAATTGTAAACATACTCGTGTGTGCTGGCTTCAAGAGGACCGTGATCCTGTCTGAAATGAGAGTAAGCTATTCGCAAAACAAACGGGTTCAGGCAGCATGCGTCAAAACCAGGATGCTGCGTGAGGCACGCCAGATTTGAGGGTCGCGGGTCGAGCTACTTCACTAAACTCAAAAACACGTTCACCTCACAGCAGCACATACTCTCCACTGCTGATTCCATTGGGTGGCATAGCCCACACAAACACCTGTCAAACACAGCAATAGGGACATCGATCTCTCTTTTTCTTTCTGACAATGAGCATTAATTACTTGTGTTTTAGCACAGGCAATATCGCATTCTGTCAGCAGATGCCAGCAAAAGCTGGGACTGATCCCAGCAATGTAACTAGGTCCATTGACACATTCCGGCATCAATACCGGGTCGTGTTTGCGTTCACACAGAAGGTGTTCTGGCAATTTCCTGGGATCAACGCGCTGTGTTAAAGGGGCTTATGGGTTGCTACTCCCTCGTATGACGTCATCACCCAGTTACTGTAAAAACATGCTACCTTTGAAGAAACCCCAATAAATGTTATTTTAACACATTTTAAGACAGAAATGTTTAAATATATACATATTGAGCACTTTAATTTACACATTAATTGGTTGTGGTGGTTAACCTACAATTTACAATTTAAACAGAGTTAAGTGCAATAAGCCAAGGAAAAGATCTCTAAACTGCCACACACAGAAGAAGCGCAGGCACAGAAAGACGCCTCTCTCAAACAGCATACAGCATGCAATCCCATTTATAGTTCTCTTTAGCGCCTTATTGCTTTTTTTTGAACAGTCAGATGCACATAGAATTCTTTCAAAATACCTGTCTTGACAAGTATTCACATAAACATAATGGGTTATGTCTTAAGTGAACGTACATGTTGTGAACGTTAGGGGAAAAAATCTGATGTGTAACATTATATTAGATCCATGCACTGGGTCTTGATATAATAAACCTGTTGCTGGCTGTGTCATTAATGTTAATTCGCCTTTGGCTAAGCCACACCCTAGAATGTAGATTGACAAATCAATGCGCAGCCAAGAACGAGCTCCCACAGAGGTCCGACACTTTTTCACAGCGCTCCATTGACTTTAACACAGGCGTCTCATATTTTTGGTCTCGGCAGGCTATTACCGTCGTAGTTTTATCAAAAATATGGTTAAACTTAAATGGTTGTGCCTGGGGCATTTGTAACACAGATACGCGTTTCCCAGAGAGGTTGGAGGGGGGTGTCCGTTTTTTTTCCCTTCCCAAAACCGAAGTCAAACCCTGACAACTGTCGTCTTTGGACGCGTTTATATTTTGTGCCTTACAGAGATCCAGGGTAAGCCCGATGATGTGCGCGCAAAACCCTGTTGAGCTCACCAAAACATCACCTTGTCAGCTAACGTTAGCATTACCTAGCATACCGGTTGTTGAAATGCTAGCACGCGCTGCTAATAAATACAACGTTATACTCGCGTAGTCCGTTTGCTTTGTAATAACGATTATAGAAGTGAATAGAGCCCTACCCAGCTTTGCATGAAAAGTGTTGCTCCTTGATATTGTTAGTCCCAGCCTCCGGTGGTTAATTTTTTGACTGTGACCGGTATGCTTTTGCCTCTATTTGGATGCCTTGTTCCTTGTGTTTCACCAGTATGTCTTGAATATAGCCTTCGAACGCATATTGCAGTCCCTTTTGCCTACTTCTATCGGACACTTTATTTGCTGCTTTATGAAAGTTTAATAAAATTTCAGCAGGAAGAGCTGTCACAGCACAAGCCATGTTGATACCAAACCAGAGCCCAGATGAAGTTGTCGGACGTAGCAACAGTAACTAAGGGGGAAGGGGCTTAGCCAAAGGTGAATTAAACAATAAAAATTAAAAAGGGAATCACTCACTGCTCTTAAATGTAGCTTTAATAATAATCAGATTATTCAATAAGTTATTAATACGCTAAAGACTATGCAGTGAATATTTTTACATTAGATTATGAAATTTGTACGTCTCTTCTACATATTCCACAATCAAAACATTTAACAGACTTCTTTTTTTTTTTGCCGTAACACACTGTTGAAAACTGTTCTTCCGTCACATCCAAACAATCTCCCAGACACTGATTAGTCAAAGCCAAAGAGCCAATAACATGGTCACAAAAACTCACTCAAGGGTGTTTATGACTCACCGCTTCACAGTTCAGGCACCGTGTCTCATTGGTCAGTGTGCCTTGGAAGATCTCGTGCACCCATGTCTGCTGGATCTTTTCCTCGGCTTCACCCTCTCCTGTGCTGCTACCGCTTCCACCTCCACTTCCACTCCCACCATTCTGTACTACCTTTCCATTCTGCTGTCTCTCCTGGCTCTTCTCCTCCTGTAGCAGGTCTGCAATGGTGTTGAGCAAGTAGTTGAGGAATTCATGTGCATCTTGCTGCATGTAGTTGTCAAACAGCTCTGTAGGGAGAGTAGAAGGAAGTGTTGATAACATTAAGTAGCTGCAAGTCTAATATATAAACAGTGATTTTAAACAGATCATTTAATAGCAGTGCATTTCAATACATATTGTTTCCTGCATCAGGTGTATAACTTAATCTTAGCATTCTTTCTTTTTTTTTTTTTTTAAATCTTACTGACCCCACGGTAGTGTATCTAGACAACGCTTGGATCTATGTCTACTCTACATTTAAAACGTTTACAAACATATCGCACCATGCATATTATCTGTATAGCAACATCATTCTACATCATTTCACAGATCTCCAGGCATTTGAATAACATTCACCACTATCCCTCATCAACAAGCCCTCTCTTAACAGACAGTCAAATCCCGTACTGTAGGACCCATGATCTTTTCTCACCATTTTCTTTCCTCAGTCTGGAGATGAACTTCTTTGGTGGAATGACTCCCACTTTCTTCTTCTGAGTTGCAATGCTGTTGAACAGGTCAGCCAGGCAGGTGAGCAGGTTCTCTTTACGCCGCGGCTGGATCTTATAGGCCAGCACTTTCTCCCGGAAGGGCCGGCAGAAGTACAGTGCCTGCAGCACTGAGTTACAGTAGCAGGTGTTGCCAAACTGAGCGACCAGATTGCGATTGGACAAATAACAAATCAAAGAGTGTTGAAGGACATGTGATGACATACATGCTCATGTAATTGTTAAATCTCCAATGAATGTCTCTGAGAATTAATGCACACCAAAATTTGAACTGAACTGAGCTGGATGACACTAACATTGGAACATTGACACGGTTCTTGAACTGAATTGAAATAACACTGAACTACACTGAGCTGAATAATATCTTCTGTAGAACTGCTTTACAACTTAAATTGAATTTGTTTCAACACTGATCAATTTTTCATTACCAATTATGTTCCTGTTTTTTTTTATTGTAAAGCTGAAAAAAACAATCAATAAATAAATGTGACTTGAGTTGGATATATGGAGCGGTTTTATTATTTTATTTTGTTGCCTTTAATATACGCTTACCATATCTGCTATTAAGGAATGGCACAAACACATTACACAAAAACATCCAAAGTGCTTCACAATGTAAAAGTAATATGGAAAAGTCATGTTCTATTTATAGGACACTCACTAACAAAGACAACCATGTAAACTTACATTTACCAGTCCAAAGTAGTGTTCATTAACAGGGAACTGTTCCGGTCCAATCTCCTTTTCCAAAGCAGAGGCATTGGCGCCCTACCGAGAAAAGCCACACAATGGTTATCTTGGCATTTTGCTCATGGGGTCTCAATAATACAAGTGACCAGGAACACCCTGCACCTATTCGGGACTAACAGGAACTTCCTGTTTGTGGAGTGTGATGCAGGCTTGGCATGAACAGGATGTACTTTCTGGGCAAGTGAACCCACTCTGTGTCACCAGGGGAGAACATCAAGGCAGAGCTGTAAGTGCTGTCAGTATCTAAGGTGTAATGAATAAAGTTTCTCAGATGTTATAAGGCCTAGATCAGTGGTTCTCACCCTTTTTTACTTGAAGACCCCCATTGTTCAACTCGTTATTCGAAGACCCCCTTCCTTCCATATAGCCTGAGATAATTATGGGGGGGTCTTTTCATAAAGTTGCCTTTATGAAAAGGCAACTACATATGTCTGTTAACCCAATAATTGATGACCTTGATCCTAAGCTAAATACATTTCAAATGTAGTGAACGCTAAATTTATGTACAGCCGTTTTTACATAACTCGAACATACTGGTACCCAGAGGTCATGTGTCTTATCTCAATAACTAATTATCAGTAACTGCTGGAAAATAAGGAAGTTGCCACATAAATATCTGCTATTTAAAGCATTTATTGATTTATATAGACTAATGTTTTATAATAGAACCCCCAGTAGATGGCCTCCCACATAAATGACATTTTAATTTATAACAGTATTGTGTACACAGCATTGCAAATCCTAAATTGTAATATTCGTTGTAAGTTACTATCTGTATACTCACTTTCTCGTGTAACGTTAACAGTTTAAGAAACCCCTTTTCTGCACTACTACAAAGACATTGAGTTCATTGAATCAGCTTCCAGTTGTGTCCTTCAAATAATGTTACAACACAACAGCAGCAGCAACAGCAGCAGCAGCAGCAACAACTGTAGTCTCATTAATGACCTTATGTGCTTGTGCACATATAGAAAGCTGATGGTAAATAAAGTTTAGCCGCCCGTCTAATCAAATATGGATAAACGCTCGCTAATACGCTAGGCTACACATATAACCATTGAGCAGAATATCAAATTATCGGACAAAAAAAATGCTTAAAAGTCCGTTTAACGACATCTCCAAACTTCTACTGCGTCTATAACCACAGAAAGAGAGGTGTGCAAACTTTTTGTGACTGTGCTGTCATGACACGGTTGTTTATCTGTTAGCAGTTGAGCTAGCCCTGTTAGCAGGCTAATCCAAACACAGGTCAGACGCAGTGGACGGGACAACACTCACTTATCCGAGGAAAAACTCACCATCGTACAAATCGAGGCGATCTTTCGGACTGTCATCAGTATTTCCATCCGTGTGCCGCCATATTGGACCGAACCCCTATTTAAAAGTGTGACAGCCGCACAGGCTGAAGTTCCGGTGAATCCTTCAGTCGGTCCAGCAGCTCGTAGCGGAATGAGGGAGTGTCGCGTGCCGCGCGCAGTGGAGCAGCTGCGCACTACACAACAAACATACTATGGCGACGACCTCTGTTCACATTAACTTTATTTTAAAATGAAATACTGGGAAATTGTGCGTATTCAGAAAATTAAATAAATTTCTAAATAAAAAAGAAAGCATAGCATTTACAAAGCACATAATGGTAAAGAAAAAGGGTAACAATCTAAACGTCAATAATTAGGCGTTAAAAAATATATTTTAATCACTTTACATATTTCTACACTGTATTTAAGCCTATAATATTTCGTTTATGCTAATAATACTATGAAGGTGTTACTAAATTGGTAGGCTATTTTCGTTTGTGGATATAGAGAAAAGTAAAATTACAAAAATATATTAAAAAGTGGTTTGAGAGGATTTTTTCCATGCCTGTTAAATCTTGCGAAAAATAAATGAAATATAGGCATCTTAATATATCGACTTGTGTGAACGAAAATTGTGGGACATTAACATCATTAGGGTTGATGGGTAAAATGTTGCTATTAGATCTATTTTACTTTGTTTGTAAAACAAACATTTTTTTGTTTTTTATTCCAATTAATGCTATTGAATTTAGAATAAGTTATATTTTAAATAAGGATAGGCGGTAAAGCGATTTTACAGTGTAACTCTCTGTAATTATAGTGTATATAAAGTACTTACATGTAAGTATAAGGGAACAAAATGTAAAGTTTGTGGAATAAAGGAGTAACAACCAGCAGAATAAAAAAATATACTGTAAGTATAGAATGAAGGGGTACTTATTCTACTTATTCCCTATAAGGGAAGACCATGTAAAGTTTGGGGAATAAAGGGTAACAACCAGGAGAATTAAAAATATATTTATACTGTAAGTATTATAAGGGGTACTTATTCTACTATTATGTTACAACAATCACATTTGGGACCAATTTAGCAAGAACACTGTGTACCTTTTTTTTTTTAAAAATGGTGTACCAATACATACTGTATAGTCTTTTTAAAAATTACAGGTTACATATCTATGCATTTATACTGTAATCTTTTTAACAAAAGTGCACTGAAAGCTAAAACAATTGCAACTTTTGCTTAAATGTTGGAGAAAGATACTCGTTGTTTCATGTAGTGGTGCTTGTTACCCTCTTGTTCCATGTTACAGGGTAAGTGTGACATTGCGGGCCGTAAATTAAAGTGATGCTTGTTACTCTCTTGTTCTCTTACAGGTTAAGTAATAAAAATACATACACAATCTAATATCACTGACTCAGAAACCTTTATTTGAAAAACTAGGTTACTACTTAATTTCAAAACAGATTTACAACGCTTATTTTTTGTTTAAAACTGCTTTTTAAGCCCAAACTTAAACATCTGCAGTGCACTATTGTTATAAGATTATTTTTTAACTGTATAAATGCATGGATATGTACCCTGTAATTTTTAAAAAGCCTTTACAGTTTGTATTGCTACACAATTATTACAAAAAGGTACAGTGTATGTTCTTGCTAAATTGCTCCCAAATGTGATTGTTGTATCATAATAGTAGAATAAGTAGTAGAATAAGTACCCCTTCGTTCTATAATACTAACAGTATAAATATCTTTTTAATTCTCCTGGATGCTACCCCTTTATTCCCCAAACTTTACATGTTGTTCCCTTATACTTACATGCAAGTACATCATAGGTACACTATAATTACCGAAAGTTACGATGTAAATTCTTCTTAATTACGCAGTACTTTCCGGGCTGTAATCTAAAGCGTTACTATAATTTTATAAATATTTTCTTTAACCGAAAAGCATAGTGAACCGATTCAATAGAAACGCAGACTAAGGAGCCCCGAGTTGCATTATTTTGATGATTTTACGCACTATATGACGAAGGCTTAATTATATACATTCATATATGAATATTAGCCTATTTAGTTAAGTAATGCTGACGTTGCTTGGCAACGTTCCTGTTATGTAACCTTATCATGACCTTGACCATGACCAACTCTTGTTGTTCTTAGGCTATGATGCATCCGTCCTTCTCCTCTGGTTTCTCAACTGATCCTCTATATAGCGCAGAGTCATGAACAAACCCTGGACGCCGTGGCTTTTGACCTATTTGTTTTTTTGTTTTTACAGTCTATGCTTTTGACCGATGTACTGTATATGTTTTATCAGCAGGAGCCTGGACAGGTAGAAGAAAAGATGACCTGGGTCACACTGGCGCAAACACACACACACACGTTTGGGGACTTTCCATATAATGATTTTTAGTACATTCTGTATATTCTATCCCCATCCCTAAATCTACCCATCACAGAAAACCTTCTGCATTTTTACATTTTCAAAAAGAAAAGCATCCCTTAGTGTGATTTTAAAAGCTGTTTTCCCCTTAAGGAGACCAAAACGCAAGGACAAGGATTTCAGATATTGACATCTTTGTGGGGACATTTGTCCCCATGATGTAGGGATTTCCTGGACCACGCACGCACACCTGATTCTACCAATAAATTCTAATTTATATGAATGCTGTTACTTACATTGACCAATATACAATTTCCAATGTAGTGGTGCAGGTTTGACATCACTTTGTAGGCCAGAACACAGAAGCAAGTTAGCATTTTAGCACTTCCGGTTCCATCGTCCCGAAGTCAATGTTTTTTTTTTAATAGGGTTTTGTTTAAATGGCTGAAATAATTTAATGTTCCCTATCAAGGCTACGGAACTCGACATTACGGATGTCGTATATGGGAACTCCTCTCATCCTTCACTTCCGCTGAAATCTTATAGGCTAACGCCAGCAGAGCTGGCCAATTGACGCAAATATGCAAATACTGAACTTCGTAGCAGTATAAAGCAAATGCAGCGTCAATTCCCTTCAGAATCTCTCTCTTCACGCTTAAATCGTGTGCTAGAAAGCTGATACTAAAACTTGGATTATTTCGCCGTCGTTGAAGTTGCGCCGAGATACTTGCACTGTCTCCTGCATCCGATGGCAACTAACTGCAACTTGTGCTCGGGCCACATCTTGCCCCCCGACACGCACCTGTTCTGCGTCGCGTGTTTGGGGCTGGCCCATGCCGAGTCAGCCCTCAGGGACGGAGGGTCCTGCGACCACTGCGCGGACATGTCTCTTCGAGCTCTCAAAGCCAGTAGGGATGAGGCTCGCGCAGCAGCGGGGATTGGGCCTACCGCCGCCACTGAGCCGCTGGTAGCCCCCCCCCAACCGCGGAGTCGAGGTTCGTCCCCCGGTGAGCTTTCCCGACCCCACCTTTCAGCCCCCTCGCGAGGTCGCTGACTTTGTTTCCTTCGGGGCGAGTGAGGAAGACGACTCCATGTCTCTGTCTGCCTCCGAGAACGACTGGGGTGCGGAGCAGGCCGCATCACGGACGGCCGCGGAGCAAGAGACCCCCGCGGACCTGCAGGACGAGCTTTTCCGTATCCTCTCGAAGGCCGTCGAGGAACTGGACCTGTCGTGGAAGGCTCCCGACGAACCTTCAAAGAGCAAACTGGATACGTGGTTCCTCCAATCGAGCCGCCGTCAGGCCGCTTCGAAAAGAGGAACACCGCTTTTTCCTGACGTGCATGAGCACGTGGTGAAGTCGTGGGTGGCCCTGCAATCGGCGCGCACCCTCACTTCCACCCAAGCCATGTTTGCCCCCGTGGACGAGGCGGGGTACCACGGCTACCTCCGCATCCCCCCCGTCGAGGAGACCGTCGCCGCGCACCTCTGCCCGTCGGCTCCCGCCCTGGGCTCGGACCGCAGCCTTCCGTCCCGAGCCTGTAGATTTACGGCCCACCAAGCTAACAAGGCCTACGGTGCCTCAGGGGAGGCGGTTTCTGCGTTGCATGCCATGGCCGTTCTCCAAGTGCTGCAGGCTAAGCAACTCAAGTCTCTGGATGACGCCGCCTCTATCGACGCTGACGCCATCCGAGATCTCCGTTCGGCCACGGACCTCGCGCTCCTGGCCACGAAGCGTTCGGCCCAAGCAATTGGCCGTTCGATGGGGTTCCTGGTGGTCCTCCACAGACACCTGTGGCTCACCCTGTCGGACGTACAGGAGGCCGATAGGAAGAGGCTGCTGAACGCACCGATCTCCCCTGCAGGCCTGTTCGAAGACGCCGTGGAGAAAGTCACTGAGCGTTACTCCGAGACGCAGAAGAAAGCGAAAGCCATGAGCCACGTGATTCCTCGGAGGGCGCCGCCGCAGCAGCCGCACTCTCGTTCGTCTTCCGCCTCGGGCCGCCAACCTCAGGCCGCGGCTAGAAGACAGGCAGCCCCCCGCCCGGGACCGAATGCCCGTAGAGGCCGTAGCGGCCAGTGGCATGGAGCGGGCAGCAAGAGGACGCAGAGGAGCCCGCGCAGAAAGCCCACTGCGTCCCCTGCGAGGCCTAAGCAGTCGTCCTGACCGCTCGGGCAAGAGGAGAAGAGAGCGCCAGGTCGGCCCCGCGTCCAAGCGGGGCGCTCTAATGCACTTGGTCCCTCGGCGTTCTGCGAGCGACCCGTGCAGTTGTTTTGTGAATGTTGTTTCTTGTTCAGAAATAAAGCAGATCACTACTTCACAAACAGAGCTTTTTTCTCCTCTTGCACCACACACTGTGTTACCCGCCCTGCCTTCGAGCAGCGCAGAGTCACGGTCAATAAATATTCCCAGCCCTCACATAGCGGCGATGACCGCAGCGGCGATGACCGCAGGTTTAGATCAGCCCACGCTCAGTCGTTTTCAGGCAGCGTGGGAGGCTATTCCGGGCATTTCTCCGTGGGTGTTGAATATAATTCGGCGCGGATACACACTTCAGTTCAAACGCAGACCACCCCGCTTCCGCGGCGTAATTCAGTCATTAACTTTGCCCCAAAACGCTCACGTGCTGAGGCAAGAAGTGTGCAGCTTGCTCGAAAAGAAGGCTATAAAACCGGTTCCCCCGAAAGAGTGGGAGGACGGATTCTACAGCCGCTACTTCGTTGTACCGAAGAAAGGAGGGGGTCTCAGCCCCATTCTGGATCTGAGACCGGTCAACAGAGCGCTTCACAAGCGCGCCTTCAGGATGACTACTCTGAAGCAAATCCTGGCGCAAATTCGCCCCGGGGATTTAAAGGACGCTTACTTTCATATCCAGATAGTAAAGCGTCAGAGGCGATTCCTGAGGTTTGCGTTCGAAAATTCGGTGTACCAATATACGGTGCTCCCGTTTGGACTAGCCCTAGCCCCCCGAACGTTTTCGAAATGCGTGGACGCGGCACTTTCACCCCTCAGATCGAGCGGGATGCGCGTCTTGAACTATCTGGACGACTGGCTGGTTCTCGCGCAGTCGAGAGAAACGCTGGTCAGCCATGTGGAAGCCCTCCTTCGACACCTGGGGAGGCTCGGTTTGAGGGTGAACGTCCAGAAAAGTGTGCTCACACCGAGCCAGACTACAACATTCCTGGGAGTGTGCTTGGATTCAGTGAGAATGAGAGCGCGCCTTTCCCCCAAGCGAGCGGAGACTCTGAGCTCCTCTCTCGGTCTCTTTAAACCTGGCAGACTCGTCCCACTGAAAGAGTTTCAAAGGCTACTGGGACGGATGGCAGCGGCTTCTTCGGTGTGTCACCTGGGGCTGCTGCATATGAGACCGCTGCAACATTGGCTGAAAGCGCGCGTCCGCCCGAGCGAGTGGATTTCTGGCCACAAGCGCATTATGATCACCCGCGGATGCGCCCGCGCCCTGGACCCGTGGAGGAATCCAGATCTCTTCAGCTCAGGCGTCCCTATGGGCATAGTGACGCGGCGCGTGGAGGTCCTGACGGACGCTTCGTCCACCGGATGGGGAGCCGTCTGCTTGGGAAAGCCCGCCTCGGGTCGGTGGTTAGGGAAGCAGATGGAGTGGCACATAAATCGTTTGGAACTAGAAGCGGTCTCTCTAGCTCTAAAAGCCTTCCGGTCTCGGCTGAAGCATCAGCATGTGTTGATTCGGACCGACAACACTTCTGTGGTCTCGTACATAAATCGCCAAGGCGGGGTACATTCCAGAGCCCTTTTCAGGCAGGCGGAATCCCTTCTGCTGTGGGCGGACCGATTTTTCCTCTCGCTGAGAGCGGCGCACATCCCCGGCGTTCTGAATCGCGGGGCGGATATGCTCTCGAGAAGCGGGATTCCCCAAGCGGAGTGGAGGCTTCACCCCGGGACGGTTCAGCTGATATGGAATCGTTTCGGCAGAGCGGAGGTCGACCTCTTTGCGACGAGCGAGAATGCGCATTGTCAGATGTTCTTCTCGCTGTCTCGTTCCCCCCGGGAGGTAAACGCGCTGACCGCGCGATGGCCGAAAGTCCGCCTCTATGCTTTTCCACCGGTGAAAATTTTGCCCATGGTGTTGTGCAAAATCAGGGAGGAGAAGGCGGCGGTCACTCTGGTAGCCCCGAACTGGCCGAATCAGCCCTGGTTTGCGGATCTGGTAGAGTTACTGGCAGGACAGCCATGGGAGATTCCGCTCAGGAAGGACCTTCTGTCTCAGGCGAGCGGAACGATCTGGCATCCCAACCCCGGGCTGTGGAACCTCCATGTGTGGCCGCTGCAGGGTCGCTGAGCGGGCGGGACACGCTGCACGCGCGTGTTTTGAATACCATCGCGGAGGCGCGAGCTCCGTCCACCAGGCGCCTGTATGCTTTGAAGTGGGGTGTGTTCTCGAAATGGTGTCAGAATGTCGGTATAGACCCAGCGAACTGCTCTGTGTCGGTTATTCTACGCTTCCTTCAGTACAGGATGGACGAAGGGAGCCTACCATCCACTCTGAAGGTATATGTAGCCGCTATTGCCGCGTTTCACCCCCCTGTTGACGGGCAGTCTATCGGCAGACATGCGTCGGGGACACGGTTCCTCAAGGGAGCTAGGAGATTATGCCCTGCACGGCCGCCTTCGGTGCCGCCGTGGGATTTAACGTTGGTCTTGGACGCTTTGTCGCGACCGCCTTTCGAGATCTTAGCTTCGATTGCCATTAAGGAGCTATCGGTTAAGACGGCACTGCTTCTCGCTCTCGCCTCGGCGAAGCGGGTTGGGGATTTACAGGCTTTCTCGGTAAGTGAAGATTGTATTCGCTTTGGACCGGGAAACTGCAATGTAATTCTCAGACCGAGGCCGGGTCGCTCAATACCCCGTTCAGAGCGCAGATTGTTTCTCTGCCTGCCCTGTCCACTGAGCCATCAACCTCTCAGGATTCGGTTGCTCAGAGTACTATTTGCCCAGTCAGAGCGCTCAGGGAATACATTTCTCGCTCGGCAGCTTTTCGACAATCGGACCAGCTGTTTGTGTGCTTTGGTGGGTGCAACAAGGGACGGGGTGTCTCTAAACAGAGGCTTGCTCACTGGATTGTGGACGCTATTGTTTTGGCTTATGATTGCCTGGGGCAGGAATGCCCCCTTAACGTCAAGGCCCATTCGACTAGAGCGATTGCCTCTTCGTGGGCTTGGACTAAAGGTATGTCTATTCAGGATTTATGTCTTGCGGCTAGCTGGTCTTCTCAGAACACGTTTGCCAGGTTTTACAAGTTGGATTTGCCCTCTGTAGCGTCTCGAGTGCTTTCGGTGAGTTGATTGCACACACAGCACTGGATAGAGCTGCTCTGCGCTTTGCTTATGAGTTGTTCTGTGTGCTATTTGTGTATTTGTACTGTTGTCACCGCTATGCGTTGACCTTCTCTTACTGTGGTTATTGCCCTGTTTCTCGACAGTGCAAACTTCCCCGTATTTATACTGCTCGGGATATGCAAATTCTGGCAGTGTTTGTGAGCTTGTGATTGGTCCCCTCGGGCCAATCAGAGGTTAGAGGTTCGCTATTGGTCAATCTCGGCCTATCAGACGCTTGCATACTGGGGAAGGGCGGTTTTGGTATTGGGTCTGTTGTCAGTGGTTGTTTGCTGCCACGGCGGAATTCTATACAGTTCCCATATACGACATGCGTAATGTCGAGTTCCGTAGCCTTGATAGGGAACGTCTCCGGTTACTTTCGTAACCTCGGTTCCCTGAAAGGCAAGGAACGAGACATTACGCTCGCCGCCGTGTTCGCTATTGATTTAGCGTTTTTTGTTCGATTCTGAAGGGAATTGACGCTGCATTTGCTTTATACTGCTATGAAGTTCAGTATTTGCATATTTGCGTCAATTGGCCAGCTCTGCTGGCGTTAGCCTATAAGATTTCAGCGGAAGTGAAGGATGAGAGGAGTTCCCATATACAACATCCGTAATGTCTCGTTCCTTGCCTTTCAGGGAACCGAGGTTACGAAAGTAACCGGAGACATTTTATTCTATGACATAAAATACATCAGTTTTACCCACTCGTGTTTTTTTAAGCTGTCAGGAGTCTTGAAAAGGGCGGTTGCTACACTGCAAAAACAAACCTATAGAATCTACCCAATAAAATTGAGGTAACAATTTGCACTCACCTTGTTTGGGTAGATTTCATCCCATATTTGTGAATACATACATTTAATGGCTATGACATAAACAAAATTATGTAAAGTCTACCTAATATGTCTCAATACATTACACAGCTAATTACTGAGTAATAATTACTCTATTGTTAGCAGGCAAAAGTCCATCTACTTAATTTTTATTAATAATAAGTCAATAGAAATAATTAAAAATGACTTATTCCGAGATGGTTAAATTTACCTAAAAAGGGCCAGACAGGATATCTCACCTATTACTTTTATATTGATCAAAAAACAAACATTTCAAACTAACAAAAGAACTACAAAAGAGCCCTTATTCATTTGACTCACATTACATACAATAAAACTTTATAAACTTAAAACAAATTAATGTAGGTAAAAAATAACCACATTCAACATTCAATTTTAAGCAACATACAACTTCATATCACTCACGTGCTAACACTTTACGAGGTTTCTTAGTTAACATTAGTTAAATGGTTAGTTCACACAAAAATTTAAATTCTATCATAATTTAGGCTACTCACCCTCATCTTGTTCCAAACCCGTAATACTTACGTTCACAAATGAAGATTTTTGATGAAATCAGAGATTTCTGTCCCTCCATTTGCAGTGGACACAACTATTGTACAACTTTGAAGCTCGTAAAACTAATCCTTATGAATTAGGCGGTTTAGCGCTGTAGTATTACAAATTTATTAAATGTTTAATTTAGGTTCAAATACAATAGTATCTATATATAACTGAGAAAGTTTAGTAGACTGAATTCAGCTGAGATTCCTGCCAGTCCTGTTTCTCTCTATTGTAAGTTAAATGAGTTTAATGGCTCTCTGAGCCCCTTAATCGGTAGGATTAAGTCAAGCATTTCAGGTGTCTGACCTTAGCTTTTGTCTCTATGATAATGTGAAGGTTTACAATCAAAGGACTCAAACCTGAAGACTCGAAAAAAATGAACTAATCATTTCTCTTTAGGCACTGACAGCATAGCCTACTTGGGACTGACAGGAAGAACGAAAGACTCGGACCCGTCCCGAACCCGAAGACTCAGAGATGAACTAATCATTTCTGTTTCCAGTACAGATTCAGAACCCATGTGTTGCGCAATGCGCATGCGCGGTTAACACAAAATGAATGAATCACTCTCTGAAACAACTCGGTAGTCCCGAGTCATATTAAAGATTCGTTGAAAATGAACGAATCGTTCATGAACGACACATCACTAATGTGAATAAAAGCCTAGATTTTATGTTTATCATATAAAGTGATCGTCTCTCTTCAGAAAATTTGAACTAAACCGCCTAAATCATATGGATTCGTTTTACAATCTCTTCATGAACTTTTTGAAGAACTACAATGGGGTTGTAGACTGTCAATGGAGGGAGAGAAATCTCTTAGATTTCATTAAAAATATCTTTATTTGTGTTCTGAAGATAAAAGAAGGTCTTACAGGTTTGAAACGTCATGAAGGGGAGGAATTAATGACAGAACTTTCATGTTTGGGTGAACTATCACTTTAACTACTTTAGTTAACATGAACAAAGGATGAACAACACTTCTACAGCATTTATTAATCTTAGTTCATGTTACTTTCAGCATTTGTCAATAAATTATTATAATAAAAAGTTGTATTTTTTAACATAAGTTAATGCACTGTGAACTAATATGAACATTGAACTACTGTAGATTAGTAAATATTAATAAATACTGTATTGCTCATTAATTGTCCATGTTAGTTAATGCATTAACTCATGTTAACAAATGAAACCTTATTGTAAAGTTTTACCACTTACATTATAAAACTTCAACACTTCCCATTCAAAATAAACACCTTCATGGGATGAAACAGTCTGTGGCTGAACTTATCATTTTCTTCTTGCACGGTCTTCAAATGTTTTCATAAAGATCTTCCTGTGGAAGAATTATTTTGATTATAAATTTAATCAATTTAAATCACTGTAAGCTTGCTTAAAAAACAACAACACTGCTATTGCATGACGTATAATTACATCTGCATGATGCAAAATTAAAAGAGGAGAGCACAGTTAAAGCTAGGTGATATGCTAGCATAATATATGAACAATTTTGTGTACATTAAATATTTGTAAAGGAGGATATGCATACCGAATTAAGCACACCATGAACCCATGCATACAAACATGCCCAAATTGCCCAAATATATGATCATAACTATATTAAGTAATTTGTAAAATAATACCTATTATTAACACCAAACCGTTTTTGACATACGTTAACTGAAAGAACCCAACAGAAAGGAACAATAATTAGCCTATCATATATCTCCATAAATAACAACAATAATAAAAGTACTTTATGATTTGATCCCTTCTTACACAGAGATCATCATATAAATGCAAGAAAACCTTCAAATTAATTATCCAGCAAACCACATTAACAGTTTTACTGCTATTATTATTTTATCTGCCTTGATCACCTAACGTTACCCTGTCCTTAGGATGTCAACGATATCTGTCATACACACAGACCCAATGCGCGCTGCTGCTCTCTGTTCACTAATTTCAGCCTTATAACATAACACTAATGTACTAACCTTATGTAGATAACACACTAATGGCATATGGCTAATATTTTACTCATGAATGTAGATTTTTGCTCGCATTTGCACTACATGTGTATAAGACCCTGTAACTTCGCTATCAACGTTAACCAACCTCAAATCAGTATAGGGTGTGGCGCCGAACAAGATAACAGAAGCGAGCAAAATACAAATCTTTTGGTAAATCTTACCATTAAATAAGTTAACATTTGCGTTATATCAACACGATAAACAACAACAACAACAACAACAAAAAACGTACCTGCATGGAGCTCAACACTTCGTTATCCCGCTGGAAGACGTTGAATTTGAATTCCGATTCCCGCCTGGATGTTGAAGTTGACGCATGCGCAATTTGCAACGACTGACTCATTTTTTTTAATGTTGCAGATATTACTGTTAATAAATAGGTCGTGTAGTTAGAATGTACTCATTTTATATATATTTTACTTGCTAACTAATATACTTAAGTAAAATATGAACTGATTTGCACAGGATGTATTTAACACCCTCCTGCATAATTTTTGCTATAACAGCTACAGAGGTGGTCGGGGAGATTAAACGTCATCACGCCGAAAAGGTAAGCGCTCAGTACGCTTTTACAGCCATATTATGCTCAATATTGTGCTCTTACAAACTATTCTAACTCAAAAGTTCTGGGAATTTTTTTTTAGATAAAAACTGAAAGAGTTGTCAGAAGCTTAGTAATTGTGACGTTGAAGTCCAGCGACCGTAGTGTAGCCTAGTGTAGTTCGTTTAGCCTATCTTTAGCTTTTTAGTTCTGGCGACTGCATTTAGGCTTCAAAATTCATAGAAGTTGTGTTAATGTGATAATTATCTTCATGGACAAACTGACAAAAGTATCATTAACTTTTGTTGTATCACAGAGCTTGTTTTTAGAGATAATCCAAAAGCCAATGGGAAAATCAGGTTTTTGTTGAGGGAACCAGTGTGATGCTACTTGCCGGTTGGCCTACAAAGTGATGTCATACCTCCCAATCAAGCTCAGGATGGACACATTAGTTGGAGCTGATGGCCTGGTGGTTAGTGCACTGAAGTGGGCCGACCAGGGTTCAAATCTAACTTGGGGTCCTTTGCCAGTCCCGTTCCCCTCTCTCTCTCCACCCATTGCTTTCCTGTCACTAGCCTATCCGTTAAATAAGCACAAAATGGCAGCAACAACAACAACAAAAAATGCATGAAAAAAAGGATGGACACATTCGACACATGCACACTACAACTGCACCACTGTACACTGAGAGCAGTAGTTGAACAAAGAAGAAGTAAAGGTTTGTGTTTGGCTGCTGCTTGACGTTCAGTGAATTTCGCTGCAATAGGAAATTGTGATTTGGGGTTCTTACACATTATGTTGCATCAAAGAGAAAATTACAATTGACATTATAAAACAAACATAGCCTACATTAAAAAATATATATGTTTTGCCTATTGTTCAATTTAATTAATTAAAATGAGCTAAAGTAACACAATTTAGCATTTTGCCATAACTTAATTTAATTGTGTTCAGTCCACAATATATTTTACTTAATTAATTAAATTAAATAATTAATAATTAAAACGACACAAACATTTTTTATGACATAACTGGGCTGCGTTTCCTAAAAGCATTGTAAGCCTAAGTAGCTAGATTGTAGAGCCATTGTCACTTTCATGCATTTAAGGGTTAATGGATTGATTGACTCACAAATGTGTTCATTAGCTGCAGAAAATCGTTCTTTGTGTTTAGATATCGTTCCTCTGCGTCCTTATAGTTATGTGATGTGGATTTCCAAAATCTAATTAAATCAGAACGATTAGGTTATTAAAATCTTTTGTAGTTAATGTTGTTGGTGTGCATGGACCTTTAACGTATGCTTCACAACGACAACGTTTCAGTTAAAAGGCTTAATTAAGCTTAAGAAATAAGCTACGTCTCAATGAGAAACATGGCGGAATACCACAATACTTAAGGTATTTATCAGTGATATTGCTAGACTTTTCTATTTACAGCGAAGTAAGCTAATTGCCTGCAGGAATGTGATAGCGTATAATATTTTGTATAGGCGTAATAGGCTATATATGTAACGATACATGTTGCAGTGTCTTCATAAATTAATTAAAAACAAAAAAACAAAGCACGTAGTGCACATTTCTTTGTTCTTCATTTTCTGGAACTAGAGTTTAAGAAACTTGCTCTATTTTTGTGTAATTAATTAAGAGAAAGTACACCGCCATCTTACTCCGACGAAAGTGACTTGAACGCATCCCAGATAGCACAAGTCTATTTGATCCCAGATAGCACAACCCAGATGGCACAAGTCTATTTTATGTGATGTTTACATCTGGAAGACGTATTTTTAAGAGTGTTTGCTCATCTGCTTTACGTCTATAGGACGTTTCCTGTCAGATGTCAAATAGACGTTTAGAAGATGTCAGTTTAACATGCATTCTAAATCATTACATCTTAAAGACATCTTCTAAACATCTATTTGACATCTGACAGGAAACGTCCTATAGACGTAAAGCAGATGAGCAAACACTCTTAAAAATACGTCTTCCAGATGTAAACATCACATCAAATAGACTTGTGCTATCTGGGATGCAGCATGCCGTCATAAACACGACTTCCCACCTCGAACTTCCCAGGAGGACAAAGGCATTCAAATAACTAAAAAAGTCATTAAATAATTCGCAAATTCTTTTAAGATTATAGAACATAATAAGCCTACTACTACTATAATAAGCATAGCCTATATTGAGGCTTGTTTCCGCAACTAAAATAGGCCTAATTAAAAAGATAATTACGACATTTTTTATCTCGCAATTCAAATTATTTTCCCCCTCACATTCAAAGAAGACTAACCCTTTTCTCAGAAAAAAAATCTGAATTATATTAGAGATAAAAAGTCGCAATTTCATTTTTTATTTTTTTATTCTGTGGTGGAAAGCTTAACGTTTTACTTTACTTTATTAAATAGGCTACATTTAATTCAAACATTTTATCCTATCCTATTGATCTTAAAAATGAGTTTGAGCGAGTCACACTGGTTAATCACGCCCCTCTTCAGCATTCTTCTTTTCTTTTTCTTTCTTTTTTTTTCTTTCTTTTCTTTTCTTTTTTTGGCTGAAGGCGCAGTTGAGGTCTGTGAAAAAGATCTGGCGGTCAGGAACTTCGGGATATGAACTGTACAAATTTAGCCTACTTTATTGGTTACTTCATTAAAGGGCCGTTATGCAGAATTAACATTCATGTCGTGCAGAAGCGGAGCCAGCTTTTTGGCTGCACTGGATGTCTGCATTTATTTAAAGCGGTCGATCAAGATCTCTGTCTGCCGAGGTAACGGAGGACTTCTTGCGTTATGAGGAGAACAGATAACGTGTGGAACGGGCTCGTGTAGCGCGAGAAAGCGCAAGAAAAGAGATGTATTTCTAAACAGCCTAATAGTTACAGCTTTCTAAATGCGTCTTCTTCTCGAGCAGCCAAGAACAATGAGCAGTGGCTCTAGCAACTTTTTGCTAGTTCCTATACCGGAGTACCCTGTAATAGACTGCGTGCCTAACAAAAACGTCAAAATAGCTGTTCTTGGGGCAAGCAATGTCGGAAAAACAGGTAAATGTATCAAATGATGTGGCTTTTAACTAAGATTTATCCTATATTTAAAACAGTTTTTGTTATTTATTCTATCATGCATATCCTATCATATTTTTATTTCATAGGAACTCATTCTAAAATGATTCGTTGATTTAATGTTTATGCATTCATTCTGTTTAAAGTCATTAATAAAGTCTGAATGGTATTTCTAATCCTGGAAAATTATGATTATATGTTTTCGATTATAACACCAGGGTGCGACATACACTGACTTGTGCAGGAGCTAGATATGTGACATTATTATGCTTACTTGTAATGCTGATGCAAAAGCTTACATTTGGTTTCTATTTTCAGCTCTGATTGTAAGATTTCTTACTAAGAGATTCATTGGAGACTATGAAGCCAACACAGGTAATTATTATAATGAAACAAAGCTTAAAATCCTATACTGAACTATAAAAATGCCATCATATTTTACTCGTCACAATCATTTCTGCAATTTGCACTCGATTTTATAAGTTTTCAGACTTTCAGCATGTGTTTCTTCATCAGTAGCCTAATTTAAACTTAATTAAAATGGCTGAAAAGTGTCATTAACTAGCCTACTCAGAGCTTTAAGCAAATATTTATGCAAATACACATAAGTTTATCATTTTACTTTTTTTTTTCTTCAACATTTATAGGAGCCTTGTATTCAAGGAAGATTAATTTGGATGGGGAGCAAGTTTCTTTACAAGTTCAGGACACTCCATGTGTCTCATTGCAGGTACCTTCAAATCACACTATCAATGCTTTCTTCCATCTTTAAGCTAAACCTCCATCAAAAGTAGTGTGCCCATGCTGTATTATCACAGTCATTTAGATCACTCAGTCATTACCTATGGGATTCCTGCATGCTTGAGATGAACTGTGGGGAATATTAGTTCAAACATTTGGCCTGTAAACAAAGTATGCAGTGCAGAGGAGATAAAAAGGGTGTGTTCAGCCATAAGCTCATTAGTCTGACTCATGTGTATTAAAGAGCTCTCTTCAACTGAATGAATCTGATCCTGGCTCAAGCACAGTGTATTTATAGGTGTTATGATGATTGAGAATTTACTTCTTATAGCTGTCATATTACAACTAAATCATTGGTAGTCAGTTCCATTATTAGTGAAAAATATGAAACATTATAATTGCAGGAATCAGTAAAATAATATCATAGTTATTTTAATTGCTCAATTGAATAAATAAATGAAGAATGTTTTACTACCGTTTTCTTTACATTAAAATGATCAGTTAATTTCCATTTTTTTATGTTTTTGAAAGAAGCCTTTTACCCTCTCCAGCATGGCTGTATTTTTTTGTATATATAATGTGTACATTATATATATACACTACCGTTCAAAAGTTTGGGGTCAATTTGTTTTTTTTTTGTTTTTTTTAAAGAAATTAATACTTTTCTTCAGAAAGGACGCATGAAATTGATATAAAGTGACAGTAAAGACATTTATAATAATGCAAAATATTTATTTTTTAATGAAATGCTTTTCTCTTGAAC
Source organism: Meda fulgida (assembly GCA_030578275.1). NCBI lineage: Eukaryota > Metazoa > Chordata > Actinopteri > Cypriniformes > Leuciscidae > Meda > Meda fulgida. The sequence continues at coordinate 20,489,259 of CM060622.1, read as the reverse complement.
TTTCAAAGAATCCGGAAAAAAATGAATCACTGTTTGCAAAAAAATATGAAGCAGCACAACTGTTGTCAACTGTGATAATAATCATAAATGTTTCTTGAGCATCAAATAATCATATTAGAGTGATTTCTGAAGGATCATGTGACACTGAAGACTGGAGTAATGATGCTGAAAATTCAGCTTTGATCACAGGAATAAATTACATTTTAAAATATATTCACATAGAAAACAGCTGTTTTACATTGAAATAATATTTAACAATATTACTGGGTTTGTTTTGTATTTTTAATCAAATAAATCCAGCCTTGGTGAGCAGAAGAGACTTCTTTTAAAAACATAAAAAATCTTACCGACCCCAAACTTTTGAACGGTAGTGTATATAATTGGAATAAAAACAACAGTTTTCTCAATTCCAGGATGATGCAGAGGGTCTTTACTGTCAGGAGCAGATCAACCGCTCCATTTACTGGGCAGATGGTTATGTGCTGGTCTTCTCCATCACTGACCTCAACAGCTACCGTACCATCCAGCCTCTCTACCAACACGTGCGCCGAATCCATCCCAGCGGCAACATCCCCGTCATCATCGTGGGAAACAAGAGCGACCTGCTGCGTGCCCGGCAGGTCCCGGATCAGGAGGGTAAGGCGCTAGCTGATGAATTGGGAGGGCCCTACTTTGAGGCTTCGGCCAGGGAGAACCATGAGAGCGTCCAGGCTGCTTTTCTGCACCTATGTCAGGAGATGAGCCGAGCACTGGGAGGAGGAAATGGGGAGAAGAGAAAAGGTGGACTACACCTTGCCAGGCCAAAGAGCCCGAACATGCAAGAGTTGAAGAGAAGGTTCAGACAAGTGCTGTCATCCAAGGTCAAGTCAGCTACGGCACTATGATGATTGACAAATGTGACCGCGGAGGATTTAGAAAGTGTTGACAACATACGGTTGCTTGAGTGATTGTGAAACACAAGGCAAAACAATGAAACTTGTCAGTTGTTTTTGCAAGTAGATGAGTGGTGATATCACTGCTCTCTGGGTGAACTGTAACATGGGACTCCCGGCACTGAACTTTAAATCTAATGGTTTCAAGGTCATAAAGTATTTTTTTGTTTATTTGTTTTAGCTGCTATCATGCAAATGTTTCCTGGTTTTCCAGGATTATAATGACTTTCTCAAATTAAATTCTTTAATAATGATTTTCCTGTATTATAAATGGATTTCCTTAATCTCTTTTAATGTGAAGCACACACGGATAAACTGATTCTTTTTGACCAAGGCCAATTATTATACTGAAAGTAGCAAAATAAAACAAACATACCGAAGGGCCGTTTATTGGACACGTAAAATGATCACAGTCGATTCCTAAGATTCTCATGTGACTGCGGGCAGTTTTGCAAAATGCTATTCTAGGATTATCCCAACTTTTCCTGACCTTTAAGTAAAATTATAACTTTAATATTGTTCTTTATAATTGTGGGAGGAAGAGGTTGTTGACTGCTGGTTCCCATGACCTTTGACCTACTTACACTGTCAGGGATTTGATTTTAGGCCTACTGTGGAGGTTCATAGTGGGGATCTTTGGCTTGCTTCTTCCAGATGTCCCATTCGCCCACTCGAATATACGTTTATTTATCTTTCAGCACAGATGAAGTACCATTCCTCTGATGCAGATTCCTACACTGAACTATTGCATCTACTGAGTCATTGACCTCTAACCTTTCACCTCTGATATTTTCTTCTTTTCACCCAATTGCCTAATGAAAAGCAGATTCAGAATGTGACCAGCCTTCCATATTCTCAGAAAGTGAGAGTATGTCCATTTCACTATACTTAGACAAAGTAAAAGACTAGTAAAATATACTGTATATGCTTTGGTGATTTAAATTCTTTCTCAACACGCTTTTGCTCTCTCTATCTTCCTCTTTCTTTTACACCAAATACTTTTTTTGTGTCACCATTCCATTTCAACTGAAATTTTATCATATCATTACAATCTAGAGAACTCAACTTTTTGGTTGATCGCCAGAAGTCTCCTAAACCATTACAAGATTTTGAATAAGCATTAGGTTTTTTGACTCCCTTGTCACTTATAAATGTGCAAATGTAATTCAGCTGTGGTATATCCCTGAGGACTAAATGTCTCACAATTATAGTAATTTCAAAAGTATTTCTGATCAAGAAAGGTTTTAAAAGAACTTTAATATGCTCTTATATATATATATATATATTTTAGTGACATTCAGGGGCCATTCAGAAAGTGTTTTTCCATTCCACAGCACTACTTATTTTTTAATGCAAACACACTATAGAGTAGACGCACATCACCATTGCACATACAAGTTCTTGAATGTAATGCAATGTTAAACAGCATATTTCATGAGCTATTTTTTCAAATACACAACAGAGTAAAGTTATATGTTATATCTTCAATGCACAAAGAAATAAGTAAGATCTTGTATGCAAATGTAACAGCACATTATGTGATATCGGTTCAACGCACAACTGAATAAGTCAGGTCTTGTATTCAATGCATTTAAAAAGCACTTGTGTTATATATTTAATGAACAATGGAAGTTAGTTCTTGTATGTATATGCAATCTAAACGAAAAAGAGATACATTTTTATGTGTTAATAAATCAATAAGTCAGTGGAATGCAATGCGAAAGCACATATTATGTGTTGTCTTCAATACAAGACGTAATGAGTCACTTGTATGCAATGCAGTTGGCTACAACAGCACCTGTTATGTGTTCTCTTTTGCAACGTCTCGTGCGTGACACGGGAAGGAAAACGAAATTCAACCTTAAAAATGCGTCTCTCGACCTTGCGTTTTCGGTCGTTCCACTGATCTGGGTTGCATTTTTGCTGTTAAAAATTAGCGCACTTGTTAAATACGTCCATCAAGCGCATGGACGCAAACAATGGAATAGTAGCGTGGTGGAATGGAAAAAACAACGTTAGTGTTAGACACCATTCAGACAGAGTGTGTTTTTCCATTCCAATGCACTTTTCCATTGTTTTTCTATGTAAACACATACGGACGTGTATAACTATTGTGCTCGCGTCTTGCCTCATGCTAAAAATGTGGTGCTCAAGTTAAAATCAGTTCAACTTTAAAAAAAAAAAAAACCGCACTTCACGACCTTGCATTTGCCCCCATTCCGAATGGAAAACGCAAGGTCTCGAGGTGAGTTTTTTAAAAAGTTGAACTGATTTTAACTTGAGTGTTGTGTTTTTAGATCGCCGCGTCTTGCACAAGATACTTCAAAATAAGCTAAACGTCCATCAAGCGCGTTTACATCGAAAAACAATGGAAAAGCGGAATGGAATAGCACAGTGGAATGGAAAAACGTGTTCTGCCTGAATGGCCCAAAATGGAAATAGTTCAATTTTGGGCCTACTTGATAAAACAACACACAGACCTATTTTAGCCTGTCATTGTTGACAGCAAAAATAAACATAAACATGCCAAATGTAGTCTGTTCCTCTAAAAACATTTTCTCATCAGAAACCCATCTAACAAAAATGTTCTGAGAACATTTAGCTAATGTTCCCATTAAATTCCCATTAAATTATTTCAGAATGTTCTCAGAATATATCCAAAAATAGTAAGTTTTTTTTTTTTTTGGTCAAATTAATGTAAATAAAAACATTAAGGGAATGTTATTTGGGAATGTAGCCTACACCTTTATCCTACTGACTTCCATTTAATGGTATGTGAATGAGAGAGACCAGAAACACAAACTCATGCAAAGAAATTTCTCTGGAATATTTGATTCTGACACTGTCAGTGTTTGGAAATGGCAACCCCGGTACGTAGTTTTCACTGAACTTGTTTGGGGGGCGGAAATCTGGCAACGTGAACAGATGTAAAGCCCACGTTCTATCACTTGAACTGTAAGTAAATAAAACTGTATAAAGTATCACATTTGAAAAACAAAAGTACAGCCAACACACAAGTTCATCCATCAAATGTGTGCGAACGCAAGAGTATTGAGGACTGAAATACAAGACTGACAGACGTATTCTGTTGCTGTGTGAACTATTCGGCTTATCGACTAAATCTGGCCCTACAATGTCTCTCATACCACTATGCGGACTTGCTCTCTTATTTGTTTCATATCAGCTCAACTATAGCACCATCTTGGGGGGTGGGGGGCTAATTGTTAGAGAGTCAGACTGGTAAACCCGAAGGTTGCGGGGTTCGATTCTCAATACTGGGAGGAAATGACCCCCAATCGCTCCCCGGGCGCCGCAGTGAATGGCTGCCCAGGGTTCCGTGTGTGTGTGTGTGTGTATTTTATAGTGTAAATTTTAAGATAATATACATTTAGAATGATAAAATATTTAAACTAAAATCAATATTTTGCACATATTTATTTGGTAAGTAGCTGTGTAATAAACTTACCAGTGCTGCACATTCATGCATGAGTGGAGTAAAAAAAACTTTAGTGTGAGTAAAGGTTTTGTGAGTGTGTAAGAGTCACTCTATTTTAATGCCTGTAATCTGGCCTGACCTTAACATTTAAGTACAATTATAAAAATCTGAGGCATCAGATGGATTAGACTAATCCTTAATCAGTGGCGCCTCTACTCTAGTTTGCATAAAACAGATTTAATAAACCATCTCTCTGACATTACAATTATAAATGGCTTCCTGCTATATGGTCTGCTAAACTGAGAAAGATAGGAGACATATTTTGCCCTCTGACTCATGAAGACTGGAGTATATATTGATGTTTGTCCAAATTACGGCACATTTGGGAAAGCTGGTCAAAGAAGTTTGAATTCTCAGCAGAATATTATTAGAGGAGAAACAGCTGTGATGTGAAATGGTTAGAGACTTTTTCTCCATCTGAGCTCATTACGTTATCACAGTCACAGGAAGCATGACCAAGACAATTCCCAAAAGAGAACCGGGGGTGGAAGACAGAAAGAGAAAAGAAGGGAAGGGAAGGCAGCAAGTCAGGAAGTTAGAGGGACAGAAAGGAGAGATATTAATGAGATATAAAATGAGAAGGATAAGTCAATAAGGAAAGATGTTTAACAGTAAAAGGCTGGGACATAATGCATCTTGCTAACGTTCCCATTAAGTTATGAAAACGTGAGTTCTCTAAATGTTCAAAACGTAATTTTTTTTCTGTTATGTGAAGATTAAGGGAGTGTTCCATTTGATCATTTTCCAAACATTATATGTTCTGAAACATTTAAAAAAAATATTAGATTAAATATTCAGTTTGGAAGGAAGACCAGTGGTGTTGTGATTTATAATCTGTGTGCATGTGCTAACTACTTGAGAGATTGAAAGATTCACCCTATTAATGTTTGATTTAGTCGCTGAAAAATCTCTCTAAACTCTAAACTTCCTGTTCACCATGTAACTGTTTCTCTCCTGTTACGTTTATGTCATGGCTTTTTCTTGATGGTCTACAAAATGTCCAGCTCACAACAGAGGTGAAAATGCAAACTCAAGATTCAGTCATGTTTCAGTTCAGTGATGGGGAGTCCGCAGAAGCTATTTAGGACGCACCTGGTCAAATAAAATGGCCTTGTATATATTACTGTATATACCATCATGCAGAGCGGTCCTCATCAGCCCTAATGGCTCCCTAGATAAGGCTGTCCATACCATTACAGATCACCCACCATGTTTAACAACTGTCTACAGACAAGGTGTCCTTTTTCAAACATGAGCCATCTGGATTTAGATCACATTACGTTTTCCTATTGCTCAAGGGGCCAGATTTTGTTCAGTTTATATAAGGGTTATGCTTCATTGCATGTTACATTGCATAATTTTCTCCAAATATCAGCCTAGCAGTCCTGTGGAATTTTAAGCAGAGTTCGTAGGTCAGATACTTGCATTTTTTTGTCTATTGTTGTATTTAGCAGCTATATCCTTTGATGCAGTACCATCTTGATCATGCAACTCATGTCTCAATTTGGTCAGTCAAATTGAGTCACACCGTTCGCAGATCATTGCTTTAACCTTACAATTATTTAATCTAGTCGCTCAAAACTAGAATACTTTGTATAGAACACAAAGGGTATTTTATCAGACACTCCTATATACGCCGAAGTGTCCTTTATGCATTTAGGGGGGTTCATGTATCATGTAGCTTGAGGTTCGTCGTAGCAGATTCAATCAGTTGTAGTTATTTACTTGTGTTTGTGCTAGGAAAATATACAAGACATTTGTGAGGACATTTTCTACAAGTGTGCAACTGTCATTGGATGAATTCACATACTGATTTGCGGATGAGCAACATTTCTCCGTGACTTCATATTTTGTGATGCAGGTGTGTAAGTGATTTGTAGAATAGGATTTTTGCACCTGCAGTGAAGAATTTGAGAAGGTGTAACTGTTGTGTTGTGTTTGTGGAAGATAAAAAAAAGTCTACAAGTTTGCAACTCTTAAAAGATGTCTCTCTGTGACAAATTTACTGATACGCATGTGTGGCTATTCTCTACAACTACAAATTCCACTGTCACAGGCATTCAGTTGTTTTGCACCAAAAATACCTTCATAGGGCAATGCTTTAGAGTCGTCTGCTGGTAAAGACAACAACAACAAAGATTCATAGCAAATCAGTGAACCCCATCTGTTTTGCCTCTAAACTATATGTGGCATCCAAGTATTATGAACCTCATCATAACTATTCTAGAATCTGGAAGTTAGGAATGATTTAGAGAGTTTTCCATTCCATATTAATCAGTGGTAAAACTGATTTATTGGTTTTATTTGCTATTCTAGAAGGCATGATCTAAAAAAAAAAAAAAAGAAGAAGAAAAAAAAGAATAGTCCAAATCAAAAATATCTTGAATTTGAACTAAGTAGATCTAAATGCCACATCAAGACCAACAAATTCTCTTGTCTGTCACCAGAGGTCATGCTTTCCCCAATATTATTAATCATGTTCATCACGACTGGCTCAAATGGAAGCTCATCTGTCTGAAGGTTTGGGTGGCAGCGAGGGAATGTTGTGAGACAGATCTGCCAAAGCAGTCTTTCCATATTCCATAGCACAACATCTGACATGTGTGTGACTCATTTCTCGTTGCCTTTCCCCTATGTCCTCTTGACGACCGCAGCAGGCTACTAGGTCACGTCATGGTGAGTGAATTATGAGAATTATGGATGAGAACAAAATCTGCTTTGATTGTGAGCAGATAAAACATAGAAAATGGCACATGGGACGTTTTTAAGACAAGTCTTTACTAAAACATTCTGATTGGTCCAGGATATCATCTCGGTCACTCACTGCATGCATAAGAAAGCAATTATCTGGAAAGGGAAAGTAGGCTATTTGTTTAGGATTGCAGAGACATTTGGAGCAGATAATGAAAGTGAACGGCAAAGAGCAGTATTGTCACTTTTGTTGCTAAAACTTGGCAAACTTTGCCAAAATTAAATGTCGATAACAGAGCAGACAGCACTAATCTCACATAGCTCTAGGTCACAATAATATCCGTCAGGAAGATACAACAGTGAAAACATACTCATTGGATTATACTGCCCCCTTTAGTATGTGTGGGTACGGCAGCTATATCTTCTTGGCTGCATCCGAAATAGCATACTTCCCTACTATATAGGCGAAAAACTGCATGTCACAGAAGTAAATCATGTCAAGAAATGTCAAGAAAAGTATGTCCGAATTCACAAAAGAGTAGGCAAAAAGTACCCGACTGACCTACTTTTTCTGGTGCGATTCTGAAGTGCATACTTTACCATGAGGCCACGGGAGATGATTTATGAAAGGTAGTGAAGCGACACAACGGACGCTGGTGGGTCACATCATGATAATGACGAATGTAGCCTACTACGTCCAGATTGCATTCATGCTACACAATAGGCTACTAGAACATACTTTTTTTTAGAGGCTTTTAGAAATTACTTATTCCAAATAAGTAGGCTTCCTAATAAAGACAGTATGCAATTTCATATGCAGCCTTTCTCCTTTGCCGGTGTCCTCCTGACATTTCATCCTATTCCTACCATAGACCATAACAAAATAATTCCTACCTGTCAAATTGTACTACCAGGGCTTACTGGTAATTACAGGGCGCACATCAATATTTCATATTTATTTAAAAAATATTTGCATTGTTTTAAGAGTAGGTTTAGGGAGGTATGGATGTTAATAAAGCCTCAAACCTCATAAATATGGTAGCACAGCCTGTAGGTAGCATTTTTCATTGTCGAATGGTGCTACCTACTGTTTTAATGGGAGGTTGCCAAATCTGACAAGGTAGGAAAAGTCGATAGAACACCTGCAATTACACAAGGATAATGAAGTTATATTGCATTTTTCTAAATCTATCCTATTCATTATATCGACACTTTGTGTGATAATAATATGTATTTTTAGCAACAATTACCAGCAACTGCTATATTTGGAAGAGCATGCACAAACCTACAATGTGTCCATCACACAGGCTGAAAATTGGATTGATATAATCTTCAGGTCGTTTACTGAGGTCAGCAGTGGCATGGTACACAGCAGAAGAGAAGATTATAACTGTAACTCAGTTCTGGATAGGCCGTGATGATCGTACTTGCTGCCCATATTTGGATTTATTTCTTGCCAGATTTGCAAATAACAAGAAATAATTGATCACACTGATTTTTGCATATGGTTATAGTGTTTCCATCGAGAGGACTTGCAACGAGTTATGGAAATGAGCAATCAGACATCACTTTGCCAGTTAGAGTCGGTAAGTCAAATCCAGTCGTTAGTTAATTAGTTAAGCGATTGATAATGCTAGACTGTGGTTTTTAACACTGACAACAAAAACACAAAAATGAATTTATGTACATTAGGTACATATACGTTTAAAAAGGGTTGCAAATCTAGATAATGAATGTCATTGGTTGTTGTTAGTACTACTGTCAGCTTTTTTTTATTTTTTCACAATTAAATTGGTTTACTTGTTCATTTCTGTATTTCAGCTGTGATGGTCACAGTAAACTCAAGTAGCAGCACAGACATGCTTGGATAATCACATTTAAAGTCTTGTAAGTTTCATTTGGACTCTGTTTTGATTAAGATACCCAGTATAATGTAGGACATACAGTAATAGTTGTATTTTTGGGTGAACATGATAATAGTAATGTTTTATTTTGATAATGCTGAGGTGACCAGCATTACTGAATTATACTGTACTCTTTAACAGGATTTCAGCAATCCTCTCCCTTCAAATCCTACACCATTAATAACCAGCACAAATGTATAGATTTAATCTTATGCACTCTTTCATTAATGTATTTTTGCTGTTCTGAAATCATTTTTACCACATACAATGCTAATTACTGCATATCATTTTCATTTGCAAACAGATTTATCAATTCTATCAGTTTACCTGTTTATTTTTCTTAGTTTGCTGTTGCTGATGGAATGATTGACATATTGGGCATTTCTCATGTGACAGTGAAGGAGCTCCACTGTGTACCAACCCACCAGCTGCGTGGCTGACCTGTTACTTTGCAATGCAACGGTCAACCAGTGCCTTTCACAGCTTACTTCCAGCATTGGCCACCAGAGGACTCCAGACCCCTGACCAAAGCCCCCATTTCTCTAATAATCATAAACGTACCTATTTATATTTCTGGCTACTGTGGTCCACTATAAGCCTTCTGTGCCTCTTCCCTGCCACCTCTGCTGCCACTGTAAGGGTTGGGGTGGTGGGGCCTTGGTCATGTGACCCCCTCTTCACCAAAGCCCAGCCCGGCGTGGCTGCGCGGTTAGCTGTGGAGCACATCAACAAGGACCCCTTCCTCTCACAGGGCATCACGTTCGATTATGTCATCCTGGAGGAGGACTGTGAGACATCTCAGTCTTTTGCCCGTTTTCTTGGTTACTATAAACGGGCATCTGGGTTTATAGGTCCAGTTAACCCAGGCTACTGTGAAGCTGCCTCTCTCTTAGGAAAGAGTTGGAATAAGGCAGTGCTTTCCTGGTCTTGTATTGGAAATGAGCTGGATGACGCCCGCAGTCACCCTACGTTCGCCCGAATCATGCCGCTCCCCTCCCTTGTGCTGCTGAGATTCATGCGCCACTTTAGTTGGGCACATGTTGGCATCATTTCATCAGCTGAGGATGTCTGGGTGGAGGCGGGTTTAAGGCTGGCCAATGCCCTGCGTGGTCATGGAATGCCTGTTGGCATTGTGGCATCTGTTCGTAATGACCACACCAGCGTGCGTAATACCCTGGTCAAGGTCAAGAAAGTGGCGGAGCTCCGTTGTGAGTTTAAAACACTGCTAATGTCAGATGATATTATGTACTGATAATGTTTCTGCTCTCATGTTAAACTGTAACATTTACTATTGTTTTGGACACACTAGTTCCATGTTATTCCGTTATTTACTCTCCAAATGAGTTTACTTCAAAACTTTGCTTTAATACTGATACTTTCTCCGTATTTACACTACTTTTCAAAAGGTAAGTCGGTACGATTTTTTTTAATGTGTTTGAAAGAAGTCTCTTATGCTCACCAAGCATAAGAGACCATTTATTTGATCAGAAATACAGTAAAAACATTAATACTGTGAAACATTGTAATAAAAAATTTTCTCTATTTTTACATATTTTAAAATGTAATATATTCCAGTAATGGTAAAGCTGAATTTTCAGCATCATTACTTCAGTCTTCAGTGTCACATTATCCTTCAGAAATCATTCCAATATGCTGATATCAGGATTCTTTGATGAATTGAAAGTTCAAAAGAACAACATTTTATACATTTGAAATAGAAATCTGTAACATTTATAAATGTATATAATGTCACTTTTGATCAGTTTAATGCGTTTTTGCTGAATAAAAGTATACATTTCTTTGAAAAAAAGGGAAAAAAAAGAATCTTACTGACCCCAAACTTTAGTGTAAAGTGAGGTCCAAATGTGTGAAATGCTTCTTTAATTAATTAATTAATTTAACATAAAACGTTTAACTACAAATTATATTTGAATTTGATTTAATCAATTATAGATTATAATTATAAAAAAATATATATCTTTTGTTTTGTCAGCAGTTTTACTGAAAATAAGTTCACATGAAAACTTTGCTTCTGTCTTGATTAGCATTACCCTAAACACAGTTTATCATAAAATTCTTTAGGGGAAAAACATATATTCAGTGTCATCTCAGACAGTTGGATCTCACTTTATTTAATATAATGATATAAAATAATATACAATAATATATTACAAATGATTGCTTGTTTTCCACTATGTGATTTGCTGATTTGCCACTGTTCTTTCTACCTGTCCTCTCTTCTTCTCAATGGTTTTGTTTGCAGTGGTCATCCTCGTTATGCACTCTGTGTTGATTGGTGGAGGAGCCCAGAAGATGCTATTGGAGACAGCTCATGACATGCGGATGACCGACGGCTCCTTGGTGTTTATATCTTACGACACTCTCTTTTACAGTCTGCCCTACCATCACATTACCCATCCAGCCCTGCGCTACAACAGTAAGTTGCTACGAGCCTACGATGCCGTGCTCACCATCACTATTGAGTCTCCAAAAGAACAGTCTTTCTACCAAGCTTTTGAAAAGGCCCAGGAGCAAGGAGAGCTGCCCAGGCACCTTAAACCACAGCAGGTACAAAGATGCTTTACAATGGGGCGTTAAATGGTTTCAAAACTATTCTAATAGCTAATGCAAAACCTTTACATTCTACAGGTGTCCCCATTGTTTGGCACCATCTACTCCTCCATCGTGATCATGGCTCATGCTGTGCAAAGTGTCAGGGCTTCCGGTCAATGGATGTCTGGGGGGAACATCGCCCAAAATGCCCGAAACCTGCTATTCAAGGGTGTTAGCCTACAAGCAAACTCTTCTGACTTTGGCATGCTGGATTATGTGGTGCTGGACACAGATGGCTTTTCTTGGGAGTTGAAGCCTACATATCGTATAGAGATGCAGAAAGATATGGTGCACTTTCTGGGTCGGAGGATTCATTTTCCTCATGCGGGGCCGCCGAAAACTGATTCCAGCTGCTGGTTTACACGTGGGATCATCTGCCGTGGAGGTGCGGGTGTACATGATACCATGTTCACTAACACATCGAAATGCATGCATTTTATGTCATATGTAACAATCACCTTTCGTGTTACAGGTGTGAATCTTTTCAATATAGTTTTAATCTTCCTCTCTGGTTTTCTGTTCTTCTTCTTCTCGATTGGCTGTTCTTACTGCATCAGGTAGGCCTATTCATCAACAAATTATAACCTAAATTTATCATAAAGTTTGTTATTAGAGTGTGTAGACTGCAACAGTTTCTTTACAATATTTCGAAACCTTCTCTATAGGCGTAAAATTAATAAGATCCGACTGGTGCGGGGACCGAACAAAATTTTACTGACTTTAAATGACGTCACTTTCATCAACCCCTCCCTGAGCAATAAGGTCAGTAACACACACATGTGCAAACAAACAAACATTCACATGCTCTGATAATTAATACTTTAACCCCCCAAAAAACAGAAGATGAGCATGGATGACAGCAAGGCCAGTGACACAAGAATGAGCATTTCAGAGCAAAGCCTCAAGTCTCCGTTCTCTATCCAATCGCCAGCCACCCATGAAAATTCAAATATCGTCATTTTTGAGGTAAAAGAACAACTCAATAAGTTATCCAAAATGGCAGATTTTTCTTCTTGAAATGAGTTCAAGATAGCGTGTTGATTTAACATTCTCAACTGAAATATCCCTCCCCAGTCCACATAGACCATTTATGAAAACAAAGCTGCAAATACGAGTCGACATCATTAGAAAGTGACATGGTTACGATGAAACCATGATACCATTAACCATGACCGCCCACATTTACATATCAATGTGATTTCAGTATTCAGCAGCTTGTGAACAACAGTGTGAACTACACTACCCTTTAAAAGTTTAGGGTCAGTAAAATTATTTAAAAAAATAAATGAATACTTTTTTTCAGCAAGAATGCGTTCAATTGTTTAAAAGTGACAGTAAAGGCATTTACATTGTTACAAAAGATTGATGATAATAATGCTTCTTGTGCACCAGCATATTAGAATGATTTCTGAAGGGTCATGTGACACTGAAGACTGAAGAAAAGTCAGCTTTGCCATCATAGGAATAAGTTACATTTTAGAATATATAAAAATAGAAGAAAAAAAACGTACCGACCCCAAAGTTTTGGACAGTATTATTCATGGAGATTAGTCAATCACAGAAGAGGTCATTTACATATAGAAATCTTAAAGATCAAAACAGCATTTTTTTTCTAAGGGCCAGATGAATGGTGGAAAATGGTCATGTAAAACTAGATTATGACTTCATGTTTAAGTAGACTTCATAGAAAATTTTGTGGAATACTTGTAAGTCTTCTTTAATGTATACTACTTTGAACATATACAATGTTTCTCATTTGGCAGGGTGATTGGGCATGGCTGAAACGGCTTCCGTATGGAAACTTCCGGAGCATCACTCCTAATACCAGCGATGTTTTTGAACTGGTTGGTTCTGCCACTGATTTTACATAGTCAAACTTTAGGTGTAATACTCCTTCTGTTGGTAGAACCACATTCTGTGTTCTCTGTTATTGATTATTACAAATAATCATACAATTGTTCTTTACTCCAGATGAAAGATTTGAGGCACGAGAATATTAACACTTTTCTAGGCTTCTTCCACGACTGCGGAGTCTTTGCCATAGTAACAGACTACTGTTCGCGTGGCAGCTTGGAAGATCTGTTGGTCAACGACGATGTCAAACTGGACTGGATGTTCAAGTCCTCTCTCATTCTGGACCTCATCAAGGTACTCTTACTAAGAATGTGATTTGTTGAATTTTTTCATTAAGATTGCCTTGTAAAATATATCAACATTGAAATAAAGCAAGCACACATTTATAATGTCTTCTGAATTTATACCTAAATCATGTCACAAAAAGAGACAATGAATTATAATATGAATATTTTGTATATTTATGTTTCATATATACATAATTATATGTATTTTATATATATATATATATATATATATATATATATATATATATATATATATATATATATATATATATATATACACTCTTTGTCTATTGAAATTTCTTGGAAATGTATTTTTGCAGTGTTTCGTCAGCAGAAGAATTTCTATAGAATGTCTATCCCTCACAGCCTCACTTTCATTTCCGTTGGAAATCAAAAATGGCACTACTGTGAATAAGGTCTATAACGTCTGACAGGAGAGGAAAGTTTGTTTTTCTGAGATGAGAGACTTTTATTTCGTAACAAGTTCCGAAAATAACATTAGAATAATGACACTGACATATACGCAGATACTGAATCAGGACAAGGTGTTTTTCTCAGGCACACTTTACTTTCAAGTAGAGTCAACCGCTTTCATGCACGTCTTTCAAAATAAAAGTCTTGATTCAGAAAAAAATATGTTGTTTCTTTGACTGGACACTTCATGACGCACTTTTATCTCACGATCCACCCGTTGAGAAACACTGTAAATTTTTGTTACATTAATTAATTTGCAGTTACATAACATGCATGCTTGTGTATGTTTATGACTGGCATGCAGGGTATGAAATACCTACACCATAGGAACATTTGTCATGGAAGGCTTAAATCCAGGAACTGTGTGGTTGATGGGCGTTTTGTGCTCAAAATCACAGACTATGGCTACAATGAGGTGTTGGAATCTCAAAAGTTTCCTTATGTTGAACCGCCAGCTGAAGGTAAGGTTTATCGTGAGTCTTTTCTTATTATTTCTATGCATTTTCATATTCTTTTTCTTCCACATAGCATGTTAATGTATTTGTTTTACCCCAATAGACCTGCTGTGGACCTCCCCTGAGATACTGAGAGGGTCCTACCCTGGTTTGCATGGCACACACCATGGAGATGTGTACAGTTTCTCAATCATCATGCAAGAGGTGGTTATGCGAGGGCCTCCGTTCTGTATGCTGGAGCAGTCTTGTGATGGTAAAGTCACATGACCCCACCATCTATACCAGGGTTTTTTTTTTTCTTCAATCTTTTTGATGACTCAGACACACAAATATGAATATAAAAGCTGCTGTATGTTATAATACATAAATATATTATAAATGTTTGTAATATATCTGGAAAATATTTGCTTTCAAATAATTTAACACTGTATTAATGTACAAGTTATAGTAATACTGTATCTGTACTGCAACTATTATTTGACTAAATTGCTAGATTGTTGCGTAAACAAGTTATTATAGTTATTTTACAATGTGTGAGTCTTTAATATATCTGGATATTATAGAAATCATCCAGAGGGTCCGGAAGCCTCCTCCAATATGCCGGCCCATCGTGTCTGCAGACCACGCTCCGATGGAGTGTATTCAGCTTATGAAGATTTGCTGGAACGAACTGCCAGAGAAAAGACCCACATTTGAAGAAATCTTTGACCAGGTGAACATCAGCAACACTGCCAAACCATCACCGTAAAGTCACATGATATTATTCCTATTTTCTCATAGAAATCTATAGTTCTGTAAAAAATAAATCCAGTTAAAAACCAGCAGCGCTGGTTGCCAGAAATTCAATGTATAAAAAATGCTTTGACAGTACGTCTAGTATGGCCTGTATATTTTACAACTAATCATATATTTGAAATAATGTCAATACTCTAACCTACTTGCCAGAATTTTTTTACCTTAAAAAATGTACTGATAACCACCATAGTTATTCAAGTGGTAAATTGAATCATAGTTCATCATAAGTGGTCTGTCCATAAAATACTCATACAACATCAGGGTAACACACAACTCTAAAAGAAGGCCATAAACATTAACTAAACAACATGAAATATAACACAAATCACCCTATAATGTACACGATTCATAACAAAAATGAGAAGAAACATAATTTCTTAAATAAAATGTAATCATATGTGTAATGTCACGTAGGAGCTTCTGGGAATATCCTTTTGTTTTTCACTGAAAAATTACATGGTAATTCATAGTTTATACTTCGAAAAACAAAAAAATTGACAGTATTTTACAGTAAAATTACATAGGATGCAATGTTCAACATTTTACATTTTTTATATGGTAAGTTAACTTACTGTAGCATTTTTTTGTAAAATTACAAACATTTTTACAGAGCAATTATTAAAGGTTACAAGATTAAAAACAGAGATTACTGACATAGGTCCCTGAATTAATACAATGCAATGGAGACAAATAGCAGAATGCTTTGGTAAGCTGTTGGAATCACTTTAAAGCTCAGTATTCTTATATTCTCTGCCTTTCTCTTTATCCCTCTTATCTCTGTACAGTTCAAGAATGTTAATAAAGGGAAAAAGACCAACATCATAGACTCCATGTTGCGAATGTTGGAGCAGTATTCCTCCAACCTGGAGGAGTTGATCAGGGAAAGGACAGAGGAGCTGGAAATAGAGAAACAAAAGACTGAGAAACTCCTCACACAAATGTTGCCTCCGTAAGCGACCCATACACATTCACAGTAATTACTTTACCATCACACTAAGAAATAATTAGGGAACCACTTTCATTCCCTAATTTGAGTAAACTTGTGCAGTTTTAAAGTGTCTTTTGTTCTCGTTACCTAATCCTCTGTAGGTCAGTGGCAGAGGCTCTGAAGCTGGGCACTACAGTTGAACCCGAGCATTTTGACAGTGTCAGTCTCTATTTCAGTGATATTGTTGGCTTCACCACAATCTCAGCCAACAGTGAGCCTATTGAGGTGGTCGACCTCCTCAATGACCTTTACACAACATTTGATGCTGTAATCGGCAATCACGATGTCTATAAGGTAACTTGCATTTATTAAATAGCTTTTTTTATTGTTTAATCACTGTATAAGCAAATGTGTTTGGTTCCACAGAGATTTGCTTTGTTTTGTTGTAACCATGTAACATTGTTGTCATAAATTTCAATTTACTATGTCTCTGTCTCCATTGCGTGCAGGTGGAGACCATAGGTGATGCTTACATGGTGGCATCAGGTGTGCCCGTGCCCAATGGAAACCGACATGCAGCCGAGATTGCAAACATGGCCCTGGACATCCTGAGTGCTGTTGGTACCTTCAAAATGAGGCATATGCCTGACGTACCGGTCCGCATCCGAATAGGACTTCACTCAGGTGGAAGGAGGCGGATCCATGCCATTTGGTTTTAGATGAAATGTAAAAAATGTTGAACATTTCATTTACGTTATGTATGCTTTCTTATTAGGTCCATGTGTGGCTGGTGTAGTGGGTTTGACCATGCCGCGGTACTGTCTGTTCGGGGACACGGTTACCACTGCTTCTAGAATGGAGTCTACTGGATTGCGTAAGCATGTGACACTCAGACTGTATCTAATTTCTAAGAACGCAAAGATCGGACTTGCAATCTGGTGGAGACCAGTCTTGCCAGGCTACCTTAAAAGAACGAGCTCGGAAGGACACAAGGACACAGAACGCATCTTTGTGAGAATTGGAATGCGCTGTGATCTTGTTGCCAATCTGACCGTTCAGCACATATTAGGCAGTGGGGACAGCACCATCCAATACAAAATGAATAAAACATAACCTCACAGATATCATAACCTATTAAAATATGTACTTACATTATTGTTATTGTTTGACATCATTTTTAATTTACATGAATATTTGTGTAAATGAGTATGTTTGTTTAATGTTGCGCTTTGTCAACTTTAAGATTCTTTCTAAATATGCCAATTAAAAGTACTACAGGCTTTCTCTAGGTATTTATAACTTTATTAAAATGATGCCAGATAAAACGCCAAATGTTTACTTTCACGAGCCATTACGTATTTACAAGCTTTCAGCAGGAATCTCTTAAGTGAGAACAAGCTTACTGGCTTCTGTACGTCGTCCGCCCGCAATGACTTCTGGGATTTTTAACTGTTCGATTCTCTTAAGTCTGCACTCAATGCATCCTCGATATCAAGAACACATCTAGGTATTTTCATGCATTCTCTCTTCTTGCATTCTTGAGTATTGGAATTGAACTTCGACGGTTGATGATGATTTAGTACGAGGACGCAAGATTGCTTATAGGGCTAGTTCACCCAAAAATGAAATTAATGTCATTAATTACTCACTCTCATGTCGTTTCAAACCCGTAAGACCTTCGTTCATCTTCGGAACACAAGTTAAGATATTTTTGATGAAATTCAAGAGCTTTCTGAAATCATATTATTCAGCAACGTCATTGCAACTTTCAAGCCCCAGAAAGGTAGTAAAGACATCGTTAAAATATTCCACCTTAATGTTATGAAGCAACATCAGAATGGCGACTCATTATTGGCCGGCTACTGCGTCATCATCACACGCATTTGTCGTGGTGCTCACGTGAACAGCGTCAGCCAAAATTGAACCGGCGTTCCGACGTAGAACCTGGAAGTGCTGCACTGTTTACAACGTGATCAGCGTAGCAAACTGACATGGAGGAGAGGAGATTGTTGAATAAAGTCGTTATTTTTGTTTGTTTTTTACGCACAAAATTATTCTTGTCGCTTCATAACATTAAGGTTGAACCACTGTAGTCACATGAACTATTTTACCGATGTCTTTACTACCATCAAAAATGTCTTAATTTGTGTTCTGAAGATAAACGAAGGTCTTATATGTTTGGAATTTTAATTTTTGAGTGAACTAACCTTTCAAAACGCATAGTGAGAAACAGCCTTAGATTCACCATGAACAATTCTATTTCTGTATTTCAAATATCAATCATGTATGTCTCATTAAAGTTATTAAAATGATTAACATCTCTATAATCAATGAAATTCAGCGACTGTCATCAATTGTATAATTTGCTTTGCCTGGCAAGGAAATTGTTCTTAAAGTGCTAATTTGCTAATAATAAAGTGCTTTGTGTGTTTGCAGCGTACAGAATCCATGTCCATTCTAGTACAGTGAAAATCTTGATGGAGATGAAATTGGGGTACAAAGTAGAGCTGAGGTCCAGAACAGAACTCAAGGTAAGTTCATCTGTTAAATTGATTAATTGAAAGTAAAGACAATTACAATGTTAAAAAACATTTTTGTCTTAAATATAAAAACATATATTAAAAAAATTCTCGCACTGTTTTCAACATTGATTAGAAATGTTTCTTGAGCATCAAATCAGCATATTAGAATGATTTCTGAAGAATCATCTGACACCGAATACTGGAGTATTGATCCAGAAAATCCAGCTTTGCCATCACAGGAATAAATTACATTTAAAATATATTGAAATAGAAAATAGCTATTTTAAATTGTAATAATATTTCCCAGTATTACTGTTTTTACTGTGCTTTCAATCAAATAGCTGCAGCCTTAGTGAGCACAAGAGACTTCTTTCAAGAACATTTAAAAAATCTTACTAACCCAAATCTTTTGAATGGCAGTGTATGTTATGGTGCATTATATGCTACAATGGTTCGGTGATAGTAAAACCGTGTAAATATGTAGTTGTTGTAAATCAGGTATGAATTAAATTATGCATTTTTCCTAAAATGGCATCTGTATGGTATAATGTGCCAGTAACTAATAATGATATTAAGGTTTGTATCCAAATGCAGTAAGTTCTCTTACTTTTCTTTTACTAGTGCCATCCAACAAGATAAAATGACGGGTTTAGATCGACAGGTCATCTGAATGGATTCAATTTGCTCTGTTTTCCACAGGGCAAGGGCATAGAAGAAACCTACTGGCTCACCGGGAGGGACAGCTTCACCAAACCGCTCCCTGTGCCGCCCGCAGTCAAGTCAGGGTAAGCGGAGGCCTTTCCGTGGCCTGTGTCCTGCAGTCTGTGTGTGTGTGTCTTCTGTTTATTTTCTCCAATGTATTTTTCAGGCAAATGGCTCATGGCTTGCAGATGGAGGAGATAGCCGCATACAAGAGGCGGAAAGCAGAAGCACAGCTTGCAAAGAAGAAAAACTGAGGTAATGTTATGCATGGAGAATGTATAACATTACTCAATGTGGCACAGGGAGTTGAGGGAGGTGGGGAGGACGAAATGACAGGGGGTAAAGAGTCACTGTGGGAAGCTAGTACCAATTTTTCCCATTTTGGTTGGGTTCATTCTCCAATCATACACAAGACTCAGTTCTTCTACTTTCAAGTAATGTTTCTCAGATGATACTACATTATCCTACTGCTTTATCTTTCCCCTATTTAAATTTTTTTTCTGTTCATTTCTGCAATTGTCAGTTTATACATTTGTACATTCATTTTTTTAATGTAAAGTTTACTTTTAATGTAGTAGATTTTTTACCAAAGTAACCCTTAAATCAAAATGAAATTGTGTGTGTGATTTGGTGATGTCATCATTTCTGGTGACTTTGTACACCGTCATAGATATTTTTGGTCTTAAAGATTTGTGACTTGCCTAAGATAGTGGTTATTAAAGCTCTCTCCTTCCAGATTGGATGGCACTCTTCTGATATGGATAGCCGGCTTTTCAAAATGGATCGTCGGCTATGTTTGGCATGCTGTTATGTTTCTGTTTGTGTGTTCTGTCATGCTCTGAATGTCTTGTGTGTTTTCAGTGTTTCATGGAACTTGTTTTAACATAGACCAAAACAAAGTGTATATATATATATATATATATATATATATATATATATATATTCACAAGTCACAAGTTACAGTGTTTACAGTGCTTTTCCAAGTGATAAATTTAATGTTTTTTGGTTGCATTTTTGTTAATTTAACTAATGTAGATAATCAAAATCCCCCTGTAGTCAATCATTTTATCACTTAAAACTCATCTTTGAATAAGTTTTTTTCCTTTAATTTTTTTTGTCATGCCTTGAAATAGATTGAATGTAACTCAACACCCTTGCCTCATTTAGTATACACGATTGTATGAATATGCAAATTAGCCCCGCCTCCACTCACTCACACCAGCTCAGAGATCCACTCGTTGACGATCACACGTTGACGTGATTGGTTAAAAGGTGGTTTGTGACAGTAGAAACACCAGCTATTTCAAACTGCATTTTTGAGACTGTCTTTGGTTCACTGCTGTTTTAATTAGAAAATACTCAGCAATAGTGTCGACTTATGACTTTGCACATGGTTTGTCTTAAAGCATTAAAAACACTACATAGACATATAAACCACTTAAAAACTTGATTTTCACCACAGGGGGACTTTAATGTTAACAAATTAAACCATATATATATATATATATATATATAACAGATATCTTTCAGGTGTTTTTGTGGAAACAGTCTGTCGAAAACGTGATGCCATTTGGTAATGTATTAGATACACTAAGATGTGATCTTTCTTTGTTTTTCTATGTTACAGAATTGAATCCAAAGATTTTAAGGTGATGCTTAAGAAGGCGGTGAAGAAGATCTCCGCTGTGCATCAGGTGGCTCAGCTCACCCTAGCCGATGAGGGCAATGTCTTAATCCACCATCACTGATGACCTTTTACCTTGGCTTTTTTAAAACCACACCTGTACGCAGAATGAAATGGAATGTGAAGAAATGGAGAACAAGTTAAAAGAGCACAAAAACATTCTTTGCTTGTTTTTCGTTCAAAAGCACCTATTGAAGAAGGCTTGAGTGTACAGTTTACTGAACGGGGACTAGTTATGGTAGAAAGTCAGACTTTTTGGTAAAGCCAGTGCGGACTATATTTTATTATACTATACTATATTTTAACCTGTAGCATACCCTCACTTTTTCTTGCGTACTGGCACTTTTCCGATGTTGACGTTAACATGACCGCAATTCCAACCGTCTGGAGGACCTGCTCTTTTTTTTCTCTCACTAGAACATTAGAACATTTGCTTTGAAGAACCTTTCAACATATTGAACCATATTGAACCTATATGGCTGTTCACCGTCTCATAAGATAAACCTTTCATTTGGAGTCTTGGTGGTTCACCTCACTTAACATGTACAGCTGTAGGAAGCACAAGATACATTTCTGTACCATTTCTCTATTCTCTACATGACCAACCTTTATGAAATGAACCAAAGTCTCACAAGAAGCTAAATTTACCCTGTGGGAATCCACCACTCAGCGAAAGAATGGCGTCCGACTCAAAGACTTAACACATAACAAATCAATTCACACCATTCACTAGCGGATTCTCCCTCTTAGAAAACATGTCTGTGACTGAAGAAAATAGTCAATATTGTATTGAGATAAACTAGAAAAGCCCACATAATTGTGCTACCAGTATTAATATGGTGCATATGGCCCTGTGATGATTTGAATATTATAATTTTAAGTAGTACAAGTGTTCATGTGTTCCAGGGAATAACTACAGTGGCAATTTAAATGATATGATTTATAATTTAATTTAATTAATTTGATTAATATAATTTTTTTTTTTTAAGTGTTTTCTACATAGATGCTCAGTTAGCATAATCTATAATAATAGGAAAACCATGAAAACCAGGCGAGACAGAATATCAAAATATGTATTACAATGCATAAATCCATATTGTGGTTTCAGAAGCAGGATTAGTATATGTATACCACTTAAAAGTTTTGTGTTGGTGAGATTTTTAATGACTAAAAATAGTAATATTAAGAAATATTATTACAATTTAAATAACTGTTTTCTGTTTTAAATAATAGTCTTCAGTGTCACATGATCCTTCAGAAATCATTCTATGCTAATTTGCTGCTCAAGGCACACTTATTATTATTATTATTATTATCAATGTTGAAACCAAATTGTGATGCTTCATATTTTCTAGGAAATATTTCATTTTCACTTTTCTTTGGTGAATGTAATGTTAAAAAAATTCATTTATTTGAAATGAAATAATAGTATACATAATTTTGTTAAAAAAAAAAAAAAAACTTTTCTGACCCCAAACTTTTGAATGGTAGTGTATATATGTGTAGACAAATACTACTTGTTCATTAAAAAATATTATTGAAATAAATTCCACATGTATAATATCTGAAAATATCAGGTGTCATTTGTTTAAATATTAGCTATAGTTTAATAGTGAATGTGCTAATGTGCGTATTATAATGTCTTTAAATAGTTTGCAGTCAAACTGTAGTTAAAGAAATACAGTATAACAGTGCCCTCTTGTTATGATGTCAGTAAACGCAGCAGATGGCGACCTACATTATCATGCCCTATGTGGATTATCCAGTACTGACTCTACATAAGACTGCAGAGCCACCAGGTCACCCCTAACCAGATTACCTTCTCTCAAAACCTGTTCAAAATCTCACAGCAAGATTACCCAATATTTTTTTAATCATTATTAACAGTTTCTTCTTATTCTCTCAGTGTAATTGCCTTGTAAATGTCTTTGGATGGCTGTTTTTTAAATCAGTCTAAGTCATTTATATTTTCAGTAATACATATTGGTATTTCAGAAGTCAAACTGTGCTTGAGGCATCAGTGTAGGGGGAAACAATGGAACAAAATACACACTGAAAAAACAACTTGTCCATCAGTTAAACAGACAATCAAAATTGATCCTCACATCTATTTCACCAAAACACATTTCAATTTGTTGTTGACCTTATAGTAGCCTAGTTCCACACGAGTGAACCAAATAATTACAGGTCCTTCTCAAAAAATTAGCATATTGTGATAAAGTTCATTATTTTCCATAATGTAATGATAAAAATTAAACTTTCATATATTTTAGATTCATTGCACACCAACTGAAATATTTCAGGTCTTTTATTGTTTTAATACTGATGATTTTGGCATACAGCTCATGAAAACCCAAAATTCCTGTCTCAAAAAATTAGCATATTTCATCTGACCAATAAAAGAAATGTTTTTAATACAAAAAAAAGTCAACCTTCAAATTATTATGTTCAGTTATGCACTCAATACTTGGTCGGGAATCCTTTTGCATAAGTGACTGCTTCAATGCGGCGTGGCACAGAGGCAATCAGCCTGTGGCACTGCTGAGGTGTTCTGGAGGCCCAGGATGCTTTGATAGCGGCCTTAAGCTCATCCAGAGTGTTGGGTCTTGCGTCTCTCAACTTTCTCTTTACAATATCCCACAGATTCTCTATGGGGTTCAGGTCAGGAGAGTTGGCTGGCCAAATGAGCACAGTAATACCATGGTCAGTAAACCATTTACCAGTGGTTTTGGCACTGTGAGCAGGTGCCAGGTCGTGCTGAAAAATGAAATCGTCATCTCCATAAAGCTTTTCAGCAGATGGAAGCATGAAGTGCTCCAAAATCTCCTGATAGCTAGCTGCATTGACCCTGCCCTTGATAAAACACAGTGGACCAACACCAGCAGCTGACATGGCACCCCAGACCATCACTGACTGTGGGTACTTGACACTGGACTTCATGCATTTTGGCATTTCCTTCTCCCCAGTCTTCCTCCAGACTCTGGCACTTTGATTTCCGAATGACATGCAACCACTGAGCAACAGTCCAGTGCTGCTTCTCTGTAGCCCAGGTCAGGCGCTTCTGCCGCTGTTTCTGGTTCAAAAGTGGCATGACCTGTAGCCCATTTCCTGCACACGCCTGTGCACGGTGGCTCTGGGAGTTTCTACTCTAGACTCAGTCCACTGCTTCCGCAGGTCCCCCAAGGTCTGGAATCGGTCCTTCTCCACAATCTTCCTCGGGGTCCGGTCACCTCTTCTTGTTGTGCAGCATTTTTTGCCACACTTTTTTCTTCCCACAGACTTCCCACTGAGGTGCCTTGATACAGCACTCTGGGAACAGCCTATTTGTTCAGAAATGTCTTTCTGTGTCTTACCCTCTTGCTTGAGGGTGTCAATGATGGCCTTCTGGACGGCAGTCTTACCCATGATTGCGGTTTTGAGTAATGAAACAGGCTGGGAGTTTTTAAAAGCCTCAGGAATCTTTTGCAGGTGTTTAGAGTTAATTAGTTGATTCAGATGATTAGGTTAATAGCTCGTTTAGAGAACCTTTTCATGATATGCTCATTTTTTTGAGACAGGAATTTTGGGTTTTCATGAGCTGTATGCCAAAATCATCAGTATTAAAACAATAAAACACCTGAAATATTTCAGTTGGTGTGCAATGAATCTAAAACATATGAAAGTAAAATTTTTATCATTACATTATGGAAAATAATGAACTTTATCACAATATGCTAATTTTTGGAGAAGGACCTGTATTTCACAATAATTTCTCAGCAGGTCAAACGGGGTGTCAGAGTGAAATGTTTCATCATGTGAATGAGACATTTTGGCAGTGGAACGGTTTTTAAACTTGAATAACAAAAGGTATTAATAATGTAATGTAATTTATAGAATATAAAGTTTTATATTTTTATAGATGTTATATAAAAGTTTTTATATATAAAAAATATATATAGCCTATATATATTAAACAGCACTGGGTGGCTGAATTGCTATTATCCTTGTGTTTTTCACATGCATTGTTTCACTTAATTGGCCACATGAGATGATTTTCATAACTTTATTATATGGTTAGAAGTGTTTGCCACTGCAAACTGTCCTTTCTGTCTCCCTGTAGCACTGTTTAAAGTGTCTTACATAAAGGACATTGCAGTTTATTGCTCTTGACCCATCTACAGTCCTCATGCTTCCCAATGGCATGTTCACACAAGTGTGCAGCGACCCTGGCCATCTTTCTTCTGGTGTTTTTCAGAGTCAGTAGAAAGGTCTCTTTAATGTCCTAAGACAAGTAATTGGACCTGTGAACAGTGAACTTAATTGTCTACGTCCTAGTGTCTTAAGGACTGTTGCATGTGGATATGGTTCATTGAACAAGCATGATAAACATTGTTCAAAGAAACCCTTTTAAATAAAGATATATAAAGCTTATCTGGATTTGATCAAATTATCTTGCCTAAAAAAAACCTCATAACTTTTCTTATAAACATGTTTACCTGGTCATTGTAAAAAGACGTTTCTTTTTTGCTGAGTCAATATGTATAAAATAATAATTGTAATTAATAGCAATTTTTAAAGGCTAGTAGAAAGTCAGAATATGTATGATCCAAACAATGTAATTTAAACTAAACAATCTTAACGATTAGGTATTGATTTTGAAACTTTGCTATCATGAAACTTTACTATTATTATTAATCTCTCTGCCTCTGACTGATAGTTTTGATATACAAGATGAATTTGTTACGACTATATTTTCCACAGAAAATTTCATACAGTGCTACTGTAGTGGCTTGCAAGTTACAAATCCAGACTTCTTGTGTTGAAAATACCAATCACCGGCAAAATACAATAATAATGGGATAAAAGGATGTATTCATTAATGTTTGGCAAACACGTAGCAAAGGTAATTAGACAATCGTCTGCAGTAAGTAGAAAACTAGCAAGTGATACGCATTACGAAAGGGATAAACAACAACGACGACAAGGAATCATGAAAACGCCTGTGATTTGACGGATGACCCTTAAGCCAACCACTACAGCCAATGAACGCTCGATAGCCTATGACGCAAACTGCTTTGCATCAAATCATTGGACAAGACTCTATCAATCATCAGACGTCACTTTGCCAGTTCAATGAAACTCCGAGTGAAGCCATTGGTCAGTAACATTGACGTATAACAGAAAAGGTCCAGCGTGATTGGTCGTAGCAGCTTTCAATCACACGTTTCGCTCAATCGGGCTCCTCCTGCCACCCACATGCGAATGACGCACGAGTCATGTGTTGTTTGTGCTGTGCTCCGTAGTGTACACACAGGGCGCGAGGAGCAGACTGGTAGCCCGCTAGGAGGATCTACTGATAATAGATCGGGTAAATGTGGTCATGTTGCAGTTGCTGGCATTGAGTTCTAGGAGCATTGACTGGGATATCTGCTTTTCATGTGGCGGCCGAGAGAAGCTCATCACTGAAAAGACTTCAGCGCGCCGCTTGAGACACGGTTCCCCCCAAATAAACATGGGGTCTCGGTCTATAAGTATGAGGTAAAGTGACCTTTAATCTCCTATCTGATGGCAAATTTCGCGAACTACCAAGAAGGCAAAGCCGCTATGTTGATGCTGGAAACGCAACAGCGGGCTATCGGGACTAAAGTTAACGGTAAACCTGCAACGGCGAACGGCGACATCTCTGTCGGGGAACCCCCTTCCGCACTGGATGTCGGCGGCGCTGCTTTTCATCAACCGAGTGATCAACATCAACAGCCCCTGGAATCACCGGCAAGGAAAGGATCCACGTCCTCGTTTAACCGGGCGTACGAGGACTCTGCTGCGAGCAACACACACGCTACCTCAGCTTCCCCAGCTGTGAACACCAGCTCTGCTGTGTCTGACGAAATTAGGAAGTGCGGTTATCTGAGAAAGCAGAAACACGGCCATAAGAGGTTTTTCGTCTTGCGGGGGTCGAGTCAACTGGGGCCGAGCAGACTGGAATACTATGACAGCGAGAAGAAATTCCGAAACACCCTGCGATCGAGCGCTGCTACCGCCGCCTCAGCTGGCGCCTCTCCCCCCAAGAGAGTGATCTATCTCTACCAGTGTTTCACTGTGAATAAAAGGGCAGATTCAAAGAATAAACATCTCATTGCTCTGTATACTAAGGATGAATACTTTGCGATTGTTGCTGAGAATGAGCAGGAGCAGGAGGAGTGGTACCAGGCACTCAGCGAGCTTATGAGTGAGGGGAAGAGGGGCCACCTGGACGCGGAAGAGATTGACGATGGATACGGTACTGTGACCCCAGGGGCTGACTTTAAGGAAGTGTGGCAGGTGAATGTTAAACCGAAGGGCTTGGGCCAGACGAAAAATCTAACTGGAGTGTATAGGCTCTGTCTCTCCGCCAAGAGCATCCACTTGGTGAAGCTGAACTCTGAGACGCCTTGCGTGAACTTGCAGCTGATGAATATTAGACGCTGTGGCCATTCGGAAAGCTTCTTTTTTATTGAGGTTGGCCGCTCTTCTTCTATAGGACCTGGGGAGGTTTGGATGCAGGTGGATGATTCTGTGGTGGCTCAAAACATGCATGAGACTATTTTAGAGACCATGAAGGCACTGAAGGCATTTACTGAGTTCAGGCCCAGAAGCAAAAGCCAGTCTTCTGGCACCAACCCGATGGGCTTTATCACCACGCGGCGACATTTGGGCAATCTGCCGCCCAGCCAGACAGGGCTCCAGCGGCGGTCTCGGACAGAGTCTGTGGTGGGTACTCCATCTAGCAGGAAGAGCAGTGGAGCGAACGGATACCGATTCCGCACCTCCAGCGAAGGAGAGAGCACAATGAACCGTCCCTTTCGCTCTGTGACAGGAAGCCTTATTCATCTCAACACAGCCCGTGCTAACCTGAGCCGTCAGGAAAGTAGCAGTGGGGCTGGGGGCCGCTACATTCGTGCCCCACCAGGCTCCACTTATCATGCCCGTTCAGCCTCGCTGCCAGTGTCACACTTCCCTTCAACCACCAGTCCGATCAGCATGTCTAGCAGCAGCGGGCATGGCTCTGTGTCAGACACAATCACTCGCCCCTCCAGCGCATCTATTTGTGGATCCCCAAGCGATGGAGGTTTCAACTCATCTGACGAGTATGGCTCCAGCCCTGGAGACTTCCGCTACTTCAGAGTACGCAGCAACACCCCCGACTCCCTGGGAAACACACCACCCATCCGTGAGGAGCACTGCCTCAATGACTACATGTCTATGGGCTGGAATCGTGACGTGTTCGGAACGAGCGTGGCTGAGGCAACCCGAGATGAGAGTGCTGATGAAGATTCACGCCCGGGGTCTTTAAGGAGGCGGACGGCCTCATTTTCCAGGCAGGTTGGGGGTGCTAGTGCTGCTGGAGTAGCTGTTTATCAAAAGATGACCCAGACCACCTTCTCGCTGGACGAGGCTGTGGCTGAGAATAGCTCTTTCAGCGGCAGTGCCCAGACTGTCTCTACCTCCTCCTCCCTCTGCTCTGACTACAGCTCCAGTTCTGAACACAGCCAGGACCGGCCCCCTAGCCTACGGCCTGCTGACGCTCCTTCGGATGATGGATACATGCCCATGATGGCAGGTGTGCTGCCCTCCACTAGTGATGCAGACTACATGCCTATGCAACCAAATATCTTCCTCTCTGCCTCCCCACAAATCCAAAGGTCTGCTTTAAGTGTTCCCCAGCACACAGACTCTCAAGGCTATATGATGATGCTCCCAGGTAGGAGTGGGGCTGCTGACTCCCCCCTCTCCTCCAGTCCTGACATTAGCAGACGAGCAGAGGCACAGAGAGCCTCTGACTGCCCCAAGAATGCAGAATATATGGACATGTCTCAGAGCAGCTCCACAGTTACTGCTCAAAAGCTTTCCACAGAGAAGTATTATGTCTTGAACACTCCTGGTGTCCCCAAGTCCTACAGTCCATATTTCTCTCTCCCTCGCTCATACAAAGCGCCATCCAGAGACCAGGCTGAGCATGATGATTATGTCCCCATGAGTTCCCCAGCAAAACCAGTCTACATATCACCCACAGCCACCCCAGATCGCAGTAGCAGGTGCTCACCTTCTGAGTCCTCTCAGCATAATAGCTTCACGGACCGCCGTGCCGTTCGGCCGAACCGTCTGCCCCTAGGAAGGCGAAGTCACGGCTCTCTGAGAGCATGTGAAGCGGCAGTGCGGCCTTCCAGCCCTGGAGAATACATGAATATTGAATTTGGGGATCGGCCCACATATACTGCCTGCCCGTTGTCTGCTGAAGGTTCTCCATCAACCCTCAGTATCAACCGGGAGCAGCGCAAGTCCCCTCTGCCGCAGGACTACATGACTGTCGAGGTGGCTGGACTTCCACCTAAGAGTCGGTCCCCTCGGCCCTCTCTAGTTGCCCCCTGGAATCCTCCTTCATATATCCGGCCCTCCTCATCCTCCCACTGCAGCGGACTCATGGTGGGTAAGCCTGACGACTACACAGAAATGTCCTTTGGGCCTGAGGACGAGTCGAAGAGCCCTACAGCCATGCTTGAGCGCCTATGTGTTCTGGAGCAACAGTTTTTCCCCTTCAGCCCCCCGACTGAGCCCAAAGTTGTCCGTGCTGATCCCCAGGGCAGGCGGAGACACAGTTCAGAGACATTTGTCACATCTTCGGGAGCGGCAGGTGGAACTGTCTCGGACAACAATGGCACCGTACCTAGCAATGTTGGGGCTCAGCTGGTGGTCCGCAACAAGGGACAAACTTTTGACTGCGTTTGGATTGATAGCATGACATCCAGTAGTGATGAAATGCTGGGAACCACATCAGATAGAGCAAATTCCCCCTCTATGAGGTCTGCAAGAACTATAACTGTGGAACACCAGAATGGCCTGAACTACATCTCCCTAGACCTGAGAGATGATCTCCGGCCTGAGAACGCTCATGATGCGCTTCCCTTGCCTTCCCCCAGCGCTCCTCCCCCAGAGAACGGTGCCTATGCCAGCATAGATTTAATGAAATCTGAGGAGTTTACAGCAGTGTCTAAAGGTTAGCCATCTTTGATTTGACTCTAATTGTTTTTCTTGACAGTCATGTCTCTTAAAATCATGTCTCATTCCTTTATGAACAGACTCCATCCATACTGCATTACGATCTATACAAATTTTTTAGTAAATGAAAAAGGGTTAGTTTATCCAAAAATTTGATATGCTTTATTCATTTACTCACCCTTGTGTCGTTCCAAACCTGTATGAGTTTCTTTCTTTGGTGGAACACAAAATATAGTCAAGAAAATAAAAAAGACATTCTCCATACAATGAAAGTCCAATGTTGTTTGGACCCTTTTGACTTTAATTGTATGGGCAAAACTGTCTTCAAAATATATTTTTCGAGTGTGTAACAGAAGAAAGTAAGGTGTAGAGGTTTGGAATGACATAAGGGTAAATAAATGACAGAATTTGTAATTTTTGGACAAATTATTCAAAACAACTTTATTGTAAGGCCCCCCAATTGCCATCTCCTTCCTGTTGCATTCTCTAACTCATTTGCCCAAACTGTTTCTCTCTCTTTTTTTTATTTTTATATTATCCACTTTGTTTAGGGACTGCTATGTACTTGGCTGAGTGTGTGTTGCAGCAGGGGGAGTGAGAGAATGCAGTTTTAGTGAGTCAGTGTTCTCAGCAAGCCCTAGATGACTAATTTGTTTATCGTAGTTGAAGCAGAGTATGTGTGCGTGAGAGAAAAGGTTAGTTTAAAGCTTCTGATAACTTTCTAGCATGTCTCACCCTCTCTCTTTTTTTCATACCTTTATTTTTCTTTGGCAAACAGCACTTTTGTAGATGCATGACTCAGGTGATGATACACAAGAAACTTTTTTTTTCAGGCAGCATTGCCATTGCCAGCCAACTAGGGAAGCATGATATTGAAAAAAAAACTGACATTGTAATAGTATGTTTTTCTGCGATATACATTGCGATTTAAAAAAGATTACTTGAATATCTCTACTAGGAAGAATTAATCATTCCAGAATGATTGGGTTGACTTTTTTTATTTTTTTTATTGGAGTGAATCTGCGTAGAAAATAATTAACAAATTACAAGCATAGATAAATACAATAGAACAAAGATACTTAGGAAATAACTGTGCTTTGTTTTTTAGGTAACTCTAACAGTATTCAGGTTCATAAATTGAAAAATAAAATGTAAGATAACACTGCTTAGTCTTCACTGTATAAATTAAAAATAATTCATCTTTGTTAAAGCTACAAAAGTGATTTTCTTTGTATTTTGTTGTTTAATTTGTTGAACATTGCCACAGACAGCAGCAGGAATATTAGGCATGAATCCATATAATGATATGATACGCATTTGTTTTCTTTCTCAGTTGTTTAGTTCACATTAGTGATGTTACGTTCGTGAACGAATCTTTTAGGTGAACGAATCATTCTCGTTCACGTTATCCATTGACTCATATTTCTCGTTCACTGAAATTCCTCCCTCCACCACTGCGCGCCGCTATTGCGCGCATGCGCAGCTCAATGAACCGTGTAGCTCTGTGGACCGTTTCATCTGTCAAAGACAAAGAGTGACTAAACCTCGAGCCAATAGCCTTCGAGTATGAAACGAGGACGGAGCATGTGATTTGTTAAATCTAGTCAACAAATACGACCTTTATTGAGTTGCTTTGAGTTTGAACGAGTCAAATGAACTGTTTCATACATCTCGTTCGTGTATGAAAGAACCAGTTGTTCGAACTTGCTCTGTTTTGAGTCTGAACGAGAGAGAGATCTCCCGTTCGTGAACGAATTGAACGAACTGGTTGCTATACCCAGTTCGTGTACCAGGTTGGCCATTCTGTCAATCTAGTTCATCAATCAGCAGAAAGTGAATGCAAAGCGCAGGTATCCGTACTGTGCACGGGCAATTCATATCTTACATACAGAACATAGCTCCTCGTTTAACTCGTTCTGACCAAACAAATAAAATGTTAACTAGCCTGCCTAGTATGCAAACAAATTAAAAAACACTTGTGATTTGGTCATCCGAAAAGAGTGTAATTTAAAAGATAAAAAGAGTGTAAAGACTTTGATCGCTTATTTAGACATATTTTATCCATTTAATGAGCAGGGCACCATTTTTAATAGTCAAATCAGTTTTTATTTTGTAACAAGTAAATATGTTAGTTGAACAACACATTTTGCCGCACCTGCTGCTGACGTATTTGTGTAATATGGGAAAAAAAAAAAACTGAACGACTCAGTGAACGAATCTGAACGAATCATTTTGGTGAACGAACTAAAAATGAACGAGTCTCTGGAAAGAATCAAAATTTCCACCACTAGTTCACATAAGCCAGGGGTGTCCAAACTCAGTCCTGTAGGGCCTGGGCCACTGTCCTGCAGAGTTTAGCTCCAACTTGCCTCAAAAGACACACCTGTCTGGAAGTTTATAGTATGCCTAGGAAGAAAGATGGCCATTATGGCATAATTTTGCGTGCGTCTATTCAAGCACAAATAGACAAGGAGGAGAACAGAATTCATTGTTTGAATTCTCTTTCGTGTCGTCTTACTATCGAAAGGTTTAAAATCGCTTGAATGTTTAAACTGAGTTTATCATTGGCACATTTTTAGGTCCAAACAGTCTGTGATGGTTAAACTTTGTAATTAATCTGAGAAACGAGTGCTTCAAATCATGGTGCCTGGTCTGTATGGAAATATTGATGCTAAAACCGTATATCGTGCAGCCCTACCACCAACCATCTACAGATATAGACTGCTGGGTTTAGCTGTAACATTAAGCATAATGCATGGTATGTCATTGGCTGAAGGATTCGAAATACACTGGCATGCGTTTGGGGGGCACTGCAGGTAGGCTACTATGCTAATAGTCTCCACTAGTTGTTGCAGGCTAATTTCACACAAACACCAAATAGGTCTCAATCTGCCATAACTTTAAACAAACAGGTTGTCCCCACCTAAACTCACACCATAGAGTACTGCCCAGACGAAACCGTTAAATGTTATTCAGGGAGTTTACTTTCAGTTGTCTCAGCACATCTTGTTGGTATAAATTAATTTACATTGAAACACTTATGTAATACTTTCTATTTTTAATTGAGCTAGTCTTGTTTGATATACACGATTAATCTATCCGTCTATCTATACCATTTATTTATAGCTATAATGTGACCATTTATGTTGTCTTTCAAAAGATAGCATATCATCTCAAAAGTGAACCTCGGTTTCATATATGGATTGCATTATCTCTGTGTGGCCTGCATGTTCATTGTGCCTGTACATGCCTGCCAGCATAAGACCAGTAACATAAACTACATAATTCCAAACCTTTTTACCTGTGTCCATACTACATGTTGGTCTGGGTAGTTAGACTTTACTGGATTTTTGTATGATGACAGTACTTGCTGTGATATTGTTAGTGTGAGTGTTAGTTGATTTCGTCTGCTTGCTAGTCATGGATACTGTTTGTAGGAGTCATGGATATTACGAAATATAACCTTCCCTCCCCCCATTTTCAACTACTTGTGAGCCATGCTTTACTGTAAAATTGTTAAAACAACCAGTTCATTCATTTTTATGAGTTGATGAATTAGTCACTTTCAGTGTTGGTTCTTTTGTCTTGTCATTATTAACATTATTAATGTTATTATTATTAGTATTAGTGCTGGCCACAATCTTCTAGCATCACCAGTGGTTTGACCTCAGTTTGAGGACCGCGCTACTCTGTTGATGCCAGGTACAGTTTCATGTTTCAAGCTTGTGCATGTTTTGTTGGCTCATCCACTGGGTTCTTTGATGTGGGCTAATAGTCTCAGCATTTTGCAGCATGGAACTTGTGCTGCAGGAAATGCATCAGTGTCGAAAAATGTTGTTCTTAAGCCTGCTGTGTTCATCCACCTGGAGAAACTAGGATTCAGTCCAGCCAGTTGTCTTCGTCTTAATCTCTCTCTCACTCGTGTGCGGTCTGTTCTTTTTCACCAGTATTATTGAACTATTTTTCAATATTTTGTAACTTTATTGTACCACAGTGCCATGCTATTATTTGGAGTACAATGGTATGTGAATGTGGAAATCATTCAGTGCCAAAGAACTATTTTCTCTTTGGTGTGCAGTGGTGTTCTGAAATTCCAAAGTCCACAGTGTTATTTCATGTAAATTCATGTTCCAGTTACACATAATATTGGCACATTTTCCAGGTTAAATAAATAAACATTACTTACACTATCAAAAAAATCAATACGCTTTCATTTTGCATTAATGTTCTACAATAGAACAATACTGTTCTATATTGTTTTAAAACCAAGTTTAAAGCAAAGAAGCAATTAAGCATTGTTAAATTTACTCAAAATTAAAAAGTATAAGAACACACTATAAAAACAGATGGAATATTTAATATTTTATTTGCTGCTTTTTTTTATTTGTTCTGTTTCTGTTTTGTTCACATTAACAGCATTATTTAACTATTCATTCAGATTGGTTTGTGGATGCAGAACATACATTAATAGGAGAGTCGGGATTTATCCTGTAAACAATATAATAGGCCAATCAAAGCACGATGGAGGCATTGCCTCCTCTCACATGACTTAGGGGGTCTGTTAAAGGTGCTGTTTGTAAGTTTTTGATTGTACTAAAGCATAAAAATACCATAATGTTTGGAGATATTTAGGAAACATGTTGAGTTCACATATTGTTTCTCTAAGAAACACTTACAGCCAGTTATTTTACTTTGAAATGTGCGTTCCGTTTCAGAATGTCTGTTTTTGTTTTGGTCTGTGCGATACCGCTGATTGCCAAATTACCCAATAGTATTTCGCCACCACAGGTTGGTGGAAAACACAGCATTTTGCTGCCATGGAAGCCAGAATTAGTGGTTATATATATATATAAAAAAAGAAATTAACTGTCATATTTCATAATATTTTCATTGTCTTTGTGGATTTTTGGACTGTGGATTTTTTGGAAGAGGCACACTCCCTTGTCTCGGGGGAAATGCTCCTGATTCAGCTGTATCATGGTCATGACTGCGCTTGGGTTAAGAACTCAAAGTTAGCTCAATCTGTTTTTAAACATTGCTGCTCTGAATGATCTCACCCCACTTCAATTTGTGAGGGAAAACACCAAGTATTTCACTTGCACAGATAGCCTTCACTCAAATAATTTTCCACATGGGCAAATGGTAACCTTTTCGCACAAATGCAAGTGAAGTTCTTATATTGTTGAGCCCTGGCCAGTGTACTTGAGTACTCCAGACTTTCTCTCCTGATTAGTCTTTTTTACCCCATTTCTGTCTGTCTAGTATTTCTGTCTCTCCATCTCTGAATTTCTTTCATAATTTAGCCACTCCAGTAGTGCTGAGGAATGCTCAACCACAGCAGCACAAGCAGCTCAAATCAGCCTCTGACCAAATCAATTCAAAGACCTTAGCCATTGTTCTTATTACTGGTGGTTTTCAAAGGTGCTGTAAGCTGTTTTCAAATGCATTCAATGTCCATACCACCTGACAGATATCTCTGAATGGGCACCTGTCTCTGTGACAGCACTGGGCAAAAAAAGCCAAAAAAAAAAAAAAAAGTCAAGGAAGTGGCCTGTCCCTTTTTTGCCAATAAGAAACACTCTAAAAACGTTGAACAAGTTAAGGTTTAACGAGATGTCTTTGCAGGTAGAGATCTTTGAAGAGGTTTTGGAAGGAGTTTGTTGAAGTTAGCAAAATGGTGCAACTCGGTAAAATTGCTTAAATTGCTTGCAGCACCTTTATCCTCAAGTACAATAAATGCATTTGATTCTGACCTGTTGTGGGCAGGTCAACTGAGTGTGGCACTGGTATGTTAATAAGGCAATGTTTTAGCTGTGCTGGTACCGGGGTCTGTCTGAATATGGAGTATGCACGCTCTTTTTAGTGTTGGAATGTAAATTAGCGAGTGCATAGCTACACAGGAATGCGTTTTAATCACAACACATAGCGCTTTTCAGAGCTCACTCTTGGACTATCACACCTCATGAGGTAAACAGCCAAGGTAGCAGAGAACAGGCCAGTTTGTTCTGTACTAAACGGTCAGATCCTCCAATTGAGTGGAGAAATGGTTATTTTGGTTTCTGTGCATATCT
Organism: Meda fulgida; assembly: GCA_030578275.1. Taxonomy (NCBI): domain Eukaryota; kingdom Metazoa; phylum Chordata; class Actinopteri; order Cypriniformes; family Leuciscidae; genus Meda; species Meda fulgida. The sequence goes on along the minus strand of CM060622.1, from coordinate 20,452,836 downwards.
AAGTCTTGTCTGATCATAGGCTGCGTTTCAGTTTAAAGCCTCGTTCTGTTCATTCCCCTTGCAAACACGGACTGTAATGGTACCATGTTACAATGAAGCTATCAGATAATAATATATTATTGATGTTATGTATATGATACTCATGAATACCATGATCAGGGATGTGATTTCTTTCCCCTCGTATTTATACAGATTTCCGTATTTTCCGACCTGAAAAGTATGACTGACCCATGTGAAAAGTTTTTTTTTGTGGTTGGTTACTTTACGATGATTGAAATTGTGAAATAGCCTTAAACAATAAATAAACTGACAGCGCTGCATGAGCTTGCGGCGCCATCTGCGGTACACCCATAGCCAGTGTTTAAAGCGTCAAATGCGAATAAAATTCAGCATTGAAACGTGTTACTCGGCAGTTGCCTAGTAACTAGTGCCTAATAACTGAATTTTGACACTGCATGGTTTGTGATATGTCTTAGTGCAATTAAATTGCTATATATATATATATATATATATATATATATATATATATTAGTCTGACAGCTGCATTTTTCAGAGTAAAGCCAAAGCGCACTGTTCATTTTTAGTTTCAATTTACAGTAAGTTTTACTCTGCAAGTGCTGTGTTTGAGTAGCCTAGATAATAATTTGCATTTAGGAATGCAACATGTGCCAACCATCTTCCCAAAATTCGTAAAGAGAATCTTTTATAAACCTGTTGTCAACAAAGATAAGGGTTTCCTTCTTTTTTGTCTTTAGCTGATCACATGCCTGCATGATTCTGTGTCTAAAAACATGGAAGTACCATAGTAATTTTTAGTTAGTCTGTTTGTCAACCTTTATGAAAATTGCTTATATTGGCTATATTGCTGCTGGTGCTACAGTAAAGTCTGATCGATCTCAATGTGCAAGTATGGCTGGTAATAAGTGATAGTTTCAAGTTCAACACTAACTATTATATGTTAGTTTTTACTAGGAATCAATTTTTTTTCCAGTGAGCTGAATTGATCATATTTGTATTTGGATCAGATTTAGCAGTAGAATAGTATACTCCATTTTGAAAAGTATTCTTGATTGACACTCTAATAGGACTTAATTACAGGTATAGTATTTTCTTTATTTGGCACAGTTTCAGGTGTCGTTGTTGAAATGTGCTATTAGTGGGTGATATGATTAGTTTGTCCTGTGAGCGAAAATGTGGATACTAGTGGAGTGATCGGAATCCCCTTATTTAGATAAGTATGTGAATATGAACCTCATGAAGTGACCATATAGTTTAAAACTGCTTTTATTGCTCCACTATGTCATGGCTATAGTCTTTATCTCATTGAAGTAAACATAATTTTATCAGAAAGTAATATATATTTCTTTTTGTTCAGGTTTTTAATATGGGCAAAATTACTGCAAGCAACTTTTGGATACAAAAAGAGTCTAAAAGTTTAATGTATAATAAAGTACATTTGTGTTGAGAGATCTCAGTCTTCTGTTGAGAAATGAGCTGTGCTGGGCTAAAGTCCTGCTCAAGAGGCATCATGTACTTCTGTACATCACATATGCCTATATTTACAGCGTTATTTTGAGAGCCCACCTTATTTAGGACCATGGCATGTGCTGATCAGTATTGCTCTTATTGCAGGAAATGAGGACCGCAGGTAACAGGATCCTTTTATGTGTTCAATTCTGTTCAAACACGCACAAACTCGCATATCCCTTTCATGCTTTACAAAGTATGAGAGAATGAGAAGTATACACAGACCTAGGCTAATTGTGAAAAATGACTTTTTATCATCTTTTTTTTTTGACACTTTGTAGGCTATCTGCCATAGCTTAAACATACTGGTAAGAGAAACACTCTTGTCAGAATGGGATTTTAACCAGCAAAATTATATAATTCTTTTTTCTGTATTCCGCAAATTACTTTTAAATGGTAAGTTAAGATTTTTTTTTTCTTTTTTTTTTTAGTACCTTTTAATAATTTAAAGGACACATTACATTGATCAAAAGAGACATTTATAATGTTAGAGATGCTGTTTATAATGCTGTTTTTTTTTTAGCTATATTAATCAAAGAATCCTGGTTTCCACAAAAATATTAAGCAGCATCACTGTTTTCAACATTGATAATAATAAGAAATGTTTCTTAAGCTGCAAATCATCATGTTAGAATGATTTCTGAAGGATCATGTGACACTGAAGACTCGAGTAATGATGCTGATTCAGCTTTTCCATCACAGGAATAAATTACATTAACTATATTCAAATGTGAAAGTTATTTTAAATTGTAATTAATATTTCTCTATTTTGTTTTACTGCATTTTTGATCAAATAAATTAAGCCTTGGTGACACTTCTTTCATGATAAAAAAAAAATATCTTACCAACCTGAAACTATTGAACAGAAGTTTACGCTCTTTTTCTTTTGATAGATGGATTATTCATACTAGGGATATAAAATACAACATATTTTTAAAATCAGCTGGTGAACGAGACTTTGAGAAGAACGAGAAGATCTGTAAAATTTTTAGGCTGTTTTGGGTTCACCTGACCATGATCAGATGCAGTTTTTAGGAGCCGATTTTGAAGTGATGTTTTGCTGTGGACCAATATTGTTTGTCAGTGATTGTGGATGAGTCCGTATCAGCCTTTAGAGTTCAACCCCCATAAGTTTACTGGTATACTGAGTTACTGATCTACGTTAAGACAGACTGAAACTTTTACCCTATACACAAGCAAACAAGTTTCCCCTCCCTAAAGAGACCTTCACCCCATGTTTGTGTGCACAAACATTAGTAGATCCATGTTGGTTTTCTTAAACTATAGACATGCATAAACGCACCTAAGCCTTGTATATGGCTCGCCAATGTGTTGAGAGTAGATTAGAGCGCATAAGGCAGCAGTGGATTGCAGTGTGTGATGGCGTTTGGCACATGTTGAGGTGTTCTGTTGAGTAATACACTAGCTATCACATGAGCTTTTTAAAAACCTATGGACCCAAATTAGGGTTGAGGGATGACAGGAATGTTTTAGTCAAGAACATGGTGTGCTGAGCTTTGAGAGTCACAAACACACACATGCTCACACCGATTCTCCCAGCTTAATTATTGTATTTATGACTTCCTTGACCAGTGTTTATTGTATTTTAATATCCGGAGTGTTCTGTTTGAATCAAAAGCGAATCACAGCCTGCCTAGCTACCACATCATAAACCCCTGTGCGGCACACTTTATTATCTGTCCCGTCTCTGTCTTTTTCGCTCTCTCTATATTTATCTGTCTCTCTCACTCGCTTCACATAGATTCAGCTTCAGTCAGTATATGTGTAACATGCCTCAGTCCAGCATCAGTGTAGCAAAATACAAGTTGAACTTGTAACTTATTTGGGAACTTAATAGGAATGCATGTTTGGTCATAAAAAAATCATAATGGTAAATAATGATATATTAATGTTCATGTTAATAATAACTGGACATATTGCTTTTTTGTGCATTTTACAAGTGATTAATTTGAAAGAATACTTTTTTTAATGAAATGTAGGCTAATACTTTTATTCAGCAAGGATGCATTAAATTTATCAAAATTGACAGTAAAGGTAATATTGATACAAAAGCCTTTTGAACTTTCTATATATCAAACAATCTTGAAAAAAGTATTACAGTTTCTGACATTTAATATTAAATGTTTCTTGAGCAGCAAATCAGAATGATTTTTCTGAAGGATCATGTGGAGTAATGATGCTGAAAATTCAGCGTAGCCATAATTGCATATTTTCAAATAGACACAATATTACTGTTATGTCACTGTTTTTACTGTTTGTTTGTTTTTTCATCAAATAAATGCAGCCCTGGGGTGCATTGACTTCTTTCAAAAACATAAAAAAAAAACACCCCGAAACTTTTTAATAATAGTGTACATTAATGGACAACACAGCACATTGCATAAAGAGTTACTTATTGCAAAGATACATCCACCTTTTGCAGCTTACAGTTTGGTTCATTTACCTGCTTGTCTCTTTTTTTAAGACAATTTTATGTTTCCTGGCATAGGTGGCTTAGACAAGCATAAGTCATTGTCATCTCATATCATGAATTATGTGGCCAGTCGCCATGGTGAAACGGAGCCCCCTGCAGCAGTTTAGCTGTTTTCGTTTAGAGAACTCTCCACAGAAGGTGATTTGTGTGTGTGTGTGTTTGCCAGCCAGAATCAGGTTGGCTATGATTGGTGTTAGTGGGTCATTCCTGTCAAGGTGAGGCGCTTCCACGTCTTAATCCCATGATTCGGCTCTCTGTGCCCCAGTGCAGTCCTACTGGACGATTGATCCAGACATCCACCCTTCTTAAGTTCATCTACTGACGGCCAAAAAAATAATCATGATAAAAGTTTTCATATCAGTCGATATCAATGATCATCACCATAAAGGTACTTGCACGCCAAGTCCGAAATTTTTGCACGTTAAAAATAAATATGTCCTCACGTTGTCAATCACGTTAAAGGAACACTCCACCGTTTTTTGAAATAAGGCTTATTCACATTCTTTCCTACATTTAGATATGTGTGCAAATGCATTCTTGTCTTAGTGAATGCATTGTTTTAGTTTGACAGGGTCGGCGCTAGCTTAGCTTAGCACAATGAATGGAATCCTTTGTTGCCAGCTAGCATGTCCTGAGTAAAAGTGATAAAAAAACAAACAAACACGTAATTACTTCTTGTGGCCTGTGTATTCACAACGTGTGTGTGTGTGTGTGTGTGTGTGTGTGTGTATCATAGATCCTGTTCGCCTGTGCTTCCCCCTAATATAGTCCCAAGTCAATATCTGCCTAGGAAATCGCCTAGTGTTAATCTGCATCGCTATTTGTACTCGTTGTGAATACGCAGGCCACAAGAAGTAATTACGTGTTTTTTTTTTATAACTTTTACTCGGGACATGCTAGCTGGCAACACAGGATTCCATTCATTGTGCTAAGCTAGCGCCGACCCTGTCAAACTAAAACAATGCATTCACTAAGACAAGAATGCATTTGCACACATATCTAAATGTAGGAAAGAATGTGAATAAGCCCTATTTCAAAAAACGGTGGAGTGTTCCTTTAACACACTGCCTCCGAAATTTTCGTCCGTCATAAAAAAAAAATTGGATCGGGTTTGGTTTTTCTGCGTTTTTCGCATCTGTAGCAAGCATTTTGAGAGGTGTTTTGACAATTCAGAGCCACCGAATATCGACGAATATGAAAAAACGCATACGAAAATTTCGAACTCAGTGTGCAAGTGTTCTTTAATTCTTTCAAGTTTAAAGGCAGATTTTTGATTCTAAGTGAAAGTTGTTGAAACCAGGCAGTTAATTGTAATTTTAAACCACCTTTTACTGTTAGAACATGACAAGACTTTTGAATTCTTCCCACTTTTCCAGGAATTGTTCCTGTATTCCACTTTTCCAGTTTTTATCCAAAATAAATATCTTAAAATAATTTCTTAGTTTCTGCTTCTGCTAACAGGTGATAATTGTTTCAAGTCATGAAACTGTTTTTTTTTTTTTTTTTTTAACTAAATTTTAACACCTAATTTTATAGAGGGTTTTCACTACACGTCATCAATCCGGAAGTCGGCCATTTTGGAGGCACTGAACGTAAACAATGCCACTGAACTGAACAGACTCGCAAATTTGGCTGATTATTGCTGCTGAAAAATAGTCGAGTTTTGGTCTGTACAAATAGGTCGCACCGGGAAAAAAGATTTCAAGTTCTATAGACTGTCAAAAGTTAAAGAGAAGAGTGCAAAAAACTGATGAAAAGAAGGCGTTTGTGGTTGAGAGAGGTACAGCAAAAATGTTCTGCTCGTCCGGCACTTTGCAACAACACAGCATTGTTTTGGCAGCGACTTTCAGCATGTTCCCTTTAACAACGTCTGACGTTCACATTTTACGTGGCGTGAGAAAGTCACATACCACGCGAAATCCGATCAGAGCGTTCAGACTTAAGCTGATGACCTGATATGTGATTTGAATATGATTTCAAACCACATATTGGCTAGAGAAGCTAGCTCGTTCGGATCTTTACAATATTTTAACTTTAGTTTGTCAAAATTTTGCACTCTTTCCTGCTTACTAAGTCCTTCTCTATATGATTCCGTAGCTTCCATGTGTTTTTTCCTTGGTTTATTAGTGTAACAATGTGTTCATGTAGTACAGGAACAGTGCAATCCATGCTGTTACATCCGAGTGCCTCCATAATGGCCGCACATCCGGGTTACCGCCCAGAACGTGACGTCGGTGAAAACCCTCTATTTGGTAAAATTTAAATAATCTGAATGTTTGAGCTTTATTAAAATGAACAATTGGTCTTCCATAGTAGCATATATTTATACATAACCACAGTTAAAACCACGCATATAGCACCTCACTACTATGGTAAAATGTAACCGTTTTCTATGGTATCTGCTAGCTCACGCTGCGCTGCTGTTTGAACTTTGTGCCAAGGGGATAAATGATCCTATGGCGCGGTTCAAACGAGTAGCGCTGTTTCATTCCGCTTTTGGCTCATAAACATTATATTGAACATTTATTGAACTCTTGTTAACGTTTTATCGAGGACAATTATATCACAATAATTGTTTTATAGCCCAGCCCTAATGGCATGCTTGTAATGTCTGATTGGTATGGAGTTTGGTGCCCATGCAGATGCCATTCACTTTTTAGGACTGTTTGAGAAGATGGATGGATCAGATCTATTCTAGGGATGTTGTTAATATATAACATTTGGTCAGGTTGTGGTTGTCGCTGTGGGGTAATAATTGCACCAAGGTCAGGAGGAACTCTGGGACCTTTGGTACCCCACCGGACCTGACCTTGAACAATGAGCCAGTGGCATTCCTGCCGCTCCAGACGCCGCTGTGCGGAGAGCTCTGAAAGCGGTGGCATTGTGCCCCCACCACCATTGTTGGGCCAGACAAAGCCCTTTATCAAAGGCAGCGTTTGTGTGCACCAGGGTCAAAGCAGGCCACCGTACAACCGCACTGCTCACCAGAGCTGTAAAGGGATAGAGATGGCAATGACAGGTGAAGGGCACGTGGTGTTATCCTTAGACGGGACGGGTATGGTAAAACTGGGTAGAGGATGAATGTAAAGATAGTCATGTAAATGAGATAGGCTAAAGGTCTTGCTTACAATACAGTTGTAAGTGTTGTGTGAACACAAAAAGTGTTATTTGCTGTATTTTTTCACATTCAACATTCGGCATTGAGCCCTTTTTCGCAGCTTATTGTGAAAAATTACACGTGTTTAACGTGTCAACTTTTAGTACTGCAAAGTTAAAGTGAAACATTTTATAAAATTTAAAATGTACATAAAATTTTCCCCCATCCCTAACAACCACAATTTAATGCAGAAATCCTTTTATTTAAGTACTATATATGCTATTAATATGTAATCGTCATAGCACAGAATCAGCCCTCTTAAGAGTCATGAGTGATTTAATGCTCACAACCTATACTGGGCAATCTGGGGCTTTGGTCTTGCTTGATCTTAGTTTTGCATTTGACCTGGTCGATCACAACATTCTCTTATCACGTCTAGAACCATGTGTTGGCTTTCGGGGCACGTTGCTACCAAAGTCCCGTTCATATTTAACTAATAGGAGTTATTCTATATGCCCCATTTGGGTTCCATTTTATCTAGATACTGGGGTATCTTTTCATCTGTATGCTGATGACACACATTTACTTGCTTTTGAAACGTGAGGATAAGCTTACTTTAAAGCCGATATTGGATTGTTTGGATAAACAACTCTGGCTCGCTAGTAATTTCTTGAGTCTTAATGAGAGCAGGACCGAAATTTTCTTGTTTGGTTCAAATGATCGCAGTACTCATGATTTTGATCTCCAAACGATGTTACCATACAATACCACCTTTGTTCGGAATATGGGGGTTTTGTTCGATAACAACCTTAAATATGATAAACGGATAGGTGCTGTGGTTAAGTCCTCTTTTTAGCCAGGGTTAAGCCCTTTTTGTCCACTAAGAACTTTGAGACTGCTATGCATGCTTTTGTAACATCCCGATTAGATTATTGTAACTCTTTATATATTGGTTCCCCTCAGATGTGTATCACACGCTTGCAATTAGCTCAAAATGCCGCAGCAAGGCTCCTCAAAGCGAAGTGTAAAAGTAAGCACTTTACATCGGTTTTGATCTTGCTTCATTGGCTACCGGTTAAATACAGAATTTATTTTAAAGTTTTGTTATTTGTTTTTAAGTCTTTGCAGAAACAGGCTCCACAATACCTATCTGAACTATAACATCCGCCTTTACAGTCAAGAAACATTTAGATCGGGGGATCTACTATCTGTTCCTAGAACTAGACTCAAAAATATGGGTGATTGTTCTTTTCCGGTCATTGGCCCTAAGCCTACCGCGCTACAGCTTGCATCAGATCCGCCCAAACTTTGTCAATTTTGAAATGCACGTGGTAATCGTATCTTTTTTCAATTGCTTTCAATATATCTTGAGTATCATTATTTTTTTTAATATTTTACCTTTGTTCATAGGTTTTCCATTTTATTGTTCTTTATTTTGCTTTACTGTTTTATGTGTTTTCTGTGTTATTGTTTGTTTCCTTGGCTTTTGTAAAGCACTTTGGTCAACACCAGTTTTTTTTTTAAAAAGTGCTATATAAATAAAATTGTATTGTATTATTATTGCTGTTATTTTACCTGCATACCTTTCTTTTGCAGGATCACGTAGTGATGATGAGCTGCTCCACCTGTGGATTTGAAATTTCTTTATTATGTAGCGACAAGAAAGGCAAGAAAGAGAGACAAATAAATTCAACATTAAAAGATGCTGAGACGACAACACAGGCATCGTGTTGGGGACTCTTAATTTAGATGCCCGTTTAAATTCATCTGAATCATTCTTGAGTGCAACACTACATTTGCGAATCCTTTTCTTTCAGATGCTGCCATAGAGTAGTGAATTGCTCTGCAAGCAAAATGACAAATTATTTGTGAGCATACAACATTTGCTGTGAGCTTGTATAGCATCCTTGTTGCTTTTTTTGATAAGCAAATTGTCGTCTTTTTGGATTAACCTTTCTTCATGATGAAACCGAGCACCTCACTACACCAGAGGAGATCTTAATGACACAAATCAGCTCTCCATGACAACACAGTCCTGTATGAGTTTGTGCCATCTTTCGTAAGTTTATCTAGTGAAAGAAGAGACTCCTGCGGGGTCAGGGGCAATCCCACTGTCGTAGGCTGGCTGACCAACTCCTAAAATAGACCAGGAATTAAAGGGAGACAGCAGTGGTTTGGTCATTGTTCCACTTTTAGTGGTGGCCTGCTGTGCCATTACACTATGATATGCTTGTGATGTGTGTGTGGTGACGCACATGGAGTTTGGTGTTCATGCAGTGACGCAGATGGTCTTGTGCTGCAGTTCACTTTTTAGGACAGAGGATGACTGAATGGGATCTCTTCGATTCCATGAAGGTGGTTAATATATAACACATCAATGACCCAAACTGGACACGCTCAGATTAAAAATGGTCATTTTGGTTTGTTTGCAGGAGTAGGGGTAACTACTTTATTGGCTTCCCTCCCTGTTTTTTTTTTTTTTTTTTTTTTTTTGGAGGAGGCACCAGTGACATTTTTTTTCTTTTTTTATTGTATGGAAAAGAGCATCTGCCAGTTTGTCAGTGGGGTTTAGAGTGACAATGGTGGGTAGATTGGTAGGAGTGACAATGGAGAGTACAATCTAGACGGTTTAAAAGTTGCAGATGTACTGATCAGTGTGCACATGACGATGGACAGGACTCGTTCCATATTTGATTTCAATTAAGTCATTCAACTGTGCTCTGAGTTAGTTATAGGCCTATTTATAAAGAGCCTTCGAGTCTCCCACCACAGGTGTAATCCACGTTTGGAGAGTTGGGTCATTCTCACTCTTTACTTGATATAACTTCCTGTGTATTTATGCCACTTTGGCATAGCAATCACTGAAATATACACAAAGCTACAAGTTACCGCGCTAAAAACCCATCAGTCATGAATGATAACGTCTGCCTGCTGATCGCTGATTGGCAAGAGTGTATGCTCGTCTGTGACGTCAATGCCAGCTGACTCTGCGGTTGGCCTGTGTGTTTAGTAACGTCACAATGAATGATTTTATGGATTACATGCAAATTTGAGTTTTGTTTATTAACCAATTAGACTATCAAATTTAGATGTTTGAAAACTGCTGAACTGACCCCAAACCAGCCCAAATTTTGTCCACCTGCCCAAACCAATTTTTACCCGCCCAATCTGGCAACACTGGTTAGTGCCATATTCCCTGGCAAACTGCATTGTGGTTTGCTCCTAGGCTGGAAAAACTGAAAACTATTGGAAGCTGAAAGCTTTCATTCTCTCCTTAGGGCATGCAGGACTCAACAATAATGATGGCCCACTGGCCCGGGGCTAGTTGACCGATCTGTCACTTCCCCCTTTGGGGCAATCATGCGATGCTACTGAAATTGTTACATTCATTGATCTTCTACATTGATTTTTATGCCATGCACTTTAGACTGATTCAGATTCATTTAAACGGGCATCTAGATGAGGAGTCCCTTAGTCTTCTTAGTATATTTTACTGTTGTATTTATTTGTCTCTCTTTCTCCCCATCCTTCTCACATTTCTTCTCTCTCTACAATATAAAATTTCACTTCCACAGGTGGAGCAGTGATCCTGCACTAGAAAGGTAGAAAGGTATATAGTAAAAAACAGCAATGATAAAGTAAAACGGATATACAGTACTAAAATAAAAGGATTTCTGCAGGTGATTGTGGTTGTGTTGGGTAATGTGTGAACCCATCTAGGGCACCATATCAGTCAATGTTTTTTCAAAATTCTTTAGTTCTATGTTATGAGGCCAAGTCCAACATGAATGACATTCCGATAATTCCAATGATTAGAAAATAATTAAAATTCAGCAAGGATGCATTGAATTCATCAAAAGAGAGTAAAGACATGTATAATGTTATAAACATTTTCTAATTCTAATAAATGTTGCTCTTTTGACCTTAAAAGTTTTTCCACAAAAAGGAAGCAGCACAACTGGTTTAACATTGATAATAAGACAATTTTTCTTGAGCACCAAATCAGCATATTAGAATAAGGATCATGTGACACTGAAGACTGCAGTAATGATGCTGAAAAGTCAGCTTTGCCAGCACAGGAATTATATTTTAAAGCAATAAAATATAAAGGTTATTTTAAATAGTAATAATATTTCCCAATATTGCTATTTTTACAGTATTTTTAGTCAAGTAAAATGCAGCTTTCTGGAGAATTAGAGGCTTCTTTCAAAAACATGAAACCTATTACTGACACCAGATTTTGAAACTGTAGTGTGTATATATTTGAGCACATGTTAAAATGCATTGGAATTGAACAATTTTAGCATTTCTTTGTGGTGGGGCAAGTGAAAATTTTGACAGGGCAATGCTTTTGAGTCTTGGGCTGGATCAGATATTGGATTATATGAAGGTGGTTGATGTGTAACATTTGGGTGACCAAAACTGGACATTCTTAAACCTCTAAAATTGGTTACCTTGATCTTGGTCTGCTTTGTGTGTGGACAGCAGTGATGGCAACTTCTGTCTGTCCTAAACAAAACTTGAAGACTCATATTTCTAATAAACTGAAGATGACACCCATGCTGACTCCAGTAGATGGGGTTTTTATTGGCTTCTCTCCTGATAAACTCAGGTTGTGGTTGTCAATGTGGTCAGGAGGAACTCTGGGACCTTTGGTACCCCACCAGACCTGACCTTGAACAATGAACCAGTGGCATTCCTGCCGCTCCAGACGCCGCTGTGCGGAGAGCTCTGAAAGCGGTGGCATTGTGCCCCCACCACCATTGTTGGGCCAGACAAAGCCCTTTATCAAAGGCAGCGTTTGTGTGCACCAGGGTCAAAGCAGGCCACCGTACAACCGCACTGCTCACCAGAGCTGTAAAGGGATAGAGATGGGAATGACAGGTGAAGGGCACGTGGTGTTATCCTTAGACGGGACGGGTAGGACATGGTAAAACTAGGGAGAGGATGAATGTAAAGATAGTCATGTAAAAGAAAAAGGTCTCACTTAGAATACGCAAGCGGTTACTGTACGCTGGTGTTTGAACGAACACAACACACTGGCCGATCCAAAACACTGAGTGTGTGAATGTGGACTAAATGTCCTTCCAAGTAAATTTAAATGTGGAGTTTTGTTACGGACACCTCTGCTTACAACTTTTTTTTTAGTCTCATAAAAAGTTCATAAAGACATTAATCAATATGAAACAAGCAATTTAATCAGTCTTCAAAGAGACACGATAGCTTTATATGATGAGAATATTTAATTTAGGCTTTAATTCACTCATAAACATTGAACGCTGCACATAGAGCACATCAAATATGGAAAACAGAAGCTGAACCACGCTTGCTTGATCTGCAAGAACGGACTTTTCAATGGGGTGACCCAAATCTCTGGTTTTTAATATCATTTGTTTTTCGAAAAATGACATGCGAGTGTGTAAATAAGGTCGTTTTTGAGTGAACTAACCCTTTAAACACTCAACATGGCATGTGACTGAACCATCAATACACTGAGTGATACGATTAATTGAAGGGTAGGGATGGTATCCCAACTTCACTTGGTACATGGGTTAATCTTTTCTCTCTTTTTCTCACTGCAGACTAAGGACTGTCCCATCCAGCTCCTGCAAAGATGGCGGATAACTTGCGAGCCCTAGCACACAACCCTGTGACACAGCAGAAGGATCCTGAGTTTTGTTATAATGGACTCTTATGGTTATTTTTATTTGTTCGTGTGCTGTCTCAGAGCACATCTATACGTTCAGTCTTGTATGAGTTCAGTGCTTTGTGATTTGTTTCACAATGTTTTATCCGCTGCATAAAAAGGGAGGTTCATCTTACGAAGACACCATAATCCACAAGTCTGGTTTAGACAGGTGCATGCTGTTTACAAGCATCACGCGTATGTACGAATTTTATTTATTTCCCATAAAGATTTCAGGTGCAATTTCAGATTTTAGTGTTTGTTTACCGTTTGTTTAACAGAGAGAGCATATATCGGTACGGTACGGTACAGACTGCAGATGGGATGTGACTGTAAAGCAGTAGTGTATTTTTTTTTTAATGAATGTCTGTCTCCGTTAGGTCCTCACTTAACGTTTCATGCACATCTTCAGTTTTGGACCGTAGAGACCTCCTCTTTTGTACTATCAACACTGTTCTTCAATATCTGTGAGTGTCAGGCTAGTCATGCCGTTTCAGTCTGCTTTACCCAGTGCAGGGCCACAGGTGTTTTTCACCATGCCTTTTTGGCATGTGGCACAGCCCAAACTTAGCCTTTTCGTATCTGTTCCCATACTTATTTTTGACCAGCATCATCTTCTCTTTGCCAAGTGTGCTGTAGAGAGGGAGGAAAAGAGGAAGGGTCTATTCTGGGACTCCCCTTATGAAATCTGCTGCAGTTGCTATATAAATGCAGTCCATTTACCATGAGCACAGAGTTAGTGATTTATATCATCCCAATAAATATAAATTAGTTCTCGAGTTATGTTTTGGTACCCACAGTAAACTTTGTGAACAAACGGCACAATACGAAGGTATGAAAGCCCAATTTTGTCTGTATAAACCTTTATGCATGCTGTTGGCAAGATCGTAGGATCTCCTTCAATATACAACATTAAAACAGCCTCAACATTTCATTCATATTTTATTTATATTTAATTATATTCACTATTTTAGTATTACCAAATCAGCTGCTCTTTGTTCCATGATACTCTTCTCTCAGTATTGCGGTATGTCCTGTTTAGATAAGGCTGTTCTTTCAGGAAGTTAAGAAGTGGTACAGTTCATCGAACTGATTTCTGCATTGTTCTCTAATATTTTTTTCAAAGGAGCGATATGCACACTACTCCATCTGGTTCAAAGTTTAGGTACAGCCTTCCTTTTTGTTTTTACATTGTTGCTAGACATTGTTTTAAAAGACAAAATCAAATGTGAAACTTGTGACAAAGAAAAAGAAAAAACTGTGTACTGTACAGTCTTCATTGATATTCTGTCAATGGTACGAAAGTGAATTTTGTCATTTGGTAAAAGGATTCATTCCTCATGGATTTACCAAAGCAAGTCTTAACTGGCACAGATTGGCCATTAAAGCTCAGTTGTGGTTCTGTGAAAACAAGCTTTTGCTCAATGTCCAAAACTATATCTAAAACCCCAAATTGCCTCGATGTGGTAAATGGGACATTGGCATAAAAAAGGGTACAGGTTAGTCTTTTTCTGGCTAATGTTAGCATAACATTTGTAATTGTGAGAATGATCTCTAAGAGTTACTCTGAAACAAATTATTTTTGAACATAAAAGCTTTAAATCAGCCACATAAATGTATTTGATATCAGCCTTTTGCTAATGTATGTGATCAAGCTGACTGCTTTTTGCTATGATTTTCATTGATTAGTACAGATGTGCAGTGGTACAGCATTAATATGTTTTACCCCCAAATTGTTTTTGGTTTAATAGTTCAGATCTTTTCTTTTGGAATGTTTTATGAAAGGCGATTCTTTCATTTAGTATCATTTCAAAGTCAAAGAGACGGGAAGTTTGTTTCCTTTTGTCAGTTTTTCGTGTATTTGTCGAATCTCATTAGTATGTTTTGGTACACTTGTCTTCTGTTCACTATTGTTTTTGAAGTCTACGCTTGACAGATGGCAAAGTTCAGGTGTGGAGGTCTGATGGAGTCTGAGAAAATTAAAAAAAGGAAAAACTTTTTATGGTTGTGTCCATGTGTGTACATAATGATGCTTTGTTTGTTTTTTTGTTTTTTTCCTGCAGTTGATAGACTTTCCTTTTTCCTCTGGTGGGAAAAAGAGAGTGGAAGCAGGCAAATCATTTGAGCATTGCTTAGTGTTGGTATTTATCTTTTTTTGCTTTCAATAGAGCTATTGCAATAAAAAAAAGTTCTTGTAACACGTTTCAGTTCCATTTGTTTTCTGTCTGTATGCTTGTAAATGAAAAAAATGTCCACCATTGTTGAAATTGATTGTTTGCTTCGGTAACATTGAGCGACTCTTCTTTCTCACTACCACTTCAACATTACATGGACATATTTGCCAGCATTATTAGCAAAGACAAACTCTAAGGAGCATTTGCCATTGTTTGATATGGTTTAATATTATAACATGATGCAATCATAATAGTGGTTCTCAATTTTTTTTCTTGTTTTTTTTTTCTGTTTTTATTCAGACTACTATTACTTTTTGTGGATTACATGATTAGGTGTTATTCTCGCAATGGCAGTCAAAAATTCATAATTCATTGATTCTCCCTACTACTTTATCTTTAAAAATGTTCATTTCTAAACCGCTTTCTGCTTGTATATGTTCAGAAGGTCTTCCAGGTTTGTGGAATTGCACACACAGACCAGCCACTGAGCAAAACCGCAAATGATCACTGGGTTTAAAGAAATCATTTCACTTTCAACAAGTGTTTTCTAAACATTGCATATCTAATCAGCTCTTGATTAACACATTAATTATTATTTGAATTATCACTCAGTT
The DNA here is from genome assembly GCA_030578275.1 of Meda fulgida. Classification (NCBI taxonomy): domain Eukaryota; kingdom Metazoa; phylum Chordata; class Actinopteri; order Cypriniformes; family Leuciscidae; genus Meda; species Meda fulgida. The sequence continues at coordinate 20,437,244 of CM060622.1, read as the reverse complement.
ACAGTGAGTTATTTATTCATTAATGTCTTTGGAAGGCTTTTGTCTTTCAAACACATTAAAATGTACAAATTTCATATTTACAGTTACATACAGGGATTCCCCAACTTTTTTGTTAGCTGAAATGTCTTTGATATATAGTTTTTAAAAAATATATTTTTTAGTAGTTTCAATGCACTTCATATATCATAAAGAATGGAATATATTTTCTTTCTCTTTGTATTTTTATATCAATACGGTACAAGATTATTCTACTCAAATCAATGCAATAAACAAGTTACGTTAAATGAAATCCAAAAGTAGTCCGATTATATTTCCTTAAATATGTAATGTAAGGGATTACGTTACTAACTGCAATTTTTGTCATGTAATTGTAATCAGTAACCAATTACAATGTCTAAGTAATGTATCCATACATATATATATATATATATATATATATATATATAAGTGCGTGTGTGCATGTGTGTGAAATTAATATTGCCAAATCTGCTCACAATCTCAGCTGGGTGCTAGACGATTATAACATTCGATATTTCCAGCAGGCCAAATGAAATTTCAAAATGAAGAGGAACCATAGTACATGTTCATTAAAAACAAAATCAGCTAAATTTAGGATATAATCAGGCACCAAAACTGTTGCGCAAAGTCCGACATTGTCCATTGTGAAAAATGAATATCTCATGCTGAAAGAATTTTTTCTACATTTTCTTAACTTCATGGACTTCAGTTAGACAAGCACACACATGTATGCGTCACTAGGTGCACACCATAACCCCGCCACACACACACACACACACACCCCACACCAAATGTCTAGGTGCATTCAGCATGCTCATGCCAGTGGCAGTGTCAGTAAGTAGCTTGGGGAAATTAAAGCGGATAACTGACTATTGCAAGTAAACTTTTCAGTGGGGAGTCGACTACTTTCCCAGAAACTCCTTAGCTTATTTGCCCATGAGCATGTAGCAAGACACTTAAACTGGGAAACTATTATCTCCTTAAGGAGCTCAGACCACTGCAGAAATCCACCCACATTCATAGTAATGTCTAGGGATTGGTGCTGTCCTTATACACACAGTGGCCATGTCATCTGCTGTTGTTCCACCATAATGACGCTCTTAATTGGATTCTCAGTATTTAAATCTAAGCTTTTTTGGCAATGCTTGCTAATGTACAGGATTAATCCACTATGCCTGGCACCTTACACCTTCATTGGCAGCAGTATGCAATAATATTATTTGATGTGAAATGACAGGTCCAAATATCATGGTTAAACCTAATGTTGTCATCATGTAATGTCATACACCCCCTTCATGAATGTCTAATGCAGTACTTTATCATTAAAAAGAGCAGGAATTTTTTTAACCAGATATTCTATACTTGCTGTTAAAGTTCCAATTTAGCTTCTGCAGACTGTCGATGGGTGGTGAGAAGATTAGCTGCATCTGAAATCACACACTTCCCTACTATATACAGGTGTAAAACAGTATATCACAGTAATCATGAATTAATACTTCCGGCAAGATTCTGAAGTGTGCATATGAAGAACACTCTACTGTCCCATGAGGCCATAGGAGAGGATTTGTGAAGGGCATTGAAGTGACACCAGTGGGTCACATGTCACTGACAAATGTAGCTTGTACAGATTATTACATTAATATTATATAGAACATTCTTTTTTAGCAGTTGTGAAATAATGACTTATTCAAAATAAATACCTCCTCAAGAGAGTATGCGATTTTGGACACAGCCATTGTCTTTATTAGTGAGTCATTGAATAATTGACTCAATCGATTTGTTCAAAAACACTAATTGAGGGGGGAAAAACACGGATGCATCCAAATATTCTTTATTATACTATATAGGCAAAAAACTGTTTGTGAGATGAGTAGTATATCCGAATTAACAGTTCATCTGATGGACACTTTAATATCCCATGAGGCCATAGACAAGTTGTGAATGGCAGCGAAGTGTGTGACAATGACAACATGACACATGTATGCACACTGTCAGATTATAGTATTACAGTCAGGTTCCGAGAGTAAAAATCGAACTGTTTTTCTCCATTGTGAAAATGATAAAGCACTGCGAATTATGTAATCGAGTCCGTACATTCTCAAACTACACTGTTTTCACAAGTAATTCGCAATGCTTCATGTAGTTCTTCGCCTCATTAAAGCTGGTCACAGTCTTGTATCCGTCTTTTTGCCCAGTTTTCAAATCCTTCAATTGAAAGTTTGTAATGATGTGATTCATCTTGTCGCTGGTCAGTTTGGTTCATGGCTTAACAATTTTAACAATTTAAGACTTTTAAGTTAAGTTAAGAATTAAGTTAATTCGATCTAAGACTTTTTTTTGTAGATCCCAAAGAGAAAAAAATTAATGTGGAAGATACAGAGGAACCAAGGCCCCTAAAAAAGTGGACAGGCCCTGTTGTACTCTATGTAGAGCGTACTTTTTTTTTAAATCACTAATTAAGTACTCACTCAAAAGATTTTAATCTTTTATTTTGAACAAAGTATGCGATTTTAGACACAGCCTTTGCTATGTTGCTTTGAAGATGTGTGATAGTTCATTTTACTTTGGCTTTGTTCTGAACTATTTTCATTGGTGGAGTAAAAAGTCAAAGTTACTGGTAATATTGTAAGTTACTTCTGCAACCTTGTACAGCTGTGGTGCTGATATATCAAGAGCAACAGCAGCACTCCAGCTCATGTGATATCGCTTAATTACGTTTGAATGACAGATCCGTTTTAAAAGAGTGAGTCAGTGCAATTTCCCAAAGCATTTCTAACAACCCTTGCTGAAATGTAGTCTTGGCTGCACCACTGCAGAAGGGGAATCCTCCTCTGACAGACGTGTGTGCGTCATTAGGAGCTGAGGTTTCTCAATTCATTCCAGTAGCATTTACAGTATGTGCACAAAATATGTAGGTTGCATTAGGGCTTAGGCTGCATGTGGATCATGAGCTCAGTGTCAGCATGTAAAGGTTTATGTCAAATTCTACTGTGGCCAGAGTATCCAACACTCATTTAAGGGATGTAGTTTTTGCCATAGGTGCTCATGTTTCAAAACAAACGCGAGCAGTGATTCCTTTTTAAAGCTCATTAAGGAAAAGGATATTCTCTAAATCATGCAGGTCATCTGATATGCACCTAAAGGGCGAATTACCTGGAAATAAAGCTTTGACGTGTCTCGTTCCCTCATTCCATAGACACAAATAAACTAAGTTAATCCAGACTCTTGACTTTAATGGCTAACCTGCTTTCAAATCACAATTCTCAGTTGCACAAAAAGTGAAATTTCGATCTAAGCTTTGATCATTCAGAACCACTGTTGACACTTTTTCTTTGGTTCTTTCTAGGAAAAACACAACTTAAGTAGTTTTTGTAAAGAGCTTGGCTTGGCCTTTTCCCCTGGGTCCTGTTGTTGGCTGGAACAAAGACCATTACCCTAGTGACAATGAGATTCACTGTCATCTGCTCACTGATCCTAGTGAGAGCTTAGCTGTTGCCAAATATCAACACTCAGTTTGTCAACTAAATCTTATATAGACTATTTAGGTCCTAATAACCACTCGTAAGCTCAAAGCTTAGTCATTATCCAATCTGTCCTGGAGAACAAGCAGTGTTAGAATCAGAAAGAGAGGGTCATACACAAACAGGAAAAATATGAATGGAGACAGAATACAACCACTTAATTATGTTGTGATTAAATCATCATGCATTACTACACAAAAGCAGAGTGGCTACAAATCTGCAAAATCTTGTTAAACTGTAAGTCCATCTAATTGGCTTAGATGACTGTCAGGGAAAAGACAGCGGATTGGTGCAGCACTACAGCCCATGTGACTCAGTTCTCCCTCTAGTGGTCCACCGCAGTGGTTCAGTGCTGTTCTGAATTTTTTTTTTTTTTTTTATAAATCAAATGTAAATTCATGTCCCAGTTACACTTAATGCTGTCACATTATCATCCTGGATAAACATTACACACACAAATAGAAACCAAATACAGTTCTATTTTGAATTTTTACATTAACTATGTAATGTTCTATTCATTAAAACCAAGTATAAATCTCATCAAGTTAGTGTTTTTAAGCATTTTATATTTATTCTAAAATAATAACTAAAGGCAGTAACACTTTAAACTGTATTTTATGTGTCAAGTCAAGTCACCTTCATTTATATAGTGCTTTTTACAATACAGATAGTTTCAAAGCAGCATAACTTTGATAATGGGAAATGAATGCAAAAAAGACTGTTTTGGCTGTGCAGCAGCTCTAGAAGAAAGTCATTGTCTAGCTTAAGTAAGCTTGTAATTGATTAATTTCCATTGTAAAAATCATTAGTTAAGGGCCGCTTACACAACACCGTATTCAACTGAAAACAGAAAACTTTTAAATGAGTTCTGGCTGTTCATTTACATGACATCGGCATTTTTGAAAAGCGATACCTTTATCATCTACAAGTAAACTTCAAAAACGTGAATCTGTGAAAACGGTGCGGGCATGCACATGCGTGTTATGTGTTTAGCCTATAGACATGCACGTTAGGCTGCATAGATTAGGTCAGCCGGATCCAGGGACACTTCCTATAACACTGGATGCACTCATTACATCATAAGAAGAATGGCATCTACGCTAATGTTAGTCTTTCTGTTTATTACGAGGTTTACTGAAGTCAGCTTGATCCGGGTCGTATCCAGATCAGATGGTGGACCTGGACCCATCCACAACGCATCCCTGAAGTGCCAGCCCTATCAGCCCTGTGAAGGCCTCATCGACACGACAGGCATCAGCACTGATCCTCAACAAACTCATCTCCATACCGGCGTGATGACTCCGACTTCCAACCAGATGGAACTGGATAAATTTTGTGAATGTTCTGATCCAATCTGACCTCTGACCTGTAATGCTGCCTTAATCATAATCATACACTGTTCGTTCGTTGGCCAGAGGAGAACTGCCCCCGACTGAGCCTGGTTTCTCCATGGGTTTATTTCTCCATTCTGTCACTGATGGAGTTTTGGATTGTTGCCTTGGCTTTTGGCTTGCTTAGTTGGGGACATTTAATATTCAACAATATTATTGATCTGCTTTACTTAAGGTTGACGATGATGCGATTTTCTTGTAGAAACAAACTTTGTTGTATTATTTTCATGTTATCCCTGTAATGCTGCTTTGATACAATCTGTATTGTAAAAAGCGGCATATAAATAAAGGTGACTTGAATGTGTATGTGTGCAGTCGCGTTGTCTTTCTTTACAAAGTGACATTACCAATTACTTGTCTCTCATGCATAATACAGTTTTTTTAGTTGATGCGTGTGAACAGGAATCATTTTGTTAAATTTTTCATCTATACAGAGGAAAAATGTTTTGTCGTTATTTTGTCATGTCGATGAGGGGATCCACCATCTGATCAGGATACAGCTCGGGTCCGGCTGACTACATCATGGGTTGTGGTCGTGTCTAGGTGCAGGTCCACCATCTGATCTAGATACGGCTCGGGTCCGGCTGACTACAGTAAACCACGGGATAAACAGAGAGACTAACAGCGTAGATGCCACTCTTCTTATGATGTAACGAGTACATCAGGTGTCATAGGAAGTGTTCCCGGTTTCGAGCTGACCTAATTTATGCAGCCTAATAATCATATTACATGATTTAAATAATAGAAATTAATAATGTGCTATGTGTATGCCAGGTTAAAGAGATAACAATGCAAGGAAGACTGTTGCAGAGTTTGGGTGCTAAATAGTAAAAGGATCTACCGCCTGCAGTTGATTTTGATATTATAGGTATTACCAACAGGCCAGAATTTTGAGATCGCAATAGACGTGAAGAGGTCGCACAGAATTTGTGAACTGATGTTCAACTGTTCTTTTTAATAGTCAACTTATTTTTGGATCATCAGTCATCAAGCTCGGTAAACACTGGTCACAGACACGAAGATGTACCTTTAATTTCACTACGCTGATTGCTCACAAAAAAAATACAATCATATTTTCAGGCCATTTCAAGTTTGATTTGACGTGACATTAAACAACTCAGCCAATTACATAACACTGCTTTCTTACTTTTTAATAAGTTCCCATTAAAATTATCGCACAAACTAATCATATCCAATCATAGTATGATGGATACATTGCCTCCTCTCACATTTTTTTCCCCTTCATTCTCAATTATGCCCCAACAAACCACTCTCGGGGAGCTCCGGGGAGGCAAGACAGACGTGGCCTCTTGCTGTAACTATAACCACTGGTGTAGCTGTTGGACAGTGTTATTTAAGAAAGACGAGAGATACACCTTTTAATGTCACATTTTGTAATATTTTGCATTGTTTTATTTTTGTAATATTTCTCATCCAATTGGTTTGGGGAGGCACTGCCTTCCTTGCCTCCTCAGAGGAAACGCCCCTGGTCCACCATCATGAAGCTATTTTTTGTTCCCATGTAGAAATAATTGATGCTTTAGATAAGGAAACTGACTGACTGCAAAGAAATACAACAGTTTTTTAATTAGTATACCATACTAATACTGTACAAACTAACCAGAAAAAAAAAACAAGAATCCCACTCTAAAAAAGTTCACCTTGTTTGTTTCTTTTATTTCAGTCATTTAAGTTTATAACAAATTTTGGATACTAAACATAAAAGAGGGATATGATTTTGAAGTACACATGGTTTCACCCCATGATGACTTGCAAAATGTTCACTGTTTTCGATTAGATGAATCACTGTCGGTCAGCAAATTTTAACTACAAATAACTATAATATAATACGCCAAAATCTGGTTTATGTAAAAATGTTCTGAGAGACAGTTGTTCATCTAATCTAAAACAGCGATAAATATATAAAAAATGAACCAAAGAAATGTTTACAAATTCATAACACTAGTATTTGATGGGTTTTCACAGAATTTCCCTTGCTGTTTAAATGAAATCAGAAGGGAGGAGAGATCTGAAACAAATTACACAATTACATTTACTTGACATCTACTGAAGGAAAAAATCCTCCTACAGCCAAATCAAGTTTCTGGATATATAATTTCGTTTTAATATATATATATTTATAAAATACTGTTTCATTTAAAGAAAGTTCTTTGTACAAATGTCAGTGTAAATGAATGTGGAGCTAATATGTGAATAGGAGTGAGTGAGTGAGCATCTGACAAAGAACCCAGAAATTCATTAAAAAGATCCATTTTGTTTTATACTAAAAAGGTGTTTTACACAATATACACATTTTATTACTTACAAAAAGAGTTAAATGACACATTGCTAAAAAGTCCTGATACAGCAGTGTTAGTACCACCAACGAAGAAGAAAAAGTGATTGGAGAAAAATGATAGCCTTTAAAAAAGCAGTCCCATTAATGTAACGCTTCAGTGCATTTCATCTCTTTGATGTTCAAAGTGCCGATTTGGTAACAAAAAGAAAAGCGAGAGCATTTCTCCCAAAAAATTTACCATTTGCGTACCAACATCAAAATTTTCATTGTTAATATTACATGAAAAGAATCTCTAGAAAATCTCATAGGAAAAAGAGAAAAATATCTAATGCACATTGTGTCACAACTGCCATGGCACCTTGCTGGATCTGTATTTTTCTTTTGAGGTACTTCTTTGAAAAATGAAAAAAGTAATAAACTAATAAATTCATTTATTTAGTTCAGTTTCTTTTGCTGTGTCGCACAGTAGCACCATAGAGTTAAACGTGAAGATATTGCACCAATGAAACACCACTGGTGATCAGCATGATGGCCGCAATCGTTGCAGATGACGGCTGATCCTCAACAACAACAGACTGCTCAAAAGTCACTACGTTACGTCCTCTTCATACACACAATACAGCGGCTCACACGGGTCTGCAAGTTTCCAGCTTTCAGTGTCTCTGACTGTGGCTTTCTGTTTGGGCAAAAAAAGAACAAAACTCTATTGATAGACGTCTTTTCATTTTAAGGGCCCAGTTTTTCAAGAATGTTTTTGTACTTTTCAATGAAATTTTACCTGAACATTTCATTCACGTCAACAGTGGCCAGCCAGAAGCTATACGAGTTGCTGTAATAATTGCAGGTGCCTCGACCGTGGCACTCGATGAACGGAGTGGAGCGGAACTCCTCCAGACAGGAGCCGGGAGAGGCGAGAGCCTGACCCGAACCCTCGGCACCTGCACTGGTGTGCTGCGACAGACAAATCAACGCCAGTCAGCGGCAAATACGGATATCTGAGATGTTAACAAGGAGGTGTCTTTGTATTCATGCTCTTTTCATTTCAACAAAAACTTATCAAGTGGTGTTATAGGTAAAAAGTACTATGCTTAATTACATGAATTAATGACACACACTACAGATTTACTAAACAGGCCAAATTAGCGTGAGAGCGCATAAAAGCGCCGATTGGAGTAGAAAGTTCTGCAGGGGATTAACTGACAATACGCACATTGAAGAACACTGATGCAACCGGATCATTTCAATTTCATAAAAACTTTAAAATAGGCTAAACAACTAATATTTCTATTTTTTGATATTTCTTATTTTAAGACTTTTGGCCCAACAGTGGAAACGCAGTTATTGTAAAAGTGTGATATTTAGACCTGGAAAAGTCATGTAAATTAATAAAATCTTAATACAACATAGACATTTTTATATAAAATATATATATATATATATATATATTTTTTTTTTTTTTATATATTTTTTTCCGGCTAGAAATTGTAAATATATATTTTTTAAAATCCTTATCTTTAATCCTTATTAAATAATGACTGGAAAAGTCATGCAAATCCATTGGTTGAAAAGAGTGAAGACAAAATATACACTACTACTACAAAATAAATGACTAATTCTGAAGAACAGAATTGAAAATATTTCATTTGAATTATTGTAATCTATGGACACTTAGTTCTGTCAATTAAAAAAGTTTTAAAAACAAATGTCATTACAGTAAATGTACCAGAGGAAAGAGGCAGTCCCCTACATTGGGGACTTCAAATATTGTTATGGACAAGGCTGTGTTGCAGTCAAAAAGGTTGAGAATGTCAAAGTTAATGGTTCTCTAGTCACATTTCAAGTCTCCCAAGAGTGCCTAAGACCGGTAGTACTCTACATACCATCATGAAGGAGTAACCGATCCAGAGCATTTCCCAGTTCTGCGGGCAGAGTGGCACCTGAATGGTCTGGCTGTGTATAGCAATCACCATGGCCGGAGCTTCACACACAGAACACCTACATACACACACACTGCATTTTTACATGTTCAAAAAACATCACTTAGTATGATTTATAAGCTGTTTTCCTCATGGGGACCAAGAAACATCCCCACAAGGACAAGGATTTTGGATATTGCCATCTTTGTGGGGATATTTTGTCCTCATAACATAAGGTTTACCAGGACCACACAGAACACCTTGTGTTTCTATGATTCAGGGAGACTTTCCATAGATATCATTATTTTATGCTGTACAAACTGTATATTTTCTCCCCTTACACTAACCGTACCCCTAAAACCACAGAAAACTTTTTTTTTACATTTGTAAATTTTCCAAAAACATCACTGTATGATTTATAAAGTGTTTTCCTCATGGGGACCAAAAATGTCACCAAGTCACTAAGTTTGTGGGGACATTTCACACACACACACACACACACACACACACACACACACACACACACACACACACACACACACACACACACACACACACACACACACACACACACACACACACACACACACACACACACACACAGTAGGGTTTGCACAGACTAGTTTAATGCTCTGCCATGATGCTTTAATCTTGACGTCAACTAGTCACTTATCATGGCCTATAGAGGGCGCAAAAGGATAACAAATCTATGAGGTCCACTTTTACGCTCGTTTCCAACAGTTAATATGACTGTAAGACTGGAGAAACTGGAAGAACTGGTTGAGGAACGACCACTCCTCGAGAAGACAAAGGACCTTGCTGGATATTAACATTTGAACTGACTCTTGTGAAGGTAGCATCGCCATCCAAGACTAAAAGTCTCACCTCTGAATCATTCTAATCTACATTTCTTCCCCTCATCCCCCACTCCTTCCCCTTCATGCGAGATCCCCAAAGTTCACCCAAGAATCTATATGCTTTAAAATGAATTATTATCATACAGTATTATACATATTTAGTATCATTCGAAATGTCTCAGGGTGATTGGTACAAATGTCTAATTTCCAAATAAGTAAAACAAAAGGTAATAAGGTTTTTAAGAGTTTAGAGATAACTGTCACTCTACCCCTAAAGGTGTAACCTCTGAATGCAAATTTCCACTGTCAGCACGTTACATGTGAAAGAGGTTCTGACTCTCAGCCCCATGTATTTCTTTATGTCGGGTTCGTATCTCTTCTCTTTATTCTAGAGCATCCGATGTCATTGTATTGATTATCTTTGAACTGATTTACCTGACATAATAAATTGTTACATTTGATTTTATTCTGAATTACTCTGAAATTATTCTCTCAAGTTGATTAAGTGAAGTCTTATGTTTCCACAAATCTGCGTCCAGGGTTAAGTACATACTAGATCCCAGAGTACATTTACATTTACATTTATTCATTTAGTAGACTTACAAATGAGAACAATAGAAGCAGTTAAACTAACTGTAGGACAACAAAATGTAAGTGCTATAACCTTTCTCAGTTTAATCTAACGCAGAACCCGTAAAGGTTTGTTTTATAGAAAGGAAGTGTTAGTATTACTGAAACAAGTGCTGGCGAAAAAGAGTAGATAGAGCGTGAGGCACATCTGGTGGGATTCTAGATTCCTGACTAACTGCTTGATTTTAACTAAGTTGTTATGCAGTCGCAAATAGGGGACTAGATAAAAATACTATTAAGGTAATAGCAAGCGCTAAAGCAGAATTATCTAAATGTACTAGTCATAACCTCTGGTTATTGTTTGGGCTTTAACTAAGTTGTTATATGGGCGACTGTAGGGGGCTACATGGCTACTTTTTAACAATAGCAAGCGTATATGCGGCATTGTTGAATCGCATTAGCCATAAGATCTGGTTATCTATCAGACTGGCGAGTTTGTGACCGTATGATCCACGTAAACGGCCGGCGCAAGACTCTCTGTGCGACATAGCTTCCTAATGAACGAGTAAATGCATGTTTTTAACAGCTTATTGTACAGAATTAATTCACACACAATCGCTCTCTCACTAATGCATTCATATAAATATTATGTAAAAGCAATAGCCTTGTCGGCAGCACTGTGTCATATGCCATAGCTGTACACAAGGTCCACACACACACACACACACACACACACACACACACACACACACACACACACACACACACACACACACACACACACACACACACACACACACACACACACACACACACGTCCCACTGAACCACCTAATCATCATCGGTTAGAGTGACCGTCTCTTACCGACTGATGAAAGGTTTGATGTCTTCTCCAGTGATGATTGCCATGCTCATGGGCATGGGCTGGGGTGTGGACAGCCAATAGGAGTAGTCATTACGGGACGCGAAGTTGCAAACATTGTTGATGTCACAAAACATGAAAGGCATTGTGCTGAAACGACGTAGACAACTACCAGCCGTACCTGATGTTTTTAAATGGAGAAAACGACACAATAGTAATGATATACGTCATGTGAGAGAAAAAACATGGTACATGCGTGTGCCCTGTGCTTTTTAGGGCTACTCACCCAGGTCCTGTCCGTGCGCCCTCTCGTTGCCTTGCACATAGAGTAAAGAGTAGCCATCATAGATAAGGCCTGTGCCATCTGGACATAGTGGCACGTCTGTGGTCTGACTGTGGCGAGTGATCAGAAAACCATGTGCTCCATGTGGTGTTCCTGTGGTACCTGGAGGGCCCGGAATCCCATCTGGACCAGGAGGGCCGGGATAACCACGCGGACCTGTACACAATTACATCATGGTGATTGTGAGGCTGATACATGGAGAAAATTTAGGCACTGTTTATAAAGCCCCCTGCTGTTCGTGAAAACCACTGAGCCACCAATTTCAAGGACAATCCTTAAAGAGATAGTTTTGTATATATATGTGAATCAAAGGATCAATTAAATCTGTTCATCATATTAAGCAGCCATTTCTCTTCACAGGACTGGGATTCAACTGCTTGATTCATATAGATTCATTTATATGCCCTAATGATCTTTTTGGATCTTCTCAGTTTTGGTTAGCTGGACTTTCAGTGGAGGGACAGAAACCTCACAGGATTCATTAAAAATATCTTCATTTGTGTTTCAAAGATGAAGCCAATTCTGATAGTTTTGGTATGACATGAGGGTGAGTGATAAACCATTTGGCTTTAATTGGACAAGACAGCAGAGATGTGCCAAGTGTTTGGAAATGACCTGAGCTAGATTTGAACTCGGGTAGGCCACATATTGGACCCTAACCTTACCTGTTTGTCCAGCTTGTCCTTTATCGCCCTTCCTTCCAGGTGAGCCGCTAAATCCTGGAGTTCCCATTTGACCTGGGTCACCAGGGTTGCCAGGTGAACCTAGAGGATGAAGGGACACCAGACATGAGGAGGAGGAAGAAGACCAGACCAGTTTCTATAGTCTTGACCAGCCTTTGCAGGTAAAGAATCTTTCTTGTCTGTATTGTCTAGTCTCAATGTAACCACTAACCTGGAAGACCCTGTAATCCTGAGGGTCCTACTGGGCCTCTGCTGCCTGGGTTTCCAGGTGGTCCAGGTGGACCACGCTCGCCCTTCACAACAATAGGCGTTGGAGCAATGCCTGGGTCACCAGGAAGTCCTGTGATCAAAAGAGGGGAGTAAGTATTAGAGAATGTATTTTTATCAGATTTGTAAAGGGAAAATCATCCGTGTTTCAAAATAACACACCTTTAGTTCCAGGGTCCCCACGTTGTCCTGGGCTGCCGTCAGCTCCAGCAGGGCCAGGCTGTCCTTTAGGTCCTATAACATGCAGAAGTTATGTGGATAAGAAGACACTTTTATAAATACGACTTTAAAACAAGCTTTAACATACAATTTATTATTTAATCACTCTGATGTTCTAAACATATATGCTGTCATTTCTTTTGTGAAACACAAAAGGAGAATTATTAATAATGATCGTGTGTTTCTTTATATATACTATTTACTGTACACTACCTTTCAAAAGTTTGTTGGTAAGGTTGCTAAGATTTATGTTAATGTTATGCACACCAAGGCTACATTTATTTGATCAAAATAAAACCCATTTGTCGTGGTGCTCACGTGAACAGCGTCAGCCAAAATTGAACCGGCGTTTTGACGTAGAACCTGGAAGTGCTGCACTGTTTACAACGTGATCAGCGTAGCAAACTGACATGGAGGAGAGGAGATTGTTGAATAAAGTCGTTATTTTTGTTTGTTTTTTACGCACAAAAAGTATTCTCGTCGCTTCATAACATTAAGGTTGAACCACTGTAGTCACATGGACTATTTTACCGATGTCTTTACTACCTTTCTGGGCCTTGAAAGTTGCAATGACGTTGCTGCCTATGGCTGGTTCAGAAACCTCCCGGATTTTCATCAAAAAATATCTTAATTTGTTCGAAAGATGAAAGCAGGTGTAACGGGTTTGAAACTACATGAGGGTGAGTAATTAATGACAAATTTAATTTTTGGGTGAACTAGCCCTTTAATGCATGCAGCTATTAATATACATATATATAAAAAAAATCTTGCTGACCTCAAATTTTTGAATAGTAGTGCGTATTGAATAATGTTTCATAATGAACAGATATAAATTTAAAGTGGGATTCAGTGCAGAATCATCCACTCTTCTGTTGCTCTCAAGTGTCATTCTCCACACAGTATATTAGAACTGGCGCACACACATTCAGTTATAAGACATGCAAGAAATATGTCACTGCGCTTCATACGCCATTTTTAGAGTAAATAATGACATACATTTTAATTTGTGGGTAAACAATTCCTTCAATGGTTATAGAAGGATAACTGACCTGGGAATCCAGAAACCCCTGGAGGTCCAAAATCTCCTTTCAGGCCACTAGGCCCTGGACTTCCTGGAGTACCCTTGTCAAAAGCAAATAACAAATATCATTATCTAACTGAATATAATAAATATAAATTAATAAATAAATGAACAACTATTTATATGATTTGAAATCATTTTATTATGTGAGAAGAAGAAAAAAGCAGAAAGACTCTTAAGTTTACTTAAATGGTTTAACAGTCATTATCCAAAAACAGATCAGAATAATGTATTCCACGGGGTAGCGCAACTAAACAAAATGTCCTCTTGTCTTCTTTTTAGCAAAATCACATAAAATCTCAGAACCCACAGCCTACAATGTTTCCACAAAAATGTTTCTACAAATGCAAAATATATGAATCCCTTTGCAAACAACAATTAAACCTTCTCATTAGTACACATTTATAATGCTTACCGCAATGCCAGGGGGACCGTTCTCTCCTTTCATTCCTGGTGCACCAGGTGTCCCAGGGATTCCAGGCAAGCCCTTCTCACCCTTCACTTGTCCACTACCTGGAGGTCCACGGGGACCCTCAGGGCCAGGAGGACCTTCACATTCACATTCACAGAAATCAGATCAAAACAGTATGCATCTCATATCATGAAACCATTATCAATATTATTCAAACAAACAATGTGTGCATGTTTATCCTGTATATTGTTGTAGTATATAGTGTGCTGAATGGTTCTGGGATGATTTATGAGAAGGAGAAGGTACAAAAGAGCGATCAACTAAAGACTCATAACTATATTCCTAGAATTGGATAGGGATATAAAAGTAAAAACATCAAAAAAGCAAACATGAACCATCCCAGTCCCACCTAAATTAAATAATCTAAATGACTAACGGAGGTGCACAGTATGACACAGGTGAGTATCAAGCCAAGTTGTCTAACCTGCATGGCCTATAGTGGGGTCAAAGGTCAACGGGTTCCCAAAAGTCCAATAATAGCAGAAGCAAAGAACAAGATAATGGTTTAAAAAAGGGGCACAGCAACACAAGTATACGATGTGGTAAGGAACAGAAAAGTTTAGTCATAATGTTTAGTTTAGTTTAGTCAATTTCAAAATGTTTAAAATTCTGATATATTGTTTTTTTTGCCTCCAGTTGCTTTACAGAAGGCATTATTGAAGAAACAACTTAGCATATTTGACATAGCATTTATATTACCATTGAAAAGTATAGATGAAAGAAGCAAATGAACACTTTAATTCAGCAAGGTTGCATTCAACTGATCAAAAGTGACAAATGAGTTCTGAAAGATCATGTGACACTGAAAACTGGAGTAATGGCTGATTTGTGATGGCTAATTCAGATTTGCAATCACAGGAATAAATTGCATGTACAGTTATTTTAAATTGTAATAATATGTAACACTATTACTGTTCTACTGTATTTTTGATCAAATAAATGCAGCCCTGGTGAGCATAAGCGACGTCTTTTCAAAACATTAAAAAATATTACAGATCCTAAACTTATGAATAGTAGTGCACATACACATCATCATTATGGTTACATGCTCAACATGGAATAAAGCTGTTAAGATTGCTGATCACAATCTGAATAATCAATACATGCACATTCTTTCCCTTCTATTTTCTTCAGGAAATACTTGCTCTTAGAATTGTGGATTTATCAAGTTAGCTGCAAATGGGATACATTCATAATCGTAGTATGAGCAAATACTCTTGTGCATGTAAATGAGATCATTGTGCAAAATCCAATAATCTTTTCAAATACAGGTAAAAATGCAAACTGTGTTAATACTACTTTTTAGAAGTAGGTTTATTGTGCATGCTGACATAAAGCAGTAATTGTATAAATCTTTTAGAGCATAGCATAGTATAAATGACTTAAATGTCTAGTCACATAATACAGATGAATTTCAAATTATTAATAGGTAGATACAATTTAAATTCTTTCAAACACAGAGTTATGTATTGAAGTATGAAAACAAAAAATCAATTCTATAGCATGAAGAAGCTGACCTTCTGGGCCTGCAAAGATCCCATGTCATCAGGAGGAGCAGAACCATGCCGCAAGAAACAGGAAATGCATATAATACCCAGAATGCACCTGGGTGAAATAAGCCTAATAGACACTAGCCAAAATGGTCTCCTCCTTCATCAACTTTAAAAGCTTTTGGTATGATACTTATCAAACAGCTCTGATAACAATTTTATATTCATTGGTTTAAAAAATATCAGCAGAATTCATTAAGGTTTTTGATCTTTTACACCAAGGTGGAGATCATTTTAGATAGTCCTGCAATGGCTTTTCATTTCTTACAAATCAGCACATCTCCCATGCAAAAGTGCCAGATGACCATAGACAGACAAACATAGACAGCATCCTGTGGAGGACACTGCAGCTTCCAATGCTGAAGGGACGGGACGGGTGGAAGTGAAGACACACAAGGGTGAATGGATGGGTGAACAGCTAACCGTGGATAGGGGAAGCAGAGACTGTGTGTAATACTCAAAGGGCCCCGACTGGGCAACAGTGAAACACTGACAGCAAAAAAAACCTCTGTATGCATGCAACTCCTTCACTTCTCTCTAACACATGACAAACTGGCACACAATTAAGGAAGGGAGTGAGGAGAATAGTACAAAACAGTGTGTCTTGTGCTTCTTGATCTTAGAGTGTATTTATGATAGTGACATGGATGTGGTATAATCATGATTGCCTGTGTATTATTCCATGCAAATCAGTCAAACAAACACAATCAAAGCCAGTATGCCCTCTGGTTCCCAATTAAAATATAACTTTTTCAGATTAAGTTGTTCCCAAACAGGGGTACTTTCACCTGATTTTAATTTTTCTAAGATAAATCTATAAAACACGTTTATGACATGTAGATACAAATGTGTGTTAATGCATTCGGTTTCCTGAATGTATAAGTTGTTAATTACCAGACAGATATCATTATCTGCTCTTGTATAAGTTTCCATGATAGTCAGATAGCCTAATATAAATAATGAGGCTGTAGGCGTACATCAGAAAACGTCTCGGTTACGTATGTAACCCTCGTTCCCTGACTAGGGAACGGAGACGTCACGTCGGATTGACGACGAATGGGGTTTCACTTAGAACACCTATCGACTTCGAGTATACAAAAACGAGCCAATGGCAAAAAAAATGTCATGGGTCTGCGGAATTTGCATGATGTAACTCCGCCCCACCTCGTGGGTATAAAAGGAGGACGCCGGCAACATGCAGTTATGTTTGTTCGCTGAGGAGCCAAGGCTGAGCTCAGGCGATCCCCGCGGTACAGCGGAAGTGGCAGGAAGACGTAACGTCTCCGTTCCCTACTCAGGGAACGAGGGTTACATACGTAACCGAGACGTTCCCTTTCGTGGTCACTCTGAGTTACGTCGGATTGACGACGAATGGGGTTATCAATCTAATCACGCCACCTTCACAGCTGTCTTCCAGTGCCCTGCGTAAATCTGAGATCCTTGTGCTAGACTAGCACGGACGAAGGACTCCTATTTAACACAGGAATACCAAGGTACACTGGGAAGCATATCCCATAGTTTAGAGGAAATATGCAATTAACACCAACCCAGGGGGGGGGGGGGGGGGGGGGGGGGGGGGGGGGGGGGGGGGGGGGGGGGTTGGGGGCATTTAGAAATACACATATGACCCGAAGGAAGCATATGGAGAACACTGGGGTGTCCAGCCGCAGGTGGAATATTTCAACCCCAGGGGTGGCAAGGTGGCTTGCCAAGGGAAAGACACATGCTCAGAGAGGCTTATAGTGGAAATACACATGTGGGGGTAGCTCCGGGGAGGGACCATGCAGAAGGGAGGCACCTAGCCGACGCACAGGCAATAGACACTGGTGCTAGCATCAGGGGTGCTGGAGGAACTCAGGGCTTGCGGAGAAGCTCACCTGAGGAGAATATCGCACGTATCCAGTCCGTGGAGTGGAATGGCGAGCAAGCGAAGACACCTGAGCGGGTCCAGTACTAGCTAGTTGAAGCGAGTACATGAGAGGACACTGGCTCCACTCGGAGATTGTAGAATCTGGCGAATGTGCTAGGTGTCGCCCAGCCAGCAGCTCTGCAGATGTCTGTTAGCGAGGCGCCATGCGCTAGAGCCCAAAAGGATGCCACACTCCGGGTAGAGTGGGCAGTCACACCAAGGGGGCACGGTCGACCTTGCTGCTGACCATAACAGATAAAGAGCTGGTCTGAGGTCCTGAAACACTGCGTCCTGTATACATAGGCGCGGAGAGCGCGTACTGGACAGAGCAGTGCCAAGGCTGGGTCTGCCTCCTCCAAGGGCAGCGCTTGCAGGTTCACCACCTGGTCCCGGAAGGGAGTGGTAGGAACCTTGGGCACATATCCAGGCCGGGGTCTCCGGATCACGTGAGAGTAAGCCGGCCCGAATTCCAGGCACGGTTCGTCAACGGAGAATGCTTGCAGGTCCCCTACCCTCTTGACAGAGGCCAATGCAACCAGGAGCGCTGTCTTCATTGACAGGAACTTAAGCTCCACTGATTGCAGAAGCTCAAACGGAGCACTCTGCAGGGCAGTTAGAACCACTGTGAGGTCCCAAGAGGGAACGAGAGGAGAGCGAGGAGGATTCAGTCTCCTCGCTCCCCTCAAGAACCTGACGACCAGGTCGTGCTTCCCTAAAGATTTACCTTCCACCAAGTCATGGTGTGCGGCAATAGCGGCAACATAAACTTTGAGGGTGGAGGGAGACAGTAGAGTTGTTCCGATTCCGATACTAGTATCGGAAATGCTGTCGATACCAATAAAAATGCTGGCATCGGTATCGGCGAGTACTTCTACCCATGCACCGATCCGATACCATTTTCTTAAACAATATCTAGTTATGCACGCTAGCTTTGCATAACGCTGCAAATCGGAGATCAATTCTTCTTCGCTGCTCTTAACAGTGGTTGCTTGTGGCGACACAGGAAGTTGTGCTGTTGCCACAAGCAACCACTGTTTAGAGCAGCGAAGAAGAATTGATCTCCGATTTGCAGCGTTATGCAAAGCTAGCGTGCATAACTAGATATTGTTTAAGAAAATGGTCCAGTATGTCCATGTCCGCTGTTTAGCAGTGTTTCAGACTGGACCAACCAGACAGTAAAACGGCGACATGTCCCGTATGCCATACTGCAATTTCGAGGGGTGGAACAAGATTAGCAACTTCAACACGAGTAACTTTAAGCATTTGAAGACGCGTCAACCCGCAGAGCACGATTACACAAAGGCAAGGGCAGAGAAGAATGAGCCGCACCAGAATCAACAATCTCTAAAAGCTTCATTCAAAAAAAGATAAAATACAAATAAAGATAAATACAACCGACAACATGTATTGAGTTTATTTTTCTGGATGACCAGCCGCGGTCAACTGAAATGCCGTTTATTTAACAAAATTGTTTATGGACTTTAAATTATAAAGAGATTATTTTCTTATATTATTCATATATCATTTTTTAGATTCCTAGATTTATTTGTTGCACTTTTGTATGCAGTTATATTGTAAAACTAAAATACCTTATTCAGTTTACAGTATTAGATGTGTGGTTGCATTTTAAGTTCTTTTTCACTTAAAGATAAATAATATATTGCTGTGAAATGTCATAAAAATACTCTAGTTCACTGTATGTATTTGTTCATGTTTAATTAAGGGATAAGTCTGAAACACACCATAAAATAATTATATCAATTCATACAGTGCTAGTATGAATTGCAGCTGTATAGATACTGTACACATCCAAGTATCGGACCAGTACTCGGTATCGGCCGATACCCTGAGTCCAGGTATCGGAATCGGTATCGGGAAGGGAAAAAGGGTATCGGAACATCTCGCTCCAACCCATCTTGAAGGAAGGAAAGCACGACACTGACCGAACACCTCCGGGGGGCTTCTCGGCGAGAAGAGCACCAGTTGACGAAGAGGTTCCACTTCAACGCTATAGGCGTGTCTCGTGGACGACGCTCTAGCGGAATTGATGGTAATCACCACCGCTGGTGGGAGGGTACTCAAACCTGCCTCGTCCCGTCCAGGAGCCACACGTGGAGGTTCCAAAGATCGGGCCGAGGGTGCCACAGGGTGCCCCGTCCCTGAGAAAGGAGGAGCACCAGTTCGGAGAACCAAGTCCGGGTGGGCCAGTACGGCGCAACCAGAAGGACCTGCTCCTCGTCCTCCTTGACCTTGCGCAAGACCTGCGCAAGAAGGCTCACTGGGGGAAACGCATATTTGCGGCCCCGCGGCCATCTGTGCGCCAGAGCATCCGTGCCGAGCGTGCCCTCGGTCAGGGAATAGTACTGGTCGCAATGGGTCGAGTTGTGGGAGGCAAACAGATCTATATGAGCGTCCCCGAACTGGTCCCAAATCAGCTGAACCGACTGGGGATGGAGTTGCCATTCTCCAGGGAGGGGCTGAAGCCGTGAGAGCTCGTCGGCTGCAGAGTTCAGGGCTCCGGGAATGTAAATGGCTCGAAGCGACCTCAGATGCTTCTGACTCCATAAGAGGAGGTGGCGAGCGAGTTGCGACATACGGCGGGAGCGTAGACCACCTTGATGGTCGATGTACGCTACAATGGTGGTATTGTCTGATCGGACTAGTACGTGTTGACCCTTGAGCAACACCCGAAAGCGGTGCAGGGCAAGGAGTACTGCCAGCAATTCGAGGCAATTGACATGCCATAGGCGCTGGGTTCTGTCCAGGAGCCCGCGGCAGCATGTCCATTGCACATGGCGCCCCAGCCCGTGGTGGAGGCATCTGTTGAGACAACAACATGCCGGGAAACTCGTTCCAGGGGGACACCTGCCCTGAGAAAACTGAGGTTCGACCGCGGGGTGAAGGTCTGACGGCAGGTAGAGTAACTGATACTCGGTGCGTGCCTTGTTGCCATGCCCACCTCAGGACTCGGTCGCGAAGCCAAAGCTGAAGCGGTCTCATATGAAGCAATTCGAGCGGCGTCACCGTGGCTGCAGATGCCATATGCCCCAGGAGGCTCTGAAAATATTTCAGTGGAAACGCACTCTTGCCCTGAAATTGTCTCAGACAAGTCAGCAGTGACTGTGCGCGCTCGCTCGTAAGCTGCGCGGACATGGCGACCGAGTCGATGTCCATACCGAGAAAAGAGATCCTCTTCACGGGGCAAAGTTTGCTCTTCTCCCAGTTGACCCGAAGGCCCAGACGAGCTAGGTGCCGGAGCACAAGGTCCCTGTGTTCGCAAACCTGGTCTCGAGAGTGAGCTAGGATAAGCCAGTCGTCGAGATAGTTCAGGATGCGAACCCCGTGAACCCGGAGGGGAACAAGGGCTGCCTCGACGACCTTCGTGAAGACGCGAGGAGACAGGGCTAGCCCAAAAGGGAGAACCGCGTACTGGTATGCCTGCCCCTCGAAAGCAAACCGGAGGAACGGTCTGTGTCGAGTAAGAATGGAGACATGAAAGTAGGCGTCCTTCAGGTCGATCGCTGCAAACCAATCCTGGGGCCGAACACATTTGAAAATGCGTTTGGCGGTGAGCATCTTGAACGGCATCCTGTGAAGGGAGCGGTTCAGCACGGGCAAGTCCAGGATCGGTCGTAACCCACCGGTTTTCTTGGGGACAATGAAGTAAGGGCTGTAGAAGCCGGACCTCATCTCGGCTGGAGGGACAGTCTCGATTGCACCCTTCGCCAGCAGGGTGGCAATCTCTGCTCTCATGATAGGGGCATTGCCACCGACCAGAGTGGAGCGGACTCCCCTGTAGCGGGGAGGAGACCGTGTGAACTGAATCGCATAGCCGAGCCGATGGTTCGCGCGACCCAGCGAAACAGACAGGGAAGCTCTAGGCAGGCTCCCAAGAACTGTGCCAGCGGAGTCAACAAACCACCGACGTCCCCTCGGTGGTGTAGCG
The DNA here is from genome assembly GCA_030578275.1 of Meda fulgida. NCBI lineage: Eukaryota > Metazoa > Chordata > Actinopteri > Cypriniformes > Leuciscidae > Meda > Meda fulgida. Next base: position 20,415,340 of record CM060622.1, on the reverse strand, counting down.
AAGCGGAATGACCGGCCCAGAGGTGGACGGCATAGTGGCCCAGAGTAAATGACGCGATGATCATGTTACAACAGAGAGAACATGAATCACCCACGAGCGCTGTTCAAGCATGATCAAAGCTCAAAACACACTAGACAGCGGAGTGGGGGCACGGTCATAACCGCACCCTGACAGAGGAGGCCAGGCAAGGACCAGCGTTCCGCGGGGGCCTGCTCTGCCAGGAGTCTAGTGACAGAGGGGGATGAGAGCGGTACGGTCCAGGGACGGCACACACTGTCATCCGGCTCTGAGACAGAGGGGGACGAGGGATGCACGGCTCGGAGGCGGCGCACCGTGTCGTCCGGAACTCTGTATGTTCAGAGACGAGAGAGTCAGTTCTTTCTGAATAAGGATTCTTCCCCAGCCCTCCACCGGGGAAAGGAGTGGCCCTGCTACCAACTCCTGGAAAGAACTGAGTCCCATCTCTGAGCAGCCCATCTCAAAAGTGCCGCTTAACCCGGCGTTTAGCGGGGGACGGGGCTGGAGAGGGCTGAGGCATCCCCCCCACGGTCTTCCAAAGCCAGCCCGGGTGAACGGCGGGGTTGGAACCGTGGGACGGCGCCTTCGGCGGTTGGCAGACTGAGGGATTTGAGCGGACGGAGGGCCCGTCGGCAGAATAACCTCAATCTGCTCACGGGCGCTTGAGAACTGTTGGGCAGAAGAACTCAACCGCACCGCCTAAGAGGCCGACCTGGGATATGGGGGTGTCGAGCAGACGAGTCCCCCGACATCCTGCACATCAGACCGGTCAGCCCCAGAGTGGTAAACATCACCTGACTCGGAGAGCACACGGCCACCTTCGTCGCTCAGAGAGCAAGGTCAGTGGCGGTGCGCTTTTTGGTAGCTCATTAAAGAGCCTCGAGTCAGTCCCGCCCTCATGCATAACCATGAGCATCTGGGTCAGGTAGACCAGCAGAGCGGTCATGGGATGCAGTGAGGCGGCTGCCTGTCCTGTGGCACTATAGGATTTCGCCACAGATTAGTGTAGACGAAAAGAACTACAGGCTTCGGACGGGTGTTTAGGATTGCGCCGGGAAGCACTCTGAGGACACAGTAGCATCGCAACAGAACGTTCTACGGGGGGACCCCAGTGTACCCATGGGCAGCGGCCCCGTTGAGGGGAGGGATAGGCGGATGAGACCAACGAGCGGTCCTGAGAAGACACGGGGGTCTTTCAGGACGTCGAGATCTCATCATGCACGTCCAGGAAGAAAGATACTGGAGTTTGCCGTGGACGCGGGTCGGCGGCCTTACCCAAAAACCAATCGTCCCAGGAAAGCATGGCCGACATCTCCGAATCAGACTCAGGCACAGCCATAACACACCAGAAGGTGGCAGCTGTGACGAGTCGTCACTTCCAGAAGAATAAAGCCCACCTAGTGATGCTGCTACAGACATAGCACCATCCTCTGTAGCTTTCAAATGAAAACACACGGGCCACCCGAAGGTAGACTCGTGGAATCACCTGATCGCTAGCGGGCACCGTCATTAAAGAGGGGGGCTGGGGTCACGGACACAGAGTCGGCGCCTTGTTCCAGACCATCACCCTCAGGTCACCCTGGCCACCAGCCGAAGATCGGGGGGTGGATGAGGGGACTCTCACTCTTGCGAGTTCACCGAGTCTCGACCTAAATGACGCGATGATCATGTTACCACAGAGAGAACATGAATCACCCACGAGCGCTGTTCAAGCATGATCAAAACCCAAACACACTAGACAGCAGAGGTGGGGACAAGTCACACATGGTCAAGTCCAAGCAAGTCTCAAGTCTTAACCATCAAGTCTCGAGTCAAGTCTCAAGTCGGATTTCAGATAAATCAAGCAAGTCAAGTCAAGTCCTGATAAGTTTCAAGTAAAGTCAAGTCACACTACTAAAAATAAATAGAAGTAAATGTTTTCGATACATATTTATTTTTGCACAGAAAAGACGAACTTGTATACATATATTATGTATCTTATTTATTATACATTTGCTACATATTAATCATATACATATCTCTGTGCTACATTAATATCTGAAAATAAAATAAAATTGTGTTTACACAAAACGTTCAGAGTCTTAGATGTATCGATTCTAAGATGTATAATCCAATCGGTCTAATTCAATTTAAATGAAACGGTCTAAAATGTTGCATTTACAGAAAATAAGGTTTGCCAAGACAGTGGCACTAAGCTGTGAACGATGGGGCCGCATAATAATCCCCCCATGACTGAACACACGCTCAACAGGTGCGCTTGAAGCAGGGACAGCTAATACCCTCATTGCCATTTGAAACAGTGAAGGCATTGAATCAGCTATCCGATCTGAGAAAAAGCATGAAGTGGCAAGGTGTAACGTTAAACATAGGGTTGCCCAGTTTTCTGTAGCCTTGTGCCTTATTCAATAGAATTAGACTTCTAGAATGTTCTTTCAAGTGCAAACGTTTTTTTTTTTATTATTTATAATTTATTAGTTTTTTTCTTATCATAGCCAACAAAAGTCTTCGGAAACTCCTTTTCCTCGATTTCCTGAAGCCTATATGTAAAAGCATTTTGCTGTGCTGCACAGCCGTGTATATATCTATGCTGCATATATCTATGCCGTCTGGCTCGCTCATAGGCTGTGCTGCGGCAACTGCACATCCAATGGCGCGAGCGCGGGTCAGAGCCCGCCAAGGGGGCGCCAAGTCCCCGAATTTTGCATTAAAGCAGGTCTTTGTTCATTCATAGTCTGTCTGACACATATTAGAATAGAAGCTATGTGTCTGTCATGGATTTTCACTGAATTGATACTCAAAAATACGGAACAAAGTGCGTTCCGTATCAGTTCAATACGGAACAAGACTTTTGTCAAATACGGAATGATTCCGTATTATACAGAACGGCTGGCAACCTTAAAAATGTTTAGGTGCGTGCTAGTGATCACATCGGCGCCTCCATCCATGTAGCCTCTCATGCAGTAACGTTATGCTTATAGTTTCCACACGCAGTCCACAAACTTGAAAATGCGCACATTTAATACTATAACCTACATGTAATATTGAGCTGCCCGCTCATTTTAAGATGCCAATCAACATTAAAAAAAAAATCAGGCTACGCCACTATTATAGTCAAATTCCCCAAGAAGTTTATCTATTTATCTAAGTATCTATCTATTTACGAGACGTAACAGTATAATGATAATGCCATGGTCACATTTCTAATAAGAAAAAAACATAATATGCCATCAAGGCCAAATTATGACAAACAGAAAAGATTAATTCATTGCATTAGTAATCGTTATAACGTAGATCTTAGTGAAACTGACTATAAAGAGATTACTTTCTTACCTTTCCTTGTGGTTCTTCTTGATATGTCGAACGAAATTTGACGTTGTGGTTGTCGTGTCGGATATTCGTGCCAAATCTGGCAAATCTTTTTTTATAGGCACGGTCCAGTTCAAAGTCTGTATAGCCAAACGAGACAATTTGTGGAGCTCAACAACTGCCTGCCATGTTTGGCGCGGTTTGAATTGACCAGCGTTAAAGGCACAGATGCCGATAGTGATGCTGACGTCACTATATATATATATATATATATTACTGTTTGCTTATTATAAGTTCAAGTCATTGTTGAGTCTTCCATTTCAAGTCAAGTCAAGTCTCAAGTAACTTGTTCTCAAGTCAAAGTCAAGTCAAGTCATTTTCGTACTTTAATCAAGCAATTCACAAGTCCCGAAAATTGTGACTCGAGTCCCCCACCTCTGCTAGACAGCGCAATCTGCCGCAACCACAAATGCACGGGCGAGCCGTCTTTAAAAAGACGTGCCGCGTGCGAGCTCTTTTGTGAGAGAAGAAAAAAAAAACTCCGCGATGTTGAGGCGAGCAGGGAGAAAACACACTCACTGGCAGATCACTGCACAGATCAGCAGGCAATGTGAACTCGCTGCAGATCGCCGTCACACCAACACCGGAGAGAATGGCTCGTCTCGTAGAGCGAAGTCAGAAATGGCTGTGGAGTGAAGAGATTCTCTTGGCTCCGAAGCGAAAACATATTTACATGTTGCCGGCGTCCTCATTTTATACCCACGAGGTGGGGCGGAGTTACGTCATGCAAATTCCGCAGACCCATGGCATTTCTTTGCCATTGGCTCGTTTTGTATACTTGAAGTCGATAGGTGTTCTAAGCGAAACCCCATTCGTCGTCAATCCGACGTAACTCGGATTGACCACGAAAGGGAACAACAAACCCTGTGGGTAAAGCACAGTATTAATTATTAGGAATATGCGGCAAAGCCATTATTTGTTTCTATATTTCCTGGGATTACAAAATCATGTGGTTTTTTCGACGATTTAAGTACTGATTAAAACACTTTTTTTTTTTTTTTTTTTTACAAATTTGTTTTAAGAGTTAGTTATTTTTTAATTAGATATTCTACTCCAGGCTACTCTTCATGAAAATAAATGAACAAATGCAAATGTCAGCTTGATGTGATCATTTTGACTAATGACATTGTGAAACCAAGAGGGCAGAGCTGGCCAAAAGGGATGAGATGTTTAACTTACCCGATCTTCCGGGGGGACCAGGTGTGCCTTGGATACCTTTAGGCCCCTGCACAGGCAGGCCTGGAGGCCCAGGTGGTCCTACAGTGCCAATCTGTCCAGGCAACCCAGGGAATCCCGACTCACCTTTCGGACCAGGAAATCCAGGACTTCCGGGAGAACCCGGAAAACCAGGGTCTCCTTTAAGGCCTGCGGCATAAGAAAAACCGTAAAGCACGTTAAATCTGCTATGAAAATTATAACGAGGAACTTGTTAGAATACTTCTGGTGTAAAACTTAAGATACATGAACAAAGCTCTCAGAACTTCACCTGGTGAACCAGGAAAACCGGGCGGGCCTGGGCCACCAAGGCCTGGAGCACCTGGGTAAAACGTTAAAAATAAATTATTCCAGATACTGTACATATGCTACACTGAGCACATCTTGTGTACTTTGATTTCCTCTGGATTCAGACTAACCTGGTTCACCCTTTTGTCCCGCAGGTCCTGGAATACCATCACGACCAGCAAGACCTTTATCGCCAGGAATGCCGGGCAATCCAGATCGTCCAGGATCTCCTGGCCTTCCAGGTGCTCCACTAAGACCAGGAGGGCCTGTAACACCATCCAAACCTTTAGGGCCAGGAATGCCAGGTGTCCCTTGTAATCCTGGGAGCCCCGGATCACCCTTTGGTCCAGGGTTACCAGTCAAGCCTGGAGGTCCTGGAAGGCCAGCTTGCCCTTTCTGCCCAGAGTTTCCAGGCAATCCTGGAGATCCTGGTTCACCCTGCGAATTTAAAAGCATTTAATAGCATTTAATAGCATTTAATATTAAAAGCTAATATTCTCAATGCTGAAGTAGTAGACAATATGTTTTTACCTTTTGCCCAGGATTTCCTGGTAATCCAAATCCTGCTGAGCCAGGTTCACCTTTGAGTCCTGGGAACCCTGGTGATCCTGGGGATCCAGGCTGGCCTGATCGGCCAGGTTGGCCAGGGGTTCCTTTCATTCCAGGAATTCCTATAACAAAAAAGACTAGCTCAGTCTAGGTTCAAGGTTTCAAAGCTTCAGAAACATAACAAAGGTTTAAGTCATATGGCAGTGAGGATCTGACCTGGAAATCCCATCTCTCCCATGCTACCCTTCAGTCCTGGGGCTCCTGGAGACCCTGGAGTTCCTGGGAGACCAGAATCACCTCTGGGGCCTAAACATGAATACAAAATAAATGTAACTGGTCAACAAAACCCCATTCACTAGTCTATATAATTTTCAGTACACAACAGAAGACTGCTTGATTGAAGATGCTTTTGATGGCTCAAATTCAAATATGTGTACTTGTTTGCTTTACCTGGGGATCCTGGCAGTCCTGGCCTTCCATCTTGCCCAGGGAGACCAAATTCTCCAGGGATACCGGAAACACCCTTTGCTCCTGGTGGTCCGCTTAAACCTATATGACAAACAAAGAGAATCGTAGAGTCACCTAAATACATGACAAGATTATATGTTTCCTTTAGTTAAACTTTGAGTATAGAAAAACACATGTTGAGGAGGGTCCCTCAAAGATGTACTGATGACAAGAAAAAGAAAATGCATTTAATACCCATAATGTACCTGGTCAAATTAAGCCAAATAGACAGCAGCCAAAATTGTCTCCATTTTTTCATTGAGTTCACATATTAGATGGGGAAAAAAATACAGAGGGATTTATGGATATCTACTTTTGTTATCCTGTAAATCAGAATATACGGTCAATAGCCTTAAAAAATAATTTGCCATGTTTTTTGGAATAAAATGTTACATAAATCAGGCTAGGAATAATATATTTACAAATCCCTCAGTAAATGTCTTCATAATATAACTAGGTACAAGACTGGAAAGTTTGGTTTATATAGGTGCTACTGATGAGGAGATGTATGGGAGAAAAGTCATTTTGAGAAAACGGGCTTGGCATATTTGCATCAGCCAATCAGATTGTGGATTTAGAGTTAAATCCCCCCTTTTACTTTCACCATTGGTTGCTGCTAAAAAGAAAATGACCATATTTGGATCCGACGGAATTGTACAGGAGAAAGAGAGCTTTCTATGAAGGTAAAAGAATAGCTAAACTCGAGAGCACGTAGATGTGAATTTCAGAACTTGTACAATAAACATTCATACTTGTACGCTAAAATTTACACTCACAGCTCCAATGTGAAAACCTGTACAATAAAAATCTGAAGTTGAATGTTGAAATTTGCACTCGCAGACAATAGTCACACACCTGTACTCTGAATTTGAAGCTGCAGACAAGTAGTCACAAATGTGTAAAATGCCATTTACAGAATTACAATGACAGACACAAACTTGAAATATATATTTGCACTTGTTCTTTCATTCACATTTGCAGTACAAGCTCAATTAGGCAGTTGCAACTTCTCAAATCTGTCACTGCAATTTCAAATTTCGCACCTTGACTTTTGCTACTCTTTTCGCGATATATTAGATGCAAAACTAACTTGTGCACTTGCAACTCAGTGGCGGCGAGAGAGAAAGGGGGACGGGAGCGGGGGTGTTCAAATGAGCCGTTTTATTGGTTGGCGCCTAGCCAATGAAATGGGACTTCTATTGTACGTGATGATGTCACGAAACCCGCGTCCTCTGGGACGTTTTGAAACGCTAACATGGCTTAATGCATTAGACTGATATTAAAAGAAATAAATGATATTACCAAACTCAGTAAACACCATACTAATTAAGCATAGTCTACTATGTACAGAAAAGCAGATGAGCCCAGAGTATGACGAAAGAAAGCAAATTTGTGTTCAGTGCAAATAAACCTGCTGCCTGTGTTTAATTAATAATGTGTAACGAATTGTGTATGTTTAATTATTTTTATAACTGTTGGTCCATTAAGCCTCTTTAAAAAAAAAAAAGTACATGTATGTACTGCGTTAGATTAAGGGTCATAGCATTGCATATTGTTGTCCTATTGTTAGTTTTACTGCTTATATACTTCTCATGTGAAAGTCGCTTTGGATAAAAGCATCTGCTAAATGTACATGTAAATTAAGCACTTTCTTGGTTTTCTATGGGAGGAAAACGCTTTACGTACAATTAAACGCATTGCCTTCATATTCAATCTGTGCCCATTTGCTTTTCTGTACAATTTATTAGTATGGTGTTTCCTGAGTTTGGTCTTTTAATACCTGTCTTAATTAAACTCGTTGCGTTCATATTCTGGGCTCATCTGCTATTCTGTTGTCTGTACATAGTATGGATTATAAGTATGGTGTTTACTGAGTTTTGAATTACTGAGTTAATATAATTTATTTCTTTTAATAAAGCCATGTTAGCGTTTCAAAACGTCCCAGAGGACGCGGGCTTCGTGACATCATCACGTAAAATAGAAGTCCCATTTCATTGGCTAGGCGCCAACCAATAAAACGGCTCATTTGAACACCCCCGCTCCCGTCCCCCTTTCTCTCTTGCCGCCAATGAGTTGCAAGTGCACAAGTTAGTTTTGCATCTAATATATCGCGAAAAGAGTAGCAAAAGTCAAGGTGCGAAATTTGAAATTGCAGTGACAGATTTGAGAAGTTGCAACTGCCTAATTGAGCTTGTACTACAAATGTGAATGAAAGAACAAGTGCAAATATATATTTCAAGTTTGTGTCTGCCATTGTAATTCTGTAAATGGCATTTTACACATTTGTGACTACTTGTCTGCAGCTTCAAATTCAGAGTACAGGTGTGTGACTATTGTCTGCGAGTGCAAATTTCAACATTCAACTTCAGATTTTTACTGTACAGGTTTTCACATTGGAGTTGTGAGTGTAAATTTTAGCGTACAAGTATGAATGTTTATTGTACAAGTTCTGAAATTCACATCTACGTGCTCTCGAGTTTAGTTACTCTTTTACCTTCATAGCTTTCTAACAGTGTGTGTGATGACAGGGTGCAGGCAGCGATCGCGGAGCAGTGCGATGATTTAAAACGCCAACTTTTGATGAATTTATGAGAAATCTATAGACGCAAACACACAAAGTGTAGTAAAATAAAGACCTAAATGTGTATTTCAGACTTTTTTTCACCAGAAGTCTGAAAGAAGACATGTTATTGAAGAAAAATATCCCAAAATCTCAAAATTGACAGTTTTTTGCCTGCCGTGTCTTGCCTTAATGGCTATTAAAAGATATTAAATAAAGATATAGATATTAAAAACATATTTATTTTATATGAAGTTCTGCAGAAACCCATTTTAGATATTATTTATATTTTAGGAAGGGAGTCCCTCACAAGGGGATCCTCATATTTTGGGATCCTTGACATCACTAAGTGTGATCCAGGTAGCAGTTAACAGATTTGTCTCACCTGGAACTCCGGGTTCTCCTTTTTGTCCTTTGTTTAGATTTGAAGGTGGATTTGTGCCAGGTGGGCCGGGAATGCCTACTTCACCTTTATCTCCCTTTATTCCAGATAAACCTGTGTTTCCTTGGCGTCCTGGGACACCGTCATCTCCTGCAGGGGAGCAAAGCACAATAATATTTCACTCTATGAGAGACTTGAAATTTCTTGACTTCAGAAATTTGTGCTGAAGCAAAAAAATAGTATTAGACCTTTTGGTCCTGGAAAGCCTGGTCTGCCAGGGTTGCCAGGGCCACCTGGAGGTCCTGGAGATCCCATGCCACCCATATCACCTTTAGGCCCTAAAATAATTATATAAGATTAGTAGAGAAGGACCAGGATAAAGAAATAAGATATATATTGTATACATTCCAAATGCAATTAAAATTGCGACTATTAGTAGATATTGCTATCATCATATTACCAGGCAGTCCCGGTAGGCCATCTTGACCAGGTTGTCCTGGACCTCCAGGTGGACCAATTGCGCCAGGAGGTCCAGGGAATCCAGGGCTTCCTCTGTCACCTTGCAACCCTGGAATACTCAGACCTGGGGAGCCACGGTCTCCTTTCTCTCCATTCGCACCAGAGACTCCTGAAGTAAAGAAGACAACAATGGTGTCATATACAGTCATATTACTGGTACTAACATTTGTGTTTGATATTGCTTAAGAGATATGCTTCACCTGACACACATTTTAGTCATGAGGGTGATATAATATTTATAATTCCTAGACTAAATAATATTTTATTTGAATTTATAAGCATCTCCCTATGCACACAAGGACATATTATTTTGCATAAAAATAGTCTAGTGCTTGCAGGAGAGTCTCTTGTAGTGGATACTCCTGTGCTTACATTAGACTAGAAATAAATCTGGCAAGCATTACTCTAATTCAAGATCCATTCTTCTCTGAAGTGAGTTTTACGGAAACAACTGTAGGCATACCGGGAGAACCCATAGATCCAGGAGGACCAGGAGGACCAGGGGGGCCCTGAAGGCCAAAGGCAGGGGGCCCTGGGGGGCCACGAAGACCAGGACCACCAGGAAAACCACTTTCACCTAAGTGCAAAAAGAAAATGCGAAGAATGGATCAATTATTTTATATTTGTAATACAACTTCATGTTAGCCTCATCGAAAGGCATCTCTTTTGTGTCTAGTGTAGCATAACTATTTTTTCTCTGTTTGAGCATGAAGTAATTTTCTACCTTTAGGTCCAGGGGCACCGTCGAGACCTGGACGACCTGGTGCACCAGGGTTTCCAGGGAAACCAGAATCACCTTTAGGACCGGGTGTACCTTTATTGCCTGGGGGTCCTGTAGGACCTGAAGGGCCAGGTAGACCAAAACCAGGATCTCCCTTCGGGGACATATACACTCATTGGAGCACATTCCTAATACAGTTCACTTATTTATACCCATAATGCACTTAATGATTTATAGTATACAACCAGTGAACACTATATTGCCCATAATTCAATGCAGAGGATGTTCGAACACACAAAAACGAAAACAGATGCTTAACAGAACACATAGCAGCTTCATTTCTTCCGGCATATTTCAATTTGCATTGGTACCCCTCTTTCATTTTTCATCTGATAAAAAATGTAAAATATAGCCATCCAAAATATATAGTTCAATATACTGTATATTGTTACTGTACAGTGTACAGTATATTAACTATTGTTCAAAACTTTTTTAATTGTAAACTTTTTTAATGTTTTGGAAAGAAGAGTCTTATATCTTTTATCATCAAGACTGCATTTATTTGATCGAAAATACAGTAAAACAGTAATATAAAATTTTTAATCAATTATTATTTTATAATTGTTTTTTTATTTTTTAGAAATTGTTTTTAATAATTGTGAAATTTTATTGTAATTTAAAAATAACTGTTTTCCATTTTCTCTATATTTTTAAATGTATTTTATTTCTTTGATGGCAAAGCTGAAATCATCAACCATTACTCAAAGTCTTCAGTGTCACATGATGCTTCAGAATTCAGTTAAAAATGCTGATTTGGTGCTCAATAAACATTTCTTATTATTATCAATGTTGACAACAGCTGGCCAGGATACATACTCTGATTAACAGAAATTATAAAATAACAGCATTTATTTGAAAGAAATATTTTGTGACAATATAAATGTCGATGCTGTCACTTTTGATCAAATTAATGTATCATTGCTGACTAAAAGTTTTTATTTTATTTTTTAGTATTATTCTTACTAACCCCAAAAGCTGATTATTAAAATATTTATCACATAAATGTAACATATTCGTGTCTACTGGTGAAGTTTATAATATGATATTGTATTGTGTGGGTTTAATGTCTCATACTTTGGGTCCAGGTAATCCAGGCTGACCAGACAATCCATCCAAACCTGGTCGGCCAGGAATGCCAGGTCCACCAGGGGAACCAGCAATACCAGGAAAACCTGGAGAATATCAACAACACCGTTAGACATATGGACAAAATAGTCTCTCACTACCTAAAAAAAAGTACTTAAAAAAAGGGGGGAAAAGGGAAAGAATATGTGGAACAATACATGGTTACATGCCTACAATACCTAGTGAAAGTCTGAAAATTTGTTCAGGCCAATTAATTAGCAAGTATTTGGCCAAATCAGATTTTTTAACCCTTTAACACATTTTGAGTCACTATATTTTATTGATTGAGCCATCTCTACCATCTGGTTGAGGTATGTTATGCCAAAAAAATCCACTAGATGTCACAGTGTTAATCAACAGCACTTGTCACAACACTTCTTCTAACATGGATGTCAGAAACAAATAAATCACCCCAGCCATGTGAAATGTTTTTGGTGAAATGTTGCAAGCTAAGCATATATTTGTTTTACATATTACACTGTAAGAGCCCTAACTTTACAAAATCATGTTACTTGGTGCCATGAAACTACTTAAGTATATTTTTAATAATTTTTCAAAAACATGCTCAACCAAACGGCCAAATTTGGCACCCCCCCTTTTGAGAATGGACATTACAATGCACTATTAAAAATTGATTGTAATTCAAGAATGCTTTGGAATAAAGACCTAAGTTTGGTCTTGTTTTAAAGAAAACACTCAGCAAATTATTGCTGAAGTAAAATCACTTCAAAAAATTAAAGCATGAAAAAGTTATGGAAGTTTTAAATTTACATTAAATAAAATATACTGTACTTAATATTTTTTCTTTTATATAAAATATATATTTTACAAAATATGTTTTACTATAAAATTACTATAAAATCAAAGCCATATATCTATCCAAGCTGTGTTCCAAATTTGAAGTTGATATCACAAAAATTGAAGTTCCCATGAGATTTTGTTTAGGCGTAATACCAAAAATGCCATAAATTCCATTGAATTTAATTGTATGCATTCTGCTGTAACAAATTCATAAATTTCTGTCCAAATATCACTTCTGTCACAAAATATGGAACCTTGAGACTCAGACCTTTCTGATAATGTGTTTTGTCAAGATTAGAAAAGGTTTTGATCATAATTTATGGGCAATGAAAAAGTATGGCAAAGTATGTGTATGAATTCTCGTATCATTTTTTACCATTAAGTGACATCTCAACCATTTGGTAGAGGTAGAGGGATGTGTTGAAAAAAAAATACATTGAGTGTGGTTACTAGCGACATAAGTAGATAAGAAATGCAAACAAACATTTTTTCCATCACTTTTTTCCTGGTGCGGACTTTGAATACTGCCCATTTCCTTTGAATTGGAAAACACATAACAGTTGACAAACTACTTGTGACAGAGTCTATTAGTGTTTTAATAGCGGGAATACATTGTACCTTTAGTACCAGGTTGTCCTGGCAAACCAATTCCAGGAAGACCAGGATCTCCTTTGGCTCCAGGTAGGCCTGGGAACCCAGGCTGTCCAGGTTGGCCTGTATTACCTTTACAGATATGGAACCAGTCACTTTTAAACTTTGAATTCCCAATCTGCTCCATATGCATTCAAGACCACTAAATGTGTGCTGACAAAGTGTAGTAAGCCATTTTGTCTTTACCTGGAATTCCTGGCAATCCGGGATCTCCATCACGCCCTGGAGGTCCACGCTCACCTTTTTCTGGCACAGCCAACCCAGGTTCACCTTTCTGACCTACATTGAGATGATGTAATGTCCAAGTTACTCATCATTTAAAGTAGTCAGCTACACACATTGAACATAATCACACATACTCAATCATGACAACTCTCTGAATAGTTTTAGCATGTTAAAGAAAACGAAAATGGTAATGTATTTGGTATTGGCATACTAGATCTGCTTACGAAGCCTGCTGCTGCAGAGCGAGTACGGACTTGCTACTACCAATAGATACACAGACATGCTGCTTTGAGAATGTAAAATATAATGCTGCTGCTGCATGAAGAAATGTATAAATCCCGTAGCGGATCTAGACAGATGGAGCTGGGGGAGGAGGAGGATTTCAGATGAACTCAAATAAGCCTCTGCAGGACCAACACATTTGCCCATTTCACACATACTCCATTTGCAGTGCGTATGCGGTTTTTCTGTACCCATGTTAACAGGTTAGAGCTTTCACACTTTCACAACGCGATCCGTTCTAGGTGCGGTGCATATACAGCAGTTACAGCGATCGTCTACGCACCGAGTCTATTTCTGCTGTGCTGCACGCGCTGAATTAATGTGACAGCGCATAGTTTGTGGTCAAAATGAACACAAATTGACATGAAAATTGAGTAATGTAAAATGCATTTCATTAAATAAATTTTTTTTATGTAAAAAAAATAAAATATGTTTAAATTTAAATATTCATTTTAAAATGGAGTTAAAATGTAACTCCGCCCCACCTCGCGGGTATAAAAGGAGGACGCCGGCAACATGCAGTTATGTTTCTTCGCTGAGGAGCCAAGACTGAGCTCAGGCGAAGTGGCAGGAAGACGTAACGTCTCCGTTCCCTACTCAGGGAACGAGGGTTACATACGTAACCGAGACGTTCCCTTACGTGGTCACTCCGAGTTACGTCGGAATGACGACGAAATGGGGTTAACAGTCTATTCACGCCACCTTCACAGCTGTCTTCCTAAATCTGAGACCCTTGTGTGAGACTAGCACGGATGAAGGACTCCTATTTAACACAGGAATACCAAGGTACAATGGGAAGCATATCCCATAGTTTAGAGGAAATATGCAATTAACACCAACCCAGAGGGGGGGCATTTAGAAATACACATATGACCCGAAGGAAGCATATGGAGAACACTGGGGTGTCCAGCCGCAGGTGGAATATTTCAACCCCAGGGGTGGCAAAGTGGCTTGCCAAGGGAAAGACACATGCTCAGAGAGGCTTGGAGTGGAAATACACGTGTGGGGGTAGCTCCGGGGAGGGACCATGCACACGGGAGGCAACTAGCTGACGCACAGGCAATAGACACTGGTGCTAGCATCAGGGGTGCTGGAGGAACTCAGGGCTTGCGGAGAAGCTCACCTGAGGAGAATGTCGCACGTATCCAGTCCGTGGAGTGGAATGGCGAGCAAGCAAAGACACCTGAGCGGGTCCACCACTAGCTGGTTGAAGCGAGTACATGAGAGGACACTGGCTCCACTCGGAGATTGTAGAATCTGGCGAATGTGTTAGGTGTCGCCCAGCCTGCAGCTCTGCAGATGTCTGTTAATGAGGCGCCATGCGCTAGAGCCCAAGAGGATGCCACACTCCGGGTGGAGTGGGCAGTCACACCAAGGGGGCACGGTCGACCTTGCTGCTGGTATGCCAAAGCAATGGTGTCCACTATCCAGTGAGACAACCTCTGCTTGGAGAGAGCCTTTCCCTTCAGCTTCCCGCCATAACAGACAAAGAGCTGGTCTGAGGTCCTGAAACACTGCGTCCTGTCTACATAGGCGCGGAGAGCGCGTACTGGACAGACCAGTGCCAAGGCTAGGTCTGCCTCCTCCAAGGGCAGCGCTTGCAGGTTTACCACCTGGTCCCGGAAGGGAGTGGTAGGAACCTTGGGCACATATCCAGGCCGGGGTCTCAGGATCACGTGAGAGTAAGCCGGCCCGAATTCCAGGCACGCTTCGTCAACGGAGAATGCTTACAGGTCCCCTACCCTCTTGACAGAGGCCAATGCAACCAGGAACGCTGTCTTCATTGACAGGAACTTAAGCTCCAGTGATTTCAGAGGCTAAAAGGAAGAACTCTGCAGGGCAGTTAGAACCACTGCGAGGTCCCAAGAGGGAACGAGAGGAGAGCGAGGAGGATTCAGTCGCCTCGCTCCCCTCAGGAACCTGACGATCAGGTCGTGCTTCCCTAAAGATTTACCTTCCACCAAGTCATGGTGTGCGGCAATAGTGGCAACATAAACTTTGAGGGTGGAGGGAGAAAGCCTTCGCTCCAACCCATCTTGGGGGAAGGAAAGCACGACACTGACCGAACACCTCCGGGGTCTTCTTGGCGAGAAGAGCACCAGTTGACGAAGAGGTTCCACTTCAACGCATAGGCGTGTCTCGTGGATGACGCTCTAGCGGAAGTGATGGTAGCTACCACAGCTGGTGGTAGGGCACTCAAACCTGCCTCGTCCCGTCCAGGAGCCACACGTGGAGGTTCCAAAGATCGGGACGAGGGTGCCACAGGGTACCCCGTCCCTGAGAAAGGAGGTCCTTCCTCAGAGGAATTGGCCAAGGAGGTGCTGTCGCGAGGAGCACCAGTTCGGAGAACCAAGTCCGGGTGGGCCAGTACGGCGCAACCTTAAGGACCTGCTCCTCGTCCTCCTTGGCCTTGCGTAAAACCTGCGCAAGAAGGCTCACTGGGGGAAACGCATATTTGCGGCCCCGCGGCCAGCTGTGCGCCAGTGCATCCGTGCAGAGCGTGCCCTCGGTCAGGGAAAAAATACAGGTCGCAATGGGTCGAGTCGTTCAGAGCTCCGGGAATATAAATGGCTCGAAGCGACCTCAGATGCTTCTGACTCCATAAGAGGAGGTGGCGAGCCAGTTGCGACATACAGCGGGAGCGTAGACCACCTTGATGGTTGATGTACGCTACAGTGGCGGTATTGTCTGATTGGACTAGTACGTGTTGACCCTTGAGCAACGCCCGAAAGCGGTGAAGGGCAAGGCGTACTGCCAGCAACTCGAGGCAATTGACATGCCATAGGCGCTGGGGTCCTGTCCAGGAGCCCGCGGCAGCATGTCCATTGCACATGGCGCCCCAGCCCGTGGTGGAGGCATCTGTTGAGACAACAACATGCCGGGAAACTCATTCCAGGGGGACACCTGCCCTGAAAAACTGAGGTTCGACCACGGGGTGAAGGTCTGACGGCAGGTCAAAGTAACTGATACTCGGAGCGTGCCTTGTTGCCATGCCCACCTCGGGACTCGGTCGCGTAGCCAAAGCTGAAGCGGTCTCATATGAAGCAATCCGAGCGGCGTTACCGCGGCTGCAGATGCCATATGCCCCAGGAGCCTCTGAAAATATTTCAGTGGAACCGCACTCATGCCCTGAAATTGTTTCAGACAAGTCAGCAGTGACTGCACGCGCTCGCTCGTAAGCTGCGCGGACATGGCGACCGAGTCAATGTCCATACCGAGAAAAGAGATCCTCTGCACGGGGCAAAGTTTGCTCTTCTCCCAGTTGACCCGAAGGCCCAGACGAGCTAGGTGCCGGAGCACAAGGTCCCTGTGTTCGCAAACCTGGTCTCGAGAGTGAGCTAGGACAGTCAGTCACCGAGATAGTTCAGGATGCGAACCCCGTGTTCCCATGGAGGAACAAGGGCTGCCTTGACGATCTTCGTGAAGACGCGAGGAGACAGGGCTAGCCCAAAAGGGAGAACCGCGTACTGGTATGCCTGCCCCTCGAAAGCAAACCGGAGGAACGGTCTGTGTCGAGGAAAAATGGAGACATGAAAGTAGGCGTCCTTCAGGTTGATCGCTGTAAACCAAACCTGGGGCCGAACACATTCGAAAATGCGTTTGGCGGTGAGCATCTTGAACAGCATCTTGTGAAGGGAGCGGTTCAACAAGCGCAAGTCCAGGATCGGTCATAACCCACCGGTTTTCTTGGGGGCAATGAAGTAAGGGCTGTGGAAGCCGGACCTCATCTCGGCTGGAGGGACAGTCTCAATTGCACCCTTCGCCAGCAGGGTGGCAATCTCTGCTCTCATGATAGGGGCATTGCCACCGACCAGAGTGGAGCGGACTCCCCTGTAGCGGGGAGGAGACCGTGCGAACTGAATCGCATAGCCGAGCCGATGGTTCGCGCTACCCAGCGAAACAGACAGGGAAGCTCTAGGCAGGCTCCCAAGAACTGTGCCAGCGGAGTCAACGAACCACCGATGTCCCCTCGGTGGTGCAGCGAAGCGGAATGACCGGCCCAGAGGTGGACGGTATAGCGGCCCAGAGTGGGGGCACGGTCATAACCGCACCCTGACAGAGGAGGCCAGGGAAGGAACAGCGTTCCGTGGGGGCCTGCTCTGCCAGGGGTCTGGCGACAGAGGGGGATGAGAGAGGTACGGTCCAGGGACGGCACACACTGTCATCCGGCTCTGAGACAGAGGGGGACGAGGGGTGCACGGCTCGGAGGTGGCGCACCGTGTCGTCCGAAACTCTGTATGCTCAGAGACGAGAGAGTCGGTTCTTTCTGAATAAGGATTCTTCCCCAGCCCTCCACCGGGGAAAGGAGATGCCCGGCTACCAACTCCTGGAAAGAACTGAGTCCCATCTCTGAGCAGCCCATCTCAAAAGTGCCGCTTAACAAGGCATTTAGCGGGGGGGGGGGGGGGCAGGGCTGGAGAGGGCTGAGGCATCCCCCCACGGTCTTCCAAAGCCAGCCCGGGTGAACGGGCAAGGTTGGAACCGTGGGAGGGCGCCTTCGGCGGTTGGCAGACTGAGGGACCTGAGCGGACGGCAGGGCCGTCGGCAGAATAACCTCAATCTGCTCCCGGGCGGTTGAGAACTGTTGGGCAGAACTACTCAACCGCACCGCCGAAGTGGCCGACCTGGGATATGGGGGTGTCGAGCAGACGAGTCCGCCGACATCCTGCACATCAGACCGGTCAGCCCCAGAACGGTAAACATCACCTGACTCGGAGAGCGCACGGCCACCTTCGTCACTCGGAGAGCAAGGTCAGTGGCGACGCGCTTTTTGGTAGCTCATTAAAGAGCCTCGAGTCAGTCCCACATAGACCAGAGGGTCATGGGATGCAGTGAGGCGGCTGCCTGTCCTGTGGCACTATAGGATTTCGCCACAGATTAGTGTAGACGAAAAGAACTACAGGCTTCGGACGGGTGCTTAGGATTGCGCCCGGAAGCACTCTGAGGACACAGTAGCATCGCAACAGAGCGTTCAACCAGGGGGACCCCAGTGTACCCATGGGCAGCGGCCCCGTTGAGGGGAGGGAAACGCGGATGAGACCAACGAGCGGTCCTGAAAAGACACGGGGGTCTTTCAGGACGTTGAGATCTCATCATGCACGTCCGGGAAGAAAGATATTGGGGTTTGCTGTGGACGCGGGTCGGCAGCCTTACCCAAAAACCAATCGTCCCTGGAAAGCATGGCCGTCATCTCCGGATCAGACTCAGGCACAGCCATAGCACACCGGAAGGTGGCAGCTGTGACGAGTCGTCACTTCCAGAAGAATAAAGCCCACCTAGTGATGCTGCTACAGAAATAGCACCATCCTCTGTAGCTTTCAAATGAAAACACACGGGCCACCCGAAGGTAGACTCGTGGAATCACCTGATCGCTAACGGGCACCGTCATTGAAGAGGGGGGCTGGGGTCACGGACACAGAGTCGGCGCCTTGTTCCAGACCATCACCCTCAGGTCACCCTGGCCACCAGCCGAAAATCGAGGGGTGGATGAGGGGACTCTCACTCTTGTGAGTTCACCGAGTCTCGACCTAAATGATGCGATGATCATGTTCCCACAGAGAGAACATGAATTACCCACGAGCGCTGTTCAAGCATGATCTAAGCCCAAACACACTAGACAGCGCTCGTGCCCATCAGAGTCCGATACCAATCTGCCGCAACCACAAATGGACGGGCGAGCCGTCTTTAAAAAGACGTGCCGCGTGCGAGCTCTTTTGTGAGAGGAGAAAAAAACTCTGCGATGTTGAAGCGAGCAGGGAGAAACACACTCACTGGCAGATCACTGCACAGATCAGCAGGCAATGTGAACTCGCTGCAGATTGCCGTCACACCAACACCGGAGAGAATGGCTCGTCTCGTAGAGCGAAGTCAGAAATGGCTGTGGAGTGAAGAGATACTCTTGGCTCCTCAGCGAAAACATAACTGCATGTTGCCGGCATCCTCCTTTTATACCCACGAGGTGGGGCGGAGTTACGTCATGCAAATTCCGCAGACCCATGGCATTTCTTTGCCATTGGCTCGTTTTTGTATACTCGAAGTCGATAGGTGTTCTAAGCGAAACCCAATTTCGTCGTCATTCCGACGTAACTCGGAGTGACCACGAAAAGGAACTACAATTTACTTTAACAAGGCGACATAATGGACGACACTCGTCTCATTCGTGGAGATGAAAAAACAAGTTATTTGTGACATGCAAGTTTTATTGTATAAAGATTTAAATTATGCAAAAGAAAAGGTATGAGTCTGCTGTTTTTGTCAATTTTAAGTTTTAATTTAAAATGTTTGCGATTTTAATAGCCTAAGTACATGGTTAAATATGTTACCACTTGCTTGAGCAACTTAATATATAATCTATATAGAAGTAATGCATTGAATAATACGTTGTTTAAATTGTGTTTAAACGTGAATATGTCTATTAAAGAGTGTACATTTTTACAAAGAGAATCGCACTGGTGACAAAACTTTTTTTTTAAAGTTGCTGATAACTTCTGGATTTGAAATACAAATAGGGAGTAAATGTTTTGTGGTACAGCCGCGGATCAGTTGCGCACTGTAAACGCAGCATATGTGAAAACACTATAGCGCATGCTGCTCCTGTAGCACATACGCACCGCAACACGCACCGCACACGGAGTATGTGTGAAACGGGCATGAAGTGAACCCTAAACCAGAGCAAATTTTGAGCCAGCCATCTCATTGGCTGCAGAATCAAAAGAGGCCAATTAGCTTATGCGATGTAATAATGAAATGATTGCTTTCAGACTGCATGTAAGGACCAATCAGCCTGCTCCATCTAGAGTTTCATGACTGAACTAGATATTTACCTTGATTAGTGCAAAAATATAATATATGTAATTTATATTCACATATTCAATTGATTGACATCCTTAAAATAAATTGAACATAAAAACAAGACAGTATTGTTTTTTACCTGGAGCTCCAGGAGCCCCTGATCTTCCTGAAACGCCCTGAATACCCTTCTCTCCAGGAGGTCCCTGTGGACCAAATCCTGGGGGACCATTTAGACCCCTGTCTCCTGGAGATCCTGGGAAGCCGGGTTCACCTGGTGGACCTTGTGCACCTTTCACAGCTGAACCCTTTAAGAAAAAATGGCAGATTGTTTTGTGAACCTGTTACTTGAGTCATGGAAAGTGCAGTTTTTCGTTTTAGAAGTGAAAAGTATATTTACATAGAAGTCTTAAAGGCATATAGATAAATACAAATATTAATATTTAACCCTTTTTAATTCTAACGGGCATTTCACACCAAAAGCGTGAGTGGCGCGTGAGCAGCGCATATTTTTTTCGATGTGCATGTTAACCAATGAGTGCATTCACAGGAGCAGGAGCCTTGCGAATTAAAGTGAAAGCATACTTTTATAGGACAAATTAAATATGATTTCACACAAAAAGTGCCCAAAATGTACAGAATAAGCATGTCTAGTGTGTTTCAACAAGAACTGGAGTATGTCAGAAAAAAAAATGAAGAATCAAAAATATTTATAGAAGATTTACCCATTTAAACTTGTTTTTACTTATTAAGTTTGGGTGAAAGTATGGTCTATTATAAACAACTAAAGTGCATTAGCCAGAAAATATGATATATAAATAAATTATTTTATCTTTTTAAATTATCTGTCTTTTAAATTATGTAATACACAGACAGGTATATATAGGCTAGCACTACCCAAATCAAACCTGAGTGTGTTTTTTATTGTTTTTTTTATCCGGAGAGTTTGCTGTCTTGTAAACATATCGAATTATGACTGAAACGACAAGATCGGAGTTGTATTCTTGGTTGTGTTTGTTGTTTATCATTTACCTGAGAATGTTTCTTTCAAACTTTCAAGACCATCAAGTTTATAAATGACCAACTTCTAAGAACAAATTTATAGTTGTCTTTGTAAAGAAATGCTTGCTTATATGTAACCTTGGAGCCGCTGCTGTGACGCTGTACAAACGCTTCCAGTGTGAATACTCTCACGCGTCTGCAGCTGCAGTGACGATGAAGTTGCGCTGACGAGAAGGTATAGTTCACCCAAAAATGAAAATTAGCCCAAGACTTACTCACCCTGAAGCCATCCTAGCTGTATATGAGATTCTTCTTTCAGACGAATACAATCGGAGTTATATTAAAAAATGTCCTGGCTCTTCCAAGCCTTCTAATGGTAGTCACTGGCCCTCATTTATCAAAAGTGCGTACACCAAATTTCCAGCGTACACCTGGCGTACACCCAAAACAGACTTTGAGATTTATCAATACGGACATTGGCGTACGGCATGCTCAAATCCTACGCCAGCTCAGGAGGTGGTGTACGCACGTTTTGAGTTAGTGCGGAAATGCGCAGTAAAACAATTCCTAACACCACAAAACGCACTGACAAACTAAAAGATATGATATATTATGACTCACTGTAAAACAACAACAACATAAACTTCAGTGTTTATTTTTGTGCAACATGGACTTCAATATTTTATTTGTGTGACTTTACCAAAGCATTTGATTTGTAGGCATATGTATTCCTTCAGTTGCGAGCCTGTGCGCTTTACCTGACGTTTCAGGGTTAGGTCCGGCAGGTGCGCACGGACTGGGTTCAGTAATGAAAGGCTTTCAATGACCAAAAAATAATTCAGACTGACAAAATAATAAAAATGACATTCTTCTTCTAAATAACAATAAGCGTCTATTAATAATAAAAATAATAATAATAAGAATATTACAAATTGTCATTCAATTATTAATGTGAAGTAATGGTACTCCACATCACATCATCATCACTATACACCCCAATTCAAGTGACGTGATACGAAATTAAATGCTAATTGTTTCAAAACACGTGCTGTAAAAAAATGCATTGTGATAGGTCATTTCGGCTCCACGTCGGAGAAGTTTCTATTCTTTGCCGTCTTCCGTGTGTCCATGGCGTAAAATGAGGGCGTGGGGGAAGCGGAGACTTGAATATGTAGGGGCGTGATATTCTAATGACGATCGTTTTCAGCCGCGGCATTTATCAAGGGCAGGTATTGCGTACACCTGGATTTCAAAGGTACGCACAGCTTCATAAATCAGGTGGTGAGAGGAGTGTAAGCATAATCTTACGCCAAAATATACGCCCGTTTCTACGGAAGAATGATAAATGAGGGCCAATGGGTATATGTTTTTGGAAGTCCATCAGAGCCTATCCATCCGTGATAAAAGTGTTCGAAACGGCTCTGGCGAGTTAATAAAGGCCTTTTGAGGTTAAGCGATGCATTCGTGTTAGAAAAATATCCATATTTAAAACTTTATCGACTAAAATAACTAGCTTCCGACAGACGGCCATACGCACGTGGATTTGCGCCAAAAGAGTAACACTTGACGACGTGTGACGTAAGAGTAGCGTAAGCTTTGACGCCTCTCGCGGTTCAAACAAACAGGGCTGGGCACTTCAGAAGGACTTTATTAACACCCAGGGCTGTTTCGAGTACTGTAAATTGCATGAGCTTATTTCGTCCATCAGATCTGAAAAAGCCCATTAATTTACCCAGCCATAAACCCTCCCCTCAAAGAAATCAGGACTGAAGTGGTTGAAAGTGGATGTGATGGCTAAGGCCACACTGAATTTAAACATTTCATTTGAATGGTTCTAGTTTTCTCTTTATTTTATTTTTTATATGAGAAATTTATATTTTGTGTTTATTTAAGTTTGTGTATATAAATAGTTACCCCGTTTAAATTTGATGTAATGGAATTAGAATTTACAGAGACCTCTGTAATTATAAAAATGGTTTGGTCTGGTTTGTTAAAAGCGCTTCATTTTCTGAAGACCCAGAATGTGCTGATGTCCCATTTATTAGTCAGTGTTTTTTTGGGGGGTTTTTTTTTCCTCTTTCTTCAGCACAATGTTTGGTCAGTACTTAAAGGTACAATATGCAGGATTTTTCGCCACCAGGGGTCGCTAACCTCTTACAGTAACAAAGGCGTATATTGATGACGTATATTCCGCATTAAGAGTAATTCTGGATCTTGTCGTGAATCTGATGGATCTTTTATGGATGAGTGAATACATTGATGTTTTTAACATGACTGTGGTATGAAGCAGGGTGCGATTGCTAGACGTATACCAGCGCCACACGCAACGTGAGTCCCGCGGATATCAAGGAATAAGGACATTTCATTCTACCGAACTACACGCAAGTGCTGAATTAATACTCACACAGGTCAGTTTATTAGACGAATGAAACTTAAGGTAACGCAGCGCTGTTTCACTTGCTCTAATAGTTACACTATCACACTAAACTGCAGTTGAGTGTGTTGAATGTTGTTAGTTAGGTTGTTTGTTGGCTGTATGAGACTAAGTAAGCTGGAATAACATACAGATCATATTCTAACATTTCATCATGTTGAACTAACATTAAATAACATTGATTAGTTTTATGTACATTTGCTCACCTGTCTAATAAAGTACATGCAACACTCTCTGTCATGTCAAAGTTAGTCTTAGACGTGGAGCTCTCGGCATCTCAAAGATGTTGATCTTCATTTTAGTCCTCTTTTTGTCTTAAAGTCTGCTTGCCATGGTCCATAATGTTTGAACAAAACGACAACAGCGTGAGCGTCCTGCTAGGCATAACCGGCATAACCCAGTTGTTAACGTCTGTCGCCATGGTTACTATCGCAGTACGGGGTCAAACCTGGCGGAAACCGGGGGTAACGCGGATATGACGTCACTGACTGGCGACTCCCTCTCCCCTGCTCACACGCTCCGTTTCTTTGGTTAAAATCACAATTTTCAACTAAACAAAATATATAACATAAGCCTAGTGGTTTTTGGATATTTTACAGCAAAAATCCTGTATATTGTACCTTTAAATGTTGCAGTCAATAAAATTACACTTTGCTGACTCCATGAATGTCTCCTGAAAATTTTATGGAAGAACACTTACACTGGACAAAAGAGAAGGATTTAAATTTCATCTTAATGCCAGGTGTAAACCGGGCCTAAGATTGTGGATAGTGGATAAATGTCAATTCAGTAGTCAGTGTATTATTATGATAAATAACATATCAGTTTATTTAACTGTATAAAAGACCCAAAAGTTGTACTTCAAAAGAAAAATGAACAAACACTCACAGGTGGTCCTCTGAGGCCAGGGGGACCAGGCACTCCATCACGACCAGGTCTTCCTTCGAGTCCCGGCAGACCTTGAGGGCCAGGAAAGCCTGTGTCTCCCTTGTCTCCTTTCACACCCAGACCAGGGTTGGCATCGCCTGGGTCACCCTTTTCTCCAGGGTATCCAGGGGGACCCTGAGGTCCTTGTATTCCCTAAAGGGTAAATATATCACTTACATGTTATTTACTGAAATGTCATGGAGACCTGGTGAAATGTAATTATATTTTCTGAATAACTCTGAAGCATTTGCCACTTTAAAAAAAAAAGGTGAGGTACTGTAAGGAAGCACTCACAGCAGGGCCTATGAGCCCTGGTCCTCCTGGGTATCCTCTTTCTCCTTTAGATCCAGGCAAACCAGGAGCACCTGACACAAAAACAAGTGTGACATGCAGCTTGAAAAGCATTTGTGCTTATACTATATATATATATATATATATATATATATATATATATATATATATATATATATATACTGTATATTGCGCCTTTATTAGGTAAAACATCATTAAAGAAAACTTCTGCATGACACGTGAAAGGTACATATGTTAAAATTACTTAAATCTTACCTTGATTTCCAGGAGGTCCTGGAAACCCTGGGGGTCCTGGGACAGGGTTTCCATTACTGAAACAATTCACACATGTCTCTCCTTTTTGACCTGTGACAATTGGCATTAGAGAGTATTAGCCACAATGTTCTTCAAAAAAAAAGGTGTGTTGTTCTACAGATTTTGTTTTCTAATATGAAACGCATGGCAAACCTTGTGGTCCTGGCTCTCCAGGAAATCCACGCTCCCCCTGCAGGCCTTGTGGACCAGTTAGACCACGATTACATTCTAGATTGCCGTTGAATATTCCTGGGGGACCGGGAGGCCCTTGGAATCCTTGGAGACCTTGTGGACCTGGTCTCCCAGGTGGTCCAGGGAGCGAGATTCCAGGCTGTCCCTCATCACCCTTTTCTCCTCTCTCTCCAGGTAAACCTGGTGAGCCGGGAGGACCTGGACCTCCAATTTCTATGATTAAAGATTTATTTAATTTAATTAACTGCATGAATTAAATTTACATGAATCAATCATACACTGAAAGAATTGTAATGAAAATATGTATGAAATACAATTGCATTAAAAATATATTATTCAAAAATTACCTGAAATACCTTGTGGACCAGATGGCCCCGGAATACCTACCAAAAGACAAAAATGCATTGACCTCCGATACAAATAACATAACACTGTAAAACATATTTGAATGGATAAACAGTACGTAAATTATAGTTCAAGCCACTTTCTCCAAAGTTTGACCAGGCCACAATACATGACCTTACAACAGCATTACTGAAATATTCTGTTCTGTTTCTTGATGTTTCTTGAATAGCTATGTTTCCATCCACCTATTTTTATGCACATTTTGAGATATCACATTAAAAAAAAAAGAATAAATAAAAAAAATGCACATACAATTTTTTTATGTGCTCAATTGAGGTGAATAAATGTTTTATCCATTTAGAAAAGATGCGATAAAAATACCTTGATGCGCAACAGACTTCAAAAGAGGATGTGACTAGACAACTCGACAAACCAGCAGACCAATTTCATTGCACAGCATCTCAAATGTTGTTTTGATCATTCTGAAATGTCTGCCAAAGTGCCATGACTGACTTCCATAGTATTTTTATTTCTATACTATGGAAGTCAATGGCGCCCACCAACTGTTTGGTTACCGACATTCTTCAAAATAACTTCTTTTGTGTTCAGCAGAAGAAAGAAATTCACAAAGGTTTAGAACAACTTGAGGGTGAGTAAATGATGACAGAATTTTCATTTTTGGGCGAACTATCACTTTAAGCTTGACCTTGAGTGTTTAAATACCTGGAAGTCCTTTATCTCCTTTAGGTCCAACTGGTCCTGGCTCACCACGGTCTCCTTTTGGTCCTATTCCTCCTCTGTCTGAGAACAGCCCATCCTATGGGGTGAAAAGGTTTATTTTTTAATTAAACTAATGTTAATATATAATAAATAATGATAAACATCAGGCCTATGCAAAGATGACAGAATAGAACAGAGAAATATTCAACATACCCTGAATGATGGAGGTCCAGGAGGCCCTTGATTACCTTTCTCACCCTAAATGTGTTAACAAAAGAATATATGTATTATTTCAAGCCAGGGCATTTTCTCAGAGGCAAGAGAGTTAGTGCATCCTCAAAACTTTTTGGATGAAGACATAGACTTCGTCCTTCATAAAGTTGAATAAATATGTTATGAAATATCATGAGATCAAATAAAGAGTAACGAAGTGACACAAGCAGATCAAGTGTATCCTGGGGTCGCCTGTGCGTGTAGGCAGTTCCTCAACATCACTGTGTTTGGCTGATCATGCTGTCAGTGCGACATTGTCCATGTTTAATCATACTCACAACAGGTATGCAATTCTACCTGACAAAAGTGGAAACGTATGGCCTAATTACAGAGTAACAACAACATTCTAATTTAAATTCATTTCAAATGACAAAATGATCTGTGAGTGAGCTGGTTTTCATGAAAGCTCAGCTCAACTACATTAATACTGCAACTCTGTGCCTGTGATCATCATTAGACAGTGTTTACTAAGGATTTGAAGGCCTAATGTTGTGTTTTGATGACACCTGGAGGGACCAAAAAGGGCACTAAAAAAATTATTACTTCAAATAACAATCAATTTAATTTTTTTACAGAATTTAAATGTAATTATTTATTCAATAAATCACCTGTATTTAAAGCAGTACCCGTCTGTCTGTTGTGGTTTTAAATATATTAATGACTTCCTCACAATTGATTACGAGGCTGAATCCAGCTTCTTATTCGCAGCTTCTTATTGACGCTATCCGTTCCACCTTAAATGACGCGAACTGCCGCGTTTGCTGGCTTCTTATTGACGCTCAACTTAGGGACCGTGCGGTTTTTCTCTTTTTCACGTTTTTAAAGGTATTGTGTTACTTTTGTCTCTATATTCAGAATAACATAATAATAAAAAAAGTTTAAATGCAAATAACACTGATGTATCAGCGAAAATGGACTGTAAAAATATAAAGGCACATAAATATAATTAGGCTACATTATTCTTTAATTATTGTACATGTCATCAGCTCAATTTAGTGATTATGTGTTTTTTTACTTATTCACACTTATTAGAGACCCTGTTTGTATTGTTTATGTTTTCAGAAAAGAATAATAAACTATTTTGAAAGGTAAATAACAAATAATAATAACACATAAATTACTGTAAAACTATAATTAGGCCTACACTATTCTTCAATTATTGCAATTAACATCATTTGGATGTATTCAATGCATGTATTTAAAAATAAATAAATATTATTACAAATTAGAATTTCACAAGGTAACCAGAGATTATGCACCAGCTTGGATCCAGCCTCTTGTGAAGACTTCAGATGACACAGCACCTTTGAATAGATGACACCTACACCAAGGACTCCAGAACATCAAACATGAATGATTATACAAAATTATAATTTTATAATTGCTTTAACATACACATTGATTTTGCTTAAATGCATATATGATATTTGTAAATACTATAATTTGTGGTATCTTATAACTGTACTTTCTGATATCATCTCATTAAATCCTATTGTGGTTTTGTAACACAGAAACCTGCATTTTCTGTAAAGCTGCCTTGAAATGATATGTATTGTGAAAAGGGTTATACAAATGAATGTATGAATTAAATTAAAATGAATTGACTTGAAAGTGCCATTGCATGGTTACTATGCATTAGAAAGACATGGACCCAATCTGACAATACAAAGAGTTATCACATTGTTGGCCTATTTGGTTTCACTGATGCTTTATACCCTGCATCTCTGCTTGAATATAATCATGCACAGTTTCAGATATTTTTACTGTATAATTTTGAAATTATGGACCCATGAAGTTGACAAAACATAGTACAGTTAGAAGAGCCATTGCATTGTTGGCTCAATTGGGGGCTCTATATCTCAGCTGTCTTTGATTGTGCGTTAGAAGTTGCACTGGGGCCTTATACATATTGTCCTTGACTGTCACCATGCACAAAATTAGACATTTTTACTGTCGCATCTTGAAGTTAAGCACCCATGAAGTTGACAGATGTGACTGCAGTTATGGGGAAGTTGCAGTTTTGGTTTCAATTGCATTTTCTGCCCATTTCGCAGCGTTGTTTCTCATCCGCCTCAGAGGGTGCGTTAAATTTGACATTGTCCCATTATAGTAGAGCTACTCCTCTAACGAAATCCACATTTTGAGCAATTATTACAGTGTAATTTGTTTTTTATGAAGTTTTAAACTTGACACATTACACAATGAGCAGCCTATTGCATTTTCTGCCCATTTCGCGGCGCTGTTTCTCATCCGCCTCAGAGGGTGCGTTAAATTAGACATTGTCCCATTAGAATACAGCTACTCCTCTAACGAAATCCACATTTTGAGCAGTTTTTACTGTAGAATTTTTTCTAATTAATTTTTGAATTTTGCGCTTTAGACAGTGCACAATAAGCCGCCTAATGCATTTTCTGCCCATTTCGAGGCGCTGTTTCTAGGCCCCTCAGAGGGTGCGTTAAATTTGACATTGTCCCATTAGAGTAGAGCTACTATGACGAAATCCACATTTTGAGCAGTTTTTACTGTAGAATATTTTTTATTGAATTTTGCTTTTCACAGTGCACAATAAGCTGCCTAATGCATTTTCTGCCCATTTCGCGGCGCTGTTTCTCAGCCGCCTCAGCGGCTGCGTTAAATTTGACATTGTCCCATTAGAGTAGAGCTACTACTCTGACGAAATCCACATTTTGAGCAGTTTTTACTGTATAATTTGTTTTAATGAATTTTTGAATTTTGCTTTTCATAGTGCACAATAAGCCGCATAATCCATTTTCTGCCCATTTCGCTGCGCTGTTTCTCAGCTACCTCAGAGGGTGCGTTAAGGTGGACATTAGCTAATTATAGTACAGCTACTACTCTGACGAAATCCATATTTTGAGCAGTTTTTACTGTAGAATTTTTTGTAATGAATTTTTGAATTTTGCTTTTCACAGTGCACAATAAGCCGCCTAATGCATTTTCTGCCAATTTCGCCACTGTTTCTCAGCCGCCTCAGAGGGTGCGTTAAATTTGACATTGTCCCATTAGAGTAGAGCTACTACTCTGACGAAATCCACATTTTGAGCAGTTTTTACTGTAGAATTCTTTTTAATGAATTTTTTTAATTTTGCTTTCACAGTGCACAATAAGCCGCCTAATGCATTTTCTGCCCATTTCGCGGCGCTGTTTCTCGGCCGCCTCAGCGGGTGCGTTAAATTTGACATGGTCCCATTAGAGTAGAGCTACTACTCTGACGAAATCCACATTTTGAGCAGTTTTTACTGTAGAAGTTTTTTTTAATGAATTTTTGAATTTTGCTTTTCATAGTGCACAATAAGCCGCATAATCCATTTTCTGCCCATTTCGCTGCGCTGTTTCTCAGCTACCTCAGAGGGTGCGTTAAGGTGGACATTAGCTAATTATAGTACAGCTACTACTCTGACGAAATCCATATTTTGAGCAGTTTTTACTGTAGAATTTTTTGTAATGAATTTCACAGTGCACAATAAGCCGCCTAATGCATTTTCTGCCCATTTCGCGTCACTGTTTCTCAGCCGCCTCAGAGGGTGCGTTAAATTTGACATTGTCCCATTAGAGTAGAGCTACTACTCTGACGAAATCCACATTTTGAGCAGTTTTTACTGTAGAATTCTTTTTAATGAATTTTTTTAATTTTGCTTTCACAGTGCACAATAAGCCGCCTAATGCATTTTCTGCCCATTTCGCGGCGCTGTTTCTCGGCCGCCTCAGCGGGTGCGTTAAATTTGACATGGTCCCATTAGAATAGAGCTACTACTCTGACGAAATCCACATTTTGAGCAGTTTTTACTGTAGAAGTTTTTTTTAATGAATTTTTGAATTTTGCTTTTCATAGTGCACAATAAGCCTCATAATGCATTTTCTGCCCATTTCGCTGCGCTGTTTCTCAGCTACCTCAGAGGGTGCGTTAAGGTGGACATTAGCTAATTATAGTACAGCTACGCCTCTAACGAAATACACATTTTGAGGAATAATTACTGTGGAATTTTGTTTTTATGAAGCTTTGAACTTGGCTCTTTACTCAATGCACAACAACCCGCCTAATGCATTTTCTGCCCATTTTGCGGCGCTGTTTCTCAGCCGCCTCAGAAGGTGCGTTAAAAATCGCACTGACCCCTCATACTCAGTGTGTTTGGTTATTATCATACACAATTTTAGACATTTTTACTTTAGCATTTTGAAATTATGGACCCATGAATTTGTCAGATACGATAATACACTTAGAATAGCCATTGAATTGTTGGCCCATTTGGAGGCGCTTTATCCCAGCTGCTTTTGAGTGTGTGTTAATGGTTGCACTGGAGCCTTATACTCAATGTGCTTGACTGTCATGCACAAATTCAGACATTTGTAATTTTGTCAATGTCTGAAATTGTGCATGCAAACACACTGGGTATAAGGCCCCAGTGAGACTTTTAATGAACCCTCAAAGGCAACTGGGCCACCAATGCAATGACTGTTCCAACTGTATTGTCATATCTGTCAACTTCATGGGTCCATAACTTCCAAATGCTGCTAGAGTAGCTGTACTATAATAGGCTAAAGTCCACTTTAACTCACCCTCTGACACAGCGCGAATTGGGCAGAAAATGCGAGGTGGGTTGTTGTGCATTGAATAAAGTGCCAAGTTCAAAGCTTCATTAAAAAAAAATTCACAGTATTAATTACTAAAAATGTGCATTTTGTTAGTGGAGTAGCTGTACTATAATGAGCTAATGTCCACCTTAACGCACACTCTGAGGTAGCTGAGAAACAGCCCCGCGAAATGGGCAGAAAATGCATTAGGCGGCTCTTTGTGCTCTGTCTAAAGTGCAAAATTCAAAAATTCATAAAAAAAAAAATCTACAGTAAAAATTGCTCAAAATGTGGATTTCGTCAGAGTAGTAGCTCTACTCTAATGGGACAATGTCAAATTTAACTCACCCTCTGAGGCGGCCGAGAAACAGCGCCGCGAAATGGGCAGAAAATGCATTAGGCGGGTTGTTGTGCATTGAATAAAGTGCCAAGTTCAAAGCTTCATTAAAAAAAAATTCACAGTATTAATTACTAAAAATGTGCATTTTGTTAGTGGAGTAGCTGTACTATAATGAGCTAATGTCCACCTTAACGCACCCTCTGAGGCGGCCGAGAAACAGCGCCGCGAAATGGGCAGAAAATGCATTAGGCGGCTTATTGTGCACTGTAAAAAGCAAAATTCAAAAATTAATTAAAAAAAAAATTCTAAAGTAGAAACTGCTCAAAATCTGGATTTCGTCAGAGTAGTAGCTCTACTCTAATGGGACAATGTCAAATTTAACGCAGCCTCTGAGGCGGCCGAGAAACAGCGCTGCGAATTGGGCAGAAAATGCATTAGGCAGCTTATTGTGCACTGTGAAAAGCAAAATTCAAAAATTCATTAAAAAAAATTTCTAAAGTAAAAACTGCTCAAAATGTGGATTTCGTCAGAGTAGTAGCTCTACTCTAACGGGACAATGTCAAATTTAACGCACCCTCTGAGGCGGATGAGAAACAGCGCCGCGAAATGGGCAGAAAATGCATTAGGCAGCTTATTGTGCACTGTGAAAAGCAAAATTCATTAAAAAAAAATTCTACAGTAAAAACTGCTCAAAATGTGGATTTCGTCAGAGTAGTAGCTCTACTCTAATGGGACAATGTCAAATTTAATGCACCCTCTGAGGCGGCCGAGAAACAGCGCCGCGAAATGGGCAGACAATTATTGTGCACTGTGAATAGCAAAATTCAAAAATTCATTAAAAAAAAGTTCTACCGTAAAAACTGCTCAAAATGTGGATTTCGTTAGAGGAGTAGCTGTACTCTAATGGGACAATGTCAAATTTAACGCACCCTCTGAGGCAACCGAGAAACAACGCTGCGAAATGGGCAGAAAATGCAATTGAAACCAAAACTGCAACTTCCCCATAACTGCAGTCACATCTGTCAACTTCATGGGTGCATGACTTCAAGATGCGACAGTAAAAATGTCTAATTTTGTGCATGGTGACAGTCAAGGACAATATGTATAAGGCCCCAGTGCAACTTCTAACGCAAAATCAAAGACAGCTGAGATATAGAGCCCCCAATTGAGCCAACAATGCAATGGCTCTTCTAACTGTACTATGTTTTGTCAACTTCATGGGTCCATAATTTCAAAATTATACAGTAAAAACATCTGAAACTGTGCATGATTATATTCAAGCAGAGATGCAGGGTATAAAGCATCAGTGAAACCAAATAGGCCAACAATGTGATAACTCTTTTGTATTGTCAGATTGGGTCCATATCTTTCTAATCTACAGTAACCATTAGGGGTGTGACGGTTCACAAAATTCACGGTTCGGTTCGATACGATACACTTGTGTCACGGTTCGGTTCGGTACGGTTCGGTACATTTTCGATACAGAAAAGAAAGAAATGCCAGAGAAATTTCCTTGATTTAATTTTTTTAATTATATTTTTATTAAAACTAACATCATAAAGTATGATTTTTTTTTTTTTTTACTTTGAGCAATGATTGAGCTATAATTGACTCTTCTTAGGAGCATATAAAACAAAACAGCTCCTTGGACAAAATGAAATGTAATATTGTAGTAGTTATAAACAAAGGTTTATTTTAGTCAGATTAACATTTGAGGGCAGCATTTGTATTCATAATGTCAAAATAAAACCAACGTAATGTTACTTGAAAGCATTATAGCCTACTATTCCTGCCAAACTTGCATGGTTACATTGAGTTTCTACAGTAAACCCATGGTGAATGTTGCTGATCTGTGGACACTGGATAGTTCATTCATGGCACAATGTTTCTTTCTGGTTTCCACGTCAGGGCTGTTTGATCCGTTAATAACAGAGAAATGTGAATGCTTCTCTCTAGATCTCGCAGCGATGATGTTATCACTTCAGTAGCGAATTCAAATGCTTTCTTTACTGGATCTCGCTGTGTAGTAACAGTGCTGCTTAACCAAGATCGGCTCGCGCTGCATTGGTCCAAACTGTTAAAGTGTCCGTCGGTGTAACCAAATAATAACGAGTAGCTCAGTTTCGTTCCGCTTACATTATATTTGCCATTTGATGTTGGGCAATGTTGTGGTCGCGCCAGCATCTCGAGCGCGCTTGCCACGTGCGACGCGCCTACATTTGAAATAACTAAATTTTGGCCGGCAGGAAAAATGGTCCAACGAACCGTTCGGTTTGAAAATGCGTACCGAGAACTGAACCGAAAGCCTCGTACCGAACGGTTCAATACGAATACGTGTATCGTTACACCCCTAGTAACCATGCAATGGCACTTTCAAGTCAATGCATTTTAATTTAATTAATACATTCATTTGTATAACCCTTTTCACAATACATATCATTTCAAGGCAGCTTTACAGAAAATGCAGGTTTCTGTGTTACAAAACCACAATAGGATTTAATGAGATGATATCAGAAAGTACAGTTATAAGATACCACAAATTATAGTATTTACAAATATCATATATGCATTTAAGCAAAATCAATGTGTATGTTAAAGCAATTATAAAATTATAATTTTGTATAATCATTCATGTTTGATGTTCTGGAGTCCTTGGTGTAGGTGTCATCTATTCAAAGGTGCTGTGTCATCTGAAGTCTTCACAAGAGGCTGGATCCAAGCTGGTGCATAATCTCTGGTTACCTTGTGAAATTCTAATTTGTAATAATATTTATTTATTTTTAAATACATGCATTGAATACATCCAAATGATGTTAATTGCAATAATTGAAGAATAATGTAGGCCTAATTATAGTTTTACAGTAATTTATGTGTTATTTTTATTTGTCATTTACCTTTCAAAATAGTTTATTATTCTTTTCTGAAAACATAAACAATACAAACAGGGTCTCTAATAAGTGTGAATAAGTAAAAAACCACATGATCCCTAAATTGAGCTGATGACGTACAATAATTAAAGAATAATGTAGCCTAATTATATTTATGTGCCTTTACATTTTTACAGTCCATTTTCTCTGATATATCAGTGTTATTTGCATTTAAACATTTTTTTTATTATTATGTTATTCTGAATATAGAGACAAAAGCAACACAATCACTTTAAAAACGTGAAAAAGAGAAAAACCGCACGGTCCCTAAGTTGAGCGTCAATAAGAAGCCAGCAAACGCGGCAGTTCGCGTCATTTAAGGTGGAACGGATAGCGTCAATAAGAAGCTGCGAATAAGAAGCTGGATTCAGCCTCGTCGATTAATTGGAATATCTCGCTCGATGGAGAGCATCAGTAGGTCAGAGAGCCTCTCTTCATTACAAAGACTTCGAAGACTGGATTTCACAAGCTTTAACTTTGAAAATGATCGTTCAACTGTAGATGTGGAGACAGGTAATGTTGCATATATTTTAAGGAGTTGAGGCACTTGAGGAGTTGTCTTTTAGGCACTTGCCAAAGCAAATTTTTGTCCCCGCCAAAGCCTTTTTTGACCGGTGATGAGTGATGTAGAGTAGAATAGAATGACTGCTGCGCTTGACAGGGCGCGTGACGACGAGCAGAGAGAGAGAGAGAGAGAGAGAGAGAGAGAGAGAGAGAGAGAGAGAGAGAGAGAGAGAGAGAGAGAGAGAGAGAGAGAGAGAGAGAGAGAGAGAGAGACACGGCCGCGCGCGCGCACTCTCACGTATTCAAACTACACTGGCGGTGTCTTGCTCTCTCTCCCTCGCGCATATGAATCAAAATCAATTGACAAGATAGTAAAAGGTCGGAAGACCGCAGTTTCACGTGGAGCATTTGGATATTTTAAGAGATTAGAGACTCTAGGCCTACACTGACACTCAATGACCAACATCTCAACACTAAATTATAAAGGCCTGTCTCATATAGACGCCTGTCTCAAATACAAGCCGGTGCAGTTAGACGATTTGGGAAAATAAAAGCCCAGGCTATTATTTGAAGTGTTACGGGTAGTTAAGAATAACTCGCATACAACTATTAGAGTAGCATGGTGATGGTAGGACAAATGTAATTTTCCGTATTAGCTTAAACGTTACCTACTGCTGGTTTGAAGACTCGCGCGCGAACTGCTGCGTAGTGCGTACCAGAACCGTTAAATGCATACGAGGCGCTGCAAAGGAAACTCCGCCTACCACTTCTCCGCCAAAAAAAAGTTTTTGTATAATATTTGTTTCTATTATTATTGTTAGTGGCAATGGTGTGTAAGTGTACTGTTATTTCTTATAATATTTACAATAATAATAATGTTTTATTTTTTTTTTTTACAATTATCAGGAAAGGGCACAATACATTTTGAGACAAAAGGGGCAGGGGCTTGAGGCCCCCGTGCACGCCACTGCCAGTACTTACTCTCACACCATCTCGTCCAGGTAGACCAGGATAACCTGTATCTCCTTTGTCACCCTGAGAAAGAAATATGACAACAGTATTAAAGAATATCATCAGTTTGGTGAAATGCACTAAACATCTATTGTAGACAGCTTACCGGAAATCCAGGGAGGCCTTGTTCACCATCTTTGCCGGGTTTTCCCTAATGAAAATAGTTATATCACCTGTCATAAAACGCTGTCTTTTGTAATCTGTAAACATAAACGAGTAGTTGGGGTTTCAGTAGGCATTAACTCACCCTCTTTCCAGGGTCGCCAGGTTCTCCTTTGTCACCTCTCTGGCCCCCTTGTGGACCCTGTCAGACAAAGACAAGGAATGTTAATTAAAAAATGTAAATAAAAAAAGGGGGGGGGGGGGACTTTAGTTTAGGGTCCAATTC
This sequence comes from Meda fulgida, assembly GCA_030578275.1. NCBI lineage: Eukaryota > Metazoa > Chordata > Actinopteri > Cypriniformes > Leuciscidae > Meda > Meda fulgida. The sequence continues at coordinate 20,379,020 of CM060622.1, read as the reverse complement.
ACACTATGAACTACATGCTTGTTATTAGGATATTTGCTGTTTATTAGTACTTATAAAGTACATATAAATGCCTTATTTTGCATGACTATATTCTACATTCCTTAATCCTACCCCATATCTACACAACATCATCGCTGTTTCCAGTTCAATCGCGCATTTAAATAAAGTTGTCAATCCAAAAACTTTGCAATGTACTTCGCAGCATTAAAAACTAAACTTGTATTCAGATTGTGAATGGGTGATAAATAGAAAGTAAGAGAAGATCTCTTCCTTTATAATCACTAAGGCTGTCAATCTCTAACACACAAGCTCACTGAATTCTGCACTCTTGCGAAAACTCCAGTTATAATAAAAAAAGCTCTTAATTGTACAATGAATCTCTTATTTACATCGTGTTTACACTTTGTTGGTTTTAAAGAAAGGATTCACGAGCGCGCGGTACGCATTGAACATTTTCAGTGGTGTTGAGCGGATTCTGACTAACTTAACGACTAGCACGTCTAATTGGCCATTGCAGTCACATGTTCAACAGATATGATTGTGATTGGACACAACACTTGTAAAAGCATGCTGTAAATAAAAACATTTGACACTCAGAGACCACTCAAACAAACACGAACGAGAGCGTTTTAAAGCTGCGTCTATCATCGTGTACCGAATATACCAGATACTCGGTACTACCAGTACTGCAGAAATGCAGGTACCGCCAACTTTTTTTAGTACTGACTGGTAATGATAGTACCAGTACGACGACTATCGTTTTAATGAGTGTGGAATAGAATGAAAGGAAACAAAAAGAAAGATACATACAGGGATGCCAGGGAGGCCTGGAGTACCAGGTTCTCCAGGTGGGCCGACATCACCCTATTAAAAGACAAACAACAAAACATTAATCAAAACACATATATACAAACATTTGATGGGACCTGTTATCAAGCAATGCAACTCAAAAACATTGTACTATAAAAAAATAAATATATATAATTTATATTGTTTTGATAAAAATAAATTTATATTGGATATTCTTATACAATACAATACAATAAAATGTTATTTGTATAGCACATTTAAAAACAACTGGCGTTGAACAAAGTTCTTAACAAGGCCAAAAGACATACAATACAAATACAATATAAAAATAAGACACACACATCACCATATATTAAAAGCTATTGAGAAGAAATGCGTTTTCAAAATAGATTTAAAAATTGACAAAGTTTGAGCAGATCTGATGTGAACCGGTAAGCTATTCCATAGCTTAGGTCCAAAGGCTGCAAAAGCGCTATCACCCCTATTTTTTAGTCTGGTTCGAGGGACAGATAGTAAGCTAGAGTCCCCTATTTGGAGTGATCTTGACTGTGTGATTGGATGAAGTAATTCAGATAAGTACTGTGGAGACTGGTTCTGCAATGACTTAAAAACAAATAACAAAACTTTAAAATCAATTCTAAATTTAACCGGTAGCCAGTGAAGCGAGATCAGAACTGGAGTAATGTGTTCAAATTTACGCTTCCAATTGAGGGGGCGTGCAGCTGCATTTTGGACTAATTGTAAACAAGTGATTCATTTCTGAGGGGCACCAATATATAAAGAATTACAATAGTCCAATCTAGTTGTTACGAATGCATGCATGGCAATCTCAAAGTGCTTTGCACTCTATGTTGTCTTTCGCTTGCTCAGTTGGGGATATTCAAATTAATTAACCAATCATTAATACCATTGATCAGCCCTACCAAACGTGGATGTTTTTCCACTAAGAAACAAACACTGTTATGTTATTTGATTGATACTGTGAAGCTGCTTTGATACAATCTATATTGTGAAAAGCGCTATATAAATATACTTGACTTGACTTAGCAGACAGGAAGGACTTAACCTTGGCTAAAAGACGGAGTTGAAATAAGCAGGACTTAACCACAGCTCTTATCTGCTTATCATATTCAGGGTTGTTATCAAAGCATACCCCCTAATTCCGAACACAGGTGGTGCTATATGGTAACGTTTGGAGATCAAAATCATGGGTACTACGATCATTGGGGCCAAACAAGATAATTTCAGTTTTGCTCTCATTAAGACTCAAGAAGTTACTAGAAAGCCAGAGTTTCAGTTCGTCCACGCAGTCCAATATTGGCTTTAAAGCAAGCTTGTCATCACGCTTCAAAGGCAAGTAAATTTGAGTGTCATCGGCATACAGATGGAAAGAAACCCCATATCTAGATAAAATAGAACCCAAGGGGAACATATATAGATTAAAGAACTTATTTGGGCTGTGAGTAAAAACATAAAGAAGGAAATAAATGGTACCTTTTCTCCTTGTTGTATGACTGTATCAGGTAAGCCTGATACTTCGCCAACCTGTCCTGGTGGTCCTGGAGGTCCTTGTAATCCACGTTCACCCTTCACACATAAACATTTGCACATTAAAAACCCAACTGTTAATAAACGTGATGTATATATTGTTTCACAATATGCGTACTTGCGCTCCTTTGGGTCCTTGAAAGTTCAATCCCATGTTTCCCTTCAAGGAAAAAAGACACATTAGCACTTTGGCAAACCTGAGATAAGTAAAACCTGACACTATTTAATTGCAGCCTTCAGACTTACCTTTGGGCCAGGTGGACCAGGAGGGCCTGGGCGACCCTGAAAAAGAGTGGAATTTAACAAATGAAATGAATTATAGCATTGCAAAATACTAAATCTGTATGAGCCAGCATTATAAAGGGTAACATAGATTCACAGTCCTTCATCTTAAATGTGTGTGGTGGAGTTTAAATCACACAAGCTTAGAGCTGCACAAAAATAGAAACTGCAATCAGTGTCTTACCTCATACCCTCTGGGACCAGCAGGACCTTGAGGACCTGGAGGACCTGGGGGTCCGGGATTCCCCTATATATGGTAATCAGAGGGTTACTGAATGAACTAGTCATTTCACATTTATTTATTGGCATCTAAAAAAATCTCTATAAATTATTGGTATAGCATGAAAGATATCTATTTGTGACTTTATATTCCAAGAAATTTAGTCATGATTGTGACAAGTCTCAACTGTGAGATATCAAATCACATTAATAAGAAATCAAATTTGTAATTTATTTTAGGGCTGTCAAAATTAACGCGTTAATAACGCATTAACGCAAATTCATTTTAACGACAGTAATATTATTAACGCGTGATTAATGTAGCGCACATTTTCTGTTTGACGCGTGGCCTAGCCCGTAGTTGGAGAAATGGAGATGCAGCCATAGACAGTAAAGGATGCAGCAGCAAACAGAAATGGAGAAAGGAAAAGGTCTTCTGAACAGAAAATTTGAATACAAATCTCTCGACAAGACAAAAGTTGTCTGCATTTATTGTCGGTGTGAATTAAGTATCACCGCAGCACGTCGAGTTTAAAATATCGCTTGATGATCATTTTGGTCCATCATTTTGCAAGCAATTGTTGATATAGGAAATTTTCGCACAATATTGGAAATATTCACATTTTAAACCATGAAGCAAGTTAGTGGATATCACACAAGCAATGTGCAAACTTTGCTCTAGAGTTATGCCGGTGGAGAAGTCTCAAACAAACCCCAGTCGATTATTCACTACAGAAAGTGAAAGTAAAAACATCTGACGCTGAATTTACGGTGCATATTCTCTCAGAGACTATGAGAGCTGAATCTACTTCAAAGTGCTGATAACGGTATATACTGTAAATGAATTTATTTTCTTAATATTTCTCTTGTGGCCCATAAGTAGTGAAAAATTAGAAGAGAAGTATTTCGTCTTAAGTTATTTTTGAAATGAGGAGTAAGTTAATCTAATTCATCTTTTTTTTTCCTTGAAGCTTGTCGGTTATGGGGGGATGCACTATAAAATTTTTGCGGGGCAAATTAATTGTAATATTAATATAATAATAATAATAATTTAACATGAATTGGAAATGTCAAATTCTCTTGATAAGCCTGTTTCAGCGCATCATGTCTATCAGCTGATCATGGTCTATCGGCCCCCCGAATCTAACCATTATACATATGAACAATCTTCGAGAGCCATGTGTCTTTTTTCATGTGTCTAATAGACATGAACAAGTTCTTTGAAAAACATCTATGACCTTTTAAACATGCTTTATGTCTTCATGCTATATGTTGAGTATGGTTTCACTAATAATAAACATACATTTGCATAAAGCATCCATATTTTTCCATGCCCATGTTGATTAAAGTATTAAAAACGCGAAAAGTATTAATTTAAGGTACATTTAGAACAGATAAAAATGTGCGATTAAGTTGCGATTAATCACGAGTCAACTCATGACAATCATATATTGATAGGAACGATTCTCATTTGAAAGGGTACACAGTAAAATCCACTATGAGTGAATTCCCATATTTGCTTTAAAATTATGCTTTAATTTCAAAGTTTTGCCCCAAACTCACGGGAACATGAGTTTTACTGTAATCTGGAAAAACTCTGGTTCTGTTGCGGATTAATCTGTAAATGCTCACCCTTGAGCCTGGTAAGCCATCAAAGCCAGGATCCCCATTCTCTGAAATTCTATTTTGATCTATGATTTCCCCAGGCTCCCCCTACAGGAGAAAAGAGAAGGCATTTATAAACATCATTTCACACATATCCTAATATGTGTGCCACTACAGTGAAGAAAAAGTGCATGTGCATTATGGAATGAAATAATTGCCTTTTGTCCTATAGGACCTGTTGGACCCTGTGGAGACAAGAAAGTATTAACTATTTAGAGAATAATAAGTTCAATACTTCTGTGAATGAGTGCATGATAGTATGCTTGCAAATTTGAAATGTGACAAAGCAATACTTACTATTCGACCCTCTAAACCAGGAAGGCCTGGACTTCCTGGGAATCCTCTGTCACCCTGTAAAGAAAAAAAAAGGTTTATTTATATTTGTTTGCTCTTTTTTAAGTTTTAATCCATTCAACCTGTCCGTAAACTGATGAAGGCTTGTTGTTTGTAGTGTTTCATACTTTAGTTCCATTACAGCCTGGAATTCCTCTGGGTCCAGGTGCGCCATCCTGTCCTGGGAGTCCCTGTCAGTCAAAAACAGCACATACAATCTTATAACTATTAACATTTAGAATGCGAGGCAAGAAGTAGACAGACGACAGCAGATTGACACACTTACTGTAGGTCAAGAGAGCCTTACATGATTTCAGAGATAGTGTTCGAAAAAATACAGCCCGTTTACCACACAGTTCAAGTTTGAGGACAGTAAGATTTTTTTTTATTTGTACTTTTATTCAACAAGGATGCATTAAATTAATTAAAGTAAAGATATTTACATTGCTACAAAAGATATTTGGTTGCACTTTATTTTACAGTATGTGTACTTACGTGTACTTACAGTGTAATTACCTAAGAAAGTACTGGGTACGGTACGGTTCGGCTCGCTTTAAATTGTACCACTGTTGGGGTTCCAAGTGTACCGTACCGATACTAAAATGTGACGTGGAAGCACTGTAGATCACTGATTGGTCAAACAGACAGAATCGTCACTACCAGCGTCATTGTATTTGCGAGACATCAAACCCGCTAGATTTAAATAGCCAGTAACAGCCACCGCTGTAGCACCTGTTTTAAAATGACTTGTTTGACTTCCTTGAAGAAAAAAAACTTCCAAAAAAGAAATGGCTGAATCGTGGTCAGTGGACGAGAAGCGCAGACGTTTCTCTTGTCGGTTGACGAGGAACGGATAAATTATAACGATCAGTCATAATCCCACCCTCTTTGAAGCGGCACTAACTGCAGTGGAAAAGCATCCGAGTTAAAGCGAACTGAGCCGTGCCGCGCCGATCGTACCACGCAGTGGAAAAGCGAAGCGAGCCGAACCGTGCCGCGCCGAGCCGAACCGTACTGAGCCGTACCATGCAGTGGAAAAGCGCCATAAGGTGCCAGGGTTATGGTTAGGTTTAGGGGTAGGTTCAGGATTAGTACCTAGTTATTACCCAGTTTGCAATTATTGCAATTACTATAATAAGTACACAGTAAGTTCATGGTTAACAGGACTGTAAAATAAAGTTCTACCAGATTTCTATATCAAATAAATGCTGTTCTTTTGAAATTTCTATTCATCAAAGAATCCTGAAAAAATTTGTTATGGTTAAAAAAAAATAAAAATAATAATAATACTGTTTTCATCATTGATAATAAGAAATGATTCTAGAGCACCAAATCAGCATATTAGATTTCTGAAGGATCACATGATCAAAATGATTTTTCAATTGTAATAATATTTCACAATATTACTGGTTTTACTGTATCTTTAATCAAATAAATGAAGCCTTGGTGAGCATAAAAGACCTGTTTTAAAAACATTAAAAAAATCATACTGACACCAGGCTGACCACAAACTGAATGATGTGTACAGCATGTCTACTGTATGTCTGTCTAGGGCTGCAACTAACGAGTGTTCTCATGATCAATTAATCGAACAGAAGAAAAAAAAAAAACTAACATGTTATTCTACATCCTGCCAAATGTTTCCCTCCAAACAATGTGCAAACTAAAAGTTACAAAAATATGAAAACATATACATCTGTCTGCTATATATTCAGTGCAGAAAAGTATATATATAAACTAAAATATTACAACATAAGTTTACAACGCAGATGTTTAACAAAACAGACATACCGGTACTCACTTTCTGATGTATTCTGGTTTAATAATGGCAAATTGGTATTTGCTGTTGGACAAACTGTTTTGCCAAATGTAAATACATGCCACATTAACTTTAAAGCATTTCCAATGAGTTTTTTTGCAAACTATGTAAATAATGGAGACATCATTTGATGATTTGATCTACACCACGGTGCACATTTAAATAGTTAATAAACTTCACTGTGTCAACTATTTTCAATTTGGATTTTATTAATTACTTCTTACGGCCAAAATAAGGTGATATATTTAAGAAAGCCCTCATTGATTCACTCACTGGGATTCCTGGTGTTCCTGGGAAGCCCGGCAATCCAGAAGGTCCCTGCAAAAACACAGTCAGTATTTGCTGATAACTGTGGATCCATTATGAGCCAGAGGCTGTTACTGAGAAACTCTCACTCTTATTCCTTTGGTCCCCATTGGCCCTGAAGGTCCATCATCACCCTGTGAAAGAAAGAAAGTCCAGTCTTAATAGTAGCAACAGTATAGCGGATCAGTAACAGATTCTGGTGGAACAGCAATTATTATGCATATGATAATATGAATATCATAATGGCCTGACCACTGACCTTCTCTCCACGAGGTCCAATCGGCCCCTCTGGTCCAGGGAAACCTGGAACACCTGGCTGGCCTGATAAACCTGGAAACCCTCGATCACCCTGTCATTAGAGTTAGGAAAATATTTAAAGAACAACATAAAAGAGACCAAAGACCTTAAAGATGTACAGAGAAGTCCACATCAATTAGAAAAAAATTAAAAATAATGCATATAGAAAAAAACCCATAAAAAATATTGCAAACATTAAAGAGATCCAATCAGACTAGTGTCTAAGGGCATGTTTACACAACAACGATGTACTAATAACGGAAACGTTTTTCCTTTGCGTTTTTTCGCGTACAGACGAAAATATTGTCAAAACGATCCCCGTTCACATGGATTGGCGGAAACGACTATAAACACTGTATTATACATGTCAGGCCAGTAGTTGGCGATGTAACTTTGCAAAGAAACACTACGCACCTAATAGACTGAACACGTAATATGCATGAAATGTACCTTTTTTACAAATTCGCATTTGTGTGGTTCACACAGAGACAATAACGGTATCGTGAACGGCCAAAACACATTAAAAGTTTTCCGTTTTTAGTTGAAAATGGTGTCGTGTAAAGTCTTCAAAACCACTAACATCTAAGCATAAAGTGATACATTACCCAGTGCAGCACTTCTGGAGGCACAGATTAAAATGAAAAGAGTAAGGCTTATGTTGAGTTCATGTTCACTTCATTTTGACAAATTAATATAGCAGAGCTGCACGATTCTGGATATATTGACAATCACAATTTTTTGTTTTAAATTGAGATAACAATTCTCTCACGATTCTGAACAGACAATTAAAAAAATAACATGCAATTTATTATCAGGTTCTAATAAAATGTTAATTGCTGCTGTCTTTTTAAAAACATTTAATTAATTTGAAAGAATAATTTTAAAAAAAAATAGTTTCAATGACTGACTCAAATACTTTGCTTGTTTCATTAATGGAAGTATCAGCGTTTTTGAACAAATCTATTAAATGAATGATTCAATGACAAATATATATTTTTAACTAGATGCCACCTAGTGGGATAACAATGTAATAATTTAATCATTATTTGAAGAGTGAAGTTACTTTTAACTCTTTCCCCACCAGAGTTTTTTTCTTTTTTTAAGTTGCCAGCCACCGGCAGCGTTTTTGATCACATTTTGTTGAATGAATATCTTAACATGCAATATATCAGAAGAAAGTATAGAGCCTCTGCTTTAAAAAATAATCTGTTTTATTCTAGCTTCCTGCATTTTTTTTTCATCAACACTTAAATATGGATAAGTTTCATAAAAAAAGTAAAATTTTGAGCAAGAAGCTGAGAAATTCACATTTTTGTCAAATACTACATCCAGATTGAATTCAGAACATTTATCAAAACATAGATGAGTAGATCAAGTCCATCAACACCCCTAATGCTTGCACAGTCCTATAGCTCGCCCTGGGTCGTCATTTCATTCAGTAACATTAGGCAGTTTTGATTAATATGCCGTTTAATGTTGGTGATTGCGTTATTTTACAAGTGCAAATGATTACATACGATATTGCTTGTTTCTGCATCGTCTTTGCATGGAGATTCAGTCCTCTTTCAGAAGATGCAAAATAGCCCCCCCTACCTCATACCACCTAAAACACGGATACTCTGAAAATTCAGTGTTTGGCGGGGAAAAAGTTAAAATGTGATTTTGATAGCTACCATAGACATCAGTGTTTATATCTGAACTATAAACTTTTATCCCAGTTCTTTTGTAATCATTTGAAAATTTTGTAACAGAAATAATGATACTGTGGTTGAAAAGACTGTTTGTGAAGGTGTTTCATACCTAAACATGACAACTGCAGATTTAAATGTTCTGGTATGATTTTGTCAACGGTTTCATAGACAGGCGAATCGTTGTCATTTGGGAATAAGATTGCGTGGGTGTTTGAATCGAAATTGCGATATTTTAACAATTCATCGTGCAACTCAAGAATATAGCTAAGCCTACTGAAAAGGCTAGAACAACATACACACATTAACACATAATATATAAGTCTATGGACATCAGTCTACAGGTGCGTTCCATTCGACCATAAATGCCCTATGAAGTGGATTTCGCAGGGTATTCCACCAGTGAGATTCTAATCCAAAGGAATTGCACGTTTAGTTAGAATTGCACTGTAAAAGGCATATGGAATAGATGGAATCATATCACTTCACAGGAAGTGAAGAGGGAAATTTATCCACCAGTTATTGCGATTCACTCTAGTAAATGCAGTTAAAATTATTAGAGGCTCCAGCATTTTATTTAGTTGAGGTGTAGTTTGTGTACGCAGTTGTGAGATGTGACCGTTACAGTACAACCATCATGATTGGAGTTAAATCTAATGAAAAGTTAGTTATTTTCATACTAGACATCACAATACACATTTATCACTCAGTTTAGTGTTTTCAACTTTGACAATTTATATGAATTAATAATAACTAAACATTTGTATAAACATTTACATAGGCAGCCTACACATGGATGTACTGTACATTTAAGCATTAATGTGATGATGTGCACGGTGTTCCGAACGAACGCATTTAATCAAGTGAAGTGAACTTCAACAGATATCCCATCCTCAGTGACTAGGGAGTAATGAATACTGCGTAGAGACCATGTCGAATGGAACGCAGCTTATATATATAATATATATATATATATGTGGTTTGTTTGTGGATAAACACTCACCCTCTCTCCTTTCACCTGACTGCAGTCACAATTCGATCCAGTCCCACAGCCATGACACGCCTGAAGACACAAAACACAATTATTCATATCATAACCACATATTTTGGAGACATATACTGCCGGTGAAAAGTTTGTAATAATTACGTTTTTTTTTTTACTAAAGAATTTTCTTATGCTCACCAAGGCCACATTTATTTTGATAAAAAATACTGTAAAAACAGTAATATTGTGAAATGTTATTACAATTTAAAAGACCTGTGTTTCTATTTTAATATATTTTAAAATGTAATATATTCCTGTGATGGCAAAGCTGTATTTTCAGCATCATTACTCCAGTCCAGTGTCACATGATCCTTCAGAAATCATTCTAACAGCTGATTTGCTGCTTAAGAAGCATGTCACATAAGTCATTATCAGTGTTGATACACTACCATTCAAAAGTTTGGGGTCGGTAAGAAATTAATCCTTTTATTCAGCAAGGATTAATTAAATAGAACAAAAGTTATAATGTAATAAAAGATTTCTATTTCAAATAAATGGTGTTCTATTTAACTTTCTTTTCATCAGAGAATCCTGAAAAACAGTTTATCATGGTTTCAACAAATTATTAAGCAGCACAACTGTTTTCAACATCAATTATAATAATAATATTAATAATAATAATAATAATAATAAGAAGAATAAGAACACTCTTAATTTTGATAAAATAAATGCAGGCTTGGTGACCATAAGATACTTCTTTCAAAAACATCAAACAATATCTTAAATATTCCAAACTTTTGACCATTATTGAAAATTAATGCACATGAAATGATCATTAGCTATAAAATCCACTTCGGTGTCATAAATTAATTCTTTGTTCAAGAGCATCTTCATAATCTATTTAAATGAAGTTTCACAACTCATAATCATCAGATGATCAGTGAAGTCATCAATCCTGATACAAGTAATGAAGCTTCCACAAATGTTATCAAACAGATGTAAACCACAATACAAAGTGACTACAGCCTTCACAGGAAAATACCATTTCACTGAAAATAGAATATGTGTGAATACTGTAAATCTGCAAAAGGTACATTTCATTTTCTATTATACTGACAGGGTTAGAAAAGAGGCAATAGTGTTAACTGGAATTTGCGTGACATTATTCCACCTAGTGCTGTGGACACAGCGATATACAGAAAGCGTTTATTATGCAACTAGTGAACATGATTTCAAACATTGTAATCAAATGTAATATTCATTTATGTAGTTCTTTAATGATGAAAAAAATATCAAGAGGGCAGAAGACTCATTACAAAATGGAAACTCAAACAATAAATAAACACAAAACATGTCTACAGCTTTACTGTTGATGAATCAGAATAATGATAATTAAAGCACAGCTATTCATTGATTGTACATTGTAGTTGCTTTCTTATTTTTGCTATAAAAGACACATGGGTATTTTTCATATAAACACTAGATGGCGCTATTTGCTTTCTCTAGAAATAACCACTAACTCTAAAACAAGATTACCAAACAGGAACATTAGAAATTCAATAATCGTCCTTAAATTTTAAGATTTTAAACGTGAAATACTTTTATTTAACAAGGATGAATTCAACTGATCAAAAGTGAGAGCAAAGACATTTCTAATGTTACAAAAGATTTCTATTTCAAATAAATGCTGCTCTTTTTATCAAAAAATCTTGAAAATAATGTATCACAGTTTCCACAAAATATTAATAATAAGAGTTTCTTGAGCACCAAATCAGCATGTTAGAATGATTTCTGAAGGATCAAGTGACACGGAAGACAGGAGTAATGACTGCTAAATAAAAAAAAGAGTATATTATATCAATATTATATAATAACTAACAATATTAATCGATTGTATAAATATTTAACTAAAGTGTTGTTTTATGGCATTTTTGGTTAAATAAATGCAGCATAAAAAAGTTGCTTCTTTTAAATCAATAAAAAAAATCTTACCGACCTCACACTTTTGAACAATACTTAAGTACAATTTGAGACAGACTTCATGTCTTGTGTGCTCCTGTTTCTTTCAGGCATCTCATTAGGTTTTGAGACACAAACTATATTTCACAGCCGGTGTTGAAAATTATTATTATTGCAAATGACATTACTGCTTTGAGAAGTAAAACTATTTGTTTATTATTTTTCTTTCTTTTTGTGAGATTGTGTGAGAGGACTCAATATGAGAGCAGAGATTTATGAAAATATTCTAAGCAACTTTGCATAGCAAACTACACTAGCAAAAGCAACAAAGAAAATGTCTGCTACATGTTTGAGTGCACAAAGAGAACAACAGCAGGTTAACCGTATATATATACGGTTAACCTTTCACACACAATGTATTGGTCTGGCTGACAGGTGTCAGTAGAGGAACAGAATTTCCTTTAACATTCCTAAACAATGCATGCCTATTGAAATCGACAACACTGCGCGTCACACTATAAAGCACTCAGCTGAATATATATACAAACACAATATAAATCAAAGTCAAATCAGAATCAAAAGCACACCCAATGGAAATTTAACGGGGCAGAGCATCTCAAGACCTGCAGAAAAGGCAGACAGAGACCAATTGGAACAAGCACACCTTTTTGACTCAGTCATTCTGCTATTGAAAAGTCCTGTGAATTAAAGGAGGAAATGATCTGTGAGCACTGAATGTTCAATGCACTTCATACTTGAGGGCAGTTGACTCATCATTTACAGTATCTATGAACTTTAATTATCAACATCAAGACTTTAGGGATATGGATGTGTAAATTTGTAAATAAAATACTGTTTAAAATAATTTTACATATAACATGTCACATGACAAGATATGTACATTTAAAGGGATAGTTCACCCAAAAATGAAAATTCTGTCATCATTTACTCACCCTCAAGTTGTTCCAAACCTGTATGAATTTCTTTCTTCCACTGAACACAAAAGCAGTCATTTTGAAGAATGTCGGTAACCAAACAGTTGATGGACCCCATTGACTTCCATAGTATGGAAAAACGGGGTCCATCGGGGTCCAAACGGGGTCCATCAACTGTTTGGTTAAGAAAGTTAAGAAAGAAAAAGGTGAGTAAATGATGACAAAATGTACATTTTTGAATGAACTGTAAAAACTGAAAAAAAGAATGTATTGATAGATGCATCAGCATGAGGGACAGAATATTCCTGTGATGGCAAAGCTGAATTTTCAGCATCATTCTTCAGTGTCACACAATAGCTGCTTATATGAATATGCTTGAATATGATTGTAAGGCTGGTGCCAGTATGTCTAATCGACCCCTCAATGTGACAAAAGGCTCTCCTGGGAATTAACACTTGAACTATCTCTTGAATATATAACTCCCTCCTGCATAAGTAACAGGAGCTTTGGAGACGCAGCACACAGTGCAGTTCACACTTCACCCACACTATCTCCCCCACATCACCTGAAATACACTGAAACCTTATGCAATGTTATGTGTGTACAAAAATGTAACTACTCATGTTTGGTGTCTTTTAAATTGTCACAGTGCGCCTGGTAGGATGGTCTCATTCTCCCAACTATGATGTAAAGCTAAAAGAAGTTATGAAATGTGAGAAAAGTGATGTGTCCCATAATAGCCTCATTCAAGCTACCTCCTGTATGTAAAATCAGGCAGACCTCACTGTGTGAGCCCCTGAATTGACAACCAAAATCTAATTATAATGACAGACATCACCATTTGGTAACAATTGAATTATCTGGGTATATAAGGGAAAAGGGCAGAAAAGTTCGGGGAGTCTGTAGGTTGACTGCCCGCACAATCGCAGTGTGTAATTTTCATTGCCAGGTAATATTTTCTACGAATTCTTTGATTTATGTTATGATATGATCAACTGATGATTTTTTTTCTCATGAATTGGATTTTGAATTATTGCTTCATTACCTGGTCAATAAATTGTAAACGTTTGATTTTACTCTGATTGACTCTGAGTTTGTTCTACCAAGGAGATTACCGGATTCGTATGCTCCTGCAAGACTGCATCAGATTGGCGACGGCTAATATTTTGTCACTAATTCAAGTGTACTTGTTTTGTAGAGACGGGGCATTCCGTTTAGGGTAGCTAACGTGCTACTTGACCAACCTAAATTTGGGTACGTCTATTTTACCTCTGTCTTAATTTAAAGTAACTTTAGATAAGTGTACGTGAGAAATCACGGGCTTGGCCAGTCTAAACTATTATGAGGGAAGTATTGTTGGTCAACTCATGCCTATAATAGGGCCAAAACCTCTACTAAAGTATAACTATTGAATTAAGTTCAAGTGTATGCAATTCAAGGGGACTAAACGAAAAGTATCTCTGATTGTGTTTTGGGTGAATCCGACCGTCTGAGATATCAGTCAAAAACCTTTGTTTAGTGACGAAACTGACGAGATTGTGATCGTGAGACCCGCAGAAGATGCGAGGACCTCTAAGCGGCATAGTTTCCTAATCTGAACGGGTAAAACATAATTAAGGAGTTTCAAAAGAATAATCAAACATTCGCTCATGCTCATATCAAACATGATACCCAGATATCATTAAAACCCTTTTCATTTATGGAGTCAGATGAAATAACGAGTCAATACATATGAGAAATGTGTTCCATTTAATCTTGTTGTGTTGTGGAAAAGGAAAGACAGTAACACGCAGAGACCTTCACCTGTATTATTGGAAACCCTCATTGGACCAATAAACAGCTTTACATGATGATAGGCTGCTGCTCAAGAAACATTTCTTATAAGAGATTTTATAAAAGCTATTTTATATTTTAGTGAAAGCTGTCAAACATTTTTTACAGGATTCTGTGATGAATAGAAAGTTTAAAAACAGCAGTATTTATTTGAACTATATTTTTTAAACAAAATAAAAGTCTTTGCTGGCGTTTGTGATCAACTTAATCTATCCTTGCTGAATAAAAGTATATACATTTCTTTACTGACCACAAAGGAGTAGTGTATAATTAAGTTATTTAAATATAATTTATTATCACATATTATGTTACATATAGACTTTGCAGTTTTAGTAGACTAACAGTTTTGATCAATTTACTGAATCCTTGCTTAATACAAGTATTAATAATAATTATTATTATTTTAATCTTACACGCCTCAGACTTTTGAATGGTAGTGTATCATACATGAGCCAACAATATTAGCCAGTAACTGGAAAATTTGAGAAAATCTATTTTTGCTAATAGTAGTCCATGCAGGTGTTGACAAATGTTTTTGTATGTCTAGAGAACACAGTTATGGAGAATATTAAGAGAACATTAAGCAGTGCAACGACTCATCCATTGAAGGAAAATGCAAATTCCAGTCTAGAGCTCAGTGGATTAACTGACCCCTAATGAAAGATGGCCTGGGGGCAAATGAATGCTGGGAGCAGACAGAACTAAGTGGCAGCAGACCACAAATAATGTGTGTGTCTGAATGGCCCAATCAAACACTCACACGCACATATACAAACATGGGGACCAAAAGAATTTCCCCACATGGACAATGATTTTGGATATTGCCATCTTTGTGGGGATACCATCCATAATGTAGGGGTTTACCTAGGGCTGGGCGATAAAACGATAACGATAGTTATCGCGATATCATTTTTCTCGATAAAACGATAACGATAGTTATCGCGATATCATTTTTCTCGATAAAACGATATCAAGAGTTCGATAAATGTTCGATAATGTTTGTGCGCCAAAAGCGGACCAAAACTCATCTGAACCGCGCGCCTCACGGACCGCTTATCCGCTCGGCTCAAAGTCCAAAGGGCAGCGCAGCGCGAGCTCACTAGCAGACGCGTTTACTCTGATCGTCTCGTCACGAGATCCAGTGAGAAGCGCTTGAGTTCAGCGAAGAACACAAATGTCTCAGTGATTTAAAGCAGTTTAAAGGCAGATGAAACAGCGCTGACGAACAGGAGGAACACTGCGCGCAACGATCCAGTCAGAAGTTTTTCCGGCTGCAAACTCCCATCATTTACCATGGATTTACTGTAACGTTAGCCTACTAATATTAACTGCACTATGAAATGTGGGATATACATATTGAATTGTATTATATTATTTTTGTAGACAATGTATTAAAGGACTAATGGAATATAATTACAGTATTTAATAATGTATTTGGGCTACTGTTTTTCATACAAATACCATAGAAACCATAAAGTAACATTTAGCCAACATAGTGAGGTGCTTTTATCTGTGGTTATCATGATCTAAATGCATGATGCTGGATGACCAATGGCTAATTTTAATTAAACTCAGTCAGAATATTACATTTTACCAAATAAAAATTAGCACATGCAGAAACTAAGAAATATTTTTTTCTATTAAGATATTTATTTTGTTAAGGAAAAATTACAAAATGTTTGAATGTTCTACCTCAGATTTGTTTGTCATGATATGTTCTGACAATAAGGAGTAGTTTAAAACCACAATTAACACTCTGGTTTCTACAACTTTCACTTAGGAGCAAAAATCTGCTTAAAAGAAATAAAGATTTGACGTTTATCGTCATAATTATCGATATCGACTGATATAAAAAAATTATCGTGATAATTTTTTTTGGCCATATCGTCCAACCCTAGGTTTACCACACACACACACACACGGATCACATGTGTTCTCTTACACTAGTTTTTTTAAACATAAACATTCTAGGTTAAAACTAAATGGGTAAAGTGGCCATTTTAGGTGCTGTGACATTTTTCCCTCCAGGCACCATTCAGCAATAAACAGTAAGAATAACACATTTCCCTGCATTCCTTTTCCACACTCACTGCTGGATTTTCATGACTTCAAGGCCCATAAGAATCTCTTCTAAAACATGTTTTAGGCAACAACTCTTTCAATTCTAATGGACCAGAAACCACCTCTCTCTGATGTCTTGCATTGGTTCATCACTGGATTTTTTTTATTCCTCTTCCTGTGGAGTTAAGAAAAGAATGACCTTCAACCTCTACCAATTAACCAGTTGAGGCCGAGTGACTTGTGTAGGGGTGGCGGCCGAGGGAAAAACGTAAAAGGCGGTCAAATGTTTATCAAAGTATAATCCCCGAAGATAGTCTTATTGCCAAAAAATGACAACAAACTCAACAAGTCTCCTACTCAATGAGGAGCTTGACTTTTACCTGAACAATAAAATGAAGCCTGTTCCCAGGACTGCAAGGAAAACAACAGTTTTTCACAAGTAATTTCATTACTGTTAATGCAGACATAAATAATTATAATGAATAACTTATATTATTAGTATCAATTCAATTGTTTTTATGTAAATGCTGTTTAAATGCTCAATCAAGTAAGATATACATAAATGCTTGACATTTAGCATTTTAAACTAATAATGATAATAGTAATTACAATATTAATTGCTGTATTTTTGTTGTTTAATTATTTAATTATTAGTAAAAAATTATTTAAGAATTACCTCTGGATATCAGACACTTGGTATTAGTATCTGCCATAAAAATATACCACTGGTGGGTCAGTCTAGTTATCTCATCAAGCAAGTTATCTCATCACGGAACAACACCAATTTAACAGTTCCTGAATGGTGGAATCCGGTGAAATCCGGATGTTGTTGCATTGTGCATCTCTTTTCTAGTGGGCTAGATCCAAAACAGTACGCAAAAGTGCTCCTGATAAGGAGGAAAAAGACATCTCTCACACACTGACACAGCAAGACCGTGGGACTGGGACTGTAAGTATGGGTTTGGAAAGTTGAATGGGTTCAGACAGCAGGGGAAGCTCTTGAGTCAAGGTCATTACTCCAACACCTAATCTGGAACGCATCAACCAAAACAAGTCTGGTTATTACTGTTACTGAATTCAAAAGAAGGATGTTTGTCATCTAGTCACATTTACAAGTATCAATATTCTTTACATCTAAAACACATGGTCCCCATTGACTTCCATAGTATTTTCTCCCCATACTATGGAAGTCAATGGGGACCAACAATTGTAATATGTAACCCATGTTCTTCATAATAACTTATTTTGTGTTCAGCAGAAGAAAGAAACTCATAAAGGTTTAGAACAACTTGAGGTAAATGTAACATTTTCATTTTGGGGTGAACTATCCTTTAACAATTTTTGATTTTCTACGAATTGCTTGACATCTGTGTCCAAGTCACTAACCCAACTGATACAACTCTTATCAAATTCTCAAAATACACACACACATTTCCCAAGAGAAAGGGAAATCGACATATTTCTCCTATCATGCAAGCAGTAAAAATGTCTGAGAAGGCACAATATTTGCAGAAACTATCCACCTAATCTGCACTTGTTTTAAACTCAACAATGTCAACATGTCCAGGTGCTCCCAATGTGATTTTGGTACAAACAGCATTCTCTCTAAATATTTGCAGATAAGTATAAAGCGGTTTATGCAACAGCAGCTGGGCTCATAAAGCACCGAGTCCCTCCCTTCACCACTAGAGGAAGCTAGAAAGAGGGCTGATGTGTATACTAACAGTAAGGGTCAACAGTTCTAGACTGCTATATAAACAGCTCTCTTGGAATCAGCTTTCATTTGTAATATCAGAGCAACTAGAAAAAGAAAAAGAAAAATTACAATGACGGTTGCAGAGTGGGGATCACAGCAGAGAAGTACTGGTCGTGGACTGGCACTCCAATAAACGTGAGACAAGTTCTCACCTGAACTATAATCTGGAGATCTAATTCTATCCCCCATAGAGCGTGTTCAAACCTGCATGCCATACCCAGCTTGCATATGAACCTAAAACTGCAGGGCTCAAATGAATTAAGCACTCTTGAAGTTTTTGTCATAAAGCAGTTTGAGGCAATTGCTTAGATCTAGATGCTTTCGGGAATTTTCGGGGGCATTGGGATGCAGCACTACCCTTCAAAAGTTTGGGGTCGGTAAGTTTTTATTACTATTTTTTTTTTTAAAGAAGTCCCTTATGCTCACCAAGGCTAAGAGGATATTGTAACTTATTACTAATTTTTTATTTGAAGATAATTTTTTCTCTTCCATAGTCAAAGCCTTCTAAAAAAAATCCTGTGTTGTCACAAGGCAAGAGGAGGATAGATGATGCAATGCCACGGATGCCAGAGCATGGGCCAAGGAAAACACAATTAAATATTTCACTAAATTTGTACACTTACTCTACAATTACTTACTTGCACATATCCACATTCAAGATAAAAAGAAAACAATGCATGATCAGAAATCCCATGAACTATAAATCTAGAGGACGACAAAGGTAATAATTGAATTTCCTTTTTTCCCCTCTAATCCAAATATGTTTTTGAGATCTAAAGCCTCATCTGATTCACTGTTTACTGGAAACAGGGCAAACATTAGCTGCTCTTTACATGCACACAGTAACAGAGTAACACAGGGGAGCCACTGCCTCCATTCACCACTAATAGCAGAAGCAGATGGGAATGAAAAAGAGGCAAAGAAATGGGGAGCTGAGGAAGACCCAAGAGTTGAAAAGCAAAGGTGTGTATGACATGGAAAGTAAATAGTTTTGCTGTTTAGGTAAGGAGCACATGACTCTTGTTCTCTAAAGATGTGAGACTAATTCGTGTTGAAACAAGATCTATTCCCGCTCAAATGTTCAAAAAGACATTGAAGAAGCATGCATGCACTTATATCCCTATCTGACAAAAGCTTCATAATTACAACCTTGATTTAAAGCAGGCTAGACACTTGGATATTACAATGTCTGTCTCGCGCAGATTGTCTCACTCCCACCTTAATGGCCTGGTTCTTCTTCACTTGTACAATAACACTGCGGCTCATTTAGACAGATTTCAATAGTGTGTCAACTTCGGAACAAAAACAGATACCTTTAAGGTCTTAGATTATATTACAGGTCAATGTTAGTGTGGTGTAATTACAAGTTTGACACCATAGTGACACCACACTAGAGTAACTAATTCGACAAAAAATATTGTTTATAGAGAGTTTGTTTCAAACACAGACTATATGCAAAATTATAACATAATATGCAAAATAAATTGTATTAAACAAAAGTATACTTTAATTCAGAAAGGATATATTAAGTTGATCACAAACTGTTGTGTGTAATGGATAACTAAGTAGGCCTAATTCATTACTGTTATTTATTTATTTTTCCCTTGAAAAAGTAAAGAAAGTGATTACTCTTAATTTTTCTGTACTTTAACTACTTCTGCCTTCTGTTTCATAGACAAGGCTTAAACAAGTCCCAGACTAAAATGCATGTTTGAGCTGTTTTAAAGTAACTTGCAGTGGCAAATAAAATAAATTAATGTCATTGTTTTGTCTCCAGATATACACCCACCAGTAATGTTTTTCAAAACGTAATGGCACAACGTAATGGCGAACGCGGTTGCCCAGCCCTGTTTGTTTGAACCGCGAGAGGCGTCAAAGCTTACGCTACTCCTACGTCACACGTCGGCAAGTGTTACTCTTTTGGCGCAAGTCGTCTTGCGTACGTCTATTGGAAGCTAATTATTTTAGTCAATAAAGTTTTAAATATGGATATTTTTCTTACACGAACATATCGCTTCACTTCATAAGGCCTTTATTAACCCGGCAAAGCCGTATCTAGCACTTCTATAATGGATGGATGCGCTTTGATGGATTCCCATTATAAAGCTTGGAAGAGCCAGGACATTTTTTAATATAACACCAATTGTATTCGTCTGGAAGAAGAATGTCATATACACCTAGGATGGTTTCAGGGTGAGTAAATCATGGGATAATTTTCATTGTTGGGTGAACTATCCCTTTAATATACAAAATGTACGTCTAAATGTTAAAATGTATGTTTTTAATGTAACCATCTCCTTTAAAATACTTCAGTATTATTTATTTGAAAGAATTAAAAGAGCAGTTTCATGTCTATCCTTGGATTGTTGAAAGGTTGATATGGGATTTAGAAAGTAATAAGTAATTAGAAATGCAATACTTTTTAGAGAGATTAATTAGTACAGCAATAATTACACTGTTAAAGATGTAAATAGTAGCTAGTAATTCATTACTTTTACCCAAATAACTTACCCAACACTGATAACAAATGACAGTAAAGACATTTATGTTACAAAAGATTTCCATTTCATGCTGTTAGTGTTTTCAACATTGATAATAATAAGAAATGTTTCTTGAGCACCAGATCAGCATATTAGAATGATTTCTGAAGGATCATGTGACACTGAATACTGGAGTATTGATGCTGAAAATTCAGCTTTGACATCACAGGAATAAATATTACATTTTAAAATATATTAAAAAATAAAGCATTTATGGTAAATTGTATTAATATTTCCAAATATTACTGTTACTGTACTTTTGATAAAGCCTTGGTGACCACAAGACTTCTTTCAAAAACATTATATACACATCTGTGTATGAAGACAACATATTTCTTGTCTTTAGCATATGGGAAGAAGTATTCAGACATAGCACTGAAGAATGAGAGATCACTTAATCTACTGCAGTTTTACAGTATAAAATGACAGATAAAAGAGGGAGAAGACATCTAGATCAGGGCCAATCCTTGACCCAACACTCCATCCAAATACACAACCATCATTTATTTGTTCCTGTCCCGATGTACCTCTCCTCTCCTCCCTTAAGGAAAAATATGAATAAATGGATGAATGGACATCTTTGGTCAGTCTAATGTTGACAAGTTGGCTTATAAAAGTACACATACACACATAGACACTGAGTGGCCATTTTTTTTAGTTCTTAAGCTGAGGCTAAAGCATTTCTGTTAAGATATTTAGCTACATAATCATCAGTATAGATATAAGTCCATTCAATACTGCCCAGCTGTTAACATTAATATCTCACTTCAACAGATTTGCGAGTAATTAAACTTGCAAGATTAATATGCCCATTGCCCACTTATGCAACCACTGCATTCAGCGCCATACCAAAAGGTTGAGCTGCACGATTAATCTTTAAAAGATCACAATCTCGATTCAAACACCAACACAATCTCATTCCTAAATGACAACGATTCGCCTGTCTATGAAACCTTTGACAAAATCATACCAGAACATTCAAATCTGCAGTTGTCATGTTTAAGTATGACGCACCTTCATAAACAGTCTTTTCAACCGCAGTATCATTATTTCTGTGTTACAAATATTCAAATTATTACAGAAGAACTGGTATAAAAGCTTATAGTTCAGATTTAAAAACTGATGTCTATGGTAGCTATCAAAATAGAATACATCACCTTTTGAAAGTAACTTGACTCCTCAAATAACGATTGTATCGATTACAACATTACGCCACTAGGTTGCGGCGTTTTAAAAATATGTATTTGTCACTGAATCATTCATTCAATAGATTCGGTGAAGTGAAGTATTTATGATTGAGTCTTTGAATAATTTATTTAAACCATTTTTTTTATAATTCTTTCAAATTAATTAAACATTTTTAAAAAGAAGGCAGCAATTAACATTTTGCCAGAATCTCTAGTAAACTGCATGGCATTTTGTTTAATTGTTTGTTCAGAATTGTGGGAAAATCGTGATTCTCAATTTATCCAGAATCGTGTAGCTCCACCAACAGATATTTGTACTTTACACAAGTAGGCGGCAACACTGCTATCAAATCCATAAGGAATGCACTGTACCACCTCTCCCATCTGCTCAATTGTTCTTTACTGCTATTCTTTGAACACTGAATCAGACGTTCCTTATGTTTTTTTTTCTTTTTTCTACAATGTATCTGACTTTATTCACACTTCACATGTGAGCAGATATGCCTCAAATATTTCCAAAGAGTAAACAATAACTTTCTTTCTTCTGCAGAACACAAAAACATATTTTGAGGTACAGTATGTTGGTCACCAAAACTGAATTGCATAATATGGGGGAAACAAACTGCAAATATCTTCTCTCACATATTCCTCAGAAGAAAGTAAATCATACAGAACACAATTTTGAATGAAATAAGGGATGAGTGTATCAATGAGCGTAAATGATCACAGAATCTTTATTTTTGGGTGAACTATTCCTTTAAATGGCATCCCAACACAGTACCAAAAATTGGTATTGTACAACAGTAAACAAAAATGTCCTTAAAATCATTATATTTTATAAATATATTTATAATACATTATAAATATTATATTAAATTGCTATCAATTGATTAAAACAATGACTAATTAATCAGATTTTCTGTAATTAATCACGATTAATCACACCTTTGATTAACATTTAAAATATATTTTTAGATTCTAATCGATATTTTCATGTGCGTCACACTCGCATATGTGAGCGAGCGCTGCTGCCGCCAGCGAGTTTGTCGCTGCATGTCGCTAGGACTGTGAAGCCGCTTGTGGGCGTTCCTAGTGCTGTCACTCTAATGTTATTGGTAGACTGCACGTCTGAGCATATCTATAGAAAATACCACCAAAAGTGAAAAATAAAAATATATATATCATTTTAATTTGACTAGGAATTGGGCTTAAAAGATTAAAAAGTAATATTATGCTGTTGGAGAGTGTTGTTAGTGATAGTTCTCAGTGCATTAAATATTTAACTAGATTAACAATCGATCAATCAACAAATTAAACTCACTCATACTGTCAACAGTTACTAAAACATCATTAGAATTTGACAAATAATCCATTTTCTTGTCCCTAATCAACATAATGCAGGGGAAACTGTCAAATGAACTGCAGCAATGCTAAACTTGCATCATACAATTACAACACACAAACTATCAATGCATGAATCAAACTCACTAAGACTGACGACAGTTTGTTTTCTATGCATCATTTTATTACAGTATATCCATGAATGTGGTTACAGTCAAATCATAAATGTCAGAGTTGTGTTGTCTGCCTGTCTTCATGTCCCGTGTCATCATCATTATCAGTTCATCTGTATCACCTCGGTTTAGTTTGTCATCATCATCATCATCTGCATCATCTGTTCTGTTAATCAGTGTTCATCTGTGTTTGTATGTAGTTCCTTTTTGTTCAGTCAGTCTTTGTCCGTTCAACTTTGTAACTAGTGTGTGTGAACCTTCTTCTGCCCGTCCGTCCCCGTTTTAGTTTTATTGTTGTAAGTAAACGCTTTGCTTTGGAACTTCTGACTCCTCTTCTCCTTCTGCCTGCACCACACCGTGACAATATAAAACAGTGAATCAAATCACTCCGGCTGTTCTATCTTGCCTGCAGTCGAGACTCGGGACGGTGACGTGAGTTCGCTCCACTGACAGTCCCTCCTATTGGTTGTCGCTCGTGAAATTCGCTTCTCATTTACGTTGAAATTTCGGTGCCTTGCGTCGCTTGACACGCCCCCATTCCGTCGCCAGCGGTCACTGTCGCTCGTGGCGCCGGATGTCGCCAGCGCTCCATTGAAATGAATTGGATCATGTCGCTTTGTCGCTGGCGGTGTGAACGGGGCTTAACGAAATGAGTTATTTTTCGCAGCTTACTGCACTTCAAAGGTTTTAAAATCACTTGTTTTTAAACCGCAATGCTTAAAATCGCATGCAAACGATAAGCTTTTGTGACTGCATAGCACAGCAACGTCACATGGGCGTGACCGAGATAGAGACGATAGTCCAAAACCTCTAACGGTTGACAAATTTCTACCGGTCAATCGTGTCTACCGGTATATTGCCGGTATATTACACTGTAAAGCTAGCCAAAGGATGTGGGGAGATAATTTCACCAGATGATTAGAAAAGCCCTATTTGTAAAGAATTAATCATACATTTTTATGGTGATTTTGTAGGAGCATGCATCTGCATAGAAAATAAAAAAATGACAAGCATAGTAAATACAATAGAACAAAGATACAAATGAAAGAAGTAGCCTAGTGCTTTATGTTTTTCAGGTAAATCTAACTAACACTGCATAGTCTTCACTGTATAAACTAAATATTAGGGCTGGGACGATACACCTATCTCCCGATTCGATACTATCACGATTCACGATACTTGGGTGCTGATACGATATGTATTGCGATTTTTTTTTTTTTAAGAATTGCGATTCGATGTTGCAATATATTGCAATTTTTTTTAACACTAGACTATCGGAAAAAAGTTAAATCATACACTTATACAGACTGTACATGATGTATACGATGAGTCATATTTACAAAAACAAATCATCACATCTTTCTGACTTTTATTTCAGAAGCATCATACAATACTATTCTTTTGAATAAATGATTCAATAACAAATACATTTTTTAAAAGTCACTTGTCGCCACTTAGTGGCAAAACAATGCAATCGATAAATGTGATTTTAAGCACCAAGTTTCTATAAAAAGCTGATTTTGATCGCTATCGTAGTCATCAGCAGAGGCGGACAGAGTACACAGCTTCATTACTTGAGTAAAAGTACAGATACCCCTTGCTAAATTTTACTCAAGTACAAGTAAAAGTACTACAGTCAGATGTCTACTTAAGTAAAAGTACTGAAGTGCTTGTTTTTAAAAGTACTTGAGTATCAAGAGTACATTTTCTAAATATTGCATTACTACTGCCATAGTGCTTACATTTATGTACAGAAACGTCCTACATGGAGTTATGAAAAATGTTAATGTTAATACCTTGCAGAATGTAAAAGAAATTGAAAGTAAAATCAAGTCATTTTCATCTTTTTACCATGTTGCCTTATTTAACATTTAAGAAAATTTCAGAAAATTCAGAAAATGTAAATAGTCTGGCGAGGTGGGGCCACTGGTTGGCACATTCCCGGAATAGACCTGCTGCGTCTTCACCCATTGTTTCGTCTCTTATCTAAATCTGACCATGAGTTGACTTTGGCGGAAAGCTGAAGCTGATTGCTGATAGGCTGTCTCAATCAGTGGCGCCTGCACAATCCAATCACGTTTGAGAGAGAAACAACAAATGGAGGGTTTCCGAGATTTTTCTTTTTTCCTTTTTTTTTTAGAAGTAGTAACGGGTACTCACTGTTATGGATAGAAATGTAGTGGAGTAAAGAGTACAATATTTGCCTCTCAAATGTACTTGAGTAAAGTCGTGAGTACTCCCCAAAAATGATACTCGAGTAAAGTACAGATCCCTCAAAATTGTACTTAAGTACTGTACTCAAGTAAATGTACTCCGTTACTGTCATCAGTGTTCATATTTGAACTTTAAACTTCTATCCAAGTGCTTCTATGATAATTTTAACTATTGCATCACTGAAATAATGATACTATGAGGTTGAAAAGACAAGCTGTTTCATGACAACTCTCTCCGGGGCAGCGCCAACACAGCTTTGAATGTTGCGATATGATTTTGTAAAAGTTTAATAGACAGACGAATTGAAAGATTGTGTTTGAATCAAGATCACAGTCTTTTAAAGATGAATCGTGCAGCTCTATTGTCTTTTCTCTCTCTCAGCACGAGTAGCCTATAGTGCGAGGGCTTTTCAGTGATGATGAGTTCCAGTATTCTTGCGCCTGATGTTAAAACACATGCAAATGTAAACTTTCACTCTATGATGGTTAACTTAGCAACTAATCCACGAATCACATGCATTCCAAACCGGAACCTATCAACTACGATCCCTATACTTGACATCACATATATATCCGACCCTGTTCCTTCCTTATCCTAAATCACATTACACACAGCAATTATATTATATTACAAATAGAAACAAAACCATTTCAGAATTTCTGCTCTCATCTTGTTTGCACAGTTTATGTAGCAAGCAAAAACGTTATTATGGACTCACTACCTGAGAATCACCACTGAGACAGAGAGATGACTAGCATGTTTGCTTATTTATAAAAAATAAAAAATACTATATTACTAGTACTGTGTGAAATATTACTATTAAATGATGAAAAACCTCAAAACTTTGAAACCTTTATCATCAGCTCTTAGAACTTAGATCTTCGCTGTTTGTTGTTGCTTGCTGAACTTGCCTAAACAGGAAGGATGATAATGTGGGTGATGTCTGGAGCAAGATGCTCTCTCCATCTCATTCATACTCTGATGTAACTACAACATGCCCATGCCTCAGACTCAGTATCCGACTGAGATGAACAGATATACGGCAGTACATACTGTCCAGGTCTCCTCGCTCACCGTTCTTTCACAGTTTGATGACCTCTGCATGTCTTCACCAAACACAATGCGTGTGCATGTGTTTGTATGTGTGGTGTAAATGAACCACCACCCGAAAAAGACCCTATTTGTCAGTTTGCTTAGGGTTTAACCACTATGGGAGTGAGGCAGTGGGAGAAACAGAGATTGGGTGTGAGAGGAGGATCACTGTCCCGCTAATTCTAAATGGTATTTGCATCTCTTTCACAGAACATTGTAAATATAATCCCCCAACAGCACACACATACCATTTAATCTACCACTTACTAGGCCTTCAACTGGTAATAGTTATACAGTAGCAGTTAAGACCACTTGCTAATATGTGCCACTATATTCTGAATCCAAAGGAAAAAAAAATCACATCTTTGCAATATCTCAGTAGTTTTCCTGGAGAGCAACTGGAGATTTTGCTCAAGTCTCCGACCTTCTCTGATGTATCTCCTGAGAAAACATCTCATTATGCTTCTTCTCTTGAAATTCATACAATGTCTTTTCAATAAATATATTTGCATGTGCAGTTAAAAACTTAACATATTTGTATACATATTGAGTAGTGAATCTCAAGTCTAATCTAATCTACTATCATATTTGAAGACATTTTGGGGTCAGTATGATTTTTTTTCAAAGAAGTCTCTTATGCTCACCAAGGCTGATTTAATTTAATCAAAAATACAGTAAAAGCAGTATTGTGAATATCACTGCAATTTTTAAATATCCATTTTTTATTTTATTTTAATATATTTTAAAATGCAGTTTATTCAACTGATGGCTGAATTTTCAACAACCATTACTCCAGTGTCACGGTCAATCAGAAAGCATTCTAATACGTTGATTTGGTGCTCACAAAACATTTCTGATTATTATCAATTTAAACAAATTATTGTTTTAGTCTGAGAGAAACTGGACTTTTAAAGTGCATGTAAACACTTAAAATCTTGAACTGTGCTTAATAATCATCTAGCAAAGTACTGTATATTTCAAACTCAAATGATCTGAGCTATGCTATCCATATTTGTATTCCTATATGCTTACCATAAGACAACCATTATGTAATGTCTGTCAATTTCAATTATCCTAAAAAGTTTGGAGAAACATCTGTGTCAGTCAACTGAAAAATATTGAAATATAACTGAGACCTGTATCAGGAGATATTAAAGAATATTAAAGGGCCTGGGCATGAAGTAATAAACACACCAGGTGATTCTTACAGGACATCTCCTCTCTACATGCATTCAGACACTTGAATGCAATCTTGATACTGGCCTCTTAACTCTCGAAACTATTTAAATCCAATAAAGACTATGTCCACTTTTTTAGAGTGAGCTGTCAAAGTAAGCATTGCGAGCGCTTTGTGGGCCTGTTTTGAAAAAAGATTCTTGCATGGCTGCTTGCATGCATCTCGTGACCCTCTCTCTCTCCTGCAGGTGAGATAAGACTGGAATTTGCTTGTCCTCCAGGAGAGAAAGAACTATCACGGAGCTGCCAACCCCACCTCGGTCCCCATATCATGGCATGAGACTGCAGGTACTCTGGGTGGATATCTCTGCTCTGAATCGATGTTATAGCTAAGAACACAGATTCTGAGATTCTAAGAACAGCTGATGTTTGGGCTGAATTTATGAGAATGTTTGTTTCTATAAGTCTGCTTTTTTTGAGAGCTGGGGTGCTTCCTCAATTGTGACTCTAGGGGTTTTGGTGGATTCTACTACACACGCACACACATACATGTGCAAAGGCACACCAACATGTATGTGCATACCCCTTGTATATACAGTATATACCAGTATATATATATATATATATATATATATAGACTTATACTTATATATACTTATATATATAATTATGAGTGCACTCATTCACACACACACACACACACACACACACACACACACACACACACACACACACACACACACACACACACACACACACACACACACACACACACACACACACACACACACACACACACACACACACACACACACACACACACACACACACATCATATCTGATGGAGAACACATACTGACGCCACACACACCCATACATGTTCATACACCTTGACCTGCACAGTGTATGGACTCCTTCAAGTATGAAAAGTTCAAAGCAGACCCTTACGGTTCAAATTACCAGCAAACTCTCTGACCTGGTGACACTAGGTTCTGGCATCTGCAGAAGAACAAAAACCTTAAAAATTCCAGATGATCACAATTTCAATGTGTATATAAACTAAATAAGGAAATATTAATTACTGACAAAGGGCATTTTTATCTTAAACTACCACCAAAATAAATGTTGTCTAAAAGACAGAAAGGGTGTGAATTTTGGCCAGGAATTCCATTCTGCTTTGAGTTAAAAGGCTTTGGCATTTTAAAAAATAGGAGAAAATCTGTTCTTTCACACTGCAATGGCTCCTCAAAGGATAACTCATAGTTAGATCGAGCGGTATCTACCAAATGTGTTAGTCTTTCATCACAGTACTGGCACACAGGCCACCCCAATCAAAAAAAGCGTCCCATTTTTTGATACTCTTTTTGGATACCATTATGGATATAAATGGTCAGTAACTCTATTTTAAGGTGACGTACTTACGCGTTACTAAATGTATAGTAATAACTAACCCTAAACCAAACCATAGCCCTCACGGTAACTCTATATTAAGTACATGTAAAGTACATGGAGTTAATTAATATGACTCAGTACTTATTTGAGTAAGTACAACTGACCAATTTGATCAAAGGTGCATCCCAATTTGCCTACTTGTATACTATTCTATGCCATTTACTATTTTTATATTGCCACTATTTATAATGCCATATTACTATTCCAACAAGAAAAGGTAGGCCTACATTTATTTAACTGAAAACTATTGGGACACTTTATGCACTTACAACAAACTGAATACTCTGCTATGGTCAACTGATGTTTAATTTGCATTAGGTTGAGCCTACATCCTTCAAAAAAGTGGTGGAGACAATATCGAACCAGGCAAAAAGTGGTGGGGACATGTCCCACCTGTCCATTCGTGAAATTGGCATAGTTCTGATTCTACAAAGACACATGAAATGAATGATGAAATATTATCTCGGAAAATGATTCTCAGATTGTTATTTAGTAATCCCCATCTACAGGCCAGGATTTATTAATAATATTTCCCAAGGGCTCATGTCCCAGTAAAAAGGTCTAGCAACGCCCCTTGAATCCATCATGCTTCTGAACTAATTGCTCTGAGGCCTGTCCTGAGCATATTAACTCTCTAATGAACAATGTCAGATTCAGTATCTTTAAAAAGCATCAATGAGCACATGCGGAACTCAAGGATATATCTATTTGTGTAACATTACAAATGTTTCAAACTTGAAATCGGCCAAAATAATCAGTAACACACTCTCACTCACTCTCTGATAATGCAAATCAGGCAAACATTGGAGACATTTTGGTCTGGGGGTGGTATGTATGAACTAGCATTTTTAAGGACTCGAGGGGTTAAGAGGTTGTGTGAACAATGGGCTGTGGTTAGATTCACTTATTGAATAGACCTGAGGGTCATACAATCTTGCTGTTGGGGGATGGGGGGCACTATATGTCTAAATGCCTGTCCTGATGGCTAGCTAACCCCTCCCTCTATGAATGACAGAAGCCACCTTTCACCTTGTAAACTCAGAAATAGAAATTAGGTGGAATTTTAGGAGTAATATGAAAGAGCTCCAGATTCCTTGTTGAGAATCAGAACGATCCAACAGCAATGGAAAGGGAAGTGCAAACTACATTCAAACTCCCTGTCAGGACCGGTGAACAACAATGCCCATTGGGAAATGTAGGAACATGATATGTTTTGTTGTATAAGGTCACCAAATGTGTTCTTATGTCCCTGTTAATGTGTATCTGTACCTCTAGGACAGGTCCCTCCTTAAACATGTCCTCACCTGTCTGTCTCCTGCTACTGACTCTGACATTGGGACAATGCATCGAACAAAATTGTGCCCTATCTTCATATTTGTGGTACTGTATCCAATCAGGTTTAAAGATACAGACATGCAAAACATTGTCAGATTGATCACTCTGTGCTGTAGAGGCTCAGACAGAACGATTTAATGGGTTCATATAGAAATTTTAAAGATGAGAATAAGTATTCCTCATCTTTTGATATGAAGTTTGTAATGAGAAAATAACCAGCATTTAATTTGTCAATATGTCATATGCAATGAGCAAATAAAACTACAGTGTCAGTTATCTGATTGCAACTCGTTCAGTAAACAGTAAAATGTGTGAAACAGCTTAGACAAGATATGTTTCATAACAGCTGAGGTTAACCAATATGCAATAGGCTACGCCGTGAAATAAAAAATACTGATAATAAAATAAATAAATAGGCTACATAAGCAAACACAGCATCTTAGAGAGATAGTATACAATATTGACATTAGTCATAAACAAAGTTTAAACCTTTTTGAGTCGCTGAATTTACAATTTTATGAATGACTGAAATCTTGAATAAAGTTGCTGTTGCGTGTTTAGCATTGGTAAAACATTTTAAAGGTACATCATGCATACATAAGCAGTTTGGTGTATTAAAATGTGATGTGCACTAGGCACATATCTGGAGTTTCACTCAATAAAGTAGCTAATGCAAACAATTAGCGGATTGTATCTTTACAATTGCACATGAATATCGCATGTTTCAATTGACATGCTTCGCACTAGTTCCATGTTATAAAGTAACCTGTTAATAAAGTTTAGCTGAGGCGGGAGTGACTGCTCCAAAATAATCGTGACGGTTACGTTTTACTTTTTTAAATATAATAACTAAAAGAAGTAATAAGCAAACGTGCACTTACCGCAGACTCCGACTTCTGCACCTCTGTGCTTAACGTGAGGAACACTACTAACACCGCTCCGACACACTTTAAGTTCATACTGCTTTTCAAAGATTCTGCCCTTTTAACATTGACAGTTACAACTATGGACACTTATGAAAATTTTCATATTCCCCGTTAAGCTAATTGCAAAACTAACAAGTTTTTTTCAAAAGTTACAGAGGGATTCTTGTAAAGTATCAAGGCTGCCCTGAGCTGGAAGCGCCCGCAATAATGTAACCGTCACTTTACTGAATCCCCCTTAACCTTCTCACCGCACTGCTTTATATCCCTCCGCAAAAAAACATGTAGACCCCCACAGACTTTAGGTTGTGTAAAGTCATGAAATGATAAAGAGATTCATTTAAATGTCTTAGGGGCTTTCTTTATTAGATAAACCATTATTATAAACTATTTTAACCGCTGTTATTTTCTTCTTTTAAATTTATAAGGAGATTTGGTAGCAATGTCATGGCGGAGGAGCATCACACAGCCACACACAAACATATAATATAAATATTAAAATAACATATATATAGCCTATTCTATTTGTTTGATGTAGTTATTTAAAAAGTGGTGCAGCTATATAAGATAAGACAATGAGTTTTTCATGTTAAGTTCACTTTTTACCCAATAGTTCTACTTTGCTGCAGTACCATTAGGCTACTAAAATATATGGAAATATACAACATACGGTTTACTTGTCCTTCTGGCCAACTTTTATTTTTTAGTTAGTTCAAATTAGTTTTTTAATTTTGCTACATAGGCCTACTGTATTATACGGATTATTGAAAACGTAGGCTATAATGCATTAACGCATGTCTCGAGTCACTTGAATTGCTCTCTAATCAATTTATATGTTCATGTAATTTTCTTAATGTTTGTTTTATTATGTCCTTGAGTGAGACATGATATTTTAGCTTACACGAGTGGTACGCTGTTTTACTGTTAACATTGTGGTTGATATCGCTGTTAGAGGCGAGCGATTGATTGACGGGCGAAAACCCCGCCCTCTTCTCAGAGCACAGGCACTTTGCGGTGCGTGAATAGCTACTCTGCCGCGAGGACAGCAGACGTTTCTTGTGAGTGAACTCTTTTTTTCAGTGGACAAACAGAAGCAAAACTTGAAAATACCTGT
Source organism: Meda fulgida (assembly GCA_030578275.1). NCBI lineage: Eukaryota > Metazoa > Chordata > Actinopteri > Cypriniformes > Leuciscidae > Meda > Meda fulgida. Next base: position 20,345,977 of record CM060622.1, on the reverse strand, counting down.
ATAAAATACCTGTAGCATGTGCAAAGTAATATTTCAATCTCTCGTTTAATTGTTTATTTATCCTTATCTCACTTTTTGTCCTCCGAAGTGGACGAACCGCTCACAGGATTCTCAAATGAATAGGTTTGAAGCCATTAACGGAGGCTTACTGTGAAGACGCCGAGGATACATTACCTGCGTTTTCCTCAAAGCTTTGCAAAATGAAGCTTTGGTAAGTATATTTATATGCTGTTAACTTGAGCGTGATACCAATTCAGACAATTGGATATTAAGTAGTCAACTGTCAGTTTTTTCAGCCGAATTAAATAAAGCACAATTTCTCGCAAGCACACATGATGGATTTGTTTCTCTTCCTCCACAGGAGTTTTGTGTTACCTGTTGTTTTGTATGCAGTGTCTGCACAAGCGGTAAGTCCTATCATTATTAAAAACACTTCAACACTCACATGATGAATATAACTCTATTTTCCCGTGTGGTTTAACTCACCAGAAAGGATTTGAGCATTTGTTTATTTAACTGAACAAAGTTGTTTTTAGTATTAGCCAATAGCCTACATGGCATCATGTTTTCCAAACATATTTTGATGTATTTTATAAAACACAATCACTTAACAAATTACAACCTGTGAAGATTTGTGTAGACTATTTGTTTGCCTTGTTAAAATAGATAGATGTCAAAAGCTTACAATGGTTAGTTTACATTGCGAAGTCATTATTTAAAACGAAAAATCCATGTAAAGTCTTGTTTGATTTGTGAAACGTCTCATCACCAAACTGACAAAACACTCCTCCTCCTAATTAATATGCAATGTACCCTGTTTCTCTGCCACGCCCATTTACCCCATTAGTATCGTATTGGCACTCTCTATTCTAATTAGTATTATATATAAGCTTCTGTTTTGCTTTTCTTCTGTTTGATTTTAAGCAATAATTTGGCTGCACATTTAGTGTGCATCATTTATGGTGCATTTATCATCTCTTTCTCATGTTGAAGGAATTGTGGCAATATAATTTTTTTTAAGTAGCTAATTTGAAATCTTTAAAGATTAGTCGAGTCATCAAATTGTGCTAGTTGTTGGGGAAATGGGGAGGTAATGAGGTGCATATTTAATTGTTTCATATAAGTTGATTGTATAGGTGAGTTATGAATAGGTGTCTCTTGAGGATATTTGAAAGGACAGTAAGTTGTGATTTGGCTGTTCTGATTATCCATAAGAGTTTATTTATCATGAACAGGCAGTGACCCTATATGGAAAATAGGGAAAATGCATTTAATTTTAGAAGTTACTGGGAGCAATTGGAGAAAGTATGATTAGAGAATATCATGCATAACATCAGAGAATACAAAATGCACAGAGCTATCAAGTGGCAGCATTCTGGATGGACCCAAGCAGACATGAGGTTGATGCGGGTGGGATAGAGAGTAGTGGCAGTATAGTCTAGTCATGAAATGATTACATCCTGCACTAATAAACAGCTTAGCAGAGTAATAATTATCGGAGGGCTGAATTTCCCTCATATTCCTTGTGTAGCATGAAGCAGGAAGACGGTTGCTTCAGTGTGGTCCACTATGGTAAGTGGGTCAGCTAGGAGTCAACTAGGATTTCGTATATGAGAATAGAGGGGGAAAAAATGAAAAGGTCTTCACTGTGTAGAAAAAGAGTTTATTTGTGTTGACAAGACAAGACGTCATCCTGACCAGTATGATATTTTTGATGCCTCGTTCACTCCATATACATCTAGCACCACACTTCAGATCTTTTTAAAATGTCAACTATAGAAATGTATAATAATATATACTTACTCTTATTTATTTGTAATAAAATAATTGAATGATCCTTATTTAAATTGGCCTTTTGTTTTAATGACCACAGTGAACAGACACTTCCCAGAATGCCAATACTTGTAGAATTTGTTTCAATTGTAAATTCGACTTTCTGTTCTGTTCTCTTTGGTTAGAGCTGCACATTTCTGAATAAATTGAGAATCACATTTTTTTTGGGGGGGGGGGGTCATTATTCTGAATCTAGACAATAAACAAAATAACATGCATGACAAAATGTTCTGGCAAACTGTTAATTTATGCAGTCTATTTAAAAATATTTAATTAAAGGGGTGGTATAATGCCCTTTTACCAGATGAAACATAATTTTCTGATGTCCCCAGAGTGTGTATGTGAAGTTTTAGCTCAAAATACCCCACAGATATTTTTATATAGCATGTTAAAATTGTCACTTTTTGAGGGTGAGCAAAAACGCACCGTTTTTGTGTCTGTCCCTTTAAATGCTAACGAGCTGTCACAGGTGTGTGTGTGTGTGTGTGTGTGTGTGTGTGTGTGTGTGTGTTTGTGTGTGTGTGTGTGTGTTAGCAGCTCGATTACCTCACAAAGACACACGCCTTTTAACGTATCTTATTATACGAATACTTATTAGCCTTTTATGTTCAAACCGAAGTCAGACAATAATGGAGAGACTCAAGAAGAAGTGACAACATGTAGAATGCAACAGGACATTTCTGAATGGTTAGTTTATGAATTTATATTGCTGACATATATAGTTATCTTCTAGTCATTGATTTGCATATTCTGTCATGATAATCTATAAATGCGGGGTTTATGTAAATTTTAGGGTTGGTGATATCACTAGCCCGTGAGTATTGTCGTGTAGTCCCTTCCAGCCGTTTATTGTAGTCCTTAAAAAATGATTTCTTTAAAAGCAAATATCTTCCTTTGCTCTGAACTTTGAGCGTTGTAACTTTGCAGAGGTTGTTAATGCTCAAACAGCAACATTAAACACTAACTAAAGTTAGAAAAGTGAAATCATAATCAACCACCCCTTTAATGTGAATGATTTTTATTTTATTTAAAAAACAGTTTGAATGAATGATTTAATAACTCACTCATAAAGACTTTACTTGTTTCCTTTCTTGATGAATCAGCATTTTGTAACAAATCTCTTGAATGAATGATTCAATGACAAATACATTTTAACAGTCACTTTTCAGCACTTACTGGTGTAACAAATTGATACAATCTTCATTTGAAGTGTCAAGTTACTTTCAATTGGTGATTTACTCTATTGCTACCGTAGACATTGGTTTTAATATCTGAACTATAATCTTTTATTCCAGTACTTCTGTGATCATTTGAATTATTGTAACACAGATAATGATACTGTGCGGTTGAAAAGACTGTTCGTGAAGCCGTTTCATACCTATGGCAACTGCTTTCTCTGGGTCAGCGGCAGCGCCTACACAAATCTGAATGTTCGCTGTAATCGTACTGTCAAACGTTTAATAGACCTAGCCGAATCTTTGTCATTGAGGAATAAGTTTCTGATTTTTTTTTTTATCAATAAGAGGCGTTGTTTATTTTCTCAATAAGAAGATTGCGGAGGTGTTTGAATCAAGATTGCGACCTTTTAACTATTAATCGTGCAGCTCAAAGACAAAATCCAGTCACATGTGGAGATGAAGTACTTGTAAACAGGGTTAGAGTGGTAAGAAAACATAATCTATATTTGCAGAGGCATTTGGCTGGAGAGACGCACAATTGATTGTTATTAGTACTCAAATGAGAAACTGTGCACTTAGATGACACTGTTGATTTGGTGCAGATGGGGAAAAGTAAGGGGCGAAGCAGTGATCCCTGTGGGACACCAGTGGCGTTAAAAAAATAAACACCACAAAAATGATCAGATGAGATGACAAACCAGTAGTTAAAAAAGCATCGGATCATAATGACGGCGTGTGTTTGCATGAGCTCTGCGATTCGGCAATCAAGTCACACCACATTTATATTTATATGTAGCACTTTATACAGTTGATTGCTTTAAAGGAAGCAGAATTAAGCAATCAGTAATTAACAATCAGTCACTCAAGATTGGTCACTTGTCTTTTGCCAGGTTATCAGTTTCTCTGTTGTTGGTGTGCTATAAGTGTGCTATTTGAGGGACGTAAACACAAATTAATAATGAAATTCAAATAAATTTTTGATAATCCTCCATAACGCATTTGCTATCTACATCTCATATCGTCTGTAAACCCTTGCATTACCAAGGCAACGACTGTTTGTAATTACAATATTTGTATTACATTCCAACAAGCTCTGAAATCAGCCCCACAGTGCATGGAATGGAACGATTAAAGGGATAGTTCACCCAAAAAGTTATCCCATAATTTACTCACCCTCAAACCATCCTAGGTGTATATGACTTTCTTCTTTCAGCCAAACACAATCTGAGTTATATAAAAAAATATCCTGGCTGTTCCAAGCTTTATAATTTGAGTGAATGGTAACTTGGATTTTTTAAGCCCAGAAAAGCGCATCCATCCATCATAACAGTAATCTATACGGCTCCAGGGGGTTAATAAAGGCCTTCTAAATCGAAGCGATATGTTTTTGTTAGAAAATTATCCATATGTATCCATATATCCATAACTTTATAAACTATAATCACTGGCTTCCAGTAACGGCTGTACGTGAGTCTAGTTCCGGCGGGAGAGTGACCTCTGACCCGACACATAACGTATGATGTGGGAGTAGCGTAAGCTTAGGTGAGAGAAGACGCCTCTCGCGGTTCAAACACACGGCTGGGCAACAAAATCAAACTCCTCTGACATTTCTCTTTAAAAATGGTCATTTTAGACTTCTAATTCGTGACCGGTGGTTAGTTTTGCTCTATTCGCCGGAACTAGACTCGCGGACGGAAGCCAGTGATTTTAGTTTATAAAGTTATACATATGGATACTTACAAAAACGCATCACTTCTCTTCAGAAGACTTTTAACCCCCTGGAGCCGTATAGATTACTTTTATGATGGATGGATGCGCTTTTTTAGATCTTCAAAAACGTATTTACTATTCACTCCCATTGTAAAGCTTGGAACATCCAGGATATTATTTAATATAACTTCGAATGTGTTTGGCTGTAAGAGGAAAGTCATATACACCTAGGATGGCTTGAGGGTGAGTAAATTATGGGATCATTTTCATTTTTGGGTGAACTATCCCTTTAAGCAAAGAGAACGGTTTGGCCTGACGGTGGAAAAGCAGCTATTTTCTGGACAGTGAGACAATTTTCTTTAAACTTCTCTTAATGTAGAAGTCACTTTAAATGTAGACTTTTTAGAGTTATGCTTGTAGAGGGTCAGACCTCCAACTTCCTTCAGAAAAGGTCATCAAGAAAGATGAAGCAGAAAAGATAAGTTCTTAAGAGTCTTTGATGGGGTCAATATACAGGTTAGGGTCTTAGGTGAATGGTTTTACCATTCCTTTTTTTCTATAGACAAGAACAATAAATCTTTATTCGTGTGCTGACATTTACCAGCAATTGTAAGCTCCTACATAGGTTTTAAATGGTTAATTGGCCCAAATTCTTCAACTAGATTATGAGGAGCAAGACAATACAAGGAGCCAGGTATTAGTGAACTAGTCTATAGAGAAGACTTTAGAAAATGAAACTGTTAAACCGTAAAATATCATTCTTAGTTTATTTGCTTTCAGTTTAGTTTGTCAGTTATATGAATTTGTGATGGCTAAGCATATGTTTTGTTGATGAATTTTAATATTTATTATATTAGAATAGGGGTAATTGACAATAATTTTTAACAGCAAATCAGAGGCAAGAAGAGGCTGGTATGTAGTTGGCAACGTTTGGGTTGCCGTGGACAGATGACTCCTAAAGCATGAAATTCTTCATATTCTGTGTGGTGGTCAGTTCACAGCAGTGACAAAAAATGAACGTTTCAGTTGTTTCCAATATGTTTCAATTGATTTCTACCTTTTATGAGCCTTTTTTACCTTTGTAAATCCATTTTTTAAACCTAATAATATGCATGTTATAATTATAATAATAATACACAATAGGACTGTTACCAATCAAATTAATTAAATATGAACAAAATTCATATTTGCAATAGAGGAAACACAGAAGCTACATTTGAAGTGGCATTTAAAAGCATTTACACCAAATGTTTAATACAGTTCAGAGGTCACAAATGCATAAATAATATTTTTATGTTTTAAACAAAACATGGAATATTGATATTTGAAATGATTTAAAACATGAAAAGATACGTTAAATGTGAAATAAATTGAATCCGCCAGTAGGTGGCAGCAAGCCACTGTTAATGAGTGAGTCATTGAGATTTAACCGTTTCATTCAAATGGCTAATTCATTCAGGAACAAAGCTTTTTACTATCTAAATCTATCTTAGTCATTGATTCAACTGATTCGTTCAAAAAGCAGATTCATTCAGTAAGGAAACACTGCCATATGTTGCTTGTTACGTCTCTAGATGGTTAGAGATATAAGGAAGACGTACATAAAATTTAAACACTTTCCTACAGTTTTAGTCTCTGGGGAGTATTGTGGGCGAATGAATAAATGACAGCAAGTTACTGCAAACAGGTGGTTCGCTTTATTTTCAAGACACACAATGAATAATTGGAAACAAACAAATCAACTTATTTACAGCTATATACAACTTAGGAATAATAATAATAATAATAATAATAAATGATATTAAGGATAAGCCACGGAGAGAAAGAAAATGAGCGGTGCTAAACAAACAAAATAACAAAACCAAAACACTCAATTACTAATCCCCACTCTCTAAACTCACTGAAAACAAAACAGAAAATAAAGAATTCTTCAGCGCCAAAACGCCATAACTAAAACTTCACTAACTAACCAAACAAAAAGTTACATATAGTTGCACACGCTCCTTCCCTAGTGTGTCTAACAATGGTACTTCTACATGTATGTACAATGTAGGTCACGTGACGTACTTCCCTTTTCTCTTCTCTCCGGGCTGGCGTAGTTTGAGATCAGGTAAGACAATCCTCAGTGAGCAAACACACTCCTACTAGGAAAACAAGCAAGCGAACCACCACAAAGTCAGTACTTCTCAGCAACAATAGCACAAGCCAACAAACACTCCAAGCTCCTCCTGGTCCGTCCTCCCGAGTGCCTTATATCAGAACCACAGCTGATGATTGGTTGTCTCCGACCAATAGCAGCACCTAAAACTGAAGGATAGCAGAGAGCGGGAAAACAGGAAGAAACCAACTCGCAGAGGGAAGAAACGCAGCAACCAATAAACAAGAAAAAGGGAGGGAAGAAAACGCTAACATGTAACACCCCCACCCTTAAAATTAAACATTATACATATAATGTTTACATAATATACACAAAACCCGACACACAAGTTAAGCTCTAGAAAGAGCATCGGCGACCACATTTTCCACTCCCCTTTTGTGCCGAATCTCAATATTATAATTTTGAACTACCAGAGCCCATCGCATCAGCCTTTGGTTTTGATTATAAATTCGACACAAAAACGTAAGAGGGTTGTGATCGGTGTACACAACTACAGGATACGAAGTCGACCCAACATATACTTCGAAATGCTGTAATGACAACAACAAAGCCAAAGCCTCTTTCTCAATTGTGGAGTAGTTACACTGATGTTTGTTAAATTTCTTAGAGAAAAAACAAATTGGGTGATCGATACCTTCCTCTTCCTCCTGCAACAACACAGCGCCTGCTCCAGCTGCGCTTGCGTCCACCTCTAACTTGAAGGGTACAGAAAAATTAGGGGCAGACAACACATGAGAGCTACATAGCAAATGCTTAATGGTTTCAAAAGCACACTGGCTCTCAACTGACCAAACGAATCCTTTTGCAGGACTGAGCAAGTCTGTCAGGGGTTTTGCAACAGAAGAAAAATTCCTACAAAAACTTCTGTAATACCCTGCCATTCCTAAGAATCTTCTCAGCTCCCGACAAGTAGTAGGTGCAGGGAATTCTTTAATGGCATCAACTTTAGCCTCTACTGGACAAACTTGACCTCTCCCCACTTGCTTACTTGGGTATGTTACAGTAGCTTTGCAAAACTCACACTTAGCCAAATTCAAAGTTAATGAAGCATCAGCAAGTCGTTGAAATACCATAGACAACACTGACAGGTGTTCAGGCCAAGTAGACGTATAGACAACCAAATCGTCTAAATATGAGCTACAATTGGGCACATTTGCCAATACTGTATTCACTAACCTCTGAAAAGTCGCAGGTGCATTTCTGAGTCCGAACGCCATAACATTATATTGCAGGAACGAGTCTGGAGTTACAAAAGCAGAGATGTCTGATGCCCTTGGTGTCAATGGCACCTGCCAATAACCTTTAAGCATATCTAATTTTGTAACAAATTTAGCCGAACCCACATTGTCAATGCAGTCCTCAATCCTTGGCAATGGAAAACAATCTGGGACTGTTACAGAATTGACTCTACGATAATCCGTACAAAATCGAACCGTTCCGTCAGCTTTAGGAACTAGGATACATGGAGAGCTCCACGGACTCACGCTGGGCTTTGCAAGATCCTCCTGTAGCAAATACTCAACCTCTTTCCTCATTGCAGCCCTCTTTGCAGCATTCATCCGATACGGATGCTGCTTAATGGGAACAGCATCGCGGACATTAATGTCATGATAAAGCACATCAGTTTGCCTCGGTACGTCCCTGAAAATCTGAGGAAAACTTTGAATCAATGTCACAATGTCTACATACTGATCCTCTGTCAAATGACACAGCAACTTAGAAGGATCAGCTAAAATCTCAGAATTAGACAATGGTGTGAAGGGTAACGGGCCAATCTGTAATCTCACCTCATCAACATCAAACTCAGCATCAACAGGAAATGATGGATCGGTCTTACAACTCACGGCAACAGATGAAATCACGGGCCCTGTGTTCTCCTCTGAACAGTGAGATGCTTCCTTCCTGGAATGATAAGCTTTGAGCATATTAATGTGACACACACGTTTCTGCCTCTTACGATCAGGTGTTTTAATGATGTAATTCGTGTCATTTTGTTTACCCACTACCTCGTAAGGACCAACAAAACGTGCCGACAACGCAGACCCCATAATTGGTAACAACACAAGCACCTTATCACCAACTGAAAATGATCGTGACACTGCTGCTTTATCTAAATGCTGTTTCATGCTAGACTGAGCTTCAGAAAGAGCTTCCTTGGCACGAACACAGGCTTCAGGAACTCGTTCACGAAAACGAGCTACATAATCAAGAATGTTCTTTGTAGGACTCAACCTGTCATCCAGACCCAGCATTTGCTCCTTAAGTACTTTCAGTGGTACTCGGACACTATGTCCAAAAACCAGTTCAGTTGGACTGAACCGCAAGGACTCCTGAGTGGTTTCGCGAACAGCAAAAAGAATGAGTGGCACACCCTCATCCCACTCATTCCCTGTCTCCCAACAATATTTCTTCAACATAGACTTAAGAGTCTGGTGGAATCTCTCGAGCACACCTTGACTCTCTGGATGGTAAGGACTGGAAGTACGGTGACGGACACCCAGTGAACTAAGAGTTTGTGTGAACAACTTCGAGACAAAATTTGTGCCTTGATCTGTTTGTACTAACTTAGGCAGGCCAAAAGTAGAAAAGAATTTTACTAATGCCTTAACAAACGCTTTGGCCGTAATTTTCCGCAAAGGCATTGCTTCTGGGTAGCGAGTCGCCACGCACATCATCATGAGCAAAAACTGATATCCAGTCTTTGTTTTCGGCAATGGGCCGACTCAATCCACGATCACGTGCTCAAAAGGTTCACCAAGCGCCGGAATTGGAACTAATGGCGAAGGAGGAATTACTTGGTTTGGCTTCCCCATAACCTGACAAGTAGAGCACGTTCGGCAATAATCAGCCACATCCCCTTTCAACCCAGGCCAAAACAAATGACGCAACACACTGTTGTATGTCTTGGTCACCCCTAAATGTCCTGACATAACATGGTCATGGGCGAGTGACAGCACATGTGCACGATACTCTACCGGCACAACTACCTGACAAACAGTAGAACACTCCACATCATCAACTACTCTAGGCCGCCATTTCTGCAATAAACCATTTTCGATGAAGTATGATGTATCCCCTTTACCATCAGACACCGCGTCAAAGCACTTCATTAAAGTTTTATCATCCCGTTGAGCTTTGATTAACTTTTCATGACTAACAGGTAACGAAGATATCAACAGATCACAAACCTTTTCTTTCCCTGTTTCCTGAGGCACGTGATCTTCCACCACATCACCATCTGTACACATAAACGTGTCGTCCAATGTAAACTCCGTCCCCATCTTCTTAATCTGAGCACGAGTAAACACACAGGCCGGAAAAGCCGCAGGATACTTCAAAGTTATATCTTCTGTAACAGAAGTTACCACAGGTTTATCCAACACTTCCAACACTGGCAGCACTCTACCCCCAGCCAAGTCATTGCCCAAAATAAACTCAACACCAGCCACTGGCAACGCCGGTCGCACACCGACGTCCACAAAACCTGCAACCAACTCAGTCTGCAAATACACACAATGCAATGGCACTTTCAATATGTTCATGCTAATACCTTGCACCAGGATACAGGAATCTAAACAGGATTTCTCTGAAAACGGCAGCACGTCCCCACGTATGAATGAGCGTGCAGCTCCAGTGTCTCGCAAAACCCGAATCACAACTTGATCATCTGGTTGGCCACTGAAAGATACAAAACCTTCCAACAAAAATGGTTGGTTAACAGAGTCAACAGATACTGGAATTGTTTTAACCAAGCCAACAGGCTGTGCACTGGAAGAATTCTGCTGTTTCCTTTTAAGTACTATACAATCGGCAATTACATGACCCATTTTGTGAGAGTAAAAACACTCACGCTTTTCTTTAGCTGGTTCTACCCTTGTTTTAGTTGCTGCCGTATGCGGCGGAAATGTAGAACCACTTCTATCACAACGCATGGTAGTAAACACATTTTTATGAGTCAACGCAAACTCGTCCGCTAGTACAGCAGCCGCAGACAGTTTCATCACCTTCTGTTCATTCAAGTACAAAACAATGCGTTCAGGCAAACACTTTTTAAAATCTTCAAGGAGCGCTAATTCACGCAAGGAAGGAAATCATTAACATGACTCGAAGCGCACCACCTGTCAAACAGAACCCCCTTCTCACGTGCGAACTCGACAAAGGTCTGATTACCACTCTTCCTATGATTCCGAAACTTCTGTCGGTAAGCTTCCGGTACCAATTCGTATGCGCGCAGAACAGCTGCCTTCACAATCTCTTACTTCAGACTATCTTCTATAGACAAAGTAGAAAAAACTTCCATGGCTTTTCCCACAAGCCTACACTGCAACAGCAATGTCCATACATCCTTTGGCCAATTTAACGAAACATCAATTCTCTCAAATGCACCAAAATAACTGTTCACTTCCATCTCCCTGAATAACGGCACCAATGAAATGTTTTTACTCACATCAAAAACCGTGGCAGACAAACCACGCTCCGTTGAATCATTGCCAACTGAATCAGAACCAGGCAGGCCAGTGGATTTAGATGACAGTTTCCCCTCCTCCAAATCCAACCGACGCAATTGTACCTCTTTATCAGCCTGAATCTCTAGCCGCCGGATTTCAAGCCGCGGATCAAATTCAGCTCGTCGAGCTTGTGCTCTATCTTCCGCCTCCATGCGTATTCGAGCAAGACGAACCTTTATGTTCGCGCTCTCACGAGAACCCGGTGTAGGCGGGGAAAATGGCTCAAACGGGGGTAAACCTGTTTTAGCCTCTGCGTCCGCCTCAACAAGCCTAACCTCCTTGTCAGCAGCCTCCGCGCGTTCACGTGTCGTCATTCCCTCACTGATTTGATCTGCTTCTCTAACCGACTCTGACAAACTCAAAACATTTAACTCCGAAAGACCGTCTAAAACGACAGTTCTAATCTCCCTGAGAAAAAGGATCCCGGATGAGCCCCCAAATTATGTTACGTCTCTAGATGGTTAGAGATATAAGGAAGACGTACATAAAATTTAAACACTTTCCTACAGTTTTGATCTCTGGGGAGTATTGTGGGCGAATGAATAAATGACAGCAAGTTACTGCAAACAGGTGGTTCGCTTTATTTTCAAGACACACAATGAATAATTGGAAACAAACAAATCAACTTATTTACAGCTAAGTGATAAGACAATCCTCAGTGACCATTAAGTCACTTAATTTTAACTTCTTGTTTATTAAACTTGTAGTTTAATAAATTCTTATTAAAATGTTAAACATTAAGATGTTGTAACAACCTCGCATTTGTTATCATGCTGATATCTGGAGAAAAACTGCACTCTTTGTGTGATAACTATATTTAATTTTTTAAATATAGACGAAATCATGCAGTGAAAGTGGGAACTCTAAATGCACACCCGCACTAGTCTAATCTACTAGACTATATCACGTAGACAGAGTATGCATGCATGCGCTCTTATCTGTGTCCGTGAGAGGGATATACTCGATAAAGTCAGATTGTATACTAGTATTTTAACTATGCCAAAGGCAATGGATTCCAATAACAAGGTGCGCGTAAGGCAATGGCATTATTTTCTTTTAAAATTCCCAATGCTTAGACTCAAAATGGGCTTGTGTTAAAAATCTATGTAAAATATCATGATATTTTATTATGTAAAATAACTTTATTCGGGTGTGGGATAAGGATGGGGATTAACTTTGAGTCTATGTTGAGAAAAAAAAATCAGGGCTAATCTTTATTGTCATTTCACAAATGAAAATCCCTGAGAAACTGTTGTGGTGTTGTACTTTTTGTCTGAATATTGTCTTAGTGTTATCACAGAGGACACCCCATTCTTCCTCCCCCATGAAAATTTCCCGCGCTGCCTGGTAAAACATGTTGAGGGTTCGGTTTTCCTTGCTGCAGGTGTTTCTAGAACATCCCTTCAGGTCAGACCGAGACACTTTGTGATTGCTTTGTGATTTGTTAGTGCCTCTCCCTGTTTAAACATTCCGTGGGGCACAAATTCTGTATGTCCCTCCATCCATTTAAAAGCTTTACCGCTAGGAGGTAATATTTATGGCCCTTTATTGGATATTAGTTTAAGTGGATTGACAGATGAGTTGTCAGTAGGATTGAGGGCATAATGGAGAAGAGTTCTGTTTTTCTGTTTGTTGTATCTTAAATATCATTTCAATGTTCAGGTGTATGTTCATAAATTAAATAGCAACATAGCAAGCTGTCATTTAACAAATATTTTTATAGCTATTTACTGCAGTCTGAGATGTCCCCCTGCAGTACTCACACAAAATTAATTAATTCATTCATTCATTCCTAATTTTTTTTATTTTACTCGCCAGACTTTTTACATGGAATGCGAAAACAAATGAAAAATGAAATGAAAAAATCTACATAAATATAATCTAAAATATAAATATAAAATTTCAAACACTATTAAAGACAAGTAAACAGTCTGTAATACAGTTTTTTTTATTCGCTTTGGTATATTTTAATAAGTATGGTGTACATTTTCAAAACCTGATCCCATGCTTTCATCACAGTTATACACATTTCAGTCCACATAATAATTTTTTCAGACACAAGATTATTGTAATATGTAATGAGAACATTTGGTTTAATCACCGAAACGCAACAGTATAATCTTCTTTTTCTTTCAATTGAGTACTTTTAACAATCAGTTCATTCAACAGCAAACAATGCAAGGTACATGTTTCAATTCTTCCTTGGTTGCTGAAATGATTACAGTAAAACAGGCTACAGTTGCCACATTAGAAAAATACACTTACATTGCCTAACTTATGTAACTGAATCCATACTGTTTGTAATAGTATCTATCTTGTGTGTTATTAAAAGGTGTGAAGAAGTTATGAAACTGCCATGAGGTTTTGTGCTAGAAAAGAGTTTGCTGGTAATACAGTAAATGTTCTCCCTGTGCCAAATGACTGAATCAGTACAGCAGTTGACCTTTATAGGAGTGAGTTACTGTAATGTGGTAGTCTCTATCATGCTAATCTGTTTAAAGTATCACATGGCATACTGTAATGTAAAATGCTGTATTTTATGCCATCTGTATCCCTTCTACTGATGCATCTCTGATCACTCTGATGTTACTATACAGGTTACTCTTTCCTATTTCTTGTACTCTATCCTGCTCTATATATTCACAAATGGCAAATTTCTCTGTCTCCCTGAAGAATTCATTACATTTGGTTATCCATATCCATATTTTGACCGAGGGAGCGAGCTACTTCAGGCAGCTCCATATACCACAATGCAACACGATTGTGACGTCACAGCAGATCTCGTCTAATCACCACCACCACAAACAGCTCATGATATATTAATTATATATTTAAATTTAATTTAAAACACACCTATATACATTGCTGGGTGCTGCTTAAAGGGAAAAGGCTTAGGACGTTCCAATTCAGCCCATTGCAGTTTCCGCCAGTAGTGGGCACTCGTGCAACGTAAGCAATGACGTACATCCGAGTGAACGAAACGGAGGGAAGTTAGCGAGTTAAGGGTATGACGATTTTGGACTGGAAAGCAGCCTCTGTTGAAAAATTTGACCTTGCGCGGAAGATTCAAGCGTCTAACTAGACGCGATAGACATGTATTTGACGCTCTATTCGCGTTCGGTGTGAACACACCATTACTCTTAAGTGTATTCTGTGCGCTTCTAAGTGCCTTATCAGATTTATCATGTTACTGGTCTTGGCAGCAAATATCTTGTCGAAAATATTTTCGACAAGATATTTTATTTTTATTTTACACATATTTTCTATCTATCTAGGTTGGGACGCTTACACACACACACACACACACACACACACACACACACACACACACACACACACACACACACACACACACTACAGCCTCATGTGCAACGAGCCACGTCTCTGGGCAGCCGCGTAAACTAGTGTTTTTCCGCCACAGCCAATCATGCTGCATGCTTATTGTTTCGCTGACGTTGACGAGATTAACTACTTAGGTACCGAAATTTGGTACCGAAAACCAAGACATGTTTCGATACTCGGTAGTATCGAGGCAATTCGGTCGGTACCTAAAAAGTACCGAACTCGGTACCCAGCCCTACTCTTGGCCATCAGGCTATCCTGTCGAGTCTTGCATTTAGATCTAGCACATCAATTCTCTACACTCTCAGCCCAGCGACGGTGCGTAAAGCTCAGTAGGCCTGCAATGAAAATATATCTGCACTGAACTTATTTAACTCAATCACAGGCGACTGAAATTGTACAATTCACTAGCCAATGGCTAATTAAAGACATCTTTTAGTCGCCTGGCGTTAAATTTGGTCGCATATGCGAGTGATTTACTCACATATTAGATGTTTGAACAGGATTTAGAGACGGAATAAAGAATATTGTATTCATACAAATATTATTGTATTTATTCTCCTTCTAGTCCTAAATGTATTGCTTTCACTATCTCATTGTTTATTCTGTCATCCATCCATTTTCGATCAAATGTTTTTCCTGAGACTAAACATTCAGATTTTTAAGAGCGACATTAAATGATTAAGAGCAGGATGTTTTTTGTAGTTTACTTTCCAGGTGGCTGCATTTCCTGTTCCCTTGTCTCTTACAGTCTCTCTCTTTGCCTCTTCAGATCTGTTGAGAGGAAATGAAGTTAATCTCAATGTCAGTGAGTGATTTACTCCTTACATGGTCAGCTTTTACTGTACAGAGGCTTGTGGTTGCACATGAGAGAGATCTCTTATATCTGCACATTCACAGTGCCAAAAAGCGAACAGTTTTACTGCTTTTTCATCTTTCATGAGGATGGATAGCAGGCTGTATACAGTATGTAGATCTGTGTATGTTTGTGGGACCACATGTGTGGGCTGGCTTTTATTGCTTCACTCAGTCACATCTCCAGCCAGGCTCTTCTATAATGTCCTGCAGTTACAATCCATAAGTATAAATCACAGCACGCTACTATAGCACTTTGAGCTGCTATGAATAACTACAGGTTGTAAAGACCGGCTGAGTGTCTTTGTCCCTCACCGTCTCCATTTCTCTCCCTCCCATAGTTTTACATGGTCTTCTTTTTGCCAATCACCTTCTTTTTCTTTATTAGTTTTTCTTTCTGTTTATATCATCTCCCTTTTTTCTCTGTACACTGATCTCCCTCTTTCTGTTGTATGTATCTTCTTATTAAACTTTTCAAATCATGCAGCAAGTAGCACAGTCCAAAAGTGTCAATAATCAATACCAGAGATTTGAGAGATTACAGTCTCAGAGGTGTTGACAGATGCCTTCTCCACAGCTGATTTAAGCGAGTGACAGGACTAAATGCATGGCAGTGACATTTTTGTCTTTGTCTTGCCATCAGCTCTGCACGTATGATAGAGCTCACTAAGATCCATGCACACTCATGTTCAAAGCAAGCAAAGGGTCAAAGGTTACACTATGGAAACAGAGTGAGAGTGTGTGGAGAGGGCATCTTAACATTTTTTCCGTCACTCACTCGGGTTTCTGACACATTTTAAAAGAAAAAGAATACAAGGTTATTTGACATTTATTTTAACTCGCAGATGAATATAAAAGTGGAGTATATCAAATCTTGTATATATTTTAGTATATACTGCCCACTCAGTTGTGCCTGCTCATACAAAAGCGCATGTGAATTGACCATCTCTTCCTCTTAACTACTAGATATAGCATGAAATGAACATGAATGAATATCAGAATCTTTTTTGAAAGATACAGTACAACACTTGATCCATTAATACTAACACTTCTATCTACTATCTTCTATTCTATATCTATTATCTTTTTATATATATAGATATATAAGTACTGCATTAGATTAAACTGGGTCATAGCACTTACATATTGTTATCCTATTGTTAGTTTAACTGTTTCTATTGTTCTCATTTGTAAGTCACTTTGGATAAAAGCGTCTGCTAAATGAATAAATGTAAATGTGTTTGCAATAAATTACTTTTTTTTTTACTTAACCTGTTCTTAAATAATTACTGTTTGAATGAAAACAAGTTTTCATTACAGCCACCATTTAAATATTTATATTTAAAAAACTGAATTACAGTAAAACATAATTATGTCATTAAAAGGTTATTATTATTATTATATAGTTGTTATTATAAATACTGCCGAATCAGTTGTTAGTTTTAACCTTGAATATTTTAGTAATGTACTTTACCTGATATCAGAATTAATTGAGATTGGAATTGAATCCAAATCAAATCAAGTTTTGAAATTTGTGTAAGTAACAGCCCTAATTGCTAGGTGGTTGTTTAAGACTGGCACAAAGTAAATATAGAGGATTTTTTAAAATAATTTTTCCCTTTATCCAAAAACGTCCAGTCACCTCTCCTCAACAAGCTGCATAAATCTTAGCAAGAATTTTACGTGGGAATAGAGATTTGTTAAATGCCCTTAAGCAGTAGTAACAGTGATTTTTGCATTCTTTAAAAAAAAAAAAAAAAAAAAAAAAAATCCTTGAACGACACATACGGTGAATCTACATGTAGAATAAAAGGCAAATGCATTTCTGACATTGAGAGCATGGAGAAATACATAGATGAAAGATTGATGGATTGATGGAGGAAAATACCAATTCCCCTCAGGGTTAAAGAAGAGTCTTTTTCCGCTTGAAGAGGGCCCCCTTTTATTGTAACATAGATAGGTTTATGTTTATGTTGTTTTAGTTCATTGTACATGCCTTGTCTTACACCATCTCCATGCCACTATGGCCTTGGGCTGGATTTACTCTTTTCTTTGAAATAAGTTTTTGCTCTTTTCGCTCTGTTTTTCTTTCATTTGTTGTTGTTTGGCTTGCTTTCACTCAGTCTTTCAATTCTTTCATGTACCCCACCCCTCTCTGTCATCCATGTAATCTTCACAGTGAATTGACACCCTCAGGTCAAACCCCCCCCCCCCCCCCCAAGCACATGTTTATTAATCAAGTTCACCATTGTTGTGAAAGAGTCTGATATAGACATAAAAAAGGAGCACACTAATATTTCCCAGCAGTGATCCGTAAGAATTGTCAGTAAGCAAGTAAGTATTGCATTCATACATCTGTGTAATTAAAAGTTGTTGTTGTGCTGCAAGAAAGCCTGTTACTGGAATGGGTCTGTTTATTCATCTGTGTTTTGCCTCCCCTCCTTCTCTACAGGACTACATCATCCTTACTTCCCTCTGTTGTTCTTTCCACATATCTATTGCACAGGATCTCCTTAATTCCTCCCTCATTCTTTACCTATGATGTGCCCACCTGTGAATTATATAAACAGTTTTCTGTAGTTTGATGCCAACAGCTCAAATGTAACCTTGTCTAAGCTTCGTTTGTGCATGAGCCGCCACTGGAAACAGCATAACGTGTCAGGTGTAAAATGACCACGAAGGATATTTGTTAAATACATTTTTCACCAAATAATTTTTATGAAATTATGAAAATAAATAAATGAGAAAACACTAATTAGAAAGCATTAATGTTTCATAGCAAAGTATAGGTGTGGATGTTATTCTAAACACCTTGCCTTTTCTCCTCCTAATGATAATAGAGCTTTCTTTCTGTCTTTGTCTGTTTGTTTCTATCATTAACCATGGGTTGCTTATCAACTGAGCAATTTGCTTCATGTTTTTTATTTTTATTTTGATATCAGTTTCCTCCATATACTCTGAGTGGCCAGTGTAGAAACCGAAAGACAGTTGTGATGACTGTGGCGAGCAGGACGAGGCCTAGGGACGTGAGAGAACGTTGAGAATGACATTTTTACAGTTTCTAAGTTCTGCTCTTCAATTTCTACCATCATTTAACACTCATTCCAAACCATATGACATACTTTCTTGTATGGAACACAAAAGAAGACATTTTGAAGAACAATGCTGTCCAAATAACATTGGATGCCATTTGACTTTAATTGTATGGACATTTCAGACATTTATTTTAAACTTCACACCCGGTCAAAATTGCATTGTTGCAAGAAAAACGGAAAAAAAAATCACAAAAAAGTTGCAACGGTGCATGACTAGCATTTTATTATTACATTCAGAAATAACGTTAAATACCAAAATAAAATTAATGTTTTCAAACATTATAATAAACTATAAACATGTTTTTATGGCTCCTCACTCCACAACAAAATTATTAATATTTAATGATATTCAGAACAGAACAGAACTGAAAAATATAAGTATAAAACAAACATACATTTATAGTGTCATTCATTTTAATCGGCAAGCCTAAACGAATGTATATAAAGCAAAACTGAAACTACCGGCTTGTTGGAAATGTGCTTTACAAATAAACCTGGGCTCACATACAGTGCCTCTCTCATTCGGCACAAATCCAAATGTGTGCTTTGTGCATGTTTTGTGTGCTTGACGTTAGTTGCATAATGTAAGTTGCTTTGGAATGTAAGTTGCAGCACATTTCAGATATGACTTTAATCCAGAACGTACGGTCCTGGTGAAGTTTTCCTTAGCAAACGCCTCTATAAAGCTCCAGTTAGCGTGATTCTATAGTATTACAGTATAATCTACTGTAGCATAGTCTAGCTTAGCACGGTCAAGTACTCTCATGTGTAAAGCATCGAAAGTATGTGTCACATTATTGTTAAATTAGAGGTCCTTTTAGTGGTAATATAAATGGCTGCAATCTTTTGGAGTTTCAGTGCTCTTTATCACTTACGGATGTTAAGATAGAATGAAAAATGCTAGACGTCAGGCCCCGGAGCTAGACATTCCCATGATGGCATTCCCAAATCTGTGACAGGGGCAGGCCTCAGCTTAGTCTCCAACCGTTTGCTAAGCAGCTGAACCCCCTCACCTGCACACCCCCTCCCAGTATGCACACCCACCCGCCTCTGATCCTCTGTATTATTACCTTCAGCTCTGATGCTTTCTTCTTTCTCCTTCTCAAACATTTACCCTCCTGCTTAATCCAAAAATATCATACCTTTCCTGAGACGTCATCATTTACTTTACTTATGCCCGCCCCCCCCCCCATGTCACCCCTTTATCCTGTCTTGAAAGATGAATGCACCTCATCACTCTCTCCTCGACCTTTTTAACTATCTGTCTCCCCTGTCTGTTCCTGCCTAACTGCTCCAGGGCAGATTTAGGGCAGATCCTGTTGGCGATCTTTTTACTTTTTTTTGTAAAAGAGAATGGCAATGTACTGCTCATTAATTATATCAATGTGGTTGTGTAATCACATGAGATAGTGGAGAGAATGAAGACGAGTGGAGTGGAGTGGTGGTCTTCAGATTTAAAGCATTGTAAATACTAATGATTTAAGTTGTCTTAGAAATGATGGGGTATGTTTTAAGTTTTTATTGTGCACTAAGGTTGTTAGCTCATTGGTTGATTGAGTGTCCTCCAGCCAAGTCATTATGTTTCACCATGTTTTAAAGCCTAATGTGGTCTGTGGTTTCTGTTAATGGCCAAGGTTTGTAGCTTTGGTAAAGAAAAGCTCTACTACACTGGTTCAGCACCAGGTCAAAGCAAGTTCTGGGTTGATCTCATCTGTGATACACAATGCATGTATCAATGCTGTAAATAACTAGTGTAATCTGGACCACATTAATCTCCTCGAAGAGGTGGTCTCGGTTTGTGGTGAGAACGTGATCTGACCTCGAACCGACCCAATTGCCAAAGAACTGCACATTTTTGGACTAAACCAGCTGCCGTAGTCAAACAATTATATAACTATTATTTAGATTGTCAATAGCGCTCCCTTTAAGCCATGACGCGTTCTGCACTCTCACTCTCATCATAAAGACTGAAGTTGGTCGCACTGCACAGTGAATCTCTTATTTATATCGCGTCTAGACTTTGTTGTTTATGAGGGGATTTGCAAAAGGATAAAGCTTGTGCTGATTCTGAACATAGCCTACATTGTCTGCGAATTCTCCGCACGTCTGCCGTGTTTTCCTCCTCTTTGTTTACTTCCGGGAGTTCTGTGGGAATTTTCCCGCACGTTAATTCTTCTGACCAATCGAAGTGTAGTTGTGGAAATATGTTCAAAACACATCTGGCCAACGAGTGATGTGGATGTTGTCACATGACTGCATTTTGGTACGTTTCATCAACTAATCAACTTATTCGGACCAGAGTAATCAGTGTGGTGTGAAAACGAACCAAAACCCCTGAAAATGCTACAAAGTATCATTTTTCGCCCTTGGTCCAGACTAAATGAACCGTACTACAGATGTGAAAGCACCCTCAAAGGATTAATTCACTTTTAAAAAAAAAACTTTTGCTGATAATTTACTCACCCCCATGTCATCCAAGATGTTCATGTCTTTCTTTCTTCAG
Organism: Meda fulgida; assembly: GCA_030578275.1. Classification (NCBI taxonomy): domain Eukaryota; kingdom Metazoa; phylum Chordata; class Actinopteri; order Cypriniformes; family Leuciscidae; genus Meda; species Meda fulgida. The sequence continues at coordinate 20,324,795 of CM060622.1, read as the reverse complement.
TCGAAAAGAAATTAAGGTTTTTGATGAAAACATTCCAGGATTTTTCTCCATATAATGGACTTCAATGGGACCCAAATGGTTCAAGGTCCAAATGACAGTTTCAGTGCAGCTTCAAAGGGCTTTAAACGATACCAGACGATGAATAAGGGTCTTATCTAGCGAAACGATCGGTAATTTCAAAAATAAATAATTTTTTAAAAAAGTTTTATGAGCACAAATGCTCGCCTTGCTCTGTTCTGTGATGCGCGTTTGTGACGTCACGTAATACGCAATTACCTTGAAAAGGTCACGCTTCTTGACGTATGTGGAAGTACCGAGTCAGTGTTTACAAGTTGAACGTGTAAACAAAGTTGTAACAATTCACCTTACACTAAACAGACATAAATCGTATAAACAATCAATCAGCGCTTGAATACACTCAACATAATTATACGTTAACGAAAAAGTCCACATTAGCAGGTTTCACAACGTGTATTTAAAGATATACCAGGTTTATATTGCGTCGGGCAATACACAGTAGACGCTAGAGCCGCGGCCGCACTCCGACACATCAAACAAACATATTGCAAACCTTATCACAATTCCCCACACACAATTAACCCTCAAAACCCCAATGACCCAGCAGATTAAATGTTCATTCAAACAACTTAAAGAGTCCGGTTTGAATTAAGTGTTGTCCTCGATAAAAAAGACGCCGCAATCCACAGTGAACTTGCGCAACCTCGCCACAGTCTGTTTAGCCGATGGGATGATGTAGTAAGTCCAGGAAAAATCACGACATATAATCCATCAAAAAGAGTTTTTGTCCCTTTGTTGTGTTCCTCTGGCAAACATTACACAGAGCCCGCTAAACACGACCGCTTCCCCGGTTACACTCCAGAGCGCTCTAGACCACGTAACTTCCCACTCTCCTTTTAAAATTTATCTGGTGGCAAAACAATGAGTGAAACAAAAAAATACATAAAGGAAAATCCTTATAACAATCCGTGATCACACTCTAGGCATCTGATTTAAAAGTTCTTTTTTTTTTCTTTTACATGTGAAGGAAAAACCAATACACACAAAGCATGTTTACCCACACATTAAAAGCTGTACATGAAGGCAGAATAGGTGACTATTACATTGTCAAACGCCGTTTACAAAAAAAGGTTAGTTAGTTAAAGGAAGTTAAAAGGTAAAACAACGATGTCGGACGATTTTGAACTTTGAGGAGAAGATGAGATGGAGTTTTTCGCCCTGCCCTACCTTTTAAGCGTGACCTTTTCAACGGAATTGCGTATTACGTGACGTCACGAACACGCATCACAGAACAGAGCAAGGCGAGCGTTTGTCCTTATAAAACTTAAACTTTTTTATTTATTTTTTAAATGGCCGATCGTTTCGCTAGATAAGACCCTTATTCATCGTCTGGTATAATTTAAAGCCCTTTGAAGCTGCACTGAAACTGTCATTTAGACCTTGAACCGTTTGGGTCCCATTGAAGTCCATTATATGGAGAAAAATCCTGGAATGTTTTCATTAAAACCTTAATTTCTTTTCGACTGAAGAAAGAAAGACATGGACATCTTGGATAACATGGGGGTGAGTAAATTATCAGCAAAAGTTTTTTTAAAAGTGAACTAATCCTAATCCTCCAACTAATCCCCTAAAAATGTACTAAACAAAAACAGAGTTGACAAAAGGTTGACTAAATATGCTAAAAACTAAAAAGAAACCGAATTAAGACATTTTTTTATGAAAAAAAAAAATAGATGACGGAATTAACACTACTCTTAAAGTCCTCCTGTAGTCAATAATTGTATCCCTTAACTCATCTTTGATCACCAAAATGACATATTTGAAAAATTTTCCTGTGAAAAAAAAAAACTTAAAATAGCTTGAATGCAACTCTACACCCTTGTGTGGATCCATGAATATAAGAATTAACCCCACCTCCACTCACGCCAGCTCAGAGATTCACTCAGCCAACTTACTGAGGTAGACGCTGCATAATGGTATACGGTCTTTACAACGTCGGACACATAACAGTAATTAATATGATTAGCCTTTTGCTTGACTATGTTATCAAACAGCAAATAATGTGTTGCTAATGTTACACAAACCATGTTCCCATTCGCATCTCATAGACAGCTTTGTGACATTTTGAACAACTCAGAACGTCAGTGGAGAAAGGCATATAGTTCATCATAACATAATATACATCATGCACCCACTACATAGCTAAATCTAACCGATTTTTCATATCAACAGAAAAATATACTGGGATAACTCTCCCACGGCTCCCTTTGGTGACATCAGAAATACCAGTGATTTCAAACCTCTCTCTCTCTCTCTCTCTCTCTCTCTCTCTCTCTCTCTCTCTCTCTCTCTCTCTCTCTCTCTCTCTCTGCGCGCACTTCGGGAGCGTGCGGATATGCGTACAGATAACGTGCGAGCCCCGATTTTCGTCGCTTCTTCTACGTTTAAAATTGTTTGAATGTGTAAATTGGCAAGACATTACATCCAAATTATAAACTTTCAAGCACTTGCATTAGCAGTTAATCCGCAAATCACTTGCCTGCCGAACTGTTGGGCATGATCTGTATCAAAGTCCTTTTAGGCAAGTCATGCCACTCTGCCGCCATCTTGGCAACACTTCGGGCAGCTATTTCGGACTAACAAGACCAGGCTCCTATCTAAATGAGTGGGCAGAGAGTCAGAACTGCACTTTCACTGGTCACAGGGACATAAAAACTGCATGTATAGAAAAAGCGTGTGAATAAAATAAAATGTGATAAAAATCGCGGAAAAAGTTTGATGACTTTGCCCAAAAACAAGGTTTAAAACGCCTTTTCCCCACAGGTTATACTTTTACTACGCACGCATTCGCAAGGGTTCTCATCTCCACTGTCGCAAACCTCAACTGTGCGCATGCGTCTGTGGAACGAGACGATAGGCTTAAATGTTTCCCGGCTTGACTGTTAAAAGCAGACGATTGGCTTTCCAGTGGGAGGGGTGGGACATGTGCATACAACTGCCATCTTTGGCATTACGGGTTTTCCCTATATAGTTGTATTGAGGAAGTGGCATGTCTCTATAATTGTCTCTGTCCTTATGGATCACAGATCAAACTGCGATCCGTTCCACCCCTACTTGTTGGGATAACATTTGGTGGAATTCTGATTTTGAATTCTGGTTTTATTTAGTTTACATTTATTAATATTTATGATGCCAAACGCCCCATAAACCGGAAATTATATAGTTGCTGTTTAAGTGCATATAAGAGTATAGACCTATTAAATAAATGTGTATAGCGTACTGTAGATGACTTGGTTTTGAAATAATTTGATAAGAAATGTTCATATTGAAGTCTGAGATCTTTGATTGCAGTTGGTATTGTAGCAGATTTGAGCAGTTTTATTATTTAAATCTTATTTGAAACTCTGAGACGTAGTCTTATCAAAGAAGCAAAGAAGATTGATATAATAATTAATTTAACATTTAATAATTATCAAAACATTACTTACACCAGAAAGATTAAATATTTTATTTGCTGACCTACATGCCATGTCACCATTAACCAACATAACTTGAATGTGTTGTAAATTATTTAAATATATGACAGCTACACCAGCTAAGTTCTGCTTGAGAACAGTATAACTATACTGGTCCACCAGCTAGACCAGTATTATACACTCACCTAAAGGATTATTAGGAACACCATACTAAAACTGTGTTTGACCTCCTTTCGCCTTCAGAACTGCTTTAATTCTACGTGGCATTGATTCAACAAAGTGCTGAAAGCATTCTTTAGAAATGTTGGCCCATATTGATAGGATAGCATCTTGCAGTTGATGGAGATTTGTGGGATGCACATCCAGGGCACGAAGCTCCCATTCCACCACATCCCAAAGATGCTCTATTGGGTTGAGATCTGGTGACTGTGGAGGCCATTTTAGTACAGGGAACTCATTGTCATGTTCAAGAAACCAATTTGAAATGATTCGAGCTTTGTGACATGGTGCATTATCCTGCTGGAAGTAGCCATCAGAGGATGGGTACATGGTGGCCATAAAGGGATGGACATGGTCAGAAACAATACTCAGGTAGGCCGTGGCATTTAAACGATGCCCAATTGGCACTAAGGGGCCTAAAGTGTGCCAAGAAAACATCCCCCACACCATTACACCACCACCACCAGCCTGCACAATGGTAACAAGGCATGATGGATCCATGTTCTCATTCTGTTTACGCCAAATTCTGACTCTACCATCTGAATGTCTCAACAGAAATCGAGACTCATCAGACCAGGCAACATTTTTACAGTTTTCAACTGTCTAATCTTGGTGAGCTCTTGCAAATTGTAGCCTCTTTTTCTTATTTGTAGTGGAGATGAGTGGTACCCGGTGGGGTCTTCTGCTGTTGTAGCCCATCCGCCTCAAGGTTGTGCGTGTTGTGGTTTCACAAATGCTTTGCTGCATACCTCGGTTGTAACTTCTATCAGCTTGAGGCAGTCGGCCCATTCTCCTCTGACCTCTAGCATCAACAAGGCATTTTCCCACAGGACTGCCGCATCCCACAGGACTGCCGCATACTGGATGTTTTTCCCTTTTCACACCATTCTTTGTAAACCCTAGAAATGGTTGTGCGTCAAAATCCCAGTAACTGAGCAGATTGTGAAACACTCAGACTGGCCCGTCTGGCACCGACAACCAGGCCATGCTCAAAATTTCTTAAATCACCTTTCTTTCCCATTCTGACATTCAGTTTGGAGTTCAGGAGATTGTCTTGACCAGGACCACACCTCTAAATGCATTGAAGCAACTGCCATGTGATTAGTTGATTAGATAATTGCATTAATGAGAAATTGAACAGGTGTTCCTAATAATCGTTTAGGTGAGTGTACATGTTCCAATAAACCAGGACCAACATGATATTCATGCTGGTTTATGCTGGTAGGGGTGCGGCTAACCACAAAATCCCTGCTCTAGGAACAACAGAAGTCTCATTTGTGACTTTTCTTTCCATATTTCAAAATATTTTGTGTGATCCTTCCATGTCATATAAGTCAAAGACGACATGTATCTGGATTGGAGTACATTATACACATCTGCATGCATGCATACATGTTTACGTTTATCCCTTATTAACAACAACCCAACATGAGGGTCTTGTACACATCCTGCAATGCTGTAAATGATCAACTCACTCTTTTTGCCTCAGGACTCCGGCAGTCTGGGAGGAATTGTATACAATCTGTCTCTGTTCTGTTCATTCATTAACATCCACCTTTGTAGTATGGATTACACCAAACTGTGGTCAGAGAAGCTGCAGATTTCAGAAGGACACAGGCTCAAAGATGAGTTTGGTTCAAGGCTTACAACTTTGTTTGAAGTTCAGGAGCTACATGCTTTGACATTAGCCACAATGTCACATGACATTGACATTAGACTCCTGGGGAATCTCTGGACCTCAGGTCAACCCTCTTAGTCTAAAACATTCTTTTGGTTATTTTGGTTTTGGTTAATTTTTTTTTAGCCTAGCTTGAACCGATGTGGGAGGGCATTAGCTTTAGTTAATGTCAACATATCAACATACTTACATTGCTGATTAACTGTGTTTAACAATCCATGAAACTGATTCAGATATGCCCCCTTCCTGGCTGTAGTCATTCATTACATCTGTATCACAGTTTTCAATCCACATGGGACTTCAACCTTACCAGGCTTGCGTGGTGTACTACTCCTTGTAGCTTAGTGCTGATTTCCTGTGACGGAAACATGATGGAAAAGAGCCTCCTTCTCTTAACACCTGGTGCTCTTGGGACTTGCAGAAGGCCAGTCGCTGCCCTCTTTTCTAACTCAAACTGAGTTTTAATGGTTTCCTTCTGTCACTTCAAAGCCTCATACTCTGACCTATGCTGAGTGGTGGTTTCCGGTAGCACTCATAGCAGGTGGTCTGCACAGCGTTGGCCTACAGCCTATGATGCACAAACTCCTTCTGCCAGCAAAAGAGACCAAGCCAGCTGAGCTTCCAGACTCTTCCTGCCTGTTGAGAGTGACATACATTTCATCAGCAGCTGAAAATTGAACTTAGATACATATAACATTGGATGGCTTCAATAGTGCACTCCCATGTCCCAATTTCTACCATGTCCATTTCAGTAGCGTCTTTATCCATCTTATTCTGGATTCTACCATCAGACTTTTTCTTTAGAAAATGTGGTTTATATAAACAAACATAAGCAAACGTTGTATTTTACATTTACATGTGTCATTCATATACAGTACATTTACAGTCTCACATGTTTGGACAGTTAGACAAACACTGGAAAAGTACTTGATCATTTTACATGACTTTATTTACATGCTGTTTATCAACTCCATCCCTAGTTGTGTGGACCTGAATGCGCTAAAACATGCCAAAATGTTTTAACAAGCTCCATATGGGTATTCCATCAAAAAAGATACAACATGTTTCTTAAATCATACAAGTAAACCTTAGAGGTTGTGTAAGCTGGTGTAGTTACTCCGTACTGTAAATCAGCAGGATATCATGCTCAAAATGTAACAAATATTGTGTCTCCACTTGGAATAAATGAGTCATGCTGTGATATGTCCATCTTTAATACCTACCTGGAGAGTTCTCGTTCTACGTGCATGGTTTGGTTGTGTTTTTCTAGAACACTGTGCTTTGTCTTTTCTTTTTTTTTCCAACAGGAGAAATATGAGTCTATAAATGTAATTGCTAAAAAGCACAATATTTTCTTATATTCCAAAGGATGAAAGTTTGGTCATGGACATCTCCCAAAAGAGTTTGCAGAAACAAGCTGAACTAACAGCTTTTAGAGCAACGCAAACTGAGATCACACCAATGGTCCATGGACCCCTTCCTCATCTTTTCCTTGACATGGGCCTGTGATATTACTCCGTCTTTCAAGTGCTGTTTCACACTGACCAGCAAAGTTTTCCTACACATACTTTGGTCCGAATGAGAGCATATGGAGACATATGCCCAGGGGCGTAGCCATCATTTCACAAGTAAGGGGGCTAGAAATTACAAGTGTAAATCCTTTTTTTTTCTGACATTTATCTAATTGATAGATTTTATTTATTTAATATCTCTTGATTTTCTGCAATGTTATAAGTTATTACCTCTATGAGTCCATTTTGGAATTTCTGTGAGAGAGCACCCTCTGGCTTTCATTATATAATGAAGCATATGAGTGTTTAGCACTCCATAACGCTTATATGGCCTCATTTTGAATAAGAATGAAATATCAGCGTAGAATATATTGTCTCTTTGAATTTAGATCTAGATTTATTCACATTGGCCCATGATAACCTCTATGAACCCACTTGCCCGGGAAAAAGTGCGTACGAATTTACGTTTTATTAAAAGTGTGTCCCCCTGCGTATGCTGCACTCAGGCTTATGCCTGCCCTAAAAATACTTCATAAACTCTAGGAAAACTAGGGGTGTGACACAATCTCTTTTCACAAGATATCACGTGACTAAAATGTGAACAGATTTCTCGTAGAGTGAAAAGTTGTTTTGCGATATCGCCATGACATAGCGTGAGGGTGAAATTAGCATAGAATATGCCACCGCTACATTCACATTACATTACGGGGACCATCGCTGCACCGCCTCCACTGTCGTTTTGCTGTAGTAAAAATAAAAACCATTGTGAACTATTGTAAATTGTAAAAAACATAAATAAATGTTTCATCTTGTAGAATGCCCGCTCAGCACCGCCGCTCCTTACACAGAGTACATGCGATCGCGAACCCGAAAGTGAAAGTAAAACTGATGCGCGCAAATTAGGCTGCATACAATAGCCTATATCTGGGCTGCGTAGTTGTGGCTCTGGTCTTTGTTTTGGTCTCGCATTTGATCATTTATACTCATAAAGTAGAACTGAATGACATTCATTACAAGATTATTAGTTAAACATTTAACAAATGTCATGAATTGAACAGTCATGATGGCAAAAATCTTATCTCATTTTCGTGAACCCATTGTTATGTCTCGTCTCTTGAGATAAGTGTCTCATCAAACTCATCAGAGGGCAGAGCCTCACGAGCTTGCGCTCTGTAGCAGGACAATCTCATCTCACAGAATAATATCAAAACAGAAACACTCAGTAGCGGTGTTCATTTCGACCCGGGTAATACAATAATCCCCACAGAGCCAGAGAATATACGCTGTTTGGAGATTAGTATGGTTATAACTTTTTTGTCATCTGCTTTTATCCACTATTAATACAAGCTTGCAGTAGCGGACCCCCCAAATTAACTGATGAGTTCAATGCCCTTTCCTCCACAGACTGTGTTGAAATAAGCTCTGCTAAACTCAGGGTTGCCCTGAGCAAAGAATCTACTTAGTTACAGACAATCATCTCAATAACTCACCGGCTGGTGGGGTTGGGGGGGTTTGGGCAGCACACTGCCTAAGGTGCCAGGCGATGCAAGAGTGGAATGACATGAATGGGTTTTAAATGGCTAGAGATGTGGTTGGTGTCCTGGAACAAGAATGCAGACAATACAGAGTGTGTTTGGGTTTGTGAGGATGGGCGATCTTCAGGTGCTCCTGATAAGGGCTCACGCTAAGACATGTTAACAGAGGCCCAAATGTTGTCTTTATTCACCCCTTCCCTATTCCTCTGCATCTTTCTGTCCCTTGACTTGCTCATTTTTCCAGATAAGGGAATGATATGTCTGGAAGACTCTAAACGTCGAAGCTGCATTCCATGATATTAATATATATTAAAGGTTGTTTTTCTCTAAAGCCTTATTGACTGTAAATATTGACATTGAAGTGTATTCAAAAGATAATGTGAGGTGTTACCTTTTGTTACCACAAGTGTTTTACATGACACAACAAGCTGGTAGATGTTTGGAATTTACCCTTTAAAGGGATTTCAATCATAATAGATGTAATGGAAAGCCCAGGGAACTGCGCAACACCTGTGAAAACATAATTAGATGGCATAGGATTTATTGTAAATAACACTGAACACACAAACTTTTAATTCCCAATTTATTTGTTAAATCAACAAACAAGTAAGGTGAGAAAATGCATACACACACAAGAGCACGATTGTTTCACTATATTAGTGAGAACATTGCATAGACTTCCATTCATTTTATATCATGATATTTTCTATCGCCTAAAACAACCCCCTAAACATAACCCTCACAGAAACATGTGCAAAATGTCCATGATCCATAAATCGATAGAATCCATAGATGTCCATGATTTTAAACTGTACAAACTTCACATTCTATCCCTAACCGTAACCTTTTCAGAAAACATTCTGAATTTTTACAATTTTATAAATACTTTATTTTTTTATTTTATTTTATTTTTTACATATGATGACATCCACAAAAGGAGGTTTTGCCAGGTGTAGCTCACTTCTGGGTACATATTTGTCCACAAAATATGCACACACACACACACACACACTTATAGATCTGAAAGATGGCTATTTTTGAACTGCTTCACCTATTCTCTATTTAGAGCTCACTGAAATAGATAAAGTGGACTGAACTCACAGCAACAGACACCTCGAGCTACTGTTTCACTTGCCTCTTTACTTTCTTTGACCCTTGATCTCCTTCACGTTTTCTCATTCATCAAACATGCTTTCCGTTTGCAAGTTTGCAGCAAGTTTGCAGTGCAATTTGCAAATGTAGCAGAAAAGTTGTTCAATAATTCATTTAAAAAATCTTAATGGCAAAGGGGAACTTCTGTTTTACTACTAGTTACAGCTTGAAATAAAGATGAATGAACATCAGAAAGATACTGTACAACTTACTAAAATCCATATCATGTCTCATGTAATCGCTCAATCAGTTTCAACTGCGAAAAGACGTCAATAAAACAGCTTTGTAAACAATGTCAAAGCCGCTCAATGTCTAAAAACTCATCAGTCAGCTACAAAAAAATTAACTAGAGAGGGGCAATATATGCACTATATTGCATATTCATTGTATTTTTTCTTATCCTGGTCTTCAATATTTAATGTACGTTTGAATAAATGTATTGTTATTATGACAGCCACCGTTTATTTAAAAAAAATTAATTCATATATTATATTATATATGTAACAAGTGGGATTCCCTGTATAGTTTCCACCATAAGTTTAGAGATATTTTAACTAATCACACGATGATGGAGAATACAACTAGAATTATCGTAGCAAATACTCAGGAATATTCAGGAAACACAGAAATAATAAAACACAACCATGAAACATAAACGAGACTGAACAATGAGAAAACTAAGGGCTTAAAGGCACAAGGGAGGCTAATAAACAGAAACTAAAACGGGTGCGCAACTTAATCAGTAACCAAAGAAACTAACTAGTGGCAGGAAAATGTGAATAAAGGAAACAGGTATACAGGAAATAGAAATAAACCAAAACAACATGCTTGTGATACCTGATAAGCACCAATGAATCGATATTGAATCTAATTAAATCAAAATTTAATTGCATTGTTTGTGAATAGAAATCGAAGCGAATCATGAAATTTGTTTCAGTTCCCAGCCCTAATGGCCAGCACTGCCTTTAATCACTCATCCATAAAGAAGGATACTATTTGTGTTTAGGGTGCTCACTGAATTTTTGTCCTCATTAAAAATGTTTTACGCTTAAAGAGTAGTACTTTTAAATGTTTAAAATAAATTTCATTCACATGAGATAGACACCACTACTATCAGCAATTAATGAAAGCTCTTTTATTTTACATGGAGAAGGTCACTTCTTTGAGACTGACGTGGAGATTGATTGACCAGCTGAATGCTATTCGCTTTATCTTGTTAACCCCTTATGTTATTGAGCACTTACAGAATACTGGTAAATAAAAACCTGTCTATTCTGGTTATATATTGGCCAGTGCAATATAAACAAAACATTACAGTGCAACTCTATAGAGATTTTCTAAAAAGAAAAATAATTTTGCATGTTTGCATGTGAATGTGTTTATTTAGCATGGGATGTCTGAAAGGGTCTCTCTGGTCATGCTCAGTGACAATCGTTTAAATATGACAATCATGAAGATAAACAGCTTTTCTTAAAATGTCAAACCAAAGCCTGAACCAATGAACACGCACCGTGAGGAGTGCACACTTTTTTTTTTTAACTGTGTACTCTGTTGTAAAATGAAGCAACATGGGCACATGCTAACACATGCATGTTTGCACGTTAGCACAGGTTCATATGTTGATGAGTGAAGATTAGTTATGTGACGGGGGGCTCTCAACTCTCGACTGGGCCTCATCACACTATCATTATCCTCGGATGCCAGAAAGTCAACCGGGCAAAGAAAGGCCCCCTCAGTATTGAAAACCTAGCATAAAACTTCACAACAGTACATCAGTCTCTGTCTTTCTACACACTCTGAAGCAGAGCTGGTCGCCAACACTTTTTCTACTCCTTACGGAAAAGAAGTATACTTCAAGTTCATTTTATGAAGTATACTTAAGTAATGTTCAAGTATATTCTTGTACTAGTAGTAAACTTGCATGTGTCCTATTTCAATACTGCTTGGGACTAAATTGGCCCACTTATAGTATATTAAAAGTATACGTTTAAGTGTACTATAAGTGTAATAGTAGTAGACTTTAAGTGCACAATTATTTCACAGCTACATTTCTCATTTGTACTGCATTTGTACTACAAGTGAACTTATAAGTATACTCTCAGTAAACTAGTTTAGTACTTTTATACTGCAAGTATACTTGTAAGTTTTTTTTAAGTGAACATAACATCATACTTATATATTATTTTTACAATTTAAGGGATAGTTCACCCAAAAATGAAAATTGCCCCATTATTTACTCACCCTCAAGCCATCCTAGGTGTAAATGACATTCTTCTTTGAGACGAATAGAATCAGAGTTATATTAAAAATGTCCTGGCTGTTCCAAGCTTTATAATGGCAGTGAATGGCCATTTATGTTTTGAGGTCCACCAAAGTGCAACCATCCATGATAAAAGTAATCCACATGGCTCTGGAGGGGTTAATAAAGGCCTTCTGAAGCAAAGTGATGCGATTTTGTTAGAAAAAATCCATTTTTTAAAACTTTATCGACTAAAATAACTAGCTTCATAACAGCAGACGGCTCGTCGACTTGCGCCAAAAGAGTAACACTTGACGATGTATGGTGTAGGAGTAGCGTAAGCTTTGACGCCTTTCTGGGATATAAGATACATGACAACGACAACATAACAAATTTAGTACAGATTTTGTTCTTACTAGTTTTTTTATTCGCTTTGGTAATATTTTCACAAGTAAGGTGTTTTTCAAAACTCTTAGTACAAAATTCCAAACTGATCACACTTGTAACACAGGTAGTCATTCTTTCAAAACCTGATCCCATGCTTTCATCACAGTTATACACATTTCAGTCCACATAATCATTTTTTCAAAAACAAGATTATTGTAAAATGAAAAGAGAACATTTGGTTTAATCACCGAAACGCAACAGTACAATCTTTCACAGTATAATTCTTTCAATTGAGTACTTTTAACAATCAATTAATTCACCAGCAAACAATGCAAGGTACATGTTTCAATTCACCCTTGTTGTTGAAATAATTACAGTAATACAGGCTACAGTTGCCACATTAGAAATGTACAGTTACATTACAGTTATGAAACTGCCATGAGGTTTTGTGTTAGAACAATTTGCTGGCAGTACAGTAAATGTTTTCACTGTGCCATATGACTGTATATTAGGGTTGGGCGATATGGCCAAAAAAAATTATCACGATAATTTTTTTATATCAGTCGATATCGATAATTATGACGATAAACGTCAAATCTTTATTTCTTTCAAGCAGATTTTTGCTCCTAAGTGAAAGTTGTAGAAACCATAGTGTTAATTGTGGTTTTAAACTACTCCTTATTGTCAGAACATATCATGACAAACAAATCTGAGGTAGAACATTCAAACATTTTGTAATTTTTCCTTAACAAAATAAATATCTTAATAGAAAAAAATATTTCTTAGTTTCTGCACATGTGCTAATTTTTATTTGGTAAAATGTAATATTCTGACTGAGTTTAATTAAAATTAGCCATTGGTCATCCAGCATCATGCATTTAGATCATGATAACCACAGATAAAAGCACCTCACTATGTTGGCTAAATGTTACTTTATGGTTTCTATGGTATTTGTATGAAAAACAGTAGCCTAAATACATTATTAAATACTGTAATTATATTCCATTAGTCCTTTAATACATTGTCTACAATAATAATATAATACAATTCAATATGTATATCCCACATTTCATAGTGCAGTTAATATTAGTAGGCTAACGTTACAGTAAATCCATGGTAAATGATGGGAGTTTGCAGCCGGAAAAGCTTCTGACTGGATCGTTGCGCGCAGTGTTCCTCCTGTTCGTCAGCGCTGTTTCATCTGCCTTTAAACTGGTTTAAATCACTGAGACATTTGTGTTCTTCGCTGAACTCAAGCGCTTCTCACTGGATCTCGTGACGAGACGATCAGAGTAAACGCGTCTGCTAGTGAGCTCGCGCTGCGCTGCCCTTTGGACTTTGAGCCGAGCGGATAAGCGGTCCGTGAGGCGCGCGGTTCAGATGAGTTTTGGTCCGCTTTTGGCGCACAAACATTATCGAACATTTATCCAACTCTTGATATCGTTTTATCGAGAAAAATGATATCGCGATAACTATCGTTATCGTTTTATCGCCCAGCCCTACTGTATATTGTAGTTGATCTTTACAGATGAAGGTTGAGTTACAGTAATGTGGTAGTCTCTACCATGGTAATCATTTTACAGTATCACATGGCATACATACTGTAATGTACCATATTTTACATTGCCATCATGCCATCTGTGTCCCTTCTTCTGATGACACACACACACTTTGAACATAGGGTAATTTCAGTGTTATGGATGTGACATTTGAACTCATAATGACAGGTGAAATGTCTGAAAAAAAACTTCTTACAATATTTAAATTGGAAATGCATATTCTGAGAGCACCCAGTCTGGGGAATTGACAGGCAAAATATGTTTTTCTAAAATATATTTAAGCACCCCCAAAAAAGGAAAATATGCATGCGTTATGGATGTGACGGGAAATGACAGAGTTTTTGGTATACTGTTGGATTTCCTTTAAAGTCTGTGAACTTTTAAATCCAATGTATAAATATTGCTATCCACATGATGAAGGGGTCTTAGCTGAACATAAAAATATCAATGTTTAAAATATATATATATTTTTATGAAGTGTATTATGAGGAAAAACCAACATTATGGATGTGACAAAAACCCTGTTATGGATGTGACGCGTCTGAAATACATAGAATCTGTTTGGAAAATCAACAATCAAACCATAATGGCACTTTTGTTGACGCATAATGGCTGTTTTTTCACATTAAGACTGTCTGAAATGATTCTGAAGATCATAACCTGAGCTTGAATGACAGGAAGCGCGAGCGAATTAAAGGGCGCCTGTTTCGCGCCTAAACCAATCGGGTTCCTCGCGCAATTGCTGGACGCCTCTCGACTAGGACGTGAATAGGCTACTATAAACACACAGACGGAACATTAAAGCAGAGACTATTACGGAAGACAGTTAAAATTAAAATACATTAACAATTAATGTTTGTCATATAGGAGTTCAAATCACAGGTTTCCTCCACAGTCAGGTGAACCGATGGACATTATTGTCCGTAGATGTGAGTCACTAGCAATCATGTAACGCCTACGTTTTTTGTGTCTAAATGATCGCTCGTTTTTTGGCCAGTTTATGGATTTTAATGCACAGTCTTGAGTCAAAATCATCACATTTTATTTCGTATAAAAATTATTTGACAAAATAATTGACACGCAATATTATTAGCCTATTATTATTATTATTATTATTATTTTGTCAAATAATTTTTAGACGAAATAAAATGTGATGATTTTGACTCGCGACTGTGCATTAAAATACATAAACTGGCCGAAAACAGTGATGTAAAATAATTATACGCAATATTATTAGCCTGTTATTATTATTATTTTGTCAGCGTGATCGTACCGAGCCTCTAAAGGGACGTGGTGGTGGAAAAAGCACATACAGATTACACAATCAGAGAGTTGCCTATTTCTTTTCGTTTTGATCTTTGCAATCTTTCTATAGATAGGCTATATTTTTGAGAGGCATATGTTGAGTTTCTGTCCAGTTATGAGACGCGCTCAAGTTGACGTGTTTCAAGTGATCGCAGCTCCACGCTATATTTGCTTATTTATTAAATTCAGGCAATTGGTTGATGAAACTTTGATTTAAAATTAAGATACTTAAAGTCTTTCTACAAAACAAAACTTGAAATGAAGTTGCCAAAACCATTTCTGTCTTGAAACAGATCACAGTAGTCATGCATGATATTAATAATAATATGAATACTAATACTAATAATATAATATGGATAATATGAAGCGTCCGTAACGGTCACGTCCGTAACGCATTATTATGGTTGTTCAGAGCAAAGTTGTGAGATGAATTGTCTATCCTAATAAGCATAAACATAATTTAGCTTTGTAAATAAAGTTTCAAGTTATTTGCATTTATAATGGTCATATTAAATAAACTAAACCTTTAAAATGTTATGGACGTGACAGAGCACTGAAGCGTCAAGACCTCTTTATTATAGCCCTTATAAATTCAACAGGCAGTGCTGTTATGACCAAATTAGCATATTTATTTCTCAGGCATGCCCACATCTTTCTGCAAAATGCTTACTGTTAAAATAAAGTTTAAAAAGGGGGGTCTTTGATACCTTTTTTTGAAAGCATGAAAATGTGGTGTGGTTGAAAATGTAATTTAAGCATTGTTGCTCACCTCATATCTGGTGGATAAACAAGGCAATTTTCTTAAAATTTTTGTTAAAGCACATTAATACAGTATATTACAGACCTAAATGGACAACTTAAAAAGGGTTTTGTTCTTTTGGTTAAAACTTTTTTTTTTTTCATGGTAAAGATGACCTTTGCATGGAATTGCCCCATAGTGGTTATATAATCTAAGAAAAATCACTTATAATGTACAATGAATTCATTACATTTTGTTATCTATATCAGAAATTGCAAACAAAGCAGAAACTATATCTATAGAATATGTATCTATAGAAATATATTGGTGCCAAATGATTCTTCAGTTAACCATTAAGATCAGTTGGATTAAATATACAAATGTATTGAACTGAACAAGAAGAGATGCAAATCAAAAGTTTGATAGTAATGGCATTATGAAAGGCAGCTACTGTGAATGAAACATTTATTTAGATGAAACCGTTATTTTATGTTGTGAAAAGGATATTTTGTGATTTTGAGTATTGTACTAACACAATTGAAAACATGATGAAATATAAAACTGAAAGATCTTCAAGAGTTTTGAAAATGTATACCTTACTTCTGAAAATAGCACCAAAGCGAATAAAAAAACTAAACAGTCAAACTATGTATAATAGAACATCCTTTTTAAGTGTCACAGAGTAAGTGCTTATTTAAATGTAGTTCCTACTCAGTATATGATTTTGGAAGCAGCTTTGGTTTTCCCCGTCATTTGATAATCGATTAACAAATTACTGCTTACATGATCATGAAAAAAATACTCTAAATGAAAATATATCTTTTAAACTAAATTATATATTTCACTTGCTTTACCAAAATTGCAGAAAAATGTCAGCAGACAGGCGGATTAACTTTAAAACACCTGACAATGATAGATGAATTGGGAAAATGAATCATTCATAAATATTTACCATGAAACTGTATTTTGTATTGTTTCCTCAATAATGTGTTTTGTCCTTTTGATAAAAAAGGAATCCCTCGCCTAAATTCAGCAGAAATCTTTGCAGATTTCAACTAATTCTATCACATAATCTTACCCTTGCAGAAACATGTCAAGCATATTTCTCTACATTCTTCTCAATTGAGAAAGAGAAGATTAGAAGAGAGTGACAGGGAGAGGAAAGTTATATATATGCATGGCTTCAAAATACAGTTAAGCTTGAAATGACTAACTATATAACGTACTTGGTTACTATCGTAATCTTGGTTCCCCGAGAGTTAGGGAATGAGTATTGCGTAGCTATACGCAGTGGGGAAACTCCTTTTCCTCAAAATTCTGAAGCTTAAAATGTAAAACGCATTTTGCAGCTGCACAGCTAGCACAGTGAGTGTCTGACTCACTCATTGGCTGTGCTGCAGCAACTGCACATCCAATGGCGCGGGTGCCTCCAGCGTATGCGAAAATGAGCTAGCATTACGTCATACACGTCAGAGCCCGCCAAGGGGGCATGGCCAGAGCCCATAATACCCTCCGAAATAGCCATTATAGCAGCTTACATCGACTGAAGCGACATACGACATGTTACTCAGTGCGGCTGGCTACGCAATACTCGTTCCCTCTCAGGGAACCGAGGTTATAATAGTAACCGAGTACGTTCCCTTTCGAGAATGGTCACTTCATATTGCGTAGCTATACGCCATGTAAAACGCCGCCCCAGGTAACTGGTTGCAACTGCGGCTCGAGAACTCTGAGCCCACAGAACCAGCCAGAAACCAATATATATTAAGAAAGACCGGACACCGTCAGGCCTCATAATATACACATATAAATGAGGAGCTCTTTTCCAAAACGCGATAAATACATTTCAATAGTTTTCAGGAATTTTTTTTTTTTTCACCTAGACCCACACGTTTTGTGAATATTCAATTTAACCTGTTAACATGTTTTTTCCCCTCAGTCTGAACATGTTGAACAATGATTATTAAATCAAACAACAATATTGTTGATGATAAATTCAAAGTATTTTTTTTTCAAAACGCTATAAATCCACAAAAGAAAAATCCAAAAAATTGATGATTTTGGCCACTTAATTAAGTTTTGTTCTGTAGAAAGCCTTTCTTTAAAGTGAATTTCGTTTGGTATAAATTGTATCTTAATTTTAATAATTTTTTCATCAACCAATTGCCTGGATTTAATAAATAAGAAGCAAATAGACAATATAATCATGACATGGAGGCGCGGCGCGGTCCCTTGCATTGCACGTGAACTGGAGCGCATCTCATCCTAAACTAACCGAAACTCAGCGTATGCCTCACAGAGTCATGAGAAATATATCAATATAGAAAGCTTGAAACGTCTTTAAACGAAACAATTAAAAACGAAAATAAATAGCATACTCTCTGATTATGTAATCCATTACATGCATTTCTCTCTAGGCGCGTTCACTACAAAGATGCTGATCGTCAATTTCATCTTTGCAGACACTGACACACAGAAAACAGCTGATTAATAAAAATAAAATTAAAATTTCGATTTTCGAACGATATTCGACTTTTGCTCCTTGATTGTTGAATGCCATTTTTGGCAGAAATTATAAACAGAAACCTTTGGCAGCAGCATCTACCCCCAGGTGTAGGTCTCACTGGCTCATCAAGGCCATCAAAAGTGTTATCACTGTTTAAAGCACTCATTTTGAGGAATGAATGAACATAAACAAACCTCTGTTCAGTGCGCTGATGTTGGATTGCGTAGAACGCTCACTGAATTCTGATTGGTCGAGAGGATGTATCGCGTTTAGGCTAAAAATAGGTTTGGCGCTTATCGTGGTTTGGAAAAGAACTGCATCTTGCAGTACATTTTAAACAAGGAAATATAGCGATTTGGCATGAAACATTGATGGAGCAGTGAATAGGTTCAGAACACAGCAAAATGACATGACAAACTCGACATTTTTTTTTTTTTAAATGGCGTTTATCGCGTTTTGGAAAAGAGCTCCTCAAATATTAGGGGTATAATGGTTCACAAAATTCACGGTTCGATACGATACACTTGTGTCACGGTTCGGTTCGGTACGGTTCGGTACTTTTTTTTTACTTTGAGCAATGATAGAGCTATACTTGACTTTTCTCAGGAGCATATAAAACAAAACAGCTCCTTGGACAAAATGTAATGTAATATTGTAGTAGTTATAAACAAAGGTTTATTTTAGTTCAGATTAACATTTGATGGCAGCAATTTGTATTCATAATGTCAAAATAAAACCGACGTAATGTTACTTAAAAGCATCATATCCTACTATTCCTGCCAAGCTTCCATGGTGACAGTTAGTGCCACTACTGTAAACCCGTGGTTACAGTGAGTGTTACTACAGTAAACCCATGGTGACCGTTAGTGTTACTACAGTTACTACAGTAAACCCATGGTGATAGTTAGTGTTACTACAGTAAACCCGTGGTTACAGTGAGTGTTACTACAGTAACCCCATGGTGACCGTTAGTGTTACTACAGTAAACCCGTGGTTACAGTGAGTGTTACTACAGTAAACCCGTGGTTACAGTGAGTGTTACTACAGTAAACCCGTGGTTACAGTGAGTGTTACTACAGTAAACCCATGGTGACCGTTAGTGTTACTACAGTAAACCCGTGGTTACAGTTAGTGTTACTACAGTAAACCCGTGGTTACAGTTAGTGTTACTACAGTAAACCCATGGTGATGTTGCTGATCTGTGGACACTGGATAGTTCATTCATGCCACATCAGCGCTGGATAAAAAATCCGTTAATAACGCAGAAATGTGAATGCTTCTCACTAGATCTTGCAGCGATGATGTTATTTCAGTAGCGAATTCAAATGCTTTCTTTACTGGATCTCGCTGTGTAGTAACACTGCTGCTTAACCAAGATCGGCTTGCGCTGCATTGGTCCAAACTGATAAACGGTCCGTCAACCACATTTAGCGAATAGCTCAGTTTCGTTCCGCTTACAATACATTTGCCATTTGATGTTGGGCAATGTTGTGGTCGCCCCAGCATCTCGAGTGCGCTCGCACCTACATTTGAAATAACTAAATTTTGGCCGGCAGGAAAAATGGTCCAACGAACCATTCGGTTTGAAAATACATACCGAAAACCGAACCGAAAGCCTCGTACCGAACGGTTCAATACGAATACGTGTATCGTTACACCCCTAATAAATATGTAATGCCCATACATCCATATTCAACCTAATATACTTAATAAGACCAGACACCATCAGGTCTTTTATATAAAAGGAATATCATAACCGGCCAGAGGCGGGTTTTATAATGAAATGAATGTGTGCTTATGACATTGACATAAAATGTAGATAAGACCGGACACATGTCGGGTCTAAATCATACAGAAAGGACCCTTGCCTGCAGGGAAGGTACCTCCATGTTATAGAATTTCACAAACGTAGATGGCAAGGACCAGCCGGCCGCCGCACAGATATCCTGAGTGGGAAACCCAGAAGACCAAGCCCAAGACGAAGCCATGCCTCTAGTCGAATGAGCTCTAGTCCCAATAGCGCATACCTGACCCACTGAGTTATATGCTAGAGAAATAGCATCTACTATCCATCTGGATATTCTCTGCTTTGTGACAGGAGACCCTTTGGACCGACCACCAAAGCAGACAAAGAGCTGTTCTGAATGTCTAAAAGACGCAGAATGCTCCAGATATATTCTCAGTGCTCTGACAGGACAGAGTAGATTAGCCTCCCCATCCTCTGTGGAAGAGGGAAGAGCCAATAAAGTGATCACCTGTGCTTTAAACGGTGTTGAAAGCACTTAGGCACATAGCTGTGTCTGGGTTTGAGAACGACCTTCGAGTCGCCGGCACCAAACTCCAAACAAGAGGGACTCACAGGCTCATCTGGCCTCCAAATCTCCCACTCGCTTGATCAATGCTAGTGCCAGCAGGAGAGCAGTCTTTAGCGAGAGTTAGTTAGTTAGTTAGTAAGTTAGTTAGTTAGTTAGTTAGTTAGTTAGTTAGTTAGTTAGTTAGTTAGTTAGTTAGTTAGTTAGTTAGTTAGTTAGTTTTTATTTCGGTCAATTTCAACAGAAAAGGGGGGAAAAAAGAAAAGAAAAACAATTTACAAACAAACATGGAAACAAAAATTGAATTACAATATAAACAATAATCAAAATAATAATAATAAAAAAAAAATAAAAAAAAATAAAAAATAAAAAATAAAAAAAAATATATATATATATATATGCTTATTGCGCCGATCCTTTTTACATTTTATTTATTTAACACACAACACCAAAGTCATCTTGCATAAATAATGACTAAAAAGAAAAAGAAGCTAAATTCATTCAGCTTTATATAATGTAATCTTTTTTTTTTATAATCTCTTAAAGCTACCTATGGATTTACATGTTTTTAGTTCATCGTCAAGACTATTCCACAGTTTAACCCCCTGAACAGACAGACATCTCTGTTTGACATTGGTTCTAGTCTGTGGTTTACTGAACATGAGTGTTCCTCTGAGCTCATAAGGAGTAGATTTCATCTGAAACGGGTTTTGGACACTGTCTGGAAATGTATTGTTTTAAACATTATTTTGGTTATTTTAAATTCCACTAAGTCATTACATTTTAGTAGGTTGGAGTTTATAAAAATCTTGTTTGTTGGGTGATAATTATCTGTTTTATTTATAATTCGTATTGCATGTTTTTGCAGAATAAGAATTGGTTTTACTGTTGTTTTGTATGTATTTCCCCAGATCTCTACGCAATAAGTCATGTATGGCACTATTAGAGACTGATAGAGTTATATGGCTTTATATAGGTTATATGGGATTTCCAACTGAGTTTGTGGTCAATATGACACCTAAGAATTTAATTTCATTTACTATTTGTTGTTCAATCATTTCAATTCTAATCTGGACATTTGTATTTATTTTTTATTACTAAATAAAATAATTTTAGTTTTATTTATATTTAATGACAATTTATTAACATCAAACCATTTTTTTAATGTTTTCATTTCTGCTTCCACTGTGTCCAGAACCTGTCTCAAATTTTGATTGGAACAAATAAGAGTTGTATCATCTGCAAATAAGACACAATTTCATTGCGTAGACACCTTACAAATGTCATTGATGTATAATAAAAATAGCTTTGGTCCAAGGACTGATCCCTGTGGAACCCCACAGGTGACCCTCTGTAGCTGTGACCTGTCATTGGTGAATTGTACAAACTGAAATCTATTCCTAAGATAGTCACTAATCCATCTTTGTGCAATGCCCCTGATGCCATATCTTTCTAGTTTTTTAAATATTATGTTGTGATCAATAGTGTCAAATGCTTTCTTCAAGACTATGAAAATTCTGACCGAATAATTTTTATTTTCTTTTTCAGATGTAATTTTTTCAACCAGCTCTATAACAGCCATTTCTGTGGATCGATTTGCTTGGAAGCCATATTGATGATCATTTAATAGTTTATGTTTTTTAATAAAACTATCTAGTCTTATTTCAAATAGTTTTTTCTAGTATTTTTGAAAATTGTGGAAGGAGGGAGATTGGTCTATAGTTTGAGAGTGAATGGCTGTCACCATTTTTATAGATAGGGATGACTTTAGCTATTTTCATATTGTCCGGAAAAACACCTGTTTGAAGAGATAAGTTGAAAATATAGTTTAATGGTTTAACAACAAATATCATAACATCCTTAACTAGTGCTATGTCTATATCATTTAAATCTGTAGATTTTTCATTTTTTAATTTATTTATTGTATTTATTAGTTCATTTTCTTCTACTGGCTTTAGAAATATTGAGCTTGTATTTGATTTAATTAGGTCAACATCCACACCTACTTTTAATTCGGGTTGCACAATATTGATTGCTAGATTGGCTCCTACATTTACAAAATAATTATTAAATTCATTAGCAATATCGATTGGCTTGGTTATAGTTTCAATTCATTTGTGAAGTACTTTGGACATTCACTTTTCTTAGTGTTTCCTTTGACTGCACTATTTAATACCTTCCAAGTCTCTTTAATGTTGCTTCTGTGTTGCTCTAGTAGATTATTATAATAGTCCTTTTTTAGTTTTCCTTAATATGTTTACTAGCTTGTTTATATATATTTTATATTTAAGATCGGCTTCCTTTGTTCTCTTTTCTAAAAAATGTTTATATAAGAGATTTTTCTTATTACAGGCCTTTTTGTAGTCCTTTAGTGATCCAGGGTTTGGCTTCATACTTAGACTGCTTTTGCATGCACACAGGATAATGTTTGTTGAACAGGTGGATAAAAATAGACAAGAATTTATCATAAGATTCATTTGGATCATTAGTTAGACTTCATTCCAAGTTTGTATATTTAATTCTTGTTTAAAGGCATTTATGGTTGCTGCTGTTTTGAGTCGTTTTAGACTATATACTTCTTGTTTCTTTGTATTTTTATTCTGAAAGAAGTGTTGCAGTGTAGTAAAAACAGGGAGATTATCACTTATATCGTTTATAAGGAGGCCACTTTCTATTCTGCCGTCAACTGCATTTGTAAAGATATTGTCAATTAATGTAGAACTATTGGCTGTGATTCTTGATGATTATATAATAGTGGGGAAAAGACCTAAACTAAACATAGTGTCAATAAAGTCTCTGTGTTTTTGTAATTTATGCATTCAATAGGTCAATATTAAAGTCTCCACAAACAAAAGTTACCTTTGTCATGTCAAACATTTCCATAATTCTGCGGTTAAATGTATCAATACATGATCCTGGTGCCCTATATATACAACTTACCAGGATCTTTTGTGATTTTTTTTAACCATTATTTCCACAGTAACACATACCATAATATTATCTATTTTAGTTGTCATATTATTAACTACTTTATAATTAAAACCACTACACACATATAAAGCTACACCACCTCCTTTTTTTGTTAGTTCTGTTCACATTAAATAAGTCAGACCCATCGAGTTTTGTAGTAGTAGAGTAGTTTGAGATAAACCGACTGGAGCGGTTCAAATGGCGGACCCTTCAGGGCCCGAAGGACCGTGGAGAGGTCCCAAGACGGAACAGACGGAGGTCTGGAGGGCTTCAACCTCCTGGCTCCTTTCAGAAACCATACCACCAAGTCATTTCTTCCTACCGATCGGCCAGCCACCGGAGCATGATAAGCTGAGATGGCTGCCACGTACACTTTGAGCGTAGACGGGGTTCTGCCCGCATCTAGCAGGTCCTGTAGGATGGAGAGCATCACTGGTACCTCGCATGACATCGGTTCAAAACGTTTGCCCAGACACCAGCTGGAAAACACTGACCATTTAGAAGCATACAAGCGCCTAGTAGAAGGGGCCCTGGCCTCATTGATCGTGCTTAGGACCTTTTCATGAAGGTCCCTGGGTATCCATTGAGGGGCCACATATGGAGGGCCCATAAATCGGGTCGTGGATGCCATATTGCCATCAGATGCTGATGCTCACGTTGGTTAGCCTGGTCCTACCATTCTCTCGTACATTTCATTTGTACAGAGAGTCTGGCCACTCTCCACTGACAAGCGTTAACCTCCTTGAAGGCGGGTACTCTGTTGAAGTTTAAAACTATTGGATCTGCCCAGAGTCACTCTGGATCTGCCATAACCAATCGCTAACGTTTGGTCATGACGTATGTCTACAACTAAAACTAGCGCACCTCAACGTCATCGTTCTCAGCCTCTATTCGCTGATTGGACCAGTAAAAAATTGACAGGAGAAAACCCAAGAATATAAGGCAAACCCAGACAGAGGACTGAAGGAAAATGAAAATTGAGTGGAAGTACGTAGGAGGGTCGGAGCGAGGCTACACGTTGGTGACTGTTGACAGGAATCGCACACCGAAAGCACCATTCTGTAGTTGCGTGCTTAAGTTCAAGGAGCCAATCCAAAACAGTGAATCTAATCATCATACATGCAAAAGATCACTTCAAGCATGACCGCACTGCTGATGTGATTTTAACACTAGCACACCTTGCACACGTGAGTTATTACAGACACATAATCAACGGCATATCCACATATGTTTTTCATATCAGGCCGATGATGATTATTACATTTTATGGCTTTATCGGCCCATTCAGATGTTGCACCGATAATATTGTGAATCCCTATTACATACAGGTGAAACTCGAAAAATTTGAATATTGTGCAAAAGTTAATGTATTTCAGTAAAAAGGTGAAACTAATATATTTAGTATATAAAACTATAATCATATGCATGATTATACTTTTCAGAGGGCCAACATTTCTGTATTTAAAATCCTTTTTTTTTATTGATTTCATGAAGTATTCTAATTTTCTGAGATTTTGAATTTGGGGTGTTCATAAGCTGTATGTCATAATCCTCAAAATTATAAATTTTGCGCGATATTCAAATTTTTCGAGTTTCACCTCTATGTATTGTTGCTATTTTTATTTCTTCAGTATCCTGACCTTTCTTCAATACAACTGAAACCCTTAATGAGACAATCTTTGTCTTATTACCTATGAGCTGTTTAATTCAAAAGCTGTATTGTCATCTGCCTGTAGAGACTTCAATGACAGTGGCAATTTTTACTAAAGCACTAACCATATTTGGTATCTGTGTGTGATTACAAGTGTGATTTTTGTGTCGTCAGGGTGACTATTCCGGCATCCAGCAAGCAACAGGGTGTCACAGTAGGCGACCTTATTTCAACAGCCTTTCTCACCTCTTCGTTAAGAGGGACCGGCTCCAATACTATCCCATTCACTCACCCTCTCTTTGCGGTCCACTGACCTGGCCTTCATTCCCAGTCCATGCTATATACAGTACTTCATAAATTGTTTATACTTGTTGCTTCATATCCACAGACCTTTATTAAGTAACAAAACTTCATTTTGTCAGGCTATGGATTCCTGTCTGTTAAAACTTGTTCTGACTCAGTGTTTTTACTATTACCTTCATTTTCCATGACACGCCCTCTCCTTGTGGTGCTAAACAGGTTACCATAGTAACCAGTGCTGTTCCCATAGTCCATAAAAGGTCAGGAGAGAGCATATCTCGCAAAGACCCAAAGAAACATGGCCACCAAAGGACTGTACATAACTGTTTGGTTTAGTTTCGTCTCACCATAAGCCAGAATGGGTGAAGGAGAGAAACATAGTCAAGTTGTTTAGCCGTATTTAATGAAAAATGGCATTGTGGTGTTGAAAAGTACCCTGTTCTTGTTGATTTAGTCCTGCTGGTGGAATGTTTCCTTGCATTTGTGTAAATCTTAGACATAAAACCTCACAATGTGGCCTGAGCTTACCTATTCGACCCTTATCTTTCTCGATTAAAAGGAGCTTGTTGACATTGACTACGTTTAAAAGTACACCAATAATGCGATAATTTCTAATAATCAGAGTAAGGTCTTAATCGCAGTAAGATTTTTACATGACACAAACAGAACTCTTTACTCCAGTTTACATGCAGTTTTCATTATTCTGATTATCCGCTAATAAGTATGGTTATCACACTGAGATAGGCATGCAGTATAAAATCGCCATACACCACATAGTTTAATGCGAATATGGTTACTACGATTATGAGCTTAATCGCATTAGTTTGATCAAAGTATTGCATTTACATGAATTAAAGCTGATTCGCAATATTGCCCAAATCCCATTTTAGTTATTCTTTATTTAACTCATTGTGAAAGGATATATATATATATCATTTTTATGCACCACCTGAAAGAATTTGTCAATTAAAGTGATTTATTGATGATAAAGATGGTAAGTGCTTCGCTACTGTAATACAAGTGAATCTCTTGGAAATGCTGTGAGCCAAGAACAACTGTCGAGTTCAGACCAGACCAGCTCAGTTGAGGTTAATTGGTTTCATTATTCAATAGCTTAGAGAAAGCATGACAAGAATGCTTCCAGGTGACAAAAGAAATGCAAGGATTTGTCTCAATTCAGGTTTTGTTTATACAAACAAGCGAGGGTTTGAAAGCTATAACTGTGGTTTGTTCATTTGTAACCTTAATATTTGTTAAATAGTTGACTGTTACTGTGCTTTTTCTTCACATGAAGAACCTTTAGCACTTTTATAGCTAATCCCGTAAGCTTCTGGGTTTAACAGGCCTCTCCAAATCCGGTGTACACGCACTCAAACAGACAGGGAAAGTAAGCTCTTCACACTCTTCACTCTAGTCAGACCTGTGCGTTCATGACCTTTACAGCATTTTAGGGATGCATCATAAAGCCCAGAGGGTAACTGCACCTAATGGCCTGACGTTAACCTCTGCAGCCCCTGGGAACCCTGGATCCACATGCTGCATTTGATGATAATCAGTGGAGCTTGACCCTGCTGCTGCTTCACCGTCCTTGCTGAGCTCGCAAAGGTTAAACTGCAGGCAACTGTAGACATGTAGGTTAAACTGTAGGCAAATGTTTTGTCACTTGCAATGTGAAGACGGTTTTAAAGTTATTTAAGCAACTTAATACCGCAAATTGAAGCGTAAACTAATCAGGAACTGTGTTTCTCCTGAATGTGCCTGTGAAGTTTCAGCTCAAAATACCCAACATATCATTTATTTATTATACTTTGTTGTAAATGCCCATTTTTGAGTGAAAGCAAAAACATGCTGTTTTCGTGCATGTCTTTAAATGCAAATGAGCTGCTGATCCCTGCCTTCAGTTAGGATGCCGCCATCTTTTTCTTCTGGTCTACATGCATGAATGTGAGAAGACTTTTCCTGCTTCAGTAGATCTAATGGAACAATAGATCTGAAATTTCTGCGCTTCAAAAGGGCTGCTTTACATGTTCAAATGGAGTGGGTGTGTAAAAAAGGAGGTGGTAAAGAAATGGCTGTTTCTTGTGTTTCTAGGAGTGGCATCCTTCACATCTGTCCAGGATGTAGGATAAAACCACAGCAGGCTGTACTGTACTAGACTAGTGGATCTCTGACCGCTGGGTGGGCTTGCTGTGCGTATCCTGATAACTGTAATGTTTCTGTGGCCACGGAAGGCTTCCAATTATCATTGTAAAGGACCCCACAGAAAGGGGTGTGGGAGGTCTCACTTTGTCTCATGAGCTCCACTCAGCTCCTGCTGTGCGACTATCAACACCCTCGTTCCCTTTCACTGTCCACACCACCAACTGGACTTCAGCATCCAACTCACACTTTAAACTTCCCTCTCCCTCTGCTCTTGTTGCTCTCAGATCTATCTTATCTGTTGTTTACATTAGAAGAAAGGAAGATTTGCTTGATTTATAGCTCATATAAAGAACACTGATGTGTCGTGACCTTTTTGACAAAGGAGAAAGACAGGCAATAATTGAATATCTGCCTGAAGAGGAGCCAAATAAAGCCAATCACAAATCACTCTTGTTTTACGAGCTTAGCATCTCAGTTAACCTCCATTGCTAAAAAGGAGCCCTTATTTAAAGCTCCTCCATTCTTTCCCTCTACTTTGTCTCTGACTCCATGTTTATCTCTTTTTATTGACAATTGGGGGTAGTATGTTTCTGTCTATGTCTGTGTTTGTAGATGGGAATGTTTAGTCTCACATTGAAAGGTTGCTATTGGTGGGTGGTACAGCCTTATATTATGGTTTAAGTCATTTTATATCACTTTAAAAGGGACAGGTCATCCCAAAATACTGCCATATTTTCTCCCCCTAATGTTGTTCCAAACCTGTATGACTTTCTTTTGCAGAACACAAAAGAATATATTTTGAAGAATGTTGGAATTTTGATGACCATTGACTTCTATTTTATAGACAAAAAAATACATATTTTTTTCAAAATATCCTCTTTTGTGTTCCATAGAAGAAAGTTGAACCCCCAATGCTTTATATATTGCCTAAACATGTAGTTATCTAGTGACTTAAATACTTAAAGGTACACAATGTAACTTTTGTTGTTCAAAATGAACACAATTTAAATAATTCTTCCAAAAGGTGTTTTGTCTTACACTGATTCACTAGGTAAGCCTTTTATAAGTGTTTTTATTTTAGATCTGAGGGGATGATTTTCTCAGGAAATTGCTCGCCTTTGCCTGTCTCATCATATCCGTAATTAAGAAAAGTTGCTCCGGCTATTTTGGCAGGTGTATGGTCTGGTAGTGGCATAGGTTAGTTGTTACAACGAGCGAGAAAGGTTTACATGGAGCAGCTAAATCTCGAACCTCCGGCGAATCACCCATTTTAAAACATATGCCTAAAAGAGGAGAGTCTGCTGGCATAAAGAGAATGTGACAGAGCTCATAATAAAACAAGAATCAACATTGGCTTTTCGGAGATGGCGAGTACTGAGGGTTTTGAAATGTTGTATATCTGCATGGAGATTTTTTATTACTCAACATTGTAAAGCATTAGCTATCTATTGTGAAGGGTCATTTCACTATGGTTGTTGTAGCGTTGTGCTGGAAATTATTTTCAAGGAAGTACCGTGTCTGTTAATGGGTATAGCTACAGTAATGTCTTCAGCTAGTCAGCTTGAGATCATTTCCATCTAATCTCTATATCTCTTAAGCCAAGTAGTGAATGTTTTATGAACAGTAGGAAAACCATATTCATCTGCACAGTCACACAGAACTGAAGCAGAACCAAAACAATGTTATTCTGCAAAATGCATACAGTTTTGTTTTTTAAGCGCTAGAGGGCCAAAAGTTACATAGTGTACATTTAAAAAATTGAAATCAAATCTCATTTGGAAGTTTAAAAACATGAAGCACTTTAGTTTAAAATTTCTATTTCAAATTCAATTTGTTGGCCTGTAAAACTGCAAGGAGTATTGGGAGCCCACCATCAGCGACACTCAAAATCTTGGATTTGTCCTGTCGCTAGATATTAAGGAAAAATCAAAGTGATGTCACATTGACCTCCAAGGAGGCCAGGTTGACCACGCTCTCTAGCTTAAATGCATGGAATTCCCATGGAGTTTTCACCTCAGCGTCTGTCTTACACAAAGCTTTCTGTGTCTCTGTGTGTGTGTGTGTGTGTGTGTGTGTGTGTGTGTGTGTCTCTCTCTCTCTCTCTCTCTCTCTCTCTCTCTCTCTCTCTCTCTCTCTCTCTCTCTCTCTCTCTCTCTCTCTCTCTCTCTCTCTCTCTCACTCTCACGCACACACACAGGCTTGCAAACAATCTACCCTCCTTTACCCTCCAGGATGGTGATTGATTGAACTTATCATTTTTGTGAATCAAATACCTGCAGGCTGATTGTGGAATTTCAGATCAATGTCTTTCTTGTCTATCTATCCTTTGATTTGTCTCTTCTGTCTTTGTTCTTCTGCCTTGTTAGTAGACATATTTTCTCGACTACCCTCCTTTACCCTCCAGGATGGCGATCTAATTGAACTTTATCTTTTTCGTGAATCAAATACCTGAAGGCTGGGCAAATTTACCTAGCTAATGTATCTAACACCTCGTACCAACACCTATAAAGGCACCTATCTACCCACCTCACTTTAATTGCCTGCACCTTATCAGATCAGTGCAGATCTTCAAAGCGTGCTGGGGTAAATGTAATTTGCAAAATATTGGTTCCTGTTGT
This sequence comes from Meda fulgida, assembly GCA_030578275.1. Classification (NCBI taxonomy): domain Eukaryota; kingdom Metazoa; phylum Chordata; class Actinopteri; order Cypriniformes; family Leuciscidae; genus Meda; species Meda fulgida. The sequence goes on along the minus strand of CM060622.1, from coordinate 20,294,478 downwards.
TATGCTTATCTTTTCTTTGAGATAACAGGAAAGATAATTAGCAAAGTATGTGGTGAAAAATAAGCACTGACAAAAAAGAGTGGGACGGTGGGGGTGGTAATAATAACAATTATTTTGGAAACGTTATTTGTAGGGGAATAATGGAGCCAAATATAAGGAGTAAGCAAATTAAGGGCTAAGTGCAGTTGTGTAACGTGGGAAAATAGGTGTAAAGGTTATTGACATAAAATTCACAGAGGTTTTGATTGACAACTTCGAACTCAGTTTCCTCCACTAAGAAACAGTGACCTTCAACCTTTCCCTTGAAAGCAATTTCAGGAATTCTTGTCAGTTGCGACCATTGCAGAAATCTATGCAGCTGTTGCCCAGCATTGCACAGCTGTAGGCAAACTACCTCCTTCGCTTTATCTCTCCATCCTAACTGCCTGGCGGGGCAGGAATGAGAGTGAAAAGGTGTCTTACACTGACACCTTGGAAAGTAAAATATGCCAACCAATTTAACAACTTTTTGTACTACCATTTCATTGGCTCTTTTTTTCCTTTAAGAGTACTTCATTCATGCGTTTTGCTAAATACTTAAGATTTTCAAGCAGGTGACTGTCCACAGAGCAAGAAATACATGGTCAGATTACTTGGAAGTAATTAATACAGTATTAATACAACCTAAAATATGTATTTAAATATGCCAGCATTAACACTGATACATTTATGCTGCACGTATGTATATTTATGCTTCCTCTGCACTGGAAAAAAAGTCCTGTTAAATAATAAAAAAAAAAAGTAATTCAGCTTTAGTTGCGAGAAATTCCACGTTAATATATGGTGAATAACTATTTCCGTTATTTTGAGATGGCATATTTGTGACTGTATATTTTATATAACTTATAACGGTATTTTTCATTTTTCATTTTTCAAGTAATATAATGTTAATATACCTACTACTAATAATATATATTCTTGCTTATATACAGATATCTTATATCTAAGATAACATATTTGATTTGTAAAGCGCTTGCATTCTGTGTAGTCTGGTCACTTGCTGTATGATCCGATGTCCTAGTGGTCCATAGCATGATAAAGGCACCTGTTGATGTTTTTCTCAGAAAAATTATCTGAGGTGAAGTGGTTAGTACAGGTCTTTGAAAGTTGTTCAGATGTTGGCTTCTCCTCTGCCTCTCTTAATGGAAACAGATGTAACATTCATACATCTTTCCTCAATAGGAACAGAATGCTTTTGTTCTGTTCTTCTGGCCATTGCTCTTGGTAAATACCATTGTGGCACATTTGAGCATTAATGTCAGTAATTATATGTTTAGTCTTTCCAGATGGTATTCCAAACAACAGTGAGAAGATATTTAATATAAAGCAGGATGCATCGAGTACAGTACCTGCACAACCCCTGGTACCACCTGGTTCACTTCCGGAATCCCATCATCCATCTCTCCTTCTTTAACCCTGTTTACAAGTGGCTTTGATTCCTGACCTCTGACTTGTGACAGACTGACACATCTGGTCAGGTGGATATCAGCTTGAATTTTGCTGTTCTCAGACAAGCCGCGCAGATATGTGACCATACACACACACAGACAAAGTGATTAGAGTGGTGCTAAAGTATTTCTAAAACAACCACCTGTCAACTGATAGTCTGCAATGGGACAAAGAAGAAAAACAAGAAAAGAGTAATATATGAAAGAATCACAGAATAGCTTTCATCTGTGCTTTTCAAGCTTTTGTTTGCCCCCCTCAGGCCACACTCAATCTTATCTTGTGTTGCAGTGAGTTATGAATTTTCTCTTTTCCTTGTTTTTACATTTCTTCTCTTTCTCGCTCTTCTTGTGTAGTAGGATTAGTTATGTAACCCGGCTGGAAAACAAGGAGGAATTCAGTCATTTATGGCCATTTGTAATCCTTTCTTCACCTCTTTTTAAAAAATTAAGCTTCTCTGTCATATTTGCTTGGCCTTGGTTCTTCTGAATGAATGTTTTTTTAACTTAAAACATTTTTGTAAAGGAAAAAAATAGAGGAAGGCGAACGTCAGAAACCACTTTGGTCTTCTTTTGGACTCTTTTTTTCTTCCTTATCCTTTTCTTTTCTCTCGCCGTCCTCCTTCACTCCTTTCTCTCATTTCTTCAGCACCCCGCCCCTCTCTATTCACAGCCTTGGGCGTCTTTTACTTGCTGCCTTCAAAGGCGGGCTGGCTTAATGGTGTGTAGGTAAGTCTGTTGTCAGCCTTTCACCCTGCCCATGACAAAATAGGAAAAAAGAAGTTGGTGTCCTGACAAAGGACATGTCCGACAGGGAGATATTTTAACCAGATCATGGCCCCACTGCAAGAATCTGTGAAAGGGGTCATTGTTTTGAAGGAGACAGAGGGACACGGGGGAAGGGAGGGAGATTTTTCTTTTCTTTTCACCTCTCTTTCTCTTTTTGAAGACCTAGGTTAATGAAAATTAGACCTGCTTGTTTAGCACCTCCTGTCAAGGTAGTTGCATCTTCCGTCACCCTTCCTCTGTGTGGGATTTCTAGACTTAGGATACTATATTGAAGTGAGCTAAATCTGAATTTTGGAGTTTGTAAAGATAAAAAAATATATAAATAAAAAAGGTTTACAATAAGGTTCCGATTGTTAACAATAGTTAACTACATTAGTTAATGATCAAACAATGAAAAATACTTCTAAAGCATTAATCTTAGTTAATGTTAGTTTCATCATTTACTAATACATTATTAAAAATCCAGTTGTATCTGTTAATATTAATTAATGAACCTAAGCTAATATGAACTAACAATGAACGGTTGTATTTTTATATTAACCTTATTGTAAGGTTACCAAGTTTTATTTTAGGTTAGGGTTAGTTTGTATAATTAGCTGTAGCTATAATTAGCTGTATAAACAAATGACATACCATAGACTTACAAAGTAAATGTGTCAGAGGCTGGAATTTCTCCTGTATTTGTGAACGCATAAAGACCTTTTTCCTATTTTTAAAAAAAAACTTGCTCTATACCACCCCCAACAGGCGAAGGCAAGAATGACCAATTCAAACATGCATAGACACACGCAGAGCACATACAAATATATTAATGTGCTTGTATGTGAAATCCACTGATGTCTGCTATCACTCCCTGTATTGACTAAATCAATGTGAGCCAATTGGAGCTCTGTGACTCACAGGGAGTTCAAAGCTCTCCAGCACAGCTGAATCATCCCAGACATGACAACTGAGAACCGGGATGGAGGGTGTGTGTGTGTGTGTGTGTGTGTGTGTGTGTGTGTGTGTGTGTGTGTGTGTTGCAAACCTTGAATTCCTCATCTACAAGTTAATGCAAACATATAGCTGGTATAATAGGGAAACACACACACACACACACACAGACAAGTGGTCTTACACTACAGTCACACTGTACAGTATAGAGTATACACGGACACTGACTTGCAGTCTTAGACATGTGTTTCTCCCTCATTCAATAACTCAGTCTGACCATTCAGGTGATCCTTCCTGGTAATGCTGCCAAAAAAAGATCCCACCATTGTGAGACATCCTTTTTTCTATAAATAGCAGAGCTGGCAGAGTGTGGATGCACTGAAAGAGGAGAACAGAGATAAAGCCAAAAACCAAGTGACCTGCCTATGGAGGCAGCATGTGAAATAATGCTGCCTTATACCATACATATTTTTAATGCAGTTCTGAGGCAGTATTGCATTAAAAAAAATGGACGATTGCAAAATGTATTTTGATGAGCTTGGTGAAAAAATAAATCCAAGCTGTTGAGTTTTATATTTTAAATAAGAATATTCATTAATTTTGATTCACGTACACGATGCGTTTAGGGTCAGCAATATTTGTTTTAAAGGAATTAATACTTTTAATTCAGCAAGGATGCATTAAATGGATTAGTTACAGTAAATACTTACTTTGTTACAAAAAACAATGCTGTTCATTTGAACAGGAATACTGAAAAAAATAAAAATCATGGTTTTCCACAAAAATGTTAAGTGGTTTTCATCATTGATGATAATAATAAGAATCGTTTCTTAACCACCAAATCAGCATATTATAATGATTTCTAAAGAATCATGTAACACATTTGAGTAATGGCTGTTAAAAATTCAGCTTTGTCATCACAGGAATAAATTACATTTTAAATATATTCGAATAGAAAAGTTATTTTAAATCTCGCACTATTACTGTTTTTTTTTATTTTTTAGATGCAGCATTAATGGCATTACAGACTTCTTCCAAAAACATTAAACAAATCTTACCAACCCTAAACATTTAAACGGTAGTGTACATTTTATTCATATTTGTGCTATGCTATGGAGTTAGCAAATAAGCTTTTAGCATTAGCAAGCAATTTTATCATAAGTGATACAATTTCGTGGCCCAACATGGATTTATTTAGTAATTTAGTAACCATTTAATCCCCCCCCCCCCACTTCTGTGGAAATCTCTGCTGAATGCAAACAGCGTTTTTAGCATCCCAGCACATAGCTTTGGAAATTACAGCCCAGAGGTACAAGGTCTATGCCTCACCTTTCATCAGTGTGATTGCACATACAGTAAGTGGGTAATGTTCACACTGGCTCTCTGATATGTGCTCTGGATTGACTCTCACTTGAAGCACTAGAGTTCAAATAAAAACAAATAGTTGCATTGATTAAAGTAACTTTTTAAAACCACCCAAGACATGGATCACAATAATGATTGACTACATGTTGCATCGACTCTGTTGTGTCTGGCTCTGGCTGGAAAAGAGGCTTTTAAAGGGCAGTACGGAATGACGAGACAACTTCATTCATGCTAAACTTACACTGTCAGCAGTGATCCTGATCTTGACGTAGTCATCATTCTGGCAGCAGCATGAAGGTGTGAGAAGGATCTATTCTGGGATCAGCGGGGAAGAATTCATTCTTTACTGACGGAGTGCATGCTCAGCTACCTTTCCCACTGTTGATTTATTACTGTTGGATCAGAGGATTCATATATTTGTTTGAACGTTTGTAGAAGCCCCCTGAGCTCCTCACACAATCTCTGAGAGACCTGATGAAGAAGTGTCCTGAGGTAGGCAGGTGCTGGGGCTTGCCAGAGTAGGGTGTAGAGCTTCTCCCCAATCCTGCATGCCTTCAGTGAGCATGCCCAGACTTCCGCATATGATGTAATGTGCCTGTGGGCAGCTTTGTCAGTTTCAAATGTTCAAAACGACTCGGTTGATGACACCGTAATCTCTCTAATAATGGGAGCCATGTTTTGTCATGTGCCTGCCTCTGTGTCTGGGTATTAATATCTACTACAACCTCAGTTCATAATAAAATTAATTAACTGATACACGTGACATGTATGATGAACAGTATGTGAAAATAACTTCATCTTAAATGATGGAGATGTGATGTTTTAAGCTTTACTGTTTATTTATTTATTTTTTAACCTAAAACCAGCCTAATTATAACCAGCCTTAATATATATATAGTGAGTTCTCCCCTATATTGAATCAAATATTTTCCAGGTGTCAGGAAGCCATTGACAACAAGCAAATAAGAGTAGGTTTCATTTTTTTCTGTGATGTCATCCAGGTCATAATGCAGTTTGAAGCATAATGTGTGCGTTCAGATTTTTCTTGTACTTGTATGATATCAGACATGTGTAGGTCAGGGTGTGTCAGTGGGACCATTAAAACCAAATGCATATGCAGTTTGTTAGTAAAGGAACATGGGGTTGTTTGGCCTGAGGTAAACTGTGAAGTACTTAGAGTTTAAACACAGCTGTGAGAATGGACACATATGACCAGCAGACCCTAATAAAGGAGTGTAGGAGCGCCTGTTTGGAAACCGTTTTGTTGGAGGTCTGTTTGAAAACTGTGGAAACAAAGATAAAAGGTGAAGGATAAAACATTTCCTGCCGGATGTTAGGGCGACATTTTGCAGCTGGATTTGTGATGTTGACATTTGCAGTTTAACATTTTATTGATGTGAATCTGGTCTTTTCAAGATGTTGATTAGATGTTTGTACACAAACAGTATTTTTAAAATGTCCACAATGCCAAACAAAGTTCCAGTTTACGCACTCTTTCACAAGCACCTCATCTGCTACCACAAAAATATAAACCTGGATCACTGCTTTTGTTTTACTGCATTCGTGGTTTGTGTGAATTCCTGGTTTGTACTTCTTTACTACATTCATTTATTATTATGAACGATTTTCATTACATATATATGGTTATATACTGTTCAAAAGTTTGGGGTCCACAAGATTTAAAAAAAAAAGTTTTAGAAGTCTCTCTCATGTAATTGGTTCCTGTGATGACAAAGCTACTTTATCAGCAGCCATTACTCAAGTGCTTCAAAAATCATTCTATGCTGATTTCCTGCTCAAGAAACCTTTCTTATTATTATCAATGTTAAAGCTGTTATGCTGCTTAATCTTTTTGTAGAAACCGTGATTAACTTTTTTTCACGATTCTTTGATGAATAGAAAGATAAAAAAACAGCATTTGTTGAAATATAATTTTTTGTAACCATGTTAGTTTTTACTGTCATCTTTGCTAAATAAAAGTATTATATTATATTATATTATATTATATTATCCCAAAATATTTGAATGGCAGTGTACATGATATTGAAAGAGTAGAATTTTAAAATTATTCATATACTGTAAATCAAAAGAATATATTTTATTTAAATGTGGAAGAAAAATAATCAAGAAAATTCAATGTTTTTCATTATAAAACATATCTCTGGTTATCTGATTGGATAAACCTACTTCTCTGGCGTTTAAAATCACCTTTTAACCCTGGTAAAATCACTTTTGTGCACACCCTTAAATGACTTAATGAAATGTATATATATTTTGAAGATTTATCTTGAATATTATTATAGGGAGAAAAAAAATTCAATGCATTGGAATTTGTAAATGTATCAGGAACAAAATGCAAATAATTAGTATTTTTGTAAAATGCAGGTGAGGACAGATAGGTGAAGCATTTGTACATCAACTTCATGTTCCACTGTTTTTTGTTTGTTCTGTTGTCCGTGCTGTGCCGTCTGTCAGAGGAGCTCATCATTCACGGAAGAGCAGGATAAACGTCCCACTTTTTCTACTGTGTTTATGGGTCTTGTTTTCTGTTCTGTCATGCTCTGATATGGGTGGATTGATTGATGACAGCAGAGGATGGAGGGAATGTGAGCAAACATCTCTAAAATGTGAGGGGGAACAGGAGGTTAACCTCTCTCGTAGAGTCTGTGTGTGGCCTCTGTCTTGGTGTGTGTGTTTCTCAAGTGTACATGTACTGTATGCATATGCCGGTAAATCTTAATCTTAATCTTTTGAGGTCTTTGTGCATTAAGTTGTTGGAAGACCAAATATCAACCATAGTAGTCCCAATTTCACAAGCCAGAGACAGTCATTGTAAAAAAAACATTTTTTTCTGTTCTGGATTCTTTTTTTTCTGGACTGTGATTTAATGATAAATTATAGATTTATTTAAACTATTAAATAAGTTAAAACTATAGAAACGATTAAAAGTTAGGACCCTATGAAATGCATTTTATTTTATTCCAAATTCTGCTTTCTGTTTTAATGTTTACAGATTCCATTGTAATGGTTTAATAAAATTTGAATATTCAAAAATAAATTGTCTAATCAATTGAATTCATAAAAGTTTGACAAAGTTCCAAAGTTTTTTTTACAATGATATTGTCCTATATTTAATATTTTACAGGAATTCTGTGTTTTAATTTTTCTGGATTTATGCTTTAATACAAATTTATTATCAAAGCGGTGGAAATCAAATCAAGGCATAAAACATAAAAAAAATGTTTAATCTTTTAAAATGAAAATTAAACAATTAATATAATTTGTTTTGCATAGAACAGTGGGCTAAAGCTAAGGAGACAAACACAAAATAACAAGCACAAACAAACATCAGGTGTGTCAGGCTTTCAAAGGTTTCTTTGGAGGAAAACAGTTAGGAGGAAGGCAAGACCACCATTGGTTTCTTGTGAAAAGTGTGTAAATGGATCCTGTCCTTTTGCCTTCAGGGTGTGTGTGTGTGTATGTGTGTGCGTCTGGAAATGTGTGCTCAAAGATTTCTCCTTAAGTTGCACTCTTTGTCCTGCTCCAAGTAGCTCGATTCAATTCCACTGAACAAGCTGCAGAGGAATGTCAAGGTGTGCTATTGAGAGGGGCTTGTTGCTCCTTGTAGCGAAGGTTTGCTTAACTTACAGGAGCGGGACCTAAATGCGCATAATGAAGTTTTATGTAACAAAGTTCAGGAGGAGCATGTTCAGGTAAACAACCAATCAACTCAAGAGGAATTCGGTATAAATAAAGCTTTTCCTCACCTCCTGTCTCACGACAAGTCTCTCAGCATCCCTCCACCACCCCATCACCTCACACTCAGCTGGGTCTACCCCAGTATAGGGGAGAGTACTCTGGGTTCGGGCAAAATTCCGAGTCGGAGCCCTCCCCCGGACAGCAAGCCAAATACGCATTAATATTACATTTGATTTCATGTACGTGTGAACTCGTGAATATGGTTATGTTTTCACTTCTCCACCAGGTGGGTTAAGCAACCTGAAAAGAGAGTGACAAAGGTGGCTGATTTCTGTAGGGACAGAGAGAGAGGGGTGTTGGATTATCCTCTGTCCTTTCTGTGTTGCCACCTGCTGTCCCCTTTAATCTGCCAGCTAGTTCAGAATAATTATATGGCACTTAACTGTGTGCCATATATGTGCCTCTTTAGACCCATAAATCTGCACAGATCGCCTGCTTTTGTGTCATTTAATGGTCTGTAAACCAGACTTTGAGGTTATAATGATACTTCTCCAGTTAGAGGAGAATTTTTAGATTGTCTCTGTGGAATTTGTAAAACAATAACTAATTGTTAATGTTAAACTAATGTTTTTGGCTTTTATGTGGCTCTCATGTTTTGTACAGTCTTTACAAAGTCTTTCATTCTTTGGTTTATAAGATTTTTTTTGTGTTTGGCTTTTTCAACAGTCAGGATTTGCATAATATATTATTTTTCTCTCTCTGTCAGTCTCTACTTCTATGTGAATCCCTCTGTAGAGTTTCTGGCCTGTTTCTGTCAGAACAATTAGTGGTAAACAAGAGATCACTAGAAGGGAGCTGAGGCCGACAGGGTAGTCCCAGCTTTCTAACCTACTTTTTACTGGTTCCCTGTCTTGTATCCCAGTTTTTTTTTTTTATATCCGTACTAATTCTCTTACCCTTGCTTTCACTCTCTTTATATCCCTCCCTTATTTGCCTAAGCCAAAACCTCTCTGTCACAGCAAAATGCAGTCACAAGTTGGAAAAGTTGCAGGCTTTGTGGAGTCATGTGACGTTCTGAGTGGAGACAGGTTCCACAGGGGGCCTTACATCGGCTACACTCACACAGACAGACGCTGTACACACACATAATCCTTTGTGATTTGTAAATAAGGTCTTGGTTATCAGTTTAAGACCTTTGAGTTTTTTTCTAGATGGCTGTCCGAATACCCCTGACCCTTTGGCCAAGTAGCCACTGTCCAAATCCTCATTGGGCCCTGTTCCCCTCTTGTCTGCACCTTTTCATCCTTTAATCAAAGTGAAATGCTATCCAATGACCTTTGAACTCCAACAGGGCATGCCGCTTAAAGGACCCTTATATGTATGTGCAGCTTTCATTAATCACATTATTCACATGTCTGCTCAATGAAGGGGATTGGATTTCACAGAGCTTGTCCTACAGCTTAAGAAAGGGCATGTTGTTACGTAGATCCTGACATTATAATATAATGTGCATATAATGCTTTTCTCTTGTGGCAGATGAAAACATGAGCAAAAATCATACTACAGACCAGCAAGCCAGTACACTGGATAGTAATACTAATGTAATACTATATGTAAATATAAATGCTTTTGTGTGCAATGATATCTGATCATCTGAAATAGCCCGAAGAAAATTATGAATACGATTTTTTTTTTTTTATCGGCAAGGATGATTTAAATTGATCTATTGAGCAATCTAAAACAAAATATGTCTATATCTAAAAGCTGTTCTTTTAAAGTAATGGCTGCTGAAAATGTAGCATTGCCATCACAGGAATAAATTATATTTTAAATATATATTCAAATAGAAACGTTATTTTAAATTGTAATAATATTTCACAATATTAATCTTTTAATCATAATTTTTAATCAAATAAATTCAGCCTTGGTCAGTGTAAGAGACTTCATTCAAAAACATAAGTTTTACCTGCCCTAAACATTTGAACGGTAGCAGACATTAAAAATGTTTAGATTATGTTTCACTGAAAAGAGATAAATGATAGGGAAGGGTGGGACAGGCAGACTTTGGAATGTGATCTCAGCATGAGATGAGGGGACAATAGAGCTCATATGTATCTTTGTGTGTGTGTGCAAGCGCTCTATAGGGGTTCGGTTTAGTGTAGAATGTATAGGGTAACTAATCGTCTTGGCCAGTATGAACACAATAGGCTCTAGTCCCTGTCTTCCTTCCTTTTTTTCTTTTTTTTGGGTATTCTTTACCAGAGGCTAAAATCTAGAGAGGGATCTGTCTTTTGTTCCTCTGTGGGATCACATACTGTACCACTTTCTGCTGTCCAGGTGATATTCACTACCCTGCAGGGAAACAAACGGATCAATGCTAGTGTAACAGTCTCTTCCAGAAACTACGCTACAACTTATTTCTGTGTTACACACATACACACACATAATGAAAAGTAATAGGTGCTTATAATTATATCCCAGCTAACAATTTTACGTTCTGGGAACGTTAGTTTTTGGTTCCCTATTGGTGATCCAGGAAAGTTTTCTTAACGTAAATAGAACGTTCCCTTAATGTTTGGGGAACGTTCTGGAAACTTTATGGGAACATTCCCTTTAGGTTATAAAAATAGAACATAAAAAGAACCTACAGGGAACATTCTCAGAACGTTCTCCTTAGGTTATAAAATTAAACCTAAAAATAACCTACAGGGAAGGTTCCTAGAACGTTCTTGTTTGGTTACCAAAAAAATAACCAAATGGGAACCATACGGGAACGTTAGGGGAACGTTTTGTGTTTGCTGGGTTGGCTGTGGTATTTTATTGACATATGACTCTGACAGTAGTACAGGATTTAATTTTGTCCCTCTATCTTTGTTTGTGTACAGGGGTCAAAACTGCAGGAGCCGTGTGCTGGCCGGGACTGCAGAGGAGCGTGTCCGTGTTTTCCCTTAAAGGGTAGCAGGGTGAGTGATGAGAAACTGTTTGCTAATGTTGAGACTGTTCATACCACTCTCATTCCCCCATTCAATACATCATACATCACTGCTAACTGCAAATTTACTTTCAGAGCTGCAAACACCTGCACGTGCAATGTCACTCATACGCACACAAACAGATCTCTCACGTGTCAGGCACCCACATGAATGAACATTAACTGAGAAACGTATCTCTTAGGTTATACAGAACGTGTTTTTCCATTTCAATGCGCTATCTTACAATGTTTTTCTATGTAAACACTTATATGACCATTGCGCTTGCGCCTTTTGCAGCGCCTCGCACGAGCGCCGTGTTTTTAAGACGCCGTGTCAAGTTAAAAGAATTTACACTTTTACACGCAGCGGTGCTCATCAATGTTCGAAGACTAATCAAAAGACCCTGGAGGTGGGGCAAGTGTTGTGAGCTTTTGTTTACAGTAGCAAGTTGGCAAGTATTTCTGTTATTGCACCACATCTCAAAAGCGCGTCTCAAGACCCTCAGATTCTGCGCTGCACATTTTTTAACCATTCCTGAGACAAAAAGGGGGTTTTAATCTTAGGCCTTTGAGGTCCACTGTCCTTTTCACTTTAGCGCTAACCTTGATCAAAATCATGTGCCTGTTACTTTCTAGTAATCCTGAAGACCTTGATTAGTTTGTTCAGTTGTGTTTGATTAGGGTTGGAGCAAAGCTCTGCAGGAAACTGGACCTTGAGGGACTGTTTATACGACACCGTTTTCAACTAAAAAAGTAAAACCTTTTACGTAAAAGGCAAGTTTTGAAAACGGGTTTCAAAGTGCAATTTTTTGAAAACGGTCTCCATGTAAACAACTAAAACGCGAATCTCTGAAGACCATGCACATGCGTATTATGTAGGGGTGTAACGATACACGTATTCGTATTGAACCGTTCGGTACGAGGCTTTCGGTTCGTTGGACCATTTTTCCTAACAACCAAAATTTTGTTATTTCAAATGGAGGCGCGACCACTACATTGCCCAACATCAAATGGCAAACATAATGAAAGCAGAAACAAAACTGCGCTAATCGTTATTTTGTGTTTCATGGACCGTTTATCAGGACCAATGCAGCGCAAACCGATCTTGATCAAGCGACACTGTTACTACACAGCGCTAAGACATCCAGTAAAGAAAGCATTTGAATTCGCCACTGAAGTGATAACATCGCTGCGAGATCTAGTGAGAAGCATTCACATTTCTCCGTTATTAACGGATCAAACAGCGCTGACGTGGAAACCAGGAAGAAACATTGTGCCATGAATGAACTATCCAGTGTCCACAGATCAGCAACATTCACCATGGGTTTACTGTAGTAACACTCACTGTAACCACGGGTTTACTGTAGTAACACTCACTGTAACCATGGAAGTTTGGCAGGAATAGTAGGTTACAATACTTTCAAGTAACGTTACGTTGGTTTTATTTCGACATTATGAATAAAATTGCTGCCCTCAAATGTTAATCTGAAAAAATAAACCTTTGTTTATAACTACTACAATTTTACATTTCATTTCATTTTTGTTTTCAAGGAGCAAGGAGCTGTTTTTGTTTTATATGCTTCTAAGAAGAGTCAAGTATAGCTCCATCATTGCTCAAAGTAAAAAAAAATATAATACTTTATGATGTTAGTTTTAATAATAAAAAAAAATTAAATCAAGGAAATTTCTCTGGCATTTCTTTCTTTTTGCTGTATCGAAAACGTACCGAACCATGACACTAGTGTGTCGTATCGAACCGAACCGTGAATTTTGTGAACCATTACACCCCTAGTATTATGTGTTCAGTCTGTATCTTAGCCATCTAACGGCCTGGCAGCAGAATACAGGGTTTTTGGTCGTTTTTGCAGATCCGTGTGAATGGGGATCGTTTTGACAATAGTGTAGTCTGTACATGGAAAACTCACAGGAAAAACTTCTCTGTTTTAAGCATATCGTTCTCATGTAAATGTGCCCTCAGGGACAGAGTTGAGAACCTGTGTCTTAGACATTCATATCTTTAGCTTTCTTTTTTTTTTATTCACGAATTTCAAACATTTTTCTATTTGATTATTGCAATCCTATTTGCACACTAGATGTGGAAACAGAGTTCAAGAGCAAAAATAGAACCAGTCACACAGTCAAGAGTTTTTTCATCCTAACCAAACTGATAACAGACAATCTCAGGTTACGTTTACTCGACAACAATGTACTTTTGTACTCGTCAACAAAGTTTTCCTTTTACATTTTTCGTGTACAGACGACGCCATTGTCAAAACAATCCCCGTTCACACGGATCCACGAAAATGACTAAAAACGTTGTATTAATCATGCCAGGCCAGTAGTTGGCGATGTCACTGTAAAGAAACACTACGTGCCTATTGACTAAACACGTAATATGCATGTGCATGAAGTCACAGTTTTTCCAAATCCACGTTTTTGTAGTTTACAAAGAGACAATAACGGTATAATTTTCAAAAACGTGCACTTTGAAACACGTTTTCAAAAGTTTGTGTTTTCAGTGTAAATGAGCAGCCAAAATGCATATTTTTTTTCGTTTTTAGTTAAAAATTGTGTCATGTATATAGTAGCCCCTGCCTTGTTCACACATAATTATGAAAGTCACAAAGTCACTGTACTGTTGGTAACATAATGTAAACAATCTGATCATAAATTAGATGTGTTGCAGTTAGAAATAAAATTTTGACAGGAAATAAGTTTAAAGTTAAACTTTTCAACTTCATCACTCACATTACTCATGTGAAATGAATGACTTCTGTTGTTGAATGACTCGCTGTGTTAGTAGTAGTTTCACTGCTCTTTTCATACTCACAGCTTGTCACTCTCATTTGTTGTTGAAGAAAGTCACTTGGCATTGTGCTAACACCTACATTATTGCTATAGCAACTAATGCTTAAACCAGATATCACACTGACAGAACAAACACATCATATTTTAGTGTTTGCAAAATAGCTTAGTGGGCAATAGGGTTTAAAAATTTGACTTGAAAAAACAAATCAATTGTCATTTTCACTATTTATGCTAACAAAAAACAAATAAGGAAAATAATTCATTTAGAATCTAGATTAATTATCCCCACCTTGGAGACATGCTGGCAAGAAGTTACACAGTGTAAGATAAGTTATTTGGCAAAGCACAAGTCTTTACAATGCTAGAATCAAGTTTATACCTTATAGTTATTTCTTATATATTATTCGAAATATTTATACCCCGTAGATATAGATTTCAAGGCTACTTAACGTTGCCAATCAGGTGTGCAGGAGTGAGGGGTGTTTGCCAAGAAGACAACGTGTCTCCAGAATGGTATGACTTTGGAGTTTATCCAAGCCACTGTTGAGTTTTGCTCCCTCACACCCTGTCAGTGTGCCGTGACTGATAGATGATTTTACTGATATGTTTTCTGCAAGTCTTTCAAAAGCATACATTATGAATTTCACATAACAGGGCTCCAGGCTAACATTTGAGGGCAGCAGCACAGAAAGCTGACAATAAAGCACTGAGCTGGAGTTGAGATGTAGATAAAATAAACTTTAATTATTATCATTCTTATAATATCAAAATATTCATTCAAAAGCAAAACGAGTGGAAACCAATATATATTAGGGAGTGGGAATAGCTATTAAGCCAATAAGCACTCCTCTGCAGCCACCTACTGATTACAATGGTAATTTAATGTAATTTTTCTTTCTTTAACAGTGTTGAGTTTCTGCATCTTGAAACTTTTCTTTTTATTAATTGGTACAATATTTCAAGGATGAACAAATAATACTTTGGTTATCACATTAAAAATAACATTTAAATATGATAATATAAGAGTTTGAAGTGATGGAAAACGATGTGTGAAGTTCTTGAAAGCATTTGACTATTTCTGCCACAATACCATTGTAACGATACGTGGTGGTAGGAAGTACGAGGAGACGAGGAATACCAGGAAACTGGAGTTTAATAAACAAAGATCTCGAACATACAAAACCACGCTATACATTAACGAGAACTGACAAGGAGTGAGGGAAAACACAGGGTTTAAATACACAGAGAACAGATTTTGGGAACAAGGCACAGCTAGGGCAAATTAACTAAAAAGGTGAATGCTAACGAGGAGCGGGAAAACTGAAACACAGGACTGAACCAAAAACACAAAGCAGGGGGAAACACAGGACAAACATTGTTACAGTATGCCCCCTCCCAAAAAGGTGCATCCTTGCGCCGTATAACATCAATGGGGTGGGGGGGGGGGGGCGGGCGCCCTGGAGGCTGAGGAGGGCGTGGCCTGGGGCAGGAGGAGGAGATGGCCAGGGTGGAGCAGGCTGAGGAGGCGGCCAGGGCGGAGCGGGCCCTTCGTGCGGCCATGGCGGAGAAGCCCCTTCGTGCGGCCATGGCGGAGAAGCCCCTTCGGGCGGCCATGGTGGAGAAGCCCCTTCGGGCGGCCATGGTGGAGAAGCCCCTTCGGGCGGCCATGGCGGAGAAGCCCCTTCGGGCGGCTATGGTGGAGAGGAGTAGCCCCCCCCCCCTCCAAATTTTTTTTTTTTCTTAGGGAGAGTGACAGGCTCTGGAACAGGCTCTGGGACCGGGACTGGCTGGGCAAACGGGGCGTGGGCGGTCTCTGGCTGGGCGGTCTCCGGCTGGGTGGTCTCCTGAGCGGAGCGTGGCGTGACGTGAAGCTCTGGCTAGGCAGGCGTGACGTGAAGCGCAGGCTTGGCGTGGCTGACGTGAAGCGCAGGATGGAACTAGCGGTGAAGGCTCGGCTGGGCGGGACCAGCGGAGAGGGCTCTGGGCTGGGGGTCTCGGCTGGGCGAGACTCTGGGACTATGGCCCATTTGGCAGCACGTGCTGACATCAGCGGGGGATCGGCCAAGCTGGATATCCGTCCAGGACGTCCATATACCGATCTGGTGGCAGGGCTGAAGTGAAGATCC
The DNA here is from genome assembly GCA_030578275.1 of Meda fulgida. NCBI lineage: Eukaryota > Metazoa > Chordata > Actinopteri > Cypriniformes > Leuciscidae > Meda > Meda fulgida. Next base: position 20,278,303 of record CM060622.1, on the reverse strand, counting down.
GGCTGATCATGTTGTGCTCCGGATCGAAGCCTGACGCTCTACAGACACCGGAGAATGGTTTCCTTCCAGCCCAGTCCGGTGGTGTCTGGGAGATCGATGGAGTGATTAAAGGTGGCCCCGATCTGGAAAATTTAATAATGCTGTAAATTCAGCTTTATCATCACTGATTACTGTAATTTTGATCAAAATAATAAATGCAACCTTGGTGAGCATAAAATACTTATTTTTAAGAACATTTAAAAAATCATACTGACTGTTCAAATTTTTGAACAGTAGTGCATGTATAGGTGTATTTTGATGTTGTGATGAACATGAATTGTTATCATAAGATGTGAAGTGAGATGCCAATTGCAGGAATGTTTGGGTAAAGAAAGTGTTTTCAAAATTCATTAAAGTATCATTACCATGAGGGGCTGAATTGGCCATCATTTTAACACACTTCCACATAATACAGTTTTATCTTAATGGCTTTCTCAAATATCACTTTTCCATGAATCACAGGCACATGTAATGCTGGTCAAACCACAGCACAACAACACCCACAAACTAAAAACACAAACAAACTGGTTAATGATGTTCTATAAAAACTACAGTCTGCTAAGATAACGAATAAAAGCAAAACGATAGGAGTTTGTGTGTATGCTGTATGTCTCAAATCTTAAACATCCCTTTGATGTTTATCACAAACTCATAAGCACTTTTTTTTTCAACCAATGAAATTAATAGTAAACTCAAATGAGATGAAGCTGTTTTCCGTAATGCAGGTGATAGTTAAAAAAGTGGTCATATTTGCCAAAATTGTCATATTTGCCAAAGTACCAGTCCGAGAAAAAAACAAACAAAAAAAAAACTGTAGTGCACCTTTAACTGTTTTTTTCCTTTTAATTCATCATACAGTGGCATTTGCCTTTTTATTCTATTTTATTCTCGCCAACTTTATACCCCCCCCCCCCCCACACACACACACACACAGACTGAAATGCACACACAGAGAATGCTTGTGGTTCATACCGCATCCGTTCCATCTTCCCTGAAGTATGCCAAGATGTTGGTACGCAAGACAGAACTACTCTCAAGGTCAGGTTTATTGCTATTTGTGTTCCATTCACATCTACAAGATGAGAGATGTATTTTATGAGCATGAGCTCACACATGCCAGTCATTGCCACCTGCATGTTTTCCATGTACTATTACATGACAGTGTAAAGACATTTAAAATCAGTGGTTCTTTTGCTGTTTGGAACTACAAACTGTAATTGAACAAGCAGGAGGATGAACAAAGGCAAAAGTTGCCACATTCTTTCCTGACATAAACATTGCCATGTGCATACAACATGATTTATTTGCATATGAGTGATGCAGGCATGAGTAGCAAAAAAAATAAACAAAAAAGAAAGAACAGGATGTTTCAACTCGCATAAGTCTGCTAGTGTAATTTCGGTGTCAAGTGTGGAGGAAGATACTGTAGTTATTGGAAGAACACTCATAGCTCTCTTTGTTCTGACCTTGAGTCATCATTTAGCAATACACTCAGGGCAACACACGTTGGTTAACATCAGTCCACCCGTGACAGAGACCTCGTGACCCAGGCCTTGCTCTGTCTATTTCCGAACCCTTGCAACTCAATGCACCCAACCCTGACTCAAAGTGGGCACAGTGTCAAGTTTGAATTGAGCTGCAGTCAGTGTCCAGGGCAGAAAAAAAATAGATGTGGTTGTTTAGCTGCCATTACCTTTGATTCAAGTAATCCATTGACACAAAAGACATGGCCAGAGTGGTTAAACCATCTTTGAGCCTGACTTCACCACCACCAATAGAGCTCTGGCCCCCAAAATAAACAGGAGCCAATGTGATGCGATGCAAAGTGAGTGAGCTCTGAAAAGTGCAGTCAGCCGTACTGGGAATGTCTGCTTCAGAGGAGGATAAAATAAAAACACACAGAGAAAGGGAAAGTTCACCAGTTAACCATATATTTATTTGCACAATCATTAAGGTTGAAAAACATGCAAAAATTATGTTAAGCTTTAGTTTAAATCATTAATAAGATGCAGCATTCAGTGTTGAAGGGATTTAGGGACAAAGAAAAAGCACAGCCTTTACTTGACTTGCCTTAAATACACATACATTAGGACTTATTCTTTATATTTTGCAAAGAATCTGAAATTTGATACATAGAAACTACCATACCTGCAAGGTGAAACCCTATGCAAACCTAGTAGCAAGGTATGTGAAAGAACCATAAGAAAAAGCTAACCATCACATTGCTGCAGGTAACCATATATCATGTCACGTGTATTAAATGTTTTGTTTAGTTTAGTTTTGTTTTCAAAGACACTACAGATGGTTATATATACAGTGTGTGTGTATGTGTGTGTATATATATACACACACACACACACACACACACACACACACACATATACATTACAACATAAACAACCATTTATATCATGTGCACAGTATATACTGTGTATGTATATATATATATATATATATATATATATATATATATATATATATATACATACATACAGACACACACACAGCGTGCACACACGCACACACACACACATACATATACAAACACAGTATATACTGTGCACATGATATAAATGGTTAAATAGGACTGTAAATGATACAATGATATGATATATGATTTAAAACCATTTATTTGATCAAAACAGTACATTTTGTTAAATGGTATTACAATTTAAATGAACTGTTTTGTTTTAATATATTTAAAAATGTAATTTATTCCTGTGATGTCAAAGCTGAATTTTCAGCATTTTTACATCATCCTTCAGAAATCATTCTAATATGCTGATTTGCTGCTCAAGAAACATTTCTTATTATTATCAATGTTGAAAACAGTTGTGCTTTTGTGGAAACCATGGTAAAAAAAAAAAAAAGATTCATGATTCTTTGATGAATATAATGTTCAAAGAACAACATTTATTTGAAATAGATTTTTTGTAACAATGAACAAGTTTTCTGTCACTTTTGATCAATTTCATGCATTCTTTTTAAAAAGAAACAATCTTACAACTGCCAAACTTTTGAATGGTAGTGTGTATATTATTCTGTATAAAATATTGAGTTGGCGAACACGTGGTAGTGAGGGGAAATCTTGTGTCATAAATTTGCTTTTAAAATAAGAAAATCAAATGAAATTGTACATTGTTGTTTAGAACATTCTAGTGATCATACCTGATTAAGTGGAAATGTTGCTGTTTTAAGAACTAATTGCAATTGGGCATGTTTTGTCTCGTGTCTCAAGAATCAGTGAGGCTTCATTAAAAGTGTTACCGCCATGATAGTTCTCAGACAAATACGTCAAAGGAATACACATGCCTGCATGAGGCCATTCCTCAAGCATCTGTTTCCAGCTGTCTCAGAACCCTCCTTAAAGACAAACATCAGCCATGATGAGCCATCTTAGAGCGTTCTTCTTTGGTCAGCCACCCAACAAAAACAGGCGCCCATACTGGTCTCATTTGGACCAATAACATCCGCTTCCAGACAGGTCAGATGTTGTAGGATGCTGACATAATGGTTGAGTTAAGGGCAGCCAAAGAAAAGCAACACTGGCTTTCATGTGTGCAGAGCATGTGACCACTATAGCCATCCTTACTCAGTCTGTCCACTCTTAGAACATCTCCGACTCTGATTTACTCTCGGTTAGGTTTATAAAAAGATACGTTGTCTGAATACAGTGGTGGTGAATAGTGATTATGTAATGTAATGCACAATATGACATTTATTTTTCTTGTATTACACAGTACATTAGTCTTATCACAAGTCACTTATCCCAGATGTCACAGTAGACAATAAATATACAGCATACACAAATTCTCACAGTAAATCAGATAAATAGAATTGCAAGTGTTTGTGTGTCTGTTTATGCTGATTTTTCTTTCTCTTTGATTTCATTTTGTGATGTTTAGAGCTGATGTTTAGGACCGACCTATGTGTAGTTTTCTAGAAAAGGGGTTAGATTATGTTCCTTAAAGGGCTAGTTCAACCAAAATTCTGTCCTCATTTACTCACGCTCATGTTTTTTCATCTATCTTTGAAACATAAAGGAAGACAATGAAACCTGAGAGATTTCTGTCCCTCCATTGAAAGGTCATTTACCCAAATCTCCACCAAAACAAGAGTGTTTCTCTTCAAAAGACTCAGTTTAAATCACTCAATTTATATGAATTACTTTTTCTAACTTTTAGAAGCATCAAAGTTTTGGTGGAATGGGTAGAAAGGTTGCATTTTAAAGATGAGTGAAAGTCTTATGTCATAAATTGCCCACCCGCCTCATGTCATTCCAAACTACTAATTTTCATTTATGGACGAACCTTTAAAATTAACAGCTGTATGTACATTCTTAGTTTTTACAGCATATAGGGGGGGGAAATCACATAAAACACGCAGACGTGCTGTTTTATCCCCCTTTGTTATCTGTTTCATCTCAGATAACAAGGGGGGGGGGGGCGGGGGGGGGTGGTGGAGAGAACCATAGCTGCACAGCCCTGACGTCTAGGCTAGATCATAGAACATGTCAAAGAAATGAAACCAATCACTGTTGTCTTTGCTTACATGATGAAATATCATACATCTCGCAAGTTATTTTGACAAAAACGTACATGTAACCAAATTTAAGGTTATTTTGGCTAGAAGTGGGTTACTCATTGCCGGATTATGTCGGGTCTAGTTAACCTAGACGGTGAAATGACGGCTATTGCTTGCTGGGTCGTGTGAAATTACATGTGCAGGCAGTTATAATCATTCACATAGTCGTATGTCACCTCTGTCTTGCACACAATGCAGAGGCCAATTTGAGTCTAAATAACACACGCTGTGGACAAAAGTAGTATGGACTTGTATGATTTCAGTTGGACTAACTCAGCTAACAGGGGGTCAAGGATTATTTCGTACTTGTACGCAAAGGAGAACTTCTCACAAAAAATATCCGCCTAATTCACAACACGTTCGTAAGCACATGAATTTCTCGCCAAATCCTCGGAACAATGCCAAGTGTGTCATTCTCACCAGTTCTCACAATAAACACCTTTTATACAGATCCAGATTACAGAGCTGCCATTAGCCAGCTATATATATGCGTATAATAGCTTTTCTTATACATTTTCTTATAGCTTTTCGAAGCTATAATGCAGCTTATCTTACTCTTTAACTATAGATGATGAAATGTATTATTAGTATTATTGTATTAATTTATGGATTATATAATACAATTAATGCAACATATTGCAATATAATTATAGTCATGTTAGGATGAAATAAAACTTCTTAATATGATTATAAGGCCATAAAAAGTGAGTGCTTTTTGCATACATGTGGTTTTAGTTGTTCCTATATTTTATTACAAAATGTTTGGTGAATGGTGATTTGTTCTTAAAATCGTTCGTACACACATTTCACGCACAAATTTGTGCATACGCATGCTTAGTGAATGAAATCCAGGGAACGGTCTCAGAACTTTGGCTAACATTCTGGCAATGCTCTCTCAAAGTTATGAATAAACGTTCTTCCAGTGACGTTAATAAAATGATCATAAAGAGTTATCTGGTCTTTAATAAAGTTCTCAAAATGTTAGCACAAAAACATTATTTATACATGGTTCATGGTACGTTTGTTTCAAAACATTTTTAGTTTGACATTTTTTAAAATGTTTCTAGTTTCATAATGTTCAGAGAACATCCAAATGTAACATTTCCATAATGTTCCCAAATATAACATTCCCAAAATTATATATATAAAAAGAGAGATTCAGAGAACATTTCCATAGTAATTCCATAACTAAATGGGAACGTGAGCGAAACTTTCTTAGAACATATTTTTGTTTTCTGGGAAATCATTTTCATGATGAATTATTGTTTTAGTCTGACTGAAATCTAACATTTAAAGTGTATGTAAGCACTTACTCTGAACAGCCAGGTGTCGTGTTGATTCAGAAGTGTAAACAATCCTTACTTGTTTAGACTAACCAAGTGAACTCTCGTCGATTAGGTTAACAAGACTGATAATGTCACATTTAGATGTAAATTATTTAGACTTTCTATATGTTTGCGTTCTGTATCGTTGTCTCTGCTGTTTTTCTAAGGCAAAAAAAAAAAATCATTCATAATGAGATTAAAGGAGGTGAGAGGTCATTTTCACAAAGACCCCAACATGACTTTTGGCTCTTGTAACTTTTGACCCCTGGGGTGATATCTTGACCTAACAGGTTAAAGTTGTTAGAAAATGTCTTGGATATTAACCGCACTTTCTTTGCATGAAACTTCAGTTGTGTCTTTGTAAATAAGACTGTCCCCTACTGGGGATCATATGTAAGTACCAGTGCAAAAATATTTATGTTTATAAAACACTTGCAAGGTTGAACACATCACAGATATCCACTCCAGCATATATGTAATTTGACTATACATATATCTGTACATAAGATATAATGATGGCTTCTATTGTCAGATATATAATCTGATATGATGTTACAGCAATGTAATTTTTATGACCTATATGCTGGTAGATTGCAAAACACTGTTTAGTGTATGCAAAGCGCTCTCTCTCTCTCTCCAACTATCTTTTTAATCATTTTTATTCTTTGCCTGCAGCATTGTTATTGCGTACACATAGTTTCTGTAGTTTTAATGTTTAAATGTCTTTGTCATGAATCTATTTTGTATGGAAAATGTATTGCCAAAAATGTTTGATTTGGTTGAAAATTGTGATAAGCTTTCGCTGACAGCCAGCCGTATCATGTTTCTTTTTCTTGTGTGCAGCTTTATTTAATCATTTTTGATTCTAATAAAATAACAGATGTGACAATGCCCATTTAGAGGTCACACTTTTTCCATTTAACATTTTGGCTAATAAATTATTTATTTTTTCAAATAATTTTAAGGTGCCCTGTTTTTATAGATTTCGTTTCTCTCATAGTAACAGACTACATTTGAAATATAAGTTCCATGGTCTTTTAGCTGTATGGCACTTCTCCATGGTTATACCCAGCTAACAAAAATATGTTCTTAGAATGTTTTGTATTAAGTTATGAAAACATTATTTAAAAAACTGGATGTTTTGAACTTTCAGGAAACTTTCAGAAATAATGTTTTCATAACATTTTCAACATGCTCCTTTAATGTTCACCCAAGAAAAAAAAAACGTTCTTAGTACATAAAAAAATTGACGTTTTGAAGGTTTAAAACATTCAGAAATAACGTTTTCATAACTTAATGGGAATGTTAGTGTCAGGCTTTGTCACGGCAGTCTTTTGGAGAAAAAGGACCCAGATGAAGGATGACCAAGGGATTGAATTTCATTGACAAGGCACAATAGGGATGGTTAGGAGTGAGGATGATCCAAACAGTAGGACAGGGCAGTCAACAGGAGAAAGGGAAGACAGATGAGATCCGACCCGGGCAAAGCTAGGCAGGATACTATACACATTATAAAATCATCTTTTTCTGTAAAGCTGCTTTGAAACTATGTGTATTGTAAAAAGCACTATACAAAAAATCTACTTAGACTTATTGGACATATAACACTGTAAGGACGTTTCATGAAAATTGTTCTCACAACGGTTTAGGCAACATTCCAAAAACATTCAGAAAATATTAATAACATCATAAAGGCATTCTGAGAATGTTGTTCTAAGAACGTTTTCTCTCAATGTTATGAGAATGTTATTCAAGTAAAAATAACATTGTAAGGACGTTCCATGTACGTTGTTCTCACAACATTTTCTCTTCATTACGAGAACATTTTATGACAACATAAAAACATTCAGCAAATAAAATAACATAAAGACGAGGACTTCCGAAAATAGCTGATTTATTTACAAAATAAACTTCTATAAACATACAGGAACGAAATAACAACCTCCAGGAACTTCAGGGAAAACACAACCATACAAGGACGACGACCAACAAACACTGAGGGAAAACACAAGGCTTAAAAAAACTGGGAGTAATGGGATAATTAACTGAACACAGGTGAAGAAACTGAACACAAACGAGGAGCGGGAAAAACTAACAGGACTGAACCAAAATCACAAAAGACGGGGGGGAAACAAGATCTCAAAACTGAACTCAAACACATTGAAACGTGACAACAAGGACGTTCTGAGAATGTTTTCTCTCAGTATTACGATAACGTATATTAATATGATAAGAACGTTCCATAAACATTATTTTATGAACGTTTTGTCCTAACTTAGCCTAACTCAGTTTAACCCTAATTTACATAACTTTTAAAGAACTTAAGTGAAAGTACGTTCCCTGTTATACAGTATGTTTATACAGACATAAACAATCTCATCCAATCGGGCACAGCCTTGTTTACAGTATGCTGCAAAATTAGTTGAAAGAGAAGCAAAGCAGGTAAATGTTCCAAGAAAGTCTATGAAAGCTTTAAGTAGATATTTAATGATGAAGGTCTCACACAAAATCATTAAATTGTTAAATGGCAAGCAGTTTATACATTTTGCACTCACACTTAAACACACTGTGACTCATTCATATATCACATTAGCATGCCTGCAGGGTTAAGTTTTGAACAAGAGAAAGACTGCTGAGTCAGTGCGTGTGTGTTTTCTCTGGTGTCTGCTTGCCACTGCTGCTTCTTTCACTTCTACATAAAAAGTGTGGTGCACTCCGAGAAATTTGGTTATCAAGGCTGAATCACTCAGTCCGCACCCTACCCCTTTCTGATGTGTTTCCTAATGCTTCTTCCATCACCGCTGCCGATGAACACATGACGCGACAGGTAAAATCAGGCCTGAGCCTCGCTGCCCACAAACAATAGTTCCTACCAAATCCTCAGAGCCAACAGGACTGAGCCGGGGGAATCTGTTGGCTCATGGATTCTGTTGGACGTTCAGACAGGAAGTGAGGTGCTTGCTCACTAGCCAGGCGAGTCAGACTGGTTGGCTTAAAAATATAGAATGAGTTCTATTGTGTCCATTGTGAGGAGGCAGATTTGTGCCACAAACGAAGCAGTCTAGTGCGCGCTAATGTGGTTGGAAGTCACTTTTTCCATCATCGTGTTGTTAATATCGGTGTTTACGAGTTGAAATATGAAGCAGAGTGTGAAGGAGACGAAGCAGATGAGAGCAGATCACGGTCTTGTAATGGCTTGTGGTCGTAGAGAAGAATGCTATAGTGGTTTTTAAGAAGTTCCACTTGTCCAGTGCATTTCCTTTGGTATTGGAATGCAGGTGAAATCATCATCAGAACCGTCGACTCACTGGCCGGCAGTGGTCGCACAACTTACCTTAAATAAAACAACTAGAATTTTATGTTTTCTGAAAGGCAATGCCAAAGTCACCAATCCATGTCCATTCCTGTTTCTTGAGGGCTGGTTTTCTTTCTTGCCTCAGAACTAATAGAGTTCTGCAGTGATGAAGATTTTTTTGTGATTTTGATGATGATTTTTGATGATTTTTTGGTTCACCCTGGTTCCCTCGACAAAACCCAATGATTTTTGCAAAAAATAAGCTCTGTGACTAACAAAAGTTTATGATTTTTACACTTTTTGTTCATCATCATGATCTTCACAAATTAACACAACTTTTAAGAATTTTGAAGCCTACTGTAAATACAATTGTCAGCCGTAACAAAAGCTACCCATAGGCTATAAACAAGACTGACAACTCTTTCAATCATTATTTACAAAACATTTTCCATGAAATATCAAGTTATAATAGTTTGCAAGAACATGATTATAGACACAGTGAGGCTGTGAAAGCAGACTATAGTGTAGATGAGTTTTCCTGTTCGGTGTGATAATATTTAATGTCCCTGACAAACTTCGTATTGCCATTTAGCTGCTTGTGAGCAACCACCTTTTTCAAGACAAGTAAATACTACAACAACAAAAAATCATAAAGAGGGATGAATTTATTGACGTAGGATAAAACGTGAAAATACCTATCCAAAACTTATTAAAAGCCTCATTGACCTTAGGACGATGGAAGTGCTAAAATGCTTACTCTTTTCCGGGTTTTAGCCTTCCAAAAAACATCATCCCTGCAGCACTCTATTAAACACACCTGTATCAGCTAATAAAGGTCTTCGGGATTACAAGCAGCTTCTAAAGGGACAGTGACGCTACACTTTTCATTCCATTGACTTTCATTCATTGGTATGCAAATATATTTGTGTGCTCAAAGTTTTCCGCGACTGCAGCTTAAAGGGATAGTTCGCCCAAAAATGAAAATTAGCCCATGATTTACTCACTCTCAAGTCATCCTTTGTGTATATGACATTCTTGTCCTGGCTCTTCCAAGCTATATAATGGAAGTGAATTGCTGTTTCTGTTTTGAAGTCCATAAAAGTGCATCTATCCATCATTGACAAACTCCACACAGCTCCGTGGGGTTAATAAATGTCTTCTGAAGTGAAGCGATGAGAAAAATATCCATATATGGTGGACACATGCACTTTTATGGACTTCCAAACTGAATCAGCAATTCACTGCCATTAAAAATCTTGGAAGAGCCAGGAAATTTTTAAATATTGTATTCGTCTGAAAGCATATATGACTTGAGGGTGAGTAAATAATGGGATCATTTTCCTTTTTGGGTGAACTATCCCTTTTAACTGAGAGCTAAACACCCTCCAAGGAGCAGGATTGGACACACCTGTGCTAGGGTGTTGTGGATGGTTACCAGAGTATTACTGCGTGGTTGCAAAGGATTACTGAATGGTTAGTAGCACATTAAAATGCAATTGCTAACGTGCTAGAGTGTTTTGGGTGGTAGCAACCAAAAGGGCAGATTCAAGTTTATTCATTAGAGTTTGATTATTTTAATATATTAATAATTGATCAATTTATATTATTTTAAGTCATCCTGCACCACCCTCAGAACTTTGCTGTTTGGCCCAGCTCCTTAGTTAAGAAACATTGCTCTATATTCCTCAAGTCACAGTTAGTTTGTTTGCTTATACTCCAATCTCTTCGGCTGAAAATATGTGGGCTTTACCAGAGACAATTTATATAGAGACATGTCACTTCCTCAATCCTCAATACAACTATATAGGGAAAACCTGTACCGCCAAAGATGGCGGTTGTATGCACATGTCCCGCCCCACCCGCTGGAAAGCCAAAGCCAAACATTTAAGCCTATCGTCTGGTTCCACTGACGCACGCGCACAGTTGAGATTTGCGACTGCGGAGACGAGAACCCTTGCGCATGCGTAGTAAAAGTATAACATGTGGGGAAAAATGCATTTTAAACCTTATTTTGGGGCAAAGTCATCAAACTTGTCCAGCAATTTTTATCACATTTTACTGCTGTTTCTATACATGCAGTTTTTATGTCCCGGTGACCAGTGAAAGTGCAGTTCTGACTCTCTGCCCATTCATTTAGATAGGAGCCTGGTCTTGTTAGTCCGAAATAGCTGCCCGGAGGCGTTGCCAAGATGGCGGCAGAGTGGCATGACTTGCCTTAAAGGACTTTGGCTTTACGTAAACTCTTTTAACCAGACGGATAGCATTCAATCATTGGCGAGAGACTCTATTATATTGCTCAACTGCACACAAATCTTGTTTAATTCTTGGTGGTCTCAAACCAAGACTGCTTGTCTGGTTTAGCCTCAGATAAAATTTTAAGCCTCTGATGGTAAATGTGGCAAGAAGTGACACATTCCTTCCTTCCTCTTCCATCGCTGTTTAGAGGAATAGCTTGAAGGATAAAATGAAACCACATTAAAGTGTTTAAAAAGAAACTTTCTACAAAGCTAGTTGCTTTGAAACATTACACTTTCTATTATCTTGTTCTGTATGTTTCCACACTTATGCTCTATAATTCTCTCCTATGGCAGAAGTTCATTGAAAAAAAATACACACGCTGTAATGGCACATGAATGCATACAGCCCTGAAGTATTGTGGGATTTTTGTGGCTGTTATCCTGTTAAGATGGCATATCCCAGATGTTATTTTTGTTTTTGTTTTTAATATTGTACCATGTGGTGAGTTGCAAAATCTTGATACTCTAGTTCCATCAACATAAAAAAAACTGCTTCTCAAACCTGCAGTTGCATTATATTTAGACATTGTGTTTTGAATTGTGAGGTTTGTTTGAAATTGTTTGCTTTCAAGACATGCAATTTCCCGTGGCCATTTAACAACACGCTTCACACATTTATTGCTACAGTATAACGCATTTTACACAGAAACATTTACACTCAACATTCTTCACAGATCTAACATTGCACTAGATTAATCATGCATTGTAGAATATTAAGAGGTTAAGAAAATTTAGAGGGTTGATGCATACAATAAGTAAGCTCTCCTGTGTCCTCATCTTCCTTCATGCTATGAAATAGTTTAACTATCAGAGTAAAATCTGGAAACATCATCTAAAGGGCTTATGCTAAGCTGTTCAATCACCTGATGGGTCACCATTATAGAGCTAGAATAATTTTTTTCTTTTTTTTTTTTGCCTTTACGGGACTGGACAGTGTAGATGAGACAGGAAGTTAAAGGAGGACCAGAATCGGGATCTGATACATGACGGAGACAATCCTTCATATCATTTGAACTATCAACTGTGCCATAGCTCTAATGATCTTTTTTTAACTTACTCTTTAGATATAATTATCTTAGAAATTGCAGCTTTATCTGACCATTTAGAGCAAGCACGGCCATGAATATGCTCATTTTCAATGAAAGTCTTGTTTTATGTGTGAATACTTCAGAATGTGGGTCTGATTGAGTCTGCACACTTGGGATATTTTCCTGCAGTCTCAGCTGGGATCTTCTCTGATATCAGGGGTATAAGGGGCTGATATCAGATAAACTTAATCCTTTTCGACATACTCATTTCTTACTTGCCCTTTTATAAGCAATGCCCTAAGTAATTATATCAATAAATATTATGTAATCTATGTAGAGAAACAAGCTGCATTGAGTTAAAATGCTGAATTGTGTCGCCACCATTTGGTCAGCAGTGAGTATTACCAGTTTTATTAAACTTGAAATGTTTTTATAGAAATTTTATATAACTTGACACATAAAATGTGTTCTAACACACAATAATGAAATACTACTGATCATTTATAACTTTTTCTGCCATAAAAAGTGCATGGTTAAAGTAACAACTTGATTGTAGGTTAATTGTAGGTTTTTTGTTTATGTGTATTCACTTATGCACAAACATAATGCTACATTTTAATGTATTCATCTAGCACTTTTATCCAAAGCGACTAACAAATGATGAATACAACAGAGCAATTCATCTGTATTTGTAACTGCTACATCCATTTTTGTCTTCATCTAGGGGCAACCAGGGGAACTTGGACAAGTGGGCATCAGTGGCCCTGAGGGTTTCATTGGGGGCCCGGGTCCAGTTGGGCCCAAAGGAGAAAAGGGCCACGTAGGACGCAAAGGGCCCTCTGGACTAAATGGAGATAAGGTCAGATCACTTTGGTATATGTAGGGGAATTATAATATAGAGCAGATATCCATTTCTGCTTTGCTAAAATACTGGATATTAATTATCAATGTGTAGTTCACATGGTGGTACAAAAAATAGAGATCTTCTAACTTTACTCTGATTGGCCATTGTGTTCAAGAAATCAAAATATATGTTTTTTATTGGCTACGTTGCTCAACGCTGCAAAAACACTTTTTAAATAGAAACCTTTGATTTGAAACAATTTCTAAACAATTTATTTGTTTTTAGATTTATCTTTAGATATTTCTCTTTTGCGGGAGTCCTGCAAATCATTGTATTCTCCCATAACCTGCACTCACCCATCAAATCTTGTCCCACACTGCAATCGGGTGCAGAGGAAGTGCAGGTCTCAAAATGCCATTTTTGTGTCTTTTATTTATTTTTGACAGGGCCCAATGGGTGTTCCTGGGTTTTCTGGAAATGACGGTGTTCCTGTGAGTATACAGTTCTTGTCTACCATAATTTCACCTTTCTCTGAAAATGGTTGACTAAGCTGTTTTGACCATGCTGTACAGGGACACCCTGGTCAAGTGGGGCCCCATGGACCCCCCGGTCTCGACGGCTGTAATGGCACACGAGGTGACCCAGGTGACAGAGGCCGTGATGGATTTCCTGGTAATCCTGGAGTTCCTGTAAGTTTAAGGACTTTATGTGCATTTCAAGAAGTTTAGGGTTAGGGAGTTAGCATCAAATAAATACCAATTTAAATAAAAGTAGCAGTCTCACTTACTAAATGAAGAAATCATCTTATCAAGTGCTAACTGCAGTGTCTATGGGAAATTTTTGACTCAAGTTGCATGCTCTGTTACCTATTAGTGTAATACTTGCTTTTTATTCTATTTCATAGCTGAGAAAATTATGTCATTAATGATTGTTTGTTTATAACAATATATATCTGTATTTTTAATAATATAAAAATATAGATCTATAGTTTTCATATTCACATGTGTTTTTTATTTTATTTACTTGATTATAGGGATACAATGGTCAAAAAGGTCAAAAAGGAGAACCGTATTATTTATATATTCCAAGACCAGTAAGTTACAATCATTCTTTATGAAACCCAAGCCAATCACACATGCCAGCACTTTATATGTACACACTCATATGCACATCCACATGTGGCATTTACTGACAACCCTGTTAATATTATGTGTTGTGAGTTAGCTGTAAATCTGGGTGTGGAATGCAGACCTGTCTGGGAAAATCCCTCTGTCATTTTCAACACCTCATGCATCTTTTATATCACCTGAAGGTTTTACATCTTCTCAGGTGTGTGCAGCGCATGTAAGAAGGTTAACACCTTTTTCTGCTGTTTTAATATGGGCACTGATCACTGACATTTGAGAGCTGTGTTAAAAAGAGGTGTAGTTCTCCGATGAATTTAAATAATTATTTACTCACCAACATGTTTAAAGTTACACTATGTAACTTTTGGCCCTCTAGTGGTTAAGCTGCATGCATTTTGTGGAAGAAAATTGTTTTGGATGTGCTTCACCTCTGTGTGAGCCTTTGTGAATATATGACCCTTTACATTAGATCATTTTTTTACAATGTACTCTGTAAGAGAGCTGCATATGGCAGTTTATCTGTTCAATACAATACAACCCCATTTCCAGAATAGTTGAGACATTTTGTAAAATGCAATAAAATCAAGAATCTGTGATTTGTTCATTCTCTTGAACCTTTATTTAACTGACAAATGTATAAAGAAAAATTTTCCAATGTTTTTACAGACCAACTTAATTTTATTTTGTAAATATAAACAAGTTTTGATTTTGATGGCTGCAACACACTTCACAAAAGTTTGGACAGAGGCATGTTTATCACTGTTTCACATCACCTTTCCTTTTAATTACACTTTTGAATCATTTTGGGATTGAGGATACTAATTGTTGCAGTTTTGCAAGTGGAATATTTGCCCAATCTTGTCTGATACAAGACAGCTGCTCAACAGTCTGTGGTCGTCGTTGCCTGATTCTCCTTTTCATGATGGGTCATACATTTTCAATAAAAGATAGATCTGGACTGCAGGCAGGCACATCCCCTCTATGGTGTAGTGTCTAGAATCTGAGAATGAGGCCTGCCATTGTCTTGCTTCCCAGGAAAGATGTCATCTTAATGTCATTAAATGTCTCTGTACAATCAAAATATAATATGCCTCCATGTCTGTGGTACCTTCACACAAATGCAAGTCACCCATTCCGCTTGCAGTGATGCACCCCCATACCAGGACAGATGTTTGCTTTTGTACCTGTCACTGATGAGAATCTGGATGGTCCCTTTCGTCTTTTGGACTAAGAACCCGATGTCTGTTTTTCCCAAAAACAAGGCGAAACAGTGACTCATCTGACCACAGCACACATTTCCACTGTCTTCTAGACCATTTGAGATGAGCTCAGGCCAGAGAACTCAGCGGCATTTCCGCATAGAACTGATTCAAGTGGCATTTCTTGATGCTGCGTCAGACTGTTAAGTGCAAATGGTTTTCTAAAGTATTCCTGAGCACATGTGGCTGTATTTAACAGAGTAGCATAGCATGATGGTTTCTCATGCAATGCCGTCTGAGGGCTCAAAGATCACGCACATTCAACGGAGGTCTCCTGCTTTGACCAACACAGACTGACCCATCTTTGCTTACAAAGACTGAGAAGCTCCTCTTTCACCCAAATACCCTCACCTATTACCAATTCACCTACTCATTGTGGACTGTTTCAAAAGAGTTGGATAATCTAACCTTTATAATCGTTTCACTTTTATTTTGCCTCTGTCCCAACTTTTTTGTAGTGTGTTGCAGCCATCAATATCAAAATTTGTTTATATTTTTCAAAATACAAATATGTTGGTCAGTGAAAACAGTGGAAAACTTTTCTTTGTACTTTTGTCAGTCAAAAAAGGGTTAAAGAGAATTAACAAATCACAGATTGTGAATTGTATCACATTTCACAAAATGTCCCAACTTTTCTGGAAATGGGGTTGTACCTTACTCACCTGTTGAGTAATAAAAGCACCATCTCTGTGTTGCTTTTACATCATTTCAAATATTCTCGCCATCTCTAAAAAACCAAGCCAATGTAAATTCTCGTTTTATTAGGAGCTCTGTCTTGCTCTTTTCTCTATTTACGGATATGTCGAGACGCACTGTCGAGTGATGAATGTACGCAATTTCCTGTGAAAACCACCGTCAGGTTTAAAATATAAACACTTAAGCGTAGTGAATCAAGTTAAGACAAAAGCATGTTTTGGAAGAAGTATTGATTATGCATTGACTAATTGTGTTAATTAAAAAAAAATCATAGTGTACCTTTAATGAATGAGAACTGGAGCTTTCTAGCTTCAAAATAACAACAAAAAAACCCCATAAAACTATCATTAAAGAGACCCTTTAACTCGTGTGTAAAGAAACTATTAATGTTCAGAAAATATTATCGATCTCTCTGTACTGACATCATTCTCATCCAATATATTGGATTAGAAAACAAAAACTTGACTGTTATTGAACTAACCTGAATTAACATTCAATTTGAATTGAGATGAATAATGACACCATCGCCTTAAGTAGAGTTGCCTTATAGCTGAGACTGATTATAATTTGATCATAATTAATGAACTTTGCTACATTTACAGCTGAATTGAATCACCATTGAATGGATTTGAGGTGAATAATGACAGTACCGTCTTCTGTAGAGCAGATTTATAGCTGAGATTATAGTCATTTTAAATTTTTTTTACTGAAAATATTGATATCCGCTGTAGCTCTTTATGACGTTTATGAGAAAAGAAGCTATTTCCTATTGAGCGATTGAATATTTTCAATGAATCAGTTAATCCAGTTCACAAAGCTGTTTGAATGACTCATTAATGATTCAGAACAATCCACTTCTCAAGTTCAACTGAATCATTTATCTGGTTGTAGTAGGTAATGGCATACTAGAGGTGAAGATTATCTGTGAATAGCCTAATGACTGTTTGTCACACAAAGATATCACATGGCTTCAGAAAACTTTGAATACAGCTGATTTTGACTTAAAAGCAAATTTTGCCTTTTTGTAACAACATTTATTTGTAAAATCCTCAGCCATCTTTCACCGACGGCCCTCCAGGTCCAGCGGGATTTTCAGGTCCAATGGGGCCCCAAGGTCCAGATGGATATCCTGTATGTGTTACATCTATCTATCTATCTATCTATCTATCTATCTATCTATCTATCTATCTATCTGTCTGTCTGTCTGTCTGTCTGTCTGTCTGTCTGTCTGTCTGTCTGTCTGTCTGTCTGTCTATCGATCTATTTCATATTTTTATTTGTGCACTATCGACCTACCTACCTACTGTATAAAGACTGTAATTTCACCGTTGCCTCCCTCCACAGGGTCTACCTGGTCCACCTGGTCTTCCCGGTCCTGCAGTAAGTTCAGATGTCTAAGGGACAATTTTGAAATTGCATGTTTTATTTCACATGATCCTGTCATCTTTAACACTTTATCCTCCTGTCAGACAGGGGGCAGTGTGCAAACATTTATGTACTTTTGAGCACTTGCCTTGGAAATAAAGTAAACGATGCAATCATTACATAGTTTTATAGTTGTCTGATGTAAATTGTAAGTATCAATACATTTTATTTAGTGAAGGTGACTCCAGAATGGCTAAAATAACCATACATAACAGTTTGCTGAATGTCTCTGCCTATTCTACAGGGAAGTCGAGGTCAAGGATACAAAGGGGAGCCAGGAGAAAAGGTATGGGTTTCATCAACTGAGCAGTTTTCCACACACAACTGCTTTTAGTTTTCCCGATTAGCATCATTAGGTTCAGTCAACATATTTGTTCCATAAACACTTAAGATGCATTTTAGATTTAGATCTCTCTAGCTGAGTCCTGTGTGTTTGTTCATGTTTGTTTGAATGTTTTAATGAAAGCTTTTATGCTGATATGATTTCATGTGTTTGTTGGTGGTTAATTGGCCTAACAACAGCATAAACAAACACTTCTCTGAGTGTCTCTGACATTAAAGACCCCCTAAAAATTGCTTTATGACCACAGTTTTCTGTCTTGTGATGACATATTACTCGTTGAAACAGATCATATCGAATGGCTCGCGGCCTTGTTATTCAAATGGTAATTTGGGTTTAATTATTTCACAGTCAATAACCGTAATTTTGTACTTGCTGGCTGGTTGCCGGAGAGAGACATTTTCAGATTGGACAGAAGTCTGTGTAGTGCAAGATTATTCATCGATATCTTTGCTCTCTTTCTTGGAAAAGAAAGACTGTAAATCTAAATGCTTATATTTGCTAAATGTGAAAATTCGTCAACATTTAGTAGTACACAAGCATATACAGTCATGCTCAAAAGTTGACATACCCCTTACAGAATATGTAAAATGTCATTATTTTAACAAAATAAGAGGGATCATACAAAATGCATGTTGTTTTTTTATTTAGTACTGTCCTGAATATGATATTTTACACTAAAGATGTTTACATATATTCCACAAATGACCCCGTTCAAAAGTGTACATTCCCTTGATACTTAATACTGTGTGTCATTACTATCAAAAAAGGTTCAAACATTCACTGATGCTCCAGAAGGAAACACGATGCAAAATCAAAATAAATTGTACATTGAATGTGCTAAATGAAAAAAAGAGTAGTTATATTTATATTTAAACAAAATAAGAATAATTTGGACATATTCATCATGTTCAAAAGTGTTTCCTTCTGGAGCATCAGTGAATGTTTGAACCTAAATCATACAGTCACTGCTGGAAAAGGTTAAAACATGCAAAAGATGTGGGAAAACTGAAGAATTTGCAGGACCTGAAGGATTTCTCTGAAGAACATTGGGCAGTTAAACTGCTCAGGAAAAACAAGACTCAAGAACAACTTTCACCAAAAAAAAACAAAAAAAAAAACAGTCGTGGATCATCCAGGTAATGACACACATTAAGATTAGTATTAAGTATTAAGAATCAAGGGTATATAAACTTTTGAATGGGATCATTTTTTTAATTCAGCTGTTTTTTTGTCTTGTGGACTATATGTAAACATCTTTCATGTAATATAATTTATTCAGGACAGTACTAAATAAAAAAAATTGTATGATCCCACTTATTTGTGTTAAAATTATTAACATTTTCACAGATTCTTCAAGGGGTATGTAAACGTTTGAGCACGACTGTAGATGCCCTGAAAGCTAACAGACATGGACTAAAAGCCCCAAAACTATCATTTTGATTTCATGGGGTCCTACAATCCATACATTCAAGTACTAAACGTTTTTCCACATATATGTACAATAAGACACCACTCTCTGTAACGAGACTGGCACACTCAGAGAATGTTTATTTTAGTCTGCTCGGGAACTGGTTAATAATAAGCTAGCTAAGAAGTTCTTTCTTTCTTTTGGATTGGACATTAAAAATATTATACTGTCTTTTGCACAATAACTCTGCATCACTCTTTCATTCTTATCATCTCCCTCTAGATTTTCATGTCTTCCCTCTTTTCCAAATAGTTCTGTACTGCCAGCATGCCTATCTTGTTTCATTTATGTTTTAACCCAACTTCAGTATGTTTCTATTCATCTCAACCCTCACTACACATAGTAAAAGCCTTTTCCTGCAATATAAAGGAATATATCCCTATGGTATGTTCAATGCGGAAAACACAGTTGAATCTTACTAATAAGCATGGTAACACTACAAAGTTTGGAATGTAATTTCCTTACTTTTGAATGGCAGTTCACAGATTGCATAGATTAAAGAACAGTACCAGCAGTTTCTTCATAACTTGTAAAGTCAATGTAAGAGTATTGTCATTGAAATCTCTGAGCTGCTATTCAATTTGCTGTTTTTGAGTGATCTATTCTGGTGCTGGAATCATCTGCTCCTATTTTCATGTGTGCCTTTGTTTCCTTTGGTCGGGACACTTAACCCACAGAGCATGAGAAGGACCAGTTCTATATGCAATCAATTGAAATTGTCAGATAGATCTATGAAGTAAATAAATAAATAAATAAAAGGAGTTCACCAATAATATGCATGCATTTGTAGTCGTAACTATGATAAAAGGAGCCCTTAGTCCTGCTTCTCTCACTTTTCATTCCTGTCTATTCATGATCACTTCATTATCTGGCTTTCCTGTTTATTCTCTGTAAAAATCTTTTCCTTTATAATTCTCTGTTTAACTGGTTTTCCAGTAAAAATGTAAATGCAAATAAAGTTAAGAAAAATAAAATTATTGTTCCCTTTCGTAGTCACTTAGTTATGTCGAATGATGACGAAATGGGGTTTCGCTTAGAAAGCCTATCAACTTCGAGTATTATAAAACGAGCCAATGGCAAAGAAATGCCATAGGTCTGCGGAATTTGCATAGCGTAACTCCGCCCCACCTCGTGGGTATAAAAGGAGGGGGAGTGTATTCTTCACTCCACAAGCCATTCTGAGTTTTCACTCTTCGAGATGAGCTACTCTCCAGGTGTAGGTGTGTTAGCGAATTCCAGTGAGATTCACATTGCCTGCTGATCTGTGCAGTGATTGCCAGTCGTGTGTTTCTCCATGGTCGCTTCAGCACCTGCAGGGTTTAATCTTCTCTCATTTGAGCTGCACGCGCGATACATCTTTCCGACAAAACTGTGAAAGATGTCTCGTCCGTGCACTTCTGGTTGTGGTCGGGTGATATCACCATCTGATGGGCACAATAGCTGCTTTGCGTGTCTGGGCATTGATCACGCTAAAGCAGCTTTTGTGGATGTTTCATGTTCCCATTGCGGGAACATGAACATCGCGACACTGTGGTCGAGACTCTATGAGCTCACTAGAGCGAGAGTCCCCTCATCCACACCCCGATCTACACTCTCCTCGCGAGGGTTGAAATGTCTGTGTGTAACAAAGCGCCGACGATCATTCCTCGGCCCACACCCCCCTCTTGCGTGCCGCAACTCGCGAGTGTACCGAATGAATGCGCGCGATCGTCCTTTGAGTTCCCGCGCGTGTCATTCGGTCCCCCAGATGATGATGTCATGTCCTTCGCGGCATCACAAGGCGGGCTCGAGTCATCGGGAGATGACGATTCGGCTGTGCTGCCGCCGTCTGGAGTGCCAGCATTGTCCGAGTCAGATCCCGAAATGACAGCCATGCTCTCTCGGGCAGCCGCGAGCGTTGGGATAGCGTGCAATCCTCCACCCTGTCCTGAGCGCTCGCGGTTGGACGATTGGGGTGCTGCGGGCGCTGTTTCCCATCAGCGTTCGCCCCCAATTCCTTTCCTTCCCGAGGTGCATGAGGAGGTCACGAGGTCCTGGAAGACACCATTGTCCGCTTTTCCTCCCCTTGATGAGGCTGCGGCCAATGGGTACACTGGGGCTCCCCTGGTGGAACGTTCTGTTGCAATGCATTTGTGTCCTCAGAGCGCTTCCTCCCATGGCAACCCAAAGCACCCCTCCAAAGCCTGTAGATTTTCGTCGACCCTTGTCGTGAAGAGCTGTGGGGCAGGCTGCCGCCTCTTTGCATGCCATGGCCATCCTGCAAGTGTATCAGGCACGGATGCTCAGGGACATGCACGAGGGCAGGACTGACCCAGGGCTCTTTGACGAGCTGCGTGCCGCCACCGACCTTGCTCTCCGAGCGACGAAAGTGACCAAATGCTCCCTGGGTCAGGTGATGACCACAATCTCCTCCCCGCTTTTGCAGAGTCCGTTACACCATGGTCAGTGGCAATGCCCCTGTCATGCGTGCGGAGGTTGCTACCTTACTGGCGAAAGGTGGGTTACGGCCAATCCTGGACCTGTGCGTCTTGAACCGTTCCCTTCTCAGGCTTCCGTTCAAGATGCTCTCGGCCAAACACATTTTCCAGTGTGTGCAGCCGCAGGATTGGTCTGCAGCGATCGACCTGAAGGACGCCTAAATTCATGTCTCCATTTTTCCTCGACCCAGACCGTTTCTACGGTTTGCTTTCGAGGGGCAGGCATACCAGTACGCGGTTCTCCCATTCGGGTTAGCCCTGTCTCCTCACGTCTTCACGAAGGTCGTCGAGCCAGCCCTTGTTCCGCTTCGGCAACACGGGGTTTGCATCCTGAACTATCTCGACAACTGGGTGATCCAAGCTCACTCTCGAGACCAGGCTTGTGAAAACAGGGACCTTGTGCTCTGGCACCTAGCCCATTTGGGCCTTCGGGTCAACAGGGAGAAGAGCAAACTTTGCCCCGTGCAGAGGATCTCTTTTCTTTTTCTCGATTCAGCTTACAAGCGAGCGCGCGCAGTCACTGCTGACTTGCCTGAGACAATTCGAGGGCAAGAGCGTGGTTCCACTGAAATACTTTCAGAGGCTCCTGGGGCATGTAGTATCCCCAGCCGCAGCAACGTCGCTCGGTTTGCTTCATATGAGACCACTTTAGCTCTGGCTTCGCGATCGAGTCCCGAGGTGGTCATGTTAACAAGGCACGTTCCGAGTACCAGTTACTCCGACCTGCCGTCAGACCTTCACCCCGTGGTCGAACCTCACCCCGTGGTCGAACCTCACCCCGTGGTCGAACCTCTGAGGAAAGACCTTCTGTCTCGGAGACGGGGCACCCTATGGCACCCTCGTCCCGATCTTTGGAACCTCCACGTTTGGCTACTGGATGCGACGAGGTAGGTTTGAGTACCCTACCACCTACGGTGGTGGCTAGCATCACTTCCACTTGAGCATCGTCCACGAGACATGCCATTGCGTTGAAGTGGAACCTCCTCGTCAACTGGTGCTCTTCTCGCCGAGAAGACCCCAGAAAATGCTCGATCAGTGTCGTGCTTTCCTTCCTGCAGGATGGGTAGGAGCGAAGGCTGTCTCCCTCCACCCTGAAAGTGTACGTTGCCGCTATCGCCGCACATCACGACGCAGTTGAGGGTAAGTCTGGAGGAAAGCACGACCTGGTTCCTGAGAGGAGCGAGGAGACTGAATCCTCCTCATCTTCCTCTCGTTCCCTCTTGGGACCTCTCAGTGGTTTTAACTGCCCTGCAGAGTGCTCCGTTTGAGCCTCTGCAATCAGTGGAGCTTAAGTTCCTGTCAGTTAAGACAGCGCTCCTGGTTGCATTGCCCTCCATTAAGAGGGTAGGGAACCTGCACGCATTTTCCGTTGACGAAGCGTGCCTGGAGTTCGGGCCGGCCTACTCTCACGTGATCCTGAGACCCTGGCCTGGATATGTGCCCAAGGTTCCCACCGCTCCCTTTCGAGATCAGGTGGTGAACCTGCAGGCGCTGCCCCTGGACGAGGCAGACCCAGCCTTGGCACTTCTCTGTCCAGTACGCGCCCTCCGTGCTTATGTAGTTGAAGTTGAAGGGAAAGGCTCTCTCCAAGCAAAGATTGTCTCACTGGATAGTGGACGCCATTGCTTTGGCATACCAGCAGCAAGGTCGACCGTGCCCCCTTGGTGTGAAGGCACACTCCACCCGGAGTGTGGCCTCCTCTTGGGCTTTAGCACATGGCGCCTCGCTAACAGACATCTGCAGAGCTGCAGGCTTGGCGACACCCAACACTTTCGCGAGATTCTAAAATCTCCGAGTAGAGCCTGTGTCCTCTCGTGTACTCGCTTCAACTGGACCCGCTCAGGTGTCTTCGCTTGCTCGCCATTCCACTCCACGGACTGAATACATGCGATATTTTCCTCAGGTGAGCTTCCCCGTAAGCCGAGTTCCTCCAGCACTGTTGACGTTAACGCCAGAGTCTATGCCTGCGGCAGCTTTTGCATCGGCTGGGTGCCTCCATGTGCATGGTTCCCCTCTGGTGACCCCCACATGTGTATTTCCACTGTAAGCCTCTCTGAGCATGTGTCTTTACCTTGGCAAGCCATCTTGCCCCCCCTGGGGTTGAAATATTCCACCCTGCGGGCTGGACACCTCAGTGTTTTTCCATATGCATCCCTCCGGTCATATGTGTATTCTTAAGTCCACCCCCTTCGGGCTGGCACTTATTGCATATTTCTACTGAGATATGCTTCCCAGTGTACCTTGGTATTCCTGTGTTAAGTAGGAGTCCTTCGTCCGTGCTAGTCTCACGACAGGGATCTCAGACTTACGCAGGGCACTGGAAGACAGCCGAGTGGCGTGATTAGACTGGAGAACCCCATTTCGTCGTCATTCGACGTTACTCAAAGTGACTACGAAAGGGAACGTCTCGGTTACGTATGTAACCCTCGTTCCCTGAGTAGGGAACGGAGACGTTACCTCTCCCTGCCACCTCCGCTGTACCGCGGGAATTGCCAGAGTTCATTCTCGGCTCCTCAGCGAAGAAACCTATCTGTATGTTGCCGGCGTGCTATTTTTATACCCACGAGGTGGGGCAGAGTTACGCTATGCAAATTCCGCAGACCCATTGGCTCGGTTTATAATACTCGGAGTGACATTTTTTAGAGAAGATAACTAGAATTCATTTCTTAAGCACAATAGTTTTGAAATAACTATGGGGACTCATGATATATATTGTTTTAAAGATGTTGAGACATTTTTACTGGAAAAAAATAATTTGTTGTTCTCACACTCTTTCAATACCCTTTTCTTTCACCACTTTCTTGAGACTTTTATGCTTTTTCTTTACCTTTTTGCTTTCCCCCTCTCTCTCTCTCTCTCTCTCTCTCTCTCTCTCTCTCTGATAAAGTCCTGGGCTCTAATGTGTCAAATGTCTGTGTTGTGGATCTCAGGGGGAAGTTGGTCTACCGGGACTCAGGGGCAATCCGGCTGTTCAGTTTAACGCACCAGCAATAAGCACTATCAACAAAGGAGAGAAGGTAACACAAAGGGGAGCGGTGATGCCAACCTAGGGAGGGGCAGATCTAGGGTGAGAGGGATGGATGGGGGGGAGAGAGGAGCGTTGGAGGGCACTGAACCACATCATGGGAAATTGGTCCAAGGAAATTGGTCTTGAACAATATTTTGGTCCGCCCCCCCCCATAAAAAGGTTTTCCACAAGGAATGCACATCATAGAGACAGTACAAACGTTGTACAAACCTTGACAGTACAGGTTAGTTGCATAATGATTGAATGGGGAGAGATGCAGACACATCCATTGTGTTGAATGTGTGGTTCATTACCAAAGCTCCTTCATTTATCCTGTGTCCATTCATCTCCTTCTCACCCTGATCTCCCTGCTGCTCCGGCAGTGGTCACAGTCCACTTAACGTCCTTCTTCAAAACCCCCAAAAACTTCTCACCACATGCCACCTCTTCAACATGCTCCGCCGCTACCGCCAACAGCCTCCCCATCACACCTCATCTTGCCCATATAAAAAAAAAAAATCTCTCTTCCTTGGTTACCGTATCCAGGGAGATGTGGGCCAGCCCGGTGACCCAGGCCTCCCACTGGTCAATGGAGTGGTGGAGCTTGTTGGCTTTCCAAAAGGAGACAAAGGAACTAAGGTTTGTGAGGAAAATGCAGCTGCGAGGATCTAGAACTAGGACGTCAATCGACGCTGTCCTCCTCAACTTCTTTTCTACAGTTTCTTTGTCCACTTACTCTATATCTCAAGCCTGCTATCCAGGAGGGTGACGTCCACCTCGTGCTTGCTGTATAAATCCCATGCTTCACCCTCTGGTGAACTTTGAGGGTGTGTTTGTAAATTCTTCATATTTGGTGGGGATTTCAGTCACATGTGACATGATTTTAGAAATAAAATTTCCAAAGGTTCTTTCTTAAATTATGTGTGCATATTTTCAGTGGCCCTAAAAAGGACACTTCAGCCACGCTTATGTATGAATATCATTGTCTAATGAAGATAATGGCCTGAACAATGAAAATCATTTGAAGTGTGGCTCAAGTTTCAAATTAGATATCTGAAACATTGGCTGCGTCCGAAAGCTTAAAAATGCTGCCTTTGGAGGATGCATTCAAAGTTAGGAAAGCATCAAGGCACATCCATATCCAATATTGGTTTTATTTCCTGTCTCCTGAGATACCGTCATCTGAGTAGTTTTTGAAATCCGCATAGATATTTTCTTTATATCTCACAATCCTATACAATATGTTCAGTGACATTTGAGCTAAAAATAAAGATGGTGTCTGACCAATGTTTTCCACTTTTGCTGTTATTTCTAGCAAGAAATTAATATTGATTAATTAAGCATTCGCATACTAAAGATCTCTCTATTTTGTTGTATTTTCTCACTTAAATACCATAAAAACAGTTTAAATATCTGCAGGAGGAGTAAAACAGCTACTTAATCCACAGCCCAGACACGTTACATAAATATGATATACATTTTTTTTACACGCATTGTGAATGCTCAGTCTTCTTTCTTCTCTCTCTCTCTCTCTCTCTCTCTCTCTCTCTCTCTCTCGCTCTACCTCAGGGTGAGAAAGGATATGCCGGTACTCCAGGTCTTCCTGGGAGACCAGGTCCAACAGTGAGTAATCAAAGACAGCTTTTCACCCTAATTTATTTTTGATATGTTGTTATTTGAAACTGGCTCACAAATTCTGTCATTTTTTGCGCATTTGCAGGGCCCAGTTGGTTTTAGAGGTGAGACTGGTGAAAAGGGAATCCTGGGCTTGCCAGGCTTGAGGGTAGGTCCTTTTACTGCCACATTTTGTGATTCATCATTGTGTACAATATTTTAGATGGCTCTTTGTCATTTTACACTACATCTACATAACATTGGTGGGGGTTGAGGAGATTCCCCCTTCCATGTAAAGCACTTTGAGTACCCAGAAAAGCGCTATATAAATGTAATGACTTATTATTAATTATTGTTATCTCATAGTTGTATGTTTGTGTACTGTGTTCATTTATATTTACATCAAATTTCAAATCCTGTGTTAGTTTTGAATCTACCTGAATGTATTCTTCTGTGTTATTTAATATGGCAGGGTGCACCTGGCCTGAATGGTCCTCCTGGGCTCCCAGGAAGGAAAGTAAGATATGAAATTCTTCAATCTAAACATTTTCCGTCCTATATGATTATTATATACCAACCATCTCCTGTTTCTTCTGTAGGGCTTCAATGGGGATTCAGGTTTTACAGGCCAATCAGGCTTAACTGGCCCAAAAGTAAGAACGCAAAACCAGAAAAATATAACAAATATGTCACAAACAGAAATATGTTTCACAACAGCATATTTTGTTATTTATTTTTAGGGTGACAGAGGAGACCCAGGTCCACCTGGACCGATTTTGGAACCAGCAGATGGAATTAAAGGTATCAGGAAATATTTTTTCACTTTCATACACTTTCATGATCTTGTGTGAGGTAATGTACTTGCATCTTGTAATCTCTCATGCACACACACACACACACACACACACACAAACACACTCCTATGTGTGCTGATGTACAGTCTTCAGTGATTATTTAATTTGCTTCTACCTAGGTCCTCGAGGTGATCCCGGCTTTCCTGGTTATCCGGGGCTAAATGGAGATACAGGTTTTCCCGGTGAGCCTGGTCCTCCTGGAGCGCAGGCTTTTAACACAGGTACTAGTGACATTAAAAGAATGCTTTATGACTGCAATCATGCAGCTTGTTGAGGAGAATGTGCTGTCTTTTCTAAGTGATCAGACCTACATTTTTTGTCTTTAGGACAAAAAAATGGACAAAAACAATCTCATAGAATTACAGTAAAGGAGGGATCTGAGTAATATCTAATTACCATATTATCTGAACACCCGTGCAATCATAAGGGATGGGAATTAAGAGAAATGGAACAATTCTTTTAGTATTTTTGAGGAAGAAATATTTTGGGCAAAAATAAATGCAATTACACTGTAAAATAATGACAAATTCGATAATACATTTAAATCAATACTCGGACAAGGTGTTTACTTAGACTTTTTGATGGCTTTTTTCAGAGCTGGCTCATGAGAGTAATTTTTCAGGAATCAGTTTTTCTACACTAATCAATTGTATGGTCTCAATTCATTAAAAAAGAACCCTACAGTATCAACTTCATAGCAGCATGCTAACAATCACTCAGAATTAGCAACCACATAGCAATACCCTGGCAACCATCTACAACACTCTAATGTCTTGGCATTGAGTTTTGCGGAATTTACTGTATATATCAATATTATTTTAACTGTTAATCTGTGTTGTCTATTCAGGTCGTCCTGGCATCCCTGGGTTCCCTGGTAGTCGTGGACCCAAAGGACAGAGGGGAAACCCAGGTCGGGATTCTTATGGTCCTGAAGGTCGTCCCGGAAACCAGGGCCTTTCTGGAGTTCCTGGTTTCCCTGGACCACCGGGAAGTTCATGTAAGCTTTTGCATATGATGGTCATCATCTTTTTAATTTCAACTAACCTAAAATATGCTTAGGGTTGTGACATCTAACTTTACTGGTTTAATTCAAGTGAAAATTAAATCAAGATTTGACAAATTAGATCACACCAGCAAAAGTATTTTTTATTGTTTAGATCAAGTAGAAACACTTCCCTTGAGTTAGCAGTTGCAGCTTTCCACTTTTTTTATAGTAATTTTATTGTCATGAGAGAAGCTGATGGTTGCTTCTTATTGAATTGTTTCTAGTAAACACATTATCTGGTGCACCAACTGGTTTTCCGGGCCAGCCTGGTCCAAGAGGACCTGCTGGAGAAAGAGGCTATGAAGGGCGTAAAGGTAAGAATCTCTGTTGTAGAACTGAAATGAGACGCATTGAGTTTAAATTAGAAAATAATATTAATGGCACACATGGACTTCTTCCCTGCTTGACCCTGTACCCCTGCAGGAGAAAATGGTGACTGCAACTGTTTGGGTGGAGGAACGACGGGTGCACAGGGACGTCAAGGGCCTCCAGGGCCCTCAGGTTTCCCTGGAGCTAATGGTGTGAAGGGAGAAATTGGTGACCAAGGTTTCTTAGGACCCCGTGGACAAAAGGGTCTTGATGTAAGAGACTGATTTAAAAAAAAATCTATCAAAATGACTGAAGTTGTGGCGGTACTTTCCAGACATTTGCTAAACAAAAAAAAGTGAAATTTTCTTGAGTTTGCGTTGTATTCATCGATCATGGAATTACAAAAAAACTGGAGGGGCTGCTTTGAGGTTTTTATTGTCTTATTGATCCTTGTGAGAAAAATTGGGGTTATTAGGAAACATCCTAAATATTGCTTACATTTTTAATTTAGTCTTGCTTTGTTTTAGGGTCGTGCGGGTGAGAGAGGCTTTTATGGGCGTAAAGGAGAGAAAGGTAATTCTTTCTTCCCCCAAGGTAGAGGACAAAAAGGTGATTTGGGTCAACAGGGTTTTTCCGGGCCACTTGGAGCAAGCGGCAACCCCGGAAGGGCTGGATCTCCTGGCTTCCCTGGACAACCAGGTCCACCTGTGAGTAGATAGGCTAATTTTCTTTTCTATCATTTAATTTAATCAGCTCTGTTGTTACTGACAACGAAGATTTGTGGCCCTACTCAACACCAGTAACTGCTTATTGTAATTCTGCTTTTAGTACAACTTTTAACCATTGACATCTACATTTTTAAACATATCTAAATTTCTAGTTCTTTCTCTACAGGGGGACTCTGGTTTTAGGGTGACTGGAGATAAAGGTTTTCCTGGTATCCCAGGGTCCAAAGGTCGTCCCGGTTCCAGTGGCGATCCTGGTATTGGCTATCCTGGTGTAGCTGGGTTCAAAGGGTCACAAGGTGATCCTGGATTCAATGGTCTTCCTGGAACACCTGGACTTCCAGGTTCTCCAGGTAAGTAGAAACAAAAAACACTTTAGTAACACTTTACAATAACTACACAGCATAAAATGTTTTATTATATAGAAAATACATTATACAGCTTACATGACATTATTTCTATATCTTTATGTCATTATTATTATTATTATTATTATTATTGAATAATAAGATCCCAAAATGTTTGTGATAAATTTATGAAAGTATGTGCTCTGTAGCTATAGTGAATTGGATATACACAAATGAATGTAAACGGGTGGATAAAAGAGCATTTTTGTCAATATAAGCAGTTAATATAAACATTTATATATTGAATACAGGCATAAAACAGTTACAACTTCACATACAATTTTTTTTAATATAAATAGGCTAATTAAACCTATGTAGTAATTGATGATGCAGAAATACTGTTTAATATTGAGTATTTATTAGCCAATACAATAGAAATGCATCACAAGATTTCATTATACCTCCTTGTTTTTATAACTTTTTTAATTAATTTGGCATATTTAGCTTGTTTTGTGGGTTTAAGTTGCTTAATTTATTCAGTACAGTGGTTTAAAACGGCACATTTGGTCATTTTTAACCCAGAGAACAGTCTTAATTTAGTTAGATTGCCATGATCTTTCTTCATTTCAGTTGATTGAGAAATATTGAGTTTTTTTTTCCTGTAGGTATCCTGAGTTGCATAATTGAACAGTATAAGATGAGCTAGGTTGAAAGAGCTTCAGTTTAGAGGTTGCTACATTTCATCTTGACAAGCATTCATCTTGTCAAGCGTTGGATGTGCGCAAGTGTGAATGGGTGTGCATATAAAACTTGACATTTTGCCTGTGCCTAACAGAACTTTTACCTCTTTGCAAGCCATTCCATTCGGAGAGAAATTGAGTAGATGCAATTAAATCATAAGTCTTAACATCCATGTCTGAATTCCCAAATCCTTTCACTTCTTTGCATGCTCTCCATCTCTCTCTCTTAGCAATGGAATGGCTTTGACACAGCCATGCACATTTTCCCCTTTTGATTTCTTTATTTGCACTGCTTTAACCGAATGTGCTGGAATATTTGAATGAGCTTTATATTTCTCTACTAAAGGTACAATCATTTTCATGCTTGTGCATTTGATTTCTTGTTTATGCTGCCCGAATGAACTGATTCATCAATCGATTGATTGACAGCTTCTCTTGCAATCTCTCTTGCCCTTGCATGTTGTCTGACTAGGTGACAGCTGTGGGCAGGCGGGGCTTAATGATGCCTCTTTGGAAGAGGGAGGTGAGATGCGAAGCCCAGAGCTGCAGCCAGTATAAAATAAATCATTTTCCAATGGCCTGACTGTATCAGACAGCTTAACTGTAGTGTCCACCAAATCTGATCATACTTTCATTATGACTTTCCTATAGCTTGAGGTGTCTAATTCAGTCTAATTCAGAAAAGTAGTAGTTGCCGTATAACAGCCCTATTTTGCCAGTCATTTAACAGTCTTTGCGCATGTTATTAGCCCTAATATGCTGGCTATACTGTGGGAAGGGTGGGGTTATTTTTTTTTTTTAATGAAAATAAACTTTCTTATATTTCGAAGAGCCTGATACACCATCAAATGCGTATTACTCAAATTCACTTTGCATACTCACTGTAGTGACATTAGTCCCTCAGTTTGTAAAAAACAATCAAAAATTGCCTTTACTGTACATCAATATAAAATATATATATAATATATAAATAATATATATAAAACAATAAAAGTACAGTGTGTGCAGAATTATTAGGCACGTTGATTTTCTGATCATTTTATTCCCAGGCACATTTTGCCAATTCCAAACCATATTAATCTTAATAACTACTAATAATTTTGTATTTAATCATTTATAAGTGATATATAATTGTTCATGAAGGCTGGAAATGAAAAACACCTTATATTCAGGTATATGTAGAATTATTAGGCAAGTTTTCTTTTACAGATAAAATAAGCCAAAAAAGAGATTTAACTAAGACTGAAAAGTTAAAAATTATTAAATGCCCATGAATGCGATAGAATGCAACACTAATGCAATACTAGAAATTGCAGTTGAGGCATGACCATTGGACAGTGAAATGCTCATTGGGTCAGCAGGGTCAGACAAAAACAGGTGGAGAAGAAAATACGCATGTTAACTGCAAAAGAATTAAGAATTAAGGTGAAGAATTAAGTGTGAAACCATCAGGAACGCTTAAGTCTTCAGCGCCACCATTTTCCAGAGCTGCAACCTACCTGGAGTCTTCAGAAGAGCAAGGTGTCAGGATCTCAGACTTAGGTTATTTAAAGAATCCTAAAAATGTACCCCCTCTTAATAAGAATCACAAGCTGAAGTGTTGTGAAATACATGAAGACTGTTTATTTATAGGCTTTATAGACAGACAGATTGAGAGTGACTCTTGAAGGACCAGCACAACATCCTCTTCTACCACTATTTGAAGAATTCATCTTCCAGAATACGTTTTAATAAGTTTTGGGAGTTTATTTTTAGTCCATCTGCAAAACGGACTTCAGGGTAGGAGATGGACTTAAAATTAACTCTCAAAACTTACTGTCAGATTCTGGAAGATGAATTCTTCAGACCTTCATGAACAGTTATATATCATTTATAAATGATTAAATAAAAACTAATTGTAGTTATTAATATAAATTTGGTTTGGAATTGGCAAATTGTGCTTGGGAATAAAAAAATGATCAGAAAATCAAATGCCTAATAATTCTGCACACACTGTATATTCAGCAATGCATTGGAACACTAAAATACACACTGTTAACTTATTAGGAGCCTTGAGGAATATAATTAATTTGGACAACTTTACAGCTAAAATAACATTTAGTTTTTACAGAAGAATTAAAATGTCTGTTTTTAAAATTGAAAACCTTTTCCCCAAAGCTGTAAGTAAATTGAAATGCCTTCCACAATATTAAAGTGTGCTCCTATTTGTCAGTCAGTTATACATGTTTTTGATCTCATTGTCTGTACAGTTCATGAAATTGTAATGCTGGATTGTATGTAATTACTTACTTAAAATACATTCCCTCCTGTCGTTTGTCTTGTCAGCCAACATTCAATGATCTTAGATATTCAGAGACATTTTTTAAACTAACAATTAACACAAACACCTACCTTTAATACTGGCTTTTTAGAGCAGAATACCTTTATACAGTTTGTCAGGGTTAGATGTAAGGCGTGTTTGTGGAATGGGGCATCATTGACAGTTATATGATTTTGACAATGAAATGGATGTCAACAGGATCACCACTGCCCTGTAGGATTCCTGGTGAACAAGGAGATCCAGGATTCTCTGGACGTCCCGGGGTGCCAGGTAATTGAATTTCTAAAAGTATATGAAAGTTGAAAATGGTAGTATTTTAATTATAAAGAGTTATATCACACTGTTCTGACATGTTTTAATATGTTCTTTTGCACGACTGTGTTCATGTATATGTAAGGGCCAAAGGGTCAGCCTGGTTTCCCAGGAGAAAATGGGCGCCCAGGGTTTGATGGGCCTAAAGGTGAGAGAGGAGAACCAGGTTCTGGAGGTCAAACAGGACCTCAGGGTAAGATTACACCCTTTAATGTGAATGGGTGCTCTGTTTAACCACAAATCTTTACATCATAATTAGTCAACTTGCTTAGCCATACATTTTAAGGTATAATTGCATTATAGTTTTCTAACTCTAACTTATGGTTAGGTTTCCCCGGACGCAGAGGAGATACAGGTTTACCAGGAACAACAAATGCTGGCTTACCAGGATTACCAGGAAGAGATGGTTTTCCAGGTGTGCCAGGAGCTAAGGGAGAACCCGGTGTGGTGCTTGGGGCCACCCCTGGAGGTCCAGGTTCTCCAGGGAGACCAGGAGAGCCAGGAGACAAGGGTCCACCTGGGACACCTGGTTTACCTGGGAGGCCTGGTAAGTTTGATGAGATGTCTGGGGGTAGTTTTCACAAAGCTACTCTCAACATCATTATCACCAGTCAAATGGATATCAAGCATTAGTACTAATGCATTCCTCCTTAGGTAATGATGGACGCAGTGGTATTCCTGGCGTAAAGGGTGAGCGAGGTGTGGATGGAATACCTGGTCTTGTAGGTCCCATAGGTCCACCAGGAGAAATCCCTCTTGGGGGTATCCCTGGTTCCAGAGGGCCAGCTGGAGCTAAAGGATTTAATGGACCTCCAGGTAAGAAAATTAATTCTCATTCTCTTGAAACATACATTTTGGTGTTTTGTCTAATAATATGAGTGAATATTTGTTCAACACGAGCTGCTCAGATCCTAGCGTAAACTCTACCTTGAGCTCCATAATAATCGATTATGTCACTAGGACCTTCCACATTCAAATTTTTGGAAGTTCTACCCAGCTTCTAAGACTTAATCCTGAGGAATCTCTTCTACAATCTATATTATACACCACTAATAACCTGGGAAGTTATGGTTTGGATAACTTGTTTTCTTGTAAGCATTGTGTGTGAGCATTTCAGTTGTGGTAAAATATTTCACTTTTGGCTCGTTCTCTTCTTATCGGTCTACGTCAGCCTGTTTACTGATCGTCTTCTAAAAAATATCTGTTTTCATTATTCTTTTCTTTATGGTCATCCTCCACTCTTTCTCTTTTTCCATCACCATCATTTCCACCCTCCCGTCCTTCCATTTGTGGTGTCACCCTCTTCTATTTTTGGTGTTGGGTCACCTCACTAGGCTGCCAAGGTGAGAAATATTGTCTTCCCTGATGCCCGGCAATATAGTGTTGATGTTTATCTAACACACAATTCGCGCTCTTGCCTTGCTACCTTTTAACGCATTTGTCTTTCCTCATGTTTCCAGTCCTCCCAATTAAGGGAATGAGTGCAGGGGAGCATGCTTTCACTTTTTTTTCAGCCAAAAAAGAAAATTCTATCATTATTCACTCTTCCTCATTTCGTTCCAAACTCATAAGGATTTTATTCATCTTCGAAGGACTAATGAAGATATTTTGAATCGAACCTGAGATATTTCTCCATGTCTATCCATTGTAAGTCCAAGACACTAAAACTTTGAAGAGACATTTAGACTTTTATTCAAATATAAACATTGATCAAGGAGGTTTGTTATCGCACATCAAAAAAGTATGGTCGAGCTTCCGTTTACCATATGTGACCCTGGATCACAAAACCAGTCACAAGTAGCACAGGTATATTTGTGGCAATAGCCAACAATACATTGTATGGGTCAAAATTATAGATTTTTCTTTTATGCCAAAAATCATTAGAATATTAAGTAAAGATCATGTTCCATGAAGATATTTTGAAAATACCGTAAAAATATATATAAAAAAATGTTTTTGTGGGTGAATGCAGCACAATTGCGAACATAAATGGACAACTTTAAAGGCAATTTTCTCAATGTTTAGATTTTTTTGCACCCTCAGAATCCAGATTTTCAAATAGTTGTATCTCGGCCAAATATCCTATCCTAACAAACCATACATCAATGGAAAGTTTATTTATTAAGCTTTCAGATGTATAAATCTCAATTGCAAAAAATTGACCCATGTGACTGGTTTTGTGGTCCAGGGTCACAATTATTTGATGTGCTCTATGTATGCGTGTTGAATCATTGTTTATATGCAAATAAAAGCCTAAGTTAAAGCTGTTCATTATATAAAGTGATCTTGTCTCTTCAGAAGTCTTGGATTAAACTTCTCGATTTTAATAGACTTTCAATAGAGGGACTGAAATCTCTCAGGTTCCATTGAAAATATCTACATTTCTGTTTGAAGATGATTCAAACTGAGTTATCTTGATGACTTATGAGTTTGGAACGGCATGAAGATGAGTATATGACATAGTTTTATGGTGAACTATCTATCCCTTTAGGGTTACAGATCTTTAAGCCTCTATGTCAAGCTAATAGATTTGTTTGTTTAGTAATAGTAATAAATAATAATGTAGAATTCACTTTCTAATTTCTTAGATTGAACATGTATTAAGAAAGTTCATGGTCTTTTATCAATGGAATGGTTTAAACTGCACTTGTACATCTTTTTGTGTTTGTGTACCAGCTGTCATCACCTTGTACGCTCACACTTAAAAGATGGCCTTAAATTTGTGTCTTTAAGTACTAATCTTCAGGTTCACTGAATTTGAGCAATACCATCTAATAGGGGTGGCACGGTACATGAAAAAACATTTGAACCGTACGGTCCGCTTGTCTCAGTTCGGAGAGTGTGTACATTGCACGGTTTGACGCATACGCAATGTAGCCTCGTGCCAGTATGTGACCTCAGACAGTGTGTTTCCTTTTCGCGCGAAATAAGAGGTGTGTGGACATACATATAGACTGTAAAAGTGAAATACGGAGTGCTGCAGGTCACGTCACGTGTATAAATGGCAGTGGGAGAGATAAGGAAGGCTGCCCGGAGTTGGTGGATACCCCAGCGTCGTATAAGTCCGGTGTGTGGGAACATTTTGGATTTCATGTTACCTATGATGACAACGGAAATAAAACAATAGATAGAACTGCGACTGTGTGCAAGGTTGATACTGTTTTTGTGTTGAGATGGTTTAACTTATGCTTCACTTTATGATTATGGCCTTTGCTATTGTTATAGCCTCATTATAGGCAATTATGTTGAACGTATTTTGACTTATTTAAAAGACAGAGCTTTAAGAGTTCCTCTCTTTTTCTTTTAAAAGATACAATTTTTGTAAGAGCTACACTGAAGTTGGCAGTTTGATAAATGCAAGTTAATTTCAATCTTTGTGTGCTAAAAAGGCGCATACATTCCTGTAAAGATAGCAATACACATTCTCCTTTTTTTGCCAAATAAACGAAAAGCATGTCATCAATGTTTTCTCTCTTGTTGTATCAAAATCTCACCTAGCTTTCCTCAGAGATGTTCCCAATAATGTGCTTAAAGTCAAGTCAAATTCAGTTTGTGCATGTAGGGTATCCCAGGTTATAATAATAAGGGGAATATAATTTTAATAACGAATCATGAATAGGATCAGGGATCACGTACAGAGATTATTTTCCCCGTAAAGGGAATAAGTTGCCAATGATCTTGTTGCCAATGGTTGCCAACTGAATACAACGACTTATAATCAGTTCTCCATACAGGTAGGCAAAAATAGATCAATTGTACTATAAATAATCAATCACCATGAATTATAATTAAATATTAATATGTCAATTGTCTAAAATAGATCGATTGTCAGGACAACCCCTAATGGGATTAATTTATTATCTAATAATCTGCTTTGTCCAGCAAAACTGACCGTCCGATCTTTTTTTAAATCCTCAAGAGAAATTCCTTAGACTCTCAAAGAAGACTATTTCTCTGGCCATGAAAAATAGCTTCCCTGTTCTATTGAAAATACTATTTAAAGTATCAACAATTGTAAAGCTTGCAGCTTTGACTCTGTCTCGCTCACATTGAAAGTCCCTTTAATGTTCGATCAATCAAATGAATATAATGTATTTAATAAAGGAAACTACGTATACCGGTGACTACAATAACATGGAATAAAATGTACAACACAATAAAGCAACACACAATGACAGAAAATGAGAAGAGAGTTATAGAAAAAGCAGAAAGATCCCAGAATGGCAGATTACCTGGACAGTTAACCCTGAGAGACAACAAGGAATCACAATCACCCTAAACGGGCAAACAACCGTAACAGCTTTTAGATCTCGATATGAAATACTATACTTGCAATAACTCTGTTGTGGTGCTGAGTTAAAAGCGCATGCGTGTGGCGTCCTGTCGGAGCGTCATGTGGTCTGTCGGTGCGTCCGGAGCGCGCTTTTGTAGCAGGTTCAAAGGTCCATTGAAAGCGAAGTTTGCCAGCTAATTCAGGCTGAAGTTATTTCACTCGCAAGTAGAAATGAACAAAGGAGAATACAAAGCTAACCAAACTGAAAACAAACAAAAGAAGAAACTAGAAATGGAAATGAAAGGAGTGAAGCTGGAACTAGAACGAAGAAGGACAAGAGGATACTAGCACCCAGATGAATCTCAGTCACCTTGCTTTAAGGAAAGCTTAGCTCACGCCTCTTCTGGGTGAACTGACCAATAACACTCGGAAACTTTGCGCGGAAGAGAATCTCTGTCTCTTCTGATAGCCTAATTTGCATGGTTTATGACCGCGTCAGAATTTGGTCAGAATCACTCCAAAAATGGTACCACATAGCCAAATACATTTTATCGTAACCTAATACATGTATTTAGCTCGGGCAAACCGAGAGGTTTATAACGGTACCAAGAAAGACATGTACAAAGGATAGGAATACCAAGATACATCTTAATGCATAATTACAAGCACTTATAGTTCATTTTATACTATGATAAAATCATAGATCCCCTAATAATGACATGGGCGCTTGCAAACACACAGGAATATATATCGTATACAGTTGGTAATGGCTCATATTCTGAGTTTAATGTAAAAGGCTGTGTATATGGGTGATTGGCATCTTCGGGAGAAAGTTACGTTATGTCCCTTGCTGAGAGGGGGGGGGGATTGGAATTCTTTTGAAGTTCGCCAAATGAGTAGCGAAGGAATTCGCAAGCGGCTCTGGGGAGGATCATCGAGTCGTAAATGGTGTCAGAAAGCAATCTAATCCCAGACATGTTGGCACCATGCCGGTAATTTTGATTGTCAATGGGCGATTTTAATGCAGACTCTGGAGTGCCAGTTCTGAGTTGTGGATATGGTCAAAAAGGGTTAAAAGCATTTTCACATGCAGAATTGAGTGAGTCATCCTGACACAGTCCAGATACCTTACATGCATGATTACATGATATAACAATTTTTTTTTAATACTGTATCCTAAATTGTGTATAATTAAGCTATATATCATATGCTGATGTAAATTTCTGGAGTGTTAAAGATTAAAAGAAAAAAATAACAACAAGAACTGTATAGGACTGAAAACCGTGACCCTAAAACCGTGATACGAACCGAACCGTGGGTTTTGTGAACCGTGCCAACCCTACCATCTAACAATATATCCTCATAACTTGTTACGCTGCTATAACTCTGATGTGCCTGTGTGCCCTTAACCACAAACACCCCTTTTGATATAACAACAGCATCTTTAGTTAGTCATGAAAGTAATGTTTCATTTTTCAGCTGTTAGTACTGTCTAGAATTAGCCTTTACTTTGAACTGAAATTTCCAAAACTGTGAAATATATTATATGTTCAACCTGTACAACAAATAGAGTGGTGGGAAGAATTATTTGATCTCCTGCTGATTTTGTAAGTTCACCCACTTACAAAGAAATAAAGGGTCTATAATTTTTATGGTAGGTTTATTTTAACAGATAGTAACATAATATCAACCAAAATAAACCCAGAAAAACACATTATATAAAGGTTGTAAATTAATTAGCATTTGATCGAGTGAAATAAGTATTTGATCCCCTACCAACCAGCAAGAATTCTGCCTCCCACAGATTGGTTATGTGCCCATGTGGAACACAGATTAGTCCTGTCACTTTAAGAAAGTACTCCTAATGTCAGCTCCTAATGTGTATAAAAGAAACCTGTCCACAGAATCATTCCAACCTCTCCACCACCATGGGCAAGACCAAAGAGCTGTCAAAGGACATCAGGGACCAGATTGTAGACCTGCACAAGGCTTGAATTGGCTACGAGACCATCAGCAAGAAGCTTGGTGAGAAGGAGACAACTGTTGGTGCCATTATTAGGAAATGGAAGAAATACAAAATAATCATCAAATCACCCTCGGTCTGGGGCTCCATGTAAGATCTCGTCTCATGAGGTACAGATGATCATGAGAAAGGTGAGGGATCAGCCCAGAACTACACGGGAGGAGCTTGTTAATGATCTCAATGCAGTTGGGACCAGAGTCACCAAGCAAACCATTGGTAACACACTATGCCGCAATGGATTGAAATCCTGCAGCGCCCGCAAGGTCCCCCTGCTCAAGAATGCACATGTACAGGTCCGTCTGAAGTTTGCCAAAGAACATCTATATGATTCTGAGAAGTCTTGGGAGAAAGTGCTATGGTCAGATGTGAGAAGAGAAATGCTGACTATGACCCCAATAACAGCATCCCTACAGTCAAGTAGGGGATTTTGCTTGGAGATCAAATACTTATTTCACTCACTGAAATGCAAATCAATATATAACCTTCATACAATGGATTTTTTGGTTAATATTCTGTCTCTTTAACTTTATACTGTCTGAGTTAATTTACTATCCCATATAAAAAAAACTGAAATTATATGTATATATTAAAAAAAATTTGAGGATCTTTCCAATATATATACATGTATAAAATATTCCAATATTATGTTTTAACTCATTTTTCCTCCACAGGTTTCCCTGGGCTGAAGGGTGTTAGAGGAGATCCGGGGCTTCCAGGGCCTGGTGGAATAAAGGGTATAACAGGACTTCCTGGTTTCCCAGGGCAACAGGGATTTAGGGGACCTCCTGGACCCCCTGGCATTGGAACACGTCCAGGCATACCAGGAAGACCAGGAACAAAGGGTATGAAGATTGCAGAAAGAACTTGTTCTAAATGTATTTGTTTTATTGTAGTTTGACGCTACTCAAGATTTTTAACTTGCTTCTACTGTCCCTAAAAACACACCATGGGAATTTGTTAGGCTGTACATTATTAGAAAGACAACAAGAATCTGAGATCATTTCAAATGCCCCTTGTCTGATTCTATTGAAAATGTGGCAATTTTACTTCTACTATTTTATTGTGCTGTTATCATGTGTGCCTTTACCATAATGTAGATATTTGTTGTCTGTATCCAAGGGGTGAAGGGGTCTTTTGGGGTGTCGGGGTTCCAAGGATTATCTGGTTCTTCTGGTGTCTCAGGTGGGCCAGGTGTTAAAGGTTTACCTGGTTTCACTGGGCGGGATGGCTCACCTGGGGTACCTGGATCAAAAGGACTCAAAGGTATATTGATGTTATTTGCAGGACATCTTGTAATATACATTTTTTCTGGTTAAGTGAAACCATAGAAGGCTCTCAATTAAGAATTCAATACTTCAGAAAGAAGCCAGATATGAAATTGTTTATAGTAATTGCATATGTTTGTGTGTTAAAGGGGATCGTGGTAATCCTGGTCTTCCAGGTCCCTCTCCTCCTCCGCTTGCGGCAGAGCGGCTGGAAAATGGTGAAATGGGTGACCCAGGAGATCGTGGACTGCCTGGTTTCCCAGGACCAAGAGGTACAAAAAGTGGACAGACCATCCAGTTAGGCCTCATTTCCTTAGTTTATAATAGTCAATTCATACTATTTAGTGGCATTGACATTTTCATGGACTTGTCATTTATTATACCACAACTTAATTAAATGACTCTTTATTACATCTCAACATCACAAGCTAAGATGTCTTTACAGTTTGTGATGAATGTTTTGGGTGGATGACTCAATGTCATTAAGTCATTAGAATTTCAGTAAAAGAATTGTGTTTCTCTTTTCAACAGGTGATAAGGGTTTTTCGGGGCGACCTGGACGTGAAGGCTCTCCTGGATCACCTGGTGTTGCAAGCCAAGTAAAAGGTTTTACTGGCCCACCTGGAAACCCAGGTATCCCTGGCTCTCCAGGCTTCCCTGGGTCTAAAGGTTCTCCTGGAGTTATGGGCTTCCCTGGCACAACAGGCCTGAGGGTAAGCATTCTGTATTCAGGCACTGGTCTAAGTATGTTAAAGTTTACTAGGGATCCACCAATACTTATATTCGTATCAGTATTTGCTAAAATGTGTTATGTACAGACATATAGTGGCACAATTTAAAAAGGGAAATCTTTTAAACGTCTTCATTTTTCTTAAAAAAATATTTATTTTAGTTTTTCTTTATTACTTTTTTTTTCCGGGTGAATTGACCTGGATGAGTTCTTCTCAGACTGTGAGATTAACCCAGGAAGTTGTGTCTTACAATTTTTCTCCACTGCAGGGTGATGATGGTGTACCTGGGGTTCAAGGGTTCCCGGGCACTGAAGGACAATCTGGTGGCAAAGGTGAGATCTGTGTAATTCTGTAAGTGCCTTTTAGAACAATCATTTAAGATCTTTATTTCTGACCTGCACTACATATTGCAGTTGAATAGTAGGCTGAAGACAGCCATCACTGATGTCCCTAAAAATTACATGTTTAAGGTGAGAAAGGTGACTCATATGCATCATCTGGACCCCCTGGACCAAAGGGTGCGATTGGAAATCCTGGATTCCCAGGTGAGAAACACGCTTTTTCAGGCTTTGGATATTTATTTATCAGCTCTTATAATTTTTTTGTATTTAATTTGGTATTTTATACTCTATTCTGGTTTTATAAATAGATTTTTGTCTTTTACCTTCAGGTGGTCCAGGATTTCCTGGTGAACCAGGTGATTCAGGTTACCCAGGAGTCGTTGGATTTCAAGGCCAGATAGGATTTTCTGGAGAGCCAGGAGCACCAGGATTTGCTGGTATGTGGAAATTTGCTGCCACCCTTATAATTCTGGAGTAATGATTCCAGTTTTTACTTCAAAAGCTGTTTTCTTACCTAATGTCATTGGTTTTTATTGTTGTATTTATTCATAGGCTCACCAGGCCTCCCAGGCATTAGGGGGCTTCCTGGTTATCCAGGACAGAAGGGCCGTGATGGAGATGCAGCCCGTCCTGGAACTCAAGGCTCACCAGGAGAGAAAGGTTAATGAAAAACTAGTACCATTTTAATGTTAGATATTGCCAGAAAAAAAATACATTTGGTTTAGTTGTAGTTTTTAATCTCTCTACAAACTAAAAGAAAGCAACCTGAATCAATTTCTGAAATACTCTACCGAAAATGTTACTTTAGGTTTTCCAGGCTCACCTGGTTTAGACGGACTCAATGGTCTTCCAGGATCCAAGGGGCCACCTGGAGTTCCAGGTAAATTAATCGGACAAACCATTGATTATAAAATTCTACATTAAGCTGTAAAACTGAACAAGCACCCTAGTGACTGCTTATTTATTTACCATATATCCTCAGGTGTGATTGAAGGTGGTCGGCCTGGAGCTCCTGGTGTGAATGGCCGGAAGGGAGAGAGAGGCTCATCACAACCCGGTGGACCTGGTCGCCCTGGAGAGAAAGGAATCAAAGGAGACACTGGTGAGACTCATCATGTGGATGGACGACTAAACATTTCTGAATATCTTGTAAAAAGTTTTTTTTTTATACCTTAAAAAACAAATAAGGGGAAGAAAATGATTAATTTGAATGAAAAGGACAGTCTGAATAACTGAACTAAAAAAAAATGATGAATTTTTTTAAAAATGATGTAAAAATTAATGTACCTAATGGACTGTTTAAATCAAAAATACTCCCATTATGTTCAGGTCAAAAATTACCTGTATAGACTTCAGTGTAGCTTCAGAAAATGTACAGCCCTATCCTATTGATTTTGTAGATGAAAGCTGGTTAATGCATAAAGTTTTTGTAGAATAATTTTACCTGTCTATATAGTCTACCTGCCACTTACTGTATGTGTCAGTGGCAGTACTGCACTTTAACAGTATGTGTATAGACCAACGCTACTTTTGCGTTATCGAAGGGTAACGCCCCTTTTTGGGGGAAAACAAACGGATTCCCCTGAGAACAGAACTCGCTCTAAATCTGCAAAGTTTCTTGATAGCAAAAATGACACAAAGGACTTCCGGTGAGACGCACCACGAGATGGTCGTTTCACACTGAGCTCCTGCCAAAAGCCGTTTGAATGGCAGCTTAACTGCTTGTTTCTTGCTGCTTGTTTCTTGCTGCTGTTCGTTTTTTTCTTTAAACTAATATCGTGAAATGGCGTCAAAGAAAAGTGCAAGTTCGCCTGCAAAACAGCCCGGGCAAGCGATTCAAAACTAGCCTTAGCTCAGGACCTTCCCTAGCTAGTTTATTTCCTTGCTCATTAAGCAGACGGTAGAGGCGGATAGGGAGACACTTCGAGACCTTGTAAACGAAATGTTGAGTTAGACTTTGGCTAGAGCACTAACTACGGTTGAAAGTCAAATAGCTGAAAATGGGACGCTACTGAGATCATTGAATAGCGACATCAACACTCATGCTAAAAATATGGAAAAGGTGTCCGCTAAAGTCAATACAATGCATGGAGTGCTTCGTCAGCCTAAAAAAGATACCAACCACTGTCTCACAGAGCTGGACAGCCTCAGAAAGAAAGTCACAGAGATGGAAGATAGATCAAGAAGGAACAATGTGAGATTAATTAACCTACCAACAGGTGCAGAAGGGGATGATCCAGTCGGATTTCTTTGTAAAATGCTACCTCAGTGGATCCCGACACTGGCCGGAAATTCCATAGAAATTGACAGAGCCCATCGAATCTTCTCAGCTAACCCCTCCAGGCCGCGTACAATGATCTTCAGAGTGCTCCGTTACCGCGATCGCCAAGCGTAATACTAAACCTAAGCTACCAGACAACACTCAGCTTGGGGATAAAATGTCGTTTGATTCAGCAGAGGAGGCTGAATTGTTCTTCGCGGGACAAGACACCACTTCAACTCTTCTGAAATAGAACAACGTCAGGTCTACTGCTAGAGAATCCTTGCGCTTCACAGACATGGAGCGGGGTGTTCAGGGGATTTTTCCGCATGGGATGGATATGTTCTAGCACAGGCAATTATTTCATGACAGTAGTTTCTCATATTTCACTATACACACCGGCAGTTTACTTTAACCTTATCACACAGAGTTTGTTTTGGACATACCTCAATAGGGACAATGGATAGATACAATGTTTT
This sequence comes from Meda fulgida, assembly GCA_030578275.1. Lineage (NCBI taxonomy): Eukaryota > Metazoa > Chordata > Actinopteri > Cypriniformes > Leuciscidae > Meda > Meda fulgida. The sequence goes on along the minus strand of CM060622.1, from coordinate 20,233,451 downwards.
GCCATTTAATGTGAAAGGGCTCAATTCTCCATTCAAAAGGTCTAAGCTCTTAGATTTCCTTCATCGTAAAAAGGCTGATATAGCACTATTGCAGGAAACTCACCTTAAACCTTATGATACTTTAAGACTACAAAACAGGAGATATAAAATGGTTTCTGCCTCATCGGATGGCAGTAGCACCAAGGGTGTTAATGAGACGTAATCTGACTATAAACATAATTAAAGTAAGCTCAGATGTTTCAGGAAGGCTAGCATTCTGTTGTACCTCCATTAAAGGAAGGAAAGGAGCCTTTATTAGTATTTATGCCCCAGCCATCTTTGATTGTGCATTTTTTCAGAACATTACAAAAGAGTTGTTAACTTTAGATGAGTACCACCTGGTTATTGGCGCAGACATGAATGCAATTTTTGACAACACCCTAGACAGGTCTGCTAATGTCGCTACTCACACTCAGATATCCTCTTCTAAGGCTTTACAGTTGTGCTCAGAATTAATGGTACCCCTGGTAAATATGATGAAAAATGGCTGTAAAAAATAATTCTGCATTGTTTATCCTTTTGATATTTCATTCAAAAAATTGGCAAAAATCGAACCTTTCATTGAAGTAAAATAATTGAAAGTGGAGGGGAAATCACATTATGAAATAAATGTTTTTCTCCAAAACAAGTTGGCCACAATTATTTGTACCTCTAGAATTGTTTACGAGTAAAATATCTCTGAAGTATATTGCCATTCAAATTTACCTTTTTTTTTGCACACCAGGGTGACTAGGAACATGAAATTGTCCAGCCATGACTTCTTGTTTTACAGGAGTTTAAATATGAGGAAACACAAAGGCCAAATTCCCTTAATCATCCATTACAATGAGTAAAACCAAAGAATATAGTTCTGATGTGCATCAAAAGATTGTTGAGCATCACAAAATAGAAAGTGGCTGTAAGAAAATAGCTAAAGCATTGAAAATCCCCTTTTTGACCATCAGGGCAATAATTAAGCACTTCCAATCAACTAAAGATGTTACAAATCTGCCAGGAAGTGGACGTGTGTCTACATTGTCTTAATGCATGGTGAGGCGGAAAGTTTGAGTGGCCAAAGACTCTTAATATACTATCTTTAATGTTGTGGTCATATTTTTCTTCTGGAGGTCCTGGACTTCTGGTTCAGATACATGCATGGCATCGTGGATTCTATCAAATACCAACAGATAAAAAATCTAAACCTGACAGCCTCTGCTAGAAATCTTATAATGGGTCGTGGTCGGATCTTCCATCAGGACAACGATCCAAAACAAACATCAAAATCAACACAAAAATGTGTTAAGTAGCACAAAATGAAGCTTCTGCCATGACCGTCCCAGACCTGATGAGTGGAGTGAACTGAAGAGAAGAAGCACCAACATGGATCTGGGAATCTGAAGGATCTGGAGAGATTCTGTTTGGAGGAATGGTCTCTGATCTCGTGTCTGTGTTCTCCAAACTCATCAGGCATTATAGGATAAAACTCAGAGCTGTTATCTTGGCAAAAGGAGATTGCAAAAAGTATTTAATAAAAGGGTACCAATAATTGTGGCCAACGTGTTTTGGAGATAAACATTTATTTCATAATGTGATTTCCCCCCCACTTTCTATTCTTTTACTTCAATGAAAGTTAAGATTTTTGCCAATATTTTGAATGAAAGATCAAAAGGATAAATGATGCAGATTTATTTTTTACAGCCATTTTTTATCATTTTTACCAGGGGTACCATTAATTCTGAGCACGACTGTAGGTAATTTAGCAAAGGACCTCAATTTAGTGGATCTTTGGAGACTACATAATCCTTCATCAAGAGATTACACATATTACTCACCAAACCAAGTCTTTTTCTAGGATAGACTACCTACTTCTAGTTAATTGGTTTCTGCATCTTCCTCAATAAATCTTCTCCCTAGACATATATCAGACCATAACCTTATTGAAGCAACATTTAGTTTTGGAGACGTTAAGAACAATAAGTCTTCTAGATGGAGGTTTAATTCCTCGTTACTACAGAATGAAAGCTTCCTTATTCAACTTAAACTTGAACTTAACGAATTCGTAGACATTAATAAGGGAAGTGTAGAGAACCCAATGTTCTTATGGGCCTCCATAAAAGGTTTCCTCAGAAACAATGCAATCAAATTTTCATCTTACATCAAGCATAATAGACAACGTCAGATTTAGAACAAAAATGCGAACAAATAGAAAATCAGCTTAAAAGGAAGTATAGTAAAGACATAGAATCTCAATTGAAGACACATCAAGCTGAACTGAACAATCTGTTATGACGTAGAGTAGTTAATGCACATTAATAAGCACAAATGTTATTGACAAGGCAGCCGTCCAAGTCATCTCCTTGTCCTAACTCTGAAACATCAGGAGAGAAAACGATCAATAGCATGCATCAAAAGAGATCAAGGTGAAACAGCGACAACTACTCTAGATATAAATGAGTCATTCGCATCCTTTTTTGCCAAACTGTATTCTAGCGACTGTCAGCCCTCAGAGAATCATTATACAAATTTCTTTAACAACCTGAATCTTCCTACTCTTTCCATAGAGGATGCAGAACATCTTGACTTGCCTATCTCACTATAAGAATTACATCTAGCGCTAAGAAGTATGAAGAGAGGGCATTCCCCTGGCCTTGACGGTTTGCCGATTGAGCTTTATTCAGTTTTGTGGGAGATTTTAGGTCCTTTCTGGCTGGATTCTATAAATTTTGCTATTGAACAAGGGCATTTCCACAAGGACCTTAACACTGCTCTTATTTCAGCTATCCCTTATCCCCAAACTGGATAAAGACCCTTCTAAATGTGCGAGCTACCGACCAATATCACTTATTAATGCTGATCTTAAAATTTACTCCCGTGTATTAGCCCACAGACTAGAATCAGTATTACCAGATCTAATACATCCGGACCAAACAGGATTTATGAAGGGACGTTTGGCTGCAGACAACATTATGCGACTAATTCACATTTTAGGTGAAGCACAGAATATTCCCTCTTCTTGTGGCCTTCTTTTTCTTGATGCAGAGAAGGCCTTTGATAGGCTTGAATGGCAGTACCTATGGCGTGTCCTTATTGAATTTAAGTTTGGGCCTAAGTTTATAAAAATGATTCAGGTGCTGTACGCGAATCCTTCTGCTAGAGTGTGTATAGGAGGTGTCATTTCAAATTTGTTCCCTATAAACCGTTGTACAAGACAGGGCTGCCCCTTGTCCCCTTTAATCTTTAATCTTTCTATAGAACCCCTAGCGCAGTATATTTGTAACAGTATAACTATTTCTCCTCTTCCCATTGGCACTTCTGCTCACAAAGTGTTAATGTATGCGGATGATACTTTAATCTATATGTCAGAGGTATAAAACTCTCTTCCCAACACTATTAGAGCATTAAATATGTTTGGTGCGCTCTCCGGTTTTAAAATTAATCTCTCTAAATCTGCCTTGATGTTAGTTAACGGGGATAGAAGTCAGTTAGTTGTACCTACTTATATTGCAATTTAGGGATGCACCGAAATGAAAATTCTTGGCCAAAACCGAAAAAGAGGAAACCAAGGCCGAAAACCGAAACACAGAAAGAAATTCTGCTAATTATTAGTACCATTGCATTTATGCCTATGACTGTGTACTAACTTTACTAAAATCAAGGCATTGTATAAATTAATATTAAAGTTTCAAAGAATAAATCAATAACAAATTATGCAAATATTTATTTAGCACATTGCAACAATGCACAGTATAAAATTAAATTCAAACTAAAATGTTTAACTTGACCCCACTCATGTAAACATTAAATAATAATGTACAGGCCCACTGGCCTGCAGAAAGGTTTTAAAATGATATGTTCTCTCATAAAAACAAAGTGCATTTAGGTCAAGTGCATTTAAAATTTTTCTCTGTAGGACTACTACAAGAAAGTGCATTCAGAAGAAGTGCAACTGCTTAAAGATTAGGGGTGTAACGGCTCACAAAATTCACGGTTCGGTACGTTTTCGATACAGCAAAAAGAAAGAAATTGCAGATAAATTTCCTTGATTTATTTTGTTTTTGTTTTAAATAAACTAACATCATAAAGTATGATCATTTTTTACTTTGAGCAATGATGGAGCTATACTTGTCTCTTCTTAGGAGCATATAAAACAAAAAAAACAGCTCCTTGAAAAAATAAGGAAATGTAATATTATGTAGTAGTTATAAACAAAGGTTTATTTTTATTTCAGATTAACATTTGAGGGCAGCAATTTTATTCATAAATGTTGAAATAAAACCGACGTAACGTTACTTGAAAGCATTGTAGCCTAACTTATACTATTCCTGCTAAACTTCCATGGTTACAGTGAGTGTTACTACAGTAAACCCATGGTGAATGTTGCTGATCTGTGGACACTGGATAGTTCATTCATGGCATAATGTTTCTTCCTGGTTTCCACATCAGCGCTGTTTGATCCGTTAATAACGGAGAAATGTGAATGCTTCTCACCAGATCTCGCAGCGATGTTATTACTTCAGTGGCGAATTCAAATGCTTTCTTTACTGGATGTCTTAGCGCTGTGTAACAGTGTCGCTTGATCGAGATCGGCTCGCGCTGCATTGGTCCTGACTGATAAACGGTCCGTGAAACACACAATAACGAGTAGCGCAGTTTCGTTCTGCTTTCATTACGTTTACCATTTGATGTTGGGCAATGTTGTCGTGGTCGCGCCATCGCGCACTTGCCACGCACCTTTGAAATAACGAAATTTTGGTCGGCAGGAAAAATGGTCCAACGAACCGGTTTCTGTTTGCGTCATCACAACAAAATGCATTTTTGGGACGAAAATTTTCGGTGGCCGAATATTCGGTGCATCCCTATTGCAATTACCAAAGAGGTCAAATATCTAGGGGTGTAAATTCAAACATCTGTCACAGCCATAACTAAATCAAACTACACCAGTGTGTTGAGGAAGGTTGAGGAGGATACAAAAAGATGGTCTGCCCTCATCTGTCCCGTCTCGCATAGCAGTAGTGAAAATTAACATTTTACCACGCATTAATTTCATCTCCTCTATGCTGCCACTATCTCCGCCGAAGAATTACTGGTCTAAGGTTGACTCACTACTCACAAAATATATATGGAATGGTAGGCGACCACATATTAAACGGACCACACTACAACATAACAAACAAGAAGGAGGCTGGGCACTTCCTAACTTTAAATACTATCACTGGTCATTTACCATGCGTCCAATGAAGCAGTGGTTGGATCCAAATTCTATATCACCTTGGAAGACAATAGAACAAGACGCCTTCGCCATGGCCACCCGAAGGGTCTTCACCGCCGTGGCTGCCCGAGGGGTCTTCACTGCCGTGGCCGCCCGAAGGGTCTTCACCGCCGTGGTCGCCCGAAGGTCCTACTGCTCTGCCGTGGTCACGCCCACAGCCTGCTCTGCCCTGGCCACGCCCACGGCTTTGTCTGCTCCGCCCTGGCCACACCCACGTACTGCTCCGCCCTGGCCACCCCCGCGTCTCGCGTCGGCCTCCCCCTCGTCAGCCTCCAGGGCGCCCACCCTCCCACCCCTTTAGATGTTATGCGCCGCGAGGACGCGCCTTCGGGGAGGGGTGAGGTACTGTCACGTGTCAGTGTGTTTAGTTCTGGTTTGTGTTCTGGTTTACCCCCCTGTCTTAGTGTTTTTGGTTCAGTCCTGTGTCTCAGTTTTCCCGCTCCTCGTTTGTGTTCAGTTCCTTCACCTGTGTCGAGTTAATTTGCCCCAGCTGTGTCTTGTTCCCCTATCTGTTTTCTGTGTATGTAAACCCAGTGTTCTCCCTCACTCCTGGTCGGTTATTGCGTTTATATGGTTGTAAGTGTTGTAGTTCCTGAGTTTTTGTTTATTAAATTCCTGTTAGCAGTTATTCCTCGTCTCCTCGTACTTCCTGCCTACACACACCGTGACACATACATGCTTCAGACTATTAGACAAGTTGAGAGACTAGTGGGTTTTCATCAAAATGGCATAAATCATCTCCTGTTTGGCGTAATAACAAATAACTGTCTGGAAATAAGCCATTCATTCAAGGTGTATGGGCAGAAAAGGGTATATGGGTCATTGGAGACTTGAATGGGGAAGACTCTTTACTAAACTTTAATGACTTGGTTTCATTGTATGGTATCCCTAGACACTCCTTATTCTTTTACTTCAGACTTAGGTCAGCTTTCAAAGCACAAAATGTTGGATGGGGCTCAGGGATGAAAGAGCATCCAGTGATCAGTTGGATACATGTGGCCCCAAAAAGTGTTGTCTCTTCTGTATGCCAGGCTTCTATCATATTTGTCTCCTAAGCCTAGTACACTGGCATGGGATCGTTCAATGGCACTCAGGGGTAGAGAAATAGATTGGGACGCAAGCTGGGATAACGTATGTAGCTCCTCTCATAAACCTAACCATCAGTTTATTAATATGAAGATTTCTCATAGGGCATATCTTACTCCTAGAGTCAGATGCTTAATTGGTCAAGCTCCACACCCATTTTGTTCTTTATGCTCACAAAATACTTTGGGGACTTTTATGCATATAATGTGGGACTGCCCTAGCCTGGCTAACGCCAGACCCAATTCTCGTTCAGACTTGGGTCTGGGAACCACATGTACATTTTCTCGTATTTGAGGCGTGGTTTACGATTGCCCGGCGCTGTTTATTGGGTGCTAAGAATGTCTGTCAAATGCGCCTGTACGTAGCTCATATGCAATCGTTTCAATTATACCAGATGACGTATGTAGAGCGACAGAAATTAGACAAGAAGACGATGGGTAAGATATTTTTGTGTAAACAATGACGTTCAGCGTCATTGCTTCGCGTCTGCTGCCATGTTGAATCCATAGAAATAAAACTGCTTCAGTGTGTCGCATAGATGTCATCATCGTCTTGCTGCTCCCTCCCCGTTCTGTGATTGGTTCCCTAAATGAGGCGAAAATCTAGCCCATGGTATCCATACTGCCTTTGAGCGTGAATAAAATCGCGCTGCGGGAAGGCAGCATGGGGAAACCCAGACTAGGACTGCCCTAAGATTTATGATTTTTGGAATAAGGTGTTACAATCATTGTCTGATCTGATCTGGGGTAAGGGTTACTGGTGTATCTGAATTGTTACAATACCTCTTCTATATTGTTACCCTTTAATACAATAAAAATTGAGTACAAAAAAAAATGACACATACATACACACTCTCTTTGCCGGCAGAGGACCGTGAGCGGTATGATCCAAGTGACATGGCCTCATCGTCTAGTTTGTCATACTGTGAGTGGGTTAATGACAAAAAAATAGGCTCACTACTTGGTGATTTGACGATAGTGGTTGATGTCTGAATAGTCCGTATTTGGCCACTGCGTGGGGTCATTAATCCAGTTTTCAACCATTTCAAACGGACACCTCTGTAACCCCGTATCCAGTAGCTTCTTTAAATACCGCTCACGGTCCTCTGCCAGCAAAGAGATTGTGTATGTTTGTGTCATTTTTGCTATCAAGAAACTTTGCAGATCTAGAGCGAGTTCTTTTCTCAGGGGAATCTGTTTGTTTTCCCCCAAAAAGGGGCGTTACAGTTGAAAACTGTACTGTACTGTACTGTACTGAAAACAGTTACAACAGATAAGAAACTAAAACTGAAAATACTTACATGGTCGACATAGTGTGTTTGAGAGAGAAAGAGACAGTCAGTACTCAACAATACTCAAGAATCTCCATTGTCCCCCAGCAAAATTAGGAGTATACAAAAATGCTACAACTATTATAAAATCTATTATAAAATATAAATAGAAAGATGATTTGAGCCATTTCTTGGAAGATTGGAGTGGGAATCACACTTTACATTGAATGAATGGTCTGAACAGTCGACACGACAGATCTCGTCACAGTTGTTGTTGTTGTTGGTGCGTCCTACGATGAACACTTTCCACAAGGCCACTGAGGTGTATTCTAACAAGAAAACGAGCAATCATGGGGTCATTTTTATTTTCATATATGTATTTGATGATTGTGAAATTTTGGCTTTCAGGTCCTTCTGGTTTTAGAGGCTACCCTGGTAATCCTGGCCCCCCTGGGCCACCTAGTCCTTCTAGTATCCCAGGTCCTCCTGGAGACCCTGGACTTCCAGGATTAGATGGACGAGAAGGTAAACGACATCTGTTCTTTTTTCTGATTACTTTTTGTTGCTTCTCTAAGATTAAGCTGGACCGTTATTAGGCTGTATATATCTAAAACTAAAAGATATTTCATCTAGACTAGAGGGCTAACAATTATATCCACATTGATCTGTTTCTCTTTGACCGTTAACTTCACCTTTTGTAATGGCGGTTGCCCATAGTGTTTGTGATACTCTGAAATAAGTTGAACTGGATCATTTGTAGGTCCCTTTGGCCCTCCTGGCCTGCCTGGACCACCAGGCCCTGGAACAGTCCAAGGCGACAGAGGAAACCCAGGATTTCCAGGACTACCAGGAATACCAGGAGCACGTGGAGCTCCTGGTCCTTTTGGAGCCCCTGGATTACCAGGCAACATTGGTTTTAAAGGTATTCCTTTTGTTATTATTTTGACTAGAAGTTTCTACATTCCTCTTTCTTCATTTTTTTTCCAGCCTCATACTCTGTTGTTGTATTTTATTTATAGGAATTCACAGGCCCTGGTTGAGATTTTGTACTCAAAATGCTCATCTTTCATATGAACTGCAATTTCCTATAGATTACCATGAATAGTAATAAACATTAAAATAAATATGAAGTAAATAAATGGTTGTGATAAACAACAACTAACAAATCTGGAAGAAAAAAAAAGAAGCACACAAGAATTTAAACTACAAATGGACAAAATGTGCAATAAATTAGCCTCTTACCTGTCATCCCAATTTTTTATAATTCACTGGAAAATGACAAACTTAAATGATTGCAATTCATGAATACTACAGTTCATAAAATCTTTTAAAAGAAGACGCTTAGGAGTCTTTTGGTCAAGTAAATACAAGAAGCAATGTAACTGAAAGTTAGTGTTGCCAGTAAAGAGGTTCTAAAAAAGCTATTTCAGAATAGTACACAAACTTCAATGTCATGAAGAGTTGGTAATTTGTGATTTCACAAATTTTTTCCAAAGCATAGATTAAGTGAATAATGCTAATGGCAAAACGAATACCTATGGTAGCTGTGCTAATTAGTGCTTTATGGTGATGTATTATAATCATTCCATGGTGCAGGCAGTGTTTAAATTAATCCAACATAACATGTTGTCAACTATTCATTGATGTCAACTTTGTTATTGTAAACATATTGTTATCTAAATGCATGCAGAGAGCACTCCATTTAAAATCACTAAAAAGCTGTCACTCATCTCAGTTCATTGCAATCACACAGAGTTTCGTTATAACCAATGAAGCTGTCTACACTGCACAATGAAACTCTCACTTGCATCATGTCTACACTTCGTTTTTTATAATGAGAGGATTCACAAGTGTGCAGAACTTGTGAGTCAGCACTGAAGAAAAACTGAGCGGTGTTTGAGCGGTAAGTGTATTCTGACTAAATTAATCAACTCTTGATTGGCCACTGCGCTCAAGAAATAAACAGGCATGTATGTGATTGGCTTCATTGATCAACTCTGTAAAAACACGTGAATAGAAACCCTTTGAGCACAAATACATACTGGTTCAGTTTTGCCAATATGATATTTTTACGGTATCAACTGAGGGTGCTCTTGCTTTCGTTTAAGGGTACTTAGCACCCCTGTAGAACCGGGCCTGCCTCTCGTGCGGTGCCCTCCCTAGTCTTTGGGAATTCATTCGTTTTTGTGCTCTCTTTTTCTTATGGATTTACAAGGGCAAAGAGGTGACCCTGGCTTTAGTGGTTTACGTGGACCACCAGGGTTCCCGGGAGAACCAGGAGATTATGGCAGGAATGGACCAAAAGGATTAAATGGTCAGTAGATTACAGTGCATTTTATATATCTTAAAAATCGTTCTGCAGACCAGTAATAATGCAAATCATAAGCATTCTTGAAACATTTACTTATCGTCCTTTCAGGCGATTCTGGTCCTAAGGGAGCTCCAGGTCCTGTTTTGTTCCCACCTAATACAAACCAAAGAATACCATTTGGGGATCCAGGGCCACCAGGTCTTGATGGGTTTTTTGGTCAGGTGGGAATACCAGGCCTGCCAGGCACTCCAGGGTTTCCAGGTGAGTGCTTTTTTTCCTATCTTCACATAAGATAAGAAAATGGCAAAAAATATGAAACTGAAAGTCTGATCAATTATTTAACCTTTTAACTTCAATTTCAATTCCTCTGAAATTCATTTAGGTCTCAAGGGACTCAGAGGGCCAGTGGGTAGACCTGGTCCAGATGGTCCAGCTGGATCTCCAGGAACTTTTGGTGACCCTGGAACTCCAGGAATCCAAGGACCCTCAGGAAACCAAGGTACAAAGAATGTCCTTTTACCTTTTACATTTTTTATATACATTTTGGAGCAGTGGTTTTCACATGGTGGTTCACAGGTCTGTTTTATTTTTATCATGGACAAAATGGAAAATAACATAAAAAGATCACAATTAAAATAATAAAATAGAACTAACCATATAGGAAAGGTTGTTTGTCCATTCAAACTATATTAAGATTATTCTTTTATGCTTTTTATTGCATTAAATTGATCAATATTGATCAATAAATTGGCAATAAAGACATTTAAAATGTTACAAAAGTTTTCCAAATAAATTATTTTCTTTTGAACATTCTATCCATCAAAAAATCCTGAAAATAATGCATGATGATTTCCAAAAAAATATTTCAATTTAAAATTTTCAACATTGATAATAATAGTAAATGTTTCTTGAGCAGCAAATCATCATTAGAATAATTTCTGAAGAATCATGTGACACTGAAGACTGGAGAAATGATGCTGAAAACTCATTTTATAATATATTAAAATATAAAACATGTTAAATTGTAATAATATTTAATAATATTTGTTTTTACTGTATTTTTCAAAAATATGAAAAAATCTTAGACCTTAAACTTTAGTGTACTGTATTTATATTTAGATATTTCTTAGCATTAACATTTTTGTGCAATAGACAATTTTGGCCTTATGTTAGATCTTCACTTGATGCAAGTGTAAAATTTGGATTCTGAAGCAAAACCAAATGAGAACCACTGATCCAGTATATTTGTTTTGACTGTTTACTCTGCACTGAAAAATACTATTTGTCAGGTAACCTAAAATGTTCTTTATGTGGTAACATCTAAATTAATTTGTTTTATACCCATCAAGTTATGTTATTTAATATGACTCAATCATAGAACAAAAAAAGCAGTTTTAGCTGTCAGATCAGATAGACGTTTCAGTAACTGCATATTTTTAAGGTATAAATTTCATTAACAGTATATTTTCAAGTGTGTAAGGCAACAGTAGATTTCACTATAGCTTTCACCCATTTCTTCTCCTCCTTTCTGTAATTGTCTTCAAATTCGCTCACTCCACAGGACTCCGTGGCAAGCCAGGGTTGCCAGGTCTTCCTGCTCCACCGGTGCGCAGTAGTGGTATTGGTTATACTTTGGTGAAACACAGTCAATCCAGCCAGATGCCCATGTGTCCTCAAGGCATGACCAAGCTATGGGAGGGGTACAGTTTGCTGTATGTGGAGGGGCAGGAGAAAGCACACAACCAGGACCTGGGTGAGACACTAGTGTTGCTATTATAAGGGCTTTTAATTGTTTAAAAGGTCCATACCATTTTGAAAATTCTGTTTTTAAATAGATGGATTTGGAATTATATTGTTGTAGATGAGTTTATTGTGCACTGTGTAATATAGACAATTTTACATGTATGAACTGATGAGTTGATTTGTCTGACGCTCTGAAAGATAATTTCATTAAAAATGTCTCTTCCTCACAGGATTGCCCGGCTCATGTCTGCCATATTTCAGCACCATCCCCTTCCTCTACTGCACAGTCAATGAAATCTGCCACTACGCTAGCCGGAATGACAAATCCTATTGGCTGTCGACCTCTGCGCCCATTCCCATGATGCCTGTGGCAGATCAGCAGATATCTCAGTACATTAGCCGCTGCTCAGTGTGTGAGGCTCCATCTCAAGCAATCGCTGTCCACAGCCAAGATCTCAGCATACCAACCTGCCCTCAGGGCTGGAGAAGTCTGTGGATTGGTTACTCCTTCCTTATGGTAAAATTCAGTTATACCTCAGCCCACATGCACAATCACACATCACTGCAGATTCAAATAAACAGAACTTGCAGTGTAGTAAACATACACATATGTGTAAGATAGTCTTAAAACACTTTACAGGCAACAAAATAAGACATGTTGACAGTTACAAGATACATGGTACAGTTAATGTGTTCATATAAGCTGTTTACTGTTTACATCACAAACGTGCACGACTCATGATAGAAAACAGAACGTCAATATATATATTTTTTTTTATTATTAATTTGGTGCTTTTATGCGCAGTTGAGTGAACAACACAGGTTTACTGTGTCGCATTTGGCTTTCTGCTGATTGCAAACGCAGGAGACAGTGGATTTCCATTCAGTTGTTGCCCTGTGTCCACACGCTATGTGTGTGCGAATACACTGCAGACTCACTCTCGCTCGTATCCAAGGTAAATCAACAACACTATCATCGCTTACATGTTTTATTTAACTAAATACATCATAATCAGCTAAAACGCATGCGCAGGTTACTTTACTAAGTGCGCACTCGAGTCCGTTATGCTTTTACATTCACGCGAACCCGCAGCATGGTTCGAGTGCAGCCGAACTCAGAGCACCTCCTCCAGATTGGTTTGGTTACCTCAGTGTGCACCAGGGGCTGCATGACAGCGTTCACATTAGCTATTTTTCATGTGAACGGTGCCCCGTTCCAAACTAAACTTCCAGTGTGAAAGCTCCCTAGACTTTAAGTAAGTCTGAAGATTGAAGACATGCAGACTGAAGTAGCCTTCTGTTAACGTTAGCGCCTATTTGTTTATGCTAGTAAGCGCTAGCTAGGAATTTGCAGGCTAAGTGACTGATGGTGCTTTCACACTGGCAGTTTAGTTTTGGTAACTAACTAACGTTAGCCCAGTGCATAACAACAATCGTTGATTGCTGAACAGAAATCGTGTCAGATGGAGTGTCATACAAGTAGCTTACTGTAAGGTTGAGGATGGTCTTGTGCAATATTTACACTGCTCTATTCCAGTAGATAAATGTATGTCTTGACAATTAAATAAATAAAAAAATATTTCAATTAATATAGGCTATTTATCAGGCAGGTTCCTGTCCACTCTTAAAATGGAATTGCAGGTTGTTGTTGTACTGTCTCAGATTTTTTTCAAACCTTGTCTATATCAAGAATGTGTCCCAAAACCAAGGCCTGTAAAATATTTCTGTTCAAATCCTATGTCTTCATATTTTCAGCCCTTGAAATTACATCAGTTTTACAGCCTGTAAATCACATTATCTGGGAAGCAAACATTAATATAATGAAAAGTATTTTTCATAGACAACTTTGTAGGGTGGAAGACAAACATGTCAATATGACTGAACCAGTTTTTACGGCATGCCCTAGATTTGGAAAAAAGTGTGAAAAGACTGACATTAAGGGTAGCATAAACTTAGAGCAAAATCTAAGAGGGTGCAGCAACAGTTTTCCTGGATTTTGTCTGATTTGACACAGAATGACTCATGATACATTTTGAAAAATAAAACCTGTTATTTTTGCTTAAATATCTGATCCTTCTGCTATTACGAAACACAATTTTGGCTGTTTATAGCATTATCTCTTTTAATGTGATAAAAAAACACTAAATAATAATTTTTACTATGTATTGGTATGTAATTTATGGTGGTGTAAGGTGTTGGAAAAAGCTTTAAAATAGACTTTGAAAGTGCTGGAATTTGACCTTGGAAAAGGTGTACAACTAATGTACCTGTTTATTAATGGGCTTGTGTACAATTTATATTGGTATAAACTATATGGTAAATACACAATGTTCAAAATGTTGGGGTCAGTAAGAATTTTTCAGCAAATATGCTTTAAAGGCACAATATGTAAGGTTTGTGGATTCAAATAACCACTAGAACAATCGTATATATGTTGTTGACTTGTGTACTAATATCCCAAATGTTTCCAACAATGTTGTTTTAGTCCAGAGAAATGAGCTATTTTAACCAGTGTAATGGCCCGTGTCATTGTATGGCCTGCCAATGACGTCATATCCGCATTACCCTTGATTTCCGGTTTAATTCTATAGAAACACCTAAGAAGCTTTAATATATTATGTGTTTTATTAGACTGGTGAGCAACTGTTTGGATCCATTTATCAAAAGAAAACTAATCATTGTTACATACTAGCTCAACACGGTTTATCTTTTTGTTTGAATCTCGTTTTCTTGATTTACCATGAGCAACATGTTTGTACCATGCCTCAGAAACAACACTATTTTGTCAAGTGGTTAACATAACAATCAGTAAGAGCCCACAATTTTAATTCATCAAATAAAGTGACCTGTATGAGTAGTAATTCAGTACCTTTTCAGCTGTTTCATTACAATGAAATAAAATGTGAATTTAAGTGGTCAAACATAACGGTTACAAAGTTGAAGTTCAGAGAAGGAGGCGGACGTTAAGCATAACTTTAATCGTTAATTTAATCATAAAATATGCATAAACCAAACGAAATGTGGCCAGCGGCCGAGTGCGGCATGTAAGCATTATAAAAACAGCAACACAAAATGTCCCTGGCTATTGGCCCTGCCCTGCTTCACACCACAAAAACGTTAATAAAACTTTAATACATTAGCTCATCCATGAACATAATTTCTGTGGAGGTGAAAACGGCAACTCCCATGATTCCACACTCATTCACGGCATCATCAAGCTACACCTTTATTGTTTTTAATAAGCGACCTCTAGTGGCTAAACTTACATAATGTGCCTTTAAATTGATCAGATGTGAAAGTAAAAACATTTAATGTTACAAAAAAATTCTATTACAAATAAATCTTTTGAACCTCTAATTCATTAAAGTGTACTGAAAATTCAACAAAAATATTAAGCAGCACAACGGTTTTCAATATTGATAATAATAAGTAATGTTTCTTGAGCATCAAATCAACATTTTAGAATGATTTCTGAAGGATCACAGGAATAAATTACATTTTAAAATATATTCAAATATGTTCATCAGTTATTTTAAATTTTATTATTAATGTTTTATAATACTACTGTTTTTGCTTTATATTTTATCAAATAAATGCAGCCTTGGTGAGCATAAAGGTCCTTTCACACTGAGTCTGAAATTCTCGCACGTTAAAAAATAAAAACGACCTCACGTTGTGTCAATCACGTTTACACACTGCCTCCGAAACTTTCGTCCATCATAATAAATTCAGATCGGGTTAAATTTTCTGCGTTTTTCGCATCTGTAGCAAGCATTTTGATAGGCGTTTTGACAATTCAGAGCCACCAAATGACGGATATACGAAAAAACGCATATGAAAATTACGGACTCAGTGTGCAAGGGTCTTAAGAGACTTAACCTCAAAACTTTTGAATGGTAGTGAATATTTATCTCAATTATTTTTGATCAAGGTCTTACTCAAAGTCTCCTCAAAGATGCAATGAACAACATTTTTTACAATGTCAAACTACCTACATATAACTTTATCATTTTTGTGTCTGTCCTTCAGCACACAGCCGCAGGTGCAGGAGGCGGCGGTCAGTCATTGGTGTCTCCCGGTTCTTGTCTTGAGGATTTCCGTGCCACTCCCTTCATCGAGTGCAATGGTGCCCGTGGAACCTGCCACTACTTTGTCAACAAGTACAGTTTCTGGTTGACCACGGTAGAGCAGGGCGAACAGTTCGTCCAGGGTATTACCCCGGAGACACTGAAGGGAGATCTGTACCGGTCACGCATCAGTCGCTGTCAAGTCTGCATGAAGATCTTGTAGCTTGTGTAGATGCACAGCCGGAGACTTTAACTAAAAGAATGGAAGAAGATGAGATGAGTAGAAGAAGATAAAGGAAACAAACGTCAACTGACTGATTTGATTTCATGCCCTTGACATTGGTAATATGAATGGCTGAACCGTGCCCTTGGTAAATTTGGGGAATATCGGGGTTGGAATGAAAAGAAGTGGAGAAAGAGATCTGTACTCTTTATCTGTTTATTATCAACAGTGGTGCTATGTTGAAAATATGATAAATATTTTTGTGTTAAAGCTTTTTCCTTAAGTTTTTAAGTCATATTCATGGCTACCTCAGAGAGTGCATCCCAGACTCCCAGTGGATGGCACGGAATAATACACCCTTTATTTTTCAGATGAAGCCATGCAACGATGAAAACGATGCAGTCTTTTCATTAACCGGTTCTACTGCATTGTATGGATAATATGTTTTGGCTTCAGTAGTCTATATTGGTGCGTTCTTGACAATAATGTTAACCAGATCTTCTTGGATACCATTCGGCAATAACGGACAAACCAGAACTTTGCAATCTACATGAACAAGTATGATTGTTCCTCATGGTTGTCCACTTGAAATTATTGGTCTAACCCCATAAATATCCTATATGAATTGCACTGAAGTTAAAAAATATGTTGTTCTTTTACAAGATTACATGCAGCTGATCTAAATTCATCTAGTTTGCTCAATGATTCTTCTATTATTTTATTGGTGAGAACATTCAGACATTCCTCAAACATAAATGATGAGGATGATTAATACCTATTAATACATGATTAATACATCTTTGGTCTTTTATGGTATAGGTTTTCATCCTCAATTCACACCAAAATGTGTATGTTTTATACTCATGATGTAATTTTAAATTTTAAAATGTCTAATTTACTGTGTGCATTAGAGGCGATAAATAGACTAATTTTGAGTTACTCAGTCTCTCAGAGAGATTGGTTGAAACATAACCACTATGACCACTTAGCCTTTCAGTCTCTTATTGGTAGCCCTGAGTATACATTTTCTTCTATTCGTGTTACATTTCATTATGTGTCTGTAAGTGGTTAATTATGGTTTATTCATTTCATCCTCTTGATGAAAGACATACATTAAATTGATTGTACATTTGACAATAAGGAAATATGTAACAATATTTCCACATTTATGTTTTTTTTTTCCTGAAATAAAATTATGTACAT
Source organism: Meda fulgida (assembly GCA_030578275.1). Classification (NCBI taxonomy): domain Eukaryota; kingdom Metazoa; phylum Chordata; class Actinopteri; order Cypriniformes; family Leuciscidae; genus Meda; species Meda fulgida. Next base: position 20,216,261 of record CM060622.1, on the reverse strand, counting down.
TTGTTAAGATTGGCCATCACGAGTGGGCAATTTGCTTTATTATATTTTTACTGCTGTGAAACTAAAAAAGAGATGTATCATTTCAGAACCTGCAGTAAACATTTATTTAAATTAATTCAGATGGTAAATATGAGAGGATGACATTTCCCAGTATTTCATATAGTGATGGAAATGTTTGATCTGAATCCTTACAGTGAGTACAGTATACATATAAAACCTGTCAAATAAAAGTATTCAAACTTCTAAACGTTATATTATATGAAGTTCATTTTATTGTGTACAAAATGTAATGTTTTTTGTGACTTTCTTGTGATGTTACCTCAGAATGGTACCATAGACATAACACAAGAAAATACCTTTTGGAGGAACGTCAAGTTATGTGCCTTGATTAAAGGTGCAAAACGCAGGTTTCTGAGTTTTTGCAGAACAACCCCCCCTGGCGACAAGCGAAACTGCAACCAGAGTTGTGCACGCTCATAGACCACGCACGCATGCACGAGCTGTTCATAACTAAAGGAGCATCTGCCGCACAGATCTTTGGTGTACAGCCAAAATGTCTTCAGAGGTAATAAAGTAATAAATCTGCAAGTCATTTCAAATATATGGATGGAAAGACATTTAAGTAAATTACTCTTTTGTGTGAGGTGAAAACGGGGGTAGTAGAAAACTTTGTTTATGTGTTTACTGTCTCCACATATGATTGTATTGTTATGAAAACACGTTCATGAACAATATAATTGATTACTTCGCAATAGTTCAAAATAATAATCATACCGCACACGGTTGGTCAGCAACATTCACTCAAATATCTCAAGGTAATAAACAATCAAATGTCAGCATGACGTTTTCATAAAAGCCAAACAGTCTAAGCCGCCGAAGACTTGCAGGGTTCAGCCTGTTTTATTGATATGCTAAGTAGAATATTCCAATAACAATATATCCTTTTTCTGTTAGAATTTACTCAAAATTTGTGTCTAATTATCGGTCATATTTTTCAGCATGTTATCACACTCAAGAATCTTGAACTGTTTTGCTAATCACTAAACTACATGTAGCGCTGATTTATTTAGTAGATATTTTGACAGGGACAATACACACTGACAAACATTAATATGAAATTTGTCTTACTCCGACGCTTGTCTGACTCCAATTTGCCCTTTGGTGGCACTAGACAACATTTTTCTTTTTTTTTACTTTACGTGGAGTTTGCGTTGGGGTTTGGAATGGACTACAAGCCGGTCTCTTTGAATCCATCTTCTACTTTTGACGCACGAGTTGTCCGCTGATGCGGAGCATGGCGGCGCCTGCGAATACACAAACTTGCGAGACAGCCTGGTGAGCGTGAACGCGCATGACGTCACGCCCAGTCTCAAATTCGAGCCCGAATCCCTCTTATATATTTTACTATACAGGATTATGGAGGCAATCTCAGTGAGCAGAGAAGGGCTCAATCAGCCCATCAGGCAGTTCTTTAAGCATGAATAGGAAGGAAAACAGGTATTTTTAACATGAAAAGTTTTGCAATGCACCTTTATGCTGATGCTTCTTACAGGGATCAAACCAGTAATTTTCAGAAGTGATCCATAACCACATTTGCACTTCCAATACTACCTACAGTACTAGCAGGTTAGTAACCAGGGAAAAGCATAACTCCATTACGAAAGCAGACTTGATGATTAAACTTAAAATATCAAAGAACAATAAATAAATGTATCCGGTTACTATTGTAACCTCAGTTCCCTGAGAGGAGGGAACGAGAGATTGTGTAGCAACGCTGTGGGAACTCCTCCCTTCTCCACTTTTGTTGAAATCTTAACCATATACACAGAGTTAACAGCATAGCAGTAACAACTGCATAGTTGGTTACAATAGTTCACAATACATGAGTAATGTAACAACATTTAGTTTTACATTAAATTAGCTCAAATTATATATAGGGAATTTTAATAATTAATCATGAATATGATTAATATATTGCATATTACAGTTAAATTATTGAAGTTGAAAATAGATTGATTGTACACAGGAATGATCAATCACAACGAATTATAATAATTATAATCCTCATTCATATATCAATGGTCCACTTCCAGATCGATTATGTGAGATAATCTTTAATGGAATTAATTTAGCTATCGAACTGTTTGTCCAGCAAACGGCCGTAAGATTAACTTATCAACTTCTCAACAAAGTTTTCCCTTCTTATAAACTCCAAGAAATATTAATTTTCTGGCCGTGTACATTAATTTTCCTGTGTTTATAAAATTAGATTACGCAACGTACTCAATAATGTAAGCTTAGTAGCTAGGATCGACATCTCATTGACTTTGTAAAATGAGCATTTTAGACAGAAAGCAATCAAGAATATAATGGTTTTAATAGTTGGACTAATAATACATCTGTACTGAAGCAGCAGACACTAGGGGATCCATTTGCAGCATTTATAGAGTAGTCAAACAGGGCAATGGAGACAAGGCAGAGATAAACCAGATAACAAGCAATGGTGGGGGCAGGCGGCGAGAAGCAAGGTCCAGTAACAATCCAAGTCGAGGTAGGCAGAGAAATATCAGAAACGGGGTACACAGTCCAAGGTCAAGGCAATAAATAATCCACAGTAATAAACGCTCAGAATGACAGCCAGGAAAGTCAAGACTTCACACTGGTGTGGTGCGTGGAAGTGGTTTATATGTCTGTGTGTGTGTGTGAATGAGATGCAGGTGTGTGTAATCAGCTCCGTGCAGGTGTATGGTGTTTGGTGTAATCAGTCCAGGGAGGTGCATGATGGGAAATGTAGTCCGTGATAACCCAGGGAGTGAGTGGCTAATCGTGACAGAGCCCCCCCTTTAAGAGCGGCTTCCAGACGCAAAAAAACAAACAAAAAAAAAAACACAAAAGTTCAGGAGGGTGGTGAAGCGGAGGTGGTCTTGGGGGAGGGATGGAGGTCCAGGTCCGTGCAGGGGAACAGGACCAGGACATGCAATGGTCCATCCTGGAGCATGGGCGGACCTGGGTCGTGGAGCGTGGGTGGAGCCGGCTGTGCAGGCGACCAGGGCGGAGCAGGTGGTTCAGGGGTCCAGGGTGGACCAGGCTGTTCAGGTGGACCAGGCAGTTCAGGTGGCCATGGTGGAACAGGCAGTTCAGGTGGCAATGGTGGAACAGGCAGTTCAGGTGGCTACACCTACTGCCCCCCCCCCCCCCCAAAAATTTTCTTGGGGCCAGCTACGGGTACATAGGCTGGAGCAGGCAGTGCCGGCGGCTCAGGAACAGACAGCGGCTCAGGCAGCGCAGGTGGCTCGGGAACAGACCAGGGCGGTTCAGGAACAGACAGCGGCTCAGGCAGTGCAAGCGGCTCAGGAACAGACAGCGGGTCAGGCAGAGGAACAGGAACAGACTCTGTGACGGCGGCCATCTTGTCCGTAGACACTGGCTCGGAGGCGGCCATCTTGTCCGTAGACACTGGCTCGGCAGACGTGACGTGGACAGTCTCCGGCTGTGCAGACGTGACGCGGGCAGTCTCCGGCTGTGCAGACGTGACGCGGACAGTCTCCGGCTGTGCAGACGTGACGCGGACAGTCTCCGGCTGTGCAGACGTGACGCGGACAGTCTCTGGATTGACCGGAGGCTCAGGAAGGGCCTCAAGGCATTGCAGGATGCAGGAAGTCCTCTTCCTCCTCCGTCTCCGAGAGGGTGCTGGGCTGGACGGGGCCAGCGGTGAGGGCTCTGGGCTGGACGGCGCCAGAGGTGAGGGCTCTGGAATGGACCAGCGGCGAAGGAGGCTCTGGGCTGGACGGGACCAGCGGGGAAGCGGGCTCCAGCTCTGGCTCGGCACGCGCGACGTGAGGCCCTGGCTCGCCACGCGCGACGTGAGGCCCTGGCTCGCCACGCGCGACGTGAGGCCCTGGCTCGCCACGCGCGACGTGAGGCCCTGGCTCGGCACGCGCGACGTGAGGCCCTGGCTCGGCACGCGCGACGTGAGGCCCTGGCTCGCCACGCGCGACGTGAGGCCCTGGCTCGCCACGCGCGACGTGAGGCCCTGGCTCGCCACGCGCGACGTGAGGCCCTGGCTCGCCACGCGCGACGTGAGGCCCTGGCTCGCCACGCGCGACGTGAGGCCCTGGCTCGCCACGCGCGACGTGAGGCCCTGGCTCGCCACGCGCGACGTGAGGCCCTGGCTCGCCACGCGCGACGTGAGGCCCTGGCTCGCCACGCGCGACGTGAGGCCCTGGCTCGCCACGCGCGACGTGAGGCCCTGGCTCGCCACGCGCGACGTGAGGCCCTGGCTCGCCACGCGCGACGTGAGGCCCTGGCTCGCCACGCGCGACGTGAGGCTCTGGCTGGACGTGGCTGACGTGAGGCTCTGGCTGGACGGGCTCGGCAGAACGAGATTCAGGCAGGACGGTGATCCTTGCAGACCGTGCGGACCTTAGCGGGGAATCTGCAAAAGCTGGACATCAGCCCTGAACGCCCATAGACCGATCCGTTGGCAGACCCGCTGACTGGCGTGACGCGAGGATTCTCAGGTTCAGTAGAGAAGACGTGAAGGAACTCGGTCTCGGCAGGAGGGGATACTGTGGGTTCACGGAGCTCCTTCTCTACCACGCCCACAGTAAACGATGAGTCGCTCAACAAAAGGGCCAGGTTAATATAGTGCTCTAAAGTCCAGTGAGGATCATGCAAGGGCATGAATGAACTGAGCGGTTCAGATAGTCCTCCCCGAAAAAATATCATAAGACATACTGTGTGCATTGAGGTGAGATGTACCAGTTCAATAAACTCCTCGACATACTTCTCAATCGTCCGATTCCCCTGACGGAGACGCATGATTTGAATACCTGTATCCCTGGTTGGCATCGCTGCTGGATCTTGGTGTGGTGAAGTCTTCTGTAATGAAGCAGGAGACACTAGGGGATCCATTTGCAGCATTTATAGAGCAGTCAAACAGGCAGGGATCAACAACAGCAAACAGGGCAATGGAGACAAGGCAGAGATAAACCAGATAACAAGCAATGGTCGGGGCAGGCGGCGAGAAGCAAGGTCCAGTAACAATCCAAGTCGAGGTAGGCAGAGAACGATCAGAAACGGGGTACACAGTCCAAGGTCAAGGCAATAAATAATCCACAGTAATAAACGCTCAGAATGACAGCCAGGAAAGTCAAGACTTCACACTGGTGTGGTGCGCGGAAGTGGTTTATATGTGTGTGAATGAGATGCAGGTGTGTGTAATCAGCGCCGTGCAGGTGTATGTTGTTTGGTGTAATCAGTCCAGGGAGGTGCATGATGGGAAATGTAGTCCGTGATAACCCAGGGAGTGAGTGGCTAATCGTGACAACATCGAACTACAATTCACACAGAATATATTTATATACAACCGAAACAAACAAAACGAAAAACATTACAAACACAAATTAAAATAGAATGCGAGAGGAAGATAAAAATGAGAGGGAGAGAGAGTTGGGAAGAGAGAGAGAGAGAGAGAGAGAGAGAGAGAGAGAGAGAGAGAGAGAGAGATCCGTAGGATCACAGTTTGGCAAAATTCACCTGGACATTTAAACCTTTAAGAGACAACACGGAAAAACAGTCTTAATGCTCTAAAATCTTGGTAACTAAAATATACTTGCATATAGTTCTCATGTGTCTGAGCCCTGCGGCGTGTGTGAGCGGCTGGTCTTTGTGTGTTCCGTTGGAGCGTCACGTGGTTTGCTGCGGTCTGGAGCAGTTTCAAAGAAGGCTTAAAGGTCTTTGACGTAAATTACCAAATAAATAATTCAGACATCATTTCTGGGGAAATGAGCAAAGGAAAAACAAACTTAAGCAAAAGAAAAGAAGATGAAAGATCCCCCAGGGCGGGGGATCACGAGTATGATGGTTACATCGGATCGAAGGAGAGAGAAGAGTCCAGTCAAAATTCAAAGTTCCCTCGAAGAAAGGAGTTCCCCCAAAGATGCAGTTCCCCAAAGATGCAGTTCTCCGGATGAGGTGCTTGGTGGTCTTCTTTAAAGACACTTCTGTTCACGCCTCCTCTGCCGTGAATGCACCAATCAGCTGGGAGGAAAGTGTGCGGATAAGTGTTCCTTTGTTCCCTCGAGATCGACTTTGCATGTCTCATGACCGTGATGTAAAAATGCGTTCAATTTTACTCCAGATATGATAAAACATAGTAACATACATTGTACGGTTTGCACCCATATATATATATGGTTTGGTCAGATCAAGAGGATTCTAAAGGTGTGAAGAACGACATACAAACATTATAGGAAAACACAGTTACATTAAAAATGCATCTAAAAGCACCTCTGTTCATTCAGAATTATAATACGATCACATCTAACCCCAATGGAACATGGGCAAACATAAAGACATATCGAAAATATCATAGTACAAGTCTCTCAATTGAGGAGATTGGAGAAAAGTTCTTATGTGTGTGTGTGTGGACCTGGCCGGGTCATTCAGCGGTGAAGATGTGGTGAACTTTTGCTCACCCCCCTCCCGGGCAATGATATGTGTGTGCGTATTCTTTGAATTGATGAGTTGAACATTTGGGTAGTAGTCGTTTGTCTGGTTACACAATGTTCGTCTTGTTTGTGAGGTGTCATATCCTAGGAGACCCCAGGGAGTTCCCTGCGGGATCTCCAGACAGATCGGCGCCTTTTGGTCCCATGCCAATTGGACAGGGCACCTCGTTGTTTACTGTTAGTGAGAAGCGCGGCGTGTCACATCAGAATCAGTAAATTAATTAAGTCCCACACAATTCGCTTTGTGTCACAGTCCACGAAGAGTGGAGCTGTGTTTGCAGATTAATAATCCAGTAGTTTAATCAAATGGCAGAGTGACCATCTGCTTGGTGTTACAGTCCCCCCTTGATGGTTCGGCAGGACCTGTGTGTGGGCCCTGTCGAACCTTCAGGATCACCCTAGTCAGATGGCAGGTGAATCATTCAGGCAGGATACTGCAGGTGGTTGTTAGGACTGAGGGCTCAGCTCGATGAGGTTTGCAGCGTTCTTTGGCAGGGAGTCTTCTTTCCGAGGGCCCCTCCGGAAACCTCCAGACACGGCTTGTGTGAGCCTGGCTGTAGAGGCCCGCATCTCGTTGATTCGCCGGTACAGGAGGTAGGCCAAACCCAGGGTTAGGGTGTGGCCGATGATTGTCGAAATGCAAAGTGCCGTGTTAGCGGCGGTCCATGCTTGAACAACAGGTGAAGTGTTCAGGATGGGCAATCTGGACAATGCTTAGAGGGCTGTGTCAAGGGGAGCGATGTCGATGATCTGTGACCCCCCCTTCCTCAATCCATTTTTTCCAGTTCTGGATTTAGGGTGAAATTGTGGTTCTTGAAGAAGGATGGGATTTCCATTTCGGATTGGTATTCTTCACTCGGAAGGTGGTACAGGGCTAGGTCGTCCAGGTGAAGAATGGCTCCTCGTGGGACTTGAATCCTCATGGTCTGATTCAGCAGGTTGACGCGGGTCGCGGTGTTGTGCTGGTCATAGGTCAGTGTCGCCGACCGTGCTGGAGTGTTAACGAGCCACCGGTCCCCCACAATCTCGGCTTCCATCTCGGTGACTTGGCTGCGAGGCTGCTTAGCATCCGCCAGGCAATGTGTGTCGCTGGCAATGTGTGTCGCTGGCCAGATGTTGCAGGCCGCAAATTCCATCAGTGTTGTCTCTGAGGAACGGTTTGCTAGGGCAGAGGTAATGAATGTCTTTAGTCAAGGTGCACATGTGCAGGTTTGGGGCCAGGTACAGCTGTGTGTTGCTGTCGTGGTAGGCCACCACGTCTGGAGTGCGAATCTTGATGTGAGTGTCACTTTTCAAAAATCCGACCTTGACAATGTCTTTTACTTGGCAGAGTCAGCTTGACTCTATGATGGGTAGGTTCAGGAGAAAACCCACTTTCCTCTGCTTGGAGTCGACGCGGAGTGGGATGGCGCTACCCAGAGAGTAGGTAAGGTGTGTTTGTAGAGGGTCAGTTGGCGTGGTGATGGCAGAAGCCAGCATGGTTTGCACCAGGCTTAAGGGTATCAGGTACGGTGGAATTCTACCCATGGCTAGGCTGTCAATGGAGGAGCTCACCTCCCACAGCAGGTCTGTCATCAGGGCTGTGACCAGCTGAGTTTGAGCAAAGTCATTCTGGGAGACAGTAAACAGCTGTTTCATGGAGTTCACTGTCTGGTTCAGCAGAACGCTGTGAGTGTTGAGAATTACCACTGTTCCCTTAAATGTCTTGTGGGTGATCTACAGGGAGGCACTCTGTGTTGTAAGTTGCTCTTTTAGCAGTGGGATCTCAGTTTGAATTTCAGTCACATGCCGTCTCACGGTGGCTAGGTTCACTGCGTTGACACTGGACATGTCAACGTTGAACAGAGTTCCGACAGCAGCGGCGGCTCTGAGCAAAGCTCCCAGGAACCGTTTGGAACGGCGGTTGTGTCCACCTAAGTCCGCTTGTGTGACAGTCATTTTATCAAGTTGGTTGAGCATGTGCTCGACATTGGCCTCAGCGCGAGCGAGGGAGTCCTCTGTCCATCGGGCACTGGCCCAGCTGAATTGGACTACTGTGCTGGGGTATGGTTTTCGGTACACGTTGCGGGGGTCCAGTTGAACATACACTTTCTGGGTGTGTGTGCGGCAGTTGGTTATCAGGAGTCCCATTTGTTCTTTTAGGCCGATCCCTGATGCCGGACCCGGTGAGATGCTGTCCGTTTGCGGCTGCCCTCTGGTTGGCTGAAGGCTCAGAATGGCAAACCACGGCAGCATCCTGGTAAAGGCAAAAAGAAGAGAGAGAGAGAAAGGTAGGAAAAATTTCAGCGAGTGTCGTCCTTGGTTGGCTAGGACAGTCTTTTCGCTTCGAGGACAACGGTGTGTCACTTGCTTCGGTGTCTCGTAATTGGCTCTGGTGCTGCGGTGTGCAGCACGTGATGCGTCATGGGCATACATTGGCATGACCCCCCTTCTGCATTGTGGCACCACAAGCCTTGCCGCTGTGATGGCATCAGGTGCATAACGTAGAATGTTGTCCTGTGCACGCATCATGTGCTTGGTGACCTGCAGTTGTCTGGGGCACCGGTTATCGGTGGTTGCAGACAGCGTGCTTGGGTGGTTGGAGGGGTCTGAGAGGTGGTTTCTCATAGTTGTCATGGACTTGTCATAGTCTTTGGTGAGCTGGAAGGTGCATGGTAGTGAATTCGAACCTTCATTTTGTGCTGAGGCTGTCTTCATGGCTGGCTGCGGGAGTTCCTGTGAACTCTGTGAATTGACAGTCTGGCTCTGCGGGAGCTCTCGTGAACTCTGTGACCTGACAGTCTGGCTCTGCGGGAGTTCTTGTGACCTCTGTGACCTGAGAGTCTGGCTCTGGTGGCCTGCGTGACTGGAGGGGGAGGGGTTCTCGCACTTGAGCCCAAACTTTCATTTGTTTGAAGTTCAGTAAAGGCTCAAAGCGATCAAGCAGATCTTTGCCAATTAGAAGTGGGCAAGTGTTCATTTGTGAGATGTACACCAGGTGGATCAGACTCATAGAACCAATTGTCAGGTGAATGGGAGCTACCTGTTCGAGCCGGATGTCGTTCTGGCTGTACGACTGCACATTCAGCTCACACGATTGAGATATAAGAGTTCGATCTTGTCTCATAGCTTTAGCTCTGAGTTTTCCAAAAAGTTCAGCTGATATCAAAGTGAGGTCTGCGCCGGTGTCTACCAGTGCTTCAAGTCTCACGTCATTTTCCAAAGTGATGGCTAGGTAGGGTTTCCGGGCCACCCCCTTTTCGATCAGGTTCCCCAGGAGCTTTGGCGTCCGGGTTGGTGTGGTGATCGATGGGCGGTTAGGGCCGGTCTCGTGTTGTTCGCTGTGGAGGCAGGTAAGTCTAAACCAATAAGTAAATATATCAATATTTACAATATCAATATTTGTCTTATATCAACAAGTAAAGCAGGATGACACAGGAGGAGGCAAGCTGTAGTAGCGGGTTTGTGCCACAAGGAGGCGTACTTCCTCTCAGTGGTCAACCTGGTTGAAAAGACAGCTTAATTTAAATTGCAATTCAAACTGGTTTAAACTCAATTTAAATAAGTGTAATAAAGAGATTTTAAGTAGCATCTAAGATAGTAAGGACAGAGTCGTGATAACGTATTCGTACGAAGAATAAAAAGAAAAAACAAATTGAAATGAGAAACTTAATTCAAATTTAAATTAGAAATTTGTTTGTTTCAAACCAAATTTGAATAAGTGTAAGAAAAGTAAAGATCAAAATTATATCTGATGATAATCACGATTACTGTAAGGTATCAGTGATAAATAAAATAAAGCCAATGAAAAACTGGTAATATACCACTTCAAAACAGAATGAATGGAGGAAAAAGTGATACACCGTCTTAGCAGGGGATGCCACAAGGGTGCGTGTCCCTCTAAGTGGGTATCAGTGACTGACAGGCAAACACGATGTAAATTTTAATTCAAACTGGTTTAAAACCAAATTTAATTAAGCGTGTAAGGGAATTGAAAAATCAGGATAATATTTTATAATAATTAACGATAACAGTAAAGTATCATCAATAACTATAAAACAATCAAAAGAGAAAAGTAGAAATAGGCAATTCAAAACAGAATTTGAAAAGAGAGAAAAGGAGAGTTGAGTGAGCCGACTTAGAAGGCGGCCACTAGGTGATGGACTTTAGCAGTAAGAGAGCATTATCTGAAACGGCCGCGAGATGGCGTAATTGCGCTCATGCATGCTGAAGTCAGAAGGCGGGGGGTAATTTGAGACTTCTAAACGCCCTCTAGTGTTTAGTCAGCGGAATTACAACCACTTTTTAATGTGATTCAAAAGCTAAGAGCTTTCAGCTCGCGTCATGCACTGATTTTCTGGAATAAATCACAAGTATACAATTCAGATCTCTGCGGATCTTTTTGGTGCTATACTGCACAAGAGTATATGACGGGATTTCTTCGCCGCACATACACAAATGTGGACAACAGGAATTTTCGTCTGTTGGTTCGAACTCCAATAAACATTTTTCACACTAGCACTTATGATTTAAATGTATTAGATCTTCAATTGGGTAGCTACGCCAATTTTTTTGACCAGGAGTTTATCGTTTTTGTTGAATATCACTGGGTTAACCCCGAATTCAATAACGATATTTGCATGCAAGGCCTATGTTTAAAAGGAGTCTCCCTTAAAAACATATTTATTCAAACCGGTAATACGCACTTGAGAATTCTTCATTCAAAGCGATTTAAAACAAATGTTAGAAATGTATCAACTGCAGAGGTATTTCTTGATCTCTTAACAGGATATTTAACAGGAATATTAAAGTACTGCAGTCTTAGCATTTAACAGTGCTAACAATTGTCTAGGCATATTTTTAGCAACTTGTTAAAAATGTAACATTACTGACTTTGGCTTTTTGCCTCGGTCAGTTAGGAGTGAGTTCGCGTTGCGACCTGTCTCACAATTTCATAATTTCATAGCGCACAAAAAACATATTAATAACCATATACACAGATTGAAACTGGATTGCTCATAAAACAAAGTTTGAAATGCCCGCATTCTCCACCAAACTGTAACAACATTTAGTTTTACATTAAATTAGCTCAAATTATATATAGGGATGAATATGATTAATATATTGCATATTACAGTTAAATTATCGAAGTTGAAAATAGATTGATTGTACACACGAATGATCAATCACAACAAATTATAATTCCTCATTCATATATCAATGGTCCACTTCCAGATCGATTATATGAGATAACCTTTAATGGAATTAATTTAGCTATCGAACTGTTTGTCCAGCAAACGGCCGTAAGATTAACTTATCAACTTCTCAACAAAGTTATCCCTTCTTATAAACTCCAAGAAATATAAATTTTCTGGCGGTGAACATTAATTTTCCTGTGTTTATAAAATTAGACTACGCAACGTGGTCAATAATGAAAGCTTTGTAGCTAGGATCGATCATTGACTTTGTAAAATGAGCATTTTAGACAGAAAGCAATCAAGAATATAATGGTTTTAATAGTTGGACTAATAATACATCGAACTACAATTCACACAGAATATATGTATATACACCCGAAACAAACAAAACGAAAAACATTACAAACACGAATTAAAATAGGATGAGAGAGGAAGATAAAAATGAGAGGGAGAGAGAGTTGGGAAGAGAGAGAGAGAGAGAGAGATGTGTCTCATGTGTCTGAGCCCTGCGGTGTGTGTGAGCGTCTGGTCTTTGTGTGTTCCGTTGGAGCGTCACGTGGTTTGCTGCGGTCTGGAGCGCGCAGTTTCAAAGAAGGCTTAAAGGTCTTTGACGTAAATTACCAAATAAATAATTCAGACTAAGTTCATTTCTGGGGAAATGAACAAAGGAAAAACAAACTTAAGCAAAAGAAAAGAAGAGGAAAGATCCCCCTGGGCGGGGGATCACGAGTATGATGGTTACATCGGATTGAAGGAGAGAGAAGAGTCCAGTCAAAAGTCAAAGTTCCCTCAAAGAAAGGAGTTCCCCCAAAGATGCAGTTCCCCAAAGATGCAGTTCTCCGGATGAGGTGCTTGGTGGTCTTCTTTAAAGACACTTCTGTTCACGCCTCCTCTGGCGTGAATGCACCAATCAGTTGGGAGGAAAGTGTGCGGATAAGTGTTCCTTTGTTCCCTCGAGATCGACTTTGCATGTTTCATGACCGTGATGTAAAAATGCGTTCAATTTTACTCCAGAGATGATAAAACATAGTAACATACATTTTACGGTTTGCACCCATATACAGGTCCTTCTCAAAAAATTAGCATATTGTGATAAAGTTCATTATTTTCCATAATGTAATGATAAAAATTAAACTTTCATATATTTTAGATTCATTGCACACCAACTGAAATATTTCAGGTCTTTTATTGTTTTAATACTGATTTTGGCATACAGCTCATGAAAACCCAACATTCCTGTCTCAAAAAATTAGCATGTTTCATCCGACCAATAAAAGAAGTGTTTTTAATACACAAAAAAAGTCAACCTTCAAATAATTATGTTCAGTTATGCACTCAATACCTGGTCGGGAATCCTTTTTGCAGAAATGACTGCTTCAATGCGGCGTGGCATGGAGGCAATCAGCCTGTGGCACTGCTGAGGTCCTATGGAGGCCCGGGATGCTTCGATAGCGGCCTTAAGCTCATCCAGAGTGTTGGGTCTTGCGTCTCTCAACTTTCTCTTCACAATATCCCACAGATTCTCTATGGGGTTCAGGTCAGGAGAGTTGGCTGGGCAATTGAGCACAGTAATACCATGGTCAGTAAACCATTTACCAGTGGTTTTGGCACTGTGAGCAGGTGCCAGGTCGTGCTGAAAAATGAAATCGTCATCTCCATAAAGCTTTTCAGCAGATGGAAGCATGAAGTGCTCCAAAATCTCCTGATAGCTAGCTGCATTGACCCTGCATTTGATAAAACACAGTGGACCAACACCAGCAGCTGACATGGCACCTCAGACCATCACTGACTGTGGGTACTTGACACTGGACTTCATGCATTTTGGCATTTCCTTCTCCCCAGTCTTCCTCCAGACTCTGGCACCTTGATTTCCGAATGACATGCAACCACTGAGCAACAGTCCAGTGCTGCTTCTCTGTAGCCCAGGTCAGGCGCTTCTGCCGCTGTTTCTGGTTCAAACGTGGCTTGACCTGGGGAATGCAGCACCTGTAGCCCATTTCCTGCACACGCCTGTGCACGGTGGCTCTGGATGTTACTCCAGATTCAGTCCACTGCTTCCGCAGGTCCCCCAAGGTCTGGAATCGGTCCTTCTCCACAATCTTCCTCAGGGTCCGGTCACCTCTTCTCGTTGTGCAGCGTTTTTTGCCACACTTTTTCCTTCCCACAGACTTCCCACTGAGGTGCCTTGATACAGCACTCTGGGAACAGCCTATTTGTTCAGAAATTTCTTTCTGTGTCTTACCCTCTTGCTTGAGGGCTTCTAGACAGCAGTCAGGTCGGCAGTCTTACCCATGATTGCGGTTTTGAGTAATGAAACAGGCTGGGAGTTTTTAAAAGCCTCAGGAATCTTTTGCAGGTGTTTAGAGTTAATTAGTTGATTCAGATGATTAGGTTAATGGCTCGTTTAGAGAACCTTTTCATGGTATGCTAATTTTTTGAGACAGGAATTTTGGGCTTTCATGAGCTGTATGCCAAAATCATCAGTATTAAAACAATAAAACACCTGAAATATTTCAGTTGGTGTGCAATGAATCTAAAACATATGAAAGTTTAAGTTTTATCATTACATTATGGAAAATAATGAACTTTATCACAATATGCTAATTTTTTTAGAAGGACCTGTACATCCGCAAAGCCCTGACAGGAAAAAACAACGCTCTGAGCGTAAGCGTTGCGCGAGGATGACGGCTCAGCAGATAAAGCGGGCAGGGAAACAACCTGTGCTTTGAACGGTGTAGAGAGTGACTTCGGCACGTAGCCCTGTCTCGGCCCGAGAGTGACGCTGCAGTCGCCGGGTCCGAAACAGATACAATCATTGTTCACAGAGAATACGTGTAAGTCTCCAATGGGCTTCGCAGAGGCGAGAACAAGGAGTAAAGCCGTTTTCAGGGAGAGCTCCTTAACAACAATCGAAGCTAGGGGCTCGAACGGCGGTAGAGAGAGAGCCCTCAAAACTAGAACTAGATCCCACAGCGGCACAGATGGCGGCCGTGAAGGACACAATCTCCTCACTCCCCTGAGATATCTGGTCACCAGAGTGTGCTTGCCGATCGATTGCCCGTCAACCGGGGAACGTAACGAAGCAATAGCGGCACATACACCTTCAGCGTGGATGGCAAACTCCCGCTATCCAGTCTGTGCTGTAGGAAGCGCAAAATATCCGACACGGAATAGATCACCAGGTCGATATCGATGTCCTGGCACCATTTTGCAAAAACTCCCCATTTTAGAGCGCAAAGACGCCTAGTAGAAGGCGCGCGCGCGCCTCCGCAAGTGTTCCCAGCACTTGGTAATGCAGAGTGTCTCGCTCATTTATGGTCCCTGAAGCGGCCACACATGAAGGTTCCACAGCTTGGGCTGGGGTGCCATTTCCTGCCATTCGCCTGAGACAGCAGGTCCTTCCTGAGGGGGATTTGCCATAGGAGAGCCACCATTATCTCTCTCAGGACCGCAAACCAGGGCTGGTTCGGCCAGTTCTGGGCCTCGAGGAGCACTGATGCTCTCTCCTCCCTGATTTTGCTTAACACCATAGGTAGAATCTTCACCGGAGAGAACGCGTAAAGCCTGGCTTTCAGCCAACGCGATGTCAGAGCATCTCCCTTCAGTGGGGAGTGAGAAGAACGTCTGACAGTGTGTGTTCTCGCTTGTGGCAAACAGATCCACATTCGCCCTCCCGAATCGATTCCAAATTATTTGCACCGATCCAGGGTGAAGCCTCCACTCTCCTTGAGGAATCCCGTTCCTCGAAAGCATGTCCGCTCTGCGGTTTAGGAGACCGGGGATATGCGCCGCTCTGATGGAGAGAAAGTGTCGATCCGTCCCCCAACAGGAGACTCGCTGCCTGTTTGAAAATATGCATCAGGCCCAGATGGCACACTGAAGAAACTGTCGCCATCAGCCCCAGAAGCCTCTGAAAGTCCCTCAGTGAAACAGACCTGCCCGGTCTGAAACGGCACACAGTCGATGAAATTGTCCCTATGCGCTCTTGAGAGAGGTGGGCTCGCATCGGCATCGCCACCGAGTCGAAACATGCCCAGATTAGATATGTTATAGTCTGACTCGGGATAAATACGTTATTTTGCACATTCACACGCAGTCCCAGCGTATCCAGATGGCGAAGCAGCGTTTCCATGTGACTGATAAGCACATCAATTGAGTGAGCTAATATCAGCCAATCGTCCAGATAATTAAAAATGCGTATTCTGCTCGTTCTGAGGGCAGAAAGCGCTGCATCCACACACTTGGAAAAGGTGCAGAGGGTTAGGGCCAGCCCGAACGGAAGCACTGAATACTGGTATGCCGCGCCTTCGAAAAGCAAATCTCAGAAAGCACCTGTGGCGTGTCACTATTTGAATATGGAAGTACCGCATCCTTTAAGAACCAGTCCCCAGGACGGATCTGTGCCAGGATCTGCTTCAGTGTTGTCATCTTGAACATCCTGATGTAAGGTATCTGGACTGTGTCAGGATGACTCATTAAATTCTGCATGTGAAAATGCTTTTAACCCTTTTGACTTTTATCCACAACTCAGAACTGGCACCCCTGAGTCTGCGTTAAAATGCCGTTTATTTAAAGGGACAAAGTGTACTTTTTTAGGCATTTTATTATCTAAAATCAATATTTTTATTCATAAATATGTCCTCAATGGTGTACAAATACCTCTGCCAATTATCTGACGTATCCTCGTAAACGAAGAATTTATTATCTTTATATACACGGGACGGGTAAGTCCACGGAGGCTTCCATTGTTGTTCCGCCATCTTGAAAAACTAGCAGAGAGGGACAAAAAGTACTTGGCCAGCGTGTTTCCACAACACGTTTTCATTCAGAGCCAGCGTCACGTAACTGAAAGCAGCAGAAACGGAGGAGCAGAGCAATGAGAGGCGCTTGTCAAGTTTAAAAGGCTGTTATTTTTAATGGCCGACTATATGCTGAGCCACAGGAGAAGAAATCCTCGTCGCCAAAAAAGTCCAAAATTGAACGTAAAAGGAAACGTGACCGGAGATTACAAAAAACAAGATTCAGTGTCGGATAGCTTTTTCCAGGTGGAAAGAGCTAATGCAGGAGAAAGATTTCAAAACAGACACTGAAGTTGCCTGCTTTCTCCTCGACAGGTAAGTCAATGTTACTTTCTTAATTACAAGCTTTTTTTCATTAATTGGTTGTGTACTTTATTATATAGACAGAAGGAAAACTCGACGAAGTGCTATTAGAAGACATCCTTTTTATCCTTTGTGGTAAATAACGGCTACGGTAGATAAAAAAACGCATTTGAAAAAGCGTGGCGCTGGAGAGCACAGTTCGTTTGAATGCAAAATTCAATTTCACCGCTAGAATTTCACCGGAGAAATTCCTCCACAATGTCCCTTTAACAAAATTGTTTCTGGACTTTAAGTTATAAAGAGATTACTTTGTTATATTATTCATATATAATTTTTTAGATTCCTAGATTTATTTGTTGCACTTTTTTATAGTTATATTGTAAAACTAAAATACCTTTTTCAGTTTACAGTATTAGATGTGTGGCTGCATTTGAAGTTCTTTTTCATTTAAGAAAAATAAATAATATATTGCTGTGAAATGTCAGATAAAAAAAATACTCTAGTTCACTGTATCTATTTGTTCATGTTTTATTAAGGGATCAGTCTGAAGTTCACCATAAAATAATTCTAGCAATTCATACAGGGTTAGTATGAATTGCAGCTGTATCGGCGGAGTCAAGGTATCGGAATCGGGAAGGGGAAAAGGGTATCGGAACATCTCTAAAGAAATTAATGCAATAAACAATAATATTGTCGTTCTGAGACCATTTTCATCTAAAATAATGATAATGGCATAATAATGCAGGTAAACCTTTTCAAAGATCAATAAACTTTTATTTCTAATGACTATTTTAACACTGAAAACGGAAAACATTTTAAATATCCACAATAAATGAACAAAACAACCAATAACAATAAAAAAGCAATGGACTCTCAGTCTCTGTTAACAAAAAAAAGCACTTGAATAAAAACCCAAAACAATAAATAAAATGAATGTAAACAAAATTGCACTCCAAAAAAATATTATCCATTAGGCTCAGACATAAATAGTGATACATTCCATAACAGGCAAAACTGCCAGTTAGGACCTTTGTAAACAAACAATCAAACCTAACCCTAACCGATAATTGTGTTTGTTGTGTTACCGCTTTTAGTTGCTACTGTTTTACAACAACTGCGACATACCGGCTCGCTCAGGTTAAGTGGTTCACCACGGTCATTCGGTTTGAATCTGAAGTGCTCCCACACTGCAGCTGTTGCGTTTGGCTTTTAAACCAATTCCATCTTTTTCTTTTTTTATTGCTCCAACTAACAATTAGCGACTTCTCTCTCTTCTCGGCAGTCCCCTCAAGCACTCCCGCCTTCCCACACAAAGACCATGTGACTGACAAGCGCCGCCTCCCCACACAAAAGACCATGCAACTGACAAGAGGGTTCACTCCTCCTATGCTAAGGAACCGAGAGTTGTCATCCAGTCTCTTTGGTAGAGAGAGAGAGAGCGAGAGAGACGAGGAAAACAAACAAGCATGCAAATGGAAATTATTGCGGCCGTAAAATTATCAAGCTCATTTTTTTTTATCGTGCAATTAATTGATTTATTGACTATCGCGACAGGCCTAGCTGTACTAGAAGTGGAAGTAGTAGAGATTCTTCAAGAACACCTGGACACAACACTGGATGATGTGAGATTCTACACTGACTCTAAAGTAGTGCTAGGATATATCTTCAATGAGACAAGGCGTTTTCACATCTACGTTCATAATCAAGTACAGCGCATTAGATACTCTACGGGACCGCATCAGTGGAACTTTGTGCCCACTCATCTTAATCCAGCCGATGCTGCAAGCAGAGGGCTCCCCTCAGAGCAACTGACTTCATCATATTGGCTTAAAGGTCCTCCATTCCTACTACACACAAAACAAGACGAACTTGATAAAAGGTCCTAGACCCTTGTCAGTCCTGAAACAGATGCAGAGCTTCGTCCTGAGTGTATTACCTGTGTGACTAGCCTGTCACAAAGAAACCTTGGGAGTGAAGGTTCCAACTATTCTCTAGATGGAGCTCCATGTTAAATGCCATAGCATGATTGCAACACATAGCCAAGTGTGTCAAGCCTGGATCAGGAGATGTCTGGATCAGGAGATGTCTGTCGCGGATGGCACATTTGCAACAAGCATAAGCAGGAAGAGCAGCTGAAGCAGGCTAAAGTTACAATCATTCAAACTGTTCAGAGAGAAGTCTACAGAGACGAATTTAAACGCCTAGAACAAGGTCAGTCTGTCCAAAAGTCAAGTCCTCTCAGCAAACTCTGTCCATTCATTGACTCAGAAGGGTTTCTCAGAGTAGGAGGTCGGCTGGAGAGAGCTCAACTACCATCTGTAGAACTGTATCCAGCTCTGGTAAACATCATGTTACTCAGCTTTTGATTCAACACTTTCATGAGAAAGTATATCACCAAGGCCGACATCTCACGGAAGGTGCCATAAGGGCAGGTGGTTACTGGATTGTTGGAGGTAAGAGATCAGTCAGAAGCTCCATCTACAACTGTGTCACCTGTCGCAAATTGAGAGGCAAACAAGAGGAGCAGATCATGGAAGATTTACTAGACGACAGATTACACATAGACCTGCCATTCACATTTGTGGGGCTGGATGTTTTTGGTGCATGGCCAGTGGTGGTCAGGAAAACATGAGGATGTCCGGCAGAAGCTAAAAGATGGGCGGTCGTATTTACTTGCATGACTACACGGGCGATTCACCTAGAAGTGATAGAGTCTATGAGTGCCTCATGTTTTATCAATTCCATGCGGCGTTTCTTTGCAATCAGAGACCCCGCTAAGATCTTGAGGTCTGATTGTGGAACCAACTTTGTGCGAGCCTGTAAAGAGGTACAAATTGACAAGCAAGGTTGCCACAACACAAACATCCAAGCTTACCTATATGAGAACCAATGCTGCTGGCAGTTCAATCCTCCTCATGCTTCACATATGGCAGGGTCCTGGGAGGGCATGATTGGAGTTTGCCGACGTATTCTCGATGCCATGCTCCTTCAACACAGCCCTGCAAGACTTACACATGAAGTTTTAATAATGTTCATGGCAGAAGTGAGTGCAATTGTGAATGCTCGTCCCTTAACTACAGTCTCTACTGATCCAGAACAACCAATGATAAAGGCAATGCTCCTCACACAGAAAGTTGGAGCCCCACCAGTACCACCTGGCCAATTTGAAAACCACGATCTTTTCAGAGCTCAGTGGCGTCGAGTTAAGTATTTAGCCAAGGTCTTCTGGGGAAGATGGAAGATTGAATATTTGAGTGGACTTCAAGGATGTCGCAAGTGGCGCACAGCTAAGCCAAACCTACAAAATGGAGACATTGTGCTTCTAAAATATGCCCAGGAGAAAAGAAAGGACTGGCCAGTTGGGATCATTACTAAAACCTACCCAAGTGAGGTTGGTAAAGTCAGAAAGATTGAAGTAAAAATCATAAAGAAAGGTGAACAAAGATTCTTCCTGAGACCAGTCACTGAGGTTGTTCTTCTAGTTTCAAAGGATACAAATTAAGGTGGCTTAACGATCTGAAAGGCTTGACGCCTTTGTTACTGTTCCTCAAGTCTGATGTGACATCTGTTTATGTGAGGCGGGGAGTATCCTGGCCTTAGTTATATTATAGTTTAATTTGTCTATACTAACACCTTGTGGTCACTTTAAGTAGCGCTTCGCCTTTAATAATATATCAGCCATTTTGGATGTTAGAGCTCATGGTGCAGAGAATAGAGGTGCATCCACGTCCATCCTTCTTTTGCTCTTGAAATGGCACAATCTGTAAGTTTAAAAGACTAATCTAAGCAATAAAATATGATTACATGTTTTGTCTATTTAAACAAATATAGTGACAAGATAAAATGGTGGGGGAGGTACATTGATGATATTCTTCTGATTTGGGGTGGTTCTTATGATGAACTGTTACAATTTTATGATTACTTGAACAATAATGATAGGAATATAAAATTGTGTATGGAACATTCACAACTATTAACTTTTTAGATCTAACCATTTCTATTGGTAAAGATGGGAAACTCCATACTACTGTATATCGTAAAACAACAGATAGGAACACTATGTTAAAAGCAGATAGTTTCCATCCAAATTGGCTAAAGAATAATATACCCTTTGGCCAGTTCCAACGTCTTAGATGGATTTGTGATACCGATAATGAATATGAAGTGCAAGCTAAAGACCTGTCCAACCGATTTTTAGAAAGGGGCAGTTTATTCCTAGACCACAGCTATTCCAGAAGAAGACAAAACGATCCTGTTCACTGAATCAGGCCTATTTTGTGACAGAATATTTGGCCAATCCCATAAAAAGGATTATATACTCAAATTAGAATCTTATTAAGAGTGATCCAGTTCTTAGTGAAGTGTTTTCTGCTTCTCCAAAAATAAGTTTCAAGAGGGCTCCAACTTTACGAGAAAGGCTAGTATCTAGTCATCTTCCTGCCATAAAACAGACCACTTGGCTTAACAGACAATTAAAAGGTACTTATAAATGTGGGTCTTGCAACCATTGTTCTAGTATTAAAGAATGCAAAGAATTCTGTAATTTCAAAACAGATAAAAGGTACAACATAAAGGCATTCATCAATTGTAACACCACTTTTGTGATATACAGGTTATCATGCAAATGTGGATGTTTTATGTAGGCCGGACCAAGAGACGTCTCAAAGACAGAGAATCGGAGCATAAGAATGCCATTAGAAAAGCTAATTTAAATTACCCTATGGCAAAACACTTTCAAAGTGTGCACAGCAGTAATCCAGAAGGCCTAATGGTTGAGGGTTTAGAAACGATTAAAACGAATATTCGGGGTGGTGACCGATTAAAATTACTTTTACAGAGAGAAACTTTATATATATATGAGCTACAGGCCACAATATACCCTGGTTTGAATGAAGAAATAGATTTCAGTCCCTTTTGTGATATGCTTTCTGTTTTTTTTTTTGACTATGTAACCCCCTAGTGGGCCTTCTCTGTATGTGCATATAATTTGTCACTCAGGTGTTTTTAATTAGCATCTATAAAAAAGGAAATTGTTTGATTGAAAAACATACCCTGAAGAGGGCTGTTTGTGCCGCTACGCGTGGGTTGTTTTTTTTCCCCCCGTGTTTTTTACATTTTCTATTATGAAATAGCCAGTCAAATAAAGGCTTTTTATCCATTTCTAAGAAGAGTGCCTTGGATTTCCTTCTACTACATGTTATTGAATTCCCGATCCCAAAGAGCACCTTCATACACTTTTTTGAACTCCTTGAGCACCCTGGACATTTTTATCCTTTTACATGTATTCTGGTTATACACGTTTGAGAAAGATTTACATGTGACATGTTAAATGTAACCAGGGGCACATAGCCTAATTGTGATGCTTGATTGTTCTTCTTAACACAGCTATCTTCTAAGTTATGTAAGGGTGATTTATGTGCATAAATGCACATCTATGTTTTGTTTTGATCTATGTGAACTGAATGTAACATTGTAAGAAATTTTGTAGAAATGAAGCCCGTACCCTTTAAGGCCACTTTCAACTCAAGTCAAAAAAAAAAAAAGAGAAAGTAATATTCCTGCTCATTATTTTAACCAATCCAGTGATACGGAACTATGGCAGCACGATACGGGGGAAATATGCGATATGCGATATTGTTGTTGAGTAGGCCTATTGCGATAACTATATTTCTTGCGATGTAGCCTAAAATTTCCCTAGAGAAATGCTATTTTTATTAAGCTTTTTTTCAAATCATTTATAGGCTATGTAATGATCATACTAAAATAAACAGGTAGACTAAAAATTCTTCTTATCTTCAGAAGAATATCTCAGGGTTTTTTTTTTTTCAGGAGGAGTTGTGGTGTTGTGACTGTGGAGATTAGTTTCCTCTCGACGTGGACACAATTTTTCCGCTCGACTTAGTGACACCGTCACTAATGTTCACATATCGCGTTTTTTGTGCGTGCAAATTCGTTATTTCAAATGCAGGCGCGCGGCAAGCACGCTCAAAATGAAAGCACATTTTTCCAGGCCCGCCTATGCCGCGATGAAATCAGAACATCTCAACTTTTCAGAATGCGCAAGCAGAAATACAACAATCAGCTTTCCCCCTTTCCGTAACAGCATCGAAAGATCGGCCCGAACTGCTGATTATAGCTGTACAGGACGGGGTTTTATTTCTCATCTCCATAAATATATCTAGAAGTAAAGCTATTACAAAGACTAGAAATCAATTAATCCTTTCATACTTATTCGTCATCACGGAAAGCCCTCAGCGCAGTTCACGGTTGCATAGAAACGAGACGCAAGTGCTTGTGGAAAGAAGATGATACAGGTCCTTCTAAAAAAAATTAGCATATTGTGATAAAGTTCATTATTTTCCATAATGTAATGATAAAAATTAAACTTTCATATATTTTAGATTCATTGCACACCAACTGCAATATTTCAGGTCTTTTATTGTTTTATTACTGATGATTTTGGCATACAGCTCATGAAAACCCCAAATTCCCTGTTCCCTGAATCTGTTCAATTTACGGTAAAATACCGGCAGTTGTGGTTGCCAGAAATTTACCATATAAAATATGGTATCTACATAATAGGTTTTACATACTTAACTTAAAATTTACAGTAATAAACCATTTTTCTGATATAATGTTAATTTACCAATTTATTGAAGTATTAATATCTGTTTTGTACCATTGAAATACACTGACAACCAACAATTATATATGATGAGAGTCACCCCAGCCAGCACAGTCACGTGGGGCCCACATGGGTTTGACGTGGGCTATCTAACTGGGACCCAGCCAGTTTTGCTCCCGGTTTCCATGTAGGCCCCACATGGGTTTGACGTGGGCTATCTAACTGGGACCCAGCCAGTTTTGCTCCCGGTTTCCATGTAGGCCCCACATGGGTTTGCCCAGATGAACTGAACACTGCTCAGTGTGCACACTACAGGCTGTTACATGTAACACATATCAGTGTTGGAGTTAATGAGATAATTAAGTGATTGAATAATGATTGAGCATTATTGAAGACACCTAAAGCAGAATCACTGAAGGAGAAAATTGTAAGCCACCGTTATGGCGATCAGTGTTTGCTTTAGTGGGCTCTTGACCCTTATATTATTAACTTTAGATTTTGTTTGGCTGTTGTTTCTGACCTATAACTGGCAAATGAAAAAAAAAAAGTGATGTAATTGTGTTGTTTACAGTATGACAGCCGTCATTTGAACTTCATGTTTAGTGATTTATGCTGTTGGTTACAGCATAACTGTGATTCTGCATAAATATCCAGAAACTTAGTTATAGTTTAAAGTAATCCTTTTGAAAGTTGTTATAAACAAAAAAATATCTTCCTTTTAGGCGCATCCAGACATCAAGATTCAGTCAATGCATCTCAACAATGGTGACTAGCAGAATATTCAATTAGGAAAAGTAAATTACATAGACAATTCAGATCATAATTTGTTCATACCGCAATGCATGATGGGAGCCATTAATGAGTTGTGATTGGTGGCAGCCACTGCAACATGCATCATTATTGTCACCATTGTTGAGATTCACAGGCTGATTATTGATGTCTGTGTTTTTAATTAAATTAGTTTGAAAGTGTTTTGATTAAAACAATGTTTATGAAATATTTTTGATTAATAAAAATACTGATAGTCATCAGAACTATATAATCTCAAGAAGTTTCATTTATCCGCTTACAGCATGATTATATCAATTCATAACCAACACTATCAGGTCACACTTTTCTTTATTCATTTGACTGTTACAAATCAATAACAGCAGACAAACAAATTTAAAATTGATAGACTAAGGGTCAAGAGCCCAACTAAAGCAAACACTGATCGCCATAACGGTGGCTTACAATTTTCTTCTTCAGTGATTCTGCTTTAGGTGTCTTCAATAATGCTCAATCATTATTCAATCACTTAATTATCTCATTAACTCCAACACTGATATGTGTTACATTTAACAGCCTGTAGTGTGCACACTGAGCAGTGTTCAGTTCATCTGGGCAAACCCATGTGGGGCCTACATGGAAACCGGGAGCAAAACTGGCTGAGACTCAAATAGATGGCCCAAGTCAAATCCATGTGGGCCCCACATGACTGTGCTGGCTGTGACACAATCAATCATAGCTCAATACACTCAATTATTTTACAAGAAAAGTTTATTCTAATATGTAGAAGCTGCAAATCATGATTCACACAAACATTAAACACCATCATGGTAACACATGAAATAAAATAAAAATGCAATAAACATGAATTTAACAACTTTAAATGTAACATAAAAGCCTGATGTACATAACTGATTAGAAAAAAACTAAGAAAACTATGAAGAAACAGTTATTTCAACAAAAATACAACAAATGCGAGTGTCATGCAGGGAATTGTGGGAATGTCAATTTACGGTTTTTCACTGTAAATTATACGAGTTGTTCTTTTTCACTTTCAAAAACTGTACATTTAACGGTATTTTACAGTAAAATTACATTAAATGTACCATTAGATCTATCACAGACATTTACCGTATATAAGGAAACTTTCTGTAAACCAATTAACAGTTTTTCACAATCATTTTTTACAGTGTAAAAATGCAATTTCTTTCATTAAGCAGGATAAAAAGAAAAGATTATTATATGAATTAAGGGGTTTGATTGATTACATTAAGATTTGTTATTCCGTATTTTTATTACACTGTTATTAGTCAAGGCTAGACAACCAATTAATATTTTTATACACACAAAACTAGCATTTTGTAATTTATTTAAATGGACAAACTGTTAATAAGAAAAATAGTAACACAAATTAACATTATTTCATGGTTCTTTTAATAACAAAATTTGTACAACATATTATTATTAAAAAGTAATGACAATTATAATTGCATTAGGCATAAGCTCAGGTAAAGCCATACTCTGTATTTATTATGCCTATGTGTATAGCCCTCCAACATTCATTTGAGTTGAAATTGTTTTATTAGTTTACTTCTAGAGATTGCAGTGATGCATGACATGGTAAAAAATTACTTGAAATAATACTGAAAATAGGTTAAGATGAATGTTAAAGGTGTGCCCCCTGAAAAATACAAGTGGCCCCTGCCTGAGGGTGATAAGGGTGGGTGGAGCTGAAATTGGGAGGGTTTAGGGAACACCATGTTGCACATGCATGAGGTTGAGGTTTTAAATGAGTTTAAAGTGGCACTATCTGTAATTGATTCTGGGGTTTGTCACCAATGAAGAGAGTGAATTCGCGTAGTGCTCTGTGTAGTTATACTTGGTTGTGTTTAGCATTTCCTTGTAGTCACCACTGTAAATAAAACTTGATATTTTGATTGAAGTTGTGGTGGTGTGTTGTCTTATGGTGCCAGACCATACTGGCTGGCTAACATAATTAAAGGTGGTGGCAGCAGCCTATTAAGAAAAAGTTAGATTACAGTAATGCTTAGCCTAAGTATTAAAATCCCTTTAACTATTCAAAAATGAACCTATATCAGATCAGTTATAAACCATTAAGACCCTTGTTTATGCAGAGTTCACCAGATCCAGATCAACAACGCTATATTACTTAAATTCGGAAAATCTCGTGAAAGTTCGATACAAGCTCCGAACCACTGAGTTTCGCAGCGGAGTAGGGGGTATCTGCGGAACAAAAGTGGGTGTTTCTAAATTTGTGGGTGTTTTCACACTGGTGGGTGTTTATAAATCATGCAATGAAAATGATGCCCTTCTCCCGACCCCACCCCTAAGACCCACCCACACTGTGACGTGTGCAAATCAGGTAACGCGGTTGAAAACGCCCCTCTGTTTATGGCCTCTACGCCCCCTGATCTGGTAACTCCTATCAATAATATCTGTCTGCAGAGACCTCTATTTGTCGAAGCGCTGCAGCAGCGCCCCACAGCAGTAGAGGGCGCTGTGAGCTTCCCGACTCCCCATTGGTTCAGCCGTTAGTATCTCATAAACAACACAGATATAAATAATAAAAATAGAAATAAGGTACGGGACTTCAGCAAACGCAAGACATTTCTCCTTTGAGATTACTGCACAAAACAGGTACATATAAACCCATAAGAGTCTGTATGAATAAGTTCGCTGCTGTCTCTTTGTTGAGTCTGCAGCGTCTCTCATGCTAGTAAGATACGCTGGGAAACAGTGTATTTATACAACTGTTTACACATGTTCACTAGCGTAAAACCACACTTGACACACTGAAGCTGGTTTGTACTATGCCTCTCTGTTGCGACTTCTCACGGTTGTAATTAGATGGATGTTTTTACATTAGTCAGCATCATCTAGCAGTGCGCTGGCTAATGCAGAATCCTCCTCCTCCAGCTCTGCAGCTCATGATCAGGTGCTTTGTTAAAGAGTATTGCAACCGTTAATCAGCCTTCATGTTAAATTATTACAGTTGAGTATAATCCTTCATGAGTGTGACCTAATTTTTTTTTTTTACAGTCTATGGGTGTGACCTGTACCATCGTCACCCTCATAATTTAGGACTTGGTCATATTTCACCTCTTAATCATCTCGTATTCAAACGGTAAAAGTAAAAAATTATATTTTGCTTTAAGAAACTTAAGCCTACGTATGTTGCAGACCATTAACGTTAATCATTTAATATGTGTCAGATGTTTTTAGACGTTAATTATCTTAGACTGTCTGGGCTTAAAGGGGTAACTTTCCCTAATTACAAACACAGAATATTCCTAAATAAATACAGATAAAATAAATCATAAAAGGATGCATTTAATTTATTAATCTTAATTTGAAAATTATTTAATTACTCCGCCATTTTCATCGCAGGTCTTTAGAAAAATGATATGGTACATGGTCAAGGTTACTTCTCCTATTTAGATTAATCACAGTGAGAATTTTTTTTTTTTTTTTTTTTTTTTTTTTTTTACAGTTTGCTTTACTGTAATATAGCACTGGGACCCACTTGATATTTATCACATGACACCACACCTCTGTATTACACTAATGTCCCACTTTATAGGTGTCTTTCCTGTGTACGTATTGTGTTCATGTTGTTGTCATGCAAAACACTTTTGCTGCTATTGAACTGAGATACGTGTGGTTATGCACAGGTTTGGTGGTATGATTAACAGGGTACCCGCGGGTCTTAAAAGCCTTGAAAAAGTCTTGAATTTGATCATCTCAAATTAAGGCCTTAAAAGCCTTGAATTTAGTATACAAAGTCTTGGATTTCGTTACAAAGGTCTTATTTAGTTTTTACCAAAAGTAAAGTAACTGCAGTTTGACTAAAAGTTGACAAAAAATGCAAAGACTTTTCGTCAACTACAACTATAAAAAACAGGATGACTCAAATGTGATTAAGACCAATAAGCATTTTCGTCTGAAGACTAAGACTAAATCAAAAATGGCTGCCAAAATTAACACTGGCCTACACACACGTGCGCGCTACAATGCTGTTGCGTATGTATTAAATATGACTGATATATAATTCAATATATATTTAATTCAAGTAACCTCCTTGTACATAATTATTTTCTAAGGTTTAAAATGTATACAGATTTGACATTTTCCCCTCATACTTCTGTCGGTATGGGTACGAAGTTGGCATTGAATTTCATTTGAAATGGTATTAAAAAGGTCTTAAAAAGCCTTGAATTTAAGTTGGAGGATCCTGGGGGTACCCTGGATTAAGTTTAAGGGTTGGTTAATGTGTATGGGAAGGGTCAACACTGTAATAATAGATATAGCCTATAACTATAGAAATGAATTACAGCTGTAATTACATGCAGGTTTTTTTTTTTTTTTTTTTTAAAGAAATACAAGAACAATGTAAAAACTTTTTTAAGTGAATTGAATCAAATGATTTTAAATATTAGTACATTAGTTAAAGACACTTAATGTCAAAGTGCAAAAAAATCTAAAATCCTAAAAACAGACTTCATCTTTTCAATGCAAAATATAGTTTAATGAGATCCACTCCATTATTGTGTTTTTCAGTTACGCTGGAATTTTCGGAGACCGACTCGGACATGTCATATGTCTTCATCAATGACTCGTCACAGACCAGTGTACCGTTACTGCAGGCTTGTATCGATGGGGACTTGAGTTTCGCTAGGCGTCTGCTGGAGACCGGCTGCGACCCCAACATCCGTGATCACAGGGGCCGCACGGGTCTGCATCTGGCAGCGGCACGAGGTAATGTGGAAATCTGCCGCTTCCTGCACAAGTTCGGCGCTGACCTGCTGGCCACCGACTATCAGGGAAACACTGCACTGCACCTGTGTGGACATGTGGACACCATTCAGTTCCTGGTGTCCAATGGTCTCAAAATTGACATTTGGTGAGATATACCAATAGTTTTATTCATTTAGGTAACCAGATGAATTTTGGTAAGTGCTTGTGACTTGTGTTTATTATATAGGGTACTACAACGGGGCTAATACTGTAGCTAGTGCTGGGTAGACTAGTAACGGATTATGTAATCTGGATCTAAAAATTAAATACTTGTAATTAGATTATATTATGTTTTAAAATCCAATCCACTTTATTTCTATAGCACATTTTACAAACACAAAGTTACCAAAGTGCTGCACAGAAAACTCAGAACATACGAAACAATTAATACAAAATACTCCGAATCAGACTACAGTTACTTTTTTTATTGATTACATGATTAATTAATAATTTGCAAAATGGCAGTAAATTAATTTGAATTCATTGATTGTCTCTAATTATTCTTTTATATCTTTAAAATTTTCCAGTTATGTACAATTTCACACACAGACCGGCCACTACTAGTCAGGCGACTGTAATTACATGGAAAATACACAGTATAACAAATAAAATATTTAATCTTTTTGTTAGTTTTTTTTTTTTAATTACTCATTTCTTTTAACATAACATTTTTAAGATTTATTAACAATAATTAAGATTATTTGCTTTTGATTAATTTAAGAATCCCCTGCAGTTACTTCCTAAAACCTAGTTTGGGAAACCCTGACGTAATGTAGATTTTAATTCAATTAATGCTGTTGATAACCATATAAAACAAAATGGATTCTTTTTTTTTTTTCTCTTTGTATTTTTGGTACATTTTGTATCAAAATGGTACAATATTTTATTATTCGTGTTATAAACAAGTTAGGTCAAAAGAAATCTAAAAGTAATCAAAAATTAGTGCACTGATGTAGCAGGGCATTTGTGAGAAGAAAAAATCACAAAAGTAGTTTGGTATGCTTAAAAATCATATAAATGTATAAGGTGGTGAGAAGGGCTTTTTAGTAAACGGCACCCAGTATTGAAGTTTTGTGTAATATCTTGTACTTGTTCAAAACAATTACGTTTAGCAAAGTTTATTTATTTTGACAAATACAATTTACTTTTATTCAAGTACAGTCATTAAAATGTGTTCATTGTAAAGAAAAAAGAAAAAACCCGAATATGTTAATAGAGATAACAAATAGAGATTCTGAGATACAAAGATTCTTACAATGTTTGAGGGAGATCCTGTAATAATTTAACTTGGCTTTACAGTAAAAATAAATTATATTTTATGATTAATATAATTTTTCTGAATATGATGGTTTTGTTAGAAATATGATTATTATCTCTAGGGTGGACATTCAACTTAATAAATATTGACCATTTGAAATCTAGCCATGTCATTAAAAAAAAAATTAATAAGTCAGCCAGCTATTTATTATCATGTTAATTATTGTGCCTTTAGATACTATTTAGGACAGATAGTATGTGAGTTGTGACTAGTGCACTTTTAGCCCCATTGAAACAGTCATGGTCCATGGTAACTAACCAAGTTAGCTACCACTTTCATAAAATAGAAATAAAATGTTTTAAAATAAGACATAGCCTATCATATTAGTTTATTGTTTTTTTACTGTAGTAGTGCTTGTAATGATGTAATAACTTGACAGAACACTGTTGTAACAATGGTATGTTTTCACCTGACTCTCTGTAACGTTTCTCGATTGTGCTCTTGCATTTGAACAGTAACCACAACGGGTCAACCCCCCTGGTGCTGGCTAAGAGGAGAGGGGTAAATAAAGATGCCATTCGGCTGCTGGAAGGCCTGGAAGAGCAAGAGGTCAAGGGCTTCAATAGAGGAGCTCACTCCAAACTAGAAGCCATGCAGATGGCTGAGAGCGAGAGGTTAGATTCGCCCCAGAGGCCACCTTTTACGAACATCTTTTAGTTATTTGACATGTTTCAATTGATTACCAATACTGACTCAACACTCTTGTTCCTAGTGCGATGGAGAGCCATTCCCTGCTCAATCCAAACCTACAGAACAGCGAGGGTGTGCTGTCCAGCTTCCGCTCCACCTGGCAGGAGTTTGTGGAGGATTTGGGCTTCTGGAGGGTCCTGCTCCTGCTGGTGGTCATCGCTCTTCTGTCTCTGGGCATTGCTTACTATGTTAGTGGCGTACTGCCCTTTTCTGCGAGTCAGCTGGAGTTGGTCCACTGAGGGCCAGATTGTGCTATATCTCGGGACATGGCCAGTCAAGCTTTGAAGTAAAGGGAGGTTTGAGTGGACTCTGAAGGTACACTGAAGGTTCCTCATAGTACAAGATTAGGTCTAATGTGAAGTTTAGAAACGATCTTGTCATTCTCACAGGTGAGGTCGAGTGGAGGCGTCCACATGATGATGGCTGCGCTATGAAGGAAGACTGAAAGGTGAAGGTTCAGATGTTCATGGGGGAAAATGTTTCTTAAATACACCCCAAGTGATGTAAACCCATTTCTCACATTTCTCATTTTCCCATGATTGCTGAACACGGCCAGTTGACAGTTGATATATACAATTGTAATATCTCAATGGTTATGTAGACAACATTAGATTACAGTTGTTGGTTAGATCAGGCATGATGTTTTCATCCTAGTATTTGCTTATCTTTCTTTTGTCACCTTTATTTTTTTCTGTATATGAAGTCTTTGTTCTGGAAGTATGGCAATAGACCAGACACTACATACACATGCGTATTTACATATCTATGATTCATTTGTTTGATTTGTAATTATCTGTAAAATGTTAACATATATAACATAACTTAAACTAATAAATGGCCATCAGGAATTTCCTTTCTGTGCACAGATGACAGTTTTTCAAAGTACAGTTAACACATTTCTGTTTGTGTACAAATGATCCAATAAGTTAAAAAGCTTTCTGTTTGTTCAAATAAACAGAAATACTTTTTTTCTCATCATAATATGCTTGCACAATTTGATTGTGTTGTTCTGAGAAACATTTTGCCAGTGTTAAGATAATATGAAGCTAAATATGGCCTAAAATGAATAAAGCGTTGTGATAAGCAGTGGTTTTCAGTGATTTTTATAAATTGTTGTTGGGAGTTAAGCAAATTTGTCCAAACAGCATCTTTTAACATTTTAATTTTTCCTATAGTACAAATAAATATGTGCAACCACATGGGTATGCACGTGATTTCTATAATCCACTTTAGACATTCTACTAACTTTAAGTAACTTTTCAACTACATGTCAACTAACTCAGAGTATTAGTAGACTGTCAGTTTAGGGTTAGTAGAATAAGTTGACATACTTGCAGAGTCACTTATAGTCAGTAGAATGTCAGTTGGGAGATGATCAATATACAGTGTTAGCAGATATTAAGCAGACAGTCTTACTACTACTCTGACTGGTAGTTGACATGTAGCAAAGTTACTTAATAGAATGTCTAAAACTATGGAAATAAAGTGACTCCCAACATGAACATTTACTATGAATTTTTGACAAATGTGGACACATGAAGAATATATAATGTAATGATCAGTACAAATGATAGAACAAATGTCTCTAAAGCAGATTATTACTATACAAGTATTTTCTTGGAAATCCATTTGAAAGTGCTGTGGGAAGCCATCACTCTAATGTTAATGGGCTTTGGGCTTTAGAGTCGCAAACTGAACAACAGCTCTATTGCATGAGCGTAATTGCACCACACCTGATGCCCACAGCAGACCTGCACAGGTGGGAAGAACAGATTTATACATTCACATACTTTTGTATATGTATTTAACTTTTCTGAACATTTCATTTTTGTAACACACATACACTCATTGTAGCTATTAAGTCTATTAACACCGTGAACTATCTGAGTTTTTAATCTCAAGTGATGATGGACCCGTGCCTTAGTGTAATTGTGTATCGGGCACCCAAATATCACAAATACTTTATTTGGGACTTTTCAGACTTTTTTTCTTATTTTATTCCGCTGGCTGATTCTATCCTAATTGTTGGAGATTTTAATATACATGTCTGTTGACCAGGTAAAACCATGGTAGCAGAGATTTTAGAAATGTTGGACTCTTTTAACCTGACTCAACTGTGATGATCTCATTTTGTCACTAGGAGTCTCCATCTGTAATCTTGATGTCATGGTTAACAGCTTTTGAGATCATTGTCCTGTGGTATTTAATGTGAGCCTTCCAAGTGTTTGTCAATCCTCCTCATTGAATGTTGTATACTCCCGTGCAATTTCACCAGCTAACACATCATAATTTTTAGATGCCTATGTTGCGGCTTCATCAACTTCTTGGATTGAGTCTGCTCCTCATTCTGCTGATCTCGAGGAGTTAGTTTTAACGTTTAACGTTGTACAAATATCATAGATTCTATTGCCCCATATAAGATCAAGGGGAAAAAAGCAAAGACGCAACCTTGGTTTAACAGACTCATGCTTTAAGACAGGAGTGTAGAAAAGCAGAAAGGAGATGTCAAAAAGGATAGGTTACACATTTCCTTACAAATTTTAAGGAACAGTTTGACTAAATATCAAAATACTGTAAAAACCTATAGAGCAATTTATTTCTCCAATATGATTGCTAATAACATTAACTATTTTCTGTCATTAATAGACGTCTTTGCCCTAGTACGAAATGTAACTTGACTCCTTCTCTGATAACGTGATTTATTTGTGAAGTTTTTTATTGTGAAAGTTAATGGTATTAAAGCTAGTTTTTCTACTTTGACTTCAAACCCAGGTTTAATAGATGTAACCGGATTGTGTTTTATTCAGTTTGAACCTGTATCACTCTCTGATATCAAGGACGTTATTCTTCACTTAAAGCGTTCAACTTGCCCCAGCGATGCTGTCCCGTTGTGTATTTTTAAGAATGGTGTGGACACTGTTAGCCCAAGCATTTTATCCATTATTAATTGTAGCCTCCAGAACAGGGTTTAGCCAGTATGTTTTAAGCAAGCTATCGTTCAACCTATTTAAAAAAATGTAAATATCTGGATCCGTATGATTTAAAAAATGATCAACCAATATCGAAATTACCCAGCCTAGCCAAGATATTAGGAAAGTTGTATTCGGACAACTAAATACTTTTTTAACCAATAATAATATCTTAGATAAATTCCAATCTGGCTTGAGGTGTGGGCATAGTACAGAGTCAGCAATTTTAATGGTTGTAAATGACCTCTTGCTTTTTGGCGATGCTGGTAATCATGCAGCTTTCATTCTTTTAGATCTATCTGCAGCTTTTTATACCATTGATCATTCCATCCTTCTGAACCGCCTCAGTTTGTGCTTGGGAATTATTTTTCCTCTCCTACATCTATTGACTGTGGGGTGCGTCAAGGATCCATATTGGGCCTAGTCTTGTTTTCACTGTATATGATCCCCTTGGGAACGATTTTAAAAAAATATGGTATCCTTTACCATCTATATGCGGATGACACTCAAATGTATGTACCTTTGAGGCCAAATAGTGATGACTCCGAGGCAACACTTCTTAAATGTCTGGAGGAGGTAAAAACGTGGATGGCAAATAATCTTGTCCAATTAAATTAACATAAAACAGAAATGATCATCTTTGGTCGTACAGTTTGTAATAAGACTGTAAATGATAGGACCTTGGGGCAGCTACCTACAGGGTCAAGAAAAAACGTGGGAGTCATTTTTGATTCCTGAATTTGATTCCTGAATCCAGCTGAAGTTTGATAAACAGATAAAAACGGTGGTTCGGAACTGCTTTTTTTTTTCCTTCTCAGGACAATAGCCAAATTAAAATTCTCTCAGCATGTGATTTGGAAAAGTAATTCATGCTTTTATCGTCTCACGGTTAGATTACTGCAATTCCATTTACCTTGGGACTTGTCATTCGCATATTGCACGTCTCCAGTTAGTTCAAAATGCTGCTGTAAGATTGCTTATGAATGCAAAGAAGAGTGGTCATTTTACTCCTTTATTATCGTCATTGGGCCGGTTACCAGTACAATATAGGATTCCTTACAAGATTTTACTATATGTTTTTTATAGCAGTTTATGGTATGCCTCCAGAATACTTGGTGGAGCTCATTAAGCCTTATAAGGCAAATATATCATTAAGATCCTCAAATAAGCTCCTGTTAACTATCCCACGAGTACGTCTTAAATCCAAGGGTCATCGTGCTTTCGCTGTTGTTGTTCTGAGATTATGGAACGACCCTTTTTTGTTAGATCTTCCCTAACATTAAATGTTTGTAGTTTTCGTCTAAAGTCTCACTTGTTCTCTCTTGCATTTTAAGTCACTCTTTTAATGGGTGTTGTACTTTTTTATTGTTCATCTTGTTTTTTTGTTCTCGATTATTTGTTTTGTAGAGCTGTTTCGATTTAGATCATTTTTAATGTACAGCACTTTGGAGCTACTGTGTAGCCTGGAAGGTGCTTTATAAATAAATAAATACAAATACAAATAACACATGGTCATACACCCTTTCTCCTTCCTCTCTCCCTTCATGCCATTTTGATGGAAAGAGTGTATTGATGCCGAGTGACTCATCTGTATGTTTGTTGGGTTTTGATATTATATAGATTGGTTTTAGGAGGGGAAGATGGTGGGGGGCGGATTTACTGGATAAAGATTAGATTTTTTTTTTAAAAGTATATATTATAACTTATAATTTCCTCCTAACAAAATATTTTGTGGCTTGGCATAGCAAGATTATTGTAGTTGCAAGATTTTATTAACTTTACTTCTCCAGAGGACACTTCATTGTATATTCTGCTCTAAGACTGCATGTTGGAAATGCAGTTGTTTTGCTGTCACATGCCACAACCACCTCAGTTTCAGTTCTCCTCAGTTCAATGTAAAACCAAATATAACACTAGTGTAACCTTCAACCAATGTAGCAACAACCAAAGACTGTACTACAACATTTAAAGTAATGCTAGAGGAACATGAAATGTAATGAGCAAGTTCCTCCTTTTGGGGACTTTCTTTCTGGGACCAGCCACAGCCTGTAAAACGTAATAAATAATGTCCCAATGAAGTCAATGGATGGTCATGAGAGAAATAAAAGAAAAAAGTGTGTGTGTGTGTGTGTGTGTGTGTGTGTGTGTGTGTGTGTGTGTGTGTGTGTGTGTGTGTGTGTGTGTGTGTGTGTGTGTGTGTGTGTGTGTGTGTGTGTGTGTGTGTGTGTGTGTGTGTGTGTGTGTGTGTGTGTGCGTGCGTGTGTGTGTGTGTTTGTGTGACGTTAGTCTAGGTTAGTCTATTGAGACCAAGCCTATGGGAGCATGCCACTTTTAGAAAAAAAGGGTACATAAGCTTTCCCTGGGGCGGTACCTTTTCAAAAGGTACACCTTTGTACCTAAAGAGATATTAGAGGGTAACAGAGAGGACTGCACTGATTTCTGAGGAACTGAAATGCGATAATGTGGATATTGCTCCCCTTACCGAGAAAAGGCTCCTGGGTAAACAGTAATAGTAAATTATGCATAATCACTACATGCAACTAACCCTCAACCAAATCCTAATCCTACCCTAACCCTATAGTAAGCACATGTAGTTACTTAATATTACTCAGTACTTAAATATGTAATTACACTGTAACAATAACACCTTAAAATAAAGTGTAACCCTACTTTTAAGACGGCAATATCCGAAATCCTTGTCCTTGTGGGGGAAACGGCTTATAAATCATTCTAAGTGTTTTTTTTTTTCTTTGAAAATGTAAAAATACTGAAAGTTTTGTGTGATGGGTAGGGGTAGGAGATAGAATATACAGTTTGTACAGTATAGAAACCATTATGTCTACAGAAAGAGTGTGTGCGTGCGTGTTTGAGAAACATGGTGGATATCTGCATTAAATGCATTTGTATGTTCTCTCTGATGGATGATTGCCATCTGGGAGCAGTAAAATGGTTTAATTTATGAGTACATCTCATTTGCAATATTTGCTCTGTAAAAGCTGAGTGCTTTACTATGATTGTTCTGTAAATCACTTGTTGATAGTAGTGGAAAGGCTGTCTCGTGTTCTATTGCAGAATTCCTTGTTTCATTGATTTCGGATTAAGTGACAGATGGCATATGGAAAGCA
The DNA here is from genome assembly GCA_030578275.1 of Meda fulgida. NCBI lineage: Eukaryota > Metazoa > Chordata > Actinopteri > Cypriniformes > Leuciscidae > Meda > Meda fulgida. The sequence goes on along the minus strand of CM060622.1, from coordinate 20,179,160 downwards.
CGCTCACATCCATTAAATGACCAACATTGCCTGCATGATAACAACATTGTCAACTAGACATGTCACCAGTCACTGTGTATTGATTGTAGTTGCCATTAGCCTATATGTAACTTTGCAAACTGAAGGAAGACACACTTGACCATTGCATAGATCACTGCAGATTCTTTGCTTTACATGTACATGTACACTACTATTCAAACGGTTGGGAACAGTATGGATTTTTAAAAGCTTTTGAAAGAAGTCTTAACCAAGCCTGCATTTATTTTACAAAGAAATACAGTAAAAACAGGAATACTGTGAATTATTATTATTATTATGAATTAAAATAACCTTTTCATATTTTAATGTATTTTAAAATGTTATTTATTCCTGTGATGACCCAGCTGAATTTTCAGCATCAGTACTTCAGTCTTCAGTCCACACAGCCCTTCAGAAATCATTCTAATACTGATTTTCTGCTCAAGAAACATTTCTTATTATTATCAATGTTGAATACCTTTGAGCTGTTTGAGAAAACTGATTAAAAAAAATTCAGGATTCTTTGACGACTCTAAATTGAAAATCTTTTGTAACATTATAAATGGCTTTTGTCATTATTGGTCAATTTCATGAATCCTTGCTGAATACAAATATTTATTTCTTTAAAAAAAATTATTTGAACTTTATTAACCCTTCATTTGTGATTTGTTCACCCAATACTGCTATTATTATGATAGTTGAGTCTGTTTTGAGTATGTGAAAAAAATTGTGCTCCTTTTGTCAGCCTGACCTAAACTGGTTCACCCATGGTGCTAGACATTCTGACATTAAAGAAAAGTAAGATAAAAACATAACTACTTTCTGCAGTGTATAAAAAACCCTGAGTATTAACCTTAATGTTAACCTTAGTTAATGCATTGTGAACTAACATTAATTTATTTTTATTTTGCATTAACAAAGATTAAGATGTTATGTGAAAATATATTGCCCATTGTTATTTCATGTTAGTTAATGCATTAACTAATATTACCAATAAATCTACAGGTTTGTGTTGTAGAATAAAATGTGAAAGCGTATTATGCTAACCACAGACGTTATATACTCTTAAATCAAAAACCATAGTACACTTATAAAAGTCCTGAGAGAAAGAAATTCTCCCCCAGTAGATATTGAGATGAATATTGTATTTTGTTCTGTGGTGGTCCGTGAAAACGGATACAGTGAGTTCAGCCTTTATTTGACAAAAAATGTAATAACCAGTGAAAGTGAAGTGTCCAGGAAAGATCTGAGAAAGTACACAGGCTGCTAACAAAATGGACATGATGTCCTCAGTAAACAGGAAGTGAAGTAACAGTTCAAGCAGAAGTAGAGTTTAGGTCCAGAGGGGTTTTATTTTCCGGCATCCCATCTCTGTTGTTCTATTCATGGACATCATAAACACCTGACTAGTGAAACACTGTACTGAATTTATGGCAGCTGTAAGGAGGTAGACAGTGCCAAGCGCTCCTCATCACATGGTGTTCTTGGGTCACTCATTGCTACTTGTTCAAAGCCTGATGAAAAAAAAACAGTGATTAGCTCAGGAAAAGCATGTGTGAAAGCTGCTGATTACAATACACTTTGACCTCTCATTTCATCATTTCATCATTTCTCTGCTTTGTCTATTGTGTTATCTGTGTTAGACAAGTTCCTGTTTACACCATTATCTTTCTGATAGATGGCTGTCATTCTCCCTCATGTGACCTTTGAACTTTTGTTGAAAGAACTGACACTTGCCCTATTGGGTCAGTGCTGTTTTGTTACGTTTGATGATCATGTACGTGTTTTTTTTGTCTTGCAAACATAAATATTACATTTTCTGTGAGTTTAATGGGATGAAAATTATAAATAAATTATTTGCCTTCATTACACAACTTTTCTTTAAAAAAAAGAAAAGAAGAAGAATTGTGGCTTAAAATATTTATTTCATTTGTGCCAGGAAACACGTTGGCAAGGCCAATGTAAATTTCAACTATACTTCTCCGACTGGGCCAGCAGGGGGAAAAAACACCTTATTGTTGAGCCCATTTTTTACATGAACCATGATCCAGAACCAGACCTAATGCTTGGTGAGTCCTAATGTTTGATATCAGTGTGTTCGCATTTCAGCAACTTTTAGTGTGTTGTTGTCTGATGATAAACTGGGAAAGAAAGAACTTGTTTTTAAATCAAGGCTGCGTGATCTTTTTGAATGGGCCTAAAATCCACAATGCATCACTCACAAAAGCTTGTTGAATAGACCATTCAGAACTTGTGTGTGGCCATACCTCTGCAGGATTCAGGCCGGCGTTCCCTTGCATGTCACATGGATCAGCACCCTCCAGGCATCAGGTGACACAAACACACATCTGTTGTTATCTTATGCCTTAGCACTGCATTTATTTAAAAATGCATTTGACTGTATCATATGTTGTTGTAGTCACTCAGACCGGTGTAATTCTGTGAACTGCCACAGGGGGCACTATCCTTTTTGCAGATTAACCCTTTAATGTCCTTCTGGATCTGAGGGAACAACGCTCTTCCTGTTAAGCCATTTACCTGTTATTAGTAATGTCAATGCAGGATTTAATTTATTAAATCCTTACCGTGGAGGTATTTTTTATAGAAGACATTTTCATATTTCAATCTGTGTTTGTGAAATATGTTGTGCACATTGTCACAGATACAGCAAAAAAGGTGCAATTATAGGTGATTCTCTACAGAAACAATTTTTGTTATGCTGGTTGAAAGTCTCCTCATATCCTGAGAGCAATATGTTAAGCGGTCTAAATGTATTTTTATAAATATATATCGTCTGTGTAAGGTGTAGGATGATAAAATGGTTGTTCAATCATTGCATTCAGTCCGAATGAAATTAAAGATTGTGTTTGCATACCACTGCACAGCCTGTTCACACAGACATCATACAGTGTGTCATCAGCGTGTTCAAGTACGCTGTGCAGACAGCGAGAATGGCAGGCAAACAGTTGTTTACATTCGTTATTGTAGTACTGTTACTCACTGTACTGTAAACTTTTCTCACCAGTGAATGATACACGATGTAATCCAACAACGTTGGCTCTGGTCTCGGTTCTTGTCTGTGTGTGTTCATGTGTTATGGTGGAGGCGTGGCTATGGAAGGCAGTTTGCTGTGAGGGTACGAATGTATGCTTTCAATGCTAGCAGGCTAAAGTTAGCATTTCCCAGATCACCTATTGCACCTTTAAATGCTCATAATAATGTAGGTGTTTTGTGACTTGTATGTGAACATGCCTTAAAATTCTTGACAACTTGAGTCTTGCAGATGAAATCCAGTGTCAACTTGTTTGAGGTTTTAGAACGCTGGTGGCTTCGAATTTGATCGTGGTTTTGGTTTGTTCTGTACTGTACTGAATGTGAAGCATATATCTCTGCTGAAGGGTGAAGTCTATGTTTTTCATCTGATAGCTATGGCGTCACAGCTGATCTTCATTGCTAGACCCTATTCCCTTTTCACATCCACAGGTGCTCTAATGAATTAATCTTCCATCTCATCTATAAACCAGTATACTTCAGTGCCCACAGAGGCCTTCACTGACTAATCCTCAGGCAGGTGGTCACCAAACACAGCAACAGCCAGTATATCATCGAGCAAAACCAGCCAAAGATAAGCTGCAAAACGAGAAAACAGACACAATTGAAAACATATACAGTACATGTGGGTTCACACATGCATATACACATACGCGCACTGTAAAAAATGATGATCAATAAGTTATGGCTACATGTTTTTTACATTGCTTTAACACATCAAAATAAGTTAAGCAAGTTATACAAGATTCAACTAATTTTTTCAAGTCAGTTTAATGTCATTTAAGTTGAAATGACTTAAACATCCAAGTTGATTGTACTTAAAAATGTCAGACAGCAACTGTTTTTTTACAGTGAATAAATGGCATACAATTAGATTATGTATGATGCTCCCAAAATGGCAATAATCTGCATGTCACGTAGCACTGTATAGAAAACTTTATATGCCCACACAGATTATAAACCCAGCTAAACTATTCACATTTAAAGTCACAATGAAATCCAAATTTTTCTCATAATATTTATTCACGATAACTTCCCCTCCCTCTTGCAACGACATCTCTTCTCTTCTCTGATGATTTGTTTACTGCATGGCATGAGGGCAGGACAATAATAGTCATGTCACTCACATGAGATCACAGAAATAGCAAACAACAATTCAATAAATTCTCAATTAACAAAATCAAGCCCCGCCCTATACAATTGTTCTTCTTTGAGAACACTGGGATAAATGCCACGATAGGGAAGAACAGACTATTGCAACTTCCGTTTCATGCCGACTAGAATGAAAGGAAAGCCTTAATTTGTTTTATCAAAATGTCCAAATAAAATATTATCTTTAGAGGTGCCCAATTGAACGAGAAAGGCTTTAAATATAGATAAGTAAAAAAAAAAATAGTACTAATAATAATTTTCTAAAAGTCATTGTATTTGTGAAATGAGAGGACTACGATTGTAAGTGACTACTCTGTCAAATGACAAACACTGTCCCATCACAACATGCTTTACAAAGTCCAGTCCGCCAGATGGCCCAACAGCTGGCCGTTGTAAAAAAATAATATTCTCTAATGATGGCACTATTCTTACAACTCACTGCACATCATAGGGCCACCTGTCATGGTTACAGAGGGACACTAGTACTTTATACTGGATGTGTGCTCTGCATAATTTAGCAGAGCAGCTAACAGGTTTAACAGTGTCTGTACGCAGTTTGCTGACAAAGTGGTTTCATGTAATGTTGTATTGCCATAATGAAGAATTCAAACTACCTAGAAATAATATATGGGTAAGAATGTGTGTTGGGTGATTCAAATGGTGTTTGTTTTATTGCTTGAAAAAACTGAGTTTGAGTCTCGGCTTAAGATCCTTTCCTGGTCCTGTTCACCTCTTTCCGTTCCTGTCTATTAAAGGGGGAAAGAGAAAATGTCCAAAAATAAGTGTCACCTTCACAGTGCTGTATCATGTAAATCAGGTTGCATTTACACTAACCTGAATGTTTCTAACGTCATATTTGACCGATCAGATTTGTTTCACATAGATTTGATTTTTTTTTTTGCATGTGATCTGAACAACATTACACAAACAGCAGCTAGATATAGGCCAAGCCTATATGTTTTCTGTAGTAGGCCTTCCTGTCCTATGTGTATTAGAAATTACAGCTGACCTTTTACAATTTGTCCTATTAATACAAAATTTGAAGTTGTTGAAGCAGTATTTTCTCTGTAACTTTTAGTTTTATTTTTCTACTGAACTTTGACTTTTCACTTTTTTCACATTCTTTAGAGTAGCATAGCCTACATCTTAGCTAGCTATATGTTTTTTAACACAAAATGTGGAAAAGTGAATAACAGACGCTCTGCCTAAAATAACTGTAATGTGACTTACTGTAATACAGATCTATAATAACCAGCCTACAAAAAAAGCTGCCTGTAAGACAGAAATCAGTCTTGTCAGAAGTTAAATGTCTTAGCCTCCGGGAGATGTTTTGCTTAGCGCACGAGGGAGTGTGTGTGTGTGTGTGTGTGTGTGTGTGTGTGTGTGTGTGTGTGTGTGTGTGTGTGTGTGTGTGTGTGTGTGTGTGTGTGTGTGTGAGAGAGAGAGAGAGAGAGAGAGAGAGAGAGAGAGAGAGAGAGAGAGAGAGAGAGAGAGAGAGAGAGAGACTGGCTGTGGACCGAGGATCCGTTGAACACTTCTAGAGAATGTACAGCTCGTATGACCACGGAGCACATCACGTTGGAGTGCTGCGCCGCGGTGGATTTGCTTGAGCTGGCAGCACGGACGCTTTTATCCTGATTAAGTAACGGCCGGGCAAACGACAGACACCCCTACAGCACCTCACAGCCGGCATTGAGCAAGAAGTCAAGGGCAATCTAACGATAAAGGGACGTGACGCCGGATGACTGTTTATTTAGAAGTGCTGTTGAGCAGAAACGAAATATCTCCTTCCTTGAAAAGAGCTCGTGCCGAATCACACAGCACCGCAATGCGAATGTCGAGCGAAGAGCCGCTTAAATCAGCACAACTGCTCTTAACATGGGCGAAAATAGAGGAATTAACCGCCACACACACAGCTGAATCGCGAGAAATGTTCCGTGTTCCCCTTCTGAAGTAAAGCGCGAGTTAGACAGCGCGAAATGGCTGTTTTCGAGACCATCTAATAATATTATACAAGTGGTGCATCTTCATGAGACAGCCGATGAATTATGCACAGCGGAGCATGAATTATACCGAGTGGTGACGCTCGGTTTCAGAGACCGGCCGGTGCGCGACCGTGTCCCACATGACCTACTTTCAAAAAGCTTTAATGCAGGAGAGATGCAGCCGCAGTGAGAAACAAACGAGACCGTCAGCACTGAAAAACAAGCTCACTGTTTGCTCACGTTTGACCGAAGTCGTGTGGACCTCAGGTGACATGAACGTCACGGCCGGATCGTTAACTTGGAAGACTTGATCGAGAGCCATCACCTCAGCTTTTGCTGTCTTTTTGTTGTTTTTAAATTCTACCACGCTGATAAAATTCAAGACTTTAACGGAAAAAAGGGACCCTGGAGCCATTGACCTTTGCACTTGGAACAGCATCGGATTATTTATTTCTGCAGAGACGACAGTCATTTCAATACATGCTGTCTGGATTTATATAGAGCCTTGGGATTTTTTCTTAGCCAAGCTAAGATCTGCACATGAACTCAGAAATGCTTCTAAAGGAAGCATTACAGTGATAATTGTGCCTCTGTGATGTCATCATACAGTTTGATAACTAAGCGTTCTGTAAGCAATACTAGTTATTTAATGACTACTTGCAATAGTGTAGTGCTAGCTATAATCTACATTTAAGCTCAGGAGATATTTTTATTGTTAATTAGTGAATTTTAATTTTTCAGTCCGATCATGTGGTCATTGCCATTAGTACGTCATACTGACGTTCCACAGAGAGTGACTGAGAACTTCATTTTGTCTGGTTATCGCTTCCCTAACTACAGCCTACGGCAGTGCCTAGCCTCCGCTTTTTGTCCCACCAATGAGACTGGAAACTTCTGGACACACTTTCTCCCCATCTTTGTGTTCGCCTTCCACTTTTTGGAAGTGTTCACGTGGGAAGGAGCGCCAGAACCTAGCAGTCCTTTTTTCTACCCCTTCTGGAACTACTTCCTGGGGGTGTTGTACCTGCTGCTAGCCAGCAGTCTGGCTCATCTTCTCAACTCCATGTCACTCATCATTCGTGAAATCTGTTTCTTTGTAGACTACGGAACTATCAGTGCGTATACGGTGGGTTCCTCGCTGGCATATTACTACTACATCCATCCTCAAGCAGGAATACCAGAGATTGGATTCGGTGGTCAGAACAATTCCCAAAGGGAGAGACTGAACACTGATGAGGAGGCTTGGAACTCTGCATCTTCTCCTACTCTGTTCCAGCTATTCTTTGAAAGCCTGTACATCCCATCCACCTGTCTGGTTGCTATCATATGCGTTGTCACCTGCTGCAACACCAGACAGCGCTGGCGGAGGTACCGCTATGCTGTCCGCACTCTCGTCTTCCTCCTTCCATTTTTCATCTCCTCCACTCCCGTCTTCTACCGTCTCCTGAGTCCCTCCGCAAACTCCGCATCATTCTCCTCTCCTCATGTGTTTTCTACCATGGCTGCCCTATTCTACCGCCACTGCTTTTGGCTGGTGGTATCTGCCATCTTCAATATCAGTAAGATCCCAGAACGTTTGTCTCCGGGGACCTTTGATATCTGGGGTCACAGCCATCAGTGGTTCCATTGCTGCACTTTCCTCTCGATTTTGGATGAGCTGCAGATGATCAAAGTGGAGGTGCGGGCCCTGCTTCTCAACCCAGCGTTGGTACTATCATCTGTAATGCCACCTAGACTCCCTGGCCCAACACTCTGGTCCACCTATGGGGTAATGGTGCTCCTGCAGGGGTGCATAGCGAGTATCATAGCCTTGTTTGGCTGGCAGGCATATCAGATCTTCGCACCAGGTCAAAAAAAGCTTAAGGGACATTAGGAGGCACTATGACGTTCTGGTCAGGTTTAAAGCTCTCTGTAAGCATTTGGACTTTTTTTTTAAAAACAATGTTATTACAATGTTGATTTCTGCTGTGTAAACTGCTGTCATTTCAATCATTTTAAAGGGTTTTTTCACCCAAAAATGAAAATTCTGTCGTTAATTTCCCTCATGTCATGTCACCCGTAAGACTTTCGTTTATCTTCAGAACACAAATGAAGATCTTTTTAATGAAATCTGAGTGCTTTCTGTCCCTCCATTGACAGCTACGCAACTACCAGTTTCAAGCCCCAGAAAGGTATTAAAGACATAGAAGTTATCCAGTAATTTAACCTCAATTTTATGAAGCCACGCAAGTGCTTTTGTTGCGCAAAAAAAGCCATAACTTCCCACTTTATTTACAAAATATGAATCCCCATTGCACGTTCACGAGAGCACCATGTGTGTTGTGTTGACACGAGAGCAGACGTTGTTGTCTTTACTACCTTTCTGGGGCTTGACATGTCAATGAAGTGACAGAAAGCTCTTAGATTTCATTAAAAAGATCTTAATTTGTGTTCCAAAGATGAACAACGGTCTTACGGTTGTGGAACGAGTAATAAATGATAGAATTTTCATTTTTGGGTGAACTAGCCCTTTAAATGGGATAGCTCATCCAAACATGAAAATTGTGTCATAATTTACTGACCCTCGTGTTGTTCCAAAACTCACATGGTTTTCTTTCCTTTACAAAGCACAAGAAATGTAACATGTTTATAAACTTTCAAACTGCAAATAGGACATAAAGTTAGCATGAAATGTATGCAAATGATTACTATATTCCAAGTCTTCTTCTCTTTGTATGATGAACAGATCAAATTGTAAGCTTGTAAATCAAAACACTGATCAATGAGCCAGTGGTCCAACATATTTTCAAACAGTCAAAACATTCTTCACAATATCTAGTAAATGATGACAGAATTTATATTTTTGGGTGAACCCCTTTAAGTAAAAAAAAATTCTTAATAGGCATTATTTGATGAAAACGGTGACACTTTTAGCAGGTTTCATTGTAATGACTTTCGAGGGAGGCTGTTTTTTGTTGTCGGGTGGTCAAAGTCCTTGCCGTTCTGTGATCAGCTGACTCTGCCACATTTGCTCCCCAGGGACTGTATTGTTAAAACTGTGTTTGGGTTCTAGAATGTTCTCATAAGTCTCACTCAAGAGGTATTTAAAATGATGCATTTTTGAGCTTTTACTAGGACACCTTATATTGTAACAGTCTTCACAATTGAAATTCTCTATGTTTGTGTCTATCTCGCTTTTTCTCTCATCTGCCCACTCACATTTCCTCCCTCTTTTTAACAAACCCTTTAAACAGGAAATGCAGACAAACACAGATAGCTTCAGCCAAAGTGATTGAGGCTAAGGGAAATGAGAGGGGTGGGGTTTCATGTCACCACAAACGACACAACCTTTCACAGTTTTAAATGAACATTACATTTTTACTTTATATCATTGCTATCAGTTATATACCTTAATTAAGATGTGACAGTCTAGGTAATAACACAAGATTTCAGTTGAAATACTGTATACTGTAACTATGCATTGCTATTAATTGTATACACTTCTCAATGACTTGACATTTGGTTGAAGGCCTTGGCGGGAGGACTGAAAGGTGAAAAATTAAGCCATATCATTGTTGAAAAACATATCAGCAAGTACTGTTTTTACTGGAGGCCAGTTTTGAAGAAACAAAATTGTCTGTGGTAGATACTATCGTTATTAACTTCAGTTATACAGCCTTGAGTTGTCACTGGTTGAATTTTCCTTCAACCAATCAGACGCTTCGAGTAAGTGGTGCTCTTATGAGAGTGTGTGAAACGTACAGGTTGTTTAGTCAGAGTATGGTGTGGTCTTAACAATATTTGTGTATTTCCGTGTGAACATGTCTTTCTGTGTCTGTGAATGACAAATTGAGGTCATTGATTAATCAGATGTTGTGGCTGTCAAAAACGATGTCATGTCTTTGTTGTTCTGTCCTCATATTTCAAAGTCAGGCAGGCCGAACAGTTGCAATAGGTGTTAGGACATATTCTAGCATTTCTTCAATCTTCTATGTATTTTGTCATTCATTATTCATTAATAACTTTGTACAGCCTCATATTTTATGCTATTTGTATTCTGATGAGATAGAGCATTTATTACATTGCACTTTGTTGCACAAGCGTAGAATTAAAATCTAGACAGATTATATGATTTGCACAAACATTTCTGCGCTAATCGGTGATCTTGAAAGGGAACCTATGTACATTTTTATCATGTTTTAACATTGATCAGGGCTGTCTACAAAATTAGACCACTTTTTAAAATCGGAAAGTTACAGCATTGTTGGACCGTCCACATCATGCAGTTCTGACATATTGCTGTCCTTTTGTGAACACCTCACATCTGTAAGAAGGTATATGTAGTTATACTATACAGATCAAATGTACAGACTAGACCTTATCAAATATATCTGCTCTGGAGAAAACACCAAAATATGAATATTTAAGAAGTGTGTGTTTAAAACAGATTGTTTATAAATTCTAGTTCTAGAAGAGTTTGTCTAGAACAGTTGTAGTTCTCAGGGGAGAAGATAGATTATATTCTTAATGCACTGGAAACTATGCTGTATGCCCACTGCTGGAGTGACTATAATCATGGTTTACTTCTGTAGATCATGCTAATATAGGCTTGAACACGAAACTTGAGAATACTAGTGTATATTAATATGGGTTTTTGTTCTGTTTCAACTTCAAACTGTATCAAGAGATGAAAACTATAGATCAATAAATTTAAATCTGTAAATCAGCTCTGTAAATGTTTCCCCCACATTCTTTTATTCACATGATATACATGTTTAAATAATTGAGCTTGAAAAGAAGTGCTTTGAGTTCAACATTAAGCTTGAGAAATCCTTTGAAAGCAGGATGTCATGTCAACATTTCCAGGTTTGCAGGTGTTTTTGCATATCCGTGTGTGTGTGTGTGTGTGTGTGTGTGTGTGTGTGTGTGTGTGTGTGTGTGTATGTGTGTGTGTGTGTGCGTGAGATTGATGAATGCTAAGTAACAGGAGCAGCTGGACCTCTTATGTCACCCCCCCCCCCCCCCCCCCCCCTCCTCCACCCACACACACCCCACCCTGTACCTGTTTTAAATGTATATACATGCTTTACAAAATGAAACATCAAAACACAAGACTTTATCCAGGATATGCAGCAGTGACCTCAGACTGTCAGGTAGATAATAGTGTGGGGCAGATACCTCAAATGTAAAAGCGAAAAGAACTGAGGAATACATTTTCCATTGCTCTCTGTTTTGGCTCTTTTCCAGCTCACTGCAGACATTAAACACAGCACCTCATTCGAGATGTGTCCACTTGATGGAGACATACAGCTGTTTGTTTCCCCTTGGCCTGGAACACTTAGTTCAAGGAGGAAATCCTCTGTGGCTTTTTGCACCTTGTTGTCAAAACATACATGCCATGACTTGCTTGTTTTTACAGCTATTGTAAGTAGTCAAGTAATTTTTTGTTCACTAAGTTTAAGACTTTTTTTAAATATTTTTTTTTTCATATTTTTATTCAGCAAGGACACATTAAATTGATCAAAAGTGACAAACACATAGTTTTCTATTTCAAATGAATGCGATTCTTTTAAACTTTCTATTCATCAAATAATCCTGCTAAAAAGTATCATTGCTTCCACAAATATGTTAAAATGCAACTGTTCAGCATAGATAATGATAAGAAAAATGCATTGAGCAGCAAATCAGCATATTATAATGATATCAAAGGATCATGTGACTGGGGTAATGATGCTGAAAATTCAGCTTTGCAATCACAAAAATAAAATTATATTTTATTAAAATAGAAAAAAAAGCTATTTTGTGTGTTTTTATCAAATAATGTTAAGAATAAGAGACTAACCACAAACTTTTGAAATATAGTGTAGTTATGAAAAAAACATTATTGTTTAGTATTATTCTGCAAATACTACACTTATAAAATCCTATTACAAGAAGAAAAAAGTTATTTATGATTTATGATTAAAAAAACTCGAAATTTTGATTCAAAACATAATTCAGATATGTTTCACCATCTTTAATTATAGGAGCATTATAATTTATAGTGAATACATTGTCATATAAAAATGTTTGCATAGTACATTTAACAGACCTAATAACCTAATAAAACTAACACAATAACCATAAACTGGCAGATTTCACCCTGCACTTTATACCCTGAAAATGATTCTGGTATGACGCAGATTTCTGAATCTTCTGTTCTCTTGGAATTAGAATATTGACTCTAACTCATATATTGCGCCTCCAGTTATATAAAAAATATGCTAAATCCATATAAGGATTTAGTTTATTCAGTTTGGCTTTTCCTTGCCTGACCTTGATGTTGTGATTAAAATAAACCAGCGTGGGATTGTAGTCATGGTGTTTGTGAGGTCAGCATGTTTTCTTTGCGAGGTTGGCCAGTGCTTTGTCATGCACTGTCTTATGCTGTAGGGCAAAGCTGGATGGGGTAAGAACGCCAAGGCCTTTGTCATTCACCTGGCCCATCAGCACATAGTTCACTCCTATGAAGTAAATTCACAATGATTATTCAACTATTAAGATCAGTGAAATGTTTACAAATACGAACCAGTGACACATTCTTAAATGTCGTACATGTAATAGAAAATGAGTCATGCAAGACTGTGTGTGTGTGTGTGTGTGTGTGTGTGTGTGTGTGTGTGTGTGTGTGTGTGTGTGTGTGTGTGTGTGTGTGTGTGTGTGTGTGTGTGTGTGTGTGTGTGTGTGTGTGTGTGTGTGTGTTTGTGTTTATTTCACCTTTACGCAGTGCTGGACAATTCATGCACGTAGCTGTCAGTGTGGCAGACGTTGTGGGTCCTCTTTTTCTGAATTGAAGTCTACCTGCCTTATAGACCTTTATGACAGACACCTCAACTTCAGCACTGCCTTGAGATCCTGGGGTCACTGATGTCACTTTACCAGTCAACACTGTGGGAGAGACAAAGAGAGAAGTTGCTTCTTTTTCCAATTGCTTCTGATTCCAGTACAAAAATAAATAAATAATACAAATGTATTATTAAAGAAAAGGAACATTAAACACGTAATTATTAAAGTAATTAATAATAAAAATATAAATATTGCTATTATGGTAACACTTAAGGTGTTACACAATACACACAATAAGGTCCATTAGTTTACATTAGTTGACTACATTAGTTAGCATGAGCTAAAAATGAACTGCACTTCTACAGCATTTTTAATCTTTGTTAATGTTAATTTGAACATTTACTAATACATTATTCAAATCTTGTTAACATTAGTTAATGCACTGTGAACTAACATGAACAAACAATGAATGACTGTATTTTTTATTAACTAACGTTAACAAAGATGAACAAATACAGTAACAAATGCAATGCTCATGGTCAGTTCATGTTAGTTAATACATTAACTAAGGTTAACTAATGAACCTTATTGTAAAGTGTTACCGTTATTGTTCTAGCTTTGCATCTAGACAGTTACAGTAGCTATTGCTCTACGATTTACTCCATCATTACGATGAAACAGCTGGCTGCACTAGAAGCCTCAAATCTTCCTGTGAGTCTGCAGAAAAGCCCCAGGGGTCCGTGTCTGTGACAGGCAATTAGGGGAGAATGAAGTAGACAGAAATAGCAGGATAAAAGAGACATAAATGAAGCAACTCACCAAAATGACTGGGGCAGAAGCGGGTCACGAGAGTGCCTATTCTCTTGTATGGTAAGGAACACAGTGGGTTGGCTACTGGGGCTTGAAAGAATACGATAAAATCATAAACATAAACATGTAGTCTAGGAGACGCAAGGAAAAACAAAATGTTGCTCTGTCACACAAATAAGCATTTGTACCTGCTTTTGTTGTTTTGTTCCCAGGTTTTGCGATGGGATTGGTCTTTGGCTTTGCTGTTGGTTTGACGCCAGGCTTTACTTTTGGCTTTGTCGTAGTACTTGGTGGTTTTGGTTGAGGCCTAGTTGCGGGCTTAGGTGTAGGCTTCGTCGCAGGTTTTGCTGTCACTTTTACGGCAGGTTTTAGTGAGACTCTAGAACCAGATCTTGTTGTAGGTCTGACTGGTTTGGGCTTGGGTGCGGGCTTTGATCTTGGCTTAGGAGTTGGTCTGGGTGGTATGGGTTTAGGTGGTCTTGAGGGAGCTTTTGGGGTCGGCCTACTAGGCTTAGTTTTAGGTTTAGGTCTTGGCGGTTGAGTAGTGGGTTTAGTAGGTATCATGTCGACTCTTGGCCCGTGTACTGTGTCTAGGACAGCAGTGGGTGTGCGGGAGCTTCTGGGAATACTCCTGTAGTGAGCCATGAATCCTGCAGCCGTCACACTCAGATCCGATACAAAGTGCACCAGCAACTCATTTCCATTGGTCACAACCACACTGACAGAGATATGAAGAGCATTATTACAATTATTTCAAATAGCAATTACAGAGTGCTACAGGAATAATTCTTAAAACCTGGAAACAAGTTAGCATTTTTGAACTTCCGGATCCATCATCCCAAAGTCAATGGGTTTTATTGAATGTGGTTTTGGTTAAATGCCAGAAATAAGTTCTGTGGTTAACACAAGCTCAAGATATGTTCACGTTTCATTTAATGACATTAATGACATAACATTTTAAGTGTTTACGTATCGTAAAAAAGCTTGCTAATGGGACCACAAAGGTTGTAGGAGCATTAAACATCATCATACCTTTTATAGTAGCCATAGTAGCCAACTATGGTCGCAAGTTTCATGGAACTCTATTGGTAATGTTGGAACTTGCCACCATAGTTGGCTTTGGGAAACACATCTCAGGTAAACTGATTTTATGCACTCGTCCACTTTTATACTCGTGTTGTGATTATACTTGTGCATTTGCAAACTTTTCTAACTCAAACGTTTCAACTTGTAGATTTTAAATGAAGATTGAAAGAGTTGTTGGAAGCTTAGTGGTGGTGACGTTGAAGTCGTGTTACTGTGGTATAGCCACTTTAGATTTTTACTTCTGCTGATTTTATTTAGGCTTCAAATACAAGTTGTTTATTTATTTTTAATTATCTTAATGAACAGAACCTGTAAGAATCATAAACCTTTGTATCTCATGGAGCTTACTTTCTGCAATAATCCAAAAGCCAATGGAAAAATCATACTGGCTTTTTGTTAGCCAGGGAACCATGGTGATGCTTCCGGGCTGGCCTACAAAAATATACCATCACTGCAGAACTCTATAGATTCAATTATTTATATTATAGCAGCAGTCTTCAAGGTGCAGTCAGACATTTTTGTTTTTGTTGTTTATATCTTTAGTCGTTGCATCCTAACCCATGCGTTTTTTTTAAACATCTTACACCATTAGTGTTGTGTTTTTAAGGTAGCGTGTCCTAACAAAATCTCAAGACATCTTGCTCCATTCCGCTGCACTTGGTCCATATGGTTTTGAACACAAGAACATGTTTTATGTGAGCCCTCCCTATAAGAAACACATTTAAATGGGATCTGATGAATTTGAAAAAAAGCACAATTACACATGGATTCCTTAATATTAGCTGACTATTGAGGCAACCAACCAGCCAATTTTAAAGATATGTTGCTTTGCACACCCCTTTATGTTGTGTTACGTAATGGCAGTTGTCTTTGATTTATGCTGCCACCTAGTGGCGTGGATGCAGCATCATGCAAAGCAATAGTTTTTGGGTATTGAGCTATTATAAGTCAACCAAAATGTATTTAATAATTGAAAATGTCCATTATCAGAAGTGTTCTCAACATGTTGGCAACCAGCTCCTTGTAAAATAAAGCAGCTTTTGTTAGGCTACTAATAAGACTGGATCACTTGGGTGAACACAATTTTAAACATATTTATGAGAACTACCCTAGTGAAAAAACCTATACCAAAATGTTTTTAAAATGCATTTATTTCATACTAAGTATACTACAAATTCATTAACATATTTACTGACATATCGCTTGAGACTTACTGTTATAAATATAATTAAACTTTATTTGGACTTTTTCTTTATTGCACAATGCACATTAAGCCTTAAATGTGTTTAACATCACTGGATAGCATGATCTATGTATAATATCAGTTTTTAAATGCAAGATATTTAAAGTGAACCTAACAGTACAATTGCAGTGTATTTATATTAAGTACATAAATATGTAAATGTATTTGTAGTATACTTATGCATAAAATACATTTATTTCAAATACATTATATTTTTCACTGGTATATTTATAAGAATTATTTAGCCTTTTTTAGCATTTTGTGTGTTTATTGTGTTTATCTTATTGACAAAGGCTATTTATACAATAACTCTGCCCAGAATTACAATGGAAACCAGGATGATAATGGTGTGAAGAAAAAGGACAGTTAGCATCAAATCCGCCTTTTCACATTTTAATTTTTCCCCTTTTCCTATTGCATATCAGCTCAGCGTGGTGTTTATTTTAGTGCGCATAAAGGCCCGGTTTTAAAGACAGAGCTTAGATTAAGCCAGGATCTTGAGACAAAACAATGACATATTTTACGATGTGCAAGTTGCTTTCAGTTAAATCAGATCAAACATGCGTTTTAGTCTGGGACTATCTTAAACCTTGTCTGTGAAACCAGGGGAAAGTGTTTTAACAGGTTTTAAATAGGCCTATACTTGAAATTGAAACCGTGACAAGTGCAGCTCATTCTGTTACCATGTTCGAAACCGTAGCTCCTTCCCTTGAGCTTCGAGGACACCTTTACTGATCAGCAGATTCAATATGATTAGTGGTAGATGTAGGGAAGGGCTTTAGCGATAGGGATCAGTCCCAATAAGGCAGCTTTCATTTATGATTTAATGTTATTATTACATACTGTTTTATAATGTACTACAATACTCTCAGGTGCAAATAGTATTAGCCACTTTTTGAGCTAAGTAGCATCTAACACTATTTACACTTTACAGTGCAATGAAAATACTTAATATCCAACATTATCAGCACTTGAATAAAGGGCTTCGTGGACCTTCCTAAGTACAAAGGTTATATTTTGGAACAGATTGACTGTGCAAAGAGAAAGTATGTCCTAATTGGGAAGCGCATTCTCCACTATAGTTCCCTTAGGATGAATGGCCTTGCAGAAAACAACAACATCCTTTTCCTGTGTAGATAAATTACAAAATACTCTGTCCTTAAAATTATGTTTGAAGGACTCAATGTCATTGTGTATGAATAGAGTTTGTACTCACTCTGGAACAGTGTCTCCACAGAATTTGCCAATACGACGAGAGTCATCAGTCTCTCCTCCGTTGAACAGGGCCACGTAGTCATAACGACAGTATGTGTCTAATTCCAAGTCCAGCTTCTCAAACTTAACCTCAATCACCTGGGCACACACACACACACACACGCACGAACACGCACGCTGTTTTTTCATGTTCTATGGGGACTTTCCATAGACGTTATGGTTTTATGTACAAACTGTATATTCTCTCCTCTTACACTAACCCTACCCCCTAAAACTACCCATCACAGAAAACATTCTGCATTTTTACACTTTCAAAAAACATCACTTAGTATGTTTTAAAGGCCAACAAATGTCCCCACAAGGACAACCATTTTGGATATTGCCATCTTTGTGGGGATATTTTGTCCTCATAATGTAGGGTTTACAAGGACACACACACACACACCCACACACACACACACACACACACACACACACACGCACGAAAAAAGCTAATTTTCTTATAAAGGTATAAAGGCCCTTTCATGCACTTTTCCTGCCCCTCTCTTGCCATGTCCCACCTTTCTCTGAATGAGGTCTTTCACATACTCTTCCATATACTGTTTGCTGTCATCATAAACACACACTAGAGTTCAAATTCATCCAAATACACACACAGTCAAATTCTCATAGCAGCACGTCTCTAGTAAACCTAAATATGATTCCTTCTCTGATGACTTAATGGTTGCTAATAATTTAACAGATTGAGAGTAGATGAGACAAATGCAAGAGAAAGGGAGCTGTGAAATGATCTTTGCAGGCTGACCATGTTGGGCTCCGTAGATATGTGCCAAGAGCAGCTGATGCCTGCTGGGTAATCAGATTCCGGCCAGTTCGGTGTCTTCACTGAACCCTGAGGCTTCGTCAGTCTGCCACCACAAAACTGATTCTCTGTAGGGAATAGGGAGTGGAACGAGAATTAGAGAGGCAAAATTTATTCTAATTCTATTTCATTTCTAGTATGTATTAGATTGATTTTTTTTGTTGTTGATAGAAGTATACTTATTCAGCATGGATGCATAAATTGATCAAAAGTGACAGCAAACACCTTTGTAATGTTACAATAGATTTCTATTCCAAATTCCAAATGTTCTTTGGAACTTTCTGTTTATCAGAGAATTATGAAAAAAATTGCAGCACAATTGTTTTTAACATTGATAATATTGAAATGTTTCTAGAGCAGCAAATCAGAATATCAGAATGATTTCTAAAGGATCATGTGACACTATATTTGATTTAGTTTAGAAAAAAATGAAAGCTGCAGTCGTAGTTTTTCCTCTTTGTCGCCATCTTTGTTTGAAATCTGCAATTGCAGTTATTTGCGGAATTATCAACTTAAGTGGGTTGTGCCACGGCACGGCACAGCGCGGATTAATCCAATGTTTTGAGGAGAATGTGCTGTCAATCACCAGCCGGTGTGGATACTGTCATTCAGTATCACAGATTCTACTTTTTGGAAGTATGGCCAACATAAGAATTTTTACCGGAAAATGTAATCTGAGCAAGTAATATCCACTTTTGTTCTGACCGACTAAGGGAAAAAAGCATTGCAGTAAATCGCACTGATTAAATCTAACGATTGCTTATCATATCACATCAAACCGTGCAAATTATTCTTTGTTCTCAAATTTTTAATGTTAACAACATCAGCATTACGTGACATTTAATGTGTATTATGGCTACCTGTAGTTCAGTACAGGCGTAACTGTATGAATTAAGCGAACAAGTGCGCTACTGTTACATAATTGAACCATTGGAATGTCTGACCTGTCCAGCAGAAAAAAGCCGCCTCTGTGTTCGTTTTGGACCCCTTCAAAACACAGAGTTCATGCCACCTTTCAAAAGCCCTTCCGATATTTATCCTTGTTTTCGCTTGGGCCCGGTTGCAGTCTCTTTTTTTCTGCAGCCACTCCGAAGTCTTTTGCATTTTACAACGGGTGAATCTCCGATTGTCACTGGTGATTGTCGTTTAAACCTTTCTGGATGCGCCATCAAATTGAAAAGTTTAAATATCAAGTGCTGTGAGAAAAGGCTATAAATCTACTCCTTTATTTGTACAGATGTGACGTAATGATGCAAAGACATGCTTGAATTTCCCGTGTAAATCCACCATGGAATTAAAAACATTATTACAAGCTTACCGTTTTGAATCGAGCTATGGCAAGCAGATAGCTTTGAACACTGGCTAGTTATGTACTCGCTCAAAAATTCATTTTGGATAATTCTTGACCCCCAAATTTTACGGACTGCAGCTTTAACTGTTCCTCTATGAATGGTTCCAAATAATGATGCAAATAGGAATCACATTGGGGATTTTTAGGGACAAAACAATTTAGGGATAAAACATATTTGCAAAATGAAACTGTGACCAACATTAAGTCAGATGCTAAAAACTAGATCTGGATTGTACAATCAAAGATAAAACTGGACCTAGAGTCAACCCACCATCAACATGTGGTTTCCCCCCACTGAAATAAGCCAGGAATCCTCTTCCTCCTGTGCTGGCATCAGACGCCATCTCCAACATCATGGTGTTGGAGGTGGAGATGAGGGCTCCGGGTCGGAACGTCCCACAGAACCGGCCCAGTTTCTGCACTGTGTATGAGTGTCCATTATAGACATCCACATAGTCATAGCGGCAGGTGGGATCCGCCTCTAGATCAAAGATCCTGAACTGGACCATCACAACATGACCTTCTGGGACCTGATGGAAGAGGAGACGTGATCAAAATATAATGTCTGGAATATACTGTTACAGAGACTGAAGGTGATGGACTTACTGTGATGTACCAGGTGCATTTGGAGTTTGGTTTGTAATGAGAGGGGAAACCCTCACTAGCCACAAACCCTGAGTCTGTCACCAAATGGCCACCACACAGGAATATGGGCCTGGAGAGCATGAATGAGGAATAGGAAGGGATTCATGATTTAGGTTTAATGCAGTAATGTCTTTAAAGTAATAATAAACAAAATTAATTAATGACTTTACCGTTCAAAAGTTTGGGGTCAGTTTAAAGTTTTTAATGTTTATGAAAGAAGTCTCTTATGCTCACCGATGCTGGATTTATTTGATACGAAATACAGGAAAAATAGTAATTTTGTGAAATATTATTACAGTTTAAAATTATTGTTTTCTATTTTAATAGATTTTAAATTAATTCCTGTGATGGCAAATCTGAATTTTCAAAACAGGTAAATGTTGAAAACAGTTTAATATTTTTGTGGAAATGTGATACTTTTTTTAGGATACTTTGATGAATAGAAAGTTGTCACATTTTGAGTTTGTTTTCTACCTGTTTTTCTGTTAATGTTTTAACAGGGGCTCTTTACACGATACTGTTCTCAAGTAAAAGCGTAAAACTTTTTATGCATTTTTGGCGTTCATTTACAACAGCGTTTTGGGTGGCTGAAAACAAACTTTTGAAAATGGGTTTCAAAGTGCAAGTTTTTGAAAATGGTCTCAGTGTAAACAACAAAAAACACGAATCTCTGAAAACGATGACTTCATGCACATGCATATTACGTGTTCGGTCTATAGTGTTGGCAGCAGAATACAGAGTTTTTTGTAATTTTCGCGGATCCGTCTGAATGGGGATCGTTTTACAGTGGTGTCGTCTGTATGTGGGAAACTCAAAGGAAAAACTTTTCTGTTTTAAGCATATCATTGTCGTGTGAACATTCCCTGAGACTCATTGTCAATCTTCTATTCTGTTAATTAGTTTTGTCATCCTTGTCCCCTGCCTGTTGGTTTCCATGGTAACAGATTGATTTGAGTCCTCAGTTCAGGTGTGTTTCATTAATTATTTTGTTAGCTCCTTTATTTGCCCATGTATTTAATCCCTCAGTGTCTGTCAGTTCCTGGTCTTGCATTGTGTAATGTTTCCTCTAAGTTATATCCTCCTGGTTATTATTTTGATACTTGGATTAAAGATTTATTTGGAGTATCTCCTTCATTGTGCGCTTCATTACAGTCACTGACTGTGACAGAACACAAGACCTGCCAATACAAATGGTCACAGTGTCTCCAGGTCGAAGGATTACAGCATTGCCAAGACAAATGGTCACAATGCTTACAGTGAGTCATCTTCCCGAGTCCGTTCCATTGATAAATTCCTGAGTCCGTTCCAGTGATAAAAAATCCTGGGTCCGTTCCAGTAAGTAATGTTGCTGAGTCCGTTCCAGTGAGAAATGCCTGCTCCAGGGATTACAGCATTGCCAGTGCAAATGGTCACAATGCTTCCAGTGAGTGAAATTCCTGAGCTCAACCCAGAGAGTATTGCTCTGTCTATAATGGCTCTAACATTTATGTGTGTCTGGACCACACCAGCCCCTGAGTGTGCTTGCTCCAGTGCCAGGTCCAGCCCCTGAGTCCGCTCGCTCCAGTGCAGGCTCCAGCCCATGAGTCCACTCGCTCCAGTCCCAGCTCCAGCCCCATAGCTAATCCCAAAGAGTGCAACGCTAACCATGATGGCCACGGCTATCTTGTACAGGTCCTTCTCAAAAAATTTGCATATTGTGATAAAGTTCATTCTTTTCCATAATGTAATGATAAAAATTAAACTTTCATATATTTTAGATTCATTGCACACCAACTGAAATATTTCAGGTCTTTTATTGTTTTAATACTGATGATTTTGGCATACAGCTCATGAAAACCCCAAATTCCTGTCTCAAAATTTTTTTGCATATTTCATCTGACAAAAAAGAAGTGTTTTTAATACAAAAAAAAGTCAACCTTCAATTAATTATGTTCAGTTATGTACTCAATACTTGGTCGGGAATCCTTTTGCAGAAATGACTGCTTCAATGCGGCGTGGCATGGAGGCAATCAGCCTGTGGCACTGCTGAGGAGTTATGGAGGCCCAGGATGCTTTGATAGCGGCCTTAAGCTCATCCAGAGTGTTGGGTCTTGCGTCTCTCAACTTTCTCTTCACAATATCCCACAGATTCTCTATGGGGTTCAGGTCAGGAGAGTTAGCAGGCCAATTGAGCACAGTAATACCATGGTCAGTAAACCATTTACCAGTGGTTTTGGCACTGTGAGCAGGTGCCAGGTCATGCTGAAAAATGAAATCGTCATCTCCATAAAGCTTTTCAGCAGATGGAAGCATGAAGTGCTCCAATCTCCTGATATCTAGCTGCATTGACCCTGCCCTTGATAAAACACAGTGGACCAACACTAGCAGCTGACATGGCACCCCAGACCATCACTGACTATGGGTCCTTGACACTGGACTGCAGGCATTTTGGCATTTCCTTCTCCCCAGTCTTCCTCCACACTCTGGCACCTTGATTTCCAAATGACATGCAACCACTGAGCAACAGTCCAGTGCTGCTTCTCTGTAGCCCAGGTCAGGCGCTTCTGCCGCTGTTTCTGGTTCAAAAGTGGCTTGACCTGGGGAATGCGGCACCTGTAGCCCATTTCCTGCACACGCCTGTGCACGGTGGCTCTGGATGTTTCTACTCCAGACTCAGTCCACTGCTTCTGCAGGTCCCCCAAGGTCTGGAATCGGTCCTTCTCCGCAATCTTCCTCAGGGTCCGGTCACCTCTTCTCGTTGTGCAGCGTTTTTTGCCACACTTTTTCCTTCCCACAGACTTCCCACTGAGGTGCCTTGATACAGCACTCAGGGAACAGCCTATTTGTTCAGAAATTTCTTTCTGTGTCTTACCCTCTTGCTTGAGGGTGTCAATGATGGCCTTCTGGACGGCAGTCTTACCCATGATTGCGGTTTTGAGTAATGAAACAGGCTGGGAGTTTTTAAAAGCCTCAGGAATCTTTTGCAGGTGTTTAGAGTTAATTAGTTGATTCAGATGATTAGGTTAATAGCTCGTTTAGAGAACCTTTTCATGATATGCTAATTTTTTGAGACAGGAATTTTGGGTTTTCATGAGCTGTATGCCAAAATCATCAGTATTAAAACAATAAAACACCTGAAATATTTCAGTTGTTGTGCAATGAATGTGCAATGAATCTAAAACATATGAAAGTTTAATTTTTATTATTACATTATGGAAAATAATGAACTTTATCACAATATGCTAATTTTTTTGAGAAGGACCTGTATGTGTGGTTGGTACACACCCCCAAAGCTCCTCCCAAGATCATTTTTTTTATGGCCTACCCATCCACTGTAAAGGAGGTCGTCCCAGATCCACCGGCTTTACCAGACATGGTCACGGAGGCCGTCCTTGAGACAGCCACTCCAGCCTGATCGGCCCCCTCCCTGGCTCCCAGTGAAGCTGGCCCCTCCCAGGCTTCCTGAACTACCAGGACCTCCCTGGAGGCTTCCTCTCCTGCCTAAGCCACCCTTGTCAGCCTCCAGAGCGCCAATCTTCCCACCCCATGTGACCTATATGGCATGAGGTTGTGCTTTCTGGGAGGTGTACTGTCACGTTTTCTGTTCCGTTCATGTCTGATTGTTAATATTCTAGTTTATTAATTATCATCCTAATCCCCTGCCTGGGGGTTTCCATGGTTACAGATTGATTTGAGTCCTCAGTTCAGGTGTGTTTCGTTAATTATCTTGTTAGCTCCATTGTTTGCCCAATCCCTCCCCTTGTCTGTCAGTTACTGGTCTTGCATTGTTTGATGTCAGTGTGTTCATAGTTGTGTTTCCTCCGAGTTATTTTAAGGTTATAAAAATTTTTGGATTAAAGATTTGAGTATCTCCTTCATTGTGCACTTCATTACAGCCACCGACCATAACAAAGTTTCAAGAGAACAGCATTGATTTGCTATAGAAATATTGCTTTTGAATTTTGAACAGTGACGATTGGCATGCGTCTGTCAAGAATGACAATGCTTGGGTAGTTCACATTAGTCCATGTTGGTTAACTTCAACCGTCTTTCCCTCAACTTTAGAAGGTTGTTGGCGTGCTCTAGTTGTCTTCCTTTGTGAAGTTGAGCCCTCCACTGATCTCAATTCCTTGATGCTACGGTCCAGGATTCAGGTTGAATGCCAAAGTCTACAAGATCTGGTTTGAGTACATCTTTAAAGCGAAGCTTTGGTCTACCAGGGTGACGCATTCCCTCTTCCAGAACACCATGGATGATAGAGTGAGGGATGCGGGATGGTGGCATTCTGTTGACATGTCCTGCCCATCTGAGACAAATGAATTTGAGCCTTGATGATAGAGGTCCTGAATTAGTTATCTTAAAGAGTTTCTCGTTTGTCATCTTGTCTTCCCAGGTTTTTCCTATGATGAACCGTAGGTTTCTGGTGTGAAAAGCACTGAGTATACTTTCTTGTGGGCGATAGGTTGGCCAGCTTTCTGCTCTGTAGAGGAGAATGCTCAGGACACAGGCTTCATAAACTCTGACTTTAGTTCGGACAGGCAGGTGCTTATTCCGCAAAACTCGTCTTACGAAGGTAGAAGCTGCTTTACTAAGTCTGGTATCCAATTTGAGATGTGTTGCATTTCAAGTCACTGTAGAACCCAAATAGGTGAACTTCTTCAAGGGGGGTCACATTGATTGTGAATGTATGAGAGTCAAGGGCCTGTGACATTGTAACAGTTTTTTCAGGCTAATGGTGAGTCCAAATTTGTCACGATTCGGCAAATCGATCTATCAGGATTTGAAGCTGATCCGGATATGGCGCGCATAAAGCAACATAATTGGCGTAGAGTAGTTCACGCACAAAAAATTGCTAGGTCTTTGTTTTAGCTTTGAAACGAGACAGATTGAAGAAATTTCCATCGTTACGTGACAATAGAGAGACACCAGTGTTGTTGTCCAGGTTTTCATATGCTCCTTTGAACACATAGAAGTAAATACCGAACAGTGGAGGCGCTAATACACAGCCTTGTTTTACACCTCGTTTGATGGGAAATGTACCTGACAGTTCACCGTCAAACTTCACCCTACCCAGCATACCGTCATGAAATGACTGAATCAGTAAAAGTAGAGTAGGTGGACAGCCAGCTTTCTCAAGGACCTGGAAAAAAGATTTTCTGTCCACGTAGTCAAAAGCTTTTGTTAGGTCAACAAAAGCCATGTAAAGCAGTTGCCGCTGCTCTCGTGACTTCTCTTGTAGTTGCGGGACAGCAAAGATCATATCAGTGGTTGATCGCTGTGGTCGGAACCCGCACTGCGATTCTGCATATGCATCTTCAGCGATTTCCTGCAAACGTTTCAGGTGGATACGAGCAAGTATCCAGTGACAGACAGCAATGACATACCTTGATAATTGATGCAGTTGCCTTTGCTCTTATAAAGAGTGGTGATTGTGGCATCTTTGAAATCTTGTGGTACTTGTTTGGCATGCCAGCATTTCAGAATGAGTTGGTAAAGATGACTGGCTATTGGGATTAGACCCGCTTGTAGCAGCTCACTTGGTATTTCATCTGCACCTGGTGCCTTTCCTTAACTTTCAATGGTGGATAAAACCTTGGCAATGTCAGGTTCATCATCAAGGTGATTATGGATTTGAGATTGAGGGAGGTTTAAGAGAGTCTGACAGCAAGCATTTCCCTCTGTTCCATATAGCTCGCTGTAGTGCTCTATCCATCTTTTAAGCTTCTCCGTCTGATCATCTATAGTAGATCCGTCTTTCTTCTTTAGCTCACCACAGGTTTGAGATGTGGGTCCTGTTGCAGTCTTGATGGCTGCAAACATTTCCTTTAGTCTCTTGCGGTTTCAATTCTAGAGCAGAGGGAATTCCAGTATACCTGAACACACTTCCGGACAGTTGCCTGGGCAGTTGATCTGGTTGCGCGATAGTTTCCCTGAGCTTGATGAGTGGGTCTTGATTTCAAACAAACTAGTGCTTCCCTCTTTTCCTCTAACACAGGTTGGATTGTGTCAATGGATGATTTGTACCAGTCTGGATCTTGACAATTTCTTTTTCTGAAAGTCTTAACCGCCGCGTCATGTACAGTATTTCTCAGCGAGTCCCAGTAGGAGTCAGGGTCACCTTCTTTGTCTATGGACTTCAGGCCTTCCTTGAGTTTCTTACAGTACTCCTCTTTGAGAGCAGGTGTGCGTGATTTTGTTACGTCAATTTTCCTGGAATGTTTAACCTGGCGATATTAGGGCCTTGGCTGCAGCTGGATTGTAGACACAACTAGACTGTGGTCTGTGTCACAGTCTGTTCTATGATAGGTGCGTGTGTTGAGCACCTCCCTCTGCTTCTGTCTTACTATGATAAAGTCCAGCTGATGCCATGACTTGGATCTTGGGTGACACCATGTCATTTTACGATGTCTCTTCGCTGGAAAGATGGTATTTGTGATACACAGATTGTTTCTACAGCAGAGCTCTAATAAACGTTTACCATTTTCGCTCATACAACCAACACCAAACTTCCTGATACAGTCAGGCCAGGCTTAATAGTTGTCTCCAACTCGAGCATTCAGGTCTCCTAAGAGTACAACACGTTCAGAGTTAGACGAGGGGTCCAAAGCACTCTCAAGGTCATAATAGAAGTGATCCTAGACAGTAGGGGTGTTGGAGGATAAGCAGAGATGATTTTGATGGTACCCTCGTGTATTGAGCTTCATGACTGAGATTCTGTCACTAACAGCAACTGGTGTCTGTATGCTGTTAACTATTGTATTGTTGACAGCAAAACCTCTGCCATAAAGACGTGGTTCATCAGTGGGCCTTCCAAACCAGAAGAAAGTGAAGTTCCTCTCCTTGATGGTACCTGCACCCGCAAGTCGTGTTTCCTGCAAGGCAGCAATATGCACGTTGCGCCTGGAAAGTTCAGTGTCAACGACAGCTGTTTTCCTAGCACGTTATCTCAGGGTCATGGTCGTTGTCAGTGGGCATTCCGGTCATCATCGTTCGGACGTTCCAGGTAGAAAATAGGAGTCTTGTTGTTTGAGGTGATTCTTTCAAACTAATCAGACTACCTCGTCTAATTGGTGAGTGGAGCACCTTATTGGCCGGGGGCTGCCCAGCTTCAGCTTCCATGAGGTTTGGGAACCCCTCCCACTCTAGAACAAGGTCCCTGGCCCCTAAATGTTCTCACCATCATTCAGACTTAAAGAGGAACTTGGCAACTCTAGCCATTTCTTCGCTGATTTTCACTTTTGTTGTCGTATGTTTTCTCAACGAGCTCCCCCTACAGATGTGGGCCGTATATTTCACAACACTGTTATAAAAAAACTCACTTGCGGCACCCTCGTCCCCCTTTCTACCGCTGCTCATGTGCATTTGTTATTATTGGAGCCGGCCAACTTTATCACGTGGAGGTATGTCTTCCGAGGTGGGTAATACATTATACACAGTATCATATGGCATGTGTGTTAATGTCGAATTGCCGTAAAGCAGTTTGTGTTTCTCGCTCGTTCTCGCTTCTCACGACACTTCCTGTTTCCAACTTACCGGGACGTTATTCACCATGTTGCAAGGTTGGTTTTTCCGCCTGGGAACGCTGGGGGGAGCGGGGAAAGTCACCATTCTCACCAGAAACGTTGTTTAACCATCCAAATGATTTCTAAACGGTTTTATTAAGTTGAAATAGTTGCCAATTCCCCTTTAAAACTGGTAACTACATCGTTCTGGGTATTGTTTTCTGTAAGAGTGAGTTACAGGTGCAGGTTTCCTCTGTGACCTCAAAACTTGCCGCAAGGACTTTAAAGCTACCCTGGGTGGTCCTATCACTTGTCAGGGGCTTCTCTTGGGCTTCTTCCAATACGTCTACGAGAGTGTCCGGGTGCAGGGGAATGCCAAAAGTAGAAAGCGGTGCTCAGTACAATTGCCTTGAAGGGATCCCAGCTCCATTTTGGTGTACGGTCATTGACTCCGCAGAGTTCATCCGCCCTTGAAAGCAAGTCTTGATTTTAATCTTGCCAGGGTGTACACCCACCCTCCTCATTACCTATACATGGCCATGGGGGTTCCGGATTAGTTGCCGACCTAATTTGCTATTTTGCGACCTGACTTGACCCCATGAACAGTAATATAAACAGTAATATGTAAATAAACTGACTGTAAATTAAATATCAGTTTTGTCATCTCGCTGATTTTGAACACAACATTTTTTTAAACAAATAAGCCACCTTAAACAGCACTATGTACTCACAAACATTACTGATTATTAAAATCCTGTACTTGGTTTGTGGATACTTCATCATTGGGTTATTTTTGGATCCTGGTCCTTTTTATCTGGTTCTGCCATATTAGAAAGAAATGCACATAAACCACAGCCAAATGAACAGCCATGCTCAGATGAAGTTACAGATAGGGCCACAGATATTGTTGGACATATTTTTTTTTTTTTTTTTATAATTCAGACAAGCAAATCTTTCAGGACACACACACTAAACTAATATTTAAACAATAATATTGATAATAAACAAACCTGCATCTTGATGCAAATTCATATTTCTTGCATAATTGCAAAATTGTGTATAACAAAGATTGACAATGGAATACAAAACACATACTCAGATAAATACAGTATAAGGAACATTAGATTCTTCAAAGAATAATACAAAAAAAAAAAAAAACTACAACATTATCCTGAACTGAACTTATTTTGACTTTAAAAATACAATAATTAAAACTGACCAACACTTTTCAGGACATTAAGTGTTTCCGGTCTAATTTAGGGCTGCAGAGAAACATTGCAATTAATGTTTCCTGTAAACTGTGCTTATGTGTTTTATATCCAGATCGTCCTGCTTCTTTATTCAAGGCAGATGTTAACATCTCCCACAGATGTACACGTACAGAAACACAAACCTTCACCCACTTACCTTGTGAAGTTAGTCTGGCTTTGTCCATGCACCCATCCGAACGCCAAAAACAGAAGCCCCAAATGCCACACGCACACATCACCCCACATCCTTCTTCTCAAAGAGGCACAGAGAACGAGTCAGTGAGGGAACGGAGGAGAGGGGTGAGTTTAAGGGCGTGGAGAACGAAAGGAGGACTGAAAGAGGGATTCAAAAGGCAGCGAAAATGAGAGCAAAAGTAAGTTAAGGGGGAAGAGTTATGTGTCCCAGATGCCACTACTGTGAAATCATAGAGATAGACATTTAACATTGAATGAAATACTATAAACAACCACACACTAACCACTATTTGTCGCCACATCCACTTCTCTTTTTCTGATTTTGTTAAGATATGCCTATTCAGTAAGTTATATTTTTAGGGTTAAGTTTGTTTTCCTTGCTTAAATGCTTTAAGTGATACAAGAGCAAATGCGTGCAGCTAAACAGAACAATTAGGGCTAGAAATGTTCAGTTTTCTTGATGGTTATATAGTTCTCTCTCTTTCCCTGTAGGCCTGTCGTTACACTGCGGTGCAGGGAAAGAATGCAGGTCAAGCCAAACTTTCTTACCAGGGCAAACATGTTATTAAATCCTTTTCATATAAAATTCCTTTTATAACTCTCGTATAGCTCTGTACAATAATCATCAGCTTATTTGTGTGCATCACACTTATTTGAGTTTGTTATTTGTTTGTGTGAGAGTGTGTGTGTGGGGGGAGTGTTTTGTTCATGCCTGGACCTGGAAAAAACCTCCCCGTGGATATTCTTGTCTACTAAAAGCCTGTGGTTTGGTATGAAAACTGCTTATTTTAATTGCCTCTTCCTTGTCCAAGGCATACAGTGTGCTTTTCAATCATTGTATATTCTTATAATTCCCGGTTTAAATTCAGCAGGAATTCTGCAGACCACAAAAATGAGAACCATATTCTTTTTTATTTGTTTTCATATATATAAAGAAATACACAAAATACTTACAAACTGTTCCAAGACAACTGGAAGTCAAATAGCACATGACTGAAACAGACTGGAAAAGGTAAAACGGAATTCATCCGACTGACTGCCAACACAATTTTCACTCATATCTTACAGGTACAGTTTATCCAAGAAAAGAAAATTCTGTCTTCAATTAATCACTCTCAAGTTGTCAACCTTTATGACTTACTTTCTTCTGTGGAAAACTATCCCTTTAAAACTCATTCCTCTTTGATGGTACAGTTAAAATATATTACCATTAAAAGCCTCCGCTCTTTCGACCCAGTAACGTGTGGCAGCTTTTTCTGGCTGTGACCTCTGAAGCTTCCCTTTGCTAAGTGCTACTTTACAAGATGAGCTACAAATACTCCTTGAAAGTTCACGGTTGCCATGATTACTGTAGTGACATCTAAATCTGAAGTAGTGGTGAAGATGAACTGTAACAGACCAAGTCGCAATACATTTCACTCAATTCCTCCAAGCTTAAACATTGACAATTTTGCACCAATAATGTATAAAAAAATATACAGAATGATCAAAATAAAAACTGTAAATTTGGTCGAAAAGTCCTACTCTGTATATACCTGTAAAAAAATTGCAATAACATTTCCATAACGTTTGGGAAATGTAAAAATTCACAAGGTGAGAAACAGTTAGACTGTCCTCAAAGGCAGTGAATCTGTTCTCCTGTCTAAAAACAGACCTAAATCAACTTAACACAAGACTTTAAAGACCCATTCACACCAAGGATTATCACTATAAAAATAACTATAACTATAACAATATTAAGGTCCACATCAACGGACAATATAACATTGTTTATAAGTCAATATTTTTAGCGTTCATCGTCTGGAAAGAATTTGATTATTAAAACGTCATAGTTATAGAATCATTATAGTTATCATCCTTTGTCTGAACGTCCGTTAACCCATTTGACAACATTTGAAATAGTTGTTTGAACACGCCACAAAATGTTTTTTTGCAGGTCACTAGAACTGGAATTAAACAGGTGGTGTCTTGAGGTCAAATCCAGAGTGGTCTAAAGCCAAGTATCCCTTACTTCCTGCCAAATTGCGACTGCTAACAGATCATAACTTCTTTGCAATAACCAAAATATCCTTAATTTGAGATATCACAGTCTTTCAACAAAGCAATTCTGCTTTACATTCATCATCTGCTAGCCTTCCTGGCTAATTAGCATTTCTTTATAGAAATAAATAAAACTGGATAATTTAATGAGTACACAAACAATGTCATCAGTATTGCACTGGCTCAGTGTCTTTAGTGTGTCATCTGTGAAAGTGAGGCACCCATTTCCTCCTCGATCTGTGAGGTTACTCCTTGTTCTTCTATCATCATTTCTTGGTCATTGATTTGTGACGTCATAACAGTCCCATTATTATCAACCTCCTGGTCTTTGCATGACTCTTCTCCCTCAGCCTCGCTCTTCTCCATGGCCATGTCTGCTTGGGTGTGTTTCTCAGCACTGCACTCTAAAACACTGCAGAACTCCATGTCGTGGATCTCCACATCGAAGGGGGTCGCAGAGGGGACCGAAGGAGAGGACTTGCAGCCCACACATGCCTGAGAATCACATAGCATATAAATAAAACAATCAAGACTCAGTGTTTAGTGGTGTATTTGGTGGCCGTTATTGTCTGAGAGATTTAAACTTACAGAAATGTTGAGAGCACGAGGCAGGCGCCCAGTGCGGATCCAAGGGTGAACTTGACTCAATTCGCTCTTCTGCTCTTCAGTGAAGCGAGGCTGCTGTTTCTGCATGGCTCTCAGAGCCGCACGGTCCGCTTTCAACACAGAATCTCGGTCTCTGTTGCAAAACATATTTTCTGGGTTATTTACTGGTTGTATCAGCCTTTTACAGTGGGTGTGTAGTTATGTTTATGGGGTGCCCCGCACATGTAACAACCCCCCCCCCCCCCATTTTTTGTCAAACAACTAAGCAAAACAAAATGACACATTATAAAACAAAACAAAAAAAGATCTATTAATAATATTTTAAAAGAAACTGATCCAGCTCCTGGTAAAAAATAAAATAAAAATCATCATATAATAGTAATAAAAATAAATAACAAAATGCTTTTTGTAAAAACATTTTTTTTTTAATTTAACTAATCCGGCTCTCAATTCCCAACCCTAGTAATGTACTGAACCCTACAAAGTATTTTATAGTTTACCGGATGGGCAGCTGGTAGGTCATCATAGTCTTTTCATCCGTGTTGGCCATGAGGAGCCAGATGGGATCTTGTAGGACACATTTGATAAACTGTGCCTCTCCATCCCCCTCTGCTGTCTGCTTACGGGAATGGCTGTTTTCGGATGAGTCCACACTACCAAAGTACTTGCTTGTATTGCTACTCTGACTGCTTCCTGTTAAGTCAACACAAAAGAGAAGTTATTTAACTCAATTGACACAACTCAAGTAAAAACTGCTGTGCTGAAATGACATTCAGTTCCTTCATACCAAGTAACACTAATCATAATGCCTAAAATTATTTAACCAGTTATTTCATTATTTATACAAGATATTGAAGATATTATCAAGCACTCACTAGTTCCAGTTCCAGAAGAGCTGCAGCCATTGGACCCTGATCCAGAGGACCCTGAGCCGGACCCAGAGGAGCCTGTGCCTGATAACCCAGACCCTGAGGCGGCTGAGCCAGTGCCTGAGCGAGAGTCCTCCTGTAACAGCAGGTCCAGCAGATCACTGGAGGTGGACATGGCGTCTTGATTGGAATCATTTTGTTCACCCTGCAAAATACAATCATTTACAATTTTAAGTCACCGTGCTAATATTCTATTAGTAAATTAGTTGCTACTGAATATCACTGTGATATCAAAAATCTAAACAAAAAAGTAGATTGAAAAAGTAAAAAAGGTATTGGCCTTGACCACTAAAAAAAGCATGTTATCTGCAAAACCTTTGTATGGCACATAACAGCATTTTCTTACATTTTCATTTTCTTTTGAATCCAACGCCGAACCTCTCTGATTAGAGGAGTTCTGTCCTCCTGCTCCACCTCCCTGTCCCACCATAGGAGATGTGGTCTGTTGCACTGACACCAAAGCCGATGCTACCTCAAACCGGTTGCTTGGCGACTCCTCCAGCTGCAGCAGATTTAAGGGTGAGGAGCATCTGGACTGAAAGAGCGGAGACTCTGCTCCTTCTCTCTCAACGCCGGCCTCTCTTTGGCTGATGGAATGAGGGGTGCTGGAGCGAGAGAGGGCACGTGGGACTGGAGTCGGAATCTGACAGGGAGCAGGGGAGGTCATGTTGGCAGCGGGGAAAGGGAAAGCCGGGTTTGGGCTGTAGAAGGGCTGAGGAAACATGTAGTTGGGTAATACCAACGCCATCATCGGGGGCACCATAGGAGCCCCTGCCATCTGCATAGGCATCTGCGAGTTCTGAAGGGGGAAGCGTAGCCCCGCCTGTATGCTGGGGTCTGAGACGGGATGGGAGAAGGGGGGATAGATAGGAAATAAAGGAAGGACGCCGGGTGGGTACGGGACAGAGTGAACACTAGCTTGTGACCCTGATGTGGGCCAGGAAGAGGAACTGGCTACAGGTCCCATGGGTATGGAGGAATTAGAGGGCCTGTCCAAAGCTGGAACCCCAGGACGGAGGCCTCTTAATTGGCCGACTGGGCTACGAGACCTTGCGTGCTCTGAAGATTCCTGGTGCTTCAGTCTTTTGCCTCCTCGACCGCGTCTACGCCCAGTGCTACCTGCTGCTGGGTAATCCCGAGAGCTGCGCACACCTACAAATCAAGAAAATAAGATAAGGGGTAATGTATATCCAGCCAGTTGAACATTAGATGAACATATGTACATTATCCCAACCATTACATGGCTACTTGCCACAGAAGTAAATAAGACATGACATTTTTATTTGAGCTGAAATATTTAATTAGCTCATTAAGGGCAAGCAACTTTGAGCCTAAACGAAAGAAAATCACGATGGACATTTAAGGGATAATATACAGTTGTAAGATTTTTCAATAATGACGTGGACATGAAATATTGATTTTAGAAGAAACCATTTTAAAATCTTACTGTTTATTATCTTGTAATCCATTAAGGTGTACAAAATAATTGTTCTAGCAACAAGACGAACACATCAAGAATATAACTATAGGCCTACCAATAATACTGAAGTCCCCTGATTTTATTTTACAGTAAATACAGTTGATAATTGGGGCACGAGATGGCACCAGATTACTACATCATAGCTATTGACGGTCATTATCACGGAATAACTGACCTCAGAGTGTCACGACTGACCAATCAGAATCAAGTATTTCAGAGAGCCATGTAATAAATGAAGAATAATTGTGTGTAATAACGCGTGTTGCTTTTGTGTTTTATATTATGCATGTCCTCACCTCTTGCTAAGGGTGCGGTCGTTCGCTGGCGCAAAGCTGAGGCTGGGTCAAACACTCTGAGTTCGCTCAAGTCTCTGAAGCGGTACATGAAATTATGCTCCTCTTGCTGTGTGTGAGCTGACAGGACTTCTTTCGTGAGACCCAACCTTTCTCCTCCTCCTCCTAGAGCTCCTCTTCTTCCTGCATCCCTATCAGGAGCAGGGGTAGGGGGCAGAGAGGGTGTGGCTGTGGGAGGGGCTTGTGGTTGAGTGGCAGCAGCATTTGGAGTGGAAGGGGCTTCCTCCATTACGATATCTGCGGTAACGAGGAAAAAACAGAAAACCGTGAAGTGTGGATACTATAAAGAAACTCGGTATCAAGGAACCATAAGAACAAAAAAAGAGACGTGTTTGACAAAATAACATTAATTGAAAACTGAATTTCTTTCATGTATTTTGACATTTGACACCATGATTGCTTTTTTTTTTTTTTTTTTTTTTAAGACACACTATAAACTTATACAGCCCTAAATAGTTTTGCTCCTCAGTACTTGAGCGAGCTCCTATCGCTTTATAGTCCTTCACATCCACTGCTGTCTCAAAAACCTGGCCAGTTGGTAATACCTAGAATATCAAATAGACTGCGGGTGGTAGATCCTTTTACTATTTATCATCCAAACTCTGCAACAGTCTTCCTAGGGTTGTTTAGAAGGCAGACACACTATTGTCAGTTTAATTCTAGATAAAAGACCCGACCCTTTTAACCTAACATACACATAACACACTATCACATTTCTATAATTCAAATCTGTTAAAGGATTGTTAGGCTGCATAAATTAGGCCAACCAAAACCAGGAACACTTCCTATAACATGGTCTGTTTGTCTCATTCCTATCCCATAGTCAGCCGGATCCGGTCCGTATCCAGACCACATGGTAGACCTGCAACTAGAGATGACCACAACGCAGCCCTGAATGTCAACAGAGACCATGACAACTAGACGGGCCCTCTAGACCGATCCCCTGTGAATACCTCGTCGGCTCGACAGCCAACGGCACAGACCCTTTGTAAAGACCACAAGAGCCAAACAAGTCCTTTGCACAGACCCTAAGGCCAGCTTCAACTCCAATTCAATTGCCCCCCGACTGAGCATGTTTATTTTTCTTTTCATTCTGTCACCTTTGGCTTGCTTAGTTAGGAGACTTAATATTCAGCAATATTACTGATTTGACTTAATTTTTTCTAATTTCCCTATTTTAAAAATGTAACCATTCCCGAATGCACACATCTAATATACTGACTACATGTCAGTAGTGTGTGATGTCAAATAACTGCAATGTCACGTGAGCGTAATCATATCTACCGGTATATACTGTAAACCCAGCATTACCGCTGTGTTGCTAAACATGTGAATATAGGTATGTGTTGAAGATTATGTTTGGACTGCGGCACCAGAACTGCAACTGACAGAATGCACTGTAGCAAAATAATAAGATCTCTCTCCAAAGGATTTAATCGTTCGATATCGCACACCCCTAATTTGACTGCACTGACTCTATTGGATGAAAACTGAACTGAGCTGGATGTTGACATCACTCTTTCCTGCAGAGCTGCTTTGAGCTAAATAGGCTTTATGTGCGATCGCTTCCGCGTTTTGTCTCAGCAAGCCCAGTTACATCCAGTGCTGCGTCAGAAGCCGGTTTTGCATTAGCTGGAGATAATGGCAAATTATACTTGCCGTTTACAAAAACTTCCTGCGGTTAACGTGAATGATGTTAACAACACTGTGAGGCAGTTAGCTGTCACACATAAGAGTAAAAAAAGAGAAGGGCTTTAAATTATATATTTCAAGCTACATCGACAACTTTGAGGGTGAGTATGCTCTCATATCGTGCGAAACTCTGACTAGCGAATCAGTTTCTAAAATTGTTGTCTCCGTTTCTGAGAAAATGAATTTTCTTAAAGTTTTGCCGCTATACACTTTGCTATAGAACGCGCTATGCGGAAGTAAAGAAGCTGGCTGAGATCCTACCGGACATACGCCAGCAGGGTTCGTGCATAAAGCCTATTGAACTCATTTCATATTTGATGATCTTTACAGTTATTGAACTGAACTGAATCAACACTGTACTGTCCTCAGCTGAACAATGACACTATTTTCTTTTTAGACCTGCTTTATAGCAATATTGAATTCTGTTTACATCATTATTTTCCCGTTTATCACTGTAAAGCTGCTTTGAAACAATCTGTATTGTATTAAGTGCTAAATAAATAAAGATCAATTGACTAGTCTTGACTTGACATTTGCCCACCTGACTCGGGAGGTTTTTTGTCTCCCACATGGACGATGGTGCTGCTGAAACTACACTGGGAGGTGACAGACGCAACACTTTCCGCTTTACTGTGCATGGCCAGTGGGGGTAACAATGCACTCTCCTTTACCAGAGACACAGATGGACCTGCAGGTTAAAGTATCTGTTAATACACAGCATATATTAAGCTATATACACCACTGTTCAAAAGTTTGGGGTCTGTTTCTGAAATAAGTCTCTTATACTCGAAATTCAGTAAAACAGTAATATTGTGAAATGTTAGTGCAATTTAAAAAATCTTATTTTAATATATTTTAAAATTTATACCCATGATGGCAAATCTGAATATTTAGCATCATTACTCCAGTCTTCAGTGTAACAAGAAACATTTCTTATTATTATCAATGTTGAAAACAGTTGTGATGATTAATATTTTAATTACCAGGATTCTTTAATGAATAAAAAAAAAAAGTATATATATCAACAACAAAAAAAATCTAACTAACCAAACTTTTGACCAGTAGTGTATAATTCAAAATGTCACGCAAATTTAGTGGTATAGTAATGCAAACACTACCATTTGCATAATCATCTCTGATGTTTTTTTCATCTATTATCTCTGTACGTAGTTTTTTATTTAATCCGATTTAGCAAATAAATGTGTTTGGATTATGGTGGATTTATGAATCCTGTCAAGCTATGGAGAAAGCCTAGCTCATGAATATTATTTTGTAAAGTTTTCCTTTCAATAAAATAAATGAGGCCTACTGGCCAAATGATACATTACATAATTAACATTCATGAGTCTAACCATCACCATAGTAGTATTCATTAGTTTACCGAATGCTTACAAGCTCAACAAAAAAACATGGCAAGCACTCAGTGTGTATATACATGACATTGTTCCCATTTAACCTGTTAATATTTATGCAAACCTTTAAATAAAAGAAGTTTGCTCAAAACTGGCATTTCAGTTTTGCTGTGGTAACAGTCAAATTTGAATGGTAGAAGTGTTGCACAATATACTGCATACAACGAAGACATGTAACTACCACTGAAACACATATAATTAGTACTGTTCTGAATTACTTTATCAGTGCAGTACCCACCTTTAGCATTGCGTGGAGCGTCCTGCTGTTTGTCATCATCAGATGTGGAGGAGGCAGTGCAGGAAGAGGAGCCACACTTCCTCTTCACCGTGTTCGGGATGTTACAGCTGTCCAGATACCTAATGAACCAAACAAAAACGCTGAGTCCAGGACCTGCCACTGGATTACTATCACAAAGCCTATATTTACATGCAGATGTCACAAGAGATGCTCTCTATACAATAATACGATTGATTAGTCTGAAATTAATAACACATATTCAGTGATAATGTGTGATAAAGTCAGTGCTTTTAATGATCTGAAACACAAACCTTATGATGCTATCCAAGCAGTTGATTTGCTGATAAGAGTAGGTGGAGGGCGGCTCCTTTGGCACGATCAGGGAGGGTGCAGAGCTCTTGGAGGGTGGAGCAGCATTAGGACAGAGACTGCTGCCCGGCTGAGCCGCTTCAACAGCTTTCAAAGCACCTGTTTTCCAGACACAGAGAACATCTTTAGACAAACAATCTTAAAAAAAAGAAAAGAAATTAAACTACGAATGAAACTATGGCTTCAAAATAAACTTTATGTGTTTGTGTACCTGCGGTGGTGTGTTTTTTAGGAGGAGGTCGGTTGCGGGATTCAATGAAGACTTGTTGTCCGCTGGTCTTCACCATGTGAACATCTTTGCAGATTTGCTGGAAGGTCATCTGTTTAAAAATGCAGTTCATTTCATTTAAACATTTGCTATCATTCTCTGGCCTTCCTTTCATTTATATGAACAGTTCCAATAAGAAGTAAAGCTATATGACTGGCTCTTACTGCTTACAAATCATGTGCAGTCTTTGTTTTAGGCCACATACAGTTTTAAGGCTTCGGTCTCAACACTTACAGGTTTGTGGAACTGCGAGGGGTCCTCCAGACCCGGCCCACTACTTTCTGATGAGGAGGTGGCACTGGGCTGGTGCTCGTGGGATCCGTTGCTGGCCAGGCTGCCGTAGCCCTGAGAGCTGCCGTTGTGGACGGGCTGTACAAGCAGCCTGTAGATCTGCTCACTGAGCTGAGGGATGTCTGGGGACAGGGTCCGCTCCTCCTGACCCCTCGGCGGCGTAAAGACATCCTCATTCAGTGGAGAGCTGGACAGAAAGAATCAAGAGATAAATGTGTGGATGTACATTGTACAGTAAAGAAATACAATACGTTTGTTATTTTGAATCATTTCTCCAAAAGGCTACAGATGTACATGTATATGTGTGTGTAGCAGCTTGAAGCACTGTGAGTCTCTGCATGCTGGGAGAAAAGAAATGGTCCTTGGGACATATTGAGCTCATGAAAAATCTGTCTGTGTCTGCATATCAGCATAGCATGTGCTGATGAGTGTGACTGACTGTGCACATATTACATACTGGTGTGTGGGAGGTATGGGTCTGAGGAATTATGTGTGTATGTCTGTGTGTTTGGGCTGTGCGCATGTCTAGAAGTGTGTACAGATGGATATATATATCTTTTTTTTTTGCAACATCTGTTATAGTCCTAGGGACTACGAATTATCTAGCGGATACTCTACTTCTCTCAAAAGTTTGGGGTCAGTTAGATTTTTTTAAATTAAATGCATCCTTGCTCAAAAGTATTAATTTCTGAATTGATCAAAAGTATAGACATTGTTACAAAAGATGTCCTTTTGAACTTTCTCTTAATCCTGAGTATCAAGGTGTATAAAAAAAATAATTAAGCAGTGCAACGGTTTTCAACTGTGATAAAAATAAAATTAAGAAATATTTTTGAGCACCAAATATTAGAGCATATTAGAATGAATTCTGAAGGATCATGTGACACTGAAGACTGGAGTAATTGCTGCTGAAAATTCAGATTTGCAATCAAGAATAAATTGTAATTTATAGTTAAAATATTATTACAATTTAGAATAATTTAAAGTACTCTTTTTATTGTTTTTGATCACATGGATGCAGCCTTGGTGAGCATAAGGGACTTCTTTCAGGAGCATTAAAAAAAACATTTACCAACCCAAAACTTTTGAACGGTAGTCTTCATAAATATTAGATTAAACATCACGATAAAAAATAAAGTAGCAACTTTTATTCTAAAATGTCTAACTGTTACTTTGGGGTCTTGAGTGAACTATCCATGAATACTTACGTTCTGACTTTGTGTCGTCCAACAATGAAGGCCACTTTCCTGCTCCAGGGGTTAATAAAGGAGGACCAAGAGGTGTCTATGGTCAGATACTCTCCATTACGTGCACACATCCGCAAGGGTGAGTGTTCAAATGGCTGCCCTGCAAACTGGAGAACTGAGAGAGAAAGTGAAAGTTGTGCCTTACCGTTCTCAGTAAAGAAAAGAAATGGACAATATTAGAGAGAGGAATGGAGAGTGACTCACTCTTCTTATGGATGGCAACCATAATGGGCCTGTCCTCTGGATGGAGGTACAGCAGGACTGGGGTTCCCACCAGGTCCTGAGGCAGGTACCCTAAAAGAGGAACTGCCCGCTCATCCACCTCCTGAAAGAGACAGCTGGGGGTGTGACTGGTAGTGAATATCCTCTTATCCGGAGGAATACGAGGGGCTGGAAAGAGGGAATGAGAGAAAGCGAGTTTATTTTTCCATTAAGTTTTCAAAACGTGGAGAAAAACTGACGCGTTTTTAACAAAAAAAAAAAGTACCCTCATATCCAGAGTGTACTCTCTCTGCAATGAGCAGACAGCAGGGTTGAGGGTAAGCCATGTCAGAGTCTCGGAGCGTGAGCAGGTAGGGGGTCAGTCTGAACGGGTAGTACTTTACATCATCACTGGATGAGACGTCTCCACTGATGCGACAAAACATGGACTTCTCTTGGGTGCAGTCAGCTGGTGGAGAGACTACAGTCAAAGAAAGGGAAAGAGAGAACTGTTTATTGCCTTAAACCTCATTTGTATAGCGTGACCATAAATGATCTCGGTAGGCCTTTTTTCAATAGATAACCTACAATACAATGGCACAAATTATATCTTCATATATCGGAATGAAAGTCTTGGGTTTGAAATGTCATGAGGGTGAAAAAATTATGACAGAATGTTCATTATTGGGTGAACTATTCCTTTTAAGAACAAAAGCATTGTGACCCTTTCTGGCTGTCAAGTGTTAATGTAACCTGCCCTAACACAACCAAAATACACCTCACACAAACATACCAGAGCCGATGCAGGAGGCCCATGATGGCAGCCTGCAGGGTGCAGTGTTGCTGTAGAAGGTGCTCACATCTTGGGGGGCGAGCAGTTCTGAAAACAAAACCCTGTGCAGCTTCTCTGGCTTAATGCGCAGAAGAGATGACCCCTGCGGTGAGATGTACACAACCTTCCCTGACAGAAAAGACACCGCCATGGAAAATGTGTCCTGCACAAAAGAAAGAAAAAGGGTCAAAATGCTTTTGCTATCTGGATTATTATGGCACTTCTTTGACTCGCATCTTTTCTTCATTGTTGTTGGCGGGAATAAAAAGCTGTACATCCACAAACATTTGTCAGCTAACACTACTTTTCAAACAACAATATTCAAATACAGTATTACTACAGGAGAAAGAAATGGGTTTGTGTGTGAGTCAACGTACTGTATTTTTGAGCGTGTATTCAGAGGTGATGTTGTCCAGTTCTTCAACAGTGAAGGTGGAGAGGTCGAGACTACAGCCATGACACTCCTCAACATTCCACTGGTGATAATACTCCTGGTTGGCTGCAAGATTCAAAGCAAAAAAAGAAAACCTTTAAATTAATACATATATCAATGGATGCACAAATTCTATTACCGTTGAAGTGTGTAAATCCTGTGCTTCTAGTGGCACCAAACAGAACTGCAAAATATTGTGATTCTTTTTTTTTTTTTTAATTTTACCTAAATATGTCCCTCATCTTTCATGGTTTAGACCTATAGAGTCCCGACCAAAACTCGTGCCATTGGTTGAGCCGATGTTACTATATTGGGCTCATTTCAGCCTGTTACCTTTCCTGCAAGACATAGAAACCTACATGTGAAATTCCCGCTCACCTCTGACTTGTCTGACACAGCTGAGGGCGTATTTGAGGGCATTAAGGGTGCTGGAGCGTCCCTTCATCTTCCTCTCTGGTGGCAGACGGATCTTCAGCTCATTCAGGGCCCTCATCAGTTCTTTCTGTGTCTGGACACGAGCGGACTGATCACTGCTGCAGCCGCTGGTGGACGGCGGGTCCTGTTCGGAGCTGGCGCTCAGCAGGCTGTAAGCCAGAGAGCTGCTGGGTGGAGAAGGGCTGTGAGAGTTTGAGCTGAGGGAGAAGAGATCAAAAACAAGAGTCGCATTTAGAATTTAGATGCTTTTCAAAGCAGTTTACTGATGTTTTTTTGAAGGTGGAACTCAAAAGTAGACATTTTTGCAGACAAGGGGATGTCAAGTTCCGAAAATGACAACAACCAAAAGCCTCATAAATGTATAAGAAAAGTGATTAGTGTGCTATCGTACAGCTTTAGAAGACTTTGAAAACGAATGAAAAAGATTTTCTCCCTCTCACCTCTTGTTGCTCTCCGTAGTCTCCAGACACATGGCCGAGTCTTTTCCGTTCTGACTGGAGGAACTCTGATAACTTCGGTTTGACTGTCTCCCTCTGGATCCGCTCCCTCTCCCCATCCCTCCTTCACTTTCCCTCTCCCCAGAGTCATTTCCACTTGATAGTCCATCCGTATCATCAGAATTTGTCTCACGATTGCCACCTGGGGAACTCTTGGCATCAGATACCCCTCCCGGAGATGATTCTGTCTCGCTATTCACAGGATTCGATGAGGGAGAGCTCTCACTCATGCTGCAGGATCTGTTTACAAGCCCTGCCTTTTTCTCGACTCTTGCTCCTCTAGCTGAATCATTGCTGGGCGCCGAGTCGGAGTTATCATCGCTCATAATAATACTGTACGAATAGGCGATTGCCAAGGTGATGAGATTCACCTGATAATAGATTAGAGTTTTAAAAAATTTCACTATGTTGGACTACTTGAACTACAGTGGGAAATCATTTTGATGCAAATATTCTTCACAGATTTGTCCCAGAAACAAGAATCATGGTATATCCAGGTGTCTCTGAACCCCGTCCGTTGTTCCTTTTCTCCTCTGGAAGCGGTTTAACCTCGAATGCAAAATAGCTTGTTAATGGCAGAAAACGTTGCTCATCTCAGAAAAATAGAAAGAACTGGTTGTTACGAAACAGACTTGGCTGCTACCACAGAGCCAGATGGAGTGTGACAATGCGAGAGAAAGTGCAAAAAACAGCCGCTGGGAAATGGGTTCTGTCAATTCGGTCAGTCTTCTTCTCTTTTCCCTCAGTGTCACTTTATCTCTTCTCG
Organism: Meda fulgida; assembly: GCA_030578275.1. Classification (NCBI taxonomy): domain Eukaryota; kingdom Metazoa; phylum Chordata; class Actinopteri; order Cypriniformes; family Leuciscidae; genus Meda; species Meda fulgida. Next base: position 20,135,923 of record CM060622.1, on the reverse strand, counting down.
GAAGACAACTGCCAGGAAAAAAAAGAGCAAAAGAAAAGGTAAGTGTGCGTCAGTCTGAAACATTTGGACAAAGAGATATACTGAGCTGATTGGTTATCTACAATTAGGTAGCCCCATTATAGGTAATACATAATATTATTGGTGAACAGCCTGGTCTTTTAACAGGAAGTGCTGTACTCAGGGCTGTTTTTGTTTTTTCAACCAGGTAAATTAGCTATCAGCTATTTTGCTGCACATGAGAGCCCAGATATTTCATATTCACTGTTGGCCACTACAGAAACCTTTTCTGGTCTCCTTGGTAACCAAGACTACATTTTAGATCCACACATCCACTCTCCACCTTCAACTACGCAAGCTTGTTTAGTCTTTTGGATTTACCATAACTATGGGGAGCAAAAACAAGGATCTATGTGAAACACAAAAAGACATCTGGACTACTGTGTATATGTGTACATATATTTACATATCTATATATATATATATATCTATATATTGAGTGTCGTCTGTGTTCTGCCAGAGTCTTTTGTGCTTCCTCTCTGGGATTGTTACCGTCACCATCCCTCTAATGTTCTGATTCCATTTCTGGAGCTTCTGAGTTTAGACGTACACATTCTAAATTTACTGCAAATAGCAAGCAAGGGAAGTGACACTAAAATTGAGCATGTAGCTAGAAACTAATTCTAAGCCAATCAGTTATTCTAAGGCACATTAACTGTGTGGTAAAGTATAAATACACAATGAAAAGTAGCCAGTGGCACTAAAAGTAGTAATGTTAGGAAACGCTGTACTTTGTATGACTATGAAGCTCAAATAGGCCTATATCCCAGTTTGAAGATGCACACAATTTTACTTATACAGTAAACTATCTACCCACTTGCTTTTATTTGACAAACCTCAAAACTACCAAAGCCCTGTTTATTAATATCTCATAGGCTATTATAAGATCTCTAATCAGTTGTTTCCAGAGGGGAAATCATATCAGAATTCTTTGTTAGAATTTATGGACATACTTTTCTTAAGAGATTCTTTGACGCATAAGAAACTGTTACTGAACTATTTATAATTCACTTAATTTAAATGGTTTACCAGACATGGATTAAGAGCAGCTGAACAGCTTTGATCAGCATTAACCGGTTAGCCCACGTCATTACAAAGAGAACAACAAGTGTAAAGGTGTTTAAACGCAAATGCCTTGCAAATTAATCAGTCATTAACAGAATGTCAAACGTTCAAATCTTGAGGCAGCTGAATGGAGGAAGTGAAACGGACGTTTCTGAAAGTACTAAGCGCACAATCTGTTTTTAAAACGGATCTACATTTTCAGAGAAATGTGTCCTGTTAAAATTGTAATTTATTTTTATTAAGTAACTTCTACATATTAAGTGTCTTAATGTTAAGGAATGTCACTCACACACAGTGAACAATGGACGCAACAATTATATCAAGATGCCATATACGCATTATGGCACTTCTCTTCACAGACGTCAACTAGCCACAGATGCTGCTTTTCTTAAGACAGACCATGCATTTCTGTTTTCTGGGCCAGATCAGGGCTGTTTGTTTGGAATTAGTTTGTTTGTGTGGGTGTTCTCCTGCACATGCAAACGCACTTATGATGACACCTGTTCTGCACCCGTTTATTCGTGTTGCCCATGTTCTGCAAAGAAACAGAAAGCTGCATCACGCATATAAACTATAAAATGAACCACCAGGTGGATGTGCGACTTCAACTAGATCTTAAACCACAAAGCATCATCAAATTCTCTCTTCTGCATGTTACAATTATATGTGTAATGGAGGCTGGAGATGTTAGAAAATAGTCCTACATAAAAAGCCTTTATAAAACACAGTTAAGATTTTTTTCTTTGGTATACAGAAAATTTCTAACGGATAAACAGTGGATTAAGGGGGAGAGCAAGTGCAGAAATATAGCTAAGTATTACATAATGAGAGCTGTTGGCTCACAGGGATACAGGTTCCTGATCAAACAACTTAATCGAAAACAGACAGGAAAAAAAAGAAAAGAAAAAAGCCCAACCGATAAACAAGATGAAAACGTAATGCGCCCAATCTTCAAAACACGATGCGTCCATTTTTTTGTTCTGCGCATGAACAAACTTCCGCTGGGGTGAATACAGACGTGCACAAATGAAAGTGTGGAGAGACTGGCTACATTAATAAGACGCTCTCAATCCAACAGACGTACTAACAGTTCACCATCTATTCCTTCAGCACTTTCTACTGAATGAGAAAAACACTGCAGCATCTCGCTTCTATTACAGTTGTGATCCACTGTGTGTCTGCGCGTGCAATGCCTGTCCCAGTGACTTGTGCACGCGACATGCGAATGTAATCTGGGCCTAATGGATTCAGCTAGAATTTCCAAACCCTACCATACCCACAAACTCTCTCCCTCCACCCCCTTAGAGCTCCAGAGAGGAGGAGCTGGACTAATCCCACCTGCTTAGAGCTCCAGAGAGGAGGAGCTGGACTAATCCCACCTGCTTAGAGCTCCAGAGAGGAGGAGCTGGACTAATCCCACCTCCTTAGAGCTCCAGAGAGGAGGAGCTGGACTAATCCCACCTCCTTAGAGCTCCAGAGAGGAGGAGCTGGACTAATCCCACCTCCTTAGAGCTCCAGGGAGGAGGAGCTGGACTAATCCCACCCCCTTAGAGCTCCAGAGAGGAGGAGCTGGACTAATCCCACGCCCTTAGACCTCCAGAGAGGAGGAGCTGGTTGTCATTTGACTCTGCAGTGAGTACCACTTGCTCAACAGTGCTATCTGGGAAAAAAAATGCTTCCAGAACAGATTTTATTGGTATGTTTTTTTTTTATTGTATGTTTTATTTATTTATGGATTTAACAGAACAATGAGTAAGATCACCTGAGTAAGATTATGTGATATCAATTTTATACAACAGTTCAATAAGCCAACTTGCACTTTGACTATTTTTCAACTATTTATGTTTGACTGATAATGAAAAAACAACAAAGATTATATATTCAATAAAGATTACAAATTCAAAGTTAGTTGAATATGTGCACTTTGGCACAGAAAACCCCCATGATGTCATTTTACAGTAACGCATGCACTAAACGCATACACGATTAAAAAATGACACACAGTGACAGTTCACAGAGGGAGCTACTCTGAAAAAATGTGCGACCAGAGTTATTCAAAGCCTGGGAACAAGGTCACAAGCATATGGTTTCATGTGGTGTGTCAAGTGCTTTGACAAACCACTCGAGCAGGTAATGTTGAGGTGCTCAAAATTATACTGATACACTGAAATTACAAGATAACTTTTTAGGATTGCACAAACTGGAATAGAAGGAAATAATTCGACATCACTTTTAATTGAAAGAGAAATAGAAAGAAAAACTATCCAGTAAGACTAAATTATTACTTAAATGTGAGCCAAAACTACTCTTAGAAAAAACAAAACCACTTTTGTTCTGATATGCAAAGAATGTCATCTTGTTGTAGTGCGATGCATCACACATATTTCCCCCGAACTGTCATAGTCTCACATAACCTGACTTTCAACTAACAACATAAAGTCTGGAACCAAACACCATAGACTGACCTCTTCATCCAATACAAATAATACAACCTGAGAAAGTGAAGTACTGTATATTTTGAATGTAATATTACCATTTATTATTTATTCAATACAGAATCCCTAGATTACATCACATCCCGTCACTCTCATTAGTTGAAGGGTTAAAGAATTTTGCTGAGTGTGACTGATAAAGCAGGACATCTTTTTTTTCTGCTGAACGCCTCTGATCAACTGCCTCTAATCTTTTCATAAATAATGAATATTAATATATTGTATTTTTGTTTTAATTTTAAAAATCTAAATATGTAGCTATACAATTTATCTAATTTATTTTGGGATTGACATTCCTAACACAATTTCACCAGCAGTTCCTTCATGAACCCCTTGGAGTTTGCAAACAAGTATTACAGTACAAGACATGTAAAAGGACAGACGTTCAGTTGCCTGTGAAACGACAATCTAATTGGCATAAAGGCAGTTTCTATTAGCCTGAACAGACTGAACTCCTCTGGCAATTACAGTAATAAAAAGCAGTCATCATTAAACACTTGTTCTCCACAGCGGATTATTCATTTTTAGACAATAGTATCAAGCTTCCCTACTTTGTTAGTATTAAGAGTTTAATTGTAAATGCTTAACCTACTTGTCCACATCAACATTCTTTGCATATGATGAAGCATTGGAGAGCAGGGCTAGTTGTCACATATGCTACTCAAGTGAATATTTCTCTAGGTTTATTTTCAAAAATTAGTTTATGTTTAGGCATAAACATTAAAGTCTGTTCTTGCTCAGGAAAAAAAATAATAGTGGTAACTCTCACCATTACAATAAGGTTTCATTAGTTAACTTGAACAAAAAATTAACAATAATTCTACAGCATGTATTCATTTTAGTTCATGCTAATTTGAACATTTACCAACATATTATTAGAATCAAATGTTGAATTTGCTAACATTAGTTAATGCACTGTAAACTAACATGAACAGCTATATTTATTTTCTTATTGTAAAGTGCTACCAAAATAGTTTATTGACCACAAGTTGGACTGTGGCAACATGCCTCAACAGCAACATTGCACAGCCTATTAACTGCTTACAACGAAATTTTAACAATAAAACAATTATGAAGCATAAACAGTCACTGAAATAACAAACATTTTGACAATAAAGTGCAAATTTACCAAAATGAATGACATACAAAACTGGCACAGCTTGCCCTGACCTAATATTTTTGAAAAATACATTGGAATTTAAAGTGGCACAATGAACCAAAAACTTGACAAATCATCCATTAATACTTTAAACACCATTAAGTTAAGATGACTACAGGATGTTTGCATCACTTTTCTCACTTTTATATCATTTTACTTAGTAAGGCAACTCTCATTTTTTATTTAACAGATTTTTGGGGGAGTCTGATCAAGCCACAGAAGACCGTCGTGTTTGGTCAATGCGTGATGCGTCACAGTTTTACTTTACTCGTACACAAAAATGTCAACAAAAACATGGATAACCTTAAAGCAAAGCATGGACAGATTGAACAGACTGTAAGACACAGTATGATGGCATGATATAAGGTATGATGTTTGCATTTCAACCAGTTTCACTATTTTGGGTTATTGTGCAACCGTCAATAGCTATTTGCACAATATTACACCCAAAATCAGCACCTTCTGTTGGACAAATCTAATTTTGTAAACAGAATCGGTAACGTAGTATAAAAGGTTCAATCGAAAAAGTAAAAACATGCCACATTTAACGTTAAGCTCGTGGTTAATGTTGGGCTTACCTTCTGAGTCTTACTGCTCCGCAGAACGAGAGGACAAAATTCCCTATGTCGAAAAGTAGTAGAATGTTCTCCTGGAGTTATTAAATCGGTGAAATATGAAAACGACGTTTTTACATCTGCAGTCCACTGGCATTCGCTGCAAATGTGTGCTAGAGATTTGTTTCCCCACGACTCCAGACACACACGAGTACACGTGCTTTCCAATCGGTCTAAAACGCCGAGGAATTCAATTGGCTTTGCTCGCAGCAAGCCACGAATCCCATTGGTTGACTCCACCCATTCATGGCGAAGCTTTCGTTGATTGGCCGATGCCAAAGGCGCTCGGCTCACGTTCATCAGCTGTCACGTTGCAGCGCGCCTGTTGTTGTTGCAATACATGAGAGTGAGAGTGTGTTGTGGGCATGGCTACAGTATTCCTATTAGACTGCTCTAGATTTAGATTCAAACAAGAAATAGATTAAATATAGTATGTTGGTCCTTATGACAAATTTTTGCTTAGTCGTGAATGCAGCAAACTGAACTAGACCACATGGAATTGCATTCATGGGATTATTAACACCCTTATTATTAAAAAAAAATTACAGAATGAAACCTACAGCAATACGTTCCTACATATAACATTTAGGTTTTAGAGCGTGAATTGCAGGGGGCATGCGATAGATAAAATATTTGATGAATCGCTTCTTAGAAATGAACTGTACAATGAGTAGGACTTCCAAACACTATTGTTTAAAAAATGTTTTGCACAACTAAACTGGAACCTGGTGGTGAATGAGCCATGCAGAGTTCCACGTGCCTCAGAGGCAGGCTTGCTGGTGACGTCAAGCAGCTTCCGCAACGCCCTTCAGACTCACGCGGCTTGCGGTGTGGCTCGCTGTGTGTGCTGCTGCATGGATGAATTAATCACCGCCGTCAGAGAGGCGTCATAAACATGCTGACCTGACCTCCATTTAACCGATTTGGTTAAACTGTCCCAACTGCTTGCCAATGTTTGCCAAGTATATAGTTTGGAGTCAAATTAAGTTTGGACAGCATTAACCCACCTTTAGCAGGAATGGAGAAACGAAGCCATCAAATATTCGATGTTTTTCTCTGATTTTTCCGGGCAAAGATTCGAAGCATCAGAACTGTCGAAAACAGTGCCATCTTGTGGTAGGTAAAATGTATAACAGCCATAAACACGAATGGGCAGCTCAATTGTTTATCCATGAAGCACAGATAAAATCATGACAACTTCAAATGTTCAGTTTTCTGATCTTATTATTTGCATATTCACATTCTGCAATAATATCAATGTAATAATAATAATATGACGATCAGAGACAAGTGGATGGTGCTCTAATTATTTTCTTGTTTTTATAGGCTACTGTTTATAAGACAGAATATATGATAATATTATAGGCTATATGTAGCTGTAGGCTAATGTTAGTGAATGGACTTGAACTTCCATAAACCCTTTGAGTAGTGGTCTGTATTCGAACATTCCGACAAGGAAATGGGAGCATTCACGTGAAAGAAAGTGAGGCATCGTTTTTGATCAAGTGCGGTACGGTGTTACATAGGGTGTTACGGATCAGCTGGGGATCATGCTAACTGGGGGAGTGCGCGTTCAGTTTTACCTGGATTTCCAGCAGATGTTAAACGGTGACAGATTCGTCACAGCTAATTTTTCACTGAGCAGATTTAAAAGCTTTTTCCACGTTATTGTTAAACGTTTGTATCATATTTGTATTACTCTGCGCTGCTCCGCTGTATGTTTCAGACGCCTTTAAGGGAAGTTTTAATGTGCTTTAATTTCGCGACACACAGACCACGCCCACATTATTTTGTTACATTCGTTTCAATAAAATTAGTATCTGATGACAACTGCAAATATATTAAATAAATTATACTATTGACATTGTGTATTTGCAGTGCGTGTGTATTCGCAGATTATTGTTATGATGCTAATTTGTGGCTTAATTTAAATTGAGCAGCAATACTGCTGTGGTTAAAGGGATATGTCAAGCATTTATTTATTTATTATTTCTGTATTTTAATGTTGCTGAGGAATGAGTTAAAGCATAAAGCATACAGAACACTCCATAAATTTTCCTAAAGAGTGGTGAAAATTGATTAGACATAGCTTATGGATCCAGTGATTTACCCACAGCATTTATATAGGGGAATGTTCAACAAACATATTCATTAGCTAACAGGTATGAAAGCAACAAAAGAAAAAAAAAAATAGGCAAATGTGCATGCATGAAGGACATCTGTATTTGCCGACTGTGAAGGTCTGACCACACAGTCTCACCTTCTGAACATTCAATCTAAGGCAGGACGAACAAACTATAGAATAAGTTAGAATATAAGTTACATGCTAATGAAGAACAGTTACTTGTTTTGCAATGTGTATACATTTTTTCTTACCTATTGGCCAGTTTGGCCTTCATACCTACTGCTCTCCATCTAATGTAATCATGTTATATTAGAAAATAAATGTGACAGTTGTATTACCTTTTTATAGAAAGAGCAATTTAACACACAATCACCCTTCATTGTGAAATGTTCACATCTCCTCTTAGTGTTCCTTTATTGAGCAGCTGCCAGGATATTGGTTATCCTTCAAAGTTTTTTATGTGTCTAACTTTAACTGCATCAATTTGCTGTGGTAGTCTATGGCCTAACAACAATGACACCAGTAACAATAATGACACATTATTTATAGACCTTGTTTTAATCTGTGCCTAACAGATAGCAGACGACAACAATGAATGCACATGATGTGATGAATAACAAGTAAAGAGAATATGTTTAAGGATTAGTTCACTTTCAAAAACATTTTTTTGCTGATAATTTACTCACCCCCATGTCATCCAAGATATCCATGTCTTTCTTTCTTCAGTCGAAAAGAAATTAAGGTTTTTGAGGAAAACATTCCTGAGTGAGTAAATTATTAGCAAAAAATTGTTTGAAAGTGAACTAATCCTTTAATGAGTTTCATGGTACCAGTCAAATGAAGAGAACTGGCATACGTTATATTACATAAAAAGAGGCCCAAACACATTAAATTTTACTCATTTTACTCACATTACTCATAGACTATTGTGTAATATTTCTTTTGTTAAAGAGGTCAGCACAAAAGTAAACAATAAAGCATTTTCTATTGTTTTAGAGAGGGTCATGCTATTCATGTGATGTGACAAATGATTAAGAGGTTAGTGATGTAGGTGAAAATTAGACAGAGAATATCAGTAGGCCTATATATTTGTAATAATTCATCATCACTATATCATATGTTCTGCTTATTTCAGTAATACAATTTGTGGTTGCACTTTCCACTGTGTTTTTCACAGGACTTTAATCACTAAAGACAAAGTGTTCTCTAAATGTCCAATACAATGCATTAGATACACAACATTCAAGTTCATGCTACTGAGCATAATGTACAATGTTTGAGGGACTTACATTGCATTTCAAGGTACACATTTTAAAGTCTTATCAGTTCTTGCTTTCCCTGGGAATCGAACCCATGACTTTGGCGTTGCAAGCACAACACTACTGTTTGAGCTACAGGAATGCTTAATACAAAGGTTTGATCACTTGGTTGATCAAATGATTATATGCTTCTAGAACTCATGACAACACAAGTGCGCTGACAAGACCCTTGTTAACATGGGCGTGGTTTCTGAGCTTGACACTAAAGTATGTTAAACTTCTTTGAAAATGCGTCAAATACGAAGGAATGTCATACACTGCAAAAACAAAACGCTGTATTCGCATACCGTGTATACAACTGGTGAAATATTCGTTTTTAATCGGTGATCCGTAAAATAGGGCATGAATCTGTCGCTGTTAACATCTGCTGGAAATCCAGGTAAAACTATCTGCGTGCACGCGCGCGTCCCCAGTTAACGTGATCCCCAGTTGATCCGTAACAACTGAACTTCATGAGAAATTGCGCTGGGTCCTTGATACACGCTTTGTGTGTCACTGTCACATGCGACAAAAAAGGACTCAGCAGTCTCTAGATAAGTAAATCTGCCCTTTCATATCATTTTTCAAAGTTGTTATCTGGCTATAATATCATGCATCATTTTATACATTTATATCATACATTGCAAGCTATTTTGTTAAGATAACACTTGCTGAACACTGAAAAAAGAACAACAGCAATTGTTGTCAGTGTCAAAGAACATTGTAACATGCTTTAAGAGATAAGATAATCTCACTATCTAATACTAGTGCCAAAACAGCTTTCTTTTCTTCTATAAACCACTAACCTCTCATACACACAGATGCCTAATAATAATCATTATTTTATGGGTGTTCTCTAACATACACCTTGAGAAATTATAATTAATGTAAAATCCAGCTAAGGGATGGACTGAAATCCATTAGGCATGGACTGTTACAATTATTACAGTTTCCCCTCCTTTGCTCTTCCATTTTTTTAATCCCAGCCTATCTGTTTATTATTAGCCTCTGGAGCAGGAGTTGTGTCCTCACACTTCCTGGCAACTTGCAGTAGACTCAGTCTGTACCCTGAAAAAAAGGCCAATTTTTATTCTGCCTTGTTCTACTCCAAATACCTTTTTACTTCATAGTTGTAGGCTACTTTCAGTTTTGTCAACAAATTCTAAACTTAGCTATTCTAAGCTTCCATTTAGCAGAGCATGATTCTTTGAAAGCTGATGGACATGTCGGCGCCATCTACTGGTCACTTCCATTTATACATCTCTGGCATCCAATAACAGCCAACTGCAGAACCACAGAGCCATACTTCACAGCAGTCTTAGGCCAGCAGTATTCGTTGGGTGGAGCTTATAGCGTCATTAAGGGTAGGTTTAGTGGTGGGGTGGGATTAGGCATTCGTTAAGGTCGAGCTTATAGTTATAGTGAAGGCTAAGGTTAGTGGTTGGAATGGGATTCGTGGTCATCAGCTCCACCCTAACTTCCGGTCTGATGCTGATGTCCTCAGACTGCTGTGACGTATAGCTCTGCGGTTCGGCAGTTCATGTCTCCAATCATGCATAGAAAAAAAACAGTCAGTTACTGTATTATTGCACTATTGACTATTAATGTATTTATATACCTTGTTATGATGCTTTCATTGCAAAGCCATTATAATTATCATTATTATCAGTAAAGGGTCATATTTCATTTTAATTTACACTAATGCTCAAAAGTTCAGTAAGGTGAGGTCAGCAAGATTTTTTTAAAAGAAATTCAAATACTTAAAAAGATACTTATATTCACCAATAATGCATTCAATTGATCAAAAATGACAGTAAAAGACATGCTACCGAAGATTCCAATTTTCTATTCATCAAAAGATCCTGAAAGAAATGTTTCCACAAAAATATTAATCAACTGTTTTCAACACTGATAATAATCAGAAATGTTTCTTGAGCAGCAAATCAGCATATTAGCATGATTTCTGAAGGATCATGTGATCGAGACTGGAGTGGCTGCTTTGCCAACACGGGAATAAATTATATTTTAAAACAGAATAAAATTGAAAAGAGTTATTTTAAATTGTGATAATATTTCACTGGTTTCCGATCAAATAAATGCAGACTTTTTTTTTTATCATGAACAAGGATGCATTGTATAGTATATAAAAAGCCAAATATATAATTTCTACTCTTACTGTCAACTCACTACTACAATACAACAGCCCCTATATTTCTAATGTAACAAAGGCATATTCACTGTCATGGGTCTCTCCTGGTGGCCTGGTTTTCTAGCCTCGTGAGACCATCCTGATCTCGCGAGCTGTCAAGGTTTCACTCGCAGATCAGTCTGGATACTTTCAGTTAAAGAAAATTTGGGAGCAGTTCACCAAACGAACGTCCAATCAGCGTTGGCTTTGAGGCGGGTTGAGGTGTGACGCAACGAGAAGCGCGACAGTTCAGTCTAAAGAACATTGCGGCTTCAGCGGATGAAACTAGAATCAGCGTGGCTATCGAGCAAGTTTTATCGGAATTACAGAGTATTTCTTCACTGAAAGAAGAGCAAAACACTGCTCTGGAGGCTTTTCTCAGAGGAAAAGATGTTTTTGCTCTTCTCCCGACTGGTTTCGGCAAGAGTTTGCTTCGTTGATCTGATTGGTTGATTTGGCCCGTCTATCACCAACATAGGCCAATCAGCTAACCAGTATTTTCCCCCCTTACCAAACTACTTCAACGGAAGGTTTCCAGATGGATATGCGGAGCAAATCCATCTGGCGGAGTCAGGTTACTGGTTTTCATGTTTCTCTCGCTTTTCTCTCCTCCGTTTTGTAATCCGCAGCTTCCCTGAGCAGTAGCTCTCTGGTAAGGTCAGGCCTCCCTGCGCGGTGGGCCAGCATGGGGCATTTCGGAGATGAGGACGGAAGCAAGGCCCCGCCTCCACGCCGTCAGATTGTGAAAGGCCTGTTCTGAGAGGCTGTGTGGTGCACGGAGTCGAGCGATCTGGACAGCAGAGCGACGGAGATGGAGAGACGCAAAGAGAAGCGCTGCATCGTCTTCAGTGAGCTCATCACAGAGCCATGATAACAGCTCATCTGAGAGAGGCTCTGGAAGACAAACACTGTTAGCATGTGTGTGTCCACAGGTGCACAGAACACCTTGACAGCCTCCTCACTTTATTCTGCCATTTTTAAATGATAGAAATCCAGTAGGATGAAAATCTGAGAAAGATCTTAGCAAAACAAACTGGCCAAAATGGAGGGAAAATAGAAGAGAGAGCTGGAGTGCACAAAAGAAACAAATGGTGCAGTAGATTTCACAAACCTGTTTGACTGTGCTGTATTAATTTCACACTCACAGGCTGAAAGATGGTTCTTGCACTCTAGGTAGCAAACAATCAACAACAATAATGACTTACAAACCATTTCAAAATGTGATTATTTTTGATGCACTTACCAGTACAAATGCCAAAAAAAATTTGTGAGAGGGCTTGTTTTCAGACAAATGTATTAAAATTCAGTTTATGCTTAAACAAAAAAGATCTGGCAATGGGGTAAGAAAAATAAACTATTTTAGTTTGAATTAAGTTTATTTTTCTTTACAGATATTTACATTTAATTTTTTTTCATTCGCAGATATTGTTTTCTTGTTTTAAGCATAAACTTATTACATTTTGATAACAGAAAACATGACTTGATTTTTAATTATTGCTGTCAAATCGATTAATAACATAATATGTGTGTGTGTGTGTGTGTTTGTGTGTTTGTGTATTTGTGTGTACCGGTCCAGCAAAGAACAGCATTTATCCAAAATTGAAACCTTTCCTAACAATGTAAATTTTTACTTTCATTTGATATCACTTTAACATATCCTTGCTGAATAAAAGTATTATTTTCTTTCAAAAAAAGAAAACCAAATTACTGACCCCAAACTTTTGAACTGTAGTGTATATTGTAACAAAATATTTATATTTTAAATGTGCTGTCTGTAAGAATGACAGCTTGTATGGTGGACCAGGAGTGCCACTTAAAAATAAAATGAAGAATCAATATATCAATTTAACAATTCAAACATAAAAATGTATATAAATAAATCACTTTTAAATGGACAAATGAATAGACATTTTTAAAGTTGCTTATTTAATTCGTGTTTTTAAAGTCCCTGTAAAGACAATTCTAAACAAATAATCTTAAAACATTATAAACGTTAGAAATGTATTGCTAAAACCCATTACATTTTAGTAACCAAGTAGAATTGTATTAGGTTTAGTGACAACATGTTACAATGTTTACATGGTGCAATTTTTGGTAAGCTACTTTTTTTTATGGCTCGACACAAATTTCACGATATCAATTCAGTTCAGTCATTGTGATTTGACTCGTTTGGATAAATGTTGAGTACACAAAATGGGCGTTCATTTTCTATATAGCTCTTTTAAAAAAACGCGATTTAACATGTCCCTTTAAAAGGATTTATTAAAGTACTTTTTATTGTTTTATTAATCTACGTTTAAAAACATTAACTTAATTTTAAATGTGTCTATTTATTTATACATTTAAAATGTTTTTATTTATTTATTGTTTTATGGTTTTATTGCAATACATTTAAAAACACGAATTAAATAAGCAACTTTAAAAATGTCTATTAATTTGTCCATTTAAAAGTGATTTATTTATATACATTTTTATGTTTGAATTGTTAAATTGATATATTGATTCTTCATTTTATTTTTAAGTGGCACTCCTGGTCCTCCATAAGCTAGTGGTCGAAATAGGTAACGTTACTGCAGTCCAAATTCAAATGTGCAGGTAACGTTACTGCAAATTACCTACCTACCTGCAAATTACGTTACCTACCTAACGTTAGGTAACGTTACTGCAACTCAACGATATCTGCGATCGTTGTTTCCCCCGGTCCCCCCGACTCGACACTCACGCGGGACGCCAGTTTGAGGACACGCAGGAACAAGCATAATTGACAATGAAAGCCGGGGAGACTTACAGACTGTAAGTTAAGTTGAGTTGAGTTGATTTATCCACGTTTTAATATGCTCTCGTTCATAGAGATTTTAGGTGGATATCAAGGCTTTTTAGGTTGTGTGGAATCTGCAATCTCTGACAGTTTGTTTGCTCGTTTCCAAGGCTGCAATACGCTGTGTTTCCTGCCAATACTGGCATCCCGGGTTGTGGGCGAGATTACACAGACGGACCAAAACAAAAACCGACTGACAACATGGAACTTGTAAAATAATAAGTAAAATAACTGGCTGTAGAAGTGTTTTTCAGAGAAACGAGTAAACTTAGCCTGTTTCCTAAATATCTGCAAACATATATTTGTATGCTTTAGTAGAGTAAAAAAGTTACACACACAGCACCTTTTTTAACATCATCTTTTTATTATTCAAAGAATCCTGAAAAAGGTTCTATCACAGGTTATAAAAAAATATTAAGCAGCACAACTGTTTCCAACATTGATAATAAATCAGCATATTATAATGGTTTCTGAAGGATCGTGTGACAGAAGACTGGAGTAATGATGCTGAAAATTCACCTCTGCATCACAAAAATAAATTACATGTTTAACTATATTAAAATAGAAAACTATTATTTTAAATTGTAATAACATTTGAAAATATTACTGTTTTTCATCAAATAAATGCTGGCTTCATAAGCAAGATACTTCTTTCACTTTAAAATAGTAATGTTTCTAAACTTTTGATCAATACTGCTGGCTGAATTGATACATATATCAGCACTCGTTTCCGGCAATTAAACCCATTTCTGTCAGCATTTATTGGGTCGTGGACTGTCAGAGAAGTGACGTACTGTAATCTGATGATTGTCTGCCTTGGTCGGCGTCTGTCTTTGCAGTTGGGCTTAAGAATAAGTCTTTACCTTGGGCAGAGTGAGAGTCATCCTGCAGATAGGCTCTTCTAGAGGACAGTCCTTAGACACGGCTGCCCTGGTACCATTCCAGACAAGCTGACCTTAAACTCATAAAGTTTTCTTAAAACGCCTTTGAAGAGAGCTGTAGTTGCCGAAGGGGTCCACTCCTTTCAATCTGAATTACAGCCTGTTTCTTCTTTGGTTGTGGAATGTGATTATGTGTGAGTCTGTTCATTACCTATGGGATCTCCAACAGACACACACACAGAAACAAGTACACATATGTTGGATAAGCTAGCATTCAATTCAACAAATCTAACAGTGAAAGATCATCTGACTCACTTGATGCCTTGGGCGAGATAAAATAAGTCAAATGAATACTTATATTCAGCAAAGATGCATTCAAATGATCAAATGTGACAGCAAGGACATTTAATGTTACAAAAGATTTATATTTCAAACAAATGTTGTTCTTTTTAACTTTCAATTCATCAAATAATGCTGAAAAAAAGTATTATGGATTCCACAAAAATATTAACCAGCAAACTGTTTTCAAAATTGATAATAAGAAATGTTTTTGAGCAGCATAGAATGATTTCTGAAGGATCATGTGATTGAAGACTGATGAAAATCAGCTTTTCCACAGGAATAATTACATTTTTATAATATTACAATTTTAAAAGTAATAATATTTCACAATATTACAGTTATTAAATTCACAGTTTGATTTTTTAAAAGTTATTAAAACAGTAATATTTTTTTAAATGGACATGATGCTTCTGATTATGAAAATGGACTGATTAAACAGCCTTTTAGGCACTGTTGTTTCCCAGTTATTTAGAAATAAATAAATACATTTAGAAAGTATGGTATGTGCATGGGTTACTCTGAAACTAATCTTGTGCTTTTCAAAAATACTTGAGCTTCAACAGTCTTATATTATTTCAAGTACCACTGCAGGTAATATTCCTGCTGAACCGGAGCAGCAGCTGTTCTCCCTCCCTCATAGAGAGTTCAGTCGAGGGCTCTGGAGGGCCACTAACCTGGGGCCTGGAGCTCACACAGCGCAGCGTTAACATCTCTGCTGGGAACGGTGGCCACAACCACGCTGCTGGGGTCCAGACGCTTGTGATGGAGCACAACTGTGACTGAGAAGACCTTTACAGCTTCTTCTAGTTCTTCAACTAAGAGGACTGAATGCAAAGGACTATTAACCTGAGGGCAGAGCAAGGTTTTAAAGGTGAGAGGGCAATAGTTTTTTTTTTTAGTGGTAATACTTTATTTTAAGGTCCAATTCTCACTATGAACTAGTTGCTTATTAGAGTCCAAGTTTCAATCACATTTTAATGCCTTATTCTGCATGACCATATTCTACATCCCTTAATCATACACCATACCTAATTATACTAGTAATTAAAAAATAAAAGTTATTATAATTACTTTTGCATCAATTGCTTGCCTTACTGAGTATTTTGACTTGCACAGATCAAAGGCGGTGGTTCCATCCCTAAAATAATTCTTGTGGCATTTAGTCTGGGTTTAAATTCTAGACAAACGTTACAAACTTAAAAACTATCTTACTAACTAATAATAAGCAGTAATTAGAAGTTTGAGGCTAAAGTCATAGTTAATAGTAAGTAAATATTGAGAATTGGACCCTGAACTAAAGTGTGACCTTTTTTTTAAATTTTTTTTTTTTACTTTTTTTTATTTGCACAGATTGATTTTGGTCACTCAGTACCTTTCGTAGCTCTCTGCTAGCTCAAAACAGACACTTTACACTGACTTTATCCAGAACCTTCCAACGGTTCTCTATTCTGCCCAGCACTGCCAGCTGCTCTTTACACTCTTATGAGTCTTTACTGAGGCACCATCAACTCTGAATCAGAGGGGGAAAACACTTCTTTACTTTCTTTACTATCTTTACTAATTTCATTTTCAATCTATCTCCAGATCCACGCTGACAAAAAAAAAAAAAAAATGTGTAGGATTTACTTTGAAACAATTTTCCCTCAGGATTTCCTGGTTAATTTCACAAATGATTACAAAGACTGAAATATTATTTTCTTATCAAACAGACTCCAGTAATCTTTGTTTCACTTACAACTTTGAAAAAAGTGCTTACAGTGCAGCTTAGAATGTAACTTTACCTAATCTGCAGGGGTGAGAAAGTGCCTGATATAAGAGTGGGTCTGTCAGTCTCTTCTCCAGCTCTTCTCTTCTCTGAGATAGAAGGACATGGCAGGATAAGTGTCAAAGGTCGTCTGAGTTTCAGGGTTGATGGATGGCTTAAGTAAGAGGGTTGACGAGACAGCAGCGTGGTAGGAATCATTTTTGGATTTAAGAGAGGATATAACAAAGGCATCCACTGGCTGTACCTGAGGAGACAAAGACAGCCTTCTATACACAGTATGCACTTAGGTGAAAATATGACCTATACCTATATATAATATATATATTATACTTTTTTTTTATAGGTTGATTAGCCCCAGAAAACCTACTATGCTTTTTATTCAAGCATATTGTCGATTATTTGTTTTGTGTGGATATATTCATCATACATTTATTTTATCATGGTTAATAAGTGGAGTCGCTTCATGACGAATTTGAAAGTTCCGTGCACATTTGTACGCAAATGTCGGAGACTGTGGAAAGGCGGTCAGAAAGCTCTCGGATTTCATCAAAAAGATCTTCATTTGTGTTCTGAAGATGAACGAAGGTCTTACGGGTTTGGAACGACATGAGGATGAGTAATTAATGACAGAATTAAAATTTTTTGAGTGAATTAGTCCTTTAATATATTCATACCTAGAAAAATTAGTTAATGTGCTTGTCAGTGTTATGCTTAAAAAAGTTGCTTACAAATGTCATTAAACTTTCAATTCATATGATCAAGCACTTTTTTAAACTGATTTTGACTGATGGTTTACATTGTTTAAAAGGTTCATTACTAAATAATTAACAAACATTATATAATGCTTAACGGATCATTTGTTAATATATATTCAAATAGCTATGAGATAACATGCTTGTTAAATGTAACACAGGTTAAATAAAGGTAATTTAATTTATACACAATTTAGTGATCTGTTCCTTTAATAAAAGTCGATAAGAAAAATAATAATATAAAAATAAATAAATGAATAAATATGCGAATTCATTTGAGATAAACTCGGTGATCAACCAATGAGAGCTCTTTGTCATTTGCGCCACGGTGTCGACGAGCATGCGTAATGACAGAAGAGACGAGCTTGATTGAGAGGAGCAGACGCAATCTGATCGTAGTGATTCATTTGATAAGTTTTAGATTAAAAAAATCTTTGTAAACGGTATGAGAAAGTTGAGATTTGATTAATTTAATGCATTCTGAATAAGAAGCCGACTGAATAGAGGAATACATTCTACATGGTGAGTCAGTATATAATTAATGATAAAAATACTTTTACTTCATAATAAGATAGAATTACTGCTACTAAACCGTAAATGAGTCGCTGTGGACTGGTTATTTTCTCTTTAAATTGTATTTTGATCCGAGTAGTCATAAATGTCTGAAGTAAACTGCGTGGTGATTGTACATTTTTAGTTCACCGACGCCATTTTATGACCTCGCACGCCTGTAGTTGAGGTGCGCCTGTGTGAGAGCAAAAGAAAAATCGACCGTAAAGGTAAATAATTATTTAATCAATTCTGTAAAATTTTTTATTTGTACTGTATGTTACTGGTTATGTGATTACTCCCGTTTGAGCGGTTATAGTGAACCGCATGGTTATTATTTGTTCTTTTCAGAGTTCACCGTTGCCATTGTTGGCCACGTGTCTGTATTAGAAAGAAAGCTATTGATTCAGAGGTAAATGAATGTGATTATATTATTTCATGAAGAAATGGTAATTGTAAATGAGTATTAGATGTTATCTGGATCTTTGATGTGGAACTTATTTTGAAATATACTAAATGAATGTTTTTTTCCGTGTTCTTTTCTCTTCTTTCTTCTTGATATCGTAGAGACCAGCACGACCTTCTGTGACATCGTGTAGACTCTGTGTTTGATGGCGAGCCAACCCAGTTTCTAGAAAGGGAGAAGACATCACGTCGTGGAGAGGAGGCCGATATCCTTTCCTTGAGTTTCCAGTGTTAGTCGAGGAAGCACGACAAATTTGATCTTAAGATCTTTTGTTTTCTTTTTGAGGGTGTATGGTCAACCACAACCCAGATTTGAGAGACATTGGAACTTTTACGAGAGATACTTGAGGGTCTTTAGAGAGAGAGATTTATATTCTCTTTTGTTGTATCTTGTCTGTTATTTTCTATTGTCTTTCTGAGTGTTGAACTGACTATGTGGGTATATATTGGGTAACACCGACAAGAGTGCACTCGTGGTGGAAATTTTTATAGTCAGTCAATTTTATTGTCTATTGTTTCTGTGATCTTGAATTTACTTTCTTTTATCTTACCTGGACAGATTTAAAGAAATAGCAGAAATGAGTGGAAACAACTTTGAGTCTATACTGAGTGAAATGCTGTCGCAAATGAGTGCTGACCTCCCACCAGAGCCCGCTGTTTCTGGTAGTGCTGGTGAAGACACCTGTGAGAAACCATTTTGGGCATCTCCTGATGGGAACTTCGACCCAATTCGTAATCCACCGAGTCAGATAGATGACGTACCGCCCCAAACTACTCCTATTAATTTGATTGAGCCGACCCTTCGCACGTCGTCCAAATTTCTCAACCCGCCTGAGGTCCAAAGACTAGTAGCTGAGCATGTTGTGCGGAGCAGTGAAGTGGTTGCTCAAGGGCAGGCACAGCCAAGGCTCAAGGGTATTTTCAGGAAAATGCCCCAGGCCTGGCAACGAGGTAGATTACGACATTTGGCGAGCTAGTGTCGAATTCATTCTGAAAGATCCTTCTCTGTCCAATTTGCATGCGTCTAGGCGAATACTAGATAGCCTTTTGCCGCCCGCGGCAGATGTTACAAAGCATCTGGATCCCGAATCGCCTCCTTCCGCTTATCTCCAGTTGTTGGGTTCCGCTTTCGGAGCTGTGGAGGATGGGGATGAATTATTAGCGAAATTCATGAACACGTTGCAGGATGCGGGTGAAAGGCCGTCTACTTACCTGTATAGGCTACAGTCAGCTTTAAGTGCAACTATCAAAAGAGACGGTATTATTCCAGCAGAGGCAGATAGGCATCTCTTAAAGCAGTTTTGCAGGGGCTGCTGGGATAATGACTTAATCGCCGAATTACAACTAGAGCAAAAGCGGAAAAATCCTCCTTCCTTTGCACAGCTTCTGCTTATGCTTTGTACAGAGGAGGATAAACATACTGCAAAAGCAACTCGAATGAAGCAACACCTTGGGTCCTCTAAGCAGAGAGCTTTTATGCACTCTCAGAAAGCGTGGGTTTCTAGTGAATTAGAACAAGACGAAGGTCCTAGAGTGAGCTCTCTTGAAACTGAAACGCGGGAGTTAAAGAAGCAGATTGTCAAGCTTCAGAGTCAGTTAGCTAATCTTGCAGTCCGATCAAAACATCCAAAGAAAACTCCGTCGCGAGAAGTAGTCAACAAGCCTGCACCACATGACCAAAGAAAGTCAGGGGCTGCTGCGAGTAGTTCCGGTCAACAAGAAACCAGCTGATTGACCTAGGCCGTGGTACTGTTTCACGTGTGGTGAGGATGGCCACATCGCATCGTCTTGTAGTTCTGAGCCAAATCCCGAGCTTGTTGCTACTAAACGTAGGCTGTTGAGGGAGAAACAGTTACAGTGGGAGTCACAGAATCCCCCCACTAGCTCTGATTTAAACTAGAGGCAGTTCCTGTCGTGGGACATACAGGAACTGAGGTTAAGACGAGTGGTCCCATTGTAAATCGTGTCTTCAAAAAATGCCAAACTCCTAGGAAGCAGAGTGCAAACCTACCTAAGGGCTTAGTTGGTGCTAGATGTGTTGCCGAAGTCCGCATAGCTGGTAAGAAATGTCATTGTCTACTAGACACTGGATCTCAGGTCACAACTGTGCCGAAGTCTTTTCATGATCAACACCTCTCCGAGTATCCGATTAACCCGTTTGACGATATATTAGAAGTAGAAGGCGCAAATGGTTTGTCCGTTCCGTACGAGGGTTACGTAAAGGTAGACATCACGTTCCCTGAAGAGTTTTTGGGTGTGACTATTGAAGTGGCCACGGTAGCTTTAGTCGTTCCAGATGTAAAGTCTCACACTCAGCCTTTGATTTTAATAGGTACAAACACTCTCGACATCCTTTATGAACAGCAGTCATTTGCAGAAACTCCAAAGCACCAGCCATCTTTATTTGGGTATAGAAGTTTTGAAAACCCTTGAAACGAGGCGAAAGCAAAACACGAGTGGCGTTCTGGGTCATGTGAGATTAAGAGGTAACGTACCGGAGGTCATGTCCGCCGGTCAAACTGTAGTGGTGAAAGGCTCTGTCGCGGTACCCGGTGGGATGGATAAATGTGTAGTGGTAGAACACCCGTCTGATTCCTCCTTACCTGGTGGTGTGTTTGTGAAGCGGTGCTTACTTACCCCTTCTAGTAGTCAGTCTCTCTGGTTACCTGTGGTACTAAAAAACGAAACGGAGCACGATATAGCCATTCCCCCAAGATGCATAATAGCAGAGCTGCATGCAGTCGAGTCTGTACTTCCCCAGTCTAGTGTTTCCCCTGTTAGTAAGCACTTACCTACTCAGAAGTCCAATTTCGCCTTGAATTTCGGTGAGTCCCCATTGCCACAAGAATGGCGGGACTGCATTTAAAAAAAACTCAGAGAAATGCCTGATGTTTTCAGTCAACACGATCTAGATTTTGGGCATACACAAAAGGTGAAACATCGTATACAACTGCATAATGAAACTCCCTTTAAACATAGGGCGCGACCGATCCATCCGCAAGATCTGGAAGCCGTTCGCAAACATCTGCGCGATCTTCTTGCAAGTAACGTTATTCGAGAGTCTGAGTCCCCTTTTTCTTCACCTATCGTAGTGGTGCGGAAGAAAACCGGAGATGTACGGTTGTGCATAGACTACAGAAAGTTAAATCTTCAGATCGTGAAAGACGCCTATGCATTACCCAATTTCGAGGAGACGTTTTCCGCCTTCACTGGATCAAAATGGTTTTCTGTACTCGACTTGAAATCTGGGTATTACCAGATAAAGGTGGAAGAAGCAGACAAACCTAAAACCGCCTTTGTCTGTCCCCTGGGGTTTTGGGAGTTTAATCGCATGCCTCAGGGGGTCACTAACGCCCCAAGTACTTTTCAGAGATTGATGGAGAAGTGTACGGAGGATATCAATCTCAGGGAAGTACTTGTCTTCCTGGACGATCTTATCATATTTTCTGAAACTTTGGAAGAGCATGAAAGACGGCTGTTAAAAGTTCTTTCTCGGCTCAGAGAGTATGGACTAAAACTAGCCCCTGAGAAATGTAAATTCTTTCAGAGGTCCGTTCGCTATTTAGGGCACATTGTGTCTGAGCGCAGCGTTGAGACTGATCCGGAGAAAATAAAAGCCTTAAAAACCTGGCCGAGTCCCAAAAACCTTAAGGAGTTAAGGTCGTTTTTGGGCTTTTCGGACTATTACCGCCGATTTATTAAGGATTACTCTCGGGTCGTGAAACCACTCACCGACTTGACTGTAGGGTATCCGCCGACTAGGAAAAGTGTTAAACGGAGTGAGAGTAAGGGCCTATACCATAATCACAAAGAGTCGTTCGGAGACCGTTGGACGCCACTTTGTGAAGAAGCGTTTCGGTCTGTTATCGACAACCTAACTACTGCGCCTGTGTTGGGTTTTGCTAACCCTAAACTTACCTACTTCCTGCATACAGATGCCAGCACCAAGGGTTTAGGAGCGGCCCTGTATCAGGAACAGGAAGGGAGGATGAGAGTCATTGCATATGCAAGTAGAGGGTTGTCCCGCAGTGAGTCCCATTACCCGGCGCATAAGCTTGAGTTTCTTGACCTTAAATGGGCAGTAACTGAAAAGTTTAGGGATTATCTGTATGGTAGCCAATTCACCGTCGTTACAGACAGCAACCCTATAACGTATGTTCTAACCACGGCGAGACTAGATGCGACTAGCTACCGGTGGCTTGCTGCCCTTTCCACTTTTTCATTTAAGTTACAGTACAGAACAGGCAAGTTATATGCTGATGGTCTATCAAGGCGACCGCAGGAACAGTTGGCCGAAAATCCTTTATCTCAAAAAGAATACGAACGAATTACACAGTTTATGCAGAATCATCTCACGGAAGCTGCAGATTCTTGTGACACCGCAATTGATGTAGTTCAGGCTATATGTGAGAAGCATCTGGTCAGACAACCAACGGACGTTGGGTCTGGTGCTGCTTTTGTTGAATCACTTGCACTTTACCCTGATGCTGTACCTGATAGTTACACACAAGAAGGTGATTTAGAAGGGTTACCTGTTGTATCTTACCTGTCAGGGAACCTATGTGATGAGCAAAGGGCAGATCCAGTCATTCGGGAGGTAGTATCTTTCTTAGAGTCGGGAGAAAAGCCTCCACCAACAGTCAGGAAGGAACTGCCAGATCTTCCTTTCTTTTTAAGAGAGTGGAACTGTCTTGTGTTAAAAGGTGGGGTGCTTTATCGGAAGCGGCAGGTAGAGGAATTAGTTACTTACCAACTCGTGCTACCTGAGAAACTGAGGTCCCCTGTATTGAGCAGCTTGCATGACAGTATGGGTCATATGGGGGTAGAGAGAACTCTAGATTTAGTAAGGTCTCGTTTCTATTGGCCGAAGATGGCTGTGGAAGTGGAACAAAAGATCAGGACATGCGGTCGTTGTGTGAGGAGGAAATCATTGCCTCAAAAAGCTGCACCGCTGGTTAATATCCAAGCCACAAGACCTTTAGAGTTGGTCTGTATGGATTTTCTCTCATTAGAGCCAGTCAAGAGTAATACGAGGGACATCTTGCTAATCACTGATTTCTTTACTAAATATGCTGTGGCAGTGTCCACACCCAACCAAAAGGCAAGAACGGTGGCGAAATGTCTTTGGGACAATTTTGTTGTACACTATGGGTTCCCCGAGCGTCTTCATAGCGACCAGGGCCGAGACTTTGAATCGCGCACCATCAAAGAGCTCTGAAATGGCAGGCGTTAAAAAAACCCGAACAACCCCTTATCATCCCAGGGGAAATCCTGTCGAACGTTTCAATAGGACTTTACTCAGTATGTTAGGTCCCTTTTCAGAAAAAGATAAGGTTCGTTGGAGAGATTTTGTAAAACCCTTAGCTCATGCGTACAATTGCACGAAACATGAGGTCACTGGGTTCACTCCCTACAAATTGATGTTTGGACGTCAACCCAGGTTACCCTTCGATCTTGCTTTTGGGTTGCCGTATCAAGATGGTCTGCGACAGTCTCATTCGGAGTATGTCAAGCATCTAAAAACCAATCTGAAAGAAAGTTATTCGCTTGCGTCACGTGGTATGTCAAAAAGTGCAGAAAGAAACAAAGCTAGGTTTGACAAATCCGTAACTCATTGCTCTTTGGAGATTAGTGATCGAGTGTTAGTGAGGAACGTTAGGCTACGCGGGAAGCATAAGTTAGCAGACAAGTGGGAGTCTGAGGTGTATGTTGTGGTGAGTCAGGCAGCTGAATTGCCAGTTTATACTGTTCGTCCAGAGAGAAAGGACGGTCCTCTGCGTACTCTTCACCGAGATCTGTTGCTCCCGTGTGGGTTTTTACCGTCTCCCGAAGTTGAACCACCCACTCTAAACAAGTCCATCTCAAGACCTCGAACACGGCAGAATCCAAAGGTTTCGGTAATTAATGACGCTTCTCTCTCTGATTCTGAAGAAGGAAATTCGTATTACGAGTACAGTCATACTCCAAATATAGAGACAGTACGTTTCTCTACAGTTCACGATATCTGTACGGAAAGAGAGACAGTGAATGCTGATTCTGCCGACAACTCGGATGAACAAACTTTCCCAACCGGCGAAACCTTGCAGGGCGACCAGAGTAATAATTTACTTATCGAAGCCTTACCAGTCGATAAACCTGGTGAATACTTACCTGTCTATACACCTGGTGAACACTTACCTCTTAATGTTCCCGGCGCCATTGAACAAAGTAACTTACCTGATAAGGGCCAAGTCGAAGCTGTAATGGGTAGTTCTATTGATGAAGTTGAAGTAACCAGTGTTGTTGAAGGTTCAGATATTCCTGAAAAAACAGAACAACAATCAGAAGATGAGATAGACACCTTACAGAGGCGTTCTGTTAGACAGAGAGGAGAACCAGAGCGACTTGCTTATTTTCAGCCAGGAAACCCATTGATATATGTGGTCCAATCTTTGTTCCAAGGTCTGAATTCGGCTTTTGTTAAATCTCTTGGTGGAGATGAAAATCGGAATTTCCTTCCCTTGCTGCCTAATGGTTTACACGGTGAGAGCAGACGCAATCTGATCGTCGTGATCCATTTGATAAGTTTTAGATTAAAAAAATCTTTGTAAACGGTATGAGAAAGTTGAGATTTGATTAATTTAATGCATTCTGAATAAGAAGCCGACTGAATAGAGGAATACATTCTACATGGTGAGTCAGTATCATATAATTAATGATAAAAAGACTTTTACTTCATAATAAGAATTACTGCTACTAAACCTTAAATGAGTCGCTGTGGACTGGTTATTTTCTCTTTAAATTGTATTTGGATCCGAGTAGTCATAAATGTCTGAAGTAAACTGCGTGGTCATTGTACATTGCAGTTCACCGACGCCATTTTATGATCACGCACGCCTGTAGTTGAGGTGCGCCTGTGTGAGAGCAAAAGAAAAATCGACCGTAAAGGTAAATAATAAGTTAATCAATTCTGTGAAAAAATATATTTGTACTGTATGTTACTGGTTATGTGATTACTTCCGTTTGAGCGGTTATAGTGAACCGCATGGTTATTTGTTCATTTCAGAGTTCACCGTTGCCATTGTTGGCCACGTGTCTGTATTAGAAAGAAAGCTATTGATTCAGAGGTAAATGAATGTGATTATATTATTTCATGAAGAAATGGTAATTGTAAATGTGTATTAGATGTTATCTGGATCTTTGATGTGGAACTTATTTTGAAATATACTAAATGAATGTACTGGTCTGTGATCAGGCCAGGTTTTTTTTTTCTCTCCTTTGTTTTTTTCCGTTTTCTTTTCTCTTCTTTCTTCTTGATATCGTAGAGACCAGCACGACCTTCTGTGACATCGTGTAGACTCTGTGTTTGATGGCGAGCCAACCCAGTTTCTAGAAAGGGAGAAGACATCACGTCGTGGAGAGGAGGCCGATATCCTTTCCTTGAGTTTCCAGTGTTAGTCGAGGAAGCACGACAAATTTGATCTTAAGATCTTTTGTTTTCTTTTTGAGGGTGTATGGTCAACCACAACCCAGATTTGAGAGACATTGGAACTTTTACGAGAGATACTTGAGGGTCTTTAGAGAGAGAGATTTATATTCTCTTTTGTTGTATCTTGTCTGTTATTTTCTATTTTCTTTCTGAGTGTTGAACTGACTATGTGGGTATATATTGGGTAACACCGACAAGAGTGCACTCGTGGTGGAAATTTTTATAGACAGTCAATTTTATTGTCTATTGTTTCTGTGATCTTGAATTTACTTTCTTTTATTGTATCAATTTTTTTTTTCCTTTCAAGTGAGACCAATTATATTTCTAAATTAATCTTGTGTTTGTCTGTTACTTCTCATGATGTCTCCTTATCGATACCTAATTCTTCTGACGGAATTCAAATCTTATCTGTATTATAAAATTAAAGTAAAAAGAAAATCTACTAAATTACTGCTAATAATTCAGACAAGTGCTACATAATGTTTTATCTAGTTATTCTAAAAGAGTGGAAATTTAGGGCCATGTCCAAAGGATTAATCCCAATAGTTCTCCTTTATGAAAAAATATCCTTTAATTACAAACTAACTACAATTAACCACAGCTCAAACGATTGGGTATTTTGATCAACTTATGATCAAGTAAAAACAGTAATATAATATAGTGAAATATAACAATGAACTGTTTTCTAATTTAATATATTTTAAAATGTAATTTATTCCTGTAATGGCAAAATACTTCAGTCTTCAGTGTCACACGATCCGTCAGAAATCATTATAATATGCTGATCAAGAAACGTTTCTTATCAATGTTGAAAACAGTTGTGCTGCTTAATATTTTTGTGGAAACAGTGATATTTTTTTTAGGATACTTTAGATTTCAGGTTTCCTTGCAGAATAAAAGTAGCCTAAATTAAGTTTTTCACATTAAGTTTTTCAAATTAAGCCTAGTGTAGATTTTCAAGTGAGCAAATTACATTTGAGCTTGTCATATTCTTAGAGCCCTTGCAATTTTTGTGGAAACAAAACCATAATTACTTGAGGGAACAGCCTTGTATTATATTTTTGCAATTTTAAACTTTCTTTTACCCTATTTTATTTTAGTTATTTTATAATGTTTTTATTATTATATGCACTATGAATGCTTCAGCAATGTAGTACTCTATCAGTCATGCCAACACACACACACACACACACACACACACACACACACACACACACACTCCAAAGTTCCCAGGACTCTCATGAAGCACTTACCCACATCAGCTGTTTTCTCTTGAGACTGTGTCTGGGAGTGTGTGTGCCAAATTAGAGCACATCCTATGCCCGAGAACCTCTCTCAGCACACACACTCTTTGGGTGTGAACCTCACAAAACGTCCTGAGGACCTAGAAAAGCCTTATGTGAAGTCCAGCTGAATCTCTATGGCCTGTGTCTTGCTTTCGCTGGTTGTAAAACTCCTCTCAGTTCCTCAGCGGCTTCGTGCAAGAGGTTTAATAGATTGTTCTCTTGTGAGAGTGTTAGTTGACTGGCTGGATCTGCCATAGTTTCAAGTGTGTTCGCCGAAAGCATAGGAGCATAAACTATGAATTTGATTATTAGAAGAAGCAGATTATACACAGTAGGTTTTCCTCTCCGTCTCTCCTTCTCTCACTGGTAAAACCCAGGATTTACCACCCCAATCCTGTAAAATAGGGTCGTCATGGTAAACAGAAGGCATGACTGGACTCAAAAGCAGCCCTTAGAGATGGACGACTCTTTCAAAAAAGAAGAGAGTAATGTGCACATCTGTGAATGGCCCCAAATGAGGCATATATAAGCAAATACTCTGTATAGTGAAACTAATGTGAAATATTATTACAATTTAAAATAACTTGCATATATGCTTGTAGCACCCTCCTAATGTTATAATATTCAATCAACTTCAGCAGGCTTTTAATGTACATGAAAATCATACATTTTTAATGAAAGCCACAGCAGTAAATTAAATAATGGCACCACATAATACTGCCAGATAATGAAGTTTCATGAAATGAGAAAATTAATTTAAATAAGCCTGCAGATATTTTAGATGACTAAATGCAATGGAACTTGAGATAGCTTTCACTTCATTAAGAGACTCTTTGTCATTTTGTGTGCAATATTCTTAATTGTCCACGGGTGTGTGGTTGTCTAGTTTCATTCAACCACATGACGGTTCTAAAGCCCAACATGTTTTAAATTCCCTGAGATTAAATAATGTCAAGAAGCCAAAAAGGTTAACTACTGTAACCTTCATGTGTGTTAGACAAGTTCTAAATTCTCTGTCTTTACAATCTAGGACAGAAGCAATAAGTGGAAAGTGGAGAATGTTATATTTCTGTATCATGGACATCATCCTTTATTAGAATCTGTTTTCTGCAGGTCCACATGCCATGACCAATACGACCTGACATCACAAAAATCATCATCACAAAATTTAAGTCAAGTCAAGTCAATTGTATTTATATAGCGCTTTTCACAATATAAATTGTATCAAAGCAGCTTCACAGTATCAATCAAATAACACAACAATGTTTGTTTCTTAGTAGAAAAAATATCCACGTTTGGTAGGGCTGATCAATGGTATTAATGATTGGTTAATTAATTTGAATATCCCCAACTGAGCAAGCCAAAGGCAACAGTGGCAAGGAACCGAAAAACTCCAAGTGACCTACTGGTGTCCTAAAACTCCATCAAGAGCACGGTATGGACAGTGTATGAAAAAACTATAATATATAATGGTATTTTATATTTTATTTGAAAAATATAGAATAAATATTTCAATTTCCTTGTAGGCCTACCTTCATTGCAACAAATACAGGGAAAATGAAAATCCAGGAATTCAGCGCCATCATGTGGTCAAATGATTGAATTGCGCATAAATATAGGTTTTACAACTGATTTGTCAGGCTTGTTCTTTCATATTTTTACATGCTATCTTTTATATTTTATCGCTGTCATAAATGCGAATGACTGTTTCTTAAAATTCAGGCACTTTTATATCTGAGTGGGTGTTTATTGAAACAAAAAGTAGGCTAAGCCTTTTTCTTACTATATTTTGAAAGTCGCACTTTAAAACTTTTTAAAATGCCGTTATCAGTTTTTTCTATTTAACAATCGCCTTTATGTATGTTAAGCTACACAAGACAAAAAAGCACAATCTATTTCAATATTAATTATGTCAACGTTTTAGGCATTTCCCCAAAAATACAACGGTCCCTTCTCAACTTATTTCCATCACAACCAACAACGTTTGCCTTTAATAGTCTCTTTCCTTAAACAAGTATGTGCACTTTAATAAAAAAAAAAAAAAAAAACCAAAGTCAACAGTGTGTGATGAAATAAACAACATTTAAATTTAACACTTTTGAACAAAATATTTTGTGCATAATTCCCAATTGTGCTGATAATTTTCTTAAAATGCAAGTCACACTGTCATACCAATCACATAATGCTGTTAACACCGGAACAAGTAGTTGTCCACTACCCACATACACTAAATGCAAAAAACAAAAAACAAAAACATAATTATATTACATTGCAAAAAAAAAAAGGCAATCTACTAGATTTTTAGATGTATATAATTTAAACAAACAGCTGTGGTAGGCTATGGGCTGTAACCTGACTGCAGAATTCGTCGCTGGAGGCGCATCTAGCTGCAACATGCAGGAGACTGAGAGACGGTGACCGAGAAAGAGACACTTTCAAACTGATTTAATTACCAACACTATTATATTGTCATGTTATTTGAATTGTAGTAGAATCCACCTGATGGTCTGGGCATGTGTCCCGCATGTTTGCTGTGGTGCAGCAGTGTTCAGGCGCGGTTGGTTGGGCACGAGGCGCGTCCGCGTGGCCTGGCTCAGGTAGGCGTGGAGACCCGCGCGCCTAGACTCGAAATCCGGAACGGCCACTGGATGGCAAGAAACAAACTCCGGCATGAAGACAAAAGTGTCCAAACTAAGCAGATAATGACAACTTCTCGTCAGAAAGTTACAGCGTCGGTTTGACAACAAGGAGGCAGGTCAATTTTTGAGGTATGTTTCGAGAAAATACATGCTTAATTTCTACTAACAACATTTCGCTTTCAGCGCGTCACTTTCGTTCATGGCGTTATGAAAATCTGTTATTGCATTTAAGTGGTCACATATCCGATTGTTTTGGGGAACGTATTAGCTTTTATAAACTAGGTTACAATCGTTTGTTTTGTAGTGTGTTTTGCTCATTCACTGACTAGTTGTGTAAACACTCCCTCAACCTGTTGATGCTGCGCTCATTCACTCCGGCCAGTAAAACTAAAAAAGTGGCTAGTTAAAGAAACACCCACATAAGTTACACCAACTAAGTGCAAAGTTCTCACGTAGTTTCCATGCAAAATAAGTAGTTTATACATTACTGATAATATTTGTCTTATCTAAAAGAGATTTTTGCATGTTGTTAAACCAAGTTTGAGCTGAAGGTATAGGCTATACATTTGTTTTTACACAAATCATGGACAGTTGTATGCTGATTCTGATGTGTCATGCTGAAGATTTGATCAAGCTGTGATAGTATTTCAAGATGGATATATTTATTTATGCTGTAAAACATGGCACATTGTGTCTTTCTAATAGCTGGACTTTGCTCTTTATTGTTGGATTTTTATGAGAGAGAAATCCCTGGAATGCATGACTCAGTGTGTGGATTTTGGACAGCAGAGTAAGCAAGGCAAAGATTCCCACATTCTTAAAGGTCACCAAAAATGAAACTTCTGTCATCATTAACTCACCTCGTAATGTTCCAAAACCTGTATGAGTTTCTTCTGAGGAACAGAAAAGGAGATGTTTGGCAGAATGACAGTCCCCATTTACTTTCATATCTGTCATACTGTAATTCTGCCTGACATCCTTTTTTTGTGAGTTCACAAACAAATGTGGAATGATATGAGGGTGAGTAATGCCAGTGATGTGCTGAATTTTAACTCCTTGTCAAATTATTACCTCCCTCATTGAGGATGCTGCCTGGTTGCTTAATCCTAACCCCACCCTCACACACCTAATCCTAAACCTACCTATACTGGAGGCTCAGGGGGGTAATAATCTGGCGGGGGTCAGAATTTGGCTCAGCACCACACTGCATGATTTTAGCCCCAATTTTCACTCGCCTTTTCAGGAAGTCGTAACCTGGTTAAAACCTGGTTAGCCTGGAAGTCTCCGACAAATGCCTGAAATTGGAGGCAAATTGGTGCTTGTTCATATGAGTGACAATCGTGTAGTGTGTATTATCAAAGACACAATCTGAGAGAAGCGCTGATGCTTCGCAATCTTTAGCGTGCTGAATATCTGGATCTGTCTGACTTGGAGTACTGCAGTGTGAAATCTGTTTTACCTGGAAATTATTTCGGCGTTCATTTTTGGGTGAACTGTTCCTTTAAGCAAATTCTTTGTGTACATTCTTCTCACTTTAATCACTTTGGTTTGCAGTCAGGCACGGGCCTACATGCTTGTGCTTGTTATAAAGCCTAGTATTGCAACATTTTTGCAGGTGAAAGAGGGACATTTCACTACATAAATAAATCCTGTTTTCGGCTATGTTTAGGAAAAGTCCAGCAGATAGTTCAGCCGCCGCTGCCTTTTTACATTTCCTTTTTTTTTTCTTCTGCATTTTGCATTTTGGGTGTTCCAGTGCTTTCAGATTAATATTCTCTACTCATATAATGATGAGCAATTTATTGAACCTGTTTGTACTGGTAGAATGAAGTTAAAATGTTCAACGATTTTGTGTTCTTGGTTTTGAGCTTTCAAGAAAACATACCTTTTGTTGTCTCTGTTGGTTTTGTTTACAGCACCCATTTTTAACTGGTACAATCACGTGGTAACCAAACACTGCTAGAATTGTTTGTCATACAAAAGTAGACTGCCTGTAAAATCAAACTTTGAAGGAAATGTATTATTTTGATATGTATTACTATGTAGCACATAGGCCTAACAATATGCAAAATAACATTCCTGAAGAAATTGCTCATTTTGTCAATGCATAAATCAGAGCATGTGCGATTTTTCTCCTTCATTTTAAAAACAAGTTTAGAATCCTTTTCTTGCAATAACGTTGTTAGATTGTATCACTTGCGTATAAAATTGTGCCTGCTGTCTGCAAATGCAACAGGATGGATCTTCAACTCATTTCAGGGTGGAAACAAGTGAATTGCTGCATTGGCAGGATGTGATGCTACGGTGTAATTCAAGAAATATATGTGACCATGTCTGAACTGGTAAAACCCTGATGCATGTCAGTGCAGGTTTAGAGGTTGTGAAAGCATTTGTTTGTGCCAAAGAAGTGATATTTAGCCAGTTACCCAGTTCAGATCTGAAAAAAACTGATTTGCTTAAACCGATTTGAAAAAAAGCAGGTATTTATATTTAGTGAACAATACTGTGCAGCCTGGCTGGTAGAATTACTTTAAATAAATTGTCTGGTATATAATGTAATATATTTAGTAACCTAATCCTAATCCAATGAATTACTGTATTGCAGTAATGGATTCTTATTTCTAATCTTATTACTCTTTGGACTGCTTTTCTTTTTGAGGCCCTTTATATCCAAATAAGGACAAAACCAACAACTTGGTGACGTTCAGTTTTCTGTTTGCATTAAAATGTAACTTTGCCGATTTTCAAACTGCTTTCTATTGTTACAGTGTTGGAAGTGTAAATGAACGCTGTTTACTCATTCTCTGTGCTACCTGGACTAAGAAATTCACATTTATTTGCCATATGGCAAACGTGTAACACACTTTAATAATCATAAAATAAACAAATACAAAACGAAAGTAAAGGTGGCAGCCCCTTACTGATATCAAAACATAACATTACATACCATAACATAAATAGTCCAGGCCTCGCCTCTCTCGTTCATCACTGTCGTCACTCCTCTTATGCTTCCATTCCTCCGTGAGAGATACGAGACTGGTGCGTCGCGCAGGTGTGGCGAACCCCTTTAAAAGGTCACTAAAAAATGCTTTTGCTTGCTCCTTAGATTAGTGGGTTTCAATTCTTTAGTTTTAGTGTAATCATTTTTGTGTAATTTTTCCTTATGTAGAGCCACGTTGGTGTAATCAGAATCTACCGTCTCACTGTATGAGGACACTTTTTTTTGTCCTTTTTTGTACTATTTTGAACTATTTTGACAGTGCCAAAATATAGGTTCGGTTTAATTTGAATAAATTATGACATACAGACAGACATATATTACTATTGTACAATAGAATGTACTTCTCAAAGTTATAGCAATAATAATACTACAATTTATTTTAAAATTCTTTTAAGGTATATCACATAATTTTATTCAATGTTTTCATTTAAAGCGCTAGTTAACCAAACAAATTAAAATTGTCATAATTACTCACCCTCAGTTCGTTCCAAACCCGTAAGACTTCAGTTCATTTTAGGAACACAAAGGAAGATCTTTTTGATGAAATCATAGAGCTTTCTATACTCTCCACAACACTTCAAAAAGTTCATAAAGAGATCATAAAACTGGTCTATATGAATTGAGTGGTTTTGTCCAAATTTTCTAAAGGGACACAATCGCTTTATATGATGAAAATTATATTTGGTATTTATTCACATATAAACATTCATCAGCGAACATAAACAGAAGCTCAACCGAAGTTTGCGGAAGCTCAAAAGTGCTGTGTCACACGAGAATGAACCTCATTGGTTCTCGCACGCAAGCGAACATGCTTGAGCTTACGTTTACCACAACTGATGTGTGAGTTGACTTTTGTGCTGGGCTTTGCAAAAGCCCAAAAAGAGAGAAATGAATTGATACAATTTCAGTTGATTATATTTTAAAAGATTAATAAAATGGTAGAAGTTGTATACACTTATTTGATTACCAGCCGTTTTGATAATACATTTGTTTTAAATCATACAGAAACCGAATCCTGGAAAATTAAAACGGACAACAGAATTCAAACTGTTTAAAACAGTTTTTGCTGCTTAACGTTTTTGTGGAAACAATGACACTGTACAAACAAGAAAAAAAAGAGAAATTATTACTTTTATTTGTTAAGGATGTATCCAATAGATCAAATGTGATAGAGAAGACATATATAATGTTACAAATGACGGTTTTTAGAATGTTTAAACAAAGTAATTTTTGCTTAATATGGATGAATTTGATTATCAATTATTGTTTTTTAAAACTGCTTTAAAATTACATTTTTGGTCACTTTTAGACAGAATATTTACAGAATACCACAGACATACAGCAAGACAATATAGCTAAATATAATTTCACTCACCTGCAGCCTATCATTTCACACAAAAATCCATCCTTCTGTCTTTTAAATGTCTGTTAAAAGAGCATGTTTGTCTATTTATTGAAGCTGGTTGATGTAGCCTATATCTTAGCTTTGCATAGGCGTGGGGTCTTCCTTTATTTTTAAGGTAGCTGTTCGAATGATAGTCTAGTAAATTTGTTTGAGATCAAATTTTCAATATCTCTACTTTCCATGTAATTGGTACATCAGCGGTAGCAGTTTAAACTAATATCACGTAATTTACGTCTCTTTGATGATTGGTTGATATACCAATGGAGGCTGGCCTCCTCTGGCATGTTACTTTTTTTCAACACTCCTAATCGCTGAAAGCGAAATACTCTATGGTAATTGGCTATGGAAAAAATACACATTCTGAGACACGAAATAAATAACTGGGAATTTTATGAACATTAAATTGTCCTTCTCCCATTTTCACCTCAAAATTTTTGGTTAGGCTGTACCTCCCTTGCCTCCCCTGACGAGCTGCCACTGTCAAAGGTCAACAGCAAAGACATTGGTTTATAAAGTGAGATTAAATACATAAATGATGTATTATTCAACATTTTAATTATTGCAGGTTTGCATGTCAGTGTTTTTATTCATTTTGATGATGAATACCAAATCTGTATTTTGTGCAAGTGAGATGAGTAAATGCATGTATACATTGAGTCTAGAACTACAATAAGCATCATGTTTACACAGCGCACATAACACCTTTCACCCCACTTAGCCTAAACTTAGTGGCTCCGTTCACAGTAAATGCTGCGAGCCCTTTTTCCTGTAAAGCACTTTAAATTACCATTGTGTATGAATTGTGCTATAGAAATAAATTTGCCTTGCCTTGATGTTACATTTGTAACAATTTCACACTTTGACAGTCTGTTTGAGAAATATTGGTAATGTGTGTATCTTTGCATAGTTTGCAAAATAAAACAATACTCTTTGAAATAATAATTGTATGGCACTATGTTGTTTTACACCCCAAATATTTACCTTAAAACATTCTTCATTAACAATTATGCAGTTATTTATAATATAAATTGTCATTGTAAAAAAAAAAAAGAAAGAGTGGGCATCCTCCACCATCTATATACAGTGGCTTGCGAAAGTATTCAAACCTCTTCATTTTTTTCCACATTTTATGTTGCTGTCTTTTGTTAAACTACATTAAATTACTTTTTTTCACATTAATCTATGCTCCATACACCATAATAACAAAACAAAACAGATTTGTGACTATGAAAATTTATTAGAAATAAAAAAACTGAAATAATTACATTTGCATAAGTATTCATACCCACTTGAAATTTAGCTCATGAGCATTTCACACACATTTCAATAAAAGGTTTAACAGCTGAAAATGCGTATCAGAGCAAAAACCAAGCCAGGGAAACCGAGGAACTGCCTGTAGAGCTCAGACACAGGATTGTATCAGACACAGATTTAGGGAAGACTACAAAAAAAATCTGCTTCATGACTTGGTCAGAACTGTTTCAAAAATAGTTATCTGCATGATGCCTGCTGCCTTTGGACTCAATGAGGTTGAATTTAAATGACATGTAAAATAAAGGCATGTTATGTTACATTGTGATGTAATGGGGTTTTCTGGAAGGGACTAAAGAACAGTATTTTTATCAGCTGAAAAGCAGAATAGATAGAAGTTAGATAGACATTATATAACAGTTTCAGGTTATGTTTTAGTGTTGGTAACATGACCCACACAAACTTGGTAATCGTCCCACATTTGGTTTCTTTGATGGTGGTCACCCTAATTAAGGTGTTTACAGGAAAGCTTTTCAGTCCGATTCCTAACTGATTTGGTTGCATTTAAACGTAGCCAGACACATGAAAACTCACATTTTCAAAAAAGCACCTAAAGGCTCTCTCAGACTGTGAGAAACCATATTCTCTGTATATTCTCAGATGTGCAGAAATTGTCACATCATACCCCAAAAAGACTTGAGGCTGTAGAGGTGCTTTAACTACTGAGTTAAGGGTTTGAATACTTATGCAATGTGCTTATTTCAGTTTTTCCCTTTAATAAATTTGCAAAGTTTTCACAGATCTGTTTTTTGCTTTGTTATTATAGTGTATGGAGTGTAGATTGATGTGAAAAAAAGAGTCATTTAAAGTAAAAAAAAAAAAAAAAGAATTAAGTGCAATGCTTTCGCAAGGCACTGTATATAGGTGTTCTGAAAGGAGGCAAAGACCTCCATTTTTTATTTTATTTATGTTTAATTTCTTTTCATAAATCAATTGTTAATTCATGTCCCAGCTACACTTAATGTTACCACATTTTCCTGGTTAAATAAACATTACATTAAAATAATTAAATCACATTATGAAATAAATACTTTTCTCCAAAACACGCTGATTATTGGCTCCCAGTTATTAAATCCTTTTTGCAACCTCCTTTTGCCAAGACAACAGCTCAGAGTTTTCTCCTATAATGCCTGATGAGTTTGGAGAACACCTGACAAGAGATCAGAGACCATTCCTCCATACAGAATCTCTCCAGATCCTTCAGATTCACAAGTTCATGTTGGTGGTGCTTCTCTTCAGTTCAGCCCACTCATTTTCTATTGGGTTCAGTTTACGGAACTGGGACAGTCATGGCAGAAGCTTCATTTTGTGCTCAGTTACCCATTTTTGTGTTGATTGTGATGTTTGTTTTGGACCTTTGTCCTGATGGAAGATCCAACCATGGCCCATTATAAGATTTCTAGCAGAGGCAGTCAGGTTTTGATTTTTTATCTGTTGGTATTTGCCAGAATCCATAATACCATGTATCTGAACAAGATGTATAGGACCTCTAGCAAACAAATAGGCCCACAACATATAAGATCCAGCAGTATATTTAACCGTAGGCATGGGGTACTTTTTTATCCCTGTTTGCACCAAACACACGTTTTCATATATTTAACTCCTGTGAAACAAGAAGTCATAGCTAGACAAGCATGTTCCCAGTCACCCTGATTTGCTAAAAAAGGTAAATATTAATGGGAATATACTTAAGAGATATTTTACTTGTAAAAAATTCTAGGGGTGGCAATAATTGTGGCCAACTTGTTTTGGAGAAAAACATTTATTTCATAATGTGATTTACCCCCCACTTTCAATTCTTTTACTTCAATGAAAGGTTAGATTTTTGTGAATTTTTTGAATGAAAGATCAAAAAGAATAAACAATACAGATATATTTTTGACTGCCATTTTTGATCATATTTACCAGGGGTGCCATTAATTTTGACCACTACTGTATACACACACACACACTGGATAATTTGTTTATATTTTTTTTAAACTTGACTGCCTTACATTTGAATGCTGAATGAACAGCATTTTGTTTTTAAATGACCTTACCTTTAAATGATACAATATAATATATCATACTGTTTTTTTTAAATCTGGGTCAATAGTGCAATAGATTTATAAAGAACAGACAAACAGTACTCTGAGGTTCAGTTATATTTCAGAATTTACAAAAATAAATAATTATAAATAAATATTAAGTCAGTTATGTTTTTTTTCAAGATAGGAACACTTTGTTAAAAAAAAAAAAGAAAGACTTGTTTAAAATACTTTTAGTGGTTATTTAAAAAAAACGTGTTGTGGAGAAAAGGAGAAGCAGAGTACTGAAAGAACGTACTGAAAGAGCTCTTTAAACGCTGGGGAACTAATATTCACATTGCTGATTACCTTCACTCAATCTGTTTAAACGCCTCTGCAGTGGCTGAAAGAATTGTTTCTGATGCTTGTGAAAACATTAATTGAATTTTAGTATTAAAGAAATGCTGCTTAGTTTCACAGGGAAATTTAATTACACAGGGGAAGTTGTCATGGAAATAATGTTTCAATGCAAAATATCATCCTGGAATAGGTTTTATTTTCACTATGCATAATATAATTTATTTTTTCCTTTTAACATTGGTGTTAAATATAATGTTGTGGGTGTTTCTTGACACTTTTTATTTTGAATTTAAGGCAACTCTTGACACTGTTGCATCAGTTTGAGTGCTTGTGGAGAAACTAATCTTCAGGTTCATTACAACCTTTTGTCAACATGTCTCCAATACTGTACTTCCATACAACAATATAATACTTCTCTAGAAAGAGCAAGATGGTGTAAAATGTAATAGGTATATCTAGCTGCTAAAAAAAGAAAAGTAATTTTTGCTAATAAATTTTCAGGGAATACAACTAAAAACCAAAACATAGGTCACACAGTCAAAATGTGTACATTCACAGTTATCTTTGGCAGAATTTAGTTATGAAAGAAAATTACTGGCACTTTAAATCACCAAAGGGTCTACCTGGAATTTGCAGGAGTGAAAACTGAATTTTGAGAGTGAGTTCATTTGTTATTTGCTAAATGAACACAACTCTTGGACAGCTAGTCGTTTATCATGCCTTAGTGTTCCTGTCAGTCTTCATACAGTTATACTGTGTTTATACAAAAATATATATATACCATGGCAGAAGTGGAAATATTGGACGGCTGGTTATCTTATTATACAGACACACTGTCGGATCTACTTCTGTCTGCTGTAGCAAGTACACAACAATTTGAGAGTGACTTCAGTAACATGATAGTTTCAAAAGCTGATTGTGTAACCAATAAGATTTGAGGATGACATTTGTTTTCATTAACTGGTAACTATTCATATATTAACATTAACAATACTAAACCAAAGTACATTCTGAAAAGTCTAATATGCTGTAGAGCTGTCACTTTTGTGAAAAAATCCTGTTCTATTTTTGAGACATAAGTGTTTATTGAATCGATTGTAAAATCGATTTTCCATGTCTAAGACGTTTCCATTTTCAAAACCAAATATAGGCAAATCCACGGACAACTAACCGGCTTTCGTACGAACGTAAAGAGTGCGCTTGAGACGCGCACAAGACGGCAATATTTCTGATGATTTATTGGCGTGAGGTTTTGTGCACAATGAAAAAAGGAGTGCAATATTCAGGGTTTGAAATTAACACCCGCCAATCCGCCAAACGCGGGTAAAAAATAACTTTGGAGGGAAACGCTGTCAAATCACGAGCCAATTTGGCGTGTTTCTGTTTACTAATTTTTCTGGGGGAGTTTGTGTAGCGAAATCTGCGCGGATTTAGCGCAAATATGCAACTCGTGAGTCATCATTTTATTTTAAATGCATTGTATTGGCCAGAATTTGCGCATTTCTGGCTTACTTGAACACACACGTCACTAAGCAACAAATAACAGCGCGCTTGTTCACTTGCATTGAAGTAATAGCGAATATTAAAAAGCATTTGGATTACAGAAAAGACATTGTTATTTTCCAACATCCTACATGTTCTGTGTACTGTATTGATCTGTCCACCTAAAACACATTTTTGGTAAAAAAAAAATCGATTCCCTGTTTTCGCTTTCGAAACTTGTGTTGATTGGTCCAATCGATTGTGCAATTGATTTTCAAACGTAAAGTGACAGCCCTAATATGCTGTTTGCTTATCAAGATGCTGATATACCCTATTTCTATCAAGACAACTCTCTGAAGATTTTTAGCATGGTAATGGATATGCAAGTGTTAATGTATTTCATATTGGCAGAATAGATCTGCTACGCTGCTGCTGTATTGCTGCTTCTGTTGATTATTGCTGTTGTTGTAGGTTATTGCTGCTGTAGAGCAAGTACAGGAACTTGTTACTGCCAGTACATACACTGCTGTGAGCATGTAGGACATGCTGCTGCACAAATATCATTTATCAATAACCAATACAGATCTAATGTGGAGCTGGGGAAGATGGAGGGTTTTAGACGAACTCTGAATGTGCCAAGTAGTTAACGCTGTAATTATCATCAGCTTGCGTTAAGGACCCAGCCTGCTCCATCTAGAGTTTCATGACAGAACTAGGCATATGTTTTATTCATGTTCTTATTCTCAGTATTTGATTTGCTTTATAAGTGTCTTTATTGTTGTCTATTGTTCAAAATGTTGCAATAAGAACACATACTGTTTGTGAAGGGCAGAAATCTGCAACTATCCATTTCTAAAGTCTCACACAGTCAATCATCATTTACATGTTTTCAAAAGGCTGTTAATTTTTTTTAATTCACTATGCTTTTTATCTGACAATATCAAATACAACCGTACATAGAAAGAAAGACATGTCCAGATTTTTCTTCTGCTCTTTACTCTTGCTTAGCAAAATAATGTTTGTGTGTGTCTTAGCTCTGTCACTTCTGCTTTTGTTACGAGTTTTGTGTGGTGACAGAGCTATGGCATTTCCTGTCTGTCTCGTGTATATGTTAAGTCTAGTTTCATGTGAGCACATGGCTTCTGTGTATTCCTGGCCATGTGCTCTTCTGTCTAATTGTCAGCCCCGCCTATCTCGTTATCTGTTTAGGTTAATCTTCCTCACCTGTGTGTCATTAGCCTTCTGTATTTGTTCTCTATTTAGTCTCTGTTGTGTTTGCAGTTCAGTGTTGGTTCGTTTGTCCAAGTACCCGGTTCCTAGTGTTTATGTTCATGGTCTGTATTATTCCCGTTTACCTCCTTGAGGGAGTTTTGATTTGTAGCTTGTGTTTGTTTGTTGTTTCATTAAATTCACCTTTCACCTGCAACTGCATTCACGCATCCTGATTTATCCTCACGTGACAGTGTGCACCACCAATAGGCAATATGCACGTATACGTTCCCCATTTGACGCAAGGATGCTTGTCAGTTTCCCGTTGGGGAGATTAAAGCGGAGGAAAACCGAAGAAAACGGATACATGACCAAAAGTGCAACTCTTATTGGTTGGCCAGTTTTATTCACAGTGCGATGGAAAAGAGATTAGAATGCCTCTCTGTTAAAAAAAAAAAAAAAGGTCACATTGATAGTGTCGATCTGAACACACAGACACAACTGCTGTTTATTCAAATTAAAATGTTTATTGCATCAAATTTTCACACCAAACATTTGTCTTTGTGAACTGGCTCCAATTTAGTGTTGATTCTTGTTAACAAAGATGACATATGGCCATGTTTCAAGTTTCTCTGAAGAATAAAACTTTATAAAGAATCTGTTTTTGAAAAGTTCTGTTTTCAAAAAAGAAGAAAAAAAAAATAGACGGGAATGAGATATAGATAATGGTTATAAATATATAGAGACCTTTCTTGCAAGATTAATTTGGCTTGTTGCATCTCTTGAATGTAAACATCAAGACCTTGAGTATTTTCGATGTTTCTCCTAAAAGGTTGTATTGTATAATTTATGAATCATTGCAAACATTTTCCCAAGTCAATACAGTAACGCACTTTCGGAAAGTAGAATTGATTATTTTTGACGGCTCTCCAAAAAAGCAATAAATCATCTGAATCTTTTTCAGAACAGTTTCATCACTGCAGAAGCACTGATCCTTAGAAAAAGAGTATTGTATTAGATCTAATGGTTATTTTGCTTGCTTTTAAAGGCCCACTGAAGTGCCTTGGAACGCGCAGCTTTGTATGATGCGTTGACGTAATTTTCACTGAAACAGGAAGCTAAAGCGGGACATAATGAATGGCTCTTCCTCCTTTTCAAATAGCCAATAGAGCTTGCTATACAATGCTAAGATATATGTACAATTTTGAAAAAAACTTTAAATAACGCTGAACAGTCAACAAACCAATGCAGACTGCTGGCAAAAAGAGAACATGACAGAGCTCATGATGAACGATATCCGTGACGTTAGTGTACGCTGATTGGCCGAACGCAAGCAAAACGCCAGCATGTTTAAAAAGGCTGTGTAAACACAGTTTATAACCTATATATTTACTCCAGAAACTAACTCTACGAACATGGAAAACAGTGATAGATGGGCCTCTTAACCTTTACGCTGAGGAGAAAATCTTTTGAGGGGACCAAGCCAAATGTATTTCTGCTCATCTAGCAACACTGGACATCAACCACACTGCATATGCTAATAACTTTTCATTACTGTCCACTTTCTATGTATAACAGTTCTATCTAGGGGTGGAACGGATCGCAGATGACCAGGCCCCACGGTTTGGCATGCATGTGATTCGCGGATTAACTGCTACATTTAACCATCATAGAATGAAAGTTTATAATTTGGACATGTTATGTCTTGCCAAATTTACACATTCAAACAATTTTAAAACGTAGCAGAAGTGTCGAAAATCGGGAAGCGCGCGCAGAGAGAGAGGAAGAGAGAGAGATCAGATAGCACTCGAACACCGCATTGACTCCTCTTTCGCGTTTCCTTGCTCTTGAATGGACACACACACTCAAAATGATGTCTAAATACATGTCTCGGCAAGTATTCTCTTGGTTATGTCATAAGTGAACAGTTGAGAAAGAAACAGATGTTTGTCGTTTTTTTCGGTCCGTGCAGTTGGTCTTAAGTTCCAGGTGGATGCTGCACATTGGTGGTGGTTGAGGAGATTCCCCCTTCTATGTAGAGCGCTTTGAGTGCCGAGAAAAGCGCTATATAAATGTAATGAATTATTATTATTATTATTGACAGCACACACCTAATATTCCTACTGTTGTCTCTTGTCATTAATATTAATAAAACAAACAAAAAAAAACTATATGTAATTTCTTCAGTGAACAAATAGTGTTATTTTACATTTAGGCTTAATTATTAATTTCTGTACCTGAATACTATAGACTTTGTAACTTTGCTATTTAGTATTCATCTCTGCTTGTAATTTGTGTATTTGTTCTTATTTATTACTGACTGTTCACTTGTTTTAAATAATGTGTGAATTATTTTACCCCCCCTCCCCCCATACATATGTACATGAACCGTGAACCTTGAATTTTGTGATCCGTTCCACCACTAGTATCTAAAACATATTAGACAGGACTGTAAGACAGATCGTAAACTAATGAACACCGAGAATGCGAGCACTGCGTGGCACTGGCTGGCATTCTCAGCGCCGTCAAAATAAAGGTCACAACAGAACGCACATTCACATCATGTTTAGCAGTGCAGGGGTAGGGTTACGTGCCCACTGCAGTTCTTTACCATAATGAAAGTTTATTATTTGTATGTGTTTTAAGCCTTGCCAGTCAAAAAAATATTTCCTCACGCTGTTCTGACTTTTCTTAACACTCACCCCCGAAGCACATTAAAAGCCTGTCACACAGCGCATGAGTACCAAACTAAGTTCTCTTTTACCCCTTATTGTGCTTGAACTGTCAAATACACACAAGGTTTACATATAAACACAGTTGTTTATATCTTAAGTAAATGGAAACAGTTTGGATGCGTGCAGGTATATTAGATCTGTTCATTCGGCCTTAAAGTGACAACAGCCTAATGTACCTGCTACTGTCTGTGTCATTAATGTTAATCAAAGAACAAAATACAAAGAGGTAATCACTCATTGCTCTTAGTGTATATTTTATTCATACAGTTAAGTCTATAGTGCTTTTATTTTTTTATTGTTTTTAGAAAGTGTCTTGAATGCTAAATACTGTTAAATACACCTACTGTAGCTAAAAAATACTAAAGCACTGTTTATTTCTCTTATGTTGTATTTGTCCTATTGTTTGGATTTTTTATCTTTGTTCTTCATTTTAATAACAAAGATAAAATAATGAAATAAAATAAAGTGAAATATTATTTTGGTCATATCCCCCACCCCTACTTTTACCTAAATGATCTGTCTATCTATTAAAAAAGAATTGATAAGATCATGGATCGTAATCCTGCCTGAAAAAAAAAAATCATACAATATACGAAAATATCTTGAAAAAGACATAAAAAATACTTATATAACTGAAATATAACTGAACCTCAGTGAACAGTCTGTTCTTTATAAATGTTGTAAGGAACTTAGCTTTATGAAATATTAATAATCAATAATAACTTGTTATGATTAATGATGAATATTTGGGTCAGTTAATTGGATTAACTTGACATGGCTTAATTAATATTACAATCAATTAATCAGTTCGTCCAACGAACTCTTTTGATTATTAA
This sequence comes from Meda fulgida, assembly GCA_030578275.1. Classification (NCBI taxonomy): domain Eukaryota; kingdom Metazoa; phylum Chordata; class Actinopteri; order Cypriniformes; family Leuciscidae; genus Meda; species Meda fulgida. Next base: position 20,091,615 of record CM060622.1, on the reverse strand, counting down.
TTTATTCTAAGAAAAGGGTATCTTCCCTGTCCACAGAAGAATAATTGTTTCTTAGCATGTACAGCATTTTGAGCATGTAGCAAGAACAAAAACCATAAAGGGACTTCGTATTGCAAGCAAATCAGAACCAAATACATAAAGTGCAAAAGTTTTATTAACTAAATCATAAACATGAATAAACTAAACAAACATACATAAATAAATGTGTAGGAAAAAGGAGTGAGAGATGAATGATGTAACGATTGATAAGATCCATCTAACTATGAGAAGAACCAACAGCATTTCATTTTCACATTTCACTGAATTGAATACTTGCATTTGTAGTGGGAACAATTCTTGAAGTTGTGGAAAATTGAAGTCGTTGAGGGTTCTGGCAGTGGCAAGTGGAAGTTGTTTGAAAGTTATCTTCCTCCATGAGCACATGGCTGGTTTGGTCAAGGCCTGGGGGCCCTGGGCCCTGTTGAGGCCACGCCGAGCACCCAGGAGAAGTGAGGAAGTCGGAAGAGTGGGTGATTGGAGTCATTGTTGGTTTGAGTCCTGGTTCCAAACTCCTGCGATTGTCCTTGGTTCTTTGTGAGAGAGTCTTTTCTCTCCTGCATGAGCCCATATCTGGTTGGATCAAGGCCTTCTGGGCCCTCGGGGCCCCCGTGAAGGGGGAGGGGGTTCCCCAGTATCACCAGAAACAGTGTTGCGGCTGGATGAAAAAACTAAGAGCGGGAAGGGCTGGTGTAAATGCAATTTATAATCTGAGAAAAGTGTCCCACCTCTCATTGGCTTGACCAATAAGAAGGGTGGAAGTTCCAGGATGGAATTTGCTTTATTGCTCTTTGTTCTCATTGCATGTGCACCCTGGAGGGGTGGAAGCCGATGAAGAAACTAGGAAATATTCTTGTAATACTAATATGTTGTTGTTATCGACACATGATGTACACAGTCATTTTGATTTTCAAAATACCAAGTTAAAGAGACCAAATATGCCACACATATGATTTCGGTCAACCATAGTATGCAAAGTCTGAAACATTAACCCATTAGAGTTTGCAAGAAAACCTAGACCAACAACATAAAGGAAAATCATGAGATGGAACATTAGATACATGTCAATACATTTATCACATGGTTTTATATATATAGAGAATATAGAGGATTAAAAGGGTTCATTTCTCCTTCTCAGCAAGGATTAAGTGAGAGTTAGCACTCTCTGAACATTCCTTTTGGAGGTCGTAAAAGTCTCCTTATCAGCCCGGTAACCTGAGACTCGGTTCTACCAGGGTGTTCGTTTCATTTGGGATGTTAGTTTCGGAGGAGTTTCATAGACCTTTGTATATAATGAATAATTAGTGTGTGGCTGATGGGTCCAGACCCTACAATGCACTGTTGACCCTGATTTAAAAAAACTGTATGATATATCATGTGATTTTGACATATTGCCCACCCCTAAACACAATTTTATTTTTCCTAGGGTGTGTTCCCACAACTTTTCAACTTGTCTCAGAGTAACCTTGTCAACCAATGCCATACGGTAGATTTCATGACCACTGAAGACCCCTGTGTCTCATCTACTATGGAGCCTGACCAAGAGATTACTGTGTGGCTGACCAGTCTGCACCTGCCCCAATATGCCTCCAGCTTTGCCCAGGCTGGCTACCGTTGGCTTAAGGACCTCAGGAGCCTAACTGAGGAGAAGCTTCTAGAGGTGGACCATATTCCCACAGGACACCGACGGAGGATCTTAAGCAGCCTGGAGACCCTGATGGTGGAAGCAGATGTAAATAATGTGAAAGTACCAGTGAGGAGAAAGCCGATCCCAAGGCCTAGACAAGTGTTTCCCAAGGATAGGCAGAGAGGAACATCTTGTCTACATTCTCAGGGCAGTAACATCCAAATGACTAGCCAAACTGTTCCTGCAAGGACTATTGCTGACTCAGAGCGGATGGCCATTGGTTTTCAAACACTTCCTAGTGTAACATGTCATGCTGTTTCCTCCAGCTCTAGCTCAGCTTCTGAGCATGGCAGCAGTGAATCACTGGATAACTTTTCAGAAGACCCTATTCCAGATGAGAATGATGACTTTCCTTCAGAAGGAGCTTCTGTATGGTTTCAGGGAGAAATGGTTGAAAATGAAATATATGAGGAGTGTCCCTTTATTGAGGTACCCTCTGAGCCGAGGTCCACCCGCTCCTTTAAGCTACGACACAGGCCTGTACCAGAGATCCCTGAACATCCCTTCAAACCTCCTTATGACTGGTGAGTAAATATACAAATGAATACCAATTATATAATATATGTCTTTGATGTTTTTCCCTTTATTTAGATAGTATAGCTGGAGAGCGGACAGGAAACAAAGTGGGAAAGAAAGAGGTTGGGGTCATCAAAGAACCATGAGCAGGGACTCGAATTTGAAATAATTTTTACCAAACTTTTTACCAAAGGTTTTCGATTCTGAACCACTAAAACCGAAATTAAAGTTTCTGTAATTACATCTGGAAAATTGGTTTTGGGGAATCATGCATGTTGTCTGCACGTAAATAGACAATCACACAGGAAAAAGAAAATCTACTGGCCATTGCTCGTAGACAAATTAAAGTGTTTTGAGTTTACAAGACCAAAAGCACCCATAGTTGAAGAAACGCTTTACTACTACTACTACTACTCCCTAAGGATCCGTATCCGCTTGGGAATATGGTGGAGTCCTCATTAAAATCTCACAGAATGGGACTGTAAAATGTTGTGTGTGTTTTTTTAATCCATTCAGTCAGATATTCAAAAGAACATTCACATGTTTATCCTCACAAATGTGTGTGTAGGAATGAGGCAGCACACAACAACACTGACCATCTCACAAGGTCTGAGGGACCCGTCTGCCCCACAAGCAGTCAAGAAGGTATACCATGCTTCACTTTATTCCAGTTTTAGTGGTTTATATGTTTTGTTCTGATTCATGATTGAGTCATTGAGCCATTTTTTACCCTGTTAAATTAAATGGGATTTTGAATATGCTCTGGGAAAGAGACAAAGCCAGTACTGCAAGTCTCTCAATGGAATTTGCTCTTATCTCCGTATGCATGTATGTGGAGAAGCCTAGTTTGCCAAACCTACAGAAACTTGCTTTTGTGTGTTCCTTTGAAACCACCTTTGGCTTTGAAATGTTCCATTGGGTCCTCATTCTGAACATGTCACAGTGTTTGCAATTGCAGCAGGAAAGGTACTTTTAGTGTCCTAAAGGAATAGTTTGGAAATTGTTTGCAGGAGACTGTGTGTGTGTGTGTGTGTGTGTGTGTGTGTGTGTAGTCGAGAATTGGAAGTTACACTGAAGTCAGAAACCAGACTTGGGTGTAAAAGTAGTATAATAACGCCTGTATATCTACAACATCTACAACTTAATTCTGTTCTTACTCTCTGGAGACTAAAATGTAATGGAAAGGTAGATGAAGTTTTAGAGGAAAGGTTTAAAGTACTCAAACTAAAAAGTGTAGACTGTGAACAAGGGAATAAGTTTGCAGCAGAGATTAACTAGAAAAGGTTTAATCAATGGTTTTAGAATATTTTGGCACCTTCAAATTAAGGACAACAGCATAGAAGGGAGCAAAAAAGGACTGTGCTATCCTACGTTCATTTACAAAATGCTCTGTGAGCAATTTACACAATTTTCCTGAAACAGGTTCTTGTAGAAGACTGATAAAACAGGGCTGAGAGGGAGGAAAAGAGAGCGAGACTATCATCTGTAGATAGAAGGTCAACTCTTGATAATGATAAACGATGACACTGATCTGAAATGACACCTCAGCTACCGGGTTAAAATGTGATACAATACAGTACAGTTCTATCATAGATAGCATAGCGGCGTCTAGATCAAACACCCTACAGTAGGGCCTTATCTTGTGGGGGGCCCTGTCTATTAGCTATATATCTATGTGTGTGTCCGTCCGGAGGGAACAGTCTGGAATTCATGCTGCCCCTTACTGTCTCCGCTGAGATATGGTGGTCATTTGTCACCTTGACAACCAGTCACCCAAGCTGCTCCCTCTTTGGTACATTTTCTAAGCTGGCTGCACTAAAGGACAATGTGTGGGATCTCATTTTATGCTTATTCTTTTCTTTCTCATGCCTCGTTCTTTTTTTTGTCTTACCCTTTCTCCTTTTCCTTCCTCACAGACTCATACCACCAAAACCACAACCTGTTTTGTGTTAATGACTCTTTCCTGTTGTTTTAATTACAGCATCTGTTCAAAGGACCTTGTCCCCCATTGACCCATATGGAGAGCTTTTTCTGTACAATTCAGCAGGAAATGAACTGGTAAGTGAAAACAAAAAATACCTGTCCTGGAATCTTTTGTGATAAAATGAATGACATATCAGTGGTAAAATCACATAATCTAATGAGCTCACATGTAGAGCATATTCCTATTCTTAACACCTCTTCCTTATGAGTTACAGTTTCAGCAAGGCTGTTTTCAGCTATTTCAGCTAGTTCACCTAGCTATTTTGGAGAATTTGTTTTCAAAACCTGACTCGTTTTCTAACTTAGTTGTTTGTTTAGGCATATGTGAATTATGACAGTCACTCTCGGATTCACACCGAAATAATCAGTCTGATGTCGACTGAACGGTGTGGTCTTGGCCTGATTGAAAACAAACTTTTGATTGGTTTGGTTGTGATGATAAAGTAATCCGACCTAAAGGACCAAACAACCAAACTTTATCATTCATAATGGGAAATGTTAAGTTAAAAGTAGCATTGTTTAATTCTATTTGAAAGCACATTACTTATTGCAGTTGAAAACCAAAAAGCACCTCTTCATCTTAAAATGTCGTTGCTCTACGAAACAGGTGCATTTTCCCACTCTTACTGATAAATTTTATATACAGTGAGGAAAATAAGTATTTGAACACCCTGCTATTTTGCAAGTTCTCCCACTTAGGAATCATGGAGGGGTCTGAAATTGTCATCGTAGGTGCATGTCCACTGTGAGAGACATAATCTAAAAAAAATATCCAGAAATCACAATGTATGATTTTTTTTTAAACTATTTATTTGTATGATACAGCTGCAAATAAGTATTTGAACACCTGAGAAAATCAATGTTAATATTTGGTACAGTAGCCTTTGTTTGCAATTACAGAGGTCAAACGTTTCCTGTAGTTTTTCACCAGGTTTGCACAAACTGCAGGAGGGATTTTGGCCCACTCCTCCACACAGATCTTCGCTAGATCAGTCAGGTTTCTGGGCTGTCGCTAAGAAACACGGAGTTTGTGCTCCCTCCAAAGATTCTCTATTGGGTTTAGGTGTAGGGGAAGGAGGTTGTTCCCCAAAATCTCGCAATACATGGCCCCGGTCATCCTCTCCTTAATACAGTGCAGTCGCCCTGTCCCTTGTGCAGACCCCCCCCCCCCCCCCCCTCCCCCAAAGCATGATGCTACCACCCCCATGCTTCACAGTAGGGATGGTGTTCTTGGGATGGCACTCATCACTCTTCTTCCTCCAAACACGGCGAGTGGAATTATGACCAAAAAGTTCTATTTTGGTCTCATCTGACCACATGACTTTCTCCCATGACTCCTCTGGATCATCCAAATGGTCATTGGCAAACTTAAGACGGGACTTGACATGTGCTGGTTTAAGCAGGGGAACCTTCCGTGCCATGCATGATTTCAAACCATGACGTCTTAGTGTATTACCAACAATAACCTTGGAAACGGTGGTCCCAGGTCTTTTCAGGTCATTGACCAGCTCCTCCCGTGTAGTTCTGGGCTGATTTCTCACCTTTCTTAGGATCATTGAGACCCCACGAGGTGAGATCTTGCATGGAGCCCCAGTCCGAGGGAGATTGACAGTCATGTTTAGCTTCTTCCATTTTATAATGATTGCTCCAACAGTGGACCTTTTTTCACCAAGCTGCTTGGCAATTTCCCCATAGCCCTTTCCAACCTTGTGGAGGTGTACAATTTTGTCTCTAGTGTCTTTGGACAGCTCTTTGGTCTTGGCCATGTTAGTAGTTGGATTCTTACTGATTGTATGGGGTGGACAGGTGTCTTTATGCAGCTAACGACCTCAAACAGGTGCAGCGAATTTAGGATAATAAATGGAGTGGAGGTGGACATTTTAAAGGCAGACCAACAGGTTATGAGGGTCAGAATTCTAGCTGATAGACAGGGTGTTCAAATACTTATTTGCATCTGTATCATACAAATAAATAGTTAAAAAATCATATATTGTGATTTCTGGATATTTTTTTTTTAGATTATGTCTCTCACAGTGGACATGCACCTACGATGACAATTTCAGACCCCTCCATGATTTCTAAGTGGGAGAACTTGCAAAATAGCAGGGTGTTCAAATACTTATTTTCCTCAGTGTATGTAACATTTTGGTATGCTTCAAAATGGTCCCTGTGTAAGCTAAACAAACAATGGAGAAAACCTCGTAACAATTTAAGTCTCTATTTTGGTCTACCGGTCTGGACATGCTCTAAGACATGCATAAAAAGGGTGAATGGTATTTTAAAACATAATTTCAAAAATAGGCTTGCTTTACTTATAGTTCATAGAAGTGTCTAGAAGTGTATTATAGAGTTTAATCTTGCTTGTATTTGTTTTTCAGGATTTGGGCAAAGATGTAATGTCCAATCAAGGAGTAAAAGAGAACCTGGAAGAGCAGACATTGAGGTAAACGGTGTGGTGAACTTCAGTGTCCTTTAGCTTGGACTTTAACAACCTAATTCTTAAATAATAAACTTATGTGAAGTCCATCAGTTTCACAACACACGTGTACTTCAAATACTCACAACACAACCAAATACAGAAACGCGCTGCAAAAGCTCACAGCACAACCAAATACAGAAACGTGCTGCAAAAGCTCACAACACAACCAAATACAGAAACGCGCTGCAAGTAACAGACCACAACGGAAATGTTTCCGGGGGAACCAAATAAGTGACGAACCCGGCTGGGACATGATTTATACTTTTACTGTCTATGGATTTACAGCAAAGAACGTATATTGACAAGAAGTGAAAGCCTATATTTTTTTATAAATAAACTATAATATTAAAATAATATTGTAATATATTGTATATATAAATAATATTTATAAAATAGTATATATAAAATAATATTATTGTAATATTATACTTTTTTATAGTTCTTCTATACTCTTTGCTTACAGGTCAAAATTATACTTTATTTTATTTCTTTTAACTTTTTTTTTCGCAAAACATACAGAGATTATTTTTTTTATGACATACAACTTGTATACAATTTACAAAATGTATTAATATGTTCAATGTCATCAGAAATGAGAAAAGAACAATGAGCTGAAAACTAAAATAAATAAAAAAGATAGAGAAGAAGAACATGAAGGAAAGATATTAATCTATACATCAGTTACACTATACAAATTGTTTCATGTTATGTTTAAATGTCCATAAAGAAAAGTTTCATAAGAAGGTGTAGGTAATGTAGGGTCCAATGTTTTAAAGTTGAGACACTGACACACAGATATATAACGGATATATAAAATGCATATTTTAACAGTTTTTTTGTAAAGTAAAAATACATTTATTTGCACCCGTTATGTTAACAGCATATTTCTGTCGTCAGAACAGCTATTCAGCTGATGGACAACGTGCTGCGTTGTCATGGGAACCTCCCAGGTGAAAATAATTACGTTGGAAATTACGCTGTCTTTCGTTGCTCCCTTCATCAAGTGCGTTACAAACGGCTACATAAATGGCACACTAGTGCCATGCTCACTCCAAAGTCCCACTTGAAGAGCTCTGCCGTCTGCCCTTCGAAGGGAGTAGCCGAGTAGGGCATAGGGATGCTCACGTGCAATAAGCACGTCCCAGCCGGGTTCGTCACTTATTTGGTTCCCCCGGAAACATTTCCCTTGTGGTCTGTGTTACTTGTAGCGCGTTTCTGTATTTGGTTGTGTTGTGAGCTTTTGCAGCGCGTTTCTGTATTTGGTTGTGTTGTGAGTATTTGGAGCACACGTGTGTTGTGAAACTGTTCTTAATTTGCTGGTGTTTTTTTCTATTTGCATGCGCCTTTTCTATTTGCATGCGTTTTTTTCTATTTGCTTGCGTCTTCTTTTGGTTACACCACGTTGAGCTCTGTCGGCCACCGTATGTCAGTGTCTTCGTCATGACAACTTGACATTACCAAGACAACATAAATTGTCATAAATATGACATAAACATAACATAGCAGACTAATTATCAAACTTAAGAAACCACTTAGCTTTATGGGTTAACATTTCATTAAATTTTCAGGTGGTTGGTTTTGACACTGGCTGTCATGAGGCCAGGCTGGGTTGTCTTAGTAATGTCAAGTTGTCATAACAAAGACATCTCAAACAATGTCATATTTGCATTAAAAATGTCATAATTGAGCGAATGACACTCAATGACAGTTGTCATAAACATGCATAAACCTCCTTCATATTCATGACATGTGTCTTATGCACACCCCTTCAAGTAAAGTGTTTCCGAAAAGTCTTTATTCATGGAAATGAAATGAAGCTACTTGTTATTATTTAGCCTTATTCTTATACCAATTTAACAAATGTATTCTCGTTCTTATTTTTTTTTAAAAAAAGAAACAAGCACACACGAACCAAAGAAAAAGCACACAATAACAAGCAAGACCTATCCAAGCAACATGTTGATAAAGATGATGGTTACTCCATTGTCCAAGCATCCATGCTTAGTCAGCGATTGGCTAATGAAAGCTCTTCTAATCATCCTACACCTCCGGCTCTTCTCTTGAGCACTCGACCATCAGCTGTGGCCCAGCCACAAACAGTTGTGAATGACATGTACAGTATGGCACTGGATGACCTACCCCCTCAAATAGAAGTTTCCATTTCTCCCTATGCCTGCTTCTATGGGACCCTTAACTCTGCCGCCAAAGCAGGCTGGCTGGACAAACTCTCCCCTCAAGGGTAAGGACCATACAGGCCTCTGTTTGATGCTTTGCACTCTTTGTTTACACTTTTCTTTTAGGATTATTCTTGAGAATGTTGTCAGTCGAGTACTAAAACACATATCAAAGTATCAGTGTTAAGTAATAATCACACACAAGTGTCGTTCTAACTCCAGATGGTGTTATTTCTTCTGTGGAACACAAAAGATGCACTTCACTGAGCTTTTTGCCATACAGTGCCACGTGACCATAAAAGACTCATGCATTTCAAGTCCTCTAAAGACGCACAACAGCGGGAAGCTGTACTCTACACCGCTGTGAGCTTACTGTGAAGTGCCAAATGTTCTGAAGCTGTTTTAAATCCACTATATAGTCCCATAACACAATACACATTTCACATTTAACATCACTGATTGCTAATTGCTCCAGTTCTAAGAGCAGTAATGTGTTCCCTCCGACCACATGACCTGTTGCTTCATTTGTTCAAATTCAAAGAATCAAATTATATTGAATTGTTGATATCTTGATTAACTTGACATCACATGTTGAGTCAATTGGCTCTTAATAATTGTTGTCTTTAATTGCAAAGTGGCCTCATTCTGTTGTCTTTCTAAAATGAATGAAAATACACTTCAGTGCAAACACTTCATTTTGTACTTGTAGGAATCGTGTCTTTCAGAGAAGATGGGTGAAGCTTGAAGGAGGAAATCTCACTTACTACAACAGCGATAAGGTGACACACCAATATTCGCTAGTTCTCACTCACACACACCAGGGCTCTACCATGTCATGTTCTTGTTTCAGTTTGAGTGGGGAGCGCTGTGACAAGTCTAGAAGACTGGTGTCAGTTTTAAGCTCCGCATGTACAATCAGTTTAAAGGATCTCAGAATGCCCAAACTGCTGCAAATCCCTCTCTTAATTTCCACTTGCAGTGGGATAAAACTAAAATGATTCTCCATTGCTGTCAACTGTCAATCACTCTTTTTGCGGATATAAGTAGTATTATCACAGTAGGACAGAAAAGGCACTGAATGCAGGAACGAGGTGATATCATCAGTGTGAAACAGTGGGGGTAGAGGACACGTTAATAGAAATGGAGGAGGGTGCTTTGGGTGTACTATGCTCTTGTCTTTTAGTCCTTTAAGCCTAATCTAAAGAGGATCATCAGCCACACACACATTTTATAGGATATACTCTGATGAGCTAAAACATTATGACCTCCTGCCTAATATGCTGTTGGTCCTCCGCGTGCTGCTGAACAATGCCGACCTGCAAAGGCATGGACTCCCGAAGGTGTCCTGTGGCATCTGGCATTAAGACATTAGCAGCAGACCCTTCAAGTCCTTTAGGTTGCTAGGTGGAGCTGCTGTGGATCCAACTTGTTGGTCCAGCACATCCCACAAATTGTATGCAAACATGTAAACAGCACGTGACATTAGGCAGTTTTTACATTAAAGTCTAAATTGAATCCAAATTACTCCAATTTGTTGTTGAAATATAATTTGCTCAGTGGCTTTCATAACTTGTTTTCATGACTGATTGATTTAAGTTAAATAATTAAAACATCACAAATAGGATAAGTAAAATATAATGAATATATAGGCTGATATAGTGCAAATATTTACCAATCTGGGTCCGTAAGATTTTTTATTTCTCATGTAACATATTTTTATTATTATCAATGTTGAAAACGGTTGTATTGCTTAATATTTTTGACAAGTTTTGTTAACTCAAGTTTTTGAGTTTTAAAACTTGATAAATTCAAAAGAACACAATTTATTTGAAATATAAATATTATCTACATTATATATATATACAGGTATGTGTGTATGTCTCTCTCTCTCTCTCTCTCTCTCTCTCTCTCTCTCTCTCTCTCTCTCTATATATATATATATATATATATATATATATATATACAAATATAGAGCGGTGACTTTTTTTTAAGGGAGATGCGTTATGTCAAAAATGCACCTGGTGCACGCGTTGGATGGGTTTATAATAAGCGCGTTTGCTCTAGACATAGTTTAGCGTAACACCACGTTCAAGTCCTCCTCACAATCATTACGGTAGACGTAGAATCCAAAGCACATATTTCCACTTTGGCGAGGGATCCGCGGACAGCTTACCCTGCGCAATAAATCCCCCATATACCAGCAAGCCAATGAGAACACGGGACAATGATGACGATCTATAACAACAGAGCATACGCGGCAAAGCTTCTGTGAAACAGCTTACCTGGAACTGAGGGGCAGATTTCAAGAAAATTAGTTTAGCAAATAAATAAATGACTAAGAGTTGCAAATGCGTTACTAACATTTTATCATGTAAGCTTTATGGTACACCTCAAACAAAGGAATTTATAGTAATTTATAGTGTTAAATACTAGTCGGTGAGTCCATGAATGGCTTGGGTATGCAGAGCATTCACAGCTTATGTGAACCACACGCCACTGAGATATATATTAGTATGATGCCTTTTGCAGTCTTAACTAGAGTAGTGTGAGTGATGGCAAAACAAAACCTGCAGCCATGAGGCTATTCTATAGTGTTGCAGGTGGTTTCCAGGGCATGGATAAGTTGGGTCCTCTGAGTATTTTTTAGTGCGTTTATGTTTGGATGCTGGATGGTTGCTTACTTGCTTCCTTCTATGTATTAATAATTGAGTAAAAGTGGCTTTTTCTTAAAAAGCATCACTAATCAAGAAAACTAAGGAAAGTTTGAAAGAAATTGTCCTCCAACTGATTGTCTTCAGCGGACACATTCTCTCCTTAGTCTCTTCTCTGATTGAAATGGTTAATCTCAATCACTGCTCACTTCTTGACATCACATAATGATGTCATCAATCAGAGACCTTAAGCGTGGGAGAGAGGCAAGCACCACACTCCCACTGGTTTCATGTAGGACCCTTGGGAACGGAGCAGTATGGTCTCCCTCCAAACTTACCTGATGTTTCATCAACCTTGCGACCAGGTCTGCGACGTCAGGGGATCCAAGTAACACTTTCACAGTGTTTTAGCATTTCTGTGTGAGTGAAAGAGGTTTAGAGTGTCACCTGTCAGTAGGCTGGGTGTGTGGAGATGTTTGGGGTGTAGAAAATCCAGAAAAGCTCAAAAGTCCTCTGGGAGTGCCAGTGGAAAGCTTTCTCACCACCCGCTCTTTGTTTTTGATGGTTGTAGTCATCCAGTTTAGGGCAGATGTGAGCTTCCCATGACCTGCAACTACACTACTGGTCAAAAGTTTGGAATACGTTTTTTTTTTTAAAGATTATATATGTCATTTTTATTTTACATTTTTGAAAGAAGTCTCTTATGCTCACCAAGACTGCATTTGATCAAATACACAGTAAAAACAGCAATGTTGTAAAATTCTATTGCAATTTTTGTATTCATGTGATGGTAAAGCAGAATTTTCAGCAGCCATTACTTCAGTCTTCAGTGTCACATGATGCCAATATGCTGATTTGCTAAAATGTCAAAACGTTTTTGCTTAATATTGTTGTGGAAACCGTGATCCACCACCATTCAAAAGTCTGGAATTAGTAAAACATTTATTTTTAAAAGAGAAATGGATACTTTTATTCAGCATGAACATATTAAATTGATCAAAAGTTACAGTAAAGACATTTACAGTTTTCAGTTTCAAATAAATGCTTTTGTTTTCAACTTTCTATTCAAAGAATCCTGAAATATGAATTCCACAAAGAAAACCCAGTAATAATTGATATTTGAGCATCAAATCATATTATAATGATCTCTGAAGGATTATGTGACACCAAAGACTGAAGTAATGATGCTGAATATTCAGCTTTGCCATCACAGATATACATTATATTTTATAATATACTATAGTAGAAAATGGCTCTTTTAAATAGTAATAATATTGTAAAATATTTATATTTTTAATCAAATAAATGCAGCATTGGTGTGCATAAGATACTTTCAGACACATGAAAAAAAACCTAATTATTCCACATTTTTGACAGGTAGTGTATGACACCAGATCTTTTAGAATACTACATTCAGCTGTGTGGTTCTGGCTGGTGTTGGACATAGCAAATGCATTTTGTTAATGTTTACTCCACGCAATATATTTAAGTCAGCTTACACACTTCACTCACTTGCACTAGCGCCCCTCTGCCAGGTGGTGTCCCCATGGCTCCACTGCAGAACTAACCCAGCACTAGTGAAAACAGAAGCTAGGGGCATTACACCACTCTCTGGGTCTCTGATCAAATGCAGACTTCATCAGTCAGCCTCTTCAACTCTATTGCATATTCAGATGTATATGTTCTTGATCATCAAAGTGCATGTATAGAACAACCTGCTGTGAGCACGACATGCCATCACAGATGTGCACAAACCATACGAGTACATCCTGCTGCTATAAACTTTTTGTGCATCATACGTCCTTGTTATACGTGTTTGTTAAGTAGCACACACCTACTTAAACCGTCTCTAAACTCTTAATGGATGCGCTTGTGTTTGCACATGTACTCTTTAAGCCCCCTTCATCATTCCGACCCTGAAAATTGTAATTATAATGAATAATTAATGCCAGCTTAGAGGGCGCCTGATTATTGCCACTTAGCTTCCTATAAACATGCACACCTCTTCACTTTTATCCCCCTTTACTCTCTTCTGCTGCTGTCCAGATTTTAGACAGAGGAAGTCTCATTAAAATGCCAGGGAGTTCACGGCCATAACATGGCTGCGGAGGGAAGGATGCAAAATTGGAAAGAAAGAGCGAGTGAGGAGCGAGATCCCGGAGAGGGGTGATGGCTGCCCCCTACCATAATTAGGGTTAGCTGCGCCCATCGTTGTTAACATGCTGCCTTAATTTGAGAAGATGCCGCTCTCTCTGACCCCTACTTTCTCTCTCTCTCTTGCTCGCGGTCTCACGCTCCCTCTGCTTTGTGAGCTTCTCTTCCTTGATCCCTTGGTTCTTCACTCATTCTCTCCCTCTATCAAGCAATCCCCAAGCTATCATATCCCTCTCTCTTTCTCATCCTCTGTTTTTTTCACTTTCTCTCCCTCATTCATTCTCTTCCTGTCTTTCTTTGGCATTACCTCTTCCATTTGTGCTAACGAGGAGGGGGTCCCTCACTAAATCTTCTCTTCTATTTCTGGATGGACGAGTTCTAGAAATAGTGCAAGGTCATCATAATAATTAACAGCCAACTGAAGTGGACAAATGAATCTTTCATTTTTTCCCGTCTCATTCTCTTCTCTTTCCTTTTTCTGTCTGTTGAGCTCGCTCTAGCTCTATTCCTAAACATAGTGAAGTACACTACTTCCTACAGTCTACATAGGCAGCAATCTTCTGAAGCATTCTAACTGAAATGGAACCTTCATACGCAAATGTTTTGGAACGACCGACATACTGTAGGCAGCAACTCGATTAAACTGATTTCAATAAGGGCGAACAACATTACAGTTAATCATAAATGTTCATAGTACACTCAAATTCTGGTAAAAAATATTTTATCATTATTTTTTTATACTTCTCAGTATTTAATGAATAATATTTTTATAGTATTATTTTATATTGTATATAGTACCCTTTAAAAGTTTGGGCTAATTACGATTATTTAAAGAAATTAATACTTTTATTCAGGGAGCATGCATTAATTTGATCAAAAGACAGTAAAAAATTAAATAAATGCTGTTCTTTTACACTTTCTATTCATCAAAGAATTATAAAATATATCACAATTTCCACATAAATATTAAGCTGGATAACTGTTTTCAACATTGATAATAATAATAAATGTGTCTTGTGCAGCAAATCAGCTTATTAGTATGAAGTCACTGAAGTCACTGAATGATGCTGAAAATTCAGCTTTGCCAACACAGGAATAAATTGCATTTTAAAATATATTAAAATAGAAAACAATTATTTGAAATAATTTCACAATATAACTGTTACTATTTTTGTCATCCAATAAATGCAGCATTGGTGAGCATAAAGCGACTTCTTTCAAAAACATTAAAACAGTTTTTACCAAACCCAGATCTCTGAACGGTAGTGAGTGCACCTTGAATTAATTTTTTTCGCTGAGCTCATCACAGTGCATACTGGTATTTCCACCTTCACATAAAGATCTATGCAACGCTACATTAGTATTCGGCTAAAACAAGGTCACTCAATGAAGATGTCTATACCTTTTAGACTTGTCACAGATGTTACCTAAAATATTACCTGCGTAGGCAGCTCACTGGGTTTTGAAACAGCTCTTGTCTCCCTCTCATTCTCTCACTTCATTTTCAGTTCTCCACAGCATTTGCCCTTTTCTATCCATCACAGTCTGCTGTTTTAGAGCGGCTGGAGTGCTGTGTATGAGTTCTGTAGACTAAAGGAGGTCTCACAGAGCTCTATTGCTGCTTTGGAGGCTTATGTTGGTTTGAAGCACACAGAGAGACCAAACACTCTTTTCTCTAAACAACTAGCTCTGTTTCCCTCATCTCTTCCCACAAAACATCAGACTATAAATACTGGAGTGCCAAGCCTGTTAGTTGGGGACTGGTATTAGGAATCAGGCCTGCTTGAGTGTGTGAGTGTGTGCTTGACTCAATCCATCTTTTCTTGTTTTTTATTTTTTTATTTTACAGAAAGCAGATGTATTATGGCTGGATTGAGCTTTCTGTTCAAAACAATGTGTGAAAGTGATGTTGCAATGTTCCTACAGTACCAGCCAAAAGTGTTTAGAATATTAGTGAAATCGTCAATTATAAAATAACAAAAATTAAAAATTGAAACAAAAATTCAGTCAAGTGTGTCCAATTTTTTGACTGGTAGTTTGTCTGTCCATACACACTTTGTGCTATAATTTTTCTGTCTCCCTCATTCTTTGCAGGAGATGTATTCGAAGGGTCTGATTCCTATTTCAGCAGTTAAACAGGTTCGAGCTCTGGGTGAAAATAAGTTTGAGGTGGTCACCTCTGTAAGAATCTTTGTGTTTCGGGCAGAGAAAGAAGGTGAGCCTCTTTGCTTTTCTGTCTATCTGATTTAATATGTACAGTAAACACCCTGTTGGTGCAAATTGTTGCCACTCCATTGCCTGCATATTTTATGCGATATTTTCTTAATAACCAGGCGAGGCCTGGTTGCGCTGTGTTAGTCGTGTGTTAAAATACGCGATTATGGTAATGGCAGTGACATTTCTAAAACACGCTTGAAGTGATTGACCATCCACAACACACTGGTCCATCTGATCAATCAGACCTCATTGGGCTTTTCGGAAGAAGGGGCTTCATAGAGACCGGAGCTAAACAGAGCGTTTCTTACAGATTATGGGAAAAATAATGTGTATTTGGAACATTCAGGAATGAAAACCTGTTCTAGACCCCAAAACATAATGACTTTTTACATAATATTGCCTCTTTAAAGGAATTTTCTCCTACAGAGGCCTCAAAATGTATTTGACCTCTTAAACTACACTTAAATATGTATGGCATTGCATTTAATTTGATATTTTGTTTCTAATGCAATGAAGCTCAAACATTTTTGAGTGTTCATAAATCTCCAAATATGTTCTGTGGATACTGAATATTTGTAAACCTAAGCATGACACATATAATTAGTCATTATTTGTTAATGGAGCAACTTGACTTTCTCATTTTCTTTATTTCACTTTTTCAGGCACCTTGCAGTAAAAGCTACAGTGCAAGGGTGAGGGGTTCACCATGAGCCAATCAATTACCATGTTATTGACATGGCCTTTTGCTTTCCACATCAGAATTACTGTGATAAATCTGTGGCTAATAGCACTGCTGTGTGCCATAGTGTCCTAGAATATCAACAAATAATGGTCTCCCATTGGGTATGAATGGTACCCATTCTCCCCAGCTCTTGTGTAATGACCTCTGACCCATTGTAAGTGAATTACTCTGAGGGAAGTCAGTTTAGGCATGCATGTACTTTCCACCAAAAAGAAGAATTCAGAGAGAGAGAGAGAGAGAGAGAGAGAGAGCGAGCACTGGTCCGATCTGCTCATGCATCTTTAAACAGCTTTATAACAGTCTGAAAGAGTCATCAATCTTAAGATAAACACAAGAGAGGAGGAGAGAGAGAATGAGTGAGTGAATGAAAGAGCTGGAAGTGGGTGGTCATGGGATGAGCACAAAAGATAATAATGAGAATTAGTGTTAGAGATCGAGCATCACATTGGGAATCATTTAGATGCACAAGAGTGTGTGTATGAGTGAGAAAACATTCATGACATCCACTCTTTCTGGGGTAGTCTTCAACTGTTCATATCTCTTCTTTCAGAGAGAGTGTAATATTTTGTGAATAACAATGTTTTCATGTAGAAAGGGAAAGCACATCTCTCACAGCCACCAATTTTCTTTATAGGTAACCACAAAGTGCAGTTTGTAACTTTCTGTGAGGTTTTTATTGAAGCCATGGTCACTCTCAGTGATAACTGGGGCTGTAAAATGAAATAATTTGTTTTATTAAGAAAGTCTATATAATCTGCAATCTTTTCTCATGGCAACACGTGGGGTTTCAGTTCTCCTGTCAAGTTGTTTGATCCAGTTATCTGAAACCAAAGCTGCTTTTCCACCGTTGGGCCGAACAGTTCTTATAACAGTAAGGAACGGTTTGTTATATTTCCACTTGAGCTTGGTCCGGCCGTTCGCTTGGTTCGGCCCGGGATTCTCTGAGCATCCACGCTAAACCGTGCTGGTAGCATGCGTGACGTCGCCACTCAGGATTGGTCACTTGTCTGTTGCCTGGCTACCAGTTTCTCTGTAGCTGGCAGAGCGTTATTTGAGCGAATATAGACACGTTACTAATAAAATTAACAAAAAAATCTGATAATCCTCCATAATGCAGTTTCTATTTACATCTCATTCCATCTGTAAAATCTTGCGTTGCCAAGGCAATGATTGACGCATTTGTATTACATTCCAAAGAGCTCTGTTATCAGCTCCACATTGGAAAATTAAATCATATTCGTACCTGCTGGGCTGGATCAGCACTGAATGGAACAGTTAAGCAATGAGAACGGTTTGGCCCAACTGTTGAAAAGCGGCTTAAACGATTTGGGTCACACTTTAGATTAGGGTCCAATTCTCAATATTAACTAATTATTATCTATGATATTTGTCTAAATAAACTCCTAATTACTCTATATTAATAGTTAGTATGGTAGTTGTTAAGTTTAGGTATGGGGTCATTAATATAATTAATATCTGCTTTATAAGTACTAATAAACAGCCAATTCTAGTAATTAATAAGCAACTAGTTCATAGTGAGAATTGGACCCTAAACTTAAGTGTGTCACGATTTCTACTCTACTGTTTACAAAAGTTAGGCTCGGTAAGATTTATTTTTAAGGTTGCATTTATTTGATTTTAATTACAGGAATGTTGTGAAATATTATTACAATTTTATAAATGGAAAATTATAACTGTCTTTACTGTAAATTTTAATCAATTTAATGCATCCTTTCTGAATAAAAGTATTAACTCTTACTGACCCCATGTTGGGACCATGCTAACCAGCCAAACTTTGACCTTGATACACACACATAGCCTTCTAGCGGACGATTATCAATAAATGGAGAAAATGTTTTTAATGGATTAAATCATATTCATTAATTTAAACCCAGGTGGAATGTTTAACAAAAGTAAAGTTATCTGCACTCTTCAGTGTTATTTAATTATCACCTATGAGTAAAACTCCCTGACAGCAGTCATTTCCAAAATGTACCTCTCTCAGGTGGCTTTAGTTTATACGTATGCAGATATGCACATATGAGTGGCATTACTGTTTTCATAATCATAAAATAGAACTGAATTTAAGTTAAGTAGTCAAATATGGTTGTATATCTGATGCACCACACTTACGTTGCGCCTAAAAACTATTTTGCTGACTATAAGCAGAATTTGAGTTTTGTCCGTAAGACATTGTACGCAGATACACTCCCCTTTATTGAAATGAGATCCTCTCTCTCTCTCTCTCTCTCTCTCTCTCTCTCTCTCTCTCTCTCTCTCTCTCTCTCTCTCTCTCTCTCTCTCTCTCTCTCTCTCTCTGGATGTGGCAGGTGCTGTAGACCTGCCGAGGATAAGAGTATCCAGCTGTTAATGTTTTTGGCTAGTGTGTGTGCTTGCAACGAATTTGTGCAAGCCCCTGTAGCCCTATTTAAACAGCACAAGAGAACCCTCTCAGGCTTCCTTCCCCCATCTCACAAGCACACACACAAACACAGAGGCAGACGCAATACAATGAGACACAGGGGCTTTTGCATACCTGCTTTGTTTGCAGATTTAAAAGTTTATAAAGTATAACAATAATATTAGACACTTTTTCCTTCCCTTTTATTCCCATGGCACAGCATCTCCACACACACATACACACGCATGCATACCTGCGCGTTCACCAACATACATCAAACAGAATGCAGCGTTCCTCCACAGGCATGCACACCACTTCTTACCTCCCTCCATCTTCTGTTTTCCCTCTAAGGAGAACGTCAGGATTGGCTAGAGGTTATCCAGTCTGCAGTGAGCTCCCAGTCCTCCATTTCCCGTCAGCCTCGCAAAAATAACATAAACAAGAGTGGCTTCATTGAGCTGCGCGGCCTCAAAGGAAGAGTCTACCTCAGCCTCATGGGAACCAGCTTCAGACTCTGTAAAACAGACCAGGTAGATCTATATATCTTTTTTTGTTAGGTTTCTCCATCCATCCATCCATCCATCCATCCATCCATCCTCTGTAATACTGTATTTCTCTGCTAATTAGTTTCATAATTTTTTCTTATTCCCCCTTTGTTTGTGATATAATTTAGATACTGTTATGTCATTGTAGTAAAATAACTGAAACTTTCACACATTTAAAAGTAATAGAACGTGTGTATTGTTCTCCTTCCTATGTGAATGAGCTCAAATGCTGAGAGTGTAGTTATTACAATGCACACGCAAGCCATGGCACCTCGCATGCATATGTATGTGATCTATACCCAATTGGTCTCAGTTTTAAATGAGATTAAGCAGAGAAGGTTATTCTGTGTGAATAGGCGACACACACACTTTATCATCTCTGTTTGTCTTTCATTATTTTCCTTATTAGCACAAGCAAACATCTTTGTCTTCATTCTGCAAGGAAATTGTTTTTCGTCAGGCGATTTAGCATGCGGAAGGGGGAAAGAGAAAGAGAGCAGTGAAAATGGAAATTGATTGTATTGTTTTTGCATTAAATCCCCTCTGTGGCAACCACTCCGACAAGTGGTGAGATAAACGGGAGGGAGTGGAGGAAAAGATGGCATGGGGCAAAAGGAGTGAGGGAAAGAGGGAATGAATGAGGAACTGGGCAGAGAGACAAGAACGGAGGGATGATAGAAGGAGGTGAAGACAGCAGTGACTGTTGAGGGATGAATAAAACACAAAGGAGCATCAAGATGGAGAGGAGACAGAGAGAGAGATGAAAAAGGTACAGTGTTGGGTAGCTCGGTTCATGTTCAGTGAAGTGGAGTATTTAATTTAACAAGATGAACGAGCTGCCCCTCTCCCCCCCCCCCTTTCCCGTCTTGGAGAGGATGAAGTGTACTGCCCTTTTCTCCTCTGAGGTCAGGCAATGATGTTTCCCCAAGGTAATGAAAGCCAACCTAACAGGCAAGCCCAAATCACGTGATGCCAATACAGTTTAGTGCTGCATCGATTTTTGATTTCCTTACTTAAACTATTTGCTCCAAAACAAAGAAGCACATTGGTGCTGGAATGGCACTTTGCGGGGTGTCTGATGGTCAACATTTAACGTTTAAAAGGACAATTAGAAGATGTCTGAGGAAATTCTAGAATTTCAGCCTGAGCTCCCAATGAGCCTGTATGATACGGTGTATGCAAAATAAAACACTTTATTTTGATGGTCCCTTTTGAACATTCTGTTAACTCTAAATAACTTTTTTTTAACATGTCAACTAACTCTCATTAGAGTTTTAGTAGACTGTCTGCTTAAAATCGGCTAAATCTTTATTGTGATGCTCCCCCAATACTCAAGTATAACTTTTCAAGTATGTCACCTTATTCTAACGCTAACCCTACCAGTCTACTAATACTCTACAAACTTTCTAATGAGAGTTAATTGACATGTAGGTGCAACGTTACTTAGTTAACAGAATGTGTTAAAGGGGCCATCAAAATAAAGTGAAACAAAAAAAAAAAGTATGTTAGCTTAGGGGTTTACAATCTTCTGTTTTGCTTGTTTTACGGTTTGTCATTATATGTTTATTAGAGATGCATTCATTTTGTCAGGTTTCAGGAAGGAATGAGGCGAGAAAGCAGATGCAGGGAACAATGGGCTTATTATTAAATAAAATAAAACAAAACAAAAAATACCCCGTTAGGGAAAAAGAGACCAGCAATGGGCAAGGCAGGGCTGGACAAGACAAGTCAGGTATGGCATAAATTAAGGATACATTTAGGAGGTTAATGAGAGATAGCAGGTGGGGCAAATATAATCAGGTAACTAAAAGGGCGGGGTTAAAGGTGCGTTCATGCCATATCGTAATTATCGTAATTATGTGATTTCAACTTGCGTTCCCGTCCAGGTAGAGTTCGTGCAGCGCTGCGCAGACTGATCGGCGGCCGACTTGAAGCAGTGCATGCCGCTTAGAATTTGTGTCCGACTTGAGACAGCGCCGAAACCACGTGACTGTGACGTATGCCATCAAAATACCGCGAGAACGATTTGAGAGCACTTCATTGATAGTATAGGCTTATGCTTATGTATTTGACAAATATTGCATTTATTTAACTTTAGCTGTGGTAAAGTATGCAAACGCAGCGCGAGTGTCACTACGGGAAGCAGAAAGTGTCAGACTTCACGTCTCTGTTTGCAGCTCCTCTCTGCCGGCACGCAGCAACTCTCGCAGATCGGTTACATCCAGCCGCAGCTGATGTCGAACACACCTGATCGCATCAGATTAATTTAGGAGTTGATAGTGGTGCCATAGAAACGCATAACTCCCAGTCCGAGGGTGTGAACATCTCCAAATGTAACGTCACATGCTGTCATCATGGGACCACGATAATTACAACATGGTGTGAATGCAGCATAAGACAATAGACAGGAGAGCACATGGCACAAGCCACAACAAACATGACAAAAAATATGAGCACATGACCAGCGAACACAATCACAAGCCCCACAAAACCGTATGCGTGTCCACACTAAACATGACAACATGAAATGCGACCAATAAAAAAACACAAGCCATATTCTACACAGAGCAAGACAACACAACAACTCCTGGCCATTGAAAATATGAAGCATGTGCTCTAAAAAACACACGCCACTCACAACAAGAGACAAAACATGGAGCATGAATGCCAGAACCCCGACTCTGACCCGAACCGAACCAGACAGAAGTGTCGGGATCTAAACACCATGCTTGCTTAGCACATACAACGTAACATGCGGATGAAAGAGCGCATGGTCCAAGCGAACTCAGAACTGCACGCTTACAATGACAAGACAGTAGGAGTGTCAGGGCTCTAATTTTAAAATCTAATTTCATTTTACTGAAATGGAGAGCATGCTGTGGATGAAAGTTGAAATTTGACAACTGATTTCACACATATCTGTAATCAGATCATTTGTGCTATAAGCCCTGAGGTGTCTTTACTAGCTGACCAAAAAATAGTTTTTTTTACAACAAAAAAAGATTAAGAAACTGTTCACACAGGCAATGTTCTATCTGAGCTGTTGTTTAAAGTAGTTCAGCTTTGACAATTAATATCCAGAACCCTGTTCTTTGTTCCGTTTTGTTATGCTGTTTATAAACCAGGGCCATGCAACATTCAGAATGCGTGTTCTGGAACAAAGAAAAATTGGAGCACATACACGCATATTGGGTTGACCAACAAACTGTCAATCTTTTTTTTTTTTCTTTTTTTGAATCTAGGGTGATACAACTCTGTTCTGCCCAATGTAACCCCTGTAACCACATCCAATCCACTGTATTTGTGAAAAGTTTTAGAAACCTTCTTTGGCCAAATTCTAAGACCTCATCACATGTATCCTTGGCAGAAAAGGCAATCCTGTTGAAATGAACTCAGTGGAAAAAATCTATCCAACATAGACAAAGATGAAACGTCTCATACAACATAAATATAATATGTCTTAACCAATTTTATCAATACTTTTTTTTGTATTTTAATCTAATCAAAATGTACTATTAAAATGCCAAACTCTCTGCAATCAGCTGCGACGCGGTCAAATCTTCTGCATGGTTTGTGTGAGAGTGTCTGTCTATATGGTCATTTATGTCACTTGTCTTATTTTATTTCCTTCTCACTTCCAATGACAAGTGGCAATGAACAAGGCATCTCACTAGGTTTATAACAGAGCCTTAGGGTTCTGCAATAAAAGACTGGGGGCAGTTTTTGTTGCAGACAAGAAAAGGCACGAAATGTCAAATAAGTTTTTGTGTAAAATAAGTACAAAGAAAAGAAAGACCTTGCAGTGTATTATGTGTAATGTATCCGTTTAATAGCATTCCTGATATCAGTCTCTGGTCATGACCTCACTGTGGTTGTGTCTGTATCACTCTCTCTCTCTCTTTACTTCTAACTTTACTCACACCAGACTCTCTATTACTAGATTAGGCATGTGCCACTACTTTTGAGTCTCTCTGAGAGAGTTTTACTTTTAATTACATGTGACCGAGGTGGTAGACTCATGATGCGGTCAGAAGTTCATTCATTTCTATAAGACATATTTCAGAAATTCTCAATTCTTATCTAAGAGTCTTAAGGCCACCTAGGACGAGAACTATAACCATAACGTTTTAAATCCACACCAACGATGTCAATGTGATCACTTTCAGAGTGTTTTTTTTTCCAGCTGATCAATCATGAAAACATTGACAGTCAATCATAATCCATCAACTTTAAAGAGCTTGAAAATTTGAAGCAGCAGTAATTGTGGACACTAATATAGTTATCATTCTTGGTGTGAACGGGCCTTTACTTTGAAAAAAATCATTCTGTTGTTGTTGAACCCCCTCAGATTCTTTAGCCAGGTGGATCTTGAATGCAACTTCTAAAAAAATATATATATTTTTTCCTTTGATGATCAATTTGCATAATTTTTGTGAGTAAAAATGTGTGTCTTTTAAATGCTGTGGAATCACATATTAACGACTACATTTGGTGAGTCCAATCGAGTTCACCTTTCACAGATCATTTGCTTTATAGTGGAAATTGTGTCATCAACTGGCTTTCATGACACTCATAACACAAAAGAAGTCATTATCAAAATCCCAAATGCTGATCTCTTCCACTCAGCAGTCAAGTTACTATTTGCGATTTTGGCTTGGTTCACTTAAAAGGGTCCCCTGCAAAACTCCAAAGAAAACTAGACTAACCTGTCTTAAGGCCCGATCACACCAAGAGCGATAACAATAAAGATAACTATATTAGCATCCACAACAACGAACGTTAATGCTCTGTGCTCGCTGCAGGTTCTTCTGCTTCTTTAAATGCTTGAGCTCTTTAAAGCAGGATGGATTCTGATAGGCTGATTGACTGTCAATGTTTTTATCATTCATCAGCTGGAAAAAAATTGCTCTGAAAGTGCAACGATATTGTTTATCTGTGCCATTATCAATGTAGTTGTGATGTGGACTTTATTTTACAATTAGAATGATTTTTAGAACTATATCTTTATCATTATTGTTATCGTTAACGTCCTTGGTGTAAATGAGCCTTTAATCTTACAATATTAAATAAGTTTCTTAAAAAACAAGTTATTTTTTTTTGGTCGTCTTGAAGTGGCCCAGGACTTAAAAAATAAATAATAACTGGACTGAAAAAATAAAATAAAATAAAAATGGCTACTCACACTTCATACTTGATTAAGTAATGTCTTGAGAGGGTCGATACAGTAGCCTTAGACTGTTGTCATCCCCTTTCTTCTTGTCTCCTTGAGGTCTTTATATTGCTGTTGTCCTTGAAGTATTCGGTAAAGTCTGTAAATAAAGTTTGTTGTGTATTTCCTGCTTGTTCTTGTGTGAAATAAACGTTGTCATTCATTCAGACGCTGATCAATGAATCAGCAGGTATTCACCCTCCAGTGAGCTCTGTGTCTGTTCTGTGCTCTCCTTGACCCTTTTCACAACAGTTTCCTTGCATTTTATAGTTGGCTTCAGCCCGTGAACATAGATTGATCATATGCAGTGACTTATCTGCTTCATTTGCAATACTATGTTTATTTCTTTATTTTTGTTCCTGATGATATATGTGGATATGAAAAATGCAGTGTTTTACAAAGATCTTATTTTGATATTATGCTGGTTGTTCACAGGATTTTAATGCAGGGCTGGCCATCGCTGCAGTGGACCTGACGGCTGCTTGTGTGAAACCGGTTGAGAGGAAAGGATTTGAGATCGCTACACCTTTCAAATCCTTCTGGTAAACTACAAAGCTATTATAAACTGTATTAGCATAAGGCCAGAGAGTAAGAAAATCTCTTATCAAAATAAAATATTAGCACAAATTGAACAGTAGATGGTTTTAAACAGATTGCAGATGACCTTCAAACAGAGTTAAGCCTCTACCTGGACTTCCTTAATATCACTTTATGCTAAAAACCCACACATCAAAGCTTCAGTCAAGGTTAGAATTGGAGGATTAAGTGCTCTTAGTGTAAATATACATTTATTTACACAAATGCCCTTCAGATTATGAGTTCAAAGATGCTCTTATTTTCAAAAACAGTTTATGATTACATAATCTTTTTCATATTTAAAATTCTTCCATAATTTGCATAATGGTTATTTGGAAAATAAACTCTTAGAGAAATTACACAAAAACATTGCAGAGTTGCATGTGCTGTATCATACACTTGTTTCAATTTTGTGCAAATCAATGTTGTGTTTTTATTTCTTTTTTATATTGAGACATTAGAATAGCAATGTTCATGTCAGATGATGTTGGAATCAACCAAGAGCATTTGTTGAGTCTCTTGAGCGTGTTTTGATGAGTAGAGCTATTTTTGAACGAACGTTAACAGAGTTGCCCATGTAGACATTATACAGCAAGGCAACTCACTATTGTTTGAAGCATAGTCATATTGTACCAACTGTTTAAGTGTGGGATTGACTTATCCTGCAATTTAAAAAACTTTTGTTGATCTGCTCTTCACAACTATTTGTGTTGAAGTGCAGTATGGGGGATCAAAAGAGATTTCAGTGAAACTTAGAAAAAGACTTGTTGAAGCACATAAGTCTTGGAGGAATTATGAAAGGATGTTTTGAGTCCCCATAGTCAAGAGTCAGGCAGTTTACTCTTGGACGAAACTCTCACCATCTCTACATTACCTTAGATTGGGCATCCTTCAATCCTAAATTCAAGAACATGCTGAAGAGTCCTCAAACAACATAGAAAGAATATTATGGACCATATTTACTAAAAAGGGCAAATTAGCGTGAGTGCGCAATTCCATAAAAGGCCTGATGGGAGAGAAAAGTTCTGCACGTGATCTATTGACGACGAGCAAATTAATGAACACAGATGCAGCGGATCATTTCCATAATGAGCAACGCTACCAAGAGCTGCACAAATTAGCGTCTGGTTTAACACATGCTTTTTTTGGCAGTTAACTTACAGACCGTTAAATAAAGACCTACTATGAGCTACGAGGTTGTTAATGGTATTTGCTTCTGTTAAAACAATCAGCTCACATTATTTTAACTTATTTTTTTTTAAATAATTGTTTAACAGTTGAATTTGTGGTAAAAAAAAAACATTACCCATGATGCTGTACAAAATATTCCACCATAAGAGTCGAAACAGGCTAAATGCGAAGAGCTCATTAGCTCACCCGCCCACTCCCATGAAACACCTCAAATAATGTAATCGAGTTTGCTTCCCTTCCCTCTTAAAATACTTTTTTGTTTTTGCAATACATTTAAAATATATTTTTTATATATAATCAACTTTTTTGAATGAATAGTTTCATATTTGTACAGTCTTGTTGCTTTCTATTTTTGTCCTATTTTCAAATATGTTTGGCTTCAAATTAATGTTATGATTCACCTCGTAGCTGGTTGGTTTGGTTCTTTTTTAGACTTTTTTAAAATCCCTATGGGAGAAGTGAATGGAAAAATACTTCTGGAACCAACACTGCTAAAAAAGGTGATGGGCACTAATGCACTCTTTAGCAAACCACACTGATCCAATGATCCAATCAGTTCTCGATGGACTAAATCAAGTCCCACCCTTCTTTGAAAGAAGCTTTTTCACTTGGATAAATGTCACAATAGGTAAGAAAAGAAGATCACAACTTCAGTTTCATGCCAACTTTATTGTTAGAATATTTATTTACTTTTCAAATCACATTCATTTTTTTAAGTGATAAATAATGGCTTATTTATCATACTAATCCTAACACAAAAACAAAGATGAAAATACATTTGTACCTTATAGAAAATAGCTATGAAAACGACATTTTCGGAGCAATTCCTGCAGAAATCCTGGAATGTATTCATAGTATTTAAAAAAATATAAACTTCTCTCACAACTGGATCTGTAACTGTATTGTTTTGTTCCTGAATTGTTTTAGCTAAACCCTAAGAAACCTTTCTAATTACTATTATAGTTCTCTTACATAACTCCTCCCAATATCTAGTTTGTAAAAATGTTTCCATGGGAGGTGGAACTTTTGCCTTGATTCATTGGAGCATTCTTACTAAGTATTAGTGATTGCACCAACCAAAATAAAATATGGATTAAACCGTTGGATTAAATGCGCAAAAAGATTAGTGTCAAACTGTTGAAACTTTTTAGTCTGTGTATAATGGAATTGAGTGCTTGCATAGGTGGACAGTGTGAGATTTATTAAAGGCAGAAGAAACTCCGTTGATTTCTCCTTTTTGAGCCTTTTTAGTATAATTTATTTTCCAGAGTTTGTTGCCTGCTGTGTTATTCTCTAGCAGCCATTCTCTC
The DNA here is from genome assembly GCA_030578275.1 of Meda fulgida. Classification (NCBI taxonomy): domain Eukaryota; kingdom Metazoa; phylum Chordata; class Actinopteri; order Cypriniformes; family Leuciscidae; genus Meda; species Meda fulgida. Next base: position 20,063,744 of record CM060622.1, on the reverse strand, counting down.
ATTATGACTGTCCTGCCGCTCTGATACTATCCATCTGAAGCACACTCATTATTGATCTGTTTTTTTCTCCCTCTCTTGTTCTTTTTTTCTTTATAAACATCAGCTCTGTTATAACAGCTGTACAGTACAGGCATCACTCACCTGTGACCCCACGCAAGCTGATGTTTCCAACAAAGCAGCCATTTGCGGAGGCCTAATCGATGAGATGTTTTCGTGTTTGTTTTTTAATGATCCTTTTATGGCTGATGCAGTTCCCTGGCTAAAAAAAACCCCACAACAAACAATGAAAAGCTATCGCTCTCTTTCTTTGGCTGGGGCGCACTGTTAAAGATTTTTGCTCTTTATCTTTTATCTTTGTTTTTGTGGACAGGACAGGATATTGATCTGTTTGTAGTTGCGTTCTAAACGTTGAGCGATGTGAGGCTGGCTGACTATTTAGTAGTTGTTGGGAAAATAATTGGAATTTTTTTTCTCAGAAATGACATATCAAGGTCTCTGTGCTCATTTAAAATAATAGGTGCAGAGGGTGTAGTAATGGAAATGGAAAGCAGATTCAGAGCTATTACTGGTTTTTACAATTAGGCTCATCACTGCCAATCATAATGCAATAATGAATGTTTAAAAAGGGGTGTTTGCCATTGTTATTTGTCTGCTACTTGACCTGAGTTGGGTTTTAAATTTAACTAGTATAACTTTGGATTTGTGTCTATTTTTTTAAAAAAAATTTTATAATAAAACTATTTTAAAAATAATTATAATAAATACTCTGAATTGCATATATCATCATAACATATTTTGTTTACACATACACAGACTCCCCATATTTGAGTCAGTGCGTAGAGAGCTGTTTGTTAGGGATTTCAGGACCCATCTTAAAATTTGACAATACCAGATTAAAAGTAGTTTACCCAGCAATGTGGATTCTATCATTCATTTATTCATCCAAACCTTTAGGTCTTTCTTGCTTCTGTGGAACTTCTTTTCCATCCAGTCACAATGAATGGGAACTGAAGCTTTCAAGCTTATAAATAGTCTATTTAAATGGTCTATATAACTTATGCGCTCTAATTCAACTCTTCTGAAGTCATGATTCCCTTCAGTGAGATGTAAACATTGCAGAACTGGACCAGTTCGATTTTTGAAGTTAGAATTTTTATTTGTAAGGACTATATTTATGATACTTTTATAAAAAGCTTTAGTCTCCATTCAAAAGAGTGGCCAAGAGCAGTAGTCTTTAGAATTTCTCCTCTTGCATTCCACAGAAGAAAATCTGTCATACAGGTTGCTGTACCTTTAATGTCCATGAAAAACAGCTCAATTGTCTCTTGTCAATAGTGTAGCAATGCATGAAGCTCTGCTCAAATTGAAGTCACTTTCAAACCAAGCAGCTGTCTGTCGGTCAACGCAGCAAATTTGTGAATCTGTGTAGGGCAATCATTTGCCCTCACTCAAAATTCCTGATTGCATGGATTCCTATTGAAATGACTGGATTATCTCAGAACAGTGGTAAATGTGACAACACACTTTTCAGAGCTAAATATCAGTAGCAAATGATTGAAAAGCTTTACTTTTGTGCACACTAAGGCTACGTCCACACTGCAAGCCTTAATGCTCAATTCTGATTTATTGCTCAGGTCTGATTGTTTTGTTCGCCTGTTCACATCTTTTAAATGTGGCCAATATTAGATTCAAGTGTGAACTGGCTACCGTCCTGAACTGACACTAATGCACAAAAGAACGATAACAGTGACGGCATGCAGCACATTGTTGTACGGAAGTAAACAAGGAGGTTTCTGCAGTCAGTATTTCCGCGTTCATTTATTAGTTTATGTGCCTAGCGGAAACCAGCCAATTTGTGCACAGGCGAAAAGGAGAACACAGATGAGGATGAGGAGAAAGAGAGCAACGTTTTTCTCATACAGTTCAGTTTTCTTCAAGTTTTATTTTATAAGGATGTCACCATAATACTTATGAGAATAACAGCATCACTCCACGGACTAACTTTGCTGCTGTCTTTTTTATTCAAAGAACTATCGGTATGTAGAATATTTGGAGTTTTGTAAAAAAAAAAAAGGCATGAATTCGAGGATGATTGTTCAGACTGAGGTTGCATTGCAACATTTCCTGACCTGTATCTAAGGCTATTTAGAATCGAAAAGATCAGATTTCATGTGGTTTGTGCTGTTCACATTGTTATAAAAAAATCAGAGCTGATTCACAAAAATCTGATTTGGGCCACTTTTGCCTGCAGTGTGAATGTAGCCATATACTGTATGCATTTTTAAAGTCCTCATGCAGTCAATAATTTCTTCATGCCTTAAAATAGCTTGAATGTAACTCTATACCTTTGCTTAATTTAGTATATGTGGATCCGTGTCCGTGAATATGCATATTAGTCCCCGTGACCCCGCCTCCACTCACTCACACCAGCTCAGAATACCTGATCCACTCAGCCAACTTTCCTGTAGTAAGCGTTAAATGATGGCAAGTGGAAATACTGGTTTGATTCAGCCATATGTGTTTGAACCAGAAACTGATTCAGAAGAAGAAGTGGAAGAGTGGATTTATATTATCTACAAGTTGATGTATCAGAATGGTAACTTGTTTTTATGTAGTGCTCTCTGTGTCGTACACATAATGGTAATTGATATGATTATCATTTGACTTGACTACGTTATCAAACAGCTAATAATGTGTTGCTAATGTTAGACAAGCTATGTTCCCATTCTCCATCTCAGAGTCAGACAGCTGCCCTTTAAAAATCTGTATTTTTAGAAACGCTTTGAACAACTTATGACGTCATTGGAAAAAGGCATATAGTTCATCATAACATTGTAATATAGCCTACATCATATACCCGCCATATTGCAAATGTACCTGATTTTTCAAACCAATAGGAAAATATACCAAGATAACTTGGCTTCTCTTGAGACTCCCCTGGTTCACAGCATAGTGATGATGATATGCTAAAGCCCGCCCACACGTTGACAGGATTGGCTTCAACATGTTTGTGACATAGAGAAGAGGGGCGATTTCAAACAGCATTTTTGAGACGGTCTTTGGTAAACTGCAGTTTTAAGGAGAAAATACTCAGCAATGGTTTTGACTGATGGATTTGCACATGGCTTGTCTTAAAGCATATTAAAAACACCACATAGACATATAAAGAATATTAAAAACTTGATTTTCATCACAAGGGGACCTTAAATCATGTACTGTATCTGTACTGTGTACTGGGGCGGCAGTGGCTCAGTGGTTCATGAAGGTTGTCTACAAACCGGAAGGCGACCTGACCAAGTGTCGAGGTGTCCATGAGCAAGACACCCCCCAGATGTTCCCGACGAGCTGGATGGCGCCTTGCATGGCTGACACCGCTGTCGGTGTATGAATGAGTGAGGGAATGGGTGAATGTGAGGCAATATGTAAAGCGCTTTTATGGCGCTTTATTTTTCTGTGAAAGCGCTATATAAGTGCAGTCCATTTACCATTTACTGTAATACTGAATTTGTAATCAACCTGATAAAACATATGTGAGAATTTTGTATCATTTGTGTCAGTTTCACAGTGGAGTCGGAGTGTGAGCGAGAGGAATGGATAGAGGCAGTTCAGGAGTCCATCGTAGAAACGTTGTGCAATTACGAGGTGCTGGAGAAGGTTTGGTTCAACAAGTCCAACAGGAAGTGTGCCGATTGTCAAGCACCTGAGCCGGAATGGGCCTCCATCAACCTGTGTGTGGTCATCTGCAAGAATTGTGCTGGTAAGAAGCAATTATGAACACAAAGATCAAGAACAAACACAAGAACAATGGAACATGAAACACACAATGTATTATTCACACACATAGTGTCCTAAAGCATCAAGCAGTAAAAGTTCACTTGGTTTCTATTTCTAAAGTATTGCACTGTGTAGTTCCACCCACTGTGAAAATCTCATTGGTCCAAAATTTCACGCCATATACACTACCATTCAAATGCAATTTTTTTTGGCAAATAATGTAATAGTTTTATTCACCCAAGACACTAAATTTAACAGTAAAGTCTTTGAAATTGTTACCAAAAATATTCCACTTTTTTATTATTTTTTCATTTCTGTTCACATTCAAATTTATTGCGCGCCAATCAGCATATTAGAATGATTTCTGAAGGATCATGTGACACTGAAGACTGGAGTAATGATGCTGAAATTTATGCTTTGATAACAGGAATAAATTACATTTTATAATATATTAAAAGAAGAGTTATTTTATTTTTTTATTGTAATAATATTTCACAATATTACTGTTTTACTCTATTTGTAGCATAAGAGATTTCTTTGAAAGTCTTACTGACCCCAGACTTTTGAACGGTAGTTTAACAGGGCAGTAAACATTAAATATCTTCTCACTGGTTGTGACCATACAAATTGCTTGTCACTTTAAACATGTCACAACACGTGTGATTTAGGAAATAGTGTTACATCTAAAATTACTTCAATATTTATATTTGCCCCTTAGTTGTACTTTACAGGCACAGACTAAATGCTCTTCATTGCATTGTTTTGCACTTTTGTTTTGTATTGTATAGTAAGTACCACATATGCACGCATATTTATACAGTATGCCACTGCTTCTTGCCTTATGCACTGAATATATTTAATCTCAATCTTACTCCATCTCTCCTCAGTTCCTCGGCTCTTTTTCCTGATATAATTGCCTTTGCTTAGATTATTCTGACCACCCTCTGACACCGTACATTAGCTCATTATTTCAGATATGCAGTCATTTAATGTTGCATTAGGTCACGATATAGGAGGAAACACTGGCTGAACGTGTGCAAATGACTGCTAAATAAGCCATCGAGTGGGGAGACACTTTCCCTAAATGTGCACCACAGTTTTCATGGAATCTATGGCACAGGCACTTTAATTAGCTGCGCTTCTGCCGCCGACAATTAGGCGAGCGAAAGTGCAATACTGGGAATAGAACGAACGGCTAACGATTAAATGAGAGCAAATTGACTTCTGTCGGAGACAGAGAGTGTGAAAGAGAGAGACAGGTGAAGTGATTTCTCTTTCGCATGATCCATCTTCACATTTATAATACTTATTTAACATTCTCGCCATTTGTTTCTTTTCTTTTTTTCTTCTCATTCACTTCTGTCTTTTTTTTACCCGGTCTCTCATCCTCTAACACAGTGGTTCTCCACTCCAGTCCTCGGGACCCACTGCCCTGCACATTTTGTATGTCTCTCTTATCTGACACACTCAGTTCAGATCATGGAGTCTCTCCTAACGAGCTGATGATCTGAATCAGGCGTGTTACATAAGGAGACATACAAAATGTGCAGAGCAGTGGGTCCCGAGGACTGGAGTGGAGAACCACTGCACTCTGATATCAATCAACATCTCTGGCTGTGCGACATTTATTCAGGTTTGTCTGTGTCTTCACACGTGTAATTGCGGTAAGCTCTTAAAATCGAACTCTGTGATTGGAGACATTCCACAAGTTAGACTGTGGTTACCATAGAAACTCTCGGTATGCACATTTCCCACTCATTCTTTCTTTTTAATAGTTTCAAATAAAGTAACAGAGAAATTTCTCCACCTTCTGTTGGATTTTATTCTATTTTGATGCTTTTAATAAGATTTTGTCGATGCAAACGTTTCATGTCTTAGAACTTTTCTTAGACGGCACTATAAAAGTGTCCTTAATACACACACACACACACACACACACACACACACACACACACACACACACACACACACACACACACACACACACACACACACACACACACTAACACTGACACTAACACTAACACTAACACTTAACACATACACAATACATCTTTAGTCCCGTCGGCTCTCAGGCGGCTCTAATGATCTTTAATGGCAAACTAGTACTCAGTCTAAAATGTTGCTAATTATGCCAGAAAATCACACACTCCATATTCAAATGTGTTTCTCCCTGCCATGTTTAATTCATCTGTTTCTTGCATAAACAATAACTACGACAGTGCCTGGAGTTCAGTAAAATATATGCGCAGAGCAGACCAACAAACACAATTAATTACTTATGATTCATTAGCAATTAATGGCTTTTTCGCGCCTTTCATTTGCAATTATAGCTGTGGCAGGCTGGAGAAAAGAGTGCCTGGAATGGATATGATGAAATTTATAATGAGTGTGACTCTGTATTTGTGTCATACAAGTCGTTGCTTTATACCACTTAGTGTGAAGTCATACTTATTTTTAAGGTTAAGCGGGACTGTTTAAGTTAACAAGATGTTTTAGCATCTGTATATGTTAATTTCACATACTGTAATTGACCATTTAATTAAAGGGACTATGAAATGCACTTTCAGATATTTATATTATGTTCCTGGAGGTTAGCTTATGAAGTTAGCTAACAAAAAAGTTTAAATATTTGTAAAGATTTTCACTCTCCCTCACAAACACTTCATTTCAAGGGACGAAACACGAGTTAACAGCCACTGCTGCAAAATGGAAAACTTCATCACACATATCCTCACACTCCTCCACAGAATGTGTGACGTGTGTTTTGATGCCTGTATATTCTTGAGCCCTGAGTCAAATTAAAATGAAACAATGCAGCCACGACGATTGCCTCTGAGGACAAAATACTTGGCACTGTCATTGCTTTCAATTCAAGATATCTAGAAAACCAGCAGCATGTTGAACGTAGTTAAGAAAAGTGTCCTTTGTGAAATGAGACAAACAAACAGAAACTTTCTCGTTCAATAACTCAGGCAAGTCTTTAAAAATAAACTTCAGCTATGCTTTTCCAATAGTTTGATGGTTTCCAATAATCTGACTCAACAGTAGTATTGCTTGTGTGATTGATGAAAAGACATGAATTGTTCAGAGCACACCACCTTATTTTACATATGTATGCTGAGGGGCACTTAAGGGAAAATCGTGGTGTCACGAATGGGCCGATAATGATTTATGGCATTTCAGAAGCGTGGAAAACAACAACCCATATTTTAAACAGGAGTATGTGTTAGTGTAGAGTAACCTCTGATATGTGTAAATATTAAGGAGATTTTGATATTCCATTTCATGACCCCTTTAACATAGTTTGTTTTAGATGTGAATAGTTCAGATCCATGTCTGTTTCCAGGTCAGCATCGATTCCTGGGTCCTGGCATCTCGAAGGTCCGCAGTATGAAGCTAGACAGCAGCATATGGACCAACGAGCTCATTGAGGTACAGATCTTTCATGGCAGTTTTTTTTTTTTTTTTTTACCGTGCAATATATTTTCCTGATTTTCTTTTCGTCTCTTTAGCTATTTTTAGAGGTTGGGAATAAAAATTCGAACAGCTTCTGGGCAGCAAATATTCCCCCAGAGAATGAGCTTTGCAAGCAGTCATCGACGGAGCAGCGCACATCCTTTATTTGCAGGAAATACAAAAAGAGGAAGTACAAGAAAGTTCTGGAAGGTTTAAACACTCAGGAGGAACTCAACAAGGTTTGTGTGAGAGAGTTTGTGCGCTAACGTTGGCCTTTTGACTTGGTGTTATTTTTTTCTTCCTCATTAAAAGGCCATTAGGCCTTGAGATGTTGGTGGTTTTGTGCGTGTGTGTGTGTGTACATCTGTTGTTGCTCTGGCTCACCTGGTAGCCCAGGTGTAAATTAAGGTTACCATGGTAACTGGCTCTCACCAATCTTCAGAACAGGTTGCCAGGGATATGTTAACCATGATAAGATTCTACTTTGAATCTTTTCGCTTAGCAAAAAATACTGCAAATGCAATGCAAGTTCTTTAAAATTACAGTCGGAAAAAAACATTTTTGACAACAGGGCGTTAAAGAAATTGAACAGAAGATAATGGATGTGTTATGCGTTAACAGGATTTCCTGTGCATAATTCATCATAATGTTGTTTGTGTGTTTATTGTTCCTACTGAGTTTGTCCGCATTACTCTTTCCTAAGCCAAAAGATGCTGTTTTTCCTCACCGTCAGCAGTAACACAGATCAAGCCTGCCTTTGTTTTCTGGAGAGGGGGGCAAAAGAGAGGAAACGAGAAGGGGGGAGAGGATTGGAGCTGTGGATTAGGCGTGTGTGAGATGAGAGCAGCACTGGGGAGTTTTCAGGGGTTCTTCTGAAAAAGTTATATGATTGCGTGTGTGTCAGAGAGAGACAAATAGAGGGAGATAAAGTATATAGTGAAGGTACATACCTAGGTTAGATTAGATTATAAATGGAAGGGTACGTCTGGGACAGACACAAACAAAATGTTCCAGAAAAATCCTCCCTGTACTCAAAAGTTTTTGTTTAAGCCCTGATGTGATATGTCTTTTAAGTTTTTATTTTAGTTATTTTCTGATACTTTTGTTCAGCCTGAAGTTTCAAGCAGTAGAGTCATCCTGACAGGCAGTGGTTTTGAGTTCATGAGATATAGCAACAATTCCAAAAAAGTTCTTTATGGGTTGGGTTTGGCCTACAAAAAAATAAAAACCTGAATGACCACATTGTTGGTACCAGCCAAAGTTAAATGTCTTAATAAGCATACTAATTAATATCGAAATAAATAAGTTAAATACAGAAAGGTTTGTGTGAAGGTCAGATTTAGCAGATGGAAAATATAGTTTATTCAGTAGTTGAAAATGAATGAAAACAGAAAAATGCATGTTTGTGTGTGTACACATGCAACTGTAAGCTTTTATACAACAGCTGTATAATATATATATATATATATTCCTCACATTTCAGAAAATATTTTAGTATATTTTCTCAAGGGACAATACTGACTTGGATATATTTTTAGAGTAGTCAATGTGCTGCTTGTATAGCATTATATATTTACCGTCCTCTGAAAATAACTCAACATACAGCCATTATTGTCAAAATAGCTGGCAACAAAAGTGAGTACACCCTAAGTGATAATAGCTGTACGTCATTTAACCATGCAAAGCCACATGTCCTATTCATCATGTTCATGTTTTTGTCTGCTTGACAGGACCATACAAATGTGTGTATCTTGTTTTAGAGCAGTTAAAATGTGTGCTTTGATTACAATTCTCTCATACTGACCACTGGATGTTCAACATGGCTCCTCATGGCAAATAACTCTCTAAGGATTTGAGTATTAGAATTGTTCCTCTCCACAAAGTTCACCTAGGCTTTAAGAAGATTGGTCACACCCTGAAACTGAGTTACAGAATAGTGGCCAAGGTCATACAGAGGTTTTCCAAGACGGGTTCCACTCGTAACAGGCCTCACAAGGGTCAATCAAAGAAGTTGAGTCCTCGTGCTGTGCTTCAGGTGCAGAAGCTGGCTTCAAAAAACTGTTACATGAGTGCTGCCAGCATTGCTTTAGAGGTTGCAGAAGCGGAAGGTCAGCTTGTCAGTGCTCAGACCATACACCACACACTGCAACAAGGCGGTTTGCATGGCCGTTATCCCAGAATGAAGCCTCTTCTGAAGCTGGCTCACAAGAAAGCCTGCAAACAGTTTGCTTAAATCAACCTGTCCAAGAGCATGAATTACTGGAACCATGTCCTGGTGAAAAATGAACTGGAACCATGACCGTGGTCTGATGAGACTAAGGGTGGTGTCCAGCATGTGTGGCGATGCCCTGGTGACGAGTACCAAGAAAACTGTCTTGCCTACAGTCGAGCATGGTGGTGGTAGAATCATGGTCTGAGGCTGCATGAGTGCTGCTGGTACTTGGGAGCTGCGCTTCATTGACGGAAACATGGATTCCAACATGCACTGTGACATTCTGAAGCAGAACATGATGTGCTCCCTTCAGAAACTGTGCCGAATGGCATGATAACGACCCCAAACACACCGCCAAGATGACAACTGCCTTGCTGAGGAAACTGGAGGTGAAGGTGATGGAGTGGACCCTATTGAGCACCTGTGGGGCATCCTCAAGCTGAAGGTGGAGAAACGCCATGTGCCTAACAGCCAGCAGCTCAGTTATGCCATTATGGAGGAGTGGAAAAGGATCCTAGCAACAACCTGTGCAGCTCTGGTGAACTCCGTGCCTAGGAGGATTACGGCAGTGCTAGATAACAATGGTGCCCATACAAAAATATTGACACTTTGGACACAGTTTTGACATGTTCACTTAGGGTGTACTCACTTTTGTTGGCAGCTATTTTGACAATAATGGCTGTATGTTGAGTTATTTTCAGAGGACAGTATATACTGTTGTACAAGCAGCACAATGACTACCCATTTCTATAGTATTGTCCCTTAAGAAGATATACTAAAATATTTGCTGAAATATGAGGGGTTTGTGTATATAAAATTATATTATAGTCCACAGCACCAATTAGAATCCGTGACCTGCAGAGAAAGTCTCTTCAGCAAATGTGACCTAGAGAACATGTAAGGGACTAAGGGACACCCTTAGGGTTTATGTCATTGGAAGAACATTTTAAGGTCACCCAGATGCTGAATGAAAAGGAACAGGCGATATATGTTTCCTGAACAATATTAAACAAATAAATATGAAAAAAAAAACATACAATGTTATTAATTCTGTCACAAATCAAGTAAACGAGTGAAGCTGATCATGTGACTATTTGGACATACATCTGTGATCATTCTGGAGAACATGATCATCAGGTTTAACACGAACTTCTGGAGTTTATGCAGCTTGAGCGCTGCTGTTATTGCAAAAAGAGAGACAAACCAAATACTAAGATATTTTGATGTACATTTTTTTCAGTTAATCTTTTCACTCAAATTGTTATGCTAATAACATACTCTACTGATGGCAAAGCTGGATTTTCAGCAGCCATTTCTCCAGTATTCAGTGTCACACGATCCTTCCGAAATCATTCTAATATGCTGATTTGCTGCTCAAGGAACAATTCTTATGTTCTTATTATTACTGCTGCAGGTATCCGCGTTGGAGTACGTGTGTGTGTGGTTTACTGTCTCAGTGTCCTTGTTCTCCAGCGGATCTAGCTAGTTTGAGGTTGGATCGATAGCTTGGCTGGATCGTACTGTTTTAGAAGAAAGCAGTGTTCGACTGAATTACTCCTGCCAACTCTCTCTTGTTCTCTTACTCTCTCAGACACACACTATTGTATTTATTGACTCTTTCCCCCTCCATCTCTTTTTAATTGGACTGACTGCATTCTTTCTTTGGATGCCCCGTTTCCTGTCAATGTTATTCCATACCAGGATTCCAAGTAAAACCGCACACAACAAATGTTCCTTTCTCATAGCCGCAAAGGAGCGGTACTTTTGAAAATGTTGTTAGTTAATTCATCTTAATGCTGTCAGTGTCAGTGTAGTCTTTGTGTGCCTGAAAGTGCTGCTATGCTCCTCCTATCACTGATGCTCAGTTGTGATTTGTTCCGTTCCCGCGCGCGCGCGTGTGTGTGTGTGTGTGTGTGTGTGTGTGTGTGTGTGTGTGTGTGTGTGTGTGTGTGTGTGTGTGTGTGTGTGTGTGTGTGTGTGTGTGTGTGTGTGTGTGTGTGTGTGTGTGTGTGTGTGTGTGTGCGTGTGTGTGTGTGTGTGTGTGCGCGTGTGTGTGTGTGTGTGAAGGCCCTGTGTGCTGCAGTGGTTCACCCTGATGTCCTGCAGACCATGGCCCTTGTTTTCAGTGGGGCAGATGTGATGTGTGCGACGGGCGACCCTGAGCACTCCACTCCATATCTACTGGCTCAAAAAGCAAACCAGAGGCTGCAGATGGAGTTCCTCTACCACAACAAGCTCTCAGGTTTGTGTCACTTCATCATGATGTGTTCAGAGCACTGTCCTTTGCAAAATCCTGTGAAATATGTTCATCCACACATACATTTGGGGTCTGTAAGATTATTATTATTATTTTTTATAAAGAAATGAATAGTTTTATTCAGCAAGGAAATTAAATTTACCAAAAATAACAGTAAAAACCTTTATAATGTTCCAACAAAATTCTGTTTCAAACAAATGCTGTTTTTTAACCTCTTTGTTTTTCAACATTGATGATAAGAGATTTTTCTTGAGCAGTAAATCAGCATATTAGAATGATTTCTGAAGGATCATGTGACACTGAAGACTGGAGTAATGAATCCTGAAAATTCAGCTTTGTCATCACAGGAATACAATACATTTTAATATATTAAAATAGAAAATGTTTATTTTAAATTGTAATAAAATTTCACAGTATTACTGGTTTTACAGTGTTTCAAGGTTTTTATGTGTTTTTTTGTGTTTTTTTTACCCGACTACATAGCATGGACATTATCTCGCATACTAGCAATAACTGTTAGGTTCTTTTCACAAAGACGTTTAGATGGTAAAGGGGCTGAAGTTATTGAAGCATTGAACATCAAATATGCATGAAACCTTTTTAAAAACCTTTTTAAAAAATGCTTTTTATGCTCAAGAAACTTTTCATGTCATAATCAATATAGAAATCGGTTGTGCTGCTAAATTTTTTTTTTTTCAGGATTCTTTAATGAATAGAAAGTGAAAAAAAACAGCACATATTTTTGTAACATTATAAATATCCTTATTTGTTACTTCAAATCAATGCATCCTTGCTGAAGAGTATTAATTGAATTAAATACAAATTTTACTGACCCGATACTTTTGAACGGTAGTGTAGATCATAAATAACAATGTACTTTAAAGCAAAGTTTTATTGGTTTCCTGCTTTGAATTTAAATACACACCATCTGTACTGAATTCTAACTGGTACTCGCAGTCAAATTTTCATCACAATTGGCATTTCATACAGGTAATTGGAGGACTTTAACACACACACACACACACACACGCACGCACGCACGCACGCACGCACGCACGCACGCACGCACGCACGCACGCACGCACGCACGCACGCACACACACACACACTCTCACACACACACACACACACACACACACACACACACACACACACACACACCCTACCTCAAAACGACTTTGCCCCTGAACGTGTCTATAATTAGCTGTAGATTGTGTGTGTGTGTGTGTGTGTATGTGTGTGTGTCATTACATTGCTCATTTGGGGCTTTTACAGGAAGTGTGCCAACGATCCTAATTAAGCAATCCTCCAATCAGCACAGCCACAAATGTTTTACAGTGTTCTGCCAATGTTTTGTTAAGCTTACTAACATCGTAACAACAGCAGGACAACATTTGTGTAACCTCTAAATCTGTGCGGAGATGTGGCCTCATTAACTTAATGGCTTGTAAATGTGATTCTCAGTCGGATAATTCAAATCACCATCTTGCACACATGCACACACATTCAACTTGCAACAAGTTATTTTGTTTCTCTCAGACTATTACAGTCCAGTGGAAAAATACGCATTCACATACACTTGAATATAATACCTATGCAGGTTTTCATTTAGCATGTTTGAGGCATGTGTGCAGAGACTTTCCTCCATCTCATTACCACTTTTAATCCTCTCGTTTGAACAAAAGTATCAGTAGCTGGAGGGAAGAGATGGATGGATAGAAAGATCCCTCAATTAAAAGGCTTTTCAATTAAAGTTATTTGATCTTTTTCCATGTTGGCGACTGGAAGTGCGTGATTCAAATCTTGTCGGTACTGCCGGCCTTCCCGAAGAAAATTGAACCTGAGCATAGTGGCTAATTGAACCAGAACGTGATAAAGTAGTATGCAGAAAAAGGAGTAAAAGGTAAAGGAGGCAAATAGAGAGAGCAGATGAAGAGGTAGAGTGGCAAAAGGGAAGCAGAGTCGAATCTTCTAACCTTGAGCTTCAATGTTTGGATGGAAGTTTTACAAGCCTTAAACAAATAACCTTGGAAAATGAGAAATGAATATATTAAAATGGATGAAATTTAGCTGTTAAAAGCCATTTCACACCTTGGATGAAGACTGACTGGTTATCAAGATGCCTCTGACAGAAATAGTTTTTAAAAACTTTGAATTTCACTTGAAAGAAGCAGGAATAGCGAGCTGGGTTTGCATATAATGCGACTGATCTCCATTTAAACAGCATTTCTCGTCCTCACCACGTTATAGGATTATTCCTAATCAGCCGTTCTTCTTTTTTCTTTTTAATCTCTCTGTTTTTTCCCCCTCCTTTCTCTCCCTGTATAGATTTTCCTAAGCTGGAAGCAGTACTTGACAGCAGTTTTCCGGCTGATGTTCCTTCTTTTATGGATGGATTTCTGTACTGCTCTATGAATGCCGGCAAGGCCACTCTGGATAGGAAAGGAAGACCTGGTGAGTCCGTCTGTCCTTGCTTTTATCCATCCAAATGCCCACCTCCTCATTTATTCATTCATCCAAATAATTAGATATGAATATTCATCTACACTTCCTGTTTATCCTCACCCATTGCTGTAAATTTTTGCACTGTATTTGTGCAATAGTATTATTCCCCCTACACTTGAGTACACCATCCTTTTTCCTCGCTTAATCCCCCCCAAAGATGTTGTTCTTTCAAGTATGTTTCCCCATCGTCTCTCTGGCACCCATTGTGTCACTTTGTTCTCCTCCAAACATCTGGAGAGGGCTGCTGGTGGTTAGACAGGAGTTCTCTCTAGGGACGGGGCCGGTAAAGGGCCCTACATTAAGCTGGACTCTTGGTGGAGGAACACAAGCATCTGGAGCACATGTTCCACTGTAGGAGCTTGTTTTCCCCCTTCTTTCTTTTTCAGCTCGTCTCTATCTTGTGTCCCGAGGGACATCTGTCTCAAGCTGTGGTAGCCCGCTTTGGTCCTCTGCCTGTTTTCGACGATACCACTGTTTGTGTGTGTGTGTGTGTGTGTGTGTGTGTTTATGTGTGGAAACAAGCAAGCTGTGTTTTAGAATTAGACTCTGATAGTTGAAAATGGTTTAATGCAGTTCTAAGTATCTTAAAAGTAAATGTGATGACTGTTTGAAAGTTTTAAGAACGTCTGTTATGATAATAAACAGATGCCTCATTACTCTTTGCACAAAAGAAACTTTAGCAAAGTGGATGAGAATCTGAAAACTTTTCTGAACTGCCAGTTCTGCAGTGAAAAATCAAATTTTGGGGGGGAGAAACTTCTTATATAAACCACAGTAGCTTATGATGTATAGATAAAATACATCCCCTTGTGAAAAATAATAAAATGTTTTTTTTTTTTAAATCGTACTTGCAGATAATATAATATTAATGAATTGAAGTTTAAATTGATTCAACTTATTTTACCATAAATTCTTGTCAGTACTTTCAGCAGCAATCATACTTTAACCATATTTGATAGACAATAGAAGAAATTATGAAAGTATATAAAGGTCCTACTTAAGAGGCCCAAAAAAACCACTCTAAAGTCCAGCCAAATGTAATTGTATTTCTGAGAAATGCTGTTGAAAATTTAAATCAATGCCTAAACAAACTATTTTATGAATATTTGCTGTCTGTTTTGTGTGTGTGCTGAAAAAAGTGTTTGTACATAGTCCTGGCTGTGTAAATAGGAGAAAAAAACAAATATGTGAACCGATTCATGGAGCGCCTTTTAATATAAATGTAATCTATTATACATTTTCAATTAATTGCGATTGACATGCTGTTAAGTGTCTGAAAATATAACATACAGTTTGCACTTAAGTATATGATTTTCGTTATAAGTACTCTTTCTAAAAGTGTACTTTTTCACAAGGGTGGTCATAGACAAACTTTTTTTTTTTTTTGCCAAGAACCACTACTGTTGCTCAAACTTAGGGTTTAGGTTTTGAGCAACTCAAATCTTCTATCCTTTTAGTATTTAACTTTCAGCAAGTAATTTATCCTGCATGCTGAATGACTCCTCAAATCATGCAGCTTGTTGAGCAGAGGTGTGATATTACTTTTCAAATGGATTAATCCTACATTTTCACCTGGTAGCGATAAAGCAAAAATCTTTTAGCATTGGAGGAGGGACATGAACCAATGCCAGACACCAGAATATCATTGTGATGTGGGACTGGCCAGTAATCTACCACCTAGTACCACCCTAACAACCACATTCTAGAAAACACTGGCAACCCACAACACACTAGCATTGTGGCAGTGACTTTTGCGCTGGAAAGCATTGCTCTTCAGAAAAACATCTCACTTATCTTCACAAAAATATATAAAACTTTTGATTCTGGTCTGCTAAGAAACAGTGGGGTGCAGATAGTCAAGATTTGTTTTTTAATTAGTTTTTGTGTCTGATTTCTGCTGATTTAGAGAATAATTGGTTTTCTGGTTTCCTTAAGAGAGCAAAACCAGTAAACAAATATAGCTGGAGGCACCTTTTATTATTTATTGGTTTTGCTTTCTTAAGGCAACATTGTACAAAATAGTCTTACATGCCTATATAAAAGAACTGTAATGTCACACATGAAAATACCTTATTTCATTTATTATATAAAAAAATTGTAGAGTCTCTTCTGAAATGCTACTTCTCAGTAGTACTGCACTTAAACTGTGCATTTAAACTTGTTTAATCAACGAGAAATTGTTGCTTGTGCCATTCTAAAAAAAAAAGGGACCATTTAAAAAAAATGCTATGTCACTGAGGTTGCCTTAAAACCTTTCACACTAATGGTCTAAAACACTCTATATAAAACCTAATGTCAATAATTTATGGTTTCGTCTTAGGGATTTTAATAAAAGCATGGTCTGCTAGATTCGCTGCAGTCCGGTTGTTGCACTGACTTCACTTAAATCGTAGCAACATTTTTGTGTGCACTTTTATTATAACAGAAGCAGACACTGCTCGCCACTTAACAATAAGTAGCCAACTACACTGAACCTACATAAGGGGGCAACAACTTTTTTAATAGCTAACTATGCAATGATTTGTATTTATAATTTAATCTGAGCTGTATTTTTCTACCACACTGAGAAACTGTGACGCTATAGAAAAAATGTAGTTGAGTTAGTAGTGTCACTTCTTTTAGTTCCCTAAAACTCAGTGTAAGGCATGATCAGAAAACACACATTTCAGAACCTCTGATTTCGGATTAAAATGTTAATGTTTCTATGCTTCAATGTTTCAATCATTCAATGTTCACAATTCATTGTGTTCATCTCTCTCCTCTTTTTCTGTTCATAGTAGTGTACTGTTTTTGTTCTTGTTTACTTACAGAGGTATATACAATAAGTTCGTCATTGACCAATCTTAAGGATTTGTGAGATATTGTTAACTTGTAATGCCTCTTCTGTATTATCAACACAAAGAGGACACAAGTATAATACAATACATGTTATTATCAAAAAGGTAAACAAGAGTAAATCAACACAACTAATACATGAATTCCATGAATGATAAAGGAATAAAGTGCATATGACCCATGTAATATAAGTGATTATTGTTGGGTGTGGCTATGGCAGTTATGTTTATCTGTTGTTTCTTTGAGACTAATAAGGTGAAGAATCTCCGGAAAGAGGTTTGGTTAAGTGATATTTACGTTTCACGTGGTCGAGCGAGCAGTCTGATGGTGATGACGTTTTCAACTGGTTGTGCTGGTTGACAATGCATTGGTGAAAGGAGCTGGAATCCGTTTCAAGAGCCTTGAACTCTCCTGGAGCACCAAAGGGTCCTAAAATTTGGAACATGCAGATTAGGCCCTGATGTGGGTGCAGAAGGTACTTAACAATCTGGAACACGCAGACGAAAGTACCTTGGAGTGAAACTCGCCGGAGCTTAACCTTGTTGCAAAAGTGTCTTCTGCTTCTATGGGCCAGAGAACTTGGTCAATCTGCTTTTGTCTCTCTGGCATGAAGACTCAGGATGTGCTGTTGTTACTGTCTCACTGGATGAAGACTCTGAAAGTAGTGTTTGTTAATGTCCCTTTCCTCCAGACTGGAGGCTCAGAATATGGCCGTATCCGTTGCTGCATCACAAGCTGTAGACTCAGAGCATGGAATCTGTTTCTGTCTCTCCCTTCACAGGCCGGAGACTCAGAATGTTGTATCTGTTACAGTCTCTCTAGATGGGAGACTCAGAACCTGTTGATCTGTTTCTGTCTCTCCCCTTACAGGACTGAGACTCTAAACATTAGTGTATCTGTTAATGCCTCACTGGATGATCCGGAGACTCAGAACAAGGAGTGTCTGTTGAAAGGGTACATTTATCCCTTTCTGAAGAGGATGAGATTGCAATTTGGCGCTTCTCAACTCGAGTGCTGTGATTGGCTGCTGGCATCAGAGGGGGGCACACAGTGTGGCTCACCCTTCTTTCTCCTGTGGAATTTATTTGCAGAAAGCACACAGTTAGAAGTCTTTAAAGTGTCTTTACATTTTTGTCAATGCATTTCTCACTTTCCAAACCACCACTAGAATACCTTTGGCAATGTTCTAAACAAATAGAGTGCCAAAAAGATGGGAAAAGATTGAACTGTCAAGCATGCATTCATTTGTACATTAACAGCTGAATTTGTGTAAGATGTTGCACTGCAAAACGCTGTCACTGAGAATACTTATTTCTCTAATAAGTATGAAATGAACGCGTGTAGTTTACATCACTTTTAAGTTTTCCAAATATAACTATGCATCCAAAAAGTCCTAATGAATAGTTATGGCGGTCGGCTTAAACCTTAGGGATTAGTTTTAGGTTAGGTGCAGTGAGGTGTCCTGTCCTTCCTGCGCTTGAGGTGACTGTCGTGTATCCTAGCATCCTTATCTAATGGTGTTGGACATTTGTTTGTGCTTGTCCACCCAGATCCACTTAAAATGTAGCAAACTGTTCTCCACTGTTGCAGTAAGAGTGGAGCCATGCCATAAAACTGGGCCCTGGAATGTGATGTTCCCTACATGCTTTTCATGAAATATCCATAAACATGTTTTTATAAAATCAACATATGTTGTATGTCCAGAAACATTACATTATTTACATAATCAATGTTAGAAATGCTACCTTGAATTTTTTTATTCAATGGATATAATTCACTATATTTTAATTAATTTACTTGAATTTTATGGACAATGGTGGGAGATTTATGTTTATGCTCTAACTTAAAGTTTTCTTTCCCCCTCCCAAAATGGAGCCGAAAAACATGAATTATGCTGGAAACCTTAAACAGAACTCCTGACTTATCTGTTTGTTGTGTTGGATGAAATTTGAATTTCAGTTCAGTAAATTCCTCTTCCTTTCATTTCAGTTCCAGTTCCACATCCTATGGGATGTCGCCAATTCAATTCAAATTCACACTCATAAACTGAAAGCACATTTGTAAATTCTGAATTTTTCCCAACCCTAATGTGTGTGCGCATGTTGTGCGGGAGAGTGTTTTTCTGTGTGTCTTCACTGAGTTTCCGCTGACACCCACAGAGGAAGCGTGCTTTTAGGGGAAGAGGAGAAAAACAACCACATCTGCCCCTTTATAAATCATGCAGCGGTATTCCTCCGTGTGTGCGTGTATTTGTGAAACGCCCCATCCTCTAAAGGGTATAATGCATCTAAAACAAGCTCCCATTGCCTGTCACTGTTGGTAGCTGTGTGTCTCAGAGCCGGGGCAACTTCTCAATCGAGGCTTATTCATTTCTTTCATCTGGATCAATGTTGCAACCCTTTCATTGCAAACAACGTCCATCCGCAAATGAAAGAAGTCCCCCGTGAGGTTTCCGCCTGTGTAAATGATAAAACAAGATTATTTTGAGGCACATCTATTGATGACTAATCATCTGAGATGTGCTATACTGGGTCCAGACACTGAACTCACATGAATATGAGTCACTTTACTCACACATTATAAATAAATGATTTGACCTTTAGATTTTCTTTTCTGATACATCTCAACAGTTTTACACAAAGCTTTGTTTCACACCGCACTTGAAAGCAGCGCACAATTATTGTGGCATATATTTTTTTTTCTTCCTTTTTTTTATCTGAATCTAGCTGGTTTAATTTGTTTATAGCTCTAGTTTGGGGTTTAGTGTCGTTCTATGCAGATCAATTACCATCTGGTTGTGAATGGGATCCCACTTCTCATGTTACATTTCTCATCATGTTAGTAATAAATCTTAATGGCCAACTCCTGATTACAATACAGTAGCACAGAAATAGCTTTATTTAAAGTATAGAGCAGGTTTACGCAACTGAAACACAATGTGAAAGCACAATATAAACCTGCTATTGTAGTTGGACTGTTGCTTCCCTTATGTGTGTGGTTTGAAATACCGGTAGGCCTAATTTTATATAGATGGTTAGTTTCGTTTTTTTGTGTCTAATTATTCTGTAATTCGACTTTTATAGTTGATATATTGTCACCTTTTGCCTGTGTTCTAGTTGGACTTTGAGGGACACTTGGAATTTTTGGTTTGATTAATACAAATTCTGGTGCAATTGCTCTGTTAGTGCAGTTCATTTGAAAAAGTGTGAACGCTGCCTGAATCACAAACACATAACTAATCTAAACAAACACATATACACAATCAGGGGAATGAAGCCAGGGAAAAGAGTCATTTAACCATCTGAACAGAAGTATCAGTTTCTTATTTCAAAACACCTTGTTAACAGCTTGTACTTAACCTCTTGTTTACTTAGTTAAATGTACCATACTTGAAATGTCTTAGCCGTTTAAATGAGCGCCCTGATAAAGTCTCAGGAGATAGCCTTGATGGTTTAGTAAGTCGATGGTGTTGAAGTTGCAATCAATTTCTTCCACATTGAACAAAGAAATGATGATGAACTTGCGATGTTAGCCTGACTCAATCATTGTCCAGGAAGTTACAATTATTATAACTTGAGGCTCCTCCGGCTGTGCGGCTGCGTACTGGCCGGGGAAAGGTAGTTGGTCTGGATGCCACTCTGACAGCGCCCTTTAACTTCTGTGAAGGTCACACCTCCAGGGGGTCAGTAAGCCAATGGTAACTTAAACTTTCGGATGGAAAGTTTACAACCCTTTGTCTTGATGTTTGTGCATGAGCATGATGTTTTGCATATGTAACTGTGGGTGTTGATGGAGAAGCTATTAAAGATTCTTGTAATATCAATATGTACTGTATCAACATTTAACAAATGATTGTTCAGATCATTAAAATAGCAATTCATAGATAACAAACATGATATATGTGAGGTTACATTAACTAGTGGTTATATCATAAAGCATGCATAAGACAGTATTCAATACAAAATACATTATACGGGAGAAATAATCATACACACAATGTCCTGGTAATATGCACGTTCATTCATAGAAGGTCTGCCTATGAATTACTGGAAAGAAGTCTTTTTTTATTGCCCTTATGTGTCTTTACCATGGCCTGTGCCTTCCACATTTTTTCTTATCTTGCTGGCGTGCCTTTGCTGCCATAGTAACCAGGGGCCTGTTCTATCTTTTTGGGTGGTACCTTGGAACCTTGTTTTGTGATTGGGTGAGGGGGTTTGCTGGATTATTCATTAAATATAATGAATAATTGTGTGTCTGATTGGTCCAGCTGCTACAGATTACACTACTGAGCCCACCACGGATAAAAAGCCGAAGCACCACGAGGTGATGAAGCCAGAGCTAAGGAAAGCCCAGTCTGACCAGGTGTGAGAGCTGGCCATCAATTCCTTAAAGAGCATACCCCCGAGGCCAAGTTAATCCAGGAGAGGAGTCTGACCAGGTGTGTGAGCCAGTCCCTGTGTCTATTCCTGTGGTGGTTCTTATAGAGAATTAGGGCATGGATTGAAGTCCAGCCCAAAGTACCAGGGCTGATGTCAGTGTGCTGACTCCAAACTCCAATATTAATAATGACGAGTATGACAGATTAGCACTATCGGCCAATTCCCACCCTCCCTTCCACTCCCACCTCCTACCTCATGTGCCTGTCCCGTGTCGGCCAAGGAGGCAATTTTTCAGCTCTCTGCCTCATTTATTCCCTACTGTTCAAAAGTCTGGGGTTGGTATTTTTTGTTTTTAAAAGAGGTCTCTTTTGCTCGGCAATTTTACGGTTTTGATTATTTTCGCTCAAAAATAGTCAAAACAATAATGTTGTGAAAGAGTAATTTTATTTAAAATTAGTTGTTTAAAATGATTTTTGTGCTGAATAACTGTATAAATTTCTTCAAAAAAACAAACTCACTCCATACTATATTGGTGATAATTTTTTCTTATGCACAGACAACACAAAACATGATGTATTTGAATTATAATGATAATGGCAAGCAGCTCTGATGTGCCGTGCAATTCACACAGCTTCTTTTTTATGCTGTCTGTATCTCCGTCTCTGTATCTCATTTAATTACGTAAAATATTAAAGGTAAAAAAAAATGGTAACACTTTCTATGAAGATAAATGCATTATAAGGGTATTCTTAATACAAGGGCATGAAGAATACCCTTATAATGCATTATAAAAACAGACTCCATTGAAAGTGTTACCAAAAAAACTATTTTTTCCTAATAGAATGATTCTCTTAAGAGCACATCCAGGCCTCTCTAGCCATGCAACATTGGATAATCACAGGTAAATTCCACCATGGCATATGGATGTATACAAATCTGAAGGAAATGAACTTGACATAACTGGAATAAAGGAGATTTACACACTTTTCATGGGTTCTTCAAGCCTCCTCAAGATTAAAGCACATGTTAAATGTTTGTAGAGTATCTAAATGTGCAACTTGTTTGTGAAAAGCCTATCAAATCTCATTTTTATCATTTTGAATTGTAAGAGCAATTCAGCAAACTTGACCTCAGCAATCCCACCAGAAGCTTGTATTGAAATGTTATAAATGGTTTCAGTTCACATAAAGACACTGATGAAGTTGAAGCTGACAAAGACCCCTGGCCAACATCCAGTGCAAATTCAAATGTAATGACAAATGAAAGGACACCTCTCTCCATGGTTTCTGGGAAGCACTGCTTCATGGATAATATATCCATTGCCTTGTAAACAAGAAAATGAAAAGACAGTGACAAGAGGGTTTTCAAACACTTATTGTGGTGGCATTTGAGCTGGAGAGGTTCAAACAGATTAGGTGAAGAGGTTTGAGGGCAATAAATACCAGCAATTTATTGTATTACACAACACTCGATACTGAGAGATAGCCACATTGGATGGTTGTTGATAGTAAATGCCAGCTGCCTGTGGACCCGTGTGTATATATGTACACGCCAATTCAGTGTGTTGTGATATTGCCAAACGGTCACCAAATACCATCTCTGTCACCTGAAGTTTGTCACTGATCAACATTTTGTTTTGTACTTTCTCTTTAAAAGTTCAATATCACACTGCATGTCACATGGATAACCCCTCCTCGCCCATAATTTAGTGTCTCTTACCTGCTGATATTTCCGACAGAACAGTCTGTTCCCCCACAAACCCTAGCTAACTGGATAAAAGAGGTGCCAGTAATGTAGATGAATCAGGAGATGCATTGTCAGGAACAAAACATTGTGTCCCCGTAACACAAAGTTAAAGTTAAAATACTCTGCTCTGCCTAAAAGTTCTCAACCCTCCAGAAAAATTGCACAACCCTTTCTGCTCAGAAATAGACCATCAGTGTTTTCACAAGACAAATGACAGCTGTATTACATGTGTATGAATATGACTTATGCTGTGAATATTTTAGTGTTAACAAAGCTCCACAGTATTACTCAACTAACGTAGTTCGAAAAAGAGTGTAACATCTCAGTTAAATATTTATGATGAACGTAAGCCCTCTCAGATTCATGAGAATCTCTTGGATTTTAGTACTTAGAAGCTTTTCAGTGAACAGATATCACAGTTGATACCCCACTACAGCCTTAACATGCCTTGATGTGTCTTTGATATATTTAAACTGCAGTTTTCTGTGAAACATGGTTTTAAAAGCTTTTTGGTTGCATTCATGTTTTTGTTGAATATTTAAACACCTCTTACACTCACAAAATGAAATCAGTGTTTCTGATATTTCTCATAATGAAATATCAGTTTTGTTCTATTAAATCCTTTTTTTAAATGCATCCGTTGGTAGGAAACTGTTACTTGTAGCCTTGGTTTTAGAAAAAATTATCTCATCAGATTACTCTCAATGTTGAAAAAAGGCATATCGTTTTGTCCATCGACATGTACTTTACATTTAATCATACTTTACATGTCACAACCTGTTTTGCACCCAGCATGTGGCCTGTGTGAGGTAAAAAATTTGTAGTGGGTAATACTTGGGGCTCATAATCAGAAAACTGTTGACTGGATGGAGAATCCAAGTTATCCTGGTATATTTTTCTGTTAATATGAAAATCGGGTTTATTTATCAATATAGCAGGTGAATTATGTATAGGATTTATACATAAGATGTTAGGACGCTCTAAGTAGTTCAAAGTGTTTCTAAGAATGCTGATTTTTAAAAGGCAGCTGTCTGACTCTGAGATGGTATGATGGAGTGATATACACCGAATTATAGACAAACCTGTATAATTCGCTCTTCCTCTTCTGAATCACTTTCTGGTTCAAACACATATGGCTGAATTAAACCAATATTTCCACTTGCCATCATTTAACGTTTACTACAGGAAAGTTGACAGAGTGGATCAGGTATTCTGAGCTGGTGTGAGTGAGTGGAGGCGGGGACTAATATGCATATTCATGGATCCACATACCGGTATACTACATGAAGCAAAGGTATAGAGTTACATTCAAGCTATTTTAAGGCATGAATAAATTATTTTCACAGGAAAAAAAGTTTAAATGTGTCATTTTTGTGATCAAAGATGAGTTTTAAGCAATACAATTATTGACTACAGGGGTACTTTAAGGACAGTGATACATATAGCTGCTTAAGGAAGTTAGTCCAAACTTGTGCATCTTTCATACTTTATTGCCAGTGGCCAGGTAGTTTTAAACGCCTTCCTCAGAAACTTTTTTTTTAAGTGGCTCAGTCGTATTATATAAAACATATCCTAAAGTGAATAGAGATGCTGCTATAAACATGTTCTGGGTGGTTGGTAATGTGTTGCTATGCAGTTGCTAGGGTGTTCTGGGTGGTTATTAGGTGTTTGCTTACTGGTCCAAATCCAAGTGATCTGATGTTCTGGTCTTTAGATATTGATTGCAACCCTCCTTTAAAGAAACTGTAAAAGGTGCGGTAGAATTTACTTTAGCAGAATTTCTGTGAAATGTTGCAGGCATTGCCTCAAGTGTAGCGATGCATGAAGCACTGCAAACACAGAAGTCACTTTCAAAATGAGCAGCTTTCTGTTGGTCAACACACTGAACTTGCATGGCAAACATGAACGAAATCTGTGTGGGGATTTCTTCTTTTTTTTTTGCCTTCATGCGAAACTCCCAATTGTGCGGTTTCCTATTGAAATGACTGGATTTCACCCTTAAAATTTAGCCCACTATCCAAACTGCATTGCTACATTTACATTACATGTATTATTGAATAATACTACAATTAGATCTGTCATACCAAATTTCCATTGTACATTGGGTGGACAATTTGAGGTATCATTCATGTCTTTAGCGAAACAGGGATTTTAACAAACTTTGGCAGATACATTTTCAACTAAGTATGAGCAATAACAACAAATACAACTAAGAATATGCCATCTAGTTCTCAGTAGTTAAAATTCATGTTTGTGTGTTTGTATGTATGTTTCAGACATGGTCCGTCGTTGGTGTACGTTGGAAGGTGGATTTCTTAGTTACTATGACAACGATAAGATCGCCACCCCCATAGGTCGGGTTGACGTCAGCAACGTGGTGAGCCTGGCCATCAGCAACATTGAGAACATCACCGAAACAGGGTACAGGTTTCTCTTTCTCTCACCCCCTCGTTTGCGCTTGACCACCTTTTGTGGGTTAGAGGTGACAGAAAGCGTTTTTGATGTGACCTCACCTCAGACTTTCCATACACTACCAAACGTAAAGTAATGAGAGGAAACCAACATGCTGACCGACCTCTAACCCGAATAGCCTGACTCTCTGGGAAATCCCCATTTTTCTGAGATTCTTTTGCTCTCGCTGCTATAACAAAAATATCCCCGTCCAAAAATGTGGGCCACAAGAGCCGTTAAACCCATTAAGAGAGTGACCTTTGCCCCTGGATTAATCTCCTGTGTTCAGCTGTTTATTGTAAGAGCAAAAGACTAACAGAGATTAATCACCATCCTTTCTGTTTCACAGCTGTGTGCATGTGTGTGTTTCGGTCATTTTGTGTGTGTGTGTGTGTGTTAATTGCTGTTTCACACCTCCCTCAGGCCAGTGTTCACCTTTGAGTTGTACCTGCGCTCTCAGAGAGTGCTGGTGTTCGGAGCAGAGACCTCGGACACACACCAAGATTGGACGCATGCCATCGCCAAGGTGACAGTCATTCTCTTAACACAAGTTTTTGAAGATTTATCGCAAATTTACCTTGCGGGATTTAGGATAAGTGTGCCGTTCCTGTGATTAAATATGAATTGCTGCGTTAGCCGTACTCTATTATATGCGTGGACTCTTGAAGGTCATTTGATTGTGTCTTTGTCCCTGTTGTGTCGGAGTGCATTTGTGTTTTTCTTGTGCGAGTGGGTGTATGCTATTACTCCTTCAAACAGATCCATCTCACTTGCCTCTCATCCCTCACTCACACACACATTTCCATTTAAGTGAAGTGTGGAGGTGCTAGTGTCTAGGCTGAAGTGTTTGCGTAACTCCGAGAGCTCAGCTAGGGAATGTTCAAAGAATGTTTGTGTTTGTACTTCTATCTGTATATGCCGGTTTAATGCAACTTCAGGGTTAGTTGTAGTTTCTGTTTGGCAGAAAACACTAGAAACTTATTTGTGTGATCTGCACAAGCCCCTGACTTTTAAATGATTTCTCTCTGCCACTCACACAGTTGCTCTGTCTAATATTTTTCTCTTTCTTTCTAGTGTTTTGTCCCTGCAAGGGCAGATGCTCTGCTGAGGCAGGACAGTGAGCTTATTGGCCGACTGCACTATAAAGAGGGTCATGACCTTTATCATTGGCGAATGGGATGGTTTGCTCTGGTGGGCTCAGAACTCTACTTCTGTTCTGGAGATGAAGATGAAGAGGAGGGAGTTCTTCAACTCAAACGCCTACAGGAACTTAGTGAGGACAAATATGCACACATACCAGTAGAATGAAAGACATTAAAGAAATAGTTCATCCATGTTTTTCCAAACCCATATGACTTCTGTCGAACACAATAGGCATGTTTTTGAAGTTATCATGGCCTGTTACTGGCACTGTTAATCTCTAAAATGACCAAAAAACCCACCACAGCAGTATAATGAAAGTGGTCCATGAAACCTATGCACTATATTTCAAGTCTTTTGGATCTATTTGATAGCTCTGTTTGAGGAATAATTTTATTTTATGATTATTTATATACTATCAAAATATTTTATATACTATTATAATATTTTAAATTTGCTTTTATTTTTCTATTTTCAATTTTCATTTTAGTTTAAGTTTTTAAGTAATTTTGTTAATGTTTCTGTATAGCTTTAATTATTTTTATTTCATTTTTAGTTTAATCATTTTAGTGCTAGTTTTTAGGCAACTGTGAAGTTTTCCATTTAATGGTTATATATATATATATTTTTTTCAGCTTTATAGCAATTTCTAAAACGTTAAGTTTTAGACAACAATGGTGAAAAACTGAAAATTGTATTAATTTAATTAATTAAAGTTACTTTATTTTCAGTTATACACTGAACAACTTATCTGTCCTTGCTATCTTCTCTTGGCATTCTGGAGAGTTCATTTTACAAGTTGCAATGTCCAAATCACAGACAAATAGTTTTTATGAGTCAGACAATCAATTGTTTACAAAACCAGTTTGAATGGTTTGTACTCTGATTCGATATTCAAGGTCAGTTTTGCTGATTCATTGATCTGATTGCAGCAGTTAACAGCTCACTGGAGAGGAAGATTAACAGTGGATAATGAATAACATTTCGTTCTGTTCATCAAACAAAGAGTTGTATGAACCACTTTTATGATACTCTTATTGTAAAATTTCATCCTTTTTAAAACGTTTAACTGGATCCAGCACATTCTTCTTCTTTTGTGTTCCACAGAAGAAAGAAAGTCATACAGGATTTTTGTTTTTTGGATGAACTAATCCTGATATTGACATCTGAATGTGTGTTTGTATGTGTGGTTTAATTCTAGCAATTAATTCACACTCATTAGTTCCTCTTAATAGGCATTTTTATGATTATCTGTTTGAAAAGATTGTCCATATCTCATGTTCTTTCAATAAATTGCATCAGTGCTGGTTGAGGTGAAGTGTCACAGTAATAGCTTGAAACACCTTGAGCCTCACGATCATTTTCTTGAAATCTCTTTTGAAAAATTAGCCCTAGTCTTCTGTGCCACCTCCTGTCTCCTGCTAGTATTTCCTCATTGGCATTCCCAGTGTGCTAATGCTTGACTCTGTTCCCACGTCTCTAAAAGACTCGTCTGGTCACACGTCTCGCCTGTCTCCAAGGGAGACCGCAGTTGCCGATGGCAATTGTGTTTGGGAGGGAGGTGGTTGACATGAGCTTGGCACCCATGGACCAGATTTGCAACATTTTCAATCAATTGCGCTAGAACGAGGCGAGAAAAATCAATGAATCTCTTTTTTTACCCTAATCTGTTCAAGGCCAAAAAAGGATCAAATCCAGAAAGCCAACATACTCAGGGCAGGATTAAGAGGGTGATGCCTCAACAGTTTGCGAAGCCTTTAAATGTAGCGTGGTAACGAAGCATCTCCAGTGGTTTAAGATCTCTATAGCATCAGAACATATGGGCCTCAAAGGGCTGCAACTCTGTGAAATTAGATTAGGACACAGACATAGACAGACTAGCATTTCACTGTTTGCCCCAGCTCACCCTCTTTTACGCACTTCTGCCACAAAGAGAAGAGCAATGTCAAATGCCTCTTTTTAACACAAGCTCTATGTAGAAGTGGCATCTGAAAGTCATACATTATTTTGTCTACAAAGAGGTTTTTTAAAGAGATTCACATTCAAAGCACCTCAAAATAGTTTCTTTAGGCATCCTGAATGACACTGTCACAATGTTGGGTGGATTCAGGTTGATTTGGACATTTTTTCCTGGTCATCTCAATTCAGCTGAATTCACCCTATTTGTGAATGACTTTGCTGTCCGTGGTCCTGAAATGTGACATGGAAGTGCATGCAAGTCCTCCATTATTATCTGATATTAAGAGCTGTTGTTCTTGAAGATAGCAAAAGGTGCCTCATGCACAGTGGGGTCCAAAAGTGTGAGACCATGTTACAAATCTGGGATGAAACTCATTTAACTAATTTAAATTTTGGTATTTTGAAAACAGAGACACATAATGGTAAAGAATAACTATTTCAGATTCTGCACATTTCTATTTCAGCACTCACCAAACCAAACTCTTTATACAGACGGTCAGATTGAAGCTCAAGATGCTCTTTGAATCATCTCAGATCATGCTGGAGACCTTTTTTGAACAAACATGTTGAGTTCATGCAGCTCAAATGTTGTTGACATTAAACCAAAAGCGAGCGAAAACAAATACTAAGACATTCTGAAAGTCACACCCATCTTTTAGTTCAACAATTGTTGTGCTGTTCTAATCAAGACTGTTTTCACTGGTGGTCTGAGACTTTAGGGGCACACTGTCCTTTGGGAACTTTAAGCATAATTACTTTGAGAATTGACTTCCCTTTCATCAGTCAACATCATCTAAAACCTCCTTAAATGGAAAGGAAGCTGGCTCACCACCTTTAATCTAAAGTCATTCCTCCTTTGTAAATGATTTCTATATATGTGTAAACAAGAAAAAGAGAGTCAAGAGAGGTGTTATTGGAATCTCAATGATAGCCCCAGCACAACAACGCTGTTAGTTTAATTCAGTTTTTTTATTCCTTAATAAAAGTTAAGGCCGTTAATGTTTAAGGGAGGTTAAAAGGATGAAGTGAGTGCTGTTTGTTTTTATCAAACTGTGATAGTGAATGTTTGCCTCTTTTCAGTAATGGCTTTTAATAAAGCTTGTGTGTCCAATATCACTTTTTTTCCTTTTTTTTGGTTTGTTTTTTTTAAATCATTTTCAATAACATTATTAAACAGAATTTCCCAACCTTGATAATAGCTAAAGTGCAACAATTAAAGTGCTTGCTTTTAGCACTTAAGTTATATGTTTTTGGTAGATTTTGGTTGAGTATGGAGTTGCAAAATAATTGAGCAATTTTGTTCTCACTTGACCTGTTTGGTTTTGTTTTTGTTTTTATTAGTCTGAAATGGATTAATCTCAGAATGAATGCATAAGTGATTGAGTTAAAAAAAAAATGTTTTATTAATTAATGAAACTTTTTTCAGCTGTGTCCAGAATGGGCCTACACAATAATTAATTCCATTTTTAGGAATCAACTTAGGAATCTGGCTTTAGATATTTTCTGCTTCTTCAGCCATATATAGTGATTCTCCCATTGTCTCTGCTGGAAAAGCACAATAATACATGTGTTCCATTGTGTAATTTCACTCTTTGCATCGCTAAAAAACAAAGATTGAAAGACCGTTTTGGTCATTGAATGTGATTTGAGATATTGGTCTGGTACTGGTCTGGAAAGAGAAAGACAAGAGGGAGTGTGGTAAAATGACAGATGTGAGGAAGATTACTTGAAGAATCAGTGACTCTGAATGTGTTTGTACAACTGTGCATGTCTGATGGGTTCGGTAAGGCAGTTTTCTCACGTATGGCTGTAGAAATGAATGACCAGCAGCACTCAGCTTTCTACTTCACTTACTCCAGCTGGAAAGTTTACAAAACACTAAAGCTCTCATCATTTGTTTCACTTCATGTTTCTCTTAATGCTTTTCATTTTAGTTTATCTGAGTGCTTTTATCTTTATGCCAAGGTTATAGTGTTATGGACAACTTCAGTAAAGGTTTTCCTGTATTTTTTCCTCAGCTGTGTCCACTCATATGGAGGGTGACGAGAAGATTCAGGTCTTACTCATGGTTGAGCGTGGAAGGTACAGTGAACTGGACACCTTACTCAATATCAGCACAGTCTTTTATGTTGCATTATGAGGTTTTAGTAAACATACTACACTCTATTAAGATTTATTTATTTTTGAAATAAATAGCTAAAGATAAGATTTCCACAAGATATTAAGCAGCTCAAATGTTTTCAACATCGATGACGAGCACCAAATAGTATTAGAGTGATTTCTGAAAGATAATGTGACACTGAAGACTAGAGTAATGACTGCTGAAAATCCAGCTTTGCATCACATGAATAAAGTACATTTTAAAAATATATTAAAATACAAAACCTCTATTTTAAATCGTAATACTATTTAACAATATATTTAACTATATGTTTATAAATAAATGCAGCCTTGATGCAGCATAAGAAACTTTTCAAAAACATTTAAAAAATCTTACTGACCCCAAACTTTTGAACGGTAGTGTACAGTGAATGTCTTTTGAATTATGTTTTAATTTGGAAATGTTTTTTTTTTTTTTTTTACACACAGAACCTTGTACGTACATGGCATAACCAAGCAGGACTTTGCACTGTGGCACTCTTCCATTCAGATGGCAGCTAGGACGGACGGTATGGCCCTCTGCAACCAGCAAATGAATAAAAATGATGTTCCTATAATCGTGGATAGCTGCATTGCTTTTGTCACCCAGTATGGTAAGTCGTTTATATTCCTATGAGATCTAATCATTTTTATTTCATTTTCTAATTTTTGAATTTTTAAAATGATCAAAATTTTATTAGCAATATTTCGGTCTCATGACCTTCATCAGGCATGTACAAATATTCAAACTCAATCCCATATTAAACAAAGAATTAGTGAGCATTAGAGTTCTATCAGAAGAAAAGATGTCAACTATCCAGTTGCGGCTCATTTTCTATAATCGAAACACGATGTTTCTTCCTTAGTTTTTGTGGGACTGAAAAAGTGTGTGTGCGCCACGAAGAGGGGGCGATATTGAATTGCTCTTACAGAGACGTGAGCTGTTTTGGATTTTTACCCTTAAGACTTTATCACCTAGGGATATGAATGATGAAGCATTATTTAATGTGATGTTATAAATTTCATATTATTATTATTATTATATATTTTTTTCTCTATCTTTGATATTATGAATAATTATGTTTGTAACCGTTTATGATGATGTGGTGTTAATTATGTAGTCTCATTAAGCTTAATTGGTTACAATAGATCTTTACGGTGATTGGTCATGTGATCATTTTAAATGGGATTGAGTTTGAATAGTTGGATATGCCTTATGAAGGTTGTGAGACCGTAACGTTGCTAATACAATTTTGATACTCATTTGCAAGTATTGATAGTGTGCGGGAGTTCCTTGTTTTTTTTATTTTTGACCTACCCATTTTGTCTTTTTTCCCACACACCTATCACCTGCAGGTGTGCGATGGTGATTGCCAATATACTGTGTTATCTCGCAAAGCTCTTACCTTTGATCATCAGGTTTGTGTTATGAGGGAATCTACCAGAAGAACGGTGACCCGGGTCGTGTGGCCCAGCTCCTGCAGGGGTTTAGCAAGGATGCTCGGGTTGTTAAGCTACGGGCTCAAGACCACCGGCTAGAGGATGTCACAGACACACTCAAGAGCTTCCTGTCTCACAGTGAAGATGCTTTATTGGCTAAAGAGCTGTACCCTTTTTGGATCTCTGCCCTTGGTAAGTGCTGCCAACCACTTAATCTGTTCCTGTGAATGAGCATTAATTTGTGTTTAATTATAGATAAAACTACTCTAAAATCCAATTGGCTGTTATAGAATGTGCATTCAGTCATTCTTTAGCATTAACTTCGTTATTCTCCATGTAATTTACTGTAAGTACCGTTACCACAATGAGAGTTTCATGTAAACTACACTGATACAAGTGAGTTTTAGAATGGTCCTACACAATAATTAATTCCATTTTTAGGAATCAACTTAGGAATCTAGCCATATATAGTGATTCTCCCATTGTCTCTGCTGGAAAAGCACAATAATACATGTGTTCCATTGTGTAATTTCACTCTTTGCATCGCTAAAAATCCACTGCACTGCTAGCGTATTTACAGAGGCGGCAGCCAATGAACATGAGGATTCTCTGTAATTACAACACACACAAAAAACATAGAGGTGGTGACCCGCATCATACATAATTAAAACAATGAAATGAAAATGACCTTGAGTACAGTCTTCATCTCATGTGCACAAAAACTGTTTTTTTCTTAATGTGTAATACTTCAATCAGTACCAAACTACTAATTTTAGCACCTTTAAGGGTCTTGCCTAATTTTTATTTTTTATTATTATTATTATTTTTTTTTATTTTTTTTAGCTTTTTTCAGGTTCTATTTTGCCATTTGTGTAAAATCCAAACCAAACTTTGTGTGGATACACAGTATATTTCTAGATTAAAGGGTTAGAGGTTAAAGGGTTCTGTCATTAATCATCATGTCTTTTCACATCCATAAGACTTTCGTTCATCTTTGCAACACAGTTGAAAATATTTTAATGAAATCTTTAAAAAATTAAAGAGTGTTTTCTGTTCCTCCTTGGGGTTCCTCCATAGAGATGACAGAATAAAAAATTTTGGGTGAACTAACAGTTTAATGAGTGTTTGTTGTCCGTGAATCCAGATGAACAGGACGAGAAGATCAGAGTGCAGAAATATTCATCCTACATTCAGAGTTTACCAAAGGTCAACAGGTCAACTCTTGGTGCCCTGCTGCAGCATTTGTACAGGTATTTTCTTCTTTTCGCAACAACAACAGTCTGCGATAACATCCTCTGAATAGCTCACAGTAAACATGGCCACTCCAAACCCTCACTGGGTATGTCAGATTG
Organism: Meda fulgida; assembly: GCA_030578275.1. Taxonomy (NCBI): domain Eukaryota; kingdom Metazoa; phylum Chordata; class Actinopteri; order Cypriniformes; family Leuciscidae; genus Meda; species Meda fulgida. Next base: position 20,030,096 of record CM060622.1, on the reverse strand, counting down.
CTCGAAATATTCCTGTAATGACTGTAATTGTTTGAAGAAGGCTTAATTGGTCCTTTTGGCATATTTGGAGTGTAGCCTAACATTTCCCCCATGATGTACAATAATCGTTTTGTTGTCTTCAGGTCTACACAGCATTTGCACCTGCCTGCTTTGTTTTTGTTGCTTATATATGCTTAATTTATATCTACTCACTTCCTGTCATAGCTTTAATAAAATTACCTTAAAGCTGTGCACACAATAACAGCATGCCAACAAAATTCAGCTCATTCAGAAGTGTATATATGCATGTACTTGTATGGATGGTGTGTGTTTACTCATCTATGATTTATGTAGGTCTTTTTTTCCACCAGTATTCAAATATTTATGCACATATATTACGTCTCTACAGGATCCAGAGGTGCTCCCACATCAACCAGATGAGCACGCAGAAGCTGGCATGTGTTTTCTCCTCGTGCCTGTTTCAAACAGAGGGACACACGGCTCAGGAGACCCGCGTGGTGGAGGACCTCATCAACAGTTACATCCAGCTCTTCTCTGTGAGTTAAACGTGTGTCCTCTCTCAGGATTCAGACCTAGTTGATCTCTGTCTATCGATTCCAGAGGGCCTGCTAAATGTGAGACTGCTCCAATACTCACTTGCCTCATATTCATAGCATCATATTCACGGTATGAGAGCCAAAAATACATTTTCACAGCGCTGTTCTTATGATTTCAGGTGTGCGGTGTTAATTAATTATTTATACCGTTATAACCCTTTTGTTAGTACACGTGAGAGTTGATTTAGTTATTATGGTTCTGCTTCATTAGTAGTCTCTTACAGAAAAATCTGATCCTGGTGCAAGAAATAGTATCTTGTCAGCTGTAATTATTGCTCATGAAAATACATGACTGATGAACAACAGGCCTGTCTGTGTCGAGCCCCTCATTTGAAGAGGGCGATATCATACTTGGCAAGCTGTGGCTGTTTACCCATTACAGAGTATATGACAAAATCCATGGTGCTATGAACAGTGAAAAGCATTTCCATTCAACACCACGAAATGCGCAGCTCTAGTATAAGTGTGTGAAGAAGGGGACGGTGTTCGTGTTGCACTTGGACGCTTGCCTCTGTAATGGGATTTACAGTGCTGCGCTGTGCTAATTCCCCTCTCAGCACGCTCATACTTTCATAGTTCCCCTGGCTTCACACATACACTCACTTGTACTTTTAGAGAGAAGGAAAGAAGGAGAGCGTGTGAAACATGAAGTTTAGTGTGACAAATAGCCATAATCTAGAGAAAAATATGGAACATTCCACTGAAGTAACATGTAGCATAACATGACATGCAGGTGAAAATTAAGTTTACTATACACATTAACGTGTTTTGTTTTTGTTACAAATGAGCCATCTTCTCAGTTTTTTTGTCATTCTGCAAAGTAAATATCTCAATTTTATCAATCCTTTAATAAAATTAATGTCTTAATGTTTTGATCAATTATGTATATTTCCACCTAAATAAATAATGTTAAAGTGCTATGTTATTTTGTTTACATATGCTACCGTTAAAAAAAAAAACTTTTTTAAAATAAATGAATACGGATTTTCAGCAAGGATGAGTTAAATTGATCAAAAGTGGCAGTAAAGACTTTCTTTAAATGATCTATTTCAAATCAGTTCTGTTGTCTTGAACCTTCTTTTCATAAAATAATTCGGAAAACAATGTAGCATGGTTTCCACAACTATTAAGCACAGTTAATGTTCTCAACATTGATAATAAGAAATGTTTCTTGAGCAGCAAATCAGCATATTATAATGATGTCTCAAGCATCATGTGACACTGAAGACTGGAGTAATGATGATGAAAATTCAGCTTTGCCATTACAGGAGTATATTACTTTTAAAAAATATATTCACATAGAAAACAGTTGTTCTTTTGTAATCATATTTCAAAATATGACTGTTTTTACTAGATTTCTGATCAAATAAATCCAGCCTTGATGCAGAATAAGAGACTTTGGTAATGCTTTACTTAAAGCCTTTTTGTTTAATGCGTTATAAAGGTATTCATAATATATGTTATAACGCATTATAATGCATTATAATGCATAAAATGCTTTATAATATTCACATATTCCTTAATGCATTATGCGTTCTAATGGTGTATTATAATGTATTATAACTGTGATTATGTGAGACCATTCAATGCATAATAAGGTGCATACAAGCCACAATTAATGCATTAAAAATACCTGTATAATGCATTATACATAAAGGCTTTAACTAAAGTGTTACCGAGACTTCTTTCAAAAACATTAAAAAATCTTAATGACCCCAAACTTTTGAACAGTAATTAAATAAAACATTTGACGAATGGAAATTTGCTTTGAGATGACATTTAACAGTGTTAGTAGTGTTTTGAAATATAGCTTTAAGTGAGCATTAGATGATGGCAAAGGTAATCTAAATGTAAAATTAGGGTAAATGAATATGTACAGTTAAGAATCTACTTCAACTTTTAAGTTTTCTGATGTGCCATTTTAAATAAGTCATCTTATGGGACGCATTTTGAGTAGTTGAAATGCCCTGACTTTACTGTTGGGGATGTGAGCAAGTCTGTTTACTGGGCACAGGGGCTTTAATCTCTGTTTATCTGTGTGGGTCCATTAAAACAGGTCAATGAAGAGCAGGTTAGGCAAATGGAGAAAGAAAACAGCTTTATCACCAGGTGGAAGGATACCACAGTAAGTCACCCCTTTTAACCTCTCTGTTAAATAGGTGCTGGTGTGAGAGATTTTGATAGAGCATGATGTTACAGTCCATATATGTGTGTGTGTGTGTACGTTTTAACAGGTCACATAATCACTTTGACCTGTATTGGTATTGTTTTGAGCAAATTAGAGCAAATGGCAAGCTCTTTGTGCTACCTAACCTTTCTGTCTCCTGCTTTATACCTTTCTGGCACCACAAGGAACAATTTGTTCAGATAAGCTGAAAACAAATTAATTTTCCTTTGTTTGCTGCTGTCCAAGTTAAAAAAGTTTCTATGTATATGTTCAAGTTGGGGCAAGGACAGTGTTTGAACTGACCCATGGAAAAATCTTGAAGCATTTGGAAATTCGGTAACACTTTACAAAAAGGTTTCATTAGTTAACTACATTAGTTAATATGAATTAATAATGAACTGCACTTCTAAAGCATTTATTAATCTTAGTTCATGTTAGTTTCAACATTTACTAATCCATTATTAAAATCAACAGTTTTTTTTGTTAACATTAGCTAATGCACTAAGTAACATGAACAATGAACTACTTAAAAAAAACTAATATTAACAAAGTTTAACAAATACAGTAACAAATGTGTTGCTCATTGTTAGTTCATGTTAGTTAATACATTAACAAATTAAACCATATTTATGTTTTAAATAAATTAATTTTGTAATGCATTTTCCACAAATTTAATAGATCTGGACAGTACGTGAATGTCATGTTATTGGCCCATTTATGTATGAAAAACTCTTCAAGCATTTAAGCAAAAGCCTTTAGATCAGTGGTTCTCAGTGGCCACCCATTGTCCAACACATTATTCTAATACACATTATCCCTTCATATTGGTTAAGATATTTTCTCTAGTATTTACAGATAATATTTTTATTTTTATCATTTTGTTATTTATGAAGATTCAATATTTATTTTATTTATTTATTTTAATAAAAACCATAGTTATTCAGGAGGGTAAAAAATGAAGTTACCTTTTAATATTTTGTTTAATAATTTTAGGCCCCAGTGGGTCCGGGCCCCCTGGTTGGGAACCACTTCTTTAAATCATGTCTGTGAAAAACATGTATTCGGCTTGTTGTGTCCAAACATTTGACTGGTACTATACCTTGGGTGCATAAATAACCATGTTTCGCTGTATGAAACAGAATATCTGAATAATAGTGTTTATACACTGTTCTCATAGAATGTTACAGTAGCATATGTGTAATTTATGCTACATTTAAACACATTTTGCCAAAGCAGTTTAGAAAGGAAGCTTTAATCTCTGGTTTACATGAGCTAAGATGTTTGCCAGCTTTTGTTGTGTAATGTGGCTAAATGATGTGTGGGACTCCAGCTGTGTGCCATTTAGTCAGACACACACAGACGCTGGTCTGAACTGAATGGGCTGTTGATTGCTTTTGTGTTATATCCATAAAGACGGCTGTATACTGTTTCTTAGAAAAGCTGTTCAATCTTTCATTTCTTTCTTTCTTTCTTTCTTTCTTTCTTTCTTTCTTTCTTTCTTTCTTTCTTTCTTTCTTTCTTTCTTTCTTTCTTTCTTTCTTTCTTTCTTTCTTTCTTTCTTTCTTTCTGTACATTTATATGAATTAAAGGGATAGTTCACCAAAAAATGAAAATTATCCCATGATTTACTCACTCTATCATCCTGGGTGTATATGACATTCTTCTTTCAGATGAATAGAATCAGAGTTATATAAAAAAATAGTCCTGGCTCTTCCAAGCTGTATAATGGCAGTGAATTGTTGTTTCGGTTTTGAAGTCCATAAAAGTGCATCTATCCATCATAAACAAACTCCACGCAGCTCCGTGGGGTTAATAAAGTCCTTCTGAAGCGAAGCGATGAGTTTGTGTAAGAAAAATATCCATTTCTAAAACTTTAAGTAAAATAGTAAAGTAAAATAACTATCTTTCTGCCAAATGAACATACGCATTGCACGCAAGTCTAAAGCGCAACTTATGCAAGTAATGCGACGTACTGCTGATATTTACGCAACGCCATGACACACTACGCTACTTCTGACGTTACAAGTTTGGGTGCAAGTAGACTGGCAAGTAGTAGGTATGGCCATTTGGCGGGAAGCTTTGTAACGTGTTAAATATGAATATTTTTCTTACACAAACTCATCGCTTCGTTTCAGAAGGACTCTATTAACCCCTTGAAGCCTGTGCAGCACTTTAATGATGGATAGATGCACTTTTATGGACTTCAAAACAGAAACAGCAATTCACTGCCATTATATAGTTTGACTGAGTAAATCATGGGCTAATTTTCATCTTTGGATAAACTATCCATTTAAGTATGTATTTAAATCTTCAGTCTTATGTGTTTTGTGTCACTGTGTGTACCTGTGTTTGCAGTTCTCTCCTGCTGGTGACCTGATATTTGAAGTCTACTTGGAAAAAAAGGAGCCAGAGAAGTGCTGTTTAATCAAGGTTTGTTTCCCTCACTCGCTCTCTGTGGTGTGTGTGTGTGTGTGTGTGTCTGTGTGTGAAACTGTCTGGCTCTCTGTGTGTCTGAACCTAGAGGGTATTCTGACACAGACTAAATCAAACTGCAGTTAATCAAAGGCATGTTTGATTTAATTGTGAGAATAATTGTGTTTTATCAGTATTCAAGGTAAACCTCAGTTAATAGAGGTTGTTTCAGAGTGTTTTTTTCCCCTCTTGACACTTCTTTGATATCTTTTTCCTATTTTCCTTTCAATTATCCTCCAGCAAAAGTTGATAAATCCTTTTGAACAAGGAAATGAAGTCTTGAACATTAAAAAAACACTGACAACAGATTGATACTGATGTCTGTCTCTATAAGGTGTCTCCCAGTATGAGGTCAGATGAGCTTGCCGCCTGCACTCTGGAGATGAAGGGGAAGGAGGTCAAAGCTCAAGATCTCTGGACCACGTTTGAGGTCATTGAGAATGGAGAGATGGGTAGGGTTACAATGCTGTTAAATCTTACAAATACACTAGAAACAATTGAAATCAAAACGTAAATTTAACTTATAAATGAATTCATTTTTTTTTTAGCATATTATTAGAGCAATTGACGATGTTCCTCCTAAAGCCTACGCACACATTAAAATGCGAAAAGTGAATGAGCATGATTGGTACTATTATTATTTCATGTTGGTTATTATGAGAAAATATTAACAGATTGTGATGGCATCGGTGGGAGGGGGAGACAGGTGGTGCAAGAGTGATTTTTGCCAATAGCGAGCATTTTGTTTTCCTTTTTACAAATTACAACTTGATAATGGATCTATTTTGCACTTGAGTGTGTTTTCTAATCATAGTCAGATTGGCTGGCGATAATTACAAATTTGCACTATATAATTATGCTTGTGTGGAGGACAAACCCAAAGCAAAAACAGTTTGTTAGAGGGTGGTGATGATGAGGAGGATTCTTTTTTTTTTCCTCTCCACGTTATCTCTGTTATTTTTTTGTATTTTCAAGTGAAGTGATATAGAATATAGTCCTACAGATTAATTTGTGAGATTCTAGAGTCTTTTAAAAATTTTGAAACATTTTTGGCCAGAAACATACAACATGTACACAAATGCCCATCCACTGCATTTCAACACGCGTTTTGTTGTACGTACTAATTGTGCTCTGACACTTTTTTGGAGCACAATGATGTGTGAAATCGAGCTTGCGCAGCTAGAACCGTTTGTTCACATTTTGCATAGCGTATGTTTCTGGCCTTTCTATTTCGTGGAGTCGCAGTCAATTATGAAACAAGTCAGATGGAGATTTGCATTCACTTATCCTACCTATGATTTCTCTCTGTGCTCAGAGCGGCCCTTGCACTACAAAGAGAGGATTTTGGAGCAGGTATTGGAGTGGAGCTCTTTGGAGGATCCCAGCTCAGCCTTCCTGCTCATTAAGAAATATTCTGGTTCTAAAATGACAGATTCCAACTCAGGTACCAACAATGAATTTCCTAATGCACCCTAGCAGATCGCTCCAAGATATCATTAACAAATGAAACAACTATATGGATCTATTACATTTACAGTCATTGTTTCATTGGAGCCACATTCAAATATCAGCTTCTGGTTATGCTTAAAACAGTGCTTGATTTTATTATATATCATATTTGTCCAGCCTTGTCATATTCAGCATGTCTCAGTATATATGTATTCGATTCACTAAATTAACACAAGGAAGAAGGATGTTGTGTATTCAATACTTTTCATGTTTATGCATCAATAAAACATTACAGGTCACATATTGTTTGTTAAATAAAAATGCTAAAAAAATACTAAAATGAACATTTTCAGATGAGGACCAAAACAAAACGTTGAATTGGAGTTGAAAACATTTTAGGAATGATTCCTGGAAATTAATCAGAATAGACGACGTTAAAGCCTTTTTCGCTAATGAGGTTTAAATAAGCAACGCTATTAAAACTGGACACATCTGTCTTATGTTTATGAAACATCCCACATGGAGACTCCCGTGAAAATGTTCTAGTGATGGCACTAATAAATTACTGAATTCAGGGGTTTAAACTGGATTAACTGGCCATCAAAATCATTGTGAATATATTTTGGATATTTGATAAATCACCTAGTTACTATCAGTCATAAAGTTTTCTGATGCTAGCCTAATTTCATAACTTTTTACAGTCTCATTACCAATTTTCTGATCAATTTTTCACTCTCGATGATGAATGGCGTACTTGCAGAAAAGCAAAGCAGAGAGTGTATTTACGCTCTTTTTCGGTTTCCGATTGAAACCATCAGTAACGGAAGAAATCTTAATTTTGTACCTGCGCTGAGTAATAGCTTCTCTGCATGCCTCACTAAAGATATTAATATATATTAAGCAGTGCTGTTATGCAAAGGTTTATTCATTTGCCAGGATGTGTAATTGCTAGACTCGCAAATTTGTTAAGCTGGAAATGTGTGAGAGAGATTTCAACTATAGAAAGCATTTCAACCCTTTAAAAAAATATATGAAACTTGGCACAGTGGCGGCTGCACTGGTACAAAGCAACAGTATACCTACAGTTTGCATGTTCTGCGTGTCATAAATAGTTTATAGTATGACTCAATGTGTTTTCTGTGTGTTCTTCTGTGTTTGTGACAGATAAACTGAAAGATTTCATTAAAGGAGAGCAACTCAAATTCAAAGATGGTTCCTCCAAACTGCTATTAGGGAATAAGTTTCAGGACCGATACCTGGTTCTACAAGACAAAAAACTGCTGTTATACAAGGACATAAAAGTATGTCTCTTACATTTTCACTTTTAATTCCAAGTCTCTTTCTGTCTCTTTCTTCAAATGGTTTGTAGGGTCTTTAAGTATCTCTGCTCATGGTATTATTTGAATATCTCCATCCCCACTGTTCATCAGGATCAACCTCTACACAGGATTGCTCTTCGCTAGCAGTCTGTCAGCAGTTGCCAGTTTACCAATTTAGATTTTCCAGCGTGGCATTTTATATTATCTCTGTTTGTTTTCTTAGCTTGCATTTACAGATGAAATAGTAATTAAAAAACACAGCAGATGTGAAATTACCTGCTTTGGGCCAATCGCAGGGGCCCACTTTTAATAAGCGTGGAAGAAGAAAAAAAGGAAACAAATAGACCCATAATGGCTATTTTCATTTAGAATTAAAGAAATGTTTGACTTATACCCCCTGAAATGAGTACAGTGATGTAAACAACTGCAGTCTGTTATGTTTTTCTTTCTGTAATATCTCCTCATACATTCACTCCGTGCGCCGATCTGCTGTTCCTCGGGGCCACACGCTCTGTGAGCTAAGACACAGTCTCCTAAAGAGTGCAATATGTGTTAATAACTTATATTTGAGCAAAGTGTGAGGACGTGTGTGTGTGTGAGTGAGACCGGGAGGGAAGGCGGAGAAGCGAAGACACTCTGAATGAAGGCTGTTCTTTCTTTAATTAGTGTAATTTCTGGCTGCTGCAGAATATTCAGCTAATTATCAAGTGAAGAAGGTGGGAATTGGCTGTGAAGCAGAAATTTAATTGATATTCTGATGCCTTTGTTTTCTGTTTCTTGCAAGTTAGGATCCGTGGTTAGATCTCGTTCTGCTGTCGTTGATGTGCTCGCCTATGCCGTTCGTGTTTTGCAGTGCATTACATACGAAGTACATCCCTTCCAGGCAACAACAACAGCGTTGTCGGCACATGCTAGTTTACACAGTGCCCTTGGGCTCCCAACAGCTGTAAACAGGAAATTGCTGTTTTTCCCCTTTTGATTCAAGTGAATGAGCTGGGGGAAATAAGGCAGTTTTTTTTTTTCTTTCACTCCACTTTTCTGTGTACAGTATGTTTACCAGTTTTAGTAGCTGGTGACTGTTTGGAAAGGTTTTGAACAGATATATAGCATTATTAGGTAGCACTTTAACCCTAACCCTATTGTAAGTACATGCATTTAATTAATTAATATTACTCTGTACTTGAATGTGTTATTGCACTGTAACAAGGACACCTCAAATAAAGTGTAACCCATGATTACATACATAAAATGTGTAGATAAAGCATAATTTAAAATTAAAGCACTGATGATTTTGAAACATGTGCCTTTGTTTCCACAGAGTACCAAGCCAGAAAGAGAGGCTTCATTAAAGTCAATTAAATGTTACTTAGGGCTACGAAGGAAGTTGAAACCAACAAGCAGGTAAATGATCTCAAGAATGTTTCTAGTGCTATACCGCACACAAAAAAGAGTTATTCTCTTTTTACATTTAGCAAAAATGTTACCTAATTGCATCCTGCTCAAGTTCATTAGCAAACTGGTGCCTTTTGTAAAAAATTTTCAAAACCCTCTTTATAATCCTTATTTTAATCCACGTAGAGCCCACAAACTATTTTACGAAACAAGTTATTCAAAATTAGCGCTGCCACATTGAAAGACGAGACATATTAATATTCCTAAATGTGTAATTAAGATCGATTCATAAATGTTCTGACATTAACTCGAGGTTCATGTTTAAATGAGCTCCTAGTTCAGTCTTTATCTTTTGTGCCAAATACGCAGAGAAGCTTGGTTTAGTGCCAAATGCCCCCTTCAGAAACAAGACTATCACAGTCAATCCGAAAGCAGATTTATCTCACAATTACAAAATTCATTAAACGTAATTTAGCAAATATACTGTACTGTGTTTTTCTCTCTCCTACTGGGAAAATTGTTAACTGTGGATTTGTTTCATTTCAGTAATGTTGCATTTTTGTAATTTATGGCTGTTGTGCAATTTATGAGTGCGCTGAAAGTCTTTGTTGCTAATGATCATTTATTCATAATTTTCCTTGTGAATGTATCCACGGCATGATTTTTACAATAGCATTTTACACCAAATGACTTCCAATCTGTTCTCGCATGTTATTTGTTACATTGAGGTATCGGCTTGCATACTATTTCGCTTTTTTCAGTCTGAGGGTGTTTCTTCAACTATAACAGTTTTGTTCCTTAGGCCTTGTCCACAATGGTTTAGGAATGGTTTAAAAAAAGCACAGCACAGGGCAGAACGCGAGGGTCTCGAGATGCGCTTTTGATATGTGATGCAATAACGGAAATAACAGGAATAGATAGGCACAGCAGAATATAAAACGTGGACTGTGTGAACGGCCCCTAAAAACCTTTTTGTTTTTAAACGCCTTTCGTCATGTGACGCATATTGTACCCATATATCTCTGGTTATAGCGGCATTGTTGTGCCTACTATGAACTTTCATAGTGTTGCGGGACAGAAATTTTATACATGAATCTTCATATTACATTTCTGCAGAGATGACAGTAAATGTACTCGTAATTGCAGTTCTGCGGCAAAACGTGATGACAGTTGTGTTTTAGATCATACGATTTTGAGTGTGACCTGGACACAACAGTGAGTGGTGGGATATTTCGATAAAAAAATGACGGCAAAAGGACAGTGTAAGAACTTTGATGTCTGGTCTCGCTGTATCATCTTGTGAGCTTTTATACGCATGCATAGTAAGGTGATTTAAGCATTTCAAGCGTTTCAGTGTGGAGGAGCAACTTAAGAAAAGCTTAGGAAAACGCTAGTTTTGAAACGAAAATGCCGTTTTCAAATGTATCCGTATTAATGGAGACGTAGCCTTTAATTTTATTAAAAATAATTAATCCAACATGGCCACGATTTACCTAAACTAAACCAAGGGAATGATTTAATCAAAGGTTGACAGGATTTAGCTCAAATAAATTCATATGTGGCCACATGTTCAGCTTTGGCTTGCTCAGTTGGGGATATTCAAATTAATTAACCAAGCATTAATACCATTGATCAGCCCTACCAAACGTGGATGTTTTTTCCACTAAGAAACAAACATTGTTATGTTATTTGATTGATACTGTGAAGCTGCTTTGATGCAACTTATATTGTGAAAAGTGCTATATAAATACACTTGACTTGACTTGACAAATTAAGTTGTGAGAGCTAATTCTTAATTTGTTTTGTTCATTCATTGAATTTTTTGTACTCTATACACACAATTGGGTAATATTTTTTTACACTTATGTTACAATTACTGCACAGTTTGATTGGAAACCAAATAACATGAAATGCACATTTTTCTCTTTATTTTTTTGACAAATCTCATGTTTCATAATATATGTCAAGCAAGCTCTTCACAGACACTCTTGTCTTATTGGTACACAGGCTCACTAACTTTTGATGAAACTTTAATAGAAGCAAAAGTGTTTATTGTTGTGGAAATTATGTGAAAACATAAGATAGGACTAATAATTTATATGAATCAATTGCACATAATAAATATTGATATGGTTTGATTATTTAATTCTTTCTTGAGAGAATCAGTTTTAAATCTATGTTTATACTGGGTTTTCAGAGTAAACTGATCAAATCAATACATAAAAGAAATGTGAAAAGTAGCAACAACAAAAAAAAAAGTTAATTTTTAAGTTAATTTATTTATTATTATTCAAAAAGCACCATGCAGGTACAAAGTGACAGAAGTTGAAGAAACACTTTATGTGTGGAAACTTTTGTGGAATTTTTTTTTTTTTTTTCAGCCACAATCTAAAATGCTATGTGTGTGGTCAGAAAAGATTTTGCACCATTTGGACCATGAATTAAATAAATTAACGAGAAGTAGGTCAGCAAAAAGTTACATCTGTAAGAGAGGAAAGTATAACAGGGCATGTGGCATTGATATAAATCTCTTACACAAGCAAAATAGGTCATGGTTTCTATTATGCTTGTCTGCTGGCTGCGAAAGTTAAGATGAATTTAATGGTATCTTAGCACTTTAGAGGTTCTCGAGAGGTCAGACTGTGGCACCATCAAGAAAAACTGAATATAGTTGATGTGGAGAACCTGAATGAAATGCTGTGAAACTAATGCGATATTTTTGTCCTCTTTCTGACAAATTTTCAACAGTTGGGGATTTACTGTTTATACTGAAAAGCAGCAGTGGTGAGTGCAATTAACTCTGTTCCTAATTGCACATTCAATCACACGCTTCAGCACTGTTTTTAAGAAAAACATTTAGCTGGAACTGGATAATACCTCCCTTTTTTTAATATACCAGCCTGAAACGTACTAAGGTTTTGTACAGCTTAGTACTTGAAGTACAGAACTGCATGACTGAATTTCAAATAGGACACTTAAGTGCTTCAGTGTTCTGACTGTATGCATTTTCATCCTCCCTGAAAAAGGTATTTCTGCTGTAAAGGGAATGATTCTCAGCAGGACTGGGTCACCTCCATTATCAGAGTGAAGGTGAGCTTTCTTCGCTCTAAGTGCTGATAATGTGCAGTTAACATTGTTAAAAAATGGGCATGTTAAGAGGTTTTCTAATGCAATTTTTAGATGTACTATTCCACATCTGGAAATGCTTCATTTTAGCACCCCAATATGAGGCATTTCATCCTTCATAAAGTACCATGATATTACCTTTCCTTTTTATTCCTTTTTTTGGACATCATGTATTCTGCAAAGCACCTCGGAGTACCATAAATACCGTGGCACATGAATATGGTATACATGGTATTAGCATCTAGTGCCATCACTGCACACCCTAGTGAACACGAAGTGTGTAGTACACTTCAAATCATATATATATATATATATGTTCTTTCTGATAATAAAATGTTATTGTAATAGTGTCAAATTAAAAGTTTTATTTTAAGGCGAGACACTACAGGTGAATAGGGTACAAATTTTAACTAGAAGATATCACCATGAAACTTTCTCTGTTGATTTACCTAGATTAAGATGAGAAAAGAATGTATTACAAGTTTTCTGTAATTTAATGTTTAAATATGCAAATAAGGCATTCTCTAATTAAATATGCACTACTTTGCATATATTTTAAAAGACGAAATCTGAGTATTGGATAAAGCCAGGTTCAAAATTCTTTTTTCATTGTGTTGTTCACATATTAGATGGGAAAAAAATTACAGAGGGATTTATGGATATCTACTTTTGTTATCCTGTAGCCTAAATCAGAATTCAATAGGCTTAAAAAATTCATTTTCACCATGTTTTTTGGAATAAAATATTATATAAATCAGGCTAGGAATAATATATTTACAAATCCCTCTGTAAATGTCTTCATAATATAACTAGGTACAAGACTGGAAAGTTTGGTTTATATAGGTGCTACTGAAGTGAAGATGTATGGGAGAAAAATCATTTTGAGAAAACAGGCTTGGCATATTTGCATCAGCCAATCAGATTGCGCATTTAGAGTTAAATCCCCCCTTTTACTTTCACGATTGGTTGCTGATAAAAAGGAAATTATTATAATATTTGTATCCGACAGCATTGTACAGGAGAGAGAGAGCTTTCTAACGGTGTGTGTGTGACAGGCAGCGATCGCAGAGCAGCGTGATGATTTAAAATCTCAAAATGGACCAGTGAAAAAAAAAATGGACCAGTGTTTTTGCCTGACGTGTCTCGCCTTAAAGTACATTTTAAGTCTTTGTTTTAATAATCTTTTTGTTGTGCTTTAAACAGTCCACTTATTTTTATGAGAAACATTATAAAGCAAATGTGGAATACATTATTATAATTTAAACTGTAATGTGATATTCAATATTAAATTCAAAGTTAATATAGTTTTAAATGAACAAAATTGCAACTTCATCGTTACAAATGTGTGATGACATATCTGAATACAATACAGACATGTTTCATTATAAATTGCAATAAGGTCTATTTAGTTTTCCATTAATGCCTGTCAATACATTTTGCAGTTAAACAATATTTCAGAAACAATAAGTAATTATGAAATTACATATACAGATGTACATAAGTGGGTCAAAGAACACCATAAAATCCAGCTAATTGTGTTTAATATTCATTTAAACTGTAATACATTTTAATATTATTGCAATTAAACTGCATTTAAAAACGAAACATTACATTATTTTGCAAGTAATGTGTAATATTTCCATAATAAGTGCTTTTTTTTATAATGCTGCATTTCCCTTTTCCAGAGAAAGTTAGAAAAACTAGCCTTAAGAATTGAGGGAATGTTTTCAAGGTTATCCTCCACGAGTATAAATCACATTATCCTTAAAGGTCTTTTAGCTGAAATAAGGTCATGCAGACTGCCACAATAACACTGGTACCAGCAGACTCTTCTTAAGACAAGCTGGGCACTAGTACACGCTGAGGGCCTGACTCAGCTGATTTAGTATTAATAACTTAAACCAAAGGCAAGAGATGGCAGAGGAGTAATGATTTAGCCATTGTTTAGATCTCTCCTTCAATCCGCTAACCCTCTCAGATTTTTCCTGCTCTTCTCTTCGGTCCTAATGCCTCATCCTTATCTACCTCCTACAGGTTCACTATTTTCATTGTTGAGGTTTATTCTTGCTTTTGTGGTTTTGAACTGATACGAGGGAGGAAAATAAAGCACTTCAGTTCTTAATTTTTTTTTCTTCCTACTCCGGGGAGGTGGGGCGCAGAGAGGTTTTCCCGAGTCTTTTTTCCCCCCAGGCGGTAGAGTAAACGAGGAGTTGAGGCCATGTACCATAATTCACTGTACATATTGTTGTGTCTCATTATTACATGTGCTAAAAGTATTGCAGAGTCCATGCAGGTAGATTAATTGAGACTCTTGTAACCTCTCGCTGCTTCCATTTCACCCAGCGTTCTGCTTGGCATGGTTTCCATAGAAACTGGAGAGCAGTGCTGGGTAGGTAAAGGAGCAGGCAGACGAGACCTTCTGCTGCTAAAATGAGGATGTAGACGTGAAGAACAACTCAAAGGCCATAAAGTCACAGTGGAAAGTATGAGCTGTCTTAGGTTCAGCTCAGGAATAGGTCCAGAATGTTCCAGCATATTTGTGTTCATACATCATTAAGGTCAGAAAGTTAGTGTTAGTTAGAGCTGCTTGAGAATATATGGAAGTTTTTTGTATTTGTCTTGCCTGAGACTTAAAGCTTAGTAGTAAGGTGTACGTTTTCTGTCTGAAACCTTTTTTTACCCTAAGTTCCCACTGTCATGGAAAATATCGAAATATCAGGCAAAATTTGGATTTATGGGCCTAGAAATGTCATGAAAATGAATAAAATCCTCTAGTGATTTCTATAACTTGGAAGGCAGTACTTTAATGATTTTCCTCATACATTGTTGAGTCTGTTTTACTAAATAGTTTCACTCTAATGTCACTTTAATATTTTCATACTAAATTATCTATTTGCATACTTGCACACTGTGATTGGCTTTTCGTTGCAGTGATACTAATTCTCAGCTGACAACTTATACTTCCGTTAAAAAGTCTGGGTATTTTGAAAGAAGTCTTGTATGTTCACCAAGGCTGCATTTTAAAAAAAATAAAAAATAGTGAAATATTATGGCAATTTAAAGTAACTGTTTTCTATGATCATATTTTATAAAATGTAATTTAATCCTGTGATGGAAAAGCTGAATTTTCAGCATAATTTCTCCAGTCTTCATGGTCACATGATCCTTTAGAAATCATTCTAATATGCTGGTTTTATTAATTATATATAACAGGGGTGCTGATATATATTTGTGTGGAAACAGTAATACTTTTTTTTTTGAAATCAGGATTCTTGGATAAATAGAAAGTTCAAAAGAACAGCATTTATTTAAAGTTGACATCTTTTATAACATTATAAATGTCTTTACTATCATTTTTGATCAATATAATGCATCCCAACTGATTAAATGTAATCAAAAGAAAAAAATTACTGGCCCCAATCTTTTGTACAGTAGTGTAGATGTTATTATAAGTTTATATACTTTTAGTGTTTTGTGACACTAATAGATTGCAAATCTATTTCCCTTCTAGTTATGCTCACCTGTAAAATATTTGATGGACCCTTTTCAGACTGTGGTGATTTGTTTCCACAGTTGTCAACATCACAAACGTAGTAAAGTTTTTCATATATATATATTATTATTATTATTTATTAATATTTATTTATCATGCTACACTTTGTGCTATGTTACCTCGGCAGTTTCTAATACAACGGCTGGGAGTGATGGCAGATTTCTCATCATTCTCTGTTCTGACTGCTGTAATCATTCTCTCGATATTTTGTTACTCTTTTGGAAAGTCGTGGAAACACTATCATGGATTTTTTTTCTTTGCTAGCAAATGGGAAAACGAAAATTATATTTGCTGTTGACTCCCATTCACCACTATATAAGTTTACCCAACTATGATGCCTTCTGCCTCTGAGCAGCCCGGAAATGTGAAAGGGGTCCATTGGCTGGAAATTGCTCTTTCTTTTAAAGAAAACTCAAACTGTAGAGCATGGGTCTGGCATTGAGCCAAAATCATGGCTTCAATTCCTACTTAAACTGATCAAATGTAATCCTTGAATTCAATATTGATTTGGATGAAAGCATCTGCCAAATACATAAATGCAAATGTACTTGCAGCATGAAGGTGACTTATGGCCTAAAGAGCTAAAGCAGTGTGCATCATTACCTTATAACCTGAGCAGAGGGAGAACATCCACTTACAGCCCTGCACAGACCAGCACAGCCAAACATCAGAGAGAGGTCAGCGTTAAACCTGCTCTACACTCACACAAATGTCATCAATGCTTAACAAACCTTTTCATTTAAAGTTACTTAATGCATTGTTTGCTTCAGTGAACATTTCTAAAGGCCAGCACAGTTAGCAGTAATCAGCCCTGATCTCCATCTTTGTTGACAGTTAAAACCTTATCCATATCGTCTTGTTCACAAAATGGTTGTTCAAGTCTATTCCCTGCATACAAAACAGCCTTTGACTCATATAACCACGAATATTCATGTGCTTTCTGCTCTTCTGCAGGTTAAAGGGAAGTCAGTCCTCACTACAAGTATAGAAGGTTCAAATACACAAAACCAAATGACCGCAGATGAGGGCAACAAACCAGACTCGAGGCATAAATTGACAAGCGGTGAAGGAACTCCATGTGTCTCCAGGCTTGAAATGGTGATTGATGACACACTCCAGTCTCAGCGAAGAGCATCACTTCAACAAGACACCAGCGCTCTCACCCAGCTATCACAGAGGAAAACCTCGTTGCCCAGCAGAGCTGTGCAGTTGCCTCAAAACCTTATTAATGAACTAAGTGTTGTTCTCAACAAAACAGGACGTTCTCTGAACAAAGACGATTAAGAGAGACAGGAATCTTGTCCATTGCACTTTCCTTGTGCATGAGAAAAATAAAACAGCAGAGTTACACCTCAGTAAGGACATTGGACTCTTTGGATCGAGTATTTCAAATAATGGGACAGGGAAGAGCAAGTACAGTGAATTTTAGAATGACGAGAACTGGTAGGTGAAACATTGGATGTAAAGACTTTTTTTGTGCACAACTACAACTGTTCGCTATAAGTCGCATTAAGTCATATTCCATTAACTCAGAACAATGTAATTCAGTATTATTGGACTTTTTTGATTGCTTTAGGCTTTAAATTGAAACATGGATTTCTCCTTTTCACATCTGTTTTTTGTCACGGGTCTATGAAGGAGGACTCAAATGCAGAACGAGTGTAAACAGGTTTATTGACAAACAGTAGACAGATGACAAGATGTAGTGGGAGAGGTGAACAGTCCAGACAATAGGCAGGGATGAGACACAAAGACAGCCGTTGCAGCAAAACTTGCCGAGCAGCAGTTGTAGCTTAGCACAAGAAGACTGTAGACTGGAGAGTAGTATTTGCAGAGCAGAAAGAGACCTGAGAGTAGTAGCTATAGCCAGACAGGTACTTCCAAGGACAACAGCAAGGCACTCAGGGATCTCAGGCTCAGCACCAGGCTTGCACCAAAGCACAGAGTGTAAGCAGCCAGGGACACTAGGGCTGGAACTAGAGACACAGGAGACTAGACAGACAGGACCAATGGCAGAACTAAAGCACTAACAAACTTCTACAAATAAAACACAATAGACTTAGGTAACAAAAAACCAGCTAAGTAGCACAGACGTACACAGTAGCACAACATTCAACGAACTGGCAACACACGAGGGAAAGAGCACACATAAAAAGGGAGCTAAGAACAAGAGGAACAGGTGAGCACACTTAGACATGGAACAGGTGAACACCCTCAGGTAAACGAGGACACAAACAAGGGAGCAGAGAACATGAGGAACAGGTGACAACACCCAGACAAACGAGGATTCAACTAGACAAGAGGGCGGTGCAGGGAAACAAGGAGGCAGGAGCAAAGGAGCACATGGCAAACACAAACAAAAACACATGTTCAAGCACAACACAAACATAGAGACATGAAACAAACACATAGACAAAGCTGCCAGGGCAGAACCCTGACATTTTTATTCTAGCTGATGTTGAAAAATACACTACTAGACATTGATGCTCCAATATCATCTAAAACCTCCATCGCTGCATCCAAAATTGAATACTTTCCTATATAGTATGCAAAAAACAGTGTGCCAATCAGAGTAGTATGTCTGAATACATAGTATTAGAAAAACAGTAGGTGAAAAGTGCCCGCGTGACCTTTTACTTCCACCAAGATTCTGAAGTGCGCATTTGATGGACGCTTTAGGAATGGTAACTTTGGGGAATGGAATGTGAGGAATGGTAACTTTTTGAAAAAAAGGTTCAATTTATTAGTTTGAGTTTGAGATGAGATGAGATGAAAATATACCCTTTGGAATGATTCATCAAAGCATAGATTTATTTTCTTTTGACCTCGTACTTGAACTCGATATTCCGGTAATATTACAGAGTCTTCTCTCTGGTAAAGTAAGCCCAGACATCCCACAACCGATGGATCGAACCAAGACCCTGTCATGCATTTTGTTCTTTGTCGATGATGTGCATCACAATACAGAAGAAAAAATCTATCACTACTTTTGTTCTATCGCACCTTTAATGAATCTAGGTTCATGTTAATTTGTACATTTTAACAAATTTTTACCATTAATTCATTACTATCAAACATTAAATAACAATGAACACTTGTATGTTTATAAATCTACAGTAATCTAGATTAAGAATAAAATTATAGGACATGGTACCTAATGCATTAACTAATGTTAACAAATTAGTGAATTTTATGTATTTAATTTTAAGTCATTTTATTTCAGTTCAACTAGTTTTAGTTCAATTTTGATCATTTTAATTCTCGTGCTTCAAGATCTACCAAGCTTGTTTTGTTTTTGTTTTTTTTGTCTCAGGAGAATTGTGTGTCCTTTCATAGTTGGGTACAAAAATAGCCCTGTTGTTTTCCTACATTCACATTTCTGTTTTCATGCTAGTCGAAGCTCGAGACAATGATGCTTCAATTGCATTGATCTGTTTAGAACTTATCAAACCTCCATGTAATGAAAGTGGTTGTTCAGAAGTGAGCTGAATTAGTCATTACAATCTCGCCACATGTTATTTTCAAGAGAATCTTGTGCCCATTTATAGTTGGATACAAAAACCACCCCACTATTCCAAACCCTCCAAAGTTGTTGAATAATGCATAAAAGTATGAGAGCATGCACATTGAATATTGTCACCCAGTTTGATATTAAATATTTATAGTTGACATTTTATGTAGATTATGAATCACTTAACCGCCGCCTGCATCCCATAGTCGTTTTTAAAATGGTAATCATGCACTCTGCCTGTCGTCAAAACATGTAATATGCAATAGTTTATGTGACATGTAAATAAACATAGTAAAAGTTAATAGGTTCATATAGTACACTACCATTCAAAATGTTGTGGTTGGTATGGTTATCTAATGTTTTGAAAGACGTCTCCTATGCTCACCAAGGCTGCATTTACTGTTTTTTTTTTTAACCAAAATTACTCGGTGTCACATGATCCTTGAGAAATCATTCTAATATGCTGATTTGCTTCTCTAGAAACCCGTTTTATTATTAATGATGAAAACAGTTGTGCTGATTAATAATTTTGTTGAAACTATGATTGTTTTTTTTTCTCCTGGATTCTCTAATGAATTGAATATTAAAGAGAACAGCATTTATTTGAAATAGAAAACTTTTGTAACTTTCTAAAAGTTTGTAACTTTTTATATATTTATTGCATCCTTGATAAATAAAATAAATTCCTAGCCCAAACTTTTGAGTAGTGTGTATACTGTTTGTATACTGTATATATGTTGGGTCAACAGTGTTGAATTGCTTGTTTTTTACGAGTGCTCTCTCAACTGCTCAACTTCTGTATAAATATACTGAAGAATCTCCCTTGGTTTATTGTCTGTTTGTTAGAGAATGCTGCTGACATTTTGATTTGAGTGTTTTTTTTTTATTACTTCTAAAGTATTAATCATGTTGTATTCCATGTGTTGTATTGTCTTTGCCTGTAAGTAACACACCTGCGCTGTCTCCCTCATTAAAGTTTAAATGCTTGAATTAATTAGCGTCTTTATAAATGACGACTGTCAGATGCTGACACCTTGAGCAACGCCACACGTTACGGTTTTGATTGAAACATGTAGCTTCTGTGCTATTGTCACTCAAAGCATGTGTGTGTGTGTGTGTGTTTGTTCACACCTGTTTTTGCGGTGCTCCCCTCCTAAGCATTACTGCTATGCCCGTGCTGTCGCTTTTCTCTCATCTGAAGGTCACCATATGGCAGGCGTGTTGGGAATGAAGAACCTCAAATAATTGAAAACATTATGCGTGACTTTGACACACAAAGGAAGGGCGCTGTGTAGTGGGGAAATCCAGGCGTTTTGAATGAATTATTTGGGCTGCATCTGTTACCTGGCAATTATATTGGCTACTGTTTTCTGAAAGTTTTATTAAAAGTTTTGTATTGCTCATTTTGACTGAGCGCATTAATAGCCCTGTATTTTTTAGTAGCAAATGTTTACCTACACACTCGCCCTACTGACTCTGAATGGCTTGGCTACAATAATAGTCACGGCCAGGAAAAGGCTCCGAAATAACCTCCCCAAAATCCATTTAAAAAAGAGGTTAAGCTAATATGACACAAACATTTGCTCATAAAAGATGCAGCATGTCCCTATAGTCTGTTATTTCTCTGAGGCTTTTGTTTTATCCGTACAAAGTCTATTCACTGTTAAGACTGAAAAGCAAGCATTCAACAAGCTTTCAGATTTCATCACTAATGCATAACCTTCCCCTCATGCTATTAGTCAGTAAACACCGAGCAGTCCAGGGAGATTACAACAGTCAATAAAGCAAGTTAGGTTTTTAATTTACACAACAAAATAGGAAAGGTGGGACAGTGAGACACCGCAGGCACCGAGTGGCTCTTGTGGGACAATTAATGTTAAACTATTCAAATGATGGACTTAAGAGCTTGATTAAATAAAGGAGAGTGTGCTGTTTGTAGCAAGTGTTAAATAACTGGCGAGACATTACATTGTCGCTTTTTTCTGACCTCTTATTTCTGTTTCTGCAGTGCATTAATGAACTATAATATACTTTTTAGATTTTATATTTTTTGTATACTTTCAAACTTTTAAACATATGGAAGTCTATTTCTGATTCAGAGTATTCAAAATATATAAAGGTAACTGTGACTTTATATCTCACAATTGTGACATCATTTATTTAAATTTTGACTCAATAGCAATAATCTCCCCATAGTAACTTTATATCTCACAGTGACTATATCTCAAAAGCACTATTTATTTATTTGCCTATTTATTGTTTGCAATTGTGACCAAACCTCCGATTGTGACACTATGTCTCACAATGTGGCGTATTTGTGAATATATATATATATATATATATATATATATATATATATATATATATATATATATACATTAAGTATGGGATAGTATTATTTTTTAGTAAATAATTTGTATTCAAATTGTCTAGAATCAGCAAGAAACTGTTTATTGTGAAAACAATTACATATATTCAATTAAATTATGTATGAGGATTGTTAAAAAATTTGGCTAGCTGTACATTAAGTATTATATATTCAATAGTATAGTATAATCTTCAATTATTTAAAATGTATGATTTAAATACACAATAACCAGGTTTATATATTTAACATAAAAAATTCCAATATATTTCAAAATCATTTTTCATTACAGAAATCATACATGTTCCATTTATGACTG
The DNA here is from genome assembly GCA_030578275.1 of Meda fulgida. Taxonomy (NCBI): domain Eukaryota; kingdom Metazoa; phylum Chordata; class Actinopteri; order Cypriniformes; family Leuciscidae; genus Meda; species Meda fulgida. Next base: position 20,007,827 of record CM060622.1, on the reverse strand, counting down.
ACACATTTGTATCACATTGTTTATTAGTTAGGTTAAAACTGTAATCCAAACAGATGGACATTTTAAATTTGATTCAAATAAATAAATCATCAAGAGTTCTTGAGCATCAAATCAGCATAATTTGGAATGATTCCTGAAGGATCATGTGAGACTGGAGCAATGATGCTGAAACATAAGCCATCACAGAAATAAATATCATTTTTAAATGTATAAACATTGAAATCAGTTACTTTAAATTGCAATGATATTTCACTATTTTTGATCAAATAAATGCAGCCTTGATTATTAACGACCCCAAACTTTTAAACGATGGTGTACATCTCAGTTCTGACTTTGAAATAATAGTCGCATTGTGAGATCAAAGTGTATCTCATATTTACAGCTTCTATAATATTACTCATACACAGCAATCTTAGATTAGATTATTCAAGTCTGTAATTGTAGGGGCTAACTTTTTCCTGATCGTTCAACAATGCCTGTGTGCGTCTGCTGTCCTCCCACTAATATACGACCACTCCGATGAAATCAAACGGAGACAATTGTGCCCACAGCATAAACAAAGACACAGATCTTCATGTGGATATTGGCCACTCCAATTGGTCACACAGCCGTACTGCTGCCTGCTAGCTAAGAGGAGATGGGCCAATATTACAGGAAATACCAGAGAGAACTGTAGACAACGTTTTTAGCGATACGGAAGGCTAGCCCAATAAAAGACCACAATCTTATCTTAAAATGATGAAAATTGCATTCATCACACTCTGTTTGTTTGTGCACTTCCAATACAGACTATTGCGGCAATTTAATGTATTATTCACACGTCGCCGTATCCGCTGCCTGTGTTCTCCAGTGCCTTCCGCAGGCTTCAGAGGTTAAACACCCATTGTGTTATAAGCTGCACCTAATCATGAGAGTCAGAGCATAATGAAAGCCAGGGAACATATGTGTACAGATAATAAACTGATATTCCCTCTAAATTATTCATGGATGAGATGAGATTTAGGGGGTTATGAATCATTACAAGTCTTATCTTATCAAAATTAATAACCCTAATGGTATTGCAGCAGTTGTTCAGGTGGCACAGGAGCTCAGTTTTTGGATCATAATGTGCATCACCACAATCCATACAATCCCGTTATGCCTTTTATCTGATGCAAATAAAGCAACTCGGACAGCAAGATCTCTGATTGGCCATAGAGCTATAATGGTGGCTAATTAGCAGCTGAAAGACAATGTAGGGCTGATGGGAGATAATATCAGCACCCACACGCTGAAGACATGAATAAAAGCAGATGCCTTCAACACTGCTTGTATAAGTGAGAAAATCAGAGAGAGAAAGAGGTAATCAAAGACAAGAGGCTTATTTAGAGACAAAAATAACTGCATTATACTTTTTTTTTGTGAATTGTCCAAAATATAATTTCATATACATAAACCAATGCATGTGCGTGACCATCTGACTGTTTAACCTTGCCGATCAGTATAGTGGTTTTGTGGTATGCATGACTGAGGGTTGAGTAACTACAGCAATAGTAAATTATTTTTATTATGCTAGCCTCTGACATCAATTTGTCACTCACTGTATCACCGCAGCCCTTGTACTTGCATTTCGATAACAAACTTTGGCTTCACTCATTCTGTCATATTGATGCTGCCAGTGCTACGTCCAGCGCAAGCCAGACTAATACTTTAACCTAATTTGCCAGAGCATTTATCATCTTTTTATTCCCTCATGCTCTCTCTCTCTCTCTCTCTCTCTCTCTCTCTCTCTCTCTCTCTCTCTCTCTCTCTCTCTCTCTCTCTCTCTCTCTCTCGTCTCCAGTCACAGCTGTTTTTTTGTTTTTTTGACAGACATGATTGAAAACCACTCAAAGACATTGCTATATTTAAGATAAAATTGATCTCAGGTCGCAGTGACCAAAACTTCTGCCTTATTCAATTGAAACCCTTTTCTCCAAAGTTGCTTCTGGCTGGCGACTTAAACACCCCTCAATCAGTCTCTGGGGAGTCGGCTATTTTTCCTATAAAAGTACTGGTACTGGCTGACTTTTAGTAACCCTCTCTGCAATCATGGTTCTGCTGTTTTTTAAAAACATTATAAAGGTATAAAAATCATTAAAAGGTTAAATATATTTTAAGTAATATATATTTTAAATAAGAGTGTCTTTAATTTATTTAACATTTCACATATATTTTTTGATAGTTGTCTTGTATATTAAATTAACTAAACTAAATTTATATTTTATCTAAATATATAATTTTCCATTATATATATATATACAATATATGTATATTACATTTATATTAATATCCGTCATGGGAAAAAGAAAGGACACCCTTTTGAATTTTATGGTTTTATGTATCAGAACATAATAAAAGCATCTGGCCATTAGCAGGTCTTAAAAATAGGTAAATACAACCTACGATGAACAACAACAAATGGCATATTACCCAGTGTCATTAAGTGACAAACCAAGTACATCCTATGATTCGATTGGTCGTAGAGCCACTTAGCAATAAGTTAAAGGAATCATTTTCTGACAGTATCTCACATCATTCTGGAGGAATCTTGGCTTGCTCTTCTTTATAACATTGCTTCAGTTCATTGAGTTTTGTGGGCATTTGTTTAAGCACAGCTCTCCCCAACATTTCAGTCTGGTTGAGGTCTGGACTTTGACTGGGCCAGTGGAACACCTTGATTCTTTGCATGACTTGATTCATTTTGCATGACCCAATTTGGGCCAAACTTTAGCTGTCGGACAGATGGCCTCACATTTGATCTAGAATACTTTGGTATGCAGAGGAGTTCATGGTCGACTCTGCAAGGTGTCCTGTGGCTGCAAAACAAGCCAAAAATCATCAATCCTCCATCAGCGTGATGGACAGTTGGTATGAGGTGTTTGCGCTGATATGATGTGTTTTGGCAAACACTGGCGCTGTGCTTTATGGCCAAACATCACCACTTTGGTCTCATCTGTCCAAAAGACATTGTTCCAAAAGTGTTGAGTTTTTTTCAGATGCAACTTTGCAAACCTAAGCTGTGCTGCTGTGTTCTTTTTTTAAAGAGAAGAGGCTTTCTTTTTCTAATTGTACTGTCATTAACTTTAACGTTTAAAATGTTAACTGAGGCCTGTAGAGTCTGAAGTGTAGTTCTTGGATGTTTTGGGACTTCCCTGAGAATTGCACAGTCTGAGATTGGGGCGAATTTGCTGGGATGTCCACTCCTGGGTAGACTGGCAATTGTCTTGAATGTTTTCCACTTGTGAATAATCTTCCTCACTGTAGAATGATGGACTTTAAAATGGTTTGGAAATGGCTGTATAACCCTTCTCAGTTTGATGGCAGCAATAATCGCTTCTCTAAGATCACCGCTGATGTCTTTCCTCCTTGGCATTGTGTTAACACGCGCCTAAAGGCTCCAGACCAGCAAACTGCCAAAACTTCTGCTTTTAGAGAGGTGATCACACTTGCTGATGATCAGTTAATCAAAGACATTTGATTGCAGTGCCTTACTGCTTCTTACCCTCTTAATTCCTATGGAAGCAGTAAGGGTATACTTAGTTTGTCACCCATGGCTTTTCCATTTTGGCCTAGTTTTTGTTAAATAAATAATGACAAGGTGTAATATGTAATGTGCTGTTGTTCCTCTGAGGTTGTATTTACCTAATTTTAAGACCTGCTAACGACCAGATTATTATTTTTTTTTTTATGATGTCCTGAATACATAAAACCATATAATTCATTAGGGTGTTCTTTCTTTTTTCACATGACTGTATAAATAATCCTTCAGATATATCGCTGAGTATTGGATGACATTTAGTAACCTCTGTCATGCAGTCACAGTTGTGCTATTTTCTAAACTTTTCCTGCTTTAGTTTCACACTAATAAGACTTTCTCTCCCATCTTAATTAGCATCATCCACTAGTGTTTATGCAGACGGGCGATCCAGGTCATAGACAAACTGGGACGGTAGTGGCTCGCCTGATTATTTTCTTGCATATGTTTGCAGTCTTGAAGAATAGAAAACTGGATAAAAACGTTCTACATAGATATGGCACATGTCCACTAGAATGGGCTCTAAATAATAAATGAACAGAGAAAACCAAGCCAATAAGGGTTAACACACTGTTGGTCTACATGACAACAGTGAAAGATACAGTGGCCCAGTAGTGCACAACACAATGAAAAAATAAAATAAAAAAGCATATAAATGAACAACAAAAATGCTCCCATTACTTTCTCAGCCACTAAAACTTCATACTGTAGGCTATTAGAGGTAAAGGTCTAACGAAATCTAAATTTTTTAAATGTTTTACTCTACCAATCCTTTTCTATAAAACCCTTCAAAAAGAATTGTACAGTAAAAGCGGTTTGAATTTTGGATTCTGTTAGACATTACCTGTATTAAGAAGCCCAAATGTTAACAAGAAATGGCACTGTGAAATTACTTTCTGATTCAACATTAATAATATGATGTGCAAAGGTCATGGGTCCATAAAGCATTATGGAAAAACTGTTCAAAATTTGGATTTCGTTAGTCCATTGCCACTAGTATAAAGCTTGCATGCTAGCTTTAACAGTAGCTATGTGTTATGCCTGTTTCTGGGTTTGAGTTGTTAGCCTGTTAGTTTTGCACTGTTCCCAGTTCAGGGGCTTTTTAAACGACACCATTTTCAACTAAAAACAGAATTCATTTTCTGCGTTTTTGGGCGTTTATTTACATGACAACAGCTTTTTTGGGGACTGAAAACAAACTTTTGAAAACGGGTTTCAAAGTGCAAGTTTTTGAAAACGATACTGTAATCGTCTCCATGTAAACTACAAAAACACAAATTTGTGTTTAGTCAAAAATGACGTGTTTAGTCAATAGGCGCGTAGTTTTTCTTTACAAAGTGACTTCGCCACTACTGACCTGGAAGCATAATACAGCGTTTTTATCGTTTCCGCGGATCCGTGGGAACTCAGTGTGTGTATATAGTCCTCATTTTCAGTTGTTCTTTGTTCAGTTCTTGTCTATACTGTGGTTGTTCTGTTTCCTGTGTTTTTGTTTTTAGATTTTCTGAAGAAGTGTAATTTTTTGTTTATTCTGAATAAATATGCTTTACAATAGATCTAGCACTTTTATTTCTGTTTTTCTTTTTCAACCCATTGCTGACACTATGGTGGCTGAGAAATGGGAAACGGGCTGATTTCAGACAAATGGCTCTGTATGCATTGGCCTATAGGGAATACAAGGATTCATAACAAATATTGGTACAGTAAAAACTGTAAATAAACAAAATTTGGATTATATTAGTCCATTGCCAATAGCAGAAGTCATGCATGTTAGCATCTGAGTCTATAGAAAGTTCTGCGTGAAATGGGCTGATGGGCGCAGTAGACTGCTCTGTATGTACTGTTTTGGCCTATATATGAACTTCAAGGGTTCATTAAATATATTGGAACGTAGGAGCATTTCCATTGTGTTGTGACTTGTTTCTGTTGCATGTGTGGTGATCCCATTGTGTCGTGGTTTGGTCTGTTGTGTTGTGCCTTGTTTCTGTTGTATTGGGGTGTTTCCGTTGTGTCATGGCTTGTTTTCGTTGTGTTGTGGTTGGTTTTCTTTGTGTTGTGGCTTGTTTTCGTTGTGTTGTGGCTGGTTTTCTTTGTGTTGTGGCTTGTTTCCATTGTGTTGTGACTTGTTTCTGTTGTGTTCTGGTTTGTGTCCGTTGTGTTCTGGCTGGTTTTCTTTGTGTTCTGGTTTGTCTCCGTTGTGTTGTGGCTTCTTTCCGTAGTTTTGTGGCTTGTTTCCATTGTGTTGTGACTTGTTTTCGTTGTGTTGTGGCTTGTTTTCGTTGTATTGTGGCTTGATTCCGCTGTGTTGTTAACTTGTGTTTGTTGTTTAAATTTCATTGTGTTGTACTACTGTGCCACCATAGAAAGATGACATTAGTTTTCATGGAAAAAAATTCTCAAAATATATTATTTTATGTTCCACAGACAATCATGCAGGTTTAGAGCGACATGAAGGTGAAGGCGGAATTTTCATTTTTGGGGGTGCACTCTCAAGTCAAAAATAAAATAAAAACTACACAGAAAAAGAAAAGAGGAGGACTTAGAAACCAGGGAGTACTGCCATGATGAAACATCACTTTCCACAGCCTTGACAAATATCCACAGCCATTTATCTGCTGCATTTATCAGACCTGCCTCCTGCTTTTTATCTTAATAAAGGATTCTGTTTACACATGGCTGCCCATGTCAGTCCAGACCTCACCACAGTTCTCATTTCCTCAGACAGTAAATACTTTGAATAAATGAAGCTGAAGCAAACAGATACCCGCTACAGAAGGAGATGTGCTGTGACCATTTCTCATATCTGGTAAGGCTTGAGAATGGAAGCCATTGTGAGACTGCCTCTGTAATTTGTCACATCAGCTTAAGTCTGTAGCTTTCATGGGGTGGAAAAACGGAGAGCGGTCCACACCACAAAGACCAATCAACCAGGCTTTGTCCTTCATGTTGCCATGCTTTTCCTCATTGTTTGGTGAATGAGACACAAAGTTCAGGTTTGTTCTTCTCCCTAATTCCTAAGGATGTTTTCTTCTGGTATTATTTGCTTTGTTTGTCATGCATCTTCATTGTTGGTGGATACAAACCATTATGAAAAAGCCTCTATTTTGGACTTTTATCAAATGCAAAAATGCTTTAGGAGTATATAAAACAAAACATACAGTTACAAATTACCTAAAAAAAATGCTATAAAAGGTATAAAAACATAATTTTTTGTTTCTGACAACTTCAGAGACCATATGTGATATAATACAAAAAATCAAGACATTAAAAATTAAATATATGTTTTACAATAGGCCCATACAAAAGATTTTGTCAACAAAATTGCTAAAATGTGGTAAAATAGGTCCTTAAAGAAACTGATGATATTTGCATTAGCTATATTTCTAACCAACTATTTTTATGCTCATTTTGGGATATTGCATAAAAAATACTGGATGGAAATGCAAAGATGAGCATATATTTTAAAAAAGCGCATAAAAAAAACAAATGTGCTCAATTGAGTTGGATCATATTTTTATCTGATGAGAAAACATGCGCATAAACTACGCTGGAAAAACATTTACCAAATAAATTCATTGATGTGCATCAAAAAAGATGGGACCCTTTTGCTCTATGCTTTATTCGCAAATGTTTTATGCGATATTCCAATTTTGCACATAAGTTAAATTCGCAACTTTGGATGGAAACATAGCTAGTGTTAACTACTTGGCACAAGCTGATTGGTTCCTGCCACATTTGAGCCTTGCTGCTCAACATTTAAATAACTGGTTAGTTTGCTATAGCAGTTAGCAACATGCTTTCATAGTTCCTCTGAAACCCTCCATCCTCCCCAGCTCCACCTGTATAGATCTGTTTTGGTTATTGATAATTATATATAATAATAATCACAGTTTTTATGGTGGAGACTGGACATTTTTAGCAAATGTTTTAGTGCATTGTAATGATTTTGTCACTGGGACACTCACTAGACAATATTACCGCTAAACAAGGGAGCGGATTGCAACACACGTGCACTTATTTATATGCATGTGCAAGAAACAAGTTATTCTTGGCCGAAAAGCGAATATGATAATGATTACAATAATAGATTAGGTTAAAAGAGAGGGAGAAAATATGCAGAAAGCAGAGGTGATGGACTCTATCAAGAAACTAAGTAAATGAGGATTAATTAGTGAGATTAGCACATAATTGTGTGCAGAGCAACTCTGAGCTCACAAATTGCTGTCTAATTACAATACAAAAACCATTTTCTACATGACGTAAAGGAAAAATAGATGTTAAGAGGTTACAGATGAAGAACATGGAACAGGGAAGACTGAAAGAATAGCAGGAAATGAACAAATACACAGACGAGCGTTGTGGAGTTCAACATGCGACTGCTGAAATCATTAAGCACAATGTTACATCGGAGACAAGCCTCACTTTATCTCTAATTGTTCCCTCCCGTTTGTCAAGAATGAGCCACATGCTTGTTTTTCGGGGCCACAAAACAGATTCAATCAACAGAAGCTTCTAAAACCTAATGGCTTCAATACAATGCTAGTCACAGTCTATCATCTCCATTCAACAAGTAGCATCTTTTGCTACATGCCCAAATTACCAGACAGGCTTTCCATATTCACCACAATTATATTACGTTAGGTACAATTGCACACCCTGTCTGTCTCTCTTTAATTCAGTGAAATACTGTATGTAGCCTCACGCTAACAGGAAATTGAGTTAGTACAGCAGTATTGATTTGTATTTACTCTAAAGCATCACTCCACAGACTCACTCAGACAGACTGCTTTTAGTTTCCTAATTCTTCAATATAGAGCCAAAAGTATGACTGTGTATGTTAACTAGGAGATGTGTGGTAACATGCAAGCATTTGAAGGCAAGAGACAGGTAGAAATAGTACAGAGTGACAGAAAATTGCACTAGTACGAAAAAAAAGGTGAGAAATCAAACAGATAAATTATCAACATGCTCGACATTTCAAAGCTCACAAATAAGTTTGTTCTTTAAATTGTGTCAGTATTTACTCTCCCTCATGTAGTTCCAAACTTAAAAGATAAATTTGTAAAAACTTTTTAATAAAGTGTGATTGGGCCTATATATCGAAGATCTGTGACCAAACTTATAGTCCTTATTCACTGAGCCCCGCACAGGGGAACGGGACCAGGATATAGCTGCGAAGACCCTTCGGGCGGCCACGGCGGCGAAGACCCCTCGGGCGGCCAAGGCGGCGAAGACCCCTCGGGCGGCCACGGCGGCGAAGACATCGGCTCGGGAACAGCAGACTCCGGCTCGGGAACAGACAACACACTGGCTCAGAAACAGACCACACACACACTGGCTCGGGAACAGACAGAAAACACAGAAACAAACATTGGCTCAGGAATATCAGACACTGGCTCCGGCTCAGGAACAGCCACCGGCTCAGGAATAGACGCTGGCACTGGTTCGGGAACAGGAACAGTCTCTGAATAGGCCATCTTGTCCGTAGACCCTGGTTCGGAGGCAGTGACGTGAACAGTGTCTGAATAGGCCACCTTGTCCGTAGACACTGGCTCAGAGGAAGTGATTTGAACAGTTTCTGAATAGGCCATCTTGTCCGTGGACACTGGCTCGGAGGAAGTGACGTGAACAGTCTCTGAATAGGCCATCTTGTCCGTAGACATTGGCTCTGTAGAAGAGATGTGAAGCGTCTCTGGCTTGGCAGAAGTGACGTGAACATTCTCTGACTCGGCCATCTTGTCCGTAGACACTGGCTCGGAAGGAAGTGACGTGATCAGTCTCTGGATCGGCAGAATGGACGTGAACAGTCTCTGACATGGCAGACGTGACGTGAACAGGCTCTGACTGGGCAGACGTGACGTGAACCGTCTCTGATTGGGCAGAAGTGACGTGGACCATCTCTGGATCGGCAGAAGTGACATGGACTGTCTCTGGATTGACCAGAGGCTCAGGAAGGGCCTCCGGGCATTGCAGGATGCAGGAAGTCCTCTTCCTCCTCCTCCGTCTCCGAGAGGGTGCTGGGCTGGACGGGACCAGCGGCGAAGGAAACTCTGGGCTGGACGGGACCAGGGCTCCAGCTCTGGCTCGGCGGGCGCGACGTGAAGCTCCGCCTCGGCGGGCGCGACGTGAGGCTCCGGCTGGACGTGGCTGACGTGAAAATTCAGCTGGGGAGACTAATAAACAAAACGGGGAACAGCTGAAACATGAAAGGACAGGGGAACCCATGACAGACAAGAACAAGATACAAAAACACAAAACCCACACCGTGACAGTAATGATGGCTGATTCGTTAATGAATCAGATCTCATCAATGAACCTGTTGATCCAGGTCATATAATTTGGTCTGTATGATTCATTCACAAAATTGACTTTTTTTTCTTTTACTCAATCCATTTGCTGGATTTTAACAACTCACAGGGGAAGATTAACACTGAATAATTTTGTCTGTTTCTCACAAAGTTTCATCAGACTTATGGCGATGCGTGGGATGACCCTGCCTTTGAATGTATCACATAATTTGACTTTTATGAGTTTATGGTACTTTAATCGTCTGTTTTGAAGCTTGAAAGCTCCAGTCCACAATCATTGTAATGTAAAAAAAAAAAAAAAATGGGGGGGGGGGTTAACTGTTCTTTTAAAACAGATTTAAAAGAAATCTGCTCCCCCCCAAAAAAGAGGTAATTTACCCACCATTATGTTATTCCAAACCTGTATGCCTTCTTTATTCTGTTGAACATAAAATAAGATATTTTGAGGAATAATTCAGTGATTTCTGTCCATGCAAGGGAAGTGAATGGCTACCAACATTCTGCAAAATATCTTTTTTTGTTTCACAGAAGAAAGATCCCTTAAAAGCTGAAATCTGTGTGCTATATCATGAGATGTTCACATAGTTGACTGAGAAAGTGATCAACATCCAGGGTGAGAGATGTATCAGCTGGAGGGCTGTTTTTGTAAAGAACATGATAAACATGTGCACTTTTTTCATACACGCTCTCGGTGCGGCCACACTTCTATGTCCACTGACATCCACTCTCACGAACACTCACATCACATTGAATTATGACACAGGACAGTTATTTTTCAGGCTTTTTTCTGACATCACATGCACACACTGCCTCCATCTCCAAAAATCAAACACATCCATTCTCCGGGGTCTGTGTACCATCTCCGCTCTCATTTGCCACTGGCTGTGTTTACTTAATTTCCCACAAAAAAACTCGATCACACTCTCTCTCTCTCTGTTACTTGTTCTTTTCAGCTCCTTCCTTTTTCAAATATGAGTTTTGTCACCTCTGCCATTCATGTGTCAGTTTGCATCAGCCATCTTGAGCTCTGTGCCAGCACACGAATTGAACCAGGACAGTCTGTTCAAATTGAGAAGCATTTGATTAAAATCTTTGCATTTGTTAAAGGCACTACAAGCCAAACTATTGCTTTTCATGCACTAGTCAATTTTGAGATTTTGGACTATTTTGCTTCCAAACTACATATATCTTCTTTATTTTATTACACTTTGTCTATTTGCATTGTTAGAATTCAATTGCAAATACATATCTTTAAAGGCTGTTTTCCTAAAATGAGTTTTTTCTCATGCACTGAGCTGGAATTCTGAAGGTTTCTTCAGAGGGATTTGTTCATTTATCATTTGCTTGGTTTATATAACATTTTATTTGTTAAAATAACATGGTGAAATGTATTTTTTTAGGCTGCTGACAGTATTTTATGATTTATGCAATGATAAAACAGATGTCCTCCTCTGTAAAAACCTTTAACTCTAATATTTATAAACTAAACAATACAAAACAGTTGTCTTATTGTACTATGATCAATCAAATGGGAAATATGGCGATATACCTGTAGTGTCTTAATTTTATTGCTGTACATCTGTCTGTCGTATTCATTCTTAACTAAATCATTTAAGGAAGGGGTTGTGAGTTAGGTAGTGTTTGTTTGAGAAAGTTAGCATTGCATTATGTTTACTAGAAGTATAATATTCTATAATGCTTATTAGGACAATGGTAGCACAAACGGAGGGTCAAGTTATTTATTTCAGCTCAAAACAGGCCTTAGGGAGACTTAAGCACCTCTGTCTTGTGTGTGTGTGTGTGTGTGTGTGTGTGTGTGTGTGTGTGTGTGTGTGTGTGTGTGTGTGTGTGTGTTTGAATGAATGTCTGAAAGTGATATAGGCTGAAATATCATCTCTGGAAGCTAAAGAGAGAATGACCCAAAATTTTTTTGACAAGTGTTCACAGCTGCCACTTAAATTCTCAATGCTTTCCTTTAAAAAAGCGAAGTCTCCCGCACTCTGTATAACTCGTTTTTACTGTCCTCTTACAGTCAACAATCATTGTCTTTAACCCTTTAATTGTGTCTAGAAGAAATACTGTTTTAAAGGGGAAGTTATTTTTTAGGAGATTAAAATAATAGATTTGCCCACACTTTACTTTTACATGTCCAATTTACAATGTAACTAAACAAATAAGTGAATGTAGAATACTAATTAACAACATGTACTTATAGGTTTAGGGTTACTTGTATGCAGAATTTACTGCTACAGTAATTATAGTAAATACATGTCACGTTTAACAAGAATTAAAACAGTGTTGCAACATACTCTTGTTTTTTTTCCATTCTGACTTTAAAAAAAAGATCGACCTCAACTAATTTTTTAAGATGTCTATAAAACCTATGAAGAAGAAATGCCATCAAAGTGTCTTAACACTAAGGAACTAACTGAATGTGTTTCTCTTGTTTTTATAAAAAAGGATTATAAAAAATACAGTGATCTATACATTAACTAGTGGTTCTATCATAAAGCATGCATGAAACAGTATACAATACAAAATACATTATACAAGACAGTGAGTTAATGGAAAGAAGTCCTTTTTATGGACCTTTTGTGTCTTTCCTATATGGCCTGTGCCTTCCACGTTTTTTACATCTTATCTCACTGGCGTGCCTTTGCTGACATGGTAACCTGGTAATCTGATTGGTCCAGACGCTACAGGTATTATGCAGCAAAACACTGCTGCTTATTGTTCAGACACAGAAACATCTCACTTCTTCATCAGTTGTATTTAAAATAATATAGCATCAATTAACTTTACGCATGTGCTAATTTCCTTAGCTGTGATACTCAGCTTGTATTATCTACAAATGACATTTGGTTTGATTGAGCAGTTTTTATTTTTATATCAATCATTTTAATATTTTATTCAATATTTCTCATTTTGCAAAGAAAATAATCCATGCCAACAAAATATCTGGGCCCTTTTTAATGTATTTTCAAGTGAGGAAGAATGCAGACGCAGCTTGTGAAGCAGATACACGGTGATTATTGAACGAGTCTCTTTCTAAACACTCCCCTACCCTTAATGGAGGCTTTTTAGAAGCTACCTTGCTGCGATCAATTTGGTCCCCGCTAACAGTCAGGCAGAATTTGTCAGCGGACGCTAGGCGGTTGGCCTGGTGTGATTGGAGGCCTACATTTTAAGAAGGATTTTGGAAGATGAGGCCAGTTATTGTACAATTAGACAAGCAAATTAAAAGTGGCAGAAACTGTGAGCTTGCCCGTGGGGCTCTTCTACCCTTCACTCCTCCAAATTCCCTCCCCTCCACTCGCGCGTTTCTTCCGGAGAATTCCTTTCCTCCATTTGTCGTGCTTCGTTTTGCGCTGGCACATTTTCTCTCTGTGCAGCTGCCATCACATTATGTCAGTATTTCCTTCTGTTCTCTGGCTTGTGCGGGTAAGCTTTTCTTATAGCCCGTAAGTGTGATGTGTAGGTGTGTTCTTGAGGGAGAACGGTATCTTTTTGAAGGCAAGGTGAACTCCCCTGAATTTCATATTTGGTCTGTTATGCGGAAATACCATGAATATATCTATCTATCTCTCTAAATAGTGTATTGCAACAGAGTCAACGTTAAACTTAAGTGAGGAGAGAAGGTTTTTGAATGGAAACCGTACGATTTGGGAGTTAATTCCCAGTTCTCTCAGTACCCGTGTGGCAAGTGTTTTTTTTTTTGTTTTTTTTTCAGCATTGCGCTTATTTCTTTGCACCGGTCCTACTTGAGCGCCTTCGATCTCCACAGCTCCAGCAGTCGGCTGGATGGGTACAAAATGAAAGAGTATCTTATTTACAATGTTATGTTGACATTTCAAGTTGACCTTTATGCAAAAAAAAAAAAAAATGGACAGAGAAAGCAAAGCACCCCATTAATGGGTGATTCTGTGCGCTCCGCCGATTTTAAAGTCCATTACGTTTGTTAGCCTTCCAGTGCATCAAATCTAGACCATTGTTCTAGCCAGACTAGAAAAGGCTAATTGCTATTTCGAAGAGGATTCATAGGTATTAAAAGTACATTTAGGATGCTGTTTTTCTGGGTTTTGACCATGAACAAGTGTGTCTAAAATAAATAAGGTTGAAGAGTGTGGAGTAGTTGGCTTTCTCATTGCATTATTGACTCTACAGAGGTTTATTGGATAACAAATTTAAAATATTGAGTACTTCACTTCACTATCTAATTTTATCAAGAACCAAGCATTTTTAAATACAATTTTCAAATTCTATGCAAATTCAAATGCAGATTTCTTAAATGTTTAAAATGTGTGATTGAGAAATTGGTGAATGAATCAAAAATGCTATACTAATTCAACTAAAATAAGGGATTCCTATACCGACTTCAGAGTTGGGCTGACATGGCAGCTACTTTACTTTGCTGATTGTGCTCACAACAGCTAAAAGAAATGGGAAGAAATAAGCTGTGTTAAGCCATTTTAAAGAACGCCTCCAGCAGCAGAGACAGAGTAATTGAATGAAACACTATCCGTGGTGCTGAAATTAGACTATTCGGGCTTGAGACTTATAATGCAGTGCTGCGAGACAGCAGAGACCAGAACAAAAATAACCTTTTGGGGGTTTTATTATTGAATTGAATACACTTTATATTCGATAGACTTGAGGCATGTTATTATATATGAAGCACCTATGTGAATTCAGCTTTAAATAGAAGGTCATAATAGAGCAAGGACATATCAAATTAATATTGAATATATAAAACGTGTACAGCAACATGTAATTTAAAATAAAAGAATATCAATAACTCTGAATTTGATATCAATTCATCCATCCAATGAGCATTTTTAAAGACAATAGTTAAGCATGTGGGATTAAGAAATTGGTGTATGAATCTGAAAACTATGTACTTGTCTGTGTGGCCTATAAACATTCATTGTTTCGTAAACACTTTTCCAAAGCATTCCCTGACAAATCTCAGTCAATCTTGACAAACTTTTCATTTTCATTGAATGAACATTTCAGCATTTCATTTTTACATTTAACTATACTTCAATATATTCAAATTCGTACTGCATCCTGTTTGACTACCTTAACAGAAAGTTGATTCAAATTCATGAGCTGAGTTGGTATTAAAAGGCATTCTCAGTTCACTTCTGAATGGAGCACAGCTCTGGCCTGTTAAACCTCCTGCCTCATATACACTTATTTTGGATTACTCACTTTTCTGCCGTAGGGTCATGGGGCGTCTATCCCAGCATGTATGCACTGTAAGAAACAGGACATTTTCTGCTAGGTTTACAGACATTTCCTCTAACCCTAATGGCGCGGACAAAATTTCTTCGGACACTGCAGCGGCGACATTTTTATAATTATGAATTCAACTTATAACAAGTAGTAATGCACTCAAAATGGAAAAAAAATTACAATCGACTCGACTTTACTGCAAAAATATTGTTCTTTTAATTCAGCCAAGGGGTCATGATGTGATGTATCTATCTTCTGCTGGTCACACGTCTTCACGTGATGTGACGTGACGCTGGTCAGAATTCACCAAACTTGAACTTTGGAATGCAGAGAAATGCAAAACTTTTCGCCTGAGCTTGCGTTTGCAGTCTGACGCTTTCAAATGCGCATTTCATGCGTATGAATGGATGTCAATGGAACAAAAAGTGTAGTGTGACCGCCCCTTAAAACACAACACAATACAATAAGTAATTTACAATATGACCAAAACACCTTTGAAAAATCGATATGGAAAATTCCTTTATATTAAAATTCCTTTTTTTTTTTACAGATGTGTTTGCAAGTGTGGCCGTTCACAAACTCGCATGCATTTCGGGAAACTCTTGGAGAGTCTTTATCACCAAAACACGTCTTAAAGAGCATCTGAAATATCATATATTCATAATGCGGATTAGGCATCATTAGACCACGCCTTGATCACACGAGTTTCCTACCAAGAATCACTGGATATGACTTTTTATGTAGATTGAGAGAGAGTATCTCAGCATCATCTGGGAAGACTAGAGAACTAGAGTTCAAATGAGCTGTGTAAGTCTGAGCCCGGTGAAACCTTCTGGAATGAGATGAGGAGCCCATGGGAATGTAGAGGAAGCCGAGCAGCGGGGAGCAGACAGACAGGAAGATGCTGTGAATCAGAGGCAGGAAACTGAAACTCAGAATCAGGTAATCTCAATAACGGTTGACCGCCTGTGTTCAGGAATTCAATTCACTCTGGAAGCTTCGGTATAAACAAGCGTGGGAAGATCGGGGAGGCTATTCTGTTTTCTCTATAGCTTCCTCTTTTTCACAAGGGGGATGAATTGATCTGTATGTGGAGATATTAGGGTCTTCCTGTGGCACACAGATAATTCAGCAGCAGCAGCGAGAAATGAGGAGAGAGAGAATGTGTCAAGATGCCTTTATAGAGAGAGAGAGAGAGACTGCAGACTCCTTTGTCTCTCTCTTGAGGGAGAACTACATTATCTTATGATGATTGTGGCTTTATTATGATCTAATTATTCAGTCTAATGCCAGCCTTGAATGTGATGTCATGCCGTGACAAGGGATGACCAAAATTATGTTCTCTCAGTACTCTCTTACTATGAGAAATTAATTTCTCTTTATCTTGCTATTAGGGCTGGGTATCAATACACATTTCCCAATTCTGTTAAATTCTCTTGATTCACTGTGATTCAGATTTGCTTCATCGTCCATTTTGCTTATACAGTATGAAATAAATCTCCATTCTAAATATTCGCTATTGCTGCGAATTATACAGGTAACCTTATATCATACATTGTTGTTCATTTTTACAATTAAAATGTTCATAGAGGACTAACTATGCAGTTCAATTGCTAATAATTTGACAGATCCAATTTTCAACAAAACCAAAAATTAAAGTTTAAACAAAGCTTTAAATTGCAAACCTGGTATTATTACAATGTGTAAAAATGCTCAACAATTAAAAACTCATGAACTTAAGCTATAAAAAAATGATAATAATAATAATAATAATAATAAAAGAGTAATTGAATGATTCAATATAACCTGCTCATTTGCACGAGTCATTTGTTCATGAATGAAACTACACTGGTTGGGCTGTGTACTACATTTTATTAATAAAGTTCGAGAGGAACAAATGGTCTATCCAATCAATACAAGAGGAGGCCCATATACTGTATATACGTAGTAATATACTCCACAGTTTTCTCCATCCCTCCGACTCCTTACTCTCGGTTGGTTCTATCCCAGCCAGGGATATGGAGGAGTACTCTGTGTTAGGGCCAAATTCAGAGCTCAGAGTCCTTCCCTTGGTCAGCATATCTAATTACCTTTAAGTGTGAACTTGTGAAAAGGTATCCGTTCATAAGATTAATTTATTCATGAATCAAAATACACTGGTTGCTTGTATGTTTTGATTCGCTGAAAAGTCCATAAGACTCATTTGTTTGTGAATTGGAATTCACTGGTTGTGTTGTATGTTTTTTGATTCATAAAAAGAACTTGTTCATATATAGTGAGAGCCATTTGTTTGTGAATTGGACACACTACTTTTTATTTATTCTTTGTTACTCCCATTTCCCCAAGCTCAAAATCAGGGTTAATTTTCTACTGTATTTCCAGTGTATTAAATATCTTTTAATACACTAATTCTAAGAACATTAAAGCCAATTTTATTAGTCGCTTGCATGTATAGTATTAGTGTTTTGTCTTACTGGAAGAGATGGACTGAGCAATGATGGAGAGAGTGAGAAAATAAGAGAGCGACATTGGGAGAGGAAAGGAGAAACTCAATAAGATGAAACAAAATCAATGGCTGGATGCTGAGGCTGCCTTTTGAGGCTCCGGAGATGATCATACGCTCATGGATTTGTGCTCTTTAAAAAAAGAGAGCTTTGAGAGTGAAACGGTAAAAAAAATAATAATTTGTTTTCATATTCAGAATGGAAACAAAAAGGAAGACCAACTTAAAACTAAAATCAATAATTCATTTCAGGGAAAGCGTGTGCAAGAAAGAGAGTGAGAGGAAGATGGAACTGCAAACAAATGTCATGCTTTAAAGGAAAGACAATGTTGACAGGCTATTAAATGAGTAAATATTTCATGTGTTTTTAACCTTTAGGGGTGTGTGTGTGTGTGTGTGTGTATTCATGTTTTTCTATCCTGGTGGGGACTTCAACCTGAATGCACACAGACTCATGGGGACTCGTGTCACAGTGGGGACCTAAATTGAGGTCCCCATGGGTAAACAAGCTTATAAATCATACAGAATTAGTTTTTTTTGGAAATGTAAAAATGCAGAAAAGTTTTCTGTGATGGGTAGGTTTAGGGGTAGAGTTAGTTTAAGGAGATAGAATATACAGTTTGAAAAAAATGTCTATGGAGAGTCCCCAGTGTGTGTGTGTGTGTGTGTGTGTGTGTGTGTGTGTGTGTGTGTGTGGTGTGTGTGTGTGTGTGTGTGTGTGTGCGTGGTGCGTGCGTGTGTGTGTGTGTGTGTGTGTGCTGTTCAGGTAAACCGTACGTTATGGGGACAAAAGGTCCCCACACAAATCCTTGTCCTTTTTGGTCCCCATGAGGAAAACAGCTTACGAATCATACTAAATTATATTTTTTGAAAATGTAAAAATGCAGAAAGCTTTCAGTGATGGGTAGATTTAGTGTAAGGGGAGAGAATATACAGTGTGTGCAGTATACAAATCATGTCTATAGAATTTCATATACTGTATACAGTGGAGGAAGGAATGGCTCTAAAAGAGCTTGTCTAATGGGCTGCTATTCTCACAGTCCTTTAATTATTTTAGTTAAGATGTCTTTTTTTTTATTTTATTCCATACATTGGAACTTGATGTTAACTAAAACTTTGATTACCAACATCCTTCAAAATATATTATTGTAAGTTCCACAGAAGAAAAAAGGCATACAGGTTTGGAATGACCTGAGGATGAGTAAAGCATGACAGATTTTTCATTTTTTGTCTAAAATTACCCAAGACAGAAGTATATAACTAAATCATACACAAAACTTCATCACTGAAAGTAATGATAATTTACTGCTTACTGAAAGCAAATCAGATGTTGCTTCAGGAACTGCACTTACTGATTAACTGCATGAGCATTTAAATGAAGTAGACAAACAAGACAAGCCGATTCAACTGGTAACAGATTTGATTTAAAGACAAAAACCACTGTGAGTTCATGAGTCTAATTAAACGATTCAGTAAAATAATTGGCTCATAAGAGTCATTTTCTTATGAATCGAACTACACTGGCATGAAAGAATGTTTTCGTATCATTTTTTTGCAGTATACTGTCTTTTCAGTTCCTCACACAAGCTTGAAACTAATTCCTTACATTTATGTATTTGGCAGACACTTCTGTCCAAAGACACTTTCATTGCATTCAAGCTACACATTTTTATCAGTTCATGCATGCCCTGGGAATCAACAAAAATTTCACAGAGCAGTGATAAATGTGGCTGCACCTTAACAGTACATATTCATGACAATTTTGCATTAAGTTAGTCAAGAAATTTGATGCAAATTGCTTAAAGAGTTTGTCACAGTGGGAAAGGTCAGTACGAGGGGAATCTGTGAGATTGTTGTAAGTGGAGGAAATGGTATAAGTATTTTGGACTGAGAGGAATAAAAATGTGAAGTTAATGCAAGTGTCAGAACCCAAGTTTAGAATATCACACGAATGCATACAACACACACACACACACACACACACACACACACACACACACACACACACACACACACACACACACACACACACACACACACACACACACACACACACACACACACACACACACACACACACACACACACACACACACACACACACACACACACACACACACACACACACACACACACACACACACACACACACACTCTTTCAGCGGTAATGATCGCAGAGCTGCAAACAAACACTTTTCCTTTCTGTTTCAGAAGCCAGTCATGTAGGAAGGGCATTGAGGCCTGGTAAGAACGGTATCAATATTTGAAGCAGGGGTTGGGCTTCACTCAATATTCCTGAGCCTCCTGCTGAAAGAGAGAGAAAGACAAAAAAAAAGGGCTAGAAAAGGACAGGCCTACACCTATCATCAAAGGGTCTGTCGTTGTTATAGGCCCTTCCGTTTTTAATGTTTTGGCATTGCTTGTCTGCTACTCTTCACAGCTACATGGAGTTTCGCTGAAGTTCGGTACTTTGTAAAACACAGAGAGAGCAGCGGGTCAAGTGGCGATCGAGCGCACACACACTTGCTTGCTTCAGCACGTATATCTTCAGAATGTAGCTGGAATATACACCAAAAAGCTAGGTGTCCTCTCCCATTTAGCACTCACTGTTTCTTTAGAAAACCAGACGACCTGAAAATAACACAACAGGCGGTTCGGTGAAAAAAAGGACGCAGGTTCAAATCCCACTTGGGCTACTTCCTCTGACCCCTGTCATTGTGCCCTTGACTAGGGCACTCATCCTCCGGCTGCCCTGTGGTTGCACTCTATGCTCCATCCCCCCTCGCTCAGCGGGTCACATGAGTTAGCGATACATAAAGAATATAATCTTATAGCACCTGCTCAACGTGGCAAAGAGCGATGGGTCAGATTCAGGAGAAGAGTGCAGAGGGAGAAATAGATGGTCAAAATGAGCAAGGGAAAGACAAAAAGTGATATAATATTGATGAGAAGTGCATTGAGAAGAGAGATTGGAATGCAGGAGATGTCAGACGGGGCAGAGATGACTGAAGCTATGAAGGAGAAGAAAAGAACCAGAAAGAGAAGGAGAGAGAATAAAGACGGGGAGGGTTTTACTGGGGTGCAGGGTGCTGTGTAGTCTTTTACAAAGCTTTTTGAAGTTGAGCAGTGGGATTATGGGAATGCTTCCTCAGCACCAGCAAGACGGATCGCTCATTCTGTACAGAGGAGAGTCCAAATCCTGCACACACATGCACACACTTCACGAGTGCTAAGCAGACCCCTTGAATCTGTAGCATAGAGGGTCCAAATCCTATATGCACACACATTTAGACTTTCTTTATCTCCTTCTCTCACTGTCCGGACTCTGTCTGACTGAAAACATTCCCATAAATGGACACAGGCGGGGTGATATTCCTTCACCTTCCTCTTGCGAATCACCTTCAATCTGCCCTTATTGGCACGGGTTTCTGCATTCTCTGTTGCCAAGTACATTAAGAGGAAATAAATGGATCTTTCCTTTCGTCTCTCTCTCCGTCCGTCCGTCTGTCTATCTCTCTCACCCTCGGGCCAGATTGCATTGTCATGCTGGCTGTACCTTCGTGAAGCTCTTCTCTCTTTTTCTCTCCTTCAACCCTTCACACACTTGCACAAACACACAATCTTGCCAGACCGCTTGGGTAAGATGTGTGCAGGCAATTTGCCCGAATAGTGTGGCATCAATCAGTAGGACAGAGAAAGAGAGAGAGACAAAAAGAGGGAGAGAGACTAAAGCAGTGAGTATTGCGAGATTGGACCCATTCATACTGAGGCAGGACGTTCTGCCTACGGGCTCAACACAAAACAATGCATGAGGGGAGGAAGTGGCCATCCGTGTCAGAGCGTAACAGCGCTGGAGGACTGAGCACCATAACTCACACACACCCTGCAGATGTATTTCTGTGAGTGTGTGTGATAGAATAGGGATGGGCTGATGGACGGGTGGAGTAGATGGCGAGGAAGAGGAGAGCCTGAAGGAAAGAAACAGAATAACCAGATCATGAGGAACAAAAACTTTGAAGCTGTCCAGAGCTGCGATGAGCTACCTTCAGTCCCCCCCCTAAACAAATTCTTGCATGTAGTTTTATGTGGAAGTCTTTCTTAAGCCATTGCTGGTAAAATTAAAAAAAAACAACTTTATCATAAAAGTGGGCTCATGCACAATATTCCAAGTCTTCCATTGTCAATCTGCCCTACGTCTCCAAGAGAGTTCACGAGAGAAGTAGCAAGTCCGACTCCTAAGAAGAATCTTTTGATCCTGATCTTATAAATTAACTGGTTCGTCCAGTTCACAAAGTGGGTCTAGACTCTAGATGAAAGATATCGAATAGATTCAGAATAGGAGTGGAATACATTAAAGTTGGCTTGAAACTGAAGTTGTGTTAGTGCTTTCTTCCCTATTGTGACGTATATCTGAGTGACACAGGTTCTCAAACAAGAATAATGTAGGGCGGCACTTGATTTTGTAGATCGGGAATTGATCATATCACTGGATGGTTGTGGTTTGCTATTGCTGTGATCTCATGTGAGTGACAGGTTGTCCTTCAAGCCAAAAACAGAGAAGAGAAGAGGAGAGATGTTGCTGCTAGAGAGAAAGTTATTTCGATTAAAGATCATGAGGGCACATGAATTAAAAAAATATTTGTTGTCCACGGATAAATACTTTATATGAAGTACTGCAATAATTATTAATAATAAACAGTACATTTTTATTTCATGGAGACTTTAAACTTGAACACATTTGATAGGCTACTTGTCTAATAGGCGGCATTTTGATACTTTAATGATACCTTTATGGTGCTTTTTGGTGGTCATTTTGGACCAATAACAGACCCAGTTCTCACTCATTTTCAGAATGTGAAAAAGAGCTGCCTTCTGTGTTCCACTGGAGAGAGAAACACAAATAGGTTTGAAACAGCGTGACAGTAAATTATGTCCAAATGTGCATTTTTTGGGGTTTAGGCTTCTGTTTCTGTAATAGGAAAATGTTATATGAAGTTATGTTATGGCTTTTATTATAATTCTAAAAGTGAGCATTTATTTGAGAAAAGCAGATATAAGATAACAGATGTTTCATTGGACGTGTTTATCTCAGATTAGTACCTCAAATGTCCACCAGAGGGCGATAACAACCCACGCTTTCATCTCCGTAAAACCAGCAACGCCAGCGTTTTAATAGCAAAAAACAAACAGTTTATTGATATAAGTCATGTGGACGAAATGTAATGTCCTATGGCCAATACATTAATTGTAAACGATTTAATAAGTAGGGCCTACCTTTTTTTATTTATTTTTAACCCCACATTCATGTTCTGCATAAGTGTGCAGCATAAAATGACGTGAATGGCTAACAGCCAACTTATTATGCATGTTGGTTCATGAACATGACAGGAAACTGGATAGAGAGCTCAAAGTATGATACATACACACACACACACACACACACACACACACGCACGCACGCACGCACGCACGCACGCACGCACGCACACACACACACACACACACACACACACACACACAGACACTAAATGTCTGCAAGCGGTGGAAGAGTGACATGTTGAGAGGTTCAGTAGTGAGACTATGAGATTATAACTGTACAAAGAGAGGAAGCAGTAAAGACAGGACATGATACACAATGGCCATGTGTATTCTTGTTCCCTTGGAGACAGTGAAGACACCCAAGACAATCCATAATAATAATCGTTACTTATGTAAGTAACAATGCCTTGCAATAAAATGCCTTTAAAGGAAGACTCTTTACTAATCCAACTTTATAATACATTTTTTTTCGTGGGCATTGTTTATGATTTTAGCCTGTGTGTGTGGTTCAGGTATAGGCCTACCTTTTTTTAGCGTGTGTGTGTGTGTGTGTGTGTGTGTGTGTGTGTGTGTGTGTTTTTTCAGGTATAGGCCTACCTTAAGTTATGGGGATCAAATGTCACCACAAAGATGGAAAGCTAGAAAACGTATAAATCATACTAATTTATGTTTTTTTTTTTTTTTTTGAAAATGTAATGATGGGTACTGTACAGTTTGTACAGTATAAAAATATTTATGTCTATTGCTTGAATGTCCCCTAAAATATGAAATGTGTGTGTGTGTGTGTGTGTGTGTGTGAGAGGGAGAAACAACTTCCAGCCAATCAGAATCAAGTATTCGGACAGACCATGGTATAAATTATATTAACTAATATTGCAGCACACTAACAAGTTATATGTTGGTTATTTTGAATTCATAATTCTTTACTGGCAAAGCTCTTGGAAGTCAGATAGCCTACTCTAAGTGGCATGGCATTGGCACCCCAAATGTTTAAAGCAGCTTCATGAAACTTCTAAACAATGGGCATTCATAAACACAACTTTCATTTCTCATTTTCATTTTCTCATAATACACATTTGCACATCACCACATTTTCAATGATTCTGAGGCCCTGTTTACACGTACATGGTTATTTTGAAAAACGGAGACATTTCCCTTCGTTTGTGCCCTTCATTTACACGCAAACGGAGAATTCGCCTTTGAAACCGATTCTTTCTAAAAACTCCAAAACTCAGATTTTGGAAAACTTCGTTTGCACGTTTGCATGCAAACTGAGAAAAACTGAGTTTTAGGCAGCCAATGTCACAGTATGCGACAGAACTTGCACCTGCGCCAAAAGTTCATTTGGCTATGGTGATCATGGATGCATTCAGACTCTAGCAGTCGCTTTTATGTTGGTGCACACCCTTTTCGTCTGTTTACATTTTCAAATACAGCTGCTCTAATATGTAGAGGATTTTCGGAATTCTGATTGGCTAACGTGGGCTTGAGCTTCTCGTTACACTGCCACCTACAGGTTTGGGATGCTCTTGACGCCATATATACACGGGTTTGTGTAAACGAACACTTTTCTGAAAACTGACAGGTGTGCACGATGTTATTTCCTCACCATCAGCATTAACAAGTGCATGTCCATCAACAAACCGATTATTTTACATGTACTTATTTAACGAGAATTTTTCTAATTTATTGCGGTGAACATGTGGAAACTATCAATAACAGTGCATGCATTAGCCAAGCTCTAGCGTAAATGACTGATATAACAAATGTTGGTAAAACAAATCTTGCTCTATGCTTAATCTTTCCTCAAACTAGTGAGAACAACAGACAATCTGCATGAATAGACAGTTTTAGGTAATAGTGGCCCACAACTGATCAGCAGAAGTATTTCAGTAAACTTAAGACTGTGAATGAACCAGTTAGCAGGAGACCTACACAATATAAAACTCAAAACTAAGTATTTTGAACACCATCTTTCAAGAGCAAGCGGTTTGCATTGAACTCTGAGCTTTGAGAAGCAGTCGTCAGTAAAATAAAGGGAACACAGCAAAAGTTTAGGATTATCCTGCTGTGGTATCGTGGTAAAGATGAATTTTAACCACTGATTCTTCACATGCTCGTCCTTGGGCAGTGAAAAATAACTGGCTTTATCGTCACATTGTAGAGCACAGCGTCTTCTGCACATGATGCTGTCCAGTATGCACAGGAATCAGCTGCCGGTTTGAGGTTCAAGTTTCCCTGGTGTCTGCGCGCGCAATACGTGGGGGAGCAATATACTAATGTTTCGTCTTGACGTCACAAAGAAACGGCTTATGACTCGTTTGAAAGGTGATTAATTTCATTGACTCAGATTTGACTTACTTTTGAAAGACAATAACTTTATATACGGTGTACTTTCAGATTTAAAACTTTGCAATATGTTTTCATTCACTTTGAGCTGTTACACACTAAATGAAAGGTCCTTGACCTTGACCAAATGACCTTTCATGTAATGTATAATATATATATATATATGGAGATCTGAATACCATTTCAGATTGAAGAAATAAAGGAGACAGGTTTATCAGCAAGTCGTTTATTTACGATATTAACCAAGTTGGTCTTAAAAGAAAATACAACAAAAAACAACTTCTCGAAGTAACTGATGATAATCACACCAACAACTTAAAAGGATAACAGGAACAAAATCACCAAGGGATAAATAATACCATACAATTTAGCACCCTCCCTCCACCGAGAGAGTAAGCCCCAGCACGAGACTTGATACACGCTACTGCAGGGACTCCACGACTGCCACTACAGTATCACCCAGTTCTGGTAAGCCTCTGTCTTGATACGTCCGCTCTCCACACTCTCACTACAACAGTCTGCCCGTTCTCTGCTCTTTGTACCAGCTCCCGCTGATTGCCAACTGGGGAAAGGTGTGCACACTAGTTAATTGCCAACTGGAGGCAGGTGCAGACAGGACCTGCAGAAGACAAACCAAACAAGCAGCAGTACACCTGGACAGACACACACACATGGCCTAAGGACAAATATAAATCTTGAGGTCGTACATTACAGTGATTTTACCACAGTTTAGGGACTTTTAGGCACCCTTCTTTTGCATTAAGAGGAACACCCTTTACCTGTAAAATGACTGAACCATGCCTTCTGAGTGAAATGCCTTTAGTGCCTTATTGCTTTATTTGAAATCAGATTGCAAAAGAAAACAACCAGCTGTGCTACATACACTGAAGGCAAGTTGAGTCCTTGGATTTATGTTGTTTACTTCTTACCATTTGTTTGTCGCAGGAAAAATCAAGGATTGGCCTAGTCAAGGGTTTGCTAGTCTTGAGCTGTCTAGTTTTGACGCGCATGAGCCGATCTTCCTGTTAGTAGCTGACAGGTGTGAAACCTGGAGTGATCTTCTGCAGCTGTTGCCCATCCTCTTCAACACTCAACACATGCTTGGTAATGGATGATTTGAGCCACCTCTCTCAAAAACTTGATGTTTTACCCACAGAACTGCTGCTCTGTTTTATTGTGTCCTTTTTCTGCATTCTGTTAAAATCCCTAGTTTTCCTTCTTGTGAAAAATCTAGACTATATCTGCATATTCAATATATTTTGATGTTTCCACATGGTTTCTCATTTCCATGTTTGATTTCATTAGTATTCATATGTATTTGTCTGTAATGTTTGCATTTTTGTATTATGTATGAATGTAAATAATGTATGTTATGACTGCACTGACAGCATCTAAAAGACAAATTTAATTTAGATTATATTATTTGATTATATAGATTTAATTTTAATCTATGTATTCTATACAGCTATTCATGAACATTTGTACATCTCTAAAGTTGTTAATATACATTACCATTCATTCTGCATTTATTTGATCAAAAATAGTTAAAACTAAAATAAACAACTCTTTTAAATATACAATTTATTCATGTGATGGCAAAGCTGAATTTTCATAACTTCAGTCTTCAATGTCACATGATCCTTCAGAAATCATTCTAATATGCTGATTTGGTGATTAAAAACATTTCTTCTTCTTAATATTATCAATGTTGAAAATAGATGTGCTGCCTCCCCTCTTTTGTGGAAACCGTGATATATTTTTTTCACGATTAACTCTGACTAGAATGTTAAAATATATATTTTTTGTATTTACTGTATTCATTTCTTTAAAAGAATCTTGCACATTTTTTTAATGATAGTAAATGCTTGCTTTAAGTATGTCTATAATGCAGAGTAAATACATAATTTCAGTGTCTATGCAAAATCAGATGCTAGAACTACACTTTACACACACATATTTATGATTACTAATTAGATTATGTTGGGCTTTTTGTTTTTTAACTTGCATTATTGAGAAAATCTACCAAACTGGGCAGTTATGTTACATATGTATTTTGTAAACAGCCATGATAGTAGACCAGTATGCTTATCAGTGTGTGACAGTGATGATAATCACTGAATAGTGAATTTCGAGAGGATGAGGCCTTGGGATAAACGTTTTTGAATTTAGTGCTTTTGATGCGGAAGGAACTTCTCAAGCTCAGTTGGTTGACCGTGTGACTTCGCTGGTTGAGATCTACAGTAGTTTAAGAAAGGTATAGAAATCACTGATGCCTGCACTCTTAACTTGATGCTATTTCTGCTTTGGCATTTTGGGAAATATACTAGCTCTCTCAGATTTAAAGAGCAGATTTACTGGAACTTTTCCATTGTGCAAACTCTCTCAAACTTTTAAAATGACTAGCTGTATAGTTTTCAAGATTTCAATGTGGACTTTAAACCTCAGCAGCTGCTCCTTCACTTCACTGTCTGTTCTTTCACACAGAGATTAACATATTGTTCGTTCTTAGAGAAGCCTTATGAGACAGGATGGCCGTAGACAGTGGGTCAAGCCATACGGTGAGGTTATTGGAAGAGCAATGGCGTCCTTCCAGCATGTTTTGAAGATAGAGAGTTATTCATTTCACCATTTAAATTATGTCCACTTGACTGCTCTCTTGTAAGTTGTTTTCGCATCGGTTTCATTTAGCTTTGCTAAAACAGTTGCATTGCTTGGGGCTATATGGATCTGTAATTAACTAATATTTGTTAAGCAGAAGAATTTATGAGACACAATGTTGTAATCACCAAAATGATGGTGTGTTTTAGAATGATTAAGAATAATAACAAAGGATAAAATAATGAAGGTTTTAGCACCCGAGGTGTTTTAATCATTGGTGTATTTTCTCTTAAAATAGGTTCTCTCTCTCAGCTCAAGTTTACAATTATTGGCTAATATAATAGATGAATAATTTGACTAAATCAGTTTTTTATGGCCTAAAAGTACCAGATCATGGTACTGGTGAAGGTCATGGTACAGTGTATAGCTAGACAGTTTAAATGCACCTGAGAAGACATTTTCAAATTTGTACTATAGAGGAAAAACAACGTCTGTGTTATGATGTGATCTGAAGTGACACGCGTGACTTTCTTTGTTGTTTGTGTCAGCAGACAGATGTTGAAGTGAGACGAGGACAAAGCTCCTGCAGTTAGCAAACATTTTCAGATGTCACTCACTATGTTGGAGGCGTGACAGACCTTTCAGCGCACACACGCACAGGGAAAAAATTAAGTCGTTTTGGCGTTATCATCCGGCGCTGCCCTCTCCGAGCTAAAGCAAGTGAAGTAGAGGACACACACTCACCTACACTGTCTCACTTTACTGCACACATTTTTGCATCAAATTCACGAGGAGGCGGTAAGTAGTTTGGGTGCCTAAAGGGCGTAGAAAGGTATCTCACACACACACACACACGCACACACACACACACACACACACACACACACACACACACACACACACACATACACACACACACACACATGTGCTGAAGTCCACAGGGGTAAACCACATTTGATGAATGAATTGGCAACACACACTTGTTTGTTCCCCCTGGCGTCCCTCGTCAGAATGTCATGACTCAGTACAGAGAGAAGCAGGAAGGTGTTCGTGTGACTTTGTAATGCTGCCGCCATCTCACAGGTCATTGCCAAGCCACAGGAAAGCTTCCTCTCGGAGAGGACCAAACATACCTGATTTCTTCCTTTTGGTTCAGGTGAAACCCAATGAACCTGTAATACCTTATTGTTTGCGAAGCTGGAGAAAATGGGGAAGATATGTTAAAACAGAAGGAGGTTTTGTGAGAATAAGAGAGAGGAAGGTTGTCAGGCTGGGAGATGACATTCATGCCATTATGGAATAAAGAGAAGGGTAAATAAAGTGATGGGAGGTGAAAAAGATAGACAAGTGAAAAGGGCTATTGGAGCCCAGCAGACTGTGCAAAAAATGTTGTGAATTTCTCTGCACAGATGCTGAACACGGTGTTGACTTCAACCTCAGAGGGGGAATTCACAAAGAATGAATTTTGTGGGTGTAAAGCACTTTTCATGTGCTTATAGCACTTGAATGGAGTTGACTAGTTAACTGAGGTTCGGGAGCAGGGCCTCAACCAGTCACCGCGCCTCAACCAGTCAACGCGCCTCAACCAGTCACCTGACTTCTGAAAACCTTCTTATATCGGGCCACCCCTTACAGTGCTGTTTGTCTCGTTCTCTTGAACCCTCCCATCCCTCTCTCATCCATTCAACCATCTATATCATCCCCTCTTCTCTTCCCTTTCAGGTTGTATCGGGGGGTCCTATTCACTCAGCCTACATTTAACTGAGATGATGCCCCCACTCTGAGTCTCCAACACCAGACGCCCAGATCAACCTGACCACCATCCCTTTTCCCCTTCCACTTCATCCTTCCCTTTTCATCCCCAACTCTCTTCAATAAATAACTTCCAACATTCATGGTTGTGGCGTGGTCCTTGCTTGTGAATTTGCAAACCAAGTAATGGTGCCAATGTGCCCCAAATATTAGTGCTGAACTAAATTTACATGGCCTTGCGAGTCGATCTGTTGTCCTTAATGAACATATTAAGGAACACGGTTACAATGCTGTGATCCAGACACCTGAATCAGCTTTGTTAAATGCCTAAATAATCTTTTGATTATTTTTTATCCATTTTTTTATTACATTTTCACACATATCACGGCACAAACAATATTTGCTGTGATTTCACCCCAGAGTGTGTCTGTATTCATTATACGTGACATTGTGGTGTATTTAAAGAATGACAGTAAATAAATAGCAGCAGCTAAGGGATGTTGTGCCATGTGCTCTGCTTCCTCATCTTGAGAGCATCTAGATTTAATGGTGATTTGACAGAAGTGTTTCACTAGTGCCCTACAAATCAACCTGTTTTTCATAATTTTTCCAAATTAAAACATTTAAAACATAAGTATTCTTTCTCTCGTCAAGTCCAGACTCCTGTGAAAAGGCTAAATGCAGTAACTACTTTGTTCAAAGTGAGTTATGAATGAATTCTTCAATTCTCAATTTCACAGTGATGCCATAGAAGAACCATTTGAGTTATCTAAAGAACCTTTCAGGGAAGGGTTCTTAAAATATTTTTTTTCTTAGTGTAAAAAGCAACATTTCAATAATCTAAAATTTTTCCACTATAAAGAACCTTTTGTTCGATGGAAAGGTTCCACATTTGATAAAGGTTCTTCATGGAACCATTGATACCAATACATATCCTTTATTTTTATGTTTTAAAGAGTGCTAATATACTCAGATTCAAAGACATTGCAGTATGAAAATTAATAGCAAAATCAATCAAAACTTTCTGAAGCCATTTTCCCCTCTATTGCACTGTTGGTGTACTTCTATACAGTTTTGAGGCTAGTTTCCCTGGTGTCACCCAGTTCTGGCCACCTCGGCAGAGTGACCACCTTCCTTCTTTTTCTAGCCGGGCTTGGGACTGTCCTTGGTGGACTTTCAGACCGAGTTGAGGCTGTTTTGACCAGATTTTTGCCATTCAACAGTTGATTGAGGAGAGACTCAGATGTGGAAAACGGATCATTATCTTCATTGCCTTCAAATCAGCATTTGATTGGGTCAACTGACCAGCTCTGTGGAGGACATTGGAAGCCTAACATGTGCCACCAAAAAATCTCCTTCAAACATTATACCATGGCTTGACTTGTGTCCGAATCTGGCATGAAATAACTGAAGACTCTCCAGTTCACACTGGAGTGTGGAAGGGAGACGTCATCTCATTTCCCCCTGCAGTTTAACACGGTCATCATTGTCATTGTGAGAAGTGAATTCGAGGGCAGAAGAGGAGTTCAGCAGAAGACAAGTCGTGACAGACCTGATGTTTGGCAACAATAGTGCCATCTTGGCTGACTCAGACGCCAAAGCCACTGACACGCTTTACTATATTGCCCGCCTAACTCAGCTGTACGGATTGAAGATCAATACAAACAAGACCAAAGTACTGACAATGGATGGCTCTTTGGCAATTGTGTTCTTTGACGAAGTCCAAATGCGTGGATCACTAGTTCAATTGGAGAAGGTTCGCCTCGCTCAAATGGTGCCTATGGAAAAAAGGCCAATATAGCTATTATGACCAATATTTATTCTGGACACTGATCCTTCCCATCCTTTTGTAGACTAAGTTTGCTTCTGTATGGGATTCAGTATGATGATTAAAACAGATAGAGTAGATCGAGTCCATCAAAACCCCTAAAGCTTTGCAGTCCTATAACTCCTATAACTCCTATAACTTGACATTTCATTCAGTAACATTAGGCAGTTTTGGTTTTATATGCTGTTTAATGTTGATGATCGCATTATTTTACATGCATCTTTTTATGCTATGGCTTGATTCTGCTTCTTCTTCACATGTCTTTTGATCAGGGGATTCAGAACTCTTTCAGATGATGTGTCATAGCGATCACAACGAAAACACGGAAAGCTGGAAATTTAAATTCCGGGGAAGCATTGTCGCATAAATGAAAAGACTTTCCGCCAATGGCAGGGAAAGAGTTAAGAGTCCTAACAGTGCATGAGCCTTGAAATTCATACACTGATATCTTTGATGAATAGCCAATCACAACTTAACCTTCTGGCTGTTAAGAGCATATTTTTCAATTGATGGCCAGTTTGTGCACTCTAACAAACTTAGAATTGTTTGCATGCAACATATAAAGTGCAAACATTTCATATATGTCACATATATATGTTTTATAGTGCCCAAAATTATCCAGAGTCGGACACCCATGAACACTGATTGCAGAATTCCTGTGCCTGCTGAGCAACTGCCTTTGAGATGAATAGCAACGCTAACAGAAGGCACTCTTCAGGTATTATAGATCATCTTGGACTTCTCCCGCAAATGATTGGACAGTGCTATTCCCTACCACACTTTTACTGGATACAAATGAATATTTTAACTGCAATTCAACTGCTTTTTCATCTCTCTAACTCCTGAGTAAGTATTTTTAAAATGATGAAAAAACTTTGATATACTTTTTTATTCGCTCTGATCCTTTCCAAGGCCACCTGAAGCTTCCAACTCCCAGTCTGTTCTTTGGGGTTCTTGGATCCTTTACAGTCCCCCCCCCCCCCCCCCCCATTTTCAATCACTCTGAGCACACAAACTCTACAAAGACAGAACAAGGCAAACATGGCAGATCTGAAGGAAAGTGTGTTGGAATGTTCTCTGGTCCTATTGAAGTGGTTGTTTTGTTATTTCCACCAGCTGTCAACTGTCCAAAGCCGAGCATGTTCGACATGCATTTCCCCCTGTTTAGCTTCAGCACAACTTCCCATGAGACTGCAGCTCCACCGTACCAAAACGACATCACTACATCAAAGTCAGGCAGACTTTGTACGTCCATCAAATGCTTGTGTTTTTCCACCTGTGATATAGAAACGACGAAACTCCTGTAAAAAATGTAGAAAACACAGGTGTCCAGAGTTTGTGTTACTCTAAGTGGGAATTTCACTGGTTCTTAAATGATACGATTGGCTTAGAAACAAAATTTAGAGGGAGTTGAAGATATTTACATCCCACTGAATGGTATACAATTTTCTCTGGCTGTTTGGCAGATTGAAATCATGTTAAGAATTAAGTGAAAATATATGTCAAATGAAACTTTGACAACGTGCTGGAAAAGTTTTCCTTGTCTTAATTAATCTGCAGTGTTGTGTGACGTTTGCTGAGGTGAGAAAGAGTAAAATACATAAAGATGTGAATAGAACATTTTGGAAATATTTATTCAGCATAAAGTAAAGAGATTAAAAAAATTTAATTGACATGTTTCCATTACTACATATCTTATTTGATTTCAATTATGTGAAAGTGTAATTCTCCAAGCAACAGTAACGTGGTACCTTTTTCCATGGTAATTTTCAAAACTATTGAAACAAAAAATATCTTGCCATTTCTAAGCGAATTGAAGTGGTACAACTCATTATGCATACATAATCTCATAATCTTAAATTATTTCCTTTGCAAGCTTAAATAGGCATATCAGACTATTATGCATATCAGTGATTACCTTAATAAAGTAAGTTAATTAATATCATGCATTTTATACGTTATTGTTGGTACTTTCTTCAAAGGAGAGATACAGTTTTACTCCTTCTATAACTACATATTTTTATATCGCAGTATGAATACTTAATTGTTTGTCAAGTTAAACCTAACTTTGCCTAAATAGGTGAAAAGTAGAATTGGATCTTAAAGAAAATAGGAACCTTATCAACCTTTTTTATTCTCAAAATTAGTGTTAATCTGTGATGTATTACATGTTAATTGGTATTGAGGGTGGGATTTGGCTTCTGCTGACAGAGCAGTGGGCCCACATGCTAATTGTGTTATCTTAACAGGAGGGCAGCGAGATGTGCAGTTGGTTAATATTTGCATCGGCAGCAGAACTCTCTCAGAAGGGCCAGGGCACCGCTGAAGGGCCTGACCGAAACATGCAGGAGGGGGCTTGGAGGTCGAGGAGAGTTTGGACATCTTGTCCCACCCCTGGTGTGAGGGCTGTGGATGAGTAGATGTCTGACAGGGGTTTAAGGATGTGAGCCAAAGTAACAGAGTAGAGCTAGAGAGCAAAAGAAAGAACAGAGAGAGAGATCAACACACATTTAAATGCACAAACACACTCTTGCACTCTGCCCATGAATAGTCTCAGGAGTCCTTAACGATTATCTGCTATAAAGATTATATTGTTTTAATTAAGGACAGAGTAATTACAGCAACATGTTGGCAAAAGTAAAGTATTCATATTTTGTATCTTAAAGTTGATATAGCATAGCAGATCATAAGCTTATTTTACAAAGTTGCTGGATAATCAGTGGGAGCCAATACGATTTTTATTTCTAAAACAAAAGTGAAACACATTATTGTTGTTACAGTATATTTCAGATTAAAGCAGAGCCATTTTTTTTTGCTTTCTTTCATGTAAGGGATGTAATAAAAAAGCAAAACAATAATTGTAGGAATCACACAATGTGGTACATCTGCTATATGCACTGAAAAATGGGAAAACACAGATCGTCTAATTTACTCAATCATTATTTGTGATTATCATATCATGAAAAGGTTCTCTAAACAAGCTATTACCTAATCATCTGAATCAACTAATTAACTCTAAACACCTGCAAAAGATTCCTGAGGCTTTTAAAAACTCCCAGCCTGTTTCATTACTCAAAACCGCAATCATGGGTAACACTGCCGACCTGACTGCTGTCCAGAGGGCCATCATTGACACCCTCAAGCAAGAGGGTAAGACACAGAAAGAAATTTCTGAACAAATAGGCTGTTCCCAGAGTGCTGTATCAAGGCACTTCAGTGGGCAGTCTGTGGGAAGGAAAAAGTGTGGCAAAAAACGCTGCACAACGAGAAGAGGTGACTGGACCCTTAGGAAGATTGTGGAGAAGGACCGATTCCAGACCTTGGGGGACCTGCGGAAGCAGTGGACTGAGTCTGGAGTAGAAACATCCAGAGCCGCCGTGCACAGGCGTGTGCAGGAAATGGGCTACAGGTGCCGCATTCCCCAGGTCAAGCCACTTTTGAACCAGAAACAGCGGCAAAAGCGCCTGACCTGGGATACAGAGAAGCAGCACTGGACTGTTGCTCAGTGGTCCAAAGTACTTTTTTCGGATGAAAGCAAATTTTGCATGTCATTCGGAAACCAAGGTGCCAGAGTCTGGAGGAAGACTGGGGAGAAGGAAATGCCAAAATGCCTGAAGTCCAGTGTCAAGTACCCACAGTCAGTGATGGTCTGGGGTGCCATGTCAGCTGCTGGTGTTGGTCCACTGTTTTATCAAGGGCAGGGTCAATGCAGCTAGCTATCAGGAGATTTTGGAGCACTTCATGCTTCCACCTGCTGAAAAGCTTTATGGAGATGAAGATTTAATTTTTCATCACGACCTGGCACCTGCTCACAGTGCCAAAACCACTGGTAAATGGTTTACTGACCATGGTATTACTGTGCTCAATTGGCCTGCCAACTCTCCTGACCTGAACCCCATAGAGGATCTGTGGGATATTGTGAAGAGAAAGTTGAGAGACGCAAGACCCAACCAATCCAAGACTGGATGAGCTTAAGGCCGCTATCGAAGCATCCTGGGCCTCCATAACACCTCAGCAGTGCCACAGGCTGATTGCCTCTGTGCCACGCCGCATTGAAGCAGTAATTTCTGCAAATGGATTCCCGACCAAGTATTCAGTGCATAACTGAACATAATTATTTTGAAGGTTGACTTTTTTTGTATTAAAAACGCTTCTTTTATTGGTCGGATGAAATATGCTAATTTTTTGAGATAGGAATTTTGGGTTTTCATGAGCTGTATTTATATAAACAGTTTTGCTGTTGACATTTTGCTTAATGAAATTGCTTCACATCTTGATTTCCATGGGACTTTAATGAATAGGCTTTCATTAGGCTTTGGGTTAGTACATAAAGTCAATGCCTTCACTGATTCACTCAAGAAGCATCTAATACTTACCATTTAGCATGTTAATGTGCTATTGTTTGCTAACAGATTCTACTGGCTAGCTGACAACCTGATTTACTCAATCATTATTTGTGATCTTTTTTTTCTAAACCTTTTTTACAGCTTTTGAAAAATGTAATTATCTAAAATGAGCATATTTTTTAGATTAATTTATGCAGGGTGAATGTGAACCAATAATATAGGCATATTTAAAAAAAAAACATTTTTGCTGTTGGCATTAATGAAATATCTTCACAGCGTTGTTTTCATTTAGTTTCATCTAATGAAACTAAATGTAAAATAATTTGTGCATATATACCCGAGATTCAATGAGCTTATGGGGTAGCTGTCAAACTCCGACACTTCATTTAGCTTACGAAAGTCATTGCAGAATCAGAAGGTACCGTTAGGCTGGGGGACTAGCACGATCGGGCTGGACCATGGGCCATGGGCCATTAACATGGTAGATCTGCTCACCCTTTGGTCTCCCAGGCTCTCACAGCCTATAATTTACAGGTCCGAATCACTCAACGATGGTGTAATTCTTGCCAGGAGGGCCGATCGTTGGCCGATCATTGAGTCGCTGCTGGGTACGCTGGGATTCAGTCAGGTGTTCCTTGACAAGAGGCAATATATATGCAATTCTTTCTCTCATCTCTCGAACATGCTCAACCTCGGAGCGGTGGGGGGAGGGTTGTTGCTCCCAGGCCTCCTCGGCAATGTCTAGCAGCCCACGGGGTTGTTGTCCAAACAGCAACTTGAACGGAGGAAATCCAGTGGAAGCTTGGGGCACTTATCATATCCCAAAGAGCACATGGGGGATCATTCGGTCCCAGTCATGTCCGTCAGTCGCCCCCCATTTTTACATTCGCTTGAGGGTCTGATTAAAGCGTTCCACCGGGCCATCTGTTTAGGGGTGGTACACTGAGGTGCGGATATTTTTCACTTGTAGCAACTTACACAGATCGGCCATGACCCAGGAAACAAAGGGGGTGCCCTGGTCCGTCAGAATTTCAGATGCAATCCCCACCTGGCACCTCTATTGCTGGTAGCGGAATCAGGGGTCTCTGAGGAGCTGTTCGTTGGCATCCTGAACAGGCCTGGCATGATTCATCCTGAAGTATACATAGTATAACAAGTCATTCTTTACAATGAAGTGTGGAGAGGAGTGTGGGGGTGGCGTACATGGCGTAACATTCTCATTTTCCACTAGATATTTTCCTCCACATCTCATCAGCAATTTCGATTTTTGCAGGCTCTGCAGCCGCTGACCACTAAGGCATGAATGTACTACAGTGACGTGACATAATTGCCAAATTCAAACTGTGCTTTCTCTCTATGGCTGGCGCTGAGCCAAAGACGGACGCGCTCAGCTTGTCATATATCACAACTATTCAGTGTTTTTAACCACATAATGTTTATTTTAGGTTTCAGACATTTAAATACATATAATTTATAGCAAAACAATACATTTATAGTTTGCTTTAATCGCGATGCCAGCTCAACATCGTGATGTCTGTCAGCCATCACAATGGATGATGGCATCGTCTATCGGCCCAACCCTATCTCCAACCATGGCCAATCAGTTCCTTCAACCCCCAAACCTCAACCATCCTGGGCTGCGTTTCCCAAAAGCATCGTAAGCCTAAATTGGTCGTAAAAACGATCGTACGACTGATCTTAATATTATGGTCTGTTTTCCAAAAGCATCGTAACTTAAGTAGCACTTGAAAATCTTCGTAGAACTACGAGTGCTCTGGAGTAATCGTAAATCCCCGAAAAAAGAAGACAGATTTATGAGGTCACCTGCAGGACAACCGGCAGATTACACTTTTATCTAGATTTAACAGATTACACTGCAACGCAAGTATAATATACAGGTTTTGATTGTACTTTATTGTACACTTTGTTGTACTCGTGTTTTGTTTAAATGAATAAATTAAATAGTTAAAAAGGGAAGAAAAATAGAAATACACATCTAAATTAAACGAATGAACAAAAAACAAAAAAACATAAAATAAGTAATCTGGGAAATATGCTTTAAAGACCGGGCAAAATAGGGATGAATTCAAAAAAATCTGTCAATGACTTGCTGACGTGCACGAAAACCAGCCATGTATTGGGCATTTTTTGCGGACCTCCTTCCCTGATCTTTGAACACGGTTGCAGTTAGTTTGTAATGTGGCAATGTGTCCTTCCAGATGTTATGTTTTTCCTTATTTGTATGGTGTCCTTTAAATCTGTTAAAAATAAAATCTTTGTTTCCCTCTATCTCCTCTAAAAGGACATTAATTTTATCTTTTTGAAAGGTCTCTTCTCTTGTTTTTTTTGCTTTTGTTCAGCCATTTTGTCAGCCTGTAGCCTATAGGTGTTTTATATCCTTATAGACTTGTCTTGATTTCGAATCTACAACAAATGACGATTATTAGGTTAAATGTTCAGAATACGATTCCATATAAGATTTTCCATCGTTATCGGGAAACCCGGCCCAGGTTTCTGGGGAAGCAGAAATTTAGACAGTTTGGGCAGACACATACCTTGTGTCACCATGAACACAGGTGATTGGGAGGAGGAACAGATCCGGTTTTGTGGTTCCAAGAAGCTGGGGTTGAATGAGGCTGACACTGTCTCCCGTATCTAGAACGGCTCGAACTCCACGACCGTTCACCCGGACTTCCCTCTCTGCGGCTCGCCAGGCTCCCTGACTTGTGGGTGCCATTCATCCTTCGTCGATCCCCAGTACCCCTACAGGGGAAGGAGGTAGCTCTCTCTCCCGATTCCCTTGCCACTGCGGCCTCAGACAGCTCCACTGCCTCCACAGCTCTGCTAAAGTGTGTGGATTTTGTAATCCAGAGGTTCGTCGGTGTGGGCGGAGTAGAGCGCATAGCAGTCTATCAACAGTGATATTCTCTACCATGTGACCAGTGACATCAGCCACAGTGACATCATCTGTCAAAAACTAAAGCTTGACAAATCAGGTCACAAGGGCTGCTTGTATGCTGATGGGTACCCGGGCATCATACTCCCAATTATGGGCCTTCTGAGCAGCACAGACCGAGGAGAGTCCTGGGTAAAAGAAGATTGTAACTGTTGCTCTGTTCTATTTTTCTTGGGCACTCTTCTTTTGGGGGGCTTTGCTCTTCCATCTGAGCTCTGCCTTCCATCTCTCTTTCTCTCTACACTTATTCGCTGCGTCCAGTTAAAGCCCCACACCACATCCACATCCAACTCTAACCATATTTATGTGCAATTTGGCTTGTTTAATATTTCATCACAAATAAAACCATTGACTCCATGCACAATTATGCAATATGCTTACAAAATCTTTACCAAATTTTTTAGAATATTTGAAAAAAGGGTGATGTCAGTTTCCTAGGCCGGACATCCCTTTTGGCCACTACTGTATACTGTACAGATGATGGATTCGCCACACACCCCTATGAACACATGCTTTCTATGGCAAAATAAAAAAACAAAAGCACATTCACACATATTCACAAAGCTACTGCACGAATTGCATCTTAATTCAGTTTATTACAACTGTATATGCTTGTGTCGCTCTCCTTTTTTATTTCGTCAGATTTCACATTGATTTGCTGACAAAATG
The DNA here is from genome assembly GCA_030578275.1 of Meda fulgida. Taxonomy (NCBI): domain Eukaryota; kingdom Metazoa; phylum Chordata; class Actinopteri; order Cypriniformes; family Leuciscidae; genus Meda; species Meda fulgida. Next base: position 19,968,408 of record CM060622.1, on the reverse strand, counting down.
GGGCTTTGCAATCCGTGACAGGGACTCATAGACAAATGTCAGAGGCAGTCATTTAGTCTGTCACCTCTCTTTCATTTTTAATCACAGAGTGTGACAGACCTCTGACATTCCGGGGCCAGATTTCAGCTAAAACAATGGGTAAAATTGACACATAGAAAAACTGGGTTGTTTCGAGTTGGCTTGTGGAACGTTACAACCAATGGCCACTTACAAAGCACACGAAACGCAGTCTGTAAAATGGTACTTGATGATCACATATAACTGTTGTAGGCTGACAGTCAACACATTTTACCAATATAATATTCTGTCCAGTTTCAATGTGATGCATGGCATTTTTTAGAGTAACTTTGTCAGAGATTTGTTTAGAGATAAACTTGCTATTTCTAAATCAAAAAGAAAAAGCACTGAAGAAAGCTATGTGCTGAAACGTTTGCTCTCTGGTATGGTTTTAATGCACTCTGCACTTTTTCACATGCAAAAGAAAAAAAATATATACATTTTTGATAGACACTTTTTTGGTCTGAATAGATTTTTTCAGTGTGTGGACAACTTATGCTGGTTTGTTTACAATAAATCAAAAATAAAACCAACAAGTATCGGTAGTCCTGAGAAACGTATTTCCTGGCATAACTTCTACTTAACACGAATTTTACTTCTAGACTAGGATGATGGTAGCCTAAGGAGCTGCATGGATTGTTTAACTGAACTATGTCAGATGGTCCCAGGGGGATGTTCTGGAAATTTGTTCACTGTAAGTCACTGTGAAAAAAAACAACAACAACCTGTGTATAGTTTATAAACATTGGGGGTGGGTCATCTTACCCAACGGGACTATTTATTTCAAAATAAAAATAATCCAAAAACATTGATGTTTCCACAAATCCCTCATTAACAAATAAACACAAAAACTTTCATATTCAATATAAAATGTCATATATTACTAATTTCCAGAGACAAAAAATAGATCAATTAACCTCAAAACTGTTTCAACTAACTATATCTCCCAATGTTGATATTCAGATGAAATGACAAAATTAAAAAGAGCGTAGCCAGTCACCAAAAGTGCTGGGATGAGATTTTGTGCCATCTATGGTCAGGAGAAAAAAGGGGTTCATCTAACCAAATGTTATGCTAATATAACAGCAACGACAGCAACCATATTCACACGCTATTCCTTGACATAAACACTGTCCAAAACTGTAACTCTGTATTTATATCATGGGTACTAATGTAAAGTGTGAACAAAAAGGTCAGCAACAATGATAATAATAATAATATGTATAAATCATGGGCCTTCCATCTATTTTTACCAAGTGTCAATGCTGGTTGTGCTGCTGTGCTGCTGTAGTGTGATTATGCCATTGCAGGGGTATTACATGACCTTTCCTGTGAGTGCAATAATTATGAACAAATCCTACTTTTCCACTTTTTTCCATTTTCTGTCACTGCTTAATGGGTTTTCAATTGCCTTTAAAAGCTGTTTTGCTGTTTTTTTCACCCCTGTCCCTTTTATTTTCGCTCTTCATTCCAGAACCGTTATTTTAGCCTCTTTCCTATTCTTTAGCACTTTAGCACTCAGCTGGAATCATTACCTTTATACCTTTTTAGTAAATGAAGATCGCAAGGTTTGAAAATCCATTGGATATTTCTCAAATTATGAACTGTAGAGGTTTATTTCTTATTACTGTACTTCATGGCCATTGGTTTATTTTTGGTTTTGCTATTGTGGTTCTCGTTATTTCTAACAAATGCTTAAAAAACAACAACAAAAACCAGAACAAACTTAGCTGGAGTCAAGATAGATAGACATGTAGTTTATTGATTTCTGAGGGTGAATGTACAGTCCAGCACTCCACCAGCTGAGCTTTCAAATGCATTTCAATTTAGACAAGCTCCTCTTCACAGTTTTTCCTATACATCATATGTTTTTTACAAGGCTAGCTATGACATCTGCCATTTAAACTGTAATTACAATAAATCTATAATGTATTTAATTATTGTTATTTGTAACAACCTAATATTGCTATGCTGTTTACTTTTGGTATTTCTTCAGCACTAGACATTTTTAAACACAATGATGTGTATAAAAGTGTGGCATGATATGACCCCATCTATCTCATGTCCCTTGTTGTATTTTTTTGCTATTTTTAACTGTGCAATACTGGGCATAATCGTTGTGGAGTCCACTGATGTCATTATTTCTGCTTGCTTACTCTGTTGACAGCGTTCTCCTCGGACAGACTGACAAACTCAATTACAAAATGGATTGCTGTGGACTGTAGGCCACTGATGTCTTATGCTGGATAGTCTGCAAACTAAACAAACACCACATTTATTTTTTGACAACATGTTTTGTCCTGCGGTTAATAGCTCTGATCTTTAATTTTAGAACTGCCGTGCAATTGTTTGAAAATTATAGTAATTCAAGAAAAAAAGAGAGAGAAAAGGGCAAAGTTTGATTTACACATTTTTCAAACAAATACAAAATGACCACTTTTAAACATTATTATTACGTGGCTCTCTGGAAAACTTCATTTGAATTGGTCACCGGGTTAATGGAAATGACAGTGCTTTCATGTCTCTCATATCACTCCGCAGACTAGCTTTCATGTTTCATATAAACTCAGCTAGCGGTGTCTTTAGTCTCAGTGAAAATGACCATATTCATATTACTAGGTATTAATTACTGTTTTGTTGCACTGCAAAAAAAAAAAAAATCATTCAATTTATTGAGTTATCTTTTTGTCGTCAAGTTCATTTAACCTAATTTGACTTATTTTCTTAAATAAATGAAATCATTTGTTTCAATTGTTCATTACAACCATATCAAAATGCCAAAAATTATAAACATAAAAGTAAATATGAAATGTACTGTCTAAAAATACACACTTCATATAAAACACTTTCTTATTAATTTGCTTACAAAGTAGCAAAATGTAAATGACTGAACAAATCTTATTTTCAAACATTTAATACTTAAATTTCCAGTCTTTGAAATGCACTCTTTTAAACTCTTTTAACTTAAACAAAAACATTCAGAACCTGAAAATTGTCAATTTTGAAACACCTAAAAACATTTTAGAGAGGTGATAGACAGGGTTTTTGTACATTACAATAGTCTTTTATTATTTTCACATGTATATATAAACTGTATTTCAAATATTATTTGGTGAGTATCTGAGTAAAATGTTGGTCGATACTGTATGATTCTTGTCTGAATCACCATTTGAGGGTTTATTTTGCAACAACCGACAGACTGCACATTATCCCTTACATATCAGTTGCTATCATTGCCAGCCTATTCTACAGTGCCAACTACTTTTATTCTAATAAGCCTGGATTGACCTTAAACCGATATGTTTCTGACCCACACACCTCTTGAGCTCATGCAAAAAAGGAGCACAAGGCGCCAGAAAAAAAGAGCAAAACAATGCACTTTGATCACAGCTGCATTGCATTTCTCTGCCTTTTATCTGTCCAGGGGTATTGATTTTATGGCATCCATAACCTTCAATGACGTTGAACTTTGAAAAGAACCTTGGAGTGATACTGAGGCTACTGTCAGGAGAAATCTGAAAGGCTTTTCTCTGACATTTTTATTCTTTTCTCTACTCTCCCTCTTTTCCTCTGTGATTCTTTTTTTTTTTTTCTGCCCATGGGGGCAAAATGCTAATTCTCTCAGAGGAGAATTTGTAATTCTGCTTGCCTCAGTGACTTTGCTTTGCTACCGGAGTTGGATATTGTCCATATATTTACATGGTGTCCATTGTGAATTTGATTTACATAGCTCGTGACTTTATGCTTGTTTGTGTATGTGTGTGCATACTTTAATGCATAAGGACCATGTGTGCATAATGTAGTCAAACAGGTGTCATTCCTGACAGCATGTTTCATGTTCTCTTTCCATTGCAAATGGGCACTTGCCAAGTGAGCTGTGAAGGGCAGCGTGAAGCCTTTGGCAAATTGCTTGAGGACAGACAGGCACCGCCTTCTTACTACCACTGTAACAGGAGAAGCATTGTGATTATGAATGTGTGTGTGTATGTGTTGGAGTGAATCACGTCTGTCTGTGGTGATCCTCCAGTTGCCTTACACTTTCCAATTATGCAGAGAAAAAGACGAGTGTATGAGTGTGTAAATATTTTTCTGTCAAAATTATTGTAAAATATTAATATCATATATATATGACTGTTTTTGTTATTACAAACAATGTTACAATAAACTCTATTTTTAATAAATGCTGTTTTTAAATTAATCAAATAATCTTAAAAAAACGAGATTATTTGTTCTCTTTTTTTTTTTCTTTTAAACATTTTCAACATTGATAATTGACTCTGGAGATATTCTTCCAATTCATAATTTGATTTCATAGTTCGATAGCATTGTAATTTACTTTGTGTTTTAGTTTCCTGATCCCAATGTTCCAGATATGTTTTTTTAGACTGTTTGATAATTTGGTTTATTTTGATGTTTGTGTCAGAAGCAGTGCTTTAAAATGTAGCGATTCTGTGGGACTTGATTTTAGATGCATCCAGACTCATATCTTATCTTCTCTCTCCCTCTCCCTCTCTCTCTCTCTCTCCCTCTCTCTCTCTCTCTCTCTCTCTCTCTGTCTCTCTCTCTCTCTCTCTCTCTCTCTCTCTCTCTCTCTCTCTCTCTCTCTCTCAGTGATTCCAATTATCATAAATAATATTAATAAATATAATCTCTTTCTAATTAGCACATACACTGATTAAGCCAAGCCTGTAGAGATTCATGCAAAATTTGTACAGATAATGATGAATTGTTTTATTATTTGCTTTTTTGCAGAAAATAATGAATAGTAAACATATTGGAAAATCAATGTTTGTAAAGATTATTACCTATCTGCATTTTGTAAACAATATTTTTTATTACATTCTTTTAAACAACTTCATTTGAATACAGTTTCAGTCAGTTTGTCTTTGCCTAATTGACAAGCAAAGCTGCTCTCCTCACTTGGTCCCCTTGGTCTGTGCTTTAGAACATCAAAGATCTCATTAGGAAGGTTAGCTGCTCTAACCCTTAACTTAAAGATTGTATCAGCATGCCTTTAACAACACACTCTCATAAAGAAGCGGCACATTTATCCTGCACCTATAAAACTTCAATTTTGTTTTGCATTTCAAATGTCACTCTTGATTCCGTGACATTACCTGAGGATAAACTTTAAAAAGTTCAAAGAAATTAAAATTCTGTCATCATTTATTTATTTATTTTTCTGTTTTCAGTAAGACAGAATATTCTTTTATGCATGAGCTGCAGCTCCAAAAGTATACTTTTACTGTTACTAGTTGCCCAATTTGTATGAATTCGTACAAATGACCTACCCCTGACCCTGCCCCTAAACCTAACCGTCACTGGGGTTTAGACAAATCGTATGAATTCGTACGAGTGAAGTCGTACAAATTCATGCGAATCAGTCACATACTCGCTCGTACAAATTCGTACGAATTGGTCGTGAGATAGCGTTGGATATTACCAGTCTTCAGAAGATAACTTTGTGAGAGTAACGGAGGCCAGCTAGTAGACGTTGTGCGAGTAAACCTCACTCTGATCTCAATAGGTACTCTAGCGACAGGCGCTTGAGGCTACAGTCTTTAGCCTCCTTGTTAGAGTGCCTGAGATCCCGGGTTTGAGGCCCGCAAAGAGCGGGGCGAGTAGGACCCGGGTGGAGGGGTTACATTGGTACCGTGACCCGGATTGGAGTGAGGTTTAGGGAGGTGATTGTAACGGAGGCCAGCTAGTAGATTCTGTGTGAGTAAACCTCACTCCTCTGATCTCAATAGGTGCTCTAGCGACAAACGCTAGAGGCTGCAGTCTTCGGCACAGAGCGGGGCTAGTAGGACCCGGGTGGAGGGTTTACATTTTTTTTTGTTTTTACAAAAATCTATATATTGCATATCTAATAGTATAAATTATAATATATATGTGGTAACATTTTACAATAAGGTCTCATTAGGTAACATTAGTTTTGGTGGAGCATTTGAAGACTGATGACTAGCAGGAAGGATAATAATCATTCTTTCTGTATGTATTACGCACACTATCATCACATTTTTTTGAGTTTGTCAGTAAGATTTTTTTTTATGTTTTCGAAAGAAAACATTATGCTCACCAAGGGTGCATTTATTTAATTACAAATACAGTAATATATGACATATTTTTACAATTTAAAACAACCAATAATTACAATTTAGTTTAGGGTCCAATTCTCAACTATTGACTTTAGCGTGCATATTACTATGATATTGGCTTTTTATTAGTACTTATAAATCCCTAATCTAAAGTGTGACCTAATTTTTTTTATTATAGTTTAGTCATTTATTCTTGTAATGCCAAAGCTGAATTTTCAGCATCCTTACTCAAGTCTTCAGTGTCACATGATCCTTCTGAAATCACTCTAATATGCTGACTAATATGAGTAATATGAATATGGGCCCCCCAAACATTTATTTGAAATGGAATTTTTTGTTACAATGTACAGCTCTTTCTTGTCACTTTCGATCATTTCAATGTGTCCTTGCTGAATAAAAGTGTTACCTTCTTAAACTTAAAATGTCTTTCTAATGTCTTAAAAACAGATTAATATATTAATAATATAAAGACTATAAAACATGTTGTGGTTAAACAATACTGGTTGTGTCATGCAAACATAACACTATGCAACTATTGCTTGATTGAATTCTCCGACTTAAAGGGCTCCTATTATGCTATTTTAAAGTTTACTAATGTTGTTGTGGAGTCTCCTACAAAATGTTTACAAGCATCAAAGGTAAAAAAAACTGTTTAATTTCCTCATAATATACATTTGCACATCATCACATTTTCAATGATTCTCAAGCGACTCGTCAAATGAATTAATCTCTCTATATCCCTCCTTTCCGCAAGCTACTCTGTTCTGATTGGCCAGACAGCTCAGCTTCTGATTGGCCTACTGTGTACAGCGCGTCGAGAACAAAAATACCCATAGGCCTATGTCACACTTCCTGCTTCCGGAACGCGGAGTAGGGATTCAGAACTTCCTTTCAACAGTATTTCTCGATAAGGATTTAGATTATCAGCCATAATGTCTAAACCCCCCTAAGTAGACTGACCATGAGCTATGAGGTTGTGAAACTAAGGTTTTTGCTCCTGTAGAAGCTATAAGTTCGTATGAAATCAACCTTGTTTTAAGGAAAACTTGTTTTATCCGCGATCTTATGAAAAAAAACTACACTACCCACAATCCTAAGCATAGCAGCAACGTCTTCTGATTGGTCCAACTCGCTGTTACCATAGAAATGTTTACCTTACTGGAGAACGGCTAGAGCTATTACAACAATGGCAGGCTACACCCGCAGCTGTTGTTGTAGTGTACCCTTTCCTCAGTTTTGACGTTTCTACTTGAGAGTTTTCATTTACCATCGTCATATGTGACTTCAGGCAGGTTGCGGAGAGCTTTTGGTCCAGCGGTCTCTATCGGACTCCGCCATTGTAAAAAGCTAACCGGAAGAGCCGTATCCCTACTAAAAGACTTACGTCCGGTCTTCAATTTTTTCGTGACATAGGCCTATTTGCCATAACAACATCAGCTCTGCTTGTCCTGAGGCTTCCTACACTGTAAACTAAATACAGTAACGAATAATGACTAGATATGGAGCGAGGGATAATACTTAATCTTTCTGCATCTGTATATCATGCATATTTTCTACAGTATTCCACAAACATCTTGGCATGCAACAGTAACACAAAACAATGCAAAAACAAATAAATAGCTCAGACCATCAGGCTGGCAGCGGCCTAACCAGAAAAGGCATCAGGGAATGGCATAGCATGCAGCCCTGCCAATACCTCTGTCAGGGGAGGGTGAAGAGAGGACTGACAGAGGTTAGAGAAAAGGGAAAGGACACTAAACAGAACATCCAGGCAAGGGAAGCCCTCTGATTCCTGGCCTGGCACAGGGGAGTCCAGACAAGGGTTGGCTCAAAGAGATGGAGAGGGATTTTGGCTGTTTCAGCTGTGGCAGGTTCATATCACAGCAGTCCCAGGTTTTAGCATAGACAATGCATCTGTTATACCGTGCCATCAAAGGGCTCATGTGTGACTGCAGAGACATTTCTCTAGGTCAGAGAGAAGTCAAAAGTTATTCCTTCAAAGACAAGTCTGCTCAAAGTGTATCTGTATGATTCAGTTATGTACATCATCGGAGCATGTCAAATATGCATCAGAAGATGTGTTTAACAGTTATTTTTCTGTGCGTGTGCGTGTGCGTGTGGGTGTGGGTGTGGGTGTGGGTGTGTATATGATACACTTACTCACTCCCAACTCGTATATATGCACTCACAACTAAGATTGTGTTTGCTTGCATAAAAAAATTTAAAAAAAAAACTGGGAAAAAAGTGCCTGTTACTACAGCAAGATAAAATAATGCATGACTATAGCCAAACATATATGAATCAGTCTAGAATGTGACTCTTATGAGCCAAAGTCAGAGATTAACAGTTTAACACTGCACTGATTTATGGTGGTGTGTTTCAGATATCGCACCATTGTTAATACTGGCAGGGCATGAGGCTCAGTGAGCCGTAAAATTCTCTCGTAAAAGCCTGAATGAACGTATATGGGGGATTCTTCTGCTGGCTGGAGATCTTACGTTTGCTATATATTTTATGTGATATTGCAGATTGCTGTATTTCTTTTGAAAATGACAATGTAATGTAAAAATGAACATAAAGTGCATCTAAATGTTTTGAGTTGAAATTCAGTTTTGTTCTCATGCGAACTATGCAAACCCCACCACATTTGTAAACTTTCAAAGATAAAAAATAAATAAATTTCAATATATATATATATTTTATTTGATTTTAATTACTGTAATGGGGCAATGGGTGCTTTTTAAACTGCCCTTAACTTCACCACTACAATTTTTTTTTCCGGTAGTTCATCCCAGAGAACCTGAGGGCTTCCTGCAAAGCTATTCAAATTAATGAATATACAAGGCAGAATTACTATAAACAAAGCCTACAATTTTCATATAGGCCTACACCACACTAATACACAAAAAATCTCAAACAAACCGTTTCCACACCACACTTGTACGGATGGGAGTACATACCCCATCCCCCCTAGTTACAATAAGCAAGGCTGTAAATGGTGTAACTAATACAGAAATAACAAATGACAAATAATAATAATAATAATGCGTTACATTTATATAGCGCTTTTCTAGGTACTCAAAGGAACACATGGAAGGGGTTATCTCCTCAACCACCACCGATGTGCAGAATCCACCTGGATGATGAAGCCAATCATTATTTGGGGATGATTAGGAGGCCATGATGGACAGAGGCCAGGGGGGAAATTTGGCCAGGATGCCGGGGTTAAAACCCTACTCTTTTTCCGAAGGACATCCTGGGATTTTGAATGACCACAGAGAGTCAGGACCTTGGTTTAATGTCTCATCGAAAGGACGGTGCTCTTTGACAGTATAGTGTCCCCATCAGTAATCTGGGGCGTTAGGACCCACACAGACCACAGGGTGAGCACCCCCTGCTGGCCTCACTAAAACCTCTCCCAGCAGGAACCCAGTATTCTTGTTTTTTAACTTTTGTCTTTGAGCTCTTTTATCGTGACTTGATCGTCTTTCACGGGATTTGTACCCGAGCGCTCTGCATCACAAGACAAATTCTGTATCAGCTGAGCTAACGAGCGAGCTTGGTGTGTTAGTAAAACGTCTCGGTTACGTATGTAACCCTCGTTCCCTGAGTAGGGAACGGAGACGTTACGTCGGAATGACGACGAATGGGGTTTCGCTTAGAAAGCCTATCAGCTTCGAGTATTTAAAAACGATCCAATGGCAAAGAAATGCCATGGGTCTGCGGAATTTGCATGACGTAACTCCGCCCTACCTCGTGGGTAGAAAAGGAGGACGCTAGCAACCTGCAGTTATGTTTTCTCGCTGAGGAGCCAAGACTGAACTCGGCGATCCCGCAGCACAGCGGAGGTGGCAGGAAGACGTAACGTCTCCGTTCCCTACTCAGGGAACGAGGGTTACATACGTAACCGAGACGTTCCCTTTCGTAGTCACTCCGAGTTACGTCGGAATGACGACGAATGGGGTTACCAGTCTAATCACGCCACCTCACAGCTGTCTTCCAGCGCCCTGCGAAAATCTGAGCCCTCGAGATATTAGGACGAAGGACTCCTATTTAGCACAGGAATACCAAGGTACACTGGGAAGCATATCCCAAGCTTTTAAGGGGAAATATGCAAATATCACCAACCCAGTGGGGGGGCATTTGAAAATACACATATGACCCGAAGGAAACATATGGGGAAACTCTGAGGTGTCCAGCCGCAGGTGGAATATTTCAATCTCAGGGGTGGCAAGGTGGCTTGCCGAGGGAAAGACACATGCTCAAAGAGGCTTACAGTGGAAATACACGTGTGGGGGTAGCTCATGGGAGGGACCATGCACACGGAGGCACCTAGCCGACGCCCAGGCAATAGACACTGGCGCTAGCATCAGGGGTGCTGGAGGAACTCATGGCTTTCGGAGAAGCTCACCTGAGCAGAATATCGCACGTATCCAGTCCGCGGAGTGGAATGGCGAGCAAGCGAAGACACATGAGTGGGTCCGGAACTAGCTGTTTGAAGCGAGAACACGAGAGGACACTGGCTCCACTCGGAGATTATAGAATCTGGCGAATGTATTAGGTGTCGCCCAGCCTGCAGCTCTGCAGATGTCTGCCAGCGAGGCGCCATGCGCCAGCGCCCAGGAGGATGCCACACTCCGGGTGGAGTGGGCGGTCACACCAAGGGGGCACGGTCGACCTTGCTGCTGGTAAGTCAAAGCAATGGTGTCCACGATCCAGTGAGACAACCTCTGCTTTGAGAGAGCCTTTCCCTTCAGCTTCCCACCATAACAGACAAAGAGCTGGTCTGAGGTCCTGAAACACTGCGTCCTGTCTACATAAGCGCGGAGAGCGCGTACTGGACAGAGCAGTGCCAAGGCTGGGTCTGCCTCCTCCGAGGGCAGCGCTTGCAGGTTCACCACCTGGTCCCGGAAGGGAGTGGTAGGAACCTTGGGCACATATCCAGGCCGGGGTCTCAGGATCACGTGAGAACCGGCCGGCCCGAACTCCAGGCACGCTTCGTCAACGGAGAATGCGTGCAGGTCCCCGACCCTCTTGAGAGAAGCCAATGCAATCAGGAGCGCTGTCTTCATTGACAGGAACTTAAGCTCCACTGATTGCAGAGGCTCAAAGGGAGCACTCCGCAGGGCACCACTGAGAGGTCCCAAGAGGGAACGAGAGGAGAGCGAGGAGGATTCAGTCTCCTCGCCCCCCTCAGGAACCTGACGATCAGGTCGTGCTTCCCTATGGACTTACCTTCCACTAAGTCGTGGTGAGCGGCAATAGCGGCAACATAAACTTTGAGGGTGGAGGGAGACAGCCTTCGCTCCAACCCATCTTGAAGGAAGGAAAGCACGAGACTGATCGAACAACTCCGGGGATCTTCTCGGCGAGAAGAGCACCAATTGACGAATAGGTTCCACTTCAACGCGTAGGCATGTCTCGTGGACGACGCTCTAGCGGAAGTGATGGTAGCCACCACCGGAGGTGGTAGGGTACTCAAACCTGTCTCGTCCCGTCGAGGAGCCACACGTGGAGGTTCCAGAGATCGGGACGAGGGTGCCATAGAGTGCCCCGTCCCTGAGAAAGGAGGTCCTTCCTCAGAGGAATTGGCCAAGGAGGTGCTGTCGCGAGGAGCACTAGTTCGGAGAACCAAGTCCGGGTGGGCCAGTACGGCGCAACCAGAAGGACTTGCTCCTCGTCCTCCCTGACCTTGCGCAGGAGCTGCGCAAGAAGGCTCACTGGGGGAAACGCATACTTGCGGCCCCTCGGCCAGCTGTGCGCCAGTGCATCCGTGCCGAGCGTGCCCTCGGTCAGAGAATAAAACTGGGCGCAGTGGGATGAGTCGCGGGAGGCAAACAGATCTATCTGTGCGTCGCCAAACTGGTCCCAAATCAGCTGGACCGACTGGGGATGGAGTCGCCATTCTCCAGGGAGGGGCTGAAGCCGTGACAGCTCGTCGGCAGCACGGTTCAGGGCTCCGGGAATGTAAATAGCACGAAGGGACCTCAGAAGCTTCTGACTCCATAGGAGGAGGTGGCGGGCGAGTTGCGACATACGGCGGGAGCGTAGACCACCTTGATGGTTGATGTACGCTACTGTGGCGGTATTGTCTGATCGGACTAGTACGTGTTGACCCATGAGCAGCGCTCGGAAGCGGTGCAGAGCAAGGCGTACTGCCAGCAACTCGAGGCAATTCACATGCCATAGGCGCTGGGGTCCTGTCCAGGAGCCCGCGGCAGCATGACCATAGCACATGGCGCCCCAGCCCGTGGTGGAGGCATCTGTTGAGACAACAACATGCCTCGACGCTCGTTCCAGGGGGACACCAGCCCTGAGAAAACTGAGGTTCAACCACGGGGTGAAGGTCTGACGGCAGCTCGAAGTCACTGGAACTCGGAGCTTGCCTTGTTGCCATGCCCACCTCGGGACTCGGTCGCGAAGCCAAAGCTGAAGCGGTCTCATATGAAGCAATCCGAGCGGCGTGACCGCGGCTGCAGATGCCATATGCCCCAGGAGCCTCTGAAAATGTTTCAGTGGAACCGCACTCTTGCCCTGTATTTGTCTCAGACAAGTCAGCAGTGACTGCGCGCGCTCGCTCGTAAGCTGCGCGGACATGGCGACCGAGTCGATGTCCATACCGAGAAAAGAGATCCTCTGCACGGGGCAAAGTTTGCTCTTCTCCCAGTTGACCCGAAGGCCCAGACGGGCTAGGTGCCGGAGCACAAGGTCCCTGTGTTCGCAAACCTGGTCTCGAGAGTGAGCTAGGATCAGCCAGTCGTCGAGATAGTTCAGGATGCGAACCCCGTGAACCCGAAGGGGAACAAGGGCTGCCTCGACGACCTTCGTGAAGACGCGAGGAGACAGGGCCAGCCCGAATGGGAGAACCGCGTACTGATATGTCTGTCCCTCGAAAGCAAACCGGAGGAACGGTCTGTGTCGAGGGAGAATGGAGACATGAAAGTAGGCGTCCTTCAGGTCGATCGCTGCAAACCAATCCTGGGGCCGCACACATTCGAAAATGCGTTTGGCGGTGAGCATTTTGAACGGCCTCCTGAGAAGGGAGCGATTCAATACTCGCAGGTCCAGGATTGGTCGTAACCCACCGATTTTCTTGGGGACAATGAAGTAAGGGCTGTAGAAGCCGGACTTCATCTCGGCTGGAGGGACAGTCTCGATTGCACCCTTCGCCAGCAGAGTGGCAATCTCTGCTCGCATGACCGGGGCGTTGCCACCGACCAAAGTGGAGCGGACTCCCCTGTATCGGGGAGGAGACCGTGCGAACTGAATCGCATAGCCGAACCGGATGGTGCGGGCGACCCAGCGGGACAGTTGGGGAAGCTCTAGCCAGGCTTCTAGGAACTGCACCAGCGGGGTCATGCGGACCACCGGCGTCCCCCCGGAGGGGCAGCGAAGCAGAGTAACTGGCCCCGACGTGGATGGCATAGCGATCCGGTGTGGGGGCGCAGTTAAGCTCCGCGCCCTGACAGAGGAGGCCAGGGAAGGACCAGCGTTCCACGGGGGCCTGCTCTGCCAGGGGTCTGGCGACAGAGTGGGACAGGGACGAAACGGCCCGTGGGCGGCACGCCGTGTCCGACTCTGGGACAGAGGGGGACGAGGAGAGCACGGCTGGTGGGCGGCGCTCTGGGTCGTCCGAGAACTCTGTGTGCTCGGAGATGAGAGGTTTGTATCTGTCTTTAACCACATTAGGGTGCTGCCCACCCGTGGGTGAGCAGCGGGGAGTGGAGAACAAAAGATTCTCCCCCGGCCCTCCACCGGGGGAAGGAGTGGCCCTGCTACCATCTCCTGACAGACAAACATCATCTCCGAGCAGCCCGTCTCAGGAGCGCCGCTTGTCCCGGCGCTTGGCGGGGGGCGGGGCAGGAGCGGGCTGTGGCGCCTTCCTACGGCTTCCTCCTCGCGTCGGCCTGGGTGGAGGCTGCTGCTTTGGCCGAGCGGGAGGTGCGGGAGCCTTAGGAGGGCGCCCTCGGCGGGAAACAGGCTGAGGCGTCTGCCCGACCGACGACGAGGCAGCAGCGGGTCGGCGGGGCAGAATGTGTTTGATGGCCTCAGACTGTTTCTGTGCAGTTGAGAACTGTTAGGCAAAGTCCTCAACTGCGCCGCCGAAGAGGCCGGCCTGGGACAGGGGCGCATCGAGCAGACGAGTCCGCTCGGAATCCCGCATGTCAGCCAGGTTCAGCCAAAGGTGTCTCTCCTGGACCACCGTAGTGGACATCACCAGACCCAGGGAGCGCGCGGCTACCTTCGTCGCCCGGAGAGCGAGGTCGGTTGCGGCACGCAGCTCATTGAAGAGCCCTGGGTCTGCCCTGCCCTCGTGCATGTTTCTGAGCATCTGGGCCTGGTAGACCTGCAGAGTGGCCATAGCATGCAGAGAGGTAGCCGCCTGTCCCGCCGCTCTGTAAGACTTCGCCGCCAGAGACGACGAAAATCTACAGGCCTTGGATGGGTGCTTAGACTCGCCCCGAGAAGAAGCACTCTGAGGACACAGTTGCATCGCAACAGAGCGTTCAACCGGGGGAAGTCCAGTGTACCCACGGGCGGCCGCCTCATCGAGGGGAGGAAAGGCGGATGGGATCAGCCAGCGGTCCCGAGAAGACAACGGGGTCCTCCAGGACTTCGAGATCTCATCATGCACATCCGGGAAGAAAGGTATTGGGGTTTGCCGTGGACCACGGGGGTCGGCGGCCTTACCCAAAAACCAATCGTCCAGCCGCGAGCGCTCGGGACAGGGTGGAGGCCTCCACTCTAAACCGATGCTCGCGGCTGCCCGGGAAAGCATGGCCGTCATTTCCGGATCCGAATCAGACACAGCCGTATGCACACCGGAAGGTGGCAGCTGCGCTGAATCTTCACTTCCGGAAGAATCAAGCCCACCTTGTGATGCTGCTACAGACATGGCATCCTCCTCTGTAGCTTCAACCGAAACCCGCGGGGCACCCGAAGGTCCCGCGAGAATCGGAGGCTCACTAGCGGGCACCGTCACTGAAGAGGGGGGCTGGGGTCGTGGACAAATAGTCGGCGCCTGGTTCCAGACCGTTACCCTCAGGTCACCCTGGCCACCAGCCGAAGTAGCACTCCTCGGGGGAGCGTTAGATCGGGGTGTGGATGAGGGGACTCTCACTCTTGCGAGTTCACTGAGTCTCGACCTTAGTGACGCGATGGTCATGTTCCCGCAGAGAGAACATGACTCATCCACGAGCGCTGCTCTAGCGTGATCCATGCCCAAACACACTAGGCAGCGCTCGTGCCCATCAGAGTCAGACACATATCTGCCGCAACCAGAAGTGCACGGGCGAGGCATCTTTAAAAAGACGTGCCGCGTGCAAGCTCTTTTAAGAGAGAAACACTCTAGTGTCGAAGCGCCCGGGGAGACACACACTCTCTGGCAAACCACTGCACAGATCAGCAGGAAGCGCGCGCTCGCCGGATATCGCCACAAACACCAACACTAGAGGAACTCGTACGTGAAGCTGACAATTTCAGAGAGATGGCTTGTGGAGTGAAGAGAGACTCTTGGCTCCGAAGCGAAAACATAACTGCAGGTTGCTAGCGTCCTCCTTTTATACCCACGAGGTAGGGCGGAGTTACGTCATGCAAATTCCGCAGACCCATGGCATTTCTTTGCCATTGGATCGTTTTTAAATACTCGAAGCTGATAGGCTTTCTAAGCGAAACCCCATTCGTCGTCATTCCGACGTAACTCGGAGTGACAACGAAAGGGAACTGAACATATGGTGCTGGTTAAGTGATGCAAACTCCAAATTACATTTGTTTACAAATCATACACTATGGAAAAAGTGTTTTGAGGTCATAACATAATTGTGCAAGGTGCCACGTGAAACCCAAGTCTTAATCCATAAGTAGGCCACCATGTAAAGCTATTGTAGGAGACCTCCAAAACAAAATTAGGGAACCTTTAAAGTAGCATAATAGGGGCACTTTAAAAGTACATTTTGCATTCACCAAATATGTATTTTGACATCGCAAATGTATTTTTTTTGCCTCTTGAATTTTGTAATATATTTAATAAATTCAAGGTTTTAACAAGTTAATTTAAGGATAATTTTTCATTAAAACTGGTAAACTGATATCCAATGACATTTTTATTTAATGTACTTTCACATACACTGAAGGGCCCATTGACCTCATGCAATCTCTTTTATCCTGACATGGACCTTTGACCAGTGATTATTCAAATCATGCCTAATTAGCTGCACGATCAATTGGCATAAGGACCTTTGTGATTTAATGTGTGATAATCGCATACTGAAGTGTGTAGCCAATTTCCTTTTCTTTCATCTGATAGAATGTTATGTTCTGTGACCTTTATTCTGTTTATGTGTTGGCAGTATCACAATAAAAATTTCATACTTTTCTCTTTTGCCCTTAAAAAAAAAAAGGTACTTTGCCCAAATACCTGTAATTAGATGATTGATTGTGAGCTTCAGTCACCTGTTATCATGAAGTGGCACAATATTATTGGATTTGGTGTATATCACTTTCTTTCATTTATTTGCAGTTTCTATCAGTGACATTCTCACAGGCTAATATCAAGAGGTAACATGATTGCTGTCTCCTTTTTACTCTGCCTGATTCATTTGTTGCTGTGTATTAGCAGGCTAAAGAAACCTTACTGGATCTTCATCCTTCTAATGTCATTGCTGTGATGGAGCCATTCATTTCATGTCACCCTTTATTCGTTTGGGACTGGATTGAAATGAGTCAAGATGTAAGTAACTATAACTGTGAGGAAAATGCAGAGCATTTCGACTGAAATGTTGTTTCTTTAGAGGCCATTTATCACTTACATACAGTTAATCAAAAAATGTGCAAAAAAAACCCTCCAAACATTGATGATCAATGGTAATTTAAAACTAAATATTAAGAGTCAACATGCAGCAACGCATATAGGCTGCATTCCTCTCAACTTTTAGACACGCACTCACAAACTTCCTTAAGCACTTCCCTTCGGGGGAATCCCTGCCGGCATTTTTAGTTGGGTTCCACTTCATGAAGTGGACGAGGGAAGATTATACGACCCTTGTCCCCTCTTTTTAATATATTCCACAATTCAACTTGATTGTGACGTTACAGCGACTGCGCTTAACTGAAGTGTATGATATATTATTTCCAGAATTTATCACACAATAGTGTATATTATATTAATTATGATATTTAATCGCATAATACTTGTAGCAACCTAATGTTCACAGTCAAAGTGTATCCTATTGATATTTTTTTCGTTTGTGTAATTTCATTTTTCTCCAACAGCTCATATACAACAGCTCTGAACGCTTCTCCAGAGAGGAAACAGATCTGCTCGTGCGTATGGTTAAATCTACGGGACAAGCCGGATTACACCATATATTTATGTACACAATAATAATCTTTTACATCATAATCCTTTTATTTTTAATATTTGGCATGTTTGTGTGCTGCTGCGCGTCCCTGTGTGTGTAGAGTGTACGCGCGTTGTGCACCCACCTATAGGCTCATGTTACTAATGCGCCCTTTAAATAAAAAAATACTGCCCCATTGACTGCCAGGTATGTGGCTGAGGCTCTCAAGCAAGGCTACATACACCACTTTCCCTGCTGCTTCCAGCTTCTTCTTTGTGGCAAAGAAAGACAGAGTCTTGTGGCCCTCCATATAAAATCAACATAAAATCACTGTCAAGTTTTGGTATCCACTTCCCTTCGTCCCTGCTGCACTGGAATAGTTGTGTGGGAGTGGGGATGAATGGAAGACCACTTTTGTGACCCTTACTGGTCTACATTAATGACTTCCTGGTATACTCCTGGAAAAAGGATGAACATCACCACCACATTCAACTAGTGCTTGCCAAGTTTAGGGAACCACCTTTATATCAAGGCTGAGAAGAGTTCATTTCACCAGAGCTCCACCCAGTTCCTCGGTTACATCATTAGTGCAGAGGGCATCAAGATGGACGAAGGGAAGGTGTAACCCATCAAGTCCTGGCCAGAACACCACCACCAAATAATTAAAATGTCTCCTTGGGTTTGCAAACTTCTACAGACTATTTATACAAAATTACAGTCAAGTCAAGCTCCTCTGGCCTCACTCC
This sequence comes from Meda fulgida, assembly GCA_030578275.1. Taxonomy (NCBI): domain Eukaryota; kingdom Metazoa; phylum Chordata; class Actinopteri; order Cypriniformes; family Leuciscidae; genus Meda; species Meda fulgida. The sequence continues at coordinate 19,950,168 of CM060622.1, read as the reverse complement.
TCAAGAACAAGTCCAGGTCACCTGAGGCCACCCACGCCTTCAACCACTTGAAGAAAGCCTTAACGTCTGCTCCACCATCCCGAACCAGAACAACTCTTCATTGTACTCTTCACTCTTTACCTCGGGCGTGGATGCCGTCCTCTCACAGCGGCAGGGGAATCCATCTACATCCAAGTCCATATTTCTCCAAGAAACTTTCTCCAAGAAAAGCAAAATTATGACATTGGCAACCGAGAGCTCCTTGTAATCAAATTGGCTCTAAGTCATCCGGTGTGTGTGTGTGTTTGTGTGCTCTGGAAAACCTGCAGGATAAGCCTAACATTTATACAAGCCTTCAACTCTCTATTGGTCATCTCACCTGTTTGTGGATTGTGTTCGTGCCGATAAATGTCCCTGTTTGAATTTATCCATCCATCTACCGTCATTGTGTCTAATGCATGTGCAATGTACAGGCTTAAAGTCCTATAAGCCTCATACTAAAATTAAAAGGCTCTGGCTTCATTTATTGCAGGTTATTATGGATATGACTGTCTAATGTTCTTGTACAAAATTACAGTGGTAAACATCAATAAAGCCTCAAGGGAAATAGTGTCATTAGTAAGCCATTTAAGCTCATATGATTGCATCAGCAATTAATAATAAAAATAATAATAATGATAATAATACTTTTGAAGCTTGAATGTTTCAGTTCTCATTCATTGCACTGCAAAGAAGTTTGTTCATTTATTTAATTTTATTTGTTTGCAGGGGAAAAAATAATAATAGGGGTTTGGAATGACATGAGAGCAAGAAAATGATGACAAACTTGAAATATTTTTAGGTGAACTACTCCTTTAAGACAAGAATTTCTTTAGCTAGAAAGATAAGATCACATTGTGGATACACGTCAACTAACCATATTTGAGACAAAAACTTTTCAAATCCTAATAATAGGGACATGTTTTTCTTTCCACACACATCCGCACATTTTAACACCATTTCAAACTCTTCCAAAGTGACATTAAAGCGTGATAGCGAGTACAAAAGCTGTCTCTTCTCTGCTGTACCCCTGAAGCATTTGGAAGGGCTGAACAATGACAGCTTGTCCTTGAGTTATTAATATATAATACTACCTAGGTTGTGTCGGAAGACTGTTTCTTTTGATTGGCTTTTTTCTTAAATAAATCATTCATTATGGCTACCATCAATAATTAATATTCTCGGAAGCCCTAGTCCTTTATGTAAATAATGTCGTATGTAGGAAGGTTACCAGCACAAGCCTGCCAAGAAAAACAGCAGCTTTTGAACTTCTGATTGTGAGCTTACAATGCAGTATTCTCCAAACCTTTCTCATACTATTTTATATTATAATTTGTGGTCTCAATGTTTATTTTAAATGAACCGTCTCAGTTCACATTTCCTATCTGTCTGTTTAAGCTTTTATAGATTTTCTATAGACATTTTTTATAGATTTGTAGGATTTGTATTCTCAACAGCCTCACCATCTCTCTCTCTGAAGGTATTTTTTCTTCCTCACACACTTCCTCTCAGTTTACACACTGAGAAAATGAATCTTGTATACTATTTAATAGATTGGTTAAAATGGCCCTGGCTTAGGAAGAAGCCAATTTCCTCTACAAAAAAGTGTCAGTCAGCTAAATATGCTGAATTAATCTTAGTTTTGAAGATGGGCTGCTTTGCTTCTCTTAAAGTGAATGAAACAACAAGGGTTTTTATTGTTATTTACAAAGGGATATGTTACAAATGTGAGGCCAACTTAAAGCAAGTGTGTCACAATAGGTGGTCTAGAGTTAGGGTGTTAATCAACAAAAATAATTGTATTTATATGCAGTTTTATGTAAACAAAGTTCAGGAGAAGCATGTTCAGGTAATCATCCAATCAGCACAAGAAGAAGCCAGCATAAATAAAGCCCTCCCTTACCTACTGTCTCATGACTAATTTTTCAGCATCTGACTCCGCCTCCGTGCAGTCATGTCCGAGTAAGAGCTCTTCCCCTCCGACGATGAATCTTTCATCATGGAGTCATCTCCACCGCAAAGCGCAGTTCCAGCGACCCTTCCTTCTCCAGCAGCCAACGACAACATTGAGCCTCCATCCTTAACCAGGGGACGTCGGCCCTCCAGATCCTCTCCGCATACTCCAAGACGCCGAAGACTCCCCTCACCACCGCCAGCGAGGAACTCCTCATCTTCATCATCGTCTTCCTCTGCGTCTTCCCACCTTCCAGCTCCCCTTAACATCCCTCCCATAGGGAAGTTGACAGTTAAGGGGCTAAGACAAGCCCTAATTAATTCTGATGCAAATTTCTCCCGCAGGATGAAAAAAGCTGAATTATTTCATTTATATGTCACCTTACAATCTTCTCACCTTTCTGTTTCAGCCCCAATTCCTTCGGCTCGAACGAGCAAGGCTCGCCGGGCCCCGATCGCTCGTCCCGCAGTACCTCCTTCCTCACTTGCACCGTTGGGCTCCGCCCCCGCGCCACGGCGTCACAGACCTTCCGCTAGCCTGGGCCGCGCCCCGGAACCAGTCACGGATGGGTGCCAATCTCCTCCAAGCCAACTCCCCTCCTCAGCCCCTCCCATTGTGGTACCTCACACTCTAGATCCCGGCAGTTCCACTTTCTTACACGATCCCCAAACGTTGTTCTTCCCTTCTACTTCTTTCAGTTTTCCTCCTTCCCAAGCATCAGGTGCTCACCCTAACGTGAGGATGCCTCCGTTAGCCGGTCAATCGCCGGCGCATTTCTTTCCCTTTCCCTGTCCACACTATGCTCTTCCTATTCCTCCTCCTCCACCTAACCCCGGGGCCGATCTCCGCGTGAGGATGCCTCCGCAATCGGCCACAGCCCTGATTTCCCATCCCTTTAACCCTCTCCAAGCGCGTTCTCCTTTCTCTCTCTTCTCAGCCACTCCTCAACCAGCCCCTCAGCAACTGAACCTCCTCCAGTGACGAACAACATCAGAGCTCAAATCCTAGCAGGTGCAGATGTTGATTTGGGCTCTCTCCTGTCCTTGTTTCCCCCAGCTGAGTCCAATCGTCAAGTAGACTGCGGCAACATTTCAGTCACTCTTAAAAATAACTCACAGGTTACATCACATTCACTGTCACTAGCCGAATTCTGTATTGCCTTCAGCCGCTATACAGAAATCATATGCTCATCTTTTCCCCATAGACGGCGCGAGCTGAACGACTATGTCTATCATAGCGGAGCTAGCGTTGTCTTACGGGGGTAGTCATTTTTATACGTACCACAAGCTGTTTTCTGCAAAATGCACCGTCCGCGTTTCCCAATGGAATCAGTGTCCTTATTGGGGAGTGTTGGACACTGATCTCCATAACCGAGTCTTCCTCGGGTGCAGAAATATCTCCTGCGCAATCTGCAGATCCACAATCCATGCCACCACGGCATGCCCCCAAATTAATCCATCGATCCCTCCCTGCCCAGAGCAGAATGCCATAAAATCCACACGTTACGTTCCGCGGCACGCAAGAGAAAATTTTTCAATCAGAGCACCATATTCGGCACCCGATGAAGTTCCAGGCAAGTTTGTAGGAACTTCAATGAAGGGAGAAACCAAAGACAACGCTGTCGTTTTCTCCACGTCTGCGATTACTGTGGTGGTGCACACGCCCGCGTGATATGCCCAGTCAAAAAATCTGTCAATAAAAACGCAAAAAACTATCTCTCGACTCCTGTGAATGTTTTCCGTTTAGCCGGAGAATTAGCACACCACCCAGATGCCAACTTCAAAAATTATTTACTGACAGGTCTCATTCAAGGCTTTAAACCCGGTGTAGAAAGCCATCCCACGCAAAATGTTATCTGCGCTAACCTTCAGTCCGCCTTAGCAAAGCCTGGAGTAGTAAATAAGCTAATTAAAAAAGAAATTGATTCCGGTTTCGTGATGGGTCCATTCGAGGCCCCCCCGTTCGACAAATTTCGCATCAGCCCCTTAGGCGTGGCTACCAGGAAATTCTCGGGAAAAAAGCGGTTGATAATCGACCTTTCAGTCCCCCATAATTCTCCATATACGAGCATCAATAGTCTCATCCCTCTCGAAGAGTATTCTCTCAACTATCACGATATCGAACAAGCCATAACCATGATTAAAATAGCTGGACAAGGTGCATGGCTTGCAAAAGTAGATATCTCCTCTGCTTTTAAAGTAATGCCAATCCACCCCGATTCATGGCACTTATTCAGTGTAAACTGGCAGAAAAAGTATTATTTCGCCGTGCTCTTAACTTTCGGCTGCAAAAGCAGCCCAAAAATCTTTGACACTCTCTCCGAAGCCATATGTTGGATCCTTTCCAATAATTATGCAATTCCTCATCTTCTTCATCTGCTCGACGATTTCCTAATAATTTCACCTCACGACACCTTCCCCGAGGCTCACCTCCTCATAGTGAAAAAAGTTTTCGCCGAGCTAGGGATTCCGTTAGCCCAGGAGAAAACAATGGGTCCAACTACATCCATCGAGTTCTTAGGCATATATCTGGACTCAGCAAAATTCCAGGCCGCACTGCCTGAGGAAAAAATCGATCGCATCATCTTAATCACATCCAATTTTACAGACAGCACACATTGTTCAAAACGCGAACTTCTCTCGCTGCTAGACCACCTAAATTATGCGATGCGCATTATTCCACAGGGCCGACCCTTTATCGCGCATCTCCTAGCTCTCTCTTCATCTGTTCACACGCTGGAAGATCGGATCATCCTTTCCGGCGAGTCAAAAAACTAGCTAAAATTATGGATTAAGTTCCTCAATCAGTGGAACGGCTTAACTTATTTTTTACGACGACTTTATCTTTCTCCCCCTCGATATCAAACTGTTCACAGACGCAGCTCCCTCGATCGGCTTCGGCGGCTATTACCAAGGACGCTGGTTCGCGTCTCCTTGGCCCCCTCAGCTCCTGGACACACCCCAGTCTTCAGCCTCCTCTGCCCTTTTCGAGCTCTACCCAATTGTCGTCGCAGCTTCCCTTTGGGGGAAAGAATGGTCAACTAAAAGCATCCAAATCCATTGCGACAACGAAGCAACCGTACACTGTATCAACAAAGGTCGTTCTCGCTCACCGGCACTTATGCCACTCCTCAGATGCCTCATATGGATCTCCGTATGCGACCAGTTCTTAATAACTGGAAATCACGTCCCAGGGGCTCAAAAATCAAATTGCTGACTCTCTCTCCCGTTTCTCTTTTCAGAAATTCAGGATGCTGGCACCAGAAGCAGACCTCACTCCAACACCAGTACCTCCTTATTTTCAGCTGATCTTCCCATAAACCATCCGCTAAAATCCCTCCTGGACACGTCCATCGAATCCATCCTCCAAGCCGTTTCTCCCAGAATCCTGCAAACTTATTACACCGAATGGAAATTGTTCAAATCATTCCACCTCTCTCAAAACCTGTCGTTTCCCGAATTTTCTCTTTTAACAGTTACTTCATTCATATCTCATCTTCATAGTATTAAAGGTCTCCAAGCCGGATCCCTTAAAAGCTATCTAAGCGGCATTCAATTCTTCCATAAATTAAGCCACGGTAAACCCACACCCGCAATAAATAACTCCCAAACGTCCCTTCTAGTTAAGGGAATCCAAAGAGCCCGCCCCACGCGCCCAGATACCAGACAACCAATCACAATTGATATACTCACCAGATGCATCTCATCACTCCGTCTTGGATACCACTCCATCAACACCGCATATACATTAGATGCTATGTTCATCCTAGCATTCTTCGGTTTCCTCCGCTGTTCCGAACTGACCATCACTTCCTTATTCGACCCAAATATCCATCCCACTATTTCAGACCTTCAGATCGTGGATAATGAAACCAAATCATTTTTCATTAAACAAAGCAAAACGGACAGAGACAAAAGAGGTCACTTCGTTTATATTTTCAATCTACAAACTCCCATCCAACCGTACCATGCGCTTTTTAATTACCTGCTGTACAAACTTTCCTCGTCCAAATCCCCACTCGACCCTCTTTTCACTAAAGACTCAAATCATCCAGCTATGAGATTCTGGTTCCAAAAGCATCTTAAAGCAGTCCTCATCAAATCCGGCGTCACAGCAGAGCATTTCTCTAGCCACTCATTCCGCATCGGAGCAGCTACCACAGCCGCTCAAAAAGGTCTCTGCCAACAACAAATCAAAACCCTCGGTCGCTGGTCATCGAATGCCTTCAAAACCTATATTAGGTCTAGCCGTTTTTTCATCAGAAATGCTCACCAAGCCCTAACTAATTAATTTAATTATAATTATCACCTGCTGCGCCTCATTTCAGTTACATCCGTTTACACCAAACCTTCCGAACCTCGCCACTTGCACGCTCGCTTAATATTCATAGTGTACATTTTTCAATCATATGCAGACTCCCCCGTTCGCACGCAGCGATAAATCACCCGTTCGAAGGCCGGGTTCCGTCCCCCTTCTAAAACGCTGGTTGAACCCTCCCGTTCGAATTGCAGTGAGAGTCTGCCCGTCTTAGTTGTCGCCGGACGACCGCGCTCGTGTCGCCAGGTGGGCTCCCCATTCGTCGGGACATGAGGGGTCTTTCCCGTGCCCCAGCCCCCCTTCGAAGCGCCGGTCGAGCCCTCCCGACCGAGTCCAGCGGGCGCCCTCCGTCCAACCTGGCGAGGCTTACCTGTCCGATGCCGCAGGCATATAAGTTCCCGTCGGACGCTGCGAGAGCCTTCCTGGGTGAACGGTTAAACTCGTCCACAAATTCACGCTCGCATAATTCTTGCGTTAGCGAGCTGTCAGTCCAACTGCAGAATGGGCTTATCCGTCCGATGCCGTGAGCATCCAAGTTCCCGTCGGTCGTTGCGAAAGCCTTCCCAGTCGAACAGGCAAGCTTCTTCCTTGGTAAATACATACCCTTCACTTTTTGGGGGGTTAAATTCTACGCTCGCTGTCCTTCGTTTATCTGGCATTTTGGGGAGTACTCTGGGGTCGGGCCGAATTCTGAGCTCGGAGCCCTCCCCCCGGACAGCAAGCCAAATACGCATTATAATTGAAGTTTTATGTAAACAAAGTTCGGGAGGAGCATGTTCATGTAATCATCCAATCAGCACAAGAAGAAGCCAGTATAAATAAAGCCTTCCGTTACCTCCTGTCTCATGACTAATTTCTCAGCACCCCACCTCCACCCCTTCACCCCACATTCGGCTGGGTCTGCTCAAAGATACCTATGATCTCTAAGACTATGGGGGGAGTACTCTGGGGTCGGGCCGAATTCTGAGCTCGGAGCCCTCCCCCCGGACAGCAAGCCAAATACGCATTATAATATTACATCAGATTTCATTAACATGTAAACTCGTGAAATATTTATATATTTTTCTCAACTTGAGCCATCCATCCATCTTCTTCCACTTATCCGGGGCCGGGTCGCGGGGGCAGCAGTCTAAGCAGAGATGCCCAGACTTCCCTCTCCCTAGACACTTCCTCCAGCTCTTCCGGGGGGACACCGAGGCGTTCCCAGGCCAGCCGGAAGACATAGTCTCTCCAGCGTGTCCTAGGTCTTCCCCGGGGTCTCCTCCCAGTGGGACGTGCCCGGAACACCTCCCCGGGAAGGCACTCAACTTGTGCTTGATAGCTATATGCAATGTATTTTTGATATGCATTGCATTCTTTTAAAAAAGAACAATAAAGTGTTCAGCACAGATACAATCCATTATTTCCTCATTCATTGTATCAACTTTGTATGCAGTTTTTTAAAAACTTTTTTCCTGAAGAACACAAAATTAAAATTTATCAGATGAGTTTGTGGTGTTTGTGTGGAGTTTTTCCAGGGCATTTTGACAAACCATTGTTGTTTGAATTGTCACTGTATGGCAAATACTCACCTGCATTATCTTCAAAACATTTATGTCCCCCACAGAATAAAGAAAGCCATATGAGTTTAATTAACACGAGGATGGGTTAATAATGACAGGTATTCTCAAGATGATTTAAAATCTAAAAAAAACAACAACAAAAAAAACAAGACAAGCTTTAAAATAAGCAAAACAAGAATAAAAATTATCAATTATTTTAATTAAAAAATTAAAAATTATTTATTTAATTCTTCATGACACTTCTGGAAAGCAACTAATTAATTATATTATTTTGAATTATTATTATAGTTATTATTTTAGTAAAAAAAAATGAATCCTAGTTCTAAAGTCAAATATTGATGTGGACAGTGGGAATCAAAAAGTTTGAGAAATTATAGATTTAGCACAAATTCTACCAGGAAGACTCTATTGCCACGTCATTCATTTATAACTGTTAAGTCTGGCCAATCACTGTTTGACACTTGATATATGCAAGTATGGAACTTTCTCTTTCGCAGTTTGCAGATGATGACACTGACATTCCTCTCTAACCTCCCCACCACCACCAGGTTGGTCCCTGTCCTTCTATTGGGGGTAGGCTCAAATCCCTGCCTTCATCTTCAGGCGGGACCAGCCAAATTTGCATCCCCCAGGATTTGGATTAAGGATGGTGCCTACATCAAAGAACGTTTCTATACAAACAGACATTAATCATTGTAGTTCACTAACATCAGTTAATCCTTATGAAATAAATACCTAGTAAGCTTTCACTTGCCCTCCGAGTCTTTCTGGTAGAACAAATACTTTTATTCAAATATGATTTAAAAAAAAAAAAAAAGTAAGGCAAAGCTCTGTCCTCACTGGTCACCATTGTTCAGAGCCAGTGTTGTTATTCCATCATTTGTACAGTATGTCTGTGTGTTGTGGGTGGGAGAGAGAGAGTAAAAATCAAAGAGGTGGTGTGTTTAGCATCTAATGGATGGATGATCATCGGTACACAGGGAGGATGTGAAATATCTATCACAGTCCATTAATGACAGCACCTTAGTGACATGCACCACACACTGTCACATTACCATATGGCCTCTCTCTAAACGCAAACGGTTCCAGTCATCCCCAGCATTGTGAGTGGTTAGTGTGACATTCAGTAGAGCAGGCCCTCTGGGGGAGAGGCCATCTGCTTTGGTGACAGTGGTCTTTGAATGTCACTTGGGTGATGCCAGTAATGCTGTGTGTGTTTCACTCTAACTGATAGCATTTCTTTGTTGCTTCAAAGCTCTAACTAGGAGGTTGAAAAAATGTTTTGACTAAAAGCACGATGGGCCCAATCTTGCACCCAGCACAATTGACTTTGTACACCGATGCATGTATCATTCCTATTTTGCACCCGACGCAAAGCAGACTTTTCCCTCCACGTCTGTAAATTAGGGAATGAACTTGAGCTCCCGGGAGCGGTTCAGCGAAAAGAGGAGGCGTGTTCCGGCGCAATCATTCCTTGGTGCTCGTTCCCAGGTAAACCTTGTCTAAAGTCAGTGTCGCGTTATTCAGATGCTATTTTAAGGGTGCATGCTTGGCCATAATGTAACGTGTGCACAACGCGCATACGCTTTGCTTTTCTCACCTACACAAATGCCGCAGTTTCCATTTTTGCAAACCATACATGATTATAAAGGAAGAAATTACCACGAGGGAAACCATTGTGGTGTCCATGAAGATGTGAAAAAAAAGGCATAAATCTAGCTTACACATTTACCCAAATTATTATACGCCTGTTTAACCGAAGCTAATTTGGGTGGGTTTCTCCCATACCCATACAATGTCAGTTCTCTGTCTTTTACGGCCCTGACGAGAACGTCGGTCTCCTCGGTTGTGAACCGCTCCTGGCATGCGCCTGGCAAACCCGCCGTTATAATAGCAATCCGCCATGGAACAAGTGCGCCTCCTTTTAAAGGGAATGTGAGATGTCGCTCTGATTGGTTTATTGCATGTTACGCCCAAACAACACCTATGAGTAATGTAGCTACTACAGACCAACCCATTTTAGATTTGCGTTAAGCACAAGAGTAATTTATCCCGCTGGTATAACAGCAACAGCGCCCGAGATCTACCCACAAAGTTACTTGCGTTTCGCGATTGATACCTGCATTTCAGATCGTTAAAATAGGGCCCTATGAGCAACAAAACCTGTTGCTTCATTATGGCTCTGAAGTTGCAAAGCACATGAGAAAATCAGACATCAAATTTGTTCTCTCCTATTTCTAAAGGAATAGTTCAGCCGAAATGGTCATCAATGAACTATACTTTTTTGTTCACCAGCAATCAAAAAGATGAGCAGAAGAGATGAGCATTGTATATTGGAAGACTTGACTAAAAACAGCAGTTCAAGTTTTGTTTGTTTAGTAGTGTGAATTGTTCACTTAAGATGAAGGCTGTTTTGATTACCAATGACTTGCCACTGATGGCTGAAGGTCTGGACTTTCAGGACTGCAGCTTTCATTGGCCAAGGACCGCCCAGAGGACGCCTGTTTTGTTCCGAATCATGTTTAGGGGTGTGAAAATGTAAAGCTGATGTTCCTACAATGACAGACCGGTGTGTAAAACTCTTGGACGTATTTTAAAGATATTGCGAGGTGAATGGCGAGACACTGTAATCACCTGGATTCAAACCAATTAAACTCAAATGCCCATAATCTGAAGCATGTGTTAACCACTAGGCCCTGTGACTTATTTCCCATTCACCTCTTATACTGAAATACTCAAAGCTGCAGTAATCAACTGCATCCAAATCATAACACCAGGGACGTGCACAGGGGGGTTTCTCAGGTTGCCCGGGCAACTACCCATATGCCCTTCTCGACTGGCGTTGCCCTTCCGAGAAAAAAAAAAAAATCTTAGCTACAATGGATGAAGAATTTCACGTAGGCCTAGATTCTAAAAAAAAAAAAAAAGCAAAGCCTCATTCACTTCCATTCGGGCACCGAAAGTGAAAGTCAGCAGGGGAAGGGCAAACTCTGTTTATGTGGCTGCAGCGCTGCACGTCAGTCGATTCTGTTCCCTACCAGAATTCCTGTTCCTTTTACGCAATCATACTACAAATCATGCGTAGCTGCCCAGTTACCATATGTACCATCAGAACTGAATACGAGCAAGAAGCACAACTGAATGTACGGGACACCAAGAATTGTATTTTTTTCCGAAATCTAATCTTTTGTTTTCATCTGTCAATTCAATCCAGATTATTTCTTTTCAAATTAAAAAATTGAATAATAATAATAATAATAATAAATAATAATAATAATAATAATAAAAACAATAAACAATAATATGAGGAACTCTTTTTCTCATGTGTATTTTGGTGACATTTAATATATTGTTAATACATTTTCTATACTGTTTACAAAGTTGTATATCATAAACCTGCCATCTCTGACTTTTGCCATCTTTATAAATAATAATAAGACCATGAGGCATTGAGTTTGGACATAAACACAGTCAGATAAGGCAATTTGTAAGGGCAAAATTCAACTGAATATATTCAGACATAATACAAAAACTATGAACAAGTGCAAGATTAATTCAATTCACAGAAATATTACTGGAGTGTGAGAACCATTTTATTATGCTGCAGTGTAGCAAGACATATATTGTGTGTGTGTGTATATATATATATATATATATATATATATATATATATATATTAATAAATAGGGGAGAGCAGGGGCGAAAGTAACATTTTTCAGAAAAACATCATTTTAAAAATGATGGTTTAGACAGAGATACATTTTTGATGTGGTCAGTCACTCACAAGTGTGGTCTATCATTACCAGGTGGTATTTTGTAAAAATGTAGAACAACTTAATTATAGTTTCACTTTGAACATAAGACTGCTCATGTTACTTTCGACCCCGTCAGTTGGGACGAAAGTAACACAGATGTGGGTCAAAAGTAACAACAATATGCAAGCTAGATTTTTTTGCTAGATCTTTTTTTTTTAATTGTTTTTTTAGCCTAAATTTACCTGAGTGACCTTGTTATATAACTGCAAACATATTCTGGCCTTTATCTTTGCAAAAGATAAAATAGCAAAATAGGTAATTTACATTTTCATTTTAAATTTCAGTTCAATCAGATGTTTCAAAAGTAACTGTTTTAATAATTTTTTTGTCAATCCATTTTATAAAATGTTTTTTCAACATGAAAAATATGAAAATTAAATTAAATAAGCATAACATAACTTCTCAACATAATGTAACTATATGTTTTCACTGTAGCGGGACAAAAGTAACAAGAGTTACTTTCGTCCCGACAGGAACTCCTGACATTTAAACCCGATTTACTTTTATACTGAAAAACTCTGACAAGGTTTTTCTGACCTTTTTTCAGGTCAGAGTAACTGCCCCTCAAAATTCCTGTGCACGTCCCTACATAACACAATACTGAACGCTGTAATAATACTGTTATAATTTCCATACAAATGTTGCATTTAGTTTAGGACATTTAAAACCTGCTGCAGTTCTACTTTAAATGATGATGCATTTACGTCAATATTTCAAACTTTGTCCAGATTAGTTCCTACATTCTTATACTATTACAGCTGTTATCAAGAACTGTAACATATCACAAACATTTTTTATGTAGATATTTTATTTTAGTGTTTGCACAACCTGAACACAACACAATAAACTACTCAAGCTGTTTGAAATTAATCAATAAAATGGCATTACTAAAGCATGTATAGGTGTGCCTGTGTGTGGTACAGGCATTCCATAAACATCATTATGTCTTTGTAAAGTCCTCATAAAACACAAAAACCACCAAACGTGTTTTCATTTTGAAGCTTTGTTCAACTGTACTGCCGTTGTACTGTATTGAGTTTAAGTTATAAAACGTAATCTGGACTGAAAATGTAATACACTGAACTACTGTAAAACTGGTAACATTTATATTAACTGGTCAAATTTAAGTAAAAAATATTAACATAACTAAATACACATTAATACATTGATTTATACCACCAAATATAATTTTTATGGGTTAAATAAAAAAAAAATATTTATGATAACAATCTTACAGCTTACCACTTTTTAAAGTGTATTTATACTGTAGTGAACAGCTATTATGTGCATGGTAATTAATCTGCACAATTAGTCTGAACAGCAGCTGTACTTCTACAGCAGACTACAAATATACCTTCCTTAAATATAGTTTTACTACAAGATACTAATTAAGTACAGAAGTTTAAAAGCATTTTATTGGCAGTACAGTAATTTAACTATTCCAGAATGCACTTTTTACTGCATAGTTTGCAGATTATTTTTCTAAAGGTAGAGTTTCGAAGCAGCTTTACAAAGAATAGTGCCCTACAAACCCCCCCGTTGAGCAGGAGCAGTGGCAATGAAAAAAAAGACCTTTAAGTAGATGAGAAAGAAACCTTAAGAGGAATCTAGTTCATCTCTCTCACTCTTTCTCTCTATCACACACACACACACACACACACACACACACACACACACACACACACACACACACACACACACACACACACACACACACACACACACACAAGTTGATATCATTTGGCCATCTTTTGCAAAGATGGTTAAAAAATTCACGTTATGTGCAAATGAAAGTAAACTCAATACCCAAGAAGGTCTATTTTTTCTCACTGTTTCCTCAATTAATCTCTGTATTTCTTCCTCTCTCTCTCACGTTGTCTAACACTCGTCTGCACACTACACGACTCCACAGCAGCCACCACTTTTGTCATGTTAATGTATCGCCGTGTGACGACAAGCGAATAGGATTTAGTCTGCCGGCTCCTCTGCCGAAATGAAATTGCAGTCTCATAAAACCTACTTTTAAAGGCATTGTGAGAGAGCGCTGAGGGCAGTATATTAAACTGCAGTGGATTAGATTAAGAGGAGGAGAGGGGTGGATGCGGGTTATGGACGAAAAGATGGAAGAGATGAAAGAGAACGGTGGCGTCCTGCATGTCCGGAGTGATTGAAAGTCCGTTGATGGTCCTTTCTGATTTGGGTTTAATGTGATGTCATAAAGGAGGTAAATGAGAATGGCAGATGAAGACCGGAGGTGTGTGATGTGAGTATTTACAAAGCACAGAAACATTATTTACTTGGTGAACAAAAAAATTCTACCAAAGCCAAGTGCCATGCATTTCTCATACTAATCTGACACTAGTAATCAAGGTTATATTTCCATTTCCTTGCCGCAGTAGAACATATGTAGATTAATGCACGTCAATATATGAGAATGTTAGCCTTGTACATACTTAGACGACATCTCTCGCTCCAAGCTTTCCACTCTTTGCTCCAAAGCCTATTTGCTGTGGCTCACAGTGGTCAGGAATTACTGCAAAAAAAACGCCTTGAGTTGATTTAGAGCCCAAATCCTTCTCAATCATGTCACATTTTGCACTTATAGGGCCATTCAGCACTGATTCTCCACATTGCGGTCACTCTCCCATTCAGCGGACATTAGCGAGCAGAGCCAGGCTTCTATTAGAGATCATTTAAAGGCCATTTCCCCCACACAGCCATTGGACATGCGTTGACAGGGCACCTCAGAGAATAATTTCACAACCTTCACTAGCCCTTGGTTCCAAATCCTCAGCAAGCTATTTTATCATCTTAAAGCTAGCATTTCTGCCAAGGCTAAGCGGTGTTGTCACTTGCCGCGGCGTAAGCTAGTGCTGAAAGCTGTTTAAAGTATGTTAGGTGTAGAAATTCAAACTTGTGCGCAAGTGTGATTGGTTTTACTTGGCCTTCACGCATTTAATTTTCTCGCGCTTTGAAGGTCAAATTTGGTCACAGCAATGTGCCACACTTTGGAATTTTCTTAAGATGTAAACATAAAGGATTTTGGTTTTAACTGAGCGGAGGAGTTCAATACACCCATGCTGAGTTGCATTTGAGTTGTGTTGTCTTTAGCCAAAATTATGCAAGGCAAAATAACTTGTTTCTGAAAATATTGCCTTTCATACTAATCTACAAGGAACCCAATCAAACATCAAAGCTGGATCAGTGCTTTTGCAAAAAGGATTGATAAAATGTTCAAATCTTGAATGGAGATCCAACCAAAAAGTTTAGAAGGTCATTCATACATGCCCACACGTTCAAGTCATAATGCTTAAGGTATTATAAACAGCTACTTGCCTCATCCTTTTGACAATTCTTTCAGCTTTATCCCCACGCACATGCTGTGAAACTGTTTGCTGTTGCAAAGCCTGCGATCTAAATCTCTGAGGATGAAGCACTCAACCCACCATGTCTCAAAACTCATTCTAGAGAACCCACGCAGGTACGTACCTGACACCCCTGTTATGGGTCGGAGATGCTAGTGTGCTTGTGATTCTCTGACATTCCTCGACATTGCTCCAGGTGCCTCTCCTCTGCACTCAAGAACACTTTACTGCTTCTGCCCTTCAAACTCAGTCTCTTGCACCGTTGAGCAGGTGCTTCCTCAACTGAATCCCAATTCAAGTCCTTCCGTTCCTCCTCGATCCAAGTCGACTACCAATGGACTTCTTCTTATCTGAAACTCGCTGTCAAGCTCGCAGCATCCCACACACCCTTCAGAATAACTGTCCTCATGTGCAAAGAGTCACCACCACCTCTTCTAATTGTGTGCCTGCTCAAACTACAAGGCAAGTAAGGAGTGATTGGCAACAGCTTCACACTAAAGTTCCTTTTCCCACTCTCTTTTTCAACCTGATTTTAGCTACTGCATGTGCCACCTAGTATGTTTCAACAACTTTGAGCTCAACTGTTGACACACTAACTGCATTGCAGTGACAAAAAGTGCATCTGAAACTTTATGGCCTAGTTAATTCTAGGGAACGCCAAGGGTCCAAAGGTCCCTTGTTACAAACCTTGTAGATAAATCTTCCCTTAAAGGGAAGATCTCTTTTCAAATATATTTTCCCTCTTTGGTCCTCCATGCACAAGATATTTGGGTTGCCTTTTCTTATTCTTGTCTTTTCTGTTGTATTGTTGAATGAGGCAGACTCTCAGACCAATTTATTAAACAGATGAATCCACAAACGATCTTTCATGACAAATTTCTCTTGTCTCAAATTCATATTCACTAATGCAGCAGATCAGGACCACCGGTTTGAAGCTACATGTCAAGTCATTTCAAGGTGTATTGTAACTAAATAATGAGCACTGTGTAAACTGAAATACTACAAAATGCAGGTGAAATACTAGGCAGACAATGACACAACATTATGCAGAGGACACATTGGGCAACCACACAACTAAAATAATATGATGCAATACAACAGAACCTACAGTGTCTGCAGGATATATGGGTAATGTAAGGTCCAACAGGATGTAAACAAGACTTACAAGTGTCCTTCCACCTCCACGCTTTATTTTAAATCTCAGAAATCTCATGTATCTTTAATGTCCTCCTTGTTTGGAATATTTTCAAAGACTAAACTACCACAAGCATTAAGGCACAAGCATTAAGGGAAATGCTGAATGAGGGTCTACAGTGTTTTGATTCCTATTGTCGTTTCGTGTAATTGCAGAATAAATCAATCATTTGTGGTACATACACCTCTGAACAGAGTATGGTAACACTTTATTTTGATGGCCCACTTTAGACATTCTACTTAACTATAAGTAACTTTGCAACTACATTCTACTTATCCGAACATTAACACCTGACCCTAACGGTTTACTAAGAGTTATTTGACATGTAGCAGCAAAGTTACTTATAGTCAGTATAATATCTAAAATGGACCATTGAAATAAATATTTATATAATGTCATTGGTAATGGGAAACATTTTTTGTTTGTTTTGTGATGCTACTTCCATGCTAGTAGTTTTCAGTATAACTTTCACCAGCAAAACATTACTTTCTTCACCTTTAAGTATGTGCCTTATTCCTTATGACCCTACTGTGTCTTAAATGATGTGTGACACTTCCAGATTGGGGAATTTACATGCAAAATGACTGAAACAAATAATTTCAAATAAAAATCTTGCATTACAAATAATGCATCTGTCAGTTTGACCAAATGAGTCAGTGGATTATTTGTGTGGAGCATTTTATAAATTTTGCCAATTGTTTATTAATTTAGTTAAATAAATCATTTTGTTGCAGCTACTTAGTATAACCTGCCTGAGCCTCTTGGCAATCATTTATTCCTACTGATATTTTCCAAAGAGTGATTTCAGCTGGCACAATGTCCCTCTATGCATGATTTGTGTGACAACATCAGTGAACAGCAGGAGATTGGTTCACATGCAGAGGACAAATGACAGCCCGTCCATATCTGTACAAGGCTAAACACATTTCTGAAGTGACAGAGTTGGGAAGCCATTTTAAAAGCTCTTGCTCTCTGAAGTCCCCACAGTTCACACGAGATACATCACAGTACAGTAGAGGACGAAATATGACAGGGACAAACTTAAAACAAGTCTGACTTCCCTCATGTTGACGGCTAATGCAGTATTAGCGAAGGATATGCATATGCACTGCAGGTTCAAAGCCCACTGTGAAAACTCAGTCTTTTGAGGTGCAAACTAAAACCTTACGCTGCATTTTTTTGTGACATTTCTAAACTCTGTGACAAAGATTGACATGTAGCAAAGATACCCCCCCCAATCATCTTGCCTTTCCCTTATGAACTTCAATTCAATCATGATTTTTCATTTTCTGACTTTAGCTCGAGTTCTCACTTTATCACATTTTGTTCTCTCTTACTTTTGAAAATGTCATTTTTTTTAGTTAGTTTGACTGTGGTTAGCTCTCTCTCTCTCTCTCTCTCTCTCTCTCTCTCTCTCTCTCTCTCTCTCTCTCTCTCTCTCTCTTTCTTTCTTTAGCTTTCTCTCCCTATTCATTCTCCCACCATTTCATGCATCATTTCCCTGTCTAATTGTAGCTGGCTGAAACCCTTCAGCACACTCCAGGAGTGTCTTTTCCTCCTCAGCCAACACTATTCAATTAGCCATGTCTAGCATAGCACTATGGTTCAGGGCAGAAAGCGTATAGTACTTTGTAACCCACTGCATAACATCACTAACTTTAACAAAAGGTCACTTTAAAGAAAGGGTTTGCATGCTGTTTGTAAAAAGTGTAATTCTGATTTTATTTATAGATTTTATTGTTTCAATTTATTTTGATGGTGCATTCAATTCTGTTGACTATAAATAACATTGCACCTACATGTCTACTAACTCTCAGTAGAGTAATAGACTGGGTTAGTGTTAGAATAAGTTTAAATGTAGATGCAAAGTTACTTATAGTGAGCATAGGCGTAGCCACTAAAAAAAGAATAGCTACAAAAAATAGATGCAGAATTATAAGTCTTAATAAAATATGTTTTTCTAAACTTTTGTTTGGTTATTATTGTTTACTTACAATATTGGTTCATTTAAAATGTAGTTTAATGTTTAAATTATTATCGTTAAACAAATATCTGTCAACATTCGGACTGCCAACCAATCCGCAAACATCCGCTGAATGTCTGACAGTAACAAGGTTGTGCTGTTGATGCTCTCACAGCCTCATGAGGAGAAATGGACACAAATGAGCGCAAAGAAACTCAGTTAACATACAGCGGTAAAAAAATGAGTTTTTATATTTATAAGAAAACGATAGGCCTACAGTTAAGCAACAGCACACAACCAAGAGTGCTGAATACCATCATGATTGGAAATGTGACTCATTTCATATGACAGTTCAATAAACAGTAAATGAATATTAAGTCACTTATATTTTAGACACAATATTGACTATTTTTGTTTTATTGGTAACGCTTCCTTTTACAGTCCAGTTACCCATGTATATACTCAGTACTTATTTTAGTAATTACAATTACTGGGTAATAACTAGGTACTAACCCTGAACCTACCCCTAAACCTACCCCTAACCCATGTACTTACCTTATATTAGCCAGTACTTTCTAGGTAAGCACACTGTAAGTACACTGTAAGTACTGTACTGTAAAAGGAAGCGTTACCGTTTTATTTGTTTTTGAAAATAGTTCCAAACTAAGATCATAGCAGAACCATAACGCATCTCACTGGAACACATAACCGTGGCTGTGTCCCGATTCACCTACTTATACTACGCCCTAAAAGTATGTACTCTTTTTGTGAAGAAAAAGTACATACTTTTAAGTGTGTAGCAAAAGAGTATGCAAGCCTTTGGACATACTACTTCGTCATCTTTAATAGACAGTCGTGTGCATCCTGTCACCGTAAACTGCCCTGCCAATCATCTTGTCTCAGTTAAAATCCACCATTCAATCTCATTTAATTTCCTACCGTTTCAGAGAGAAATGTAGTAGCACGTTCATCTGCCAGTGGTGGGTCTTTCATGCGGAGACTCTCCTCATGTGTTTGCAATTTGAATGTAATGATGCATTTAAAAGTTAATGGCTAAACATATCTTTACAAAAGTTCACAATGCTGCTGCAGATGCAATATAATGGAGACAATATTGAATAAATACAAATTTTCTCAGGTTAGATACTGATAATTAATCACTCAAACCCCTTTATCTAAACCTCTCTACATAACCGCCGGACTCCCGCGTCCTCCATGTCTGTAGTTTTTTTTAAACACTTTTCACTCGTGTTTGTAGTTCTAATCGAATCCTCGTCCAATGCACGATGGGTTGTGGCAAAGTCCTTTTAGGCAAGTCATGCCACTCGGCCGCCATCTTGGCAACGCCTCCGGGCAGCTATTTCGGACTAACAAGACCAGGCTCCTATCTAAATGAATGGGCAGAGAGTCAGAACTGCACTTTCACTGGTCACTGAGACATAAAAAACTGCATGTATAGAAACAGCAGTAAAATATGATAAAAATCGCTGAAAAAGTTTGATGTCTTTGCCCCAAAACAAGGTTTAAAAAAGCCTTTTTCCCCACAGGTTATACTTTTACTACGCACGCATGCACAAGGGTTCTCGTCTCTGCTGTCGCAAACCTCAACTGTGTGTTTCTGGAACCAGACGATAGGCTTAAATGTTTCCCGGCTTGACTGTTAAAAGCAGACGATTGGCTTTCCAGCGGGAGGGGTGGGACATGTACATACAACCGCCATTTTTGGTGTACGGGTTTTCCCTATATAGTTGTATTGAGGAAGTGGCATGTCTCTATATAAATTGTCTCTGGTTGTGAGTAATATTAGCCGTCAGAGTGAGCTTCGGATTCTGACCGGAAATAGTAGATCATCCGGGTATCTTTGGAACACTAATTTCAACATAATACGATTTGGGACGTACTAATTCTATTTTCGAATACTATTTAGGACGGATAGTATGCGAATTGGGACGCAGAACGTGTTTTCATTACTGAATGATTCAGTGTTTTGAACGAACCGTTTGTACAAATAGTTTGAATAAATGGCTCAATGATTCACTCATTAAGATGGTCGCCTGCCGCCACCTGTTTCCTGTTTAAATGTATCATTCTTTCCAATATTTCATATTTTGCATATTCAAAAAATATTTAAAACAATATCATAACATTATTTAATGCAGTTGTAATTGTTCAGTGTACATTATTTAATTTGATTGGTAACAGCCATATAGTGTCTTACTATTCTAATTTAATTTATTTATCAAATTTAAGAATTTAAAATGAAAAATGAAGCATATATTTAAAACGATTAGGGAAAAATGCTCTTTATAAAGGTGAAAACATAATAAATATGCAGATTTAAATATGTAAAAGCTGACTGAACACTGATGAGAATATTGCTTCAGAATAAATTATATTTAAAACACACACACATACACACAAAAAATCCAATTTCTTTTTTCTGGACAAGCACATTTTGTACTTGGACAAGTGAATGACCGATTTACTTGTTCGAAGGACAAGCACATGAGAAGGCTTAATGTCGAGCCCTGACATATATTTTATGTAGTATTATGGTTATGTTGTGAGCCTGAGTATAGTTTTACAAATCAGCCCAGTCTATTCTGTAAAGTTAGTGAGAATGCAGGGTCAGGGTTTTTTTTTTTCACATTAATCTGACAATAAATACATATATATATATATATATATTTATAAGTGTTAAAAGCAGATTGAGTACTTGATTAGGTTAGTTGCCATTATGGTGCAGAGTCTTCATCCCATGATTCTTGAAGCGGTGGCCGTTTATATTATCTAGGAGATGGAAACAGTCTTCAGAAAAAGTAGACTGTGTCTGATACTCTAATCTAACAAATTACACCGACCAGTTTAGTAATTTTAGCAATTTTTTAGGTCTGCCACTAGTTAGTGACATGGAACATTTTTAATTAGTGAACTATAATGTCTAAATATGGACATGTTTTACTTACTTTCTACTCTAGGAATTATACTTTATATGAGGAGACAATATCTTGAGCAATGTTTTAAATCAAGCATATCTGCAGAACAGCTAGTTATATGTACACTACAAATAATTTATATAGGCTTTAGTAATGATCCTTAGTATTTCACATACAAAACACAATCATGGTGACACTCAATATCACATTATTAAGAAAAGAGATGCACTCACCACATGTCACATAACCAAAGGGAACAACAAACATTACAAAACTAGTGCAAATAATACAATATATTACAAAAACAGTGATTTATAAGGTAATCTGGATGATTTGTTGATGCTACAGTGCATGCTGGGAAACAGAGTCTGGCATCCTTCGGAAATCACAAAATTGAGGGGGGTGGGTGTTATGGCGCAGTGGTTATGAAGAAAAAATGTAAATGCCATACTTCATGCTGAAACCCTTGATTTAGAGAATTCACATTTCAGGAACTAAATTCTTGCTAGGCAACTACTTTTCTGGGTGACTAGTTGATCAGTAAAAACGAGTTGTTGTGCAGGCCCTAAGGAGGAGGAGGCAGGGTGCAGTGACGGTGAAAATGAGGAAATGAGGGAGAGCACAGAAATTATGGTACAGAGTTTGAAAAAAAGATCAGGGGGATGCAAAAACACAGATTATTCCCCTTTCCAAACTCATCAGTGTACCACTGCCTCACACAGCAGGATTTAACACACAAACACACACACACGGCACTGAGATACCCAATGTAATTATCAGCTACTTAATGATCACTGCACATCAACAGAGGCTCCATCCATTCATTACAAGTGCTGCTAGAGCCCCCCCACCAGGCTCTGGAGACATCTTATCTCAGCACAGACCACTCCGTGGGCCTAATTGAACCCTATTAACAAAACAAAAGTGTACCGGCTGCTGCGATTACTCCACAAACTGCAAAGATGGAGGACGTGTTATTTATTTATTTTAGATATATGCACTTTCAATCCCTCACAGGCTTATGACATTAAGGGTTCTGTTGTGTACAGTGGAAAGATAACCCAGGGAAATGGATTTGAGGGCAAGTGCAATGAAAGGTTTTCAAAGGTTCAGTGTAAAATAGGAAATGTTTTTCTATGTAGACTTAGGGTATGTAGATATTTGTATAAATTAGGGATACCATCTTGATTAGACTTTAATTAGACTTTGATTAGTTTTTTGAAAAAATATATAAAAATACACAGTCTCACATGGATATGCTAGTTTACTATGGGCTTAGTTTAACTCTGTTATACTAAGATAGCTAGATATAGTCTGTTGATTGATATGTCTGTCCTCCTTTTACAGTATGACTGCAGAGAGAGAAAAGGTAAAGTAAAATAAGATGACGGTAACACTTTACAATAAGGTTCATTAGTTATAATTAGTTAACTACCTTAGTTAACATGAACTAAGAATGAACAATACTTAGTAATCTTTAGTTAATATTAATTTCAACATTTACTAATATAGGCCCACATTATTAAAATCAAAGGTTGTATTTGTTTACATTAGTTAATGCACTGTGAACTAACATGAACAAACAATGAACAGCTGTATTTTTATTAACTAACATTAACAAATATTAATAAAATACTCTAACTAATGTATTGCTATAATTTTTAGTTCATGTTAGTTAATACATTAACTAATGCTAACAAATGGACCTTATTTTAAAGTGTTACTGATATAACGTTTCTCCATAGGATGCACTGACATGTTTGACAAGATCCATCATCCCTGTTAGATGGTGAAGCCATTTCTTCTGTTTCTTTACTCCCTTCAATCACTCTCTCTCTCCCTATATACCCCCTCCCTCCCTATATACCCCCTCCCCTTTCATCTGCTGTCTATCCCCCCCTTTAATAAATTCATCCTAGCATTCCACTCTGCTCTTTGACCTGACCCGGAGCAGATCTCTCTTGCCTCACGCTGAGGGAATCAGCAGTACTCTTAAGTGTCCCAGCAGGGCACCTGACGATTTGCCCTTATGGCAGGCACACAGTGTTTCTTGCCTGAAACCACCAGGCACAGGAGATTGTGAAGAAGACTTCTCTCTTTAGAGTCAGATGAAGGTATTCTGTGGCACTGTAAATCCCTGTAATGTTTTAAATCTAATATATTTAAACTTCAGGCAGAATTATTGTAGTTGTCTAAAAAAACTTTATAGTTAACCTTACCTGAAATAAAAGTTAAAGTTTTATAAATAATATTTTTTTATATATATTTTATTTTATTTCATGTAGTTGTCAAAGCAACTTAGTTAAGTTTAACTTCATTTACTACAATAACTAAAACTAACACTGAAATAAAAATGAATAAAAAGTATATATCCATTTAAAAAATATTCTATACATTTTTCATTAAAATGTATTATTTTAATTAAAATATGTTTCAAATGTATGCTAAATTACATTTTTTTACAAGGAAATTTCAATTGTATCTAAAATATATTGTCAAATCTATATAACACATTTATTTTGTATACTTAAATTATATTTAAAAAATGTTGCCATATGGGTAAATTTAATTAGGCTATTTCGTTGTTGTTGTTTTTTCTGCTTGTAACAACTGTATTCATGTATCTGTGGCTGGTTTTGTGCTCACATACTTGCATTCTTGCTCTTGGGAAAGAGGGAGCTTGCTAATCTCAAGAAACAGATCAGAACTATTGTTCAGCTTTCAGCAGTAAATGCAGGAACATCTTTAACATCTGAACAACTGTAATATCAACTTTTTTTAAAAGATAAATTTGACAATGCCCTTTCCACCATACTATCTGTGCCAAATCTCAAACCAAACCCTTGAGAACCTAAAGGCTCCCAGTTCCAAGACAACAACCCCTTCATCCTCTCAGCTTCAGCCATGCCATCAAATACCTCTTCATCAGGCAGCCCCTTCCCTCCACCCCTTTTCCTCTCTCCATGGCAGCTGAGATGAGGTAGAGCGCTCCAGCTGACAGGTCTGAGCGATTGATGTTTGAACAATAGCCGACCTCCTTGAGCAGGGAGGCTGGAGCAAGGGAGAGGCGAGTACATTTTTAAAGAGCCGAAGACGGCTTGATTGATGTGCTCCCCATCCATTGCTCCTGCCTAGGAGCAAGTAATGGAGTTGTGTTTAACCCTGTCTCCTGGGGAGGCTTTGGGGAGACGTGTGGAGATGGCATTTGTCAAGAGCAGAGAAGGCCTGGCTTAATACATGGCTGCTGGGCTTTCTCCAAGAGAGCTTCATACTTTTATATAAAACAGAGTTCACTTTAGACCTGTTTCTTGGTCGATTTTTCAACAGATCGTAGCAATAAGATGTACTGAACCTGCATATTGAAATTTTTACTGCCTTTAAGCTTCTCAAAATACATGTACATATTTGTAATTTGGAGGATTGGTTGAAAGAACAGGGTGCTTAGTGTTTCATTTTGCTCCTGTATAAAATATTGCCTGCAGCTTTGACCAAACAAGGAAAACAACACACCAAGCTATTAAAATGGCCTGGATGACATTTTTTACATAACCTGGTATTACCACCTCATCAATTTCACAATTAATGTTTAACACAAAATGTTGTTTATCTTGCTGAAAAGGTCTGAAAAGCATATTTAAACAACACCCATCCATTAGCTGTTATTTCACTCATTCGTACTTGTTAAACTTATAGAGGTACGTGTGAAATACTCTAGTAAAGTGCACCAGAGAGCCTATTAATCAAGAGCTGAACCGCCTTTGTTTCTGTCCACAGTTTGAAAGTAATAGATGTTTATTCCTTTTGCTGGTATGTTTTGGAGGAACAAAGAATGCAAATGTTAGTTCTCAGTGGGGGACTATTTCTTGCCGGCTGTTTGCTGAAGTTGACTATCATGCTATTGATTTTGGCCCATGGCTCAAATCCACAACTATTACTTTGTATTTGGTATCTGAGATGATGGACACCTTACAGCTGGTTGCAAGTGTGGCATGATTTCCCAAGTTAAATGATTGGGCGGGCATTTTAATGTCATCAATTTGTGCAGTCTATAAAAGCCAGTGGCGAATGTACCTAAGAGCGTCATTTCCCAGATGTGGTGTGATTTCCGCCAATGAACGTGACTGTGGGTCGGTAAAGGCCGCTCTGTGTTTATGGTCGCTTTCGTGTTTGGCGTTTTGTCACTCTGCTCTAATCGGTTGATGGATATGTGTGTGCATCTGTCCTCCTCCAGATGCATTTAATTTATTATATCCGCCTATCAGCCATGGAAGTGGTACGAGTCACGATATGTGTTTTATTTCAGTTTCAGTGCTTTGTGTACAGGGTGACAGCTGTTGCAAATAGGCTGAGTAGTTAAACTTCCGGCTACATCCCGGTTCCCGTCGTTTGGTAAGTGGTAGTTTGTTTTCTTTTCCCCAATTGATTATTGAATGTTAATTGTATTTTTCTTGCGCGGTTTGCAGGGTGGATAACATCCTTGCAGTGGCAGCACTGCTGTCTCGTCCTAGGTCGACTTGCATTGAGTCTGGGTTTGGGTCATGGTTGTGTTGGACCCGTGCCAATTAATGAACTTTGTCTTTTGAGTGTACATGTTTTGTCTCTAAAAAAGTTTTGAGTGTCTTTATTTTGTGTTGCATTTAGTCTTGTTCAATTTGCTTGGGACTCCCCATTCATTTAATTCAAATCAGTTTGTATTATTTTGTGTATCAGTTATTTTGAATTATTTTTGTTTGATCGTGGTTTTGTAAATATTTGGTATTGATTCTGTTTCTTGTGTATTGTAATTGAGTTTTCATTTTATTAATGTGAAATTGGGTTATCATTTGAATTTAGTTAATCTTAATTTAGCTTCTCTTTCTCTGTCTCAATTTGAGTCTTGAGTTTGTTTTCGTTTGAATTGATTTATTTTGTTTGATAATTTTGTGAAACATTTGTTTTGTAGATTTTTCTCTACATTCATGTTGTAGTTAACTTTGAGTAAAGTGTGTAATTGGTACAATATATTGTATTAACGTGTGTGTGTTTGTGTGTTGAGTGATATTTTTCGTCTAGGAGCTGCAGGCCTTATTGACCAGGGCGACCATTCCTCTCTGGATGGTGGTGGTGTTTCTTCATTGTGTGCTGTGGTCTGTGGCGTGCACTGGGGTTCTTTAATTGGTATGTGAGTGTGCTGTGCAGATTTGGAGAACCCTTATTATTGGAGCATTTTCCCTGTAATTTGGCCGCAGCTCCATGACATCTGAGTTACTTGATTATGTAAGTCTGTATTAAAGTTGATTTGTGAGGTTTTGTCTAATCTAAACTATGGTTTTTATGCCATTATAATACAACTTTTGTATTATTTGACTGATAGGCTACCTGTGTCTCCAAGTTTTGCTTGCCACTGGGTAGGGAACCTGTGTAAAGCCTTATAGTTAGATTTTTTGGATGAAATTCCCAAGGTGGCGTAGTCAGGCATTTTTCCAAATTTGATCGTCTCAAACTTATTTAGCTAAATTTACCTGGGCCACACCGAGCCACAGTCACACTAGCATCTCTGTCTGCCTTCGAGTGCACAGTGCCCTCTGAAAAAAAAGTCAAGATGGAAAAGGATATATACCATATGAATTTTTAAAAAGAAGAAGAAAAAAGAAATATGAGATGAAAATGCACTGGCACTATCAGAACAATATAAGTACTTTGAAATTAGCCTTTACTGTCTCAAGTACTGTGAACATTTTGTAATCACATCTTTATATTGTTTGTATTATTTTTAGCCATATTATTTTGTTTTATATTGTTATTATATTGTTTGTATGATTTGTAGCAGTATTTGATATTGCAATAAACAGTTCAATAAACATGAAACATTCTGACTTTATTATTATGTACATTTTGCACATTACATTCTACAATGTCAGTGTTTCGACCACTTGAGTTTTTCACTTATAATGCATTTATTCATATGGTGTTGTGATTTGAGTTTTGACCTTTAAATGGATTGAAGGAAAAAAATATGCATTAACTCTAAATGGTTAGTTGAATGCTTTCTGAAATTCTGGTAAGAGATTCCAAGCATTTTCTCAGTTTTTGACGAATTTCTGCAACAATTTTGTTTGTTTGTTTTTGATCAAGCAAGTGTTTCAGTGGAGGACAGGTTTTAGCTTGAAGAGGGAACTATGAAATACATGATAGAATTCAGGTTGTTGAAATAAGAGGCTGGTTCTGAGTGACAGAATAGAGAGGAATGAAGGTATGTGAGAACATGGGAGAAAGGGAGTAAAGGAGCATGGAAGCAGAGCTAGCAGCCTGAATGGTGAAAGTCACCACTAATAAAATCTCTTTGGTCTGAGGTCACAAGCCACACTCATGTAGGCCTAAATCTATTTCACACTGGCACATTCTACTATCCCAGAGTGACGGAATGTGTCTAGGCCTATCGTTCTTTCATTCTCATCCTCTATTAGTGCTCACAGTGTATTATTTGACGGTTTCATGCCACTTTTCAGTAATGCGTCCATTCATATTTTCAAAGAACAACCTGCAATTGAGCAACATCCCATGAGGAAGTGTGCTGTTGTACACAATATTTAAAAAGCTCAAGGACCAGAACTAGCTAAATATTATAGAGATGAAATACTAAATCAAAAACAAGAATAACCAAATTTTAATATTGCTATTGCTGATTTTTTAAAAATATAAAGTTATGAGTTAGTATCCAAGTCTCTAGTTAACTTCAACAAAACATGACAAAGTACTATCTGGATATTTTGGTTTTATTAAGTGTCCTTAATTAATGTAATTCACCTCACATTTAATATCAGGTGTCTTTATAGAGCTTGCATACATGGCAGCACTTCATTAAAGAGAAAAGGCAGTTGCTGATGCCTTTGAAGTGATTTCACAAGAGTAGGTCAGATAGCAGTGTTTAATGAAGTATGACAAAGGATTGCAGAAAGCATGTAAAGTCAGCGTTTCTTTTTTACATTAAATTTAACAAGGAGCTCACCATCCCTTTGATGCGACAAACCTTTTTCTGGACAGAGATTTTTTTTTAGATGACTTAAACAAGTGACATAAATAAATGAATATAACTGACTGAATTAACAATTCAAGACAAGAAAATTCTGATTTCATGATCAATATACCTGCCTACAACTGCTGCTGTGTCTGCCAGCGTTTAAGTCATGCGCATAATCTAGACACCTCGCGCGTGCATAGACAATTCGTGCAATTGTCACGGTATCGGTTTAAGTTGGAGAAAATAGACACAGGGGAACTTAACCTTCTAGGTGTAAGGGTAGCAGTTTGAATAAATAATAAACATAGCAGTTTGAACTCTTCTCCACTTTATTATAGCACACATCAGATCACTAACTCCAAAAATCCGCGACACTCCAGTACCAAGTGCGCACGACCCATTCCTATCTACGGCAAGCCCCGAGGGGAAAAAGACATTGCATACACACATACAACAAACGCAGTAGCTACATCATCACCGGTATTATAGTAACAGACTTTGTTGGATTCTGTCATGTACAATCCAACAAAGTCTGTTACTATAATAATAATAAAAAGATTTTGAGGACAGTTACACTGTATTGAGACAGTTGAGAAATAATAATATTTTTACAGTTTTCAACAATAATTGTCATTGTTGAACCCTTGCTCTTATTATGTTTCTGATTTCTCAGTTTTGTCATTATTTTAGCAAATAATTTATTTTATATGTTTTGAGGCAGTTTGTTTTAAGAAGTTTCAAAGAGTTAGTAAAATAGTAAAGTAAAAGTTACAACTTTTTTATTTAAGTAGGCATCTATTTTTTATTAAGTATTTTTGTATTAATACATAACCTCACTGTATTCATTTATAATGTATCATTATTGCATGACATTTGTGTCAATAATCATCAAGCACAGGTGACTTCGCGTAGTGGGAGGGACCCCCCAAAACAAATTCTGCTTAGGGCCCCCAAAAGGCTCGGACCGGCTCTGAGAGATTCGGTATTTTGTTGAACCGTGCTCATCAAGAAAATACCTTTATATTATGAGGAGATGGGGATCCAATAAATCACAATATGCAGTCTGGTCATAGTTTGCAATGTTATAATAGCTACAGTAAATGACAGTATGATGAAAGCTAAAGTTGCTCACTCAAGCCATGTTAGGTCCTTTTATATTATTATGATATTATTATACCATTTCATAGATACTATAAATATGTTTAATGTAGAATTTGTTTCTTACATCCAAGACATTTGAATGTGTTTTGCTTGTGATACAGATTTTAACAATACTAGATGAGATACACTGCTAATTGAGTTCTGCAGATAATATCATAAAGTACCTCATTAACTAGCGCTGACTGAAACATCCCAGGTATGTCTTGATGGCACATGCTAATAGGTTTCTCAAAGAGAGTATGTTCTAAGAAAAAGCAAGAAGTCTAATTAATTTCCAGATTCTGGCTTTGATGTTGTTAATGGCCTCCAAACTTCATTAGATGAGCAGGTCCATCAATGGAGATTTAGAGAGAGTCCCTGGTTGATGTGAGCTTTGCTCCAGAGACGCTGGCTAATTTTAGACTTGTTGTTCTGAGTGGATGCAGTGGCTTGAGTTTTCAAAATGCACCTTAAACCCTAAGACATTTCTATGTGTACAAATAGAAGAAAGCTCTATAAATAATGCTGGTAGAATATACCTGGTTAGACGTGTCCCAGTGCACCCAGTCAATATTTCACAAACATACATGTAAATGGCCATATGGAATACGTTTCTATGCTCCTCTACTTTTTATTATTATGCTTATTTCATACTGCAATCAAATGCTCTTATTTGCCATCATATTACTGACATCTCATTACTTTAAGTGATTCATATTGAAGAAGAAAAACTTTTGGTGATCATTTATTTACCTCCAGAGTGGAAACCAATTAAATTGACTTGAGGCAATAAATGCCTCTGAGCTGAACTGTAAATCTCTAAATGTGTCTTCTTGTCATCAGCACGTCACTAAGTATTTGACCCTTCTTACAGTGCTTGCCCTTTAACCAGCAAGGTTACCCCCATATTAAGTTATTGGTATTTATTATGCTGAAAATCACATAGAGTCAAGGCAGATTGATTGCTAATGAGACTTAGGGCTGAAGGGGACAAACTCAGAATTATATTTGTTTATGATTAGCAGAGATCTGGGACTCTTTATTATAGATGAAAGCAGTGTGGTGTGCTTGTAAAATATATGACGACATGTGCTGTGTATATCATAAAGATTTCATTATCAAATATATGCTTTATCTATCCTTTATAGCAAACATAAAGCTTCTAAGCCTAATCACACACTGCAATCATCGCTAAAAATGTCTCGGTTATGTATGGAGGGAAAGGAGACGTCACGTCAGAACATCACCAACTTATTGGGATCTCGCCTGAGAGCCCAATCACCTTCGAGTGTAAACTGAACGAGCCAATGAAGATTGGCGTTACAAATCCCTAACAAAGCGCCACTGTTGCTGCCCCTTCCAGTGCCCTGCGCAAGCCGACTACTCACCCTGCACTTCATGGGGTGGACAACGGGACAGGGCTAACGCAGAGAAAGTCATTCACTGCTGTTCTGCATGACCCATCGCACACCACCAACCGTGCCCTCTTGGGGCCCAGAGATAGAGGAAACAGTTATTTTATTGTAATTTTGAACAGAAATAACATTTAATACGATTCTCCACCCGGCCCTCCTGCGGTCACCAACCCCCGAAGATCTGTTTCCTCTATCTCTGAGTTGCGCTTACTCTTGCCTCCTGGTTTGGCGCAAGGGGTGCCCTTGGCGATGAGCAGTTGGAGGCGCTGCAGCCTCCATTTATTATTTTGTGTGTATATAATTAATTTTAACGGTATAAAAGGCCATTCAGGGTACAGAAAGAGAGTAAACATTCATTATGTTCCTAAACACACTTTTAAAAAGTGCACTTTGTAATTGTCAAATTAAAACTTTTAAACTTTTGTCGTGCTTTAAAGAAAAACACAACATACTAATACACATGTGAAGTACATGATTACATTGTGAACGGTTTAGTGTAATTCGATATTTTAAATGTACTAAATTGCAACTTTATATACAAATATATCTAAATACATGACAAAGTTTAAATAGACATTGAAGAATATTTTAATTTACCATAAGGCTTGTTGGTATTAAGTACACGTTAACCAAATTTTAAAGACAATAGAAATAATTATCAAATGACATATAAAGACATGAAGTTAAGTCCTGTTTAAGTGAGGGAAAAAAGCACTCTTCAGCTTATTTAATTTAATTTAAACGATTTACATTTAAACTATAATCCTTTTCATTTAATTGCAATTAACATTCGCATTTAATATATTATTTTGTATGTTAAAGTGCAGTTCTTTTTCACAAGGTAGTGAACTAAAGTAGTGGTCATAAAGTGATGTCTGGCCTATAGAAAAAAATTACATAATCACTCTTTATTTAAAACTATAGTCCGTAACTTTTTTGGGTTAAAAATTATCCAAAATAAATTGAGCAAGTACATAACCAGCCAGTGTTCAAAACTATCTGCTTGCCTTAGCTCAATTGAAAACGGTAAGCTTGTAATAATGTTTTTAATTCCAGTTGTACTGGTGGATTTCCATGGGAAATTCTAGCTTGTCTTTGCATCATTACATCACATCTGTACACAGTCACGAACTGCTCCAAGACACGAAGGATCCAAATGCAGTTTTATTGAAAGGGTAATCCACAATCATAGTCGAAAACAGGCAAAGGTCATAAACACCAGGTAATCAGTCCAAACAATAACAAACACAAGGCAGGGAACACAGGCAAAAGAGTAATCCACGGAACAGGCAAGAAACCAGGGCGAATACTCAGAATTGCAGTGTAACACTAAACAAGACTTCACAGATAATGAATTAGAAAACCAGGCTTATATGGGGTGAGCTAAACAAGATAATGAGACACGGGTAAATGTGATAGTTGATGTAGAGTCCGGGCAGTGAGTTATGGGAGATGTAGTTTGTGAGGGAATGACAATAGTCTGATGTGGAGTGCCATCTGTTGGCTCTCAAGGGCACTCCAGCTGGTGACCATTACACACATCAAGAAGGTTTCTTGGCTAGTAGGCTATATTGCATGTGAAGATGTTGGAGGTGAAGATTTATAGCCTTTTCTCACAGCACTTGATGTAATTAAACTTATCAATTTCATGGCGGATCCAGAAAGGTTCAGTGACAACTGAAGATTCACCCATTGTAGAATACAAAAGACTTCGGACTTCATAGTGGCTACAGAAAAAAAGAGACTGCAACCAGGCCCATGCGAAAACAAGGGTACATTTCGGAAAGGCATTAAATGTAGTCACGCAATGCTAATGTTGTTAACATTAACAATTTGAGAACAAAGTATAATTTGCATGGTTTGAAGTGATATGATAAGCAATTGTTAGATTTAATCAGCGCGATTTACTGCAATGCTTTTTTCCCCTTAGTTGGTCAAAACAAAATTGGATTGTACTTCTTATGTTGGTCAGACTTCCAAAAAGTAGAATCTGTGATACAGAATGACAGTATTCACACCAGCGCAGTGACTGACAGCCGCACATTCTCCTCAAAACATTAATCCGCGCTGTGCCATGTCGAGGCACAACCCATGTAAAGTTGATAATTCCGCGAATAACTGAAATTGCAGATTTCGAACAGAGATGGCGACAAAGAGGAAAAACTAAGGACTGCAGCTTTAAATATGATTAAAAATGTGTTTAAGAATTTGCAATCATATTATGAATTTGTGCTTGGAGTCTATTTGTGATAAAGCAATAAACATGCCAAATTGTGTGAACATAATTTTATCCAGGCTGTCATACAAATAAATTATAAACATGCTAAAATAAGAGAGAACTAACTAAATATTAATAACTTATTGTGTTGTAGTCAGTGTATGTTTTTTCCTGTGAGAAATGTATTTAGACTAACAGTTTCAAAATATAGGGAACTACTGCCAATACAGGTAGGTTGAGGAGAACAGGAGGAGTTGGAAACTGCTGCATTTAGCAGTTTCAGAGGGTTATGTGAGAGATTCAGAGCACTAATGAGTTTGTAGTGAACTGTTGGGAGTTCTTGAACTGATCTCTGAGGCACTGGGACATGCTGACACTTCGTTTTGCTTTTGCTTTCTACTATTTCTTTCCTCCCTTGCACCTCTGGATAATCTGGCTGCCGCAGCTATCTTGAAAATTATTGACTTATCTTTGTTGTAAAATAATGACTGTTGTTGGAGTTATTACTGGATGTATGTGTCATTTAAAGTTAAAGACAGGCAAATGCATTGTCAAATATAGCTACCAGCTAGTAATCTTGGAAACCTTGCTGCTAAAAATTGAGTAATATTACAAAGTCCACTGTGTGAGCCACAGTTTGCATTTGTTCTAGTTTGACTTCTGACAGACAGTTATCTGACACACGCTTACACAGTAACTTTACTTCTGATACATAATTCAACCTCATTATGTCCATTTACATTTAAGCTGTCAGATTCTAAAACATGCTGACAGAACCAGAGAGGACAGTGAGGGAAACTTCAACTCAAAAGACTTGCATTCAAAACAGCTCATCAAGGTGAAACAACAGGTATGTTTCAACCGTTGGGAGGAATCCACTGAGAATGAATGGTGTCCAATGATATCGCTGTTTTCGTTGTTTTAGAGTTCTATTCACTAAATTAATTATGGAAATCAGGTAATCACATTATTAGTGCTGAATACAGTTTGTACAGCACAATTACCCATTTTGCAGGCCAGTTCTGATTGCATTGTTGCAAGGACAAAGCAGTCATCTGTGATCTGACATTCCTTGTGAAAAATAAGTGCACTTAATTGTATTGAATGTGCAGTGTAATTCAAATCTTAAAATAATGTTTTTAAAAATGGCTACTTAAGTGTATTTTATCTCACTTAAATGAAATAAAAGGATACTTAAGTGTATTTAGAGTCCGCTTTTATGATTGTTTTTTAACATGCTTAAAGGGGTACTCCACCACTGGCAAAAAGGGCGATCATAATAACGATCTTAATAACGCAATTCCCACCCGGTACAGGGTTTACGACCTGAACAGGTTAAAGGGGTACTCCACCACTGGCAAAACAGCTTTTAATAAAACTTGGCTGCCTATACAGTAAAAAGTGGGGGAAAAAAATACATTTGTGATATACGACTAGAGAAAACATCTCTGGTTAATTGATTGTAACCCTGTTCCCTGAAAAAACAGGAACAAGATGCTGTGCTGACAGCACTATGGGAAAACATCTTTGTTTGACTGGTTGTGAAGTATGTGCGGCAAACACGCCAATAACTTGGCTTTAACCCTTTTAAACTGGCTGTGTCGTCACCAACGCACACCAGCAAGCTGTATTAATTTTACTGTAACTCTTCAACCATTTGAACTATCAAAACCATTCAAATTGCCCCTGACAGTAGACAATATGCACTTTTCGGCAATATACGGCTTATTACAGTAATTACATGCTTTCCATCAGCAAATGATAGCAGCTTTCTGGCAGAGCAGGAAGGAAGGATTTGAACAGAGATACAAAGTGCGGCAGGTTAGCGTGTTTTGCATAAAATGATAAAAGAAACGAAAAAATACATGGCGAAAGAAGTGGTAGACAGCAGAAGAGGGGACTGGGGTGATTTTTAATGAAACTTGGGAGGCGGGTGGCCGTTACTCTTTCACGTATCTTAGCATGTGGTGTGTGCATGTGTATGTGTGCCTGCCTATGTATGCATGCATTTGTGTGTGGGTGTATGAAAAAAAGTGTCCTAAATGAAAACTGTGCAACCCAATGTCACAAAAAAGACTTGTATATATGGATTATAGTTCATTTTTCAACTTTAAATTGTTAGTTTCTCTCGTTCGTGATTTTCTGGGTTTTTTTTGGTTGTTTTTTTTATTTTGGTCTATTTAAATTCTATTTACAAGCTCACCACACACAGCAGTGGTCAATAACTGTAACTTGTTGAAAGCTAATTCTTTCCTGAAAAAGATGACACCTTGCACATGAAGATAGCACATTGTTTTAGAATTTTACAGTAAAAAAATCAAAATATGTGAAAAACTATTTCTAAAGGGTTAAATAACCTCTGACAATGACGTAATTGGAATGTGCACTCGTGAGAAGCTATAAATAGATGTGAAACAGGTGCACATTCAGGTCACTTTGTCTGAAGAGACATCCTGAACACGCCCCCAGTGCGGCAATGCAGCACAGCGTCTCGTTCCCGCATTTTCAGGGAACAGGGTTGCAGTCAACTAACCTAAAACGTTCCCTATAAAAAGCTACTCTCAATGCTGACAGCGCTATGGGAATGAGAATATCAATGCCGCCTGCACTGGAAGTGTCTGGACTCCTCAAGGTTGTGTAGTGTGCTCGCACAAACATGAGAAAGGCCTCAGACATGAGCTTGGGATGTCGACTCGAGGGCATGTAAACCCGGAGTAACATGAACATCCAAAGTATTAAAATCCCCAATTTTCTTTATCAAAGTAATGACCATGAGAAAAACCATCTTTAGAGCCAGAAGCTTGTCAGGCGCTGACTCTAGTGGTTCAAAAAGGGAACTCGACTAGCCCCTCGAAGACTATGACCAAGTCCCACGAAGGGATCTTTGCTGTAACGAGAGGTCTCAGCCGCCTCGCTCCATGAATGAAGCAGGTAATCAGAGGATGCTTCCCCACTGGAGCCCTATCAATCAGGGCATGGCAAGCCGATATGATGGCCACAAATACCCTGAGAGTAGCGGGGCATGCTGATAATTTTCCCTGCAGAAACTCCAGCATTGAAACAATCTGGCAGTGAACTGGGTCTTCAGAGCATGCAGTACACCACCTTTCAAAAACACCCCATTTAAGGGCATAGATAGTCGTATGACATCTGTATGGCGTCCTCAATAGTCTGTATGACATCAGCTGGAAGCCCAGCATCCCTCAGTTGGACCCCCTCAGGGGCCAAACGTGAAAGTTCCAAAGCCCGGGCCGGGGATTAAATATTTTCCCCTGTGCCTGAGACAGAAGGTCCCTCCTGTTCGTCATCGGCCAGAGAGAGCCATCCGGGAGGGATATTATCTCAAAGAACCAAATTCTGGTCGGCCACGCATGGGACATGGCGTCCAGACCCAGGGGGGCTGGGTGACTCAGAGAGTAGTAGAGGGGAGATTGCGCTGTTTCACAAGAGGTCTACCTTTACTTCGTAAAATCTTTCTCAAATCTGTTTGACTACCTCGGGGTGGTGTTCCCATTCCCCAAGTGTCGCAGACTGACATAAAGTCTGCTCCCACATTCAAATACCCAGGGGTGCAAATCCCAACCCAAGGTGAGGAACCCAAGGTGAGAAACATAAAGGCATGACATAATGAGAGGAAGGAGAAACATAGAGATTAGGGGGTGAGGGAGGAGAAACACCAAGAACCATTTACAGCTGGCATGATAGGGTGAGAGAATAGAGAAATGGGGAACAGAGAAATCGGGAATGAAGACCTCCTTGCCTGTAGCCTTATTCTTATATGCCTGTTTCTCTCTAAATAGAGATCTCTTGGCAAAAGTAACTGGTGTAGCTTCCGTGATTCAACAATAATGGGGAAAAGCATGATTTTCAAATCTACAATTACGTAACCCTTACCATATTACCTTATTACCTTATTTGCCTATGGGGTTTGGCCTTAGAATGAAATCACCTGGCTCATGTGCGGAAGGTCTAAAGGTATCACCGTGGACACAGCTGCAAAAATACCTAGAACTCTTTGAAAGTGATGGAAAGTAATTTCCTGACCTAGCCTAATATCGTTCAGTTTTTTTTAGATGGACTCGACATGTGCGGGGACAGCTGTGCCCGTAAGGTGACGAGAACCCCTAAATACGTTGTCCTCTGGGCAGGAGAGAGAATGCTTATCTTGGTATTGATTCTCAACCCTCAGAGATACAAGATGAGCGAGGACGACATCCCGATGTTGAATTGCAAACTCTTGAGACTGGACCAAAATCACCCAGTCGTCTATGTAAATTAAAAATGCGAATGCCCTGGAGTCACAACAGAGCCAGAGATGCATCCATGCATTTTGTGCATGTGGGGTGACAAGCCTAGGCTGAATGAAAGAAACTGATATTGGCAAGCAGGGCTTAAAATTAACACTCATCAAGCGCCAAAAAATCAAGTCAGAATTCGAGTATATGAAACGGTGTCTTTCCCCAGTGAGAAAACACATCACATCAAAAAGGCCAATATTAATCTTCTACAGGGAGAAGGCTTCTTATCCCTAGAAGGTACATTTCTGTGTTTTTTGGAAGAATAACCAATGGACTTGTGGACCTACACACTTGAGTAGGCTAAAAAAGTCTCAGGGCTTCAACCTTTTTGGCTTCCTGCAAGGTCGCCGTCTTGAGCCCCGACTCCTTAGAGGTGGGACACAGGCAGCCACACTTATTTTCGGACCCCAGATAGGGCCAGCTACAGGACCCTGAAGGACCCTGACGACAGCAGTGATGTATCGCTCAAACGCCGATCGTCTCCCTGGACTTTTGGACCAGCATCTCAAGCAACTTACCAAAGATGCTCGAGCATCTTCCATTCAGTACCAAAAAGCCTGTAAGAAGAGAGCGGGCCGTCAAGGAGAAAAACAAAATCCTTTCCCTTGAGCCCTGCAAGGTTCAACCACAGATGCCACTCCATGGCAACCATTACAGCAAGAAAGTGGCCGATGGCACGGGCTGCCTGCTTGGTTGCACGGAGGGAAAAGTCTGTGGAGCGGCAAAGCTCCAGGACTGCATCCAGAGACACCCCCTCGTCTAGATCTGAGTCATTCAATAAAATGGGCCCAGTACACTTGCCCACCAGCCCGGCCCACCACTGTGTATGCTTTGCCCACCAGCCATTATGTAAACTGACATGGCTTAAGCCGGGCATACACCCTAAAATAGTTTTCGTCCAATTTTGAGCCGAATTCTGACTCTGCAACACTTCGGGCCAAATTTTAGCTTTGTCGTGCATTTTTTGCCATGCAATGTACTGGGGGAAACGAGAGGCGATTAACCTCTCCAGACCGGCAATCAGATGGCCGGATGAATTTCTGACATTTTGGTCGCCCCTTGTGAGGGTATCGCACAGTTGAAGCAGGGTAAAGAACCAATTGCCCTAAACCCAGTGTTTTTTTTCTCTCACTGCGCCTGCGCGAAAAGAGAAGTTAAACCATTTCATCTTTAATGCAGCAAGAAAGAAAATGAAAAGAAGGAGATCTATAAGTTCTGTAGCTATCAAATTATATGCAATTTAGCAAACTGTTGCTTATGGCCATAAACTATATTGCCCATGTCTTCCAAGCCACCAGCATGTAGGCTACATATAGCCTAAACCTGTTACATGAATGTTTTTTTTTTTTATACTTCCTTAGACGTGTTCATGTTGTTCAGTTTCCCACCACTCCTTGTTTCCATGTTCACCGTCTTCATAAGTTAATTTGGTTCAGCTGTGTTGTGTTAGTCAGTTTTCTGTTCTCTCCCTTTTTGTCACTATGGTTACACATTGATTTGAGTACTCTGTTCAGGTGTCTCTTGTCCATTATCTTGTTTGCCTATACATTTAAGCCCACTGTTTCAATCAGTCCCTTGTCTTGCATTATTTCAGTTCTCATCAATATGTGGTTGTATGATTCCTTGTTTAAGTATTGAATTCTCCTATAATATCTCCTTCCGTAACAGGATGCAAGAGCTAAATAAGAACTCAATAACAAAGATGGCTGAAGACAGACTCCTTACAATTCAGCAGAACGGACAGCCTTTGGAGTGGTATGTGGAGGAGTTCCTGAATGTTTCCCATCTGGTGAGCTGGGGTGATTCTATGATTAATGCCTGCTTCCGGATGAGACTGGATGATGATGATCATTTATTCTGATTCCTTTCTGAAGACTGAAAAAAAATACTGTTTAATATTTTTTTTGTATTTTTCATAATTTCATAATGTTTTTTTTATTAAGTCAGACAATGTTTGCTGAGCAGAGAGCTGCTGGAGTTATATTTTGCTTAGAGGTACAGTATGTCTGCAATGCATTTTTACTGAGACCGTTGGCATGATCTTTGCAGGGAAAGGAATGTTTCCACTGATGCAAATGTACCACTAATGTATACACCAAGGTTAGTTTCATAATATGGAAAGTGGATTGCGCTATGTTTAAGTATGATGTGTATGTATGACATATACGTTCCAATTTTAAGAAGCTCAAAGTAACATGTTTTGTTACCTTACAAGGAAGCTGTAAGTCTCTCGGTGATGTATAAAAGCTCAATCTTACTGTACCACCTCAGAGAAACATGATGGGGTGAGAGGAAGGAAAACTAAGGCATGAGGGAAAACAATAGGATACTTTAATTCAATATTTAAACAAGGAAACATACAACCACATTTTGATGACAACTGAAATAATGCAAGACAAGGGACTGATTGAAACAGAGGGCTTAAATACATGGGCAAAGGATAATGGACAAGATCCACCTGAACAGAGTACTCAAATTAATTTGTAACCATAGTGACAAACAGAACGGAGATATGCAAAGAAAATTTTGAACATGTGTTTTAAGAAATTGTAAGAAATTTAGGGAAGAAAGGAAGAATCTTAAAGAAAACTGGGGCGTGCAGGACGAGGCCGAGGGCCGTGAGAGAATGGCGTGAGGGCGGTGGCGTGATTGCTTATGAGCGACCCCTGCGTGACACACAAGTCTCATATCTCTCACGGAGGAGCGGAAGCATAAAAGGAGGAGTGAAGATCAAGAGAGGCCAGGCCTGGATTTAAAAAAAAAAAATAATTGTGACAGCAGTTGTCCGTGAGGGGCTGTACAATACTTTCGTTTTGTATTTGTTTCTTTTATTATTCAAGTCTTTGAATGTTTGCCGGTTCCCGCCTCCTTCCCGTAACAATTTTCTTGTTACAAAAACATTATTGTACTAGGAAAGAAATGGAATATTAATGGTGTGTTAAGTATAGATAATTCTCAGATAGAAGTTGCAGCTTTAATGAGGTTTTTGCAGGAAATTGGTCTTTGTAGAAAAAATTAAGAAAGGATGAATAAAGCCATTTTTTTGCACACTCCAATGTAGTAGGTAAGCAACTTTTACGCTAGTCCGTAATCCACCATAAAACTAATAGAAAAAGAAAGGAGAGAACGGAGAACTGACTGACTATCACATCACAGCTGAACAGACAAGAACTATGTTCTTTTCTATAAGGCAAAATTAGAAAGAGCTTTAAAGTCTAGACCTTCTTGAATTGACTAAACAATTGATTTTCCCCATGTGTAAAATGGGTTCTGTGTATAATGACTGGCTTTCAGAAATTCCAAGAGATGACAGGAAATGAACATGTTCAGTACAAGAAAATGGTGAGTAAAGATATTTTGACTTCCCATTGCACTTTGCAAACAACTGTTTGTTAACTATAGGCATTTTTTTTTTTATTGCAGGTATGTTATCAACCAACTTTGAATGTGTGGACCATTCTGCAAAATACCATTTTGCAAAAAACAAACAAACAAACAAATAAGCCTCATGAGGGAGCATGCCCTGGGACCCTGTTAAATGGTTCACACTTCAACCCCCAATGTTCAAATGTGCATTTTTGTAATAATGTCAAATTAAACGTTTACCATACATTCTTGTCAGTACATTTAGCAGAACTTTAACCATAAAAATTAGTAATTATTAAATGATATATAAAAATTAATTTAGGTCCAACTAAAGTGGGTCAAAACCAAAAAAGTCTGATTTACGTAGAAACGGGGTGTGTATGTCGGCTTTGCTATGTTGAGTGTATGTTTGTGTGTGGTGGGTGTGGCTCATTATCGTTCTGATGAGTGGATCAGCGGCAGCCGAGTTTCATGATTGGCATCCTATTTATTACTGTTTGTACAGACTTAATCTTTGGCACTCACATTACTCTTGTTTATGTTTTATCACTCTCGCTCTTTCTTCCATAAATAAATCACAAATCTCATCCATCTTTAATTAGCATCAAATCATGCAGAAATTTTCCAGCGATGAATTGACATGACCAATCATGATTATGGCCTGCTTTAACTAAATGGAGGGGAGCCATTTATGTTTATGGCTCCAGTGCACGTCTGACTTGCAGTACTGATGTTTATAGGTCTCACCTTCAAATTAGTGAAGAGTATGAAGTGACAAGTTTATCAAAAGTGTCTACTTATAAAAGCACTACTTTTTTGACCTCGCTGTCAAGTTCTCCAGTGAACATAAGAGACAGCACTGATATAATGTGGGAAGACTTGATAAAAAACAGGGCCCTGCATTTACAGTATGTGGGAGTAAAAGCAGACATTTAAATTCATAGAAACAAGACAAAGAGGTAGAAAGAGAAATATAACAGTTCTGTAAACCTGAGAGAAGCAGAACAACAGAAGTGTGTAGGAGAGGTCAAGCCATTTAAATGTGCAACTACTGGAGCTCATTAATTACAATTCAGTTAAGGAGTTTTTTTCTTCTTCTGCTGTGACGCGCCTCACTGAAGCACATCACCATGTGGGACTGCAGAGATGCTGTCTGTATGGCACCTGTGTTCCTGTCAACCTATGTGCTTGTATTAGAATTCTGCTGTCACATATTTGCATCATAATTGCCTGCAATGCTGCATTAATCTGGCTTGACTATGTGGGAAGGTATTAAATGAGTATATTAATGTGTATATATTTGTATGTTTATGTGCATTTTGAAGAGACAGGCAGATAGAGAGATCTAAAAAAAGTAAGACTTGCAATAAAGTGTGGTTTCCAGCATTGTTATTATTATTAATGAAAACTGCATTAAATAATAAAAATAATACTTTTGTATCTAGTTGTTTTGTTTTAATTTAGGTTACATGTTACAATTTAGGTACATATTATAAAACTTAAACCCTTTACAACACATCTGCATATATGAAAATCCTCCCAGTTTCTTTGGCAGCCTGAAAATACTAAAACTAAAACTAAAAACTAAAAATTAAAACAGGAAAAATCAAATAAGAAGCTAGCAAGCAAGCAACCGAAATCTAAACTGAAAAAACTAATTGACAAAACAACAAAATAATATTATAATATAAAATTCAATCCTATTTTCCCATTAAGAGCGCAAACATGTTGCCCTTTATTACTGTCTTTAATTGAACCCTTAGCTTGCAAGTCACATGTGCACAAAACTGAATATTTAGACATATTTGTAAGATCATTATGCACACACACGCACGCACACACACGCACACACCCCCAGGGACAGTTCCTGCAGACAGCTGAGAGAGCTTGTTCTCAGAGCTGCTCAGAGTGGCTGCACAAATCGAGCTTGGCACATCCAAGACCTAACATGTATGGTACACAGCAGCTATGGCTGTGTCCACAATCAAAATACATGATGAAACATTTAAAAGCTACTTCTTCTACCCTTTGCAAGACTGACAATTTATTTAGTAGGCTGTTTAAAATTCTGCAAAGCAACAGCAGGAGTCCAGATGCTTAATAAAAACGGTGCAGGTGGAGGAGTGAGTCTAAGGGCATTTCCTGCAGCAAAGGAAGGAAGAACACCACCATATATCACTACCTTTGAGCGGAAATATCCCTTGATGGTAATAATACAGCTCTAGTTTTAGTTTACATTTTAATTGGACAACTTCAAAGTGGCCAACCTAGGCTCATTGGAAATGCGTGCCACTACCTAAATTTTACAAAACTCAAAAAACATACCTATTAATGTAATTCACTGCAGAATTCAGCTGAAATGAACAAGAGGGAGTACAATGTCAACAATTTGTATTCCTTTTCACACAAATCTTGATTACGAAACGGATTATCAATTGATGACTTATTTTTTTTGCGCAGATATTTGTACAGTACCTATAGTGTGCTAAATGCACAGTATTTACACAGTTATGACCTTAAAGTAATTTTACCGTACAGCATAATTCTAAACAAAAACAGTTTGATGTTTGCTTCACATAACCAGCTTCATATTAGTGGTTATTCAAACAAAGTAAACTTGCTCGGTAGCTCACCTAGCATTGCACTTGTGATGTGGAGAGCTCCGGTCTGAGTCCAGTGAAACACGAGTCATGATAAAACGAAAGAGCTCCAAGACTTTTAGAAGCAACATAAAAATGCCATAGTTGCTTCTGCAAATGTGCTTCTTTATCTCATTTACTTTTGTTAATAATTGGTTAGGTTTAGGGTAGGGTTGTGTATACATTATTTCTAAACGCCATAGAGTATTAACCTTTTAACACCACTTGTTGGACATTAGCCTAAAACGTCCAT
This sequence comes from Meda fulgida, assembly GCA_030578275.1. Lineage (NCBI taxonomy): Eukaryota > Metazoa > Chordata > Actinopteri > Cypriniformes > Leuciscidae > Meda > Meda fulgida. Next base: position 19,906,714 of record CM060622.1, on the reverse strand, counting down.
GATATGTGCAAAACAAAAAAAGTTATTAATTGTTGCTAGATTCACATTCATTTGTTTCAGCTAAACAGCTCAATTTTACTTCGGATATAGTGAAGTTCTTTACCCAGCTTTAATGCAAAAAACATAATAAATTCAACAGAATAACCAAATAATAGTGACTAATAGTCTCAAATGTGCTGAAGGTATGCTGTTTTAACCCCAAATTAACCCACCATTTAACATGACGTAACTATTACTTTGTGTCTTTATAATATCTGTGTATGCTTTTTGACGTTTTCTTTGAGTTTCAGATCATCGCTAATTTGCTAACAGTGCTGCCACCTGCCAGCGGTAATTGGATTATAAGCTGGCGGTCCTTTTAAAGACTCCTCTTCTGCTTGACAGAGGGACTATTGCGGCTTCAGGTCGGTCGCAATGGCTCAGACTTCCTGCCAGCCGCCAGATCAAAATATTATTTTCGTGTTTCTTTTGGTTGTGTGTTTCATTTAGAATGTGGTAATGTAGGAGAGACCTGCTCTTTTGTTTGAAACTTATTTATTCTATGTTTTTGATGAGCGGTTAGGTAGGCTAAGCTTTATAGTTAATTTTATTTTCTTTGTGTTAGGTTATTTACCTTGCTGTTTTAATTTCATTAGATTGGGTTTTCTTTGTTATTTTGGGCCTTGGGTCTCTGACGAGAATATGATTTATTTCTCTATTCATTTTTGTTAATGGCTAATTTATTGTTATATCATTTTCGTTTGGGCCGTGGGTTCTTCTAACAAATCCTAACTGATTTATTGTTATTTACTTTTGTGATTCACAATACATTTATATTATAATTTATTGTATTCGCCTTCTTTTGTATTCGCCATTCAGTTCTTTTGATCTGGCGGCCTGCTTGGAAGCCCTTTGTACCTTTTTCTTCAATTTATTGCGTCTTACCCCTAGCGGACGTTATAGTTATGTTTTCAGCTTTACAACGTAGAAAAATGCATGGAATAAACCCAATATAACACATATTACAGCTCAACATGGAAAAACTATCACCATTACACTGGATTTTAGTAATTGTTTCACTTCTCCTAGTTACACACCACATTTGTATTATGAATTTTGAATTATGTTTACTTTTGGAAATTCCATCGATTGAATTGTGAATAAAATAAATAATTTGAAAACTCGACAATAGCATTTAAACTGGGTATATGAAACATTTATGAATCTCTCAAGTGTCATATTGATGGTTAATGGTCCATAAAAAAAATAACATTTTACATACATTTAGAAAATTACAAGATCATCTAGAGTCTGCAGCAGTGTTCTGGCGCTTTCTTTAATCGCTTTGACCTTTTGCCAGAACGTAACTTTTTCATCACTCTAGTGTAATGCGCCACCAACAGGAATCTTATAGAAGACAAATCTAGGGCTGTCACTAACAATTATTTTGGTAATTGAGTATCAAACATCAAAAGCAAGTAATCATATTGAAGAACACCTTTAAAATACATAATGTAAAATCCATAATAAACATAATCAACTTATGTGCGATATGTATTATAACAAAGGCCTGCAGAGGGCGCCAACGGCCTTGTGATGGTTACACTTTACAGCATGATCAAATCCTTGTTTAATATTGGCCAAACAACATTTAGGCTGAATCTGAAATCTTTAAAATGCTTTCTTCGGAGGCTGCATTCCAAGGTAGGAAGGCATCAAGGCATGTCCAAATGTAATGTTAGTTTAACTTCCTGTCTCCTGAGAGACCGTCATCTGATCGATTTTTGAAGGCAGCATAGATGTATCCTTTGCTTCCTTTGATATCCCACAATCCTGTGCTTAAAGCTGCAGTCCGTAGCTTTTCCTCTGTCGCCATCTCTGTTCAATTGCAGTTATTCGCGGAATTATCAACTTTACGTGGGTTGTGCCTCGGCTCGGCACAGCGCGGATGAATCCAATGTTTTGAGGAGAATGTGCTGTCAATCACCGCGCTGGTGTGGATACTGTCATTCGGTATCACAGATTCTACTTTTTGGAAAGTATGACCAACAAAACCCCACAACCTCTTGGTACCGACTGGGATGAGCAGAGTTGAATTCCTCTAGGAGTGTGGGGTCTAGAATGTCATCCCGGTGGACCCAACATCTCTCTTCTGGTCCGAAACCTTCCCAGTCGACAAGGTATTCTAGATGGCCGCCCCGTCGTCAGGAGTCGAAGATTTCTTGGACTCGGTAGATGTTTTCATCCACGGGATCCACAGGAGGAGGAACGTCATCAGCACCAGACTCTGGAGAAAAAGGAGTGAGATAATTAGTGTCGGGTTTGAGTAATGAAACATGGAATGAAGGTGAGATGCGGTAGTGTGCAGGGAGTGATAACCGGTAGGTTACTTCATTGATCTGCCTCTGTATGGCGAACGGACCAATGTACCTGGGACTCAGCTTGCGGCAGGGCTGTTGGAGACGGATGTCCCTGGTGAAGAGTCAGACCATTTGCCCATGTTGGTATAATGGGGTTGCAGATCTTCTGGCATCGGCCTGGCATTATGTCTCCAAACAGCCCTTTGCAGGTGGGCGTGCGCTTAGTCCCAGACCCTCTCGCTCTCCTGGAACCAGTGATGGACTGCTGGAACTTCGGATGGTTCTCCTGACCAGGGAAACAGGGGTGGCTGGAAGCCAAGTATGCACTGGAAGGGCGTGAGGCCCGTGGTGGACTGTTGCAGGGAGTTCTGTGCATACTCGATGGTCGTGGCAATATGACCGCAGGTATCTCCCAATCTCCTGTATCTTCCGCTCAGTCTGGCCATTGGACTGTGGGTGGTAACCGGAGGTTAAACTGACAGAAACTCCCAAGAGATTAAAGAAAGCCTTTCAAACTCGGGATATGAACTGTGGGCCGCGATCTGAGACGATGTCTGCAGGTATGCCAAAATGACGGAAGATTTGACTGAATAAAGTTTCTGTAGTCTCAAAAGCAGTGGGTAAACCAGGCAGAGGGATGAGTTTATAAGCTTTAGCAGAACCGATCAACTACAACTAGGATGCAAGTATGGGAATCCGAGGATGGTAGGTCAGTAATGAAATTCACATCGAGATGGAACCAAGGTCTAGTGGGTATTGGAAGCGGCACGAGTTTTCCCTCCAGGAGACGTTGAGGAATTTTAACCATGGCACAGACTGAGCAGCTCTTCACGTACCGAGAGACATCCTGGGTCATATTGGGCCACCAGTAGCGTTGTTGAATGAGCGAGAGGGTTTGTTGGCTGCCTGGGTGTCCAGAGCCCGGTGACGTGTGAACTGAGCCCATGAGGGACAGACGCAAGCGGGTTGGAACATAAGACTGCCCCTTCAGGACCTCCCGGCGGAGCAGGTTCTGTCTGTGTGGCATCGGCGATGTGATCATCTATTCTCCACTGGATGGGACTGACAATCAAGGCTGGAGGGAGAACGGATTCTGGGTTGGATGTGATGGTATCAGGTTGTTATAGACGGGAAAGGGAATCAGCTTTGATATTCTTGTCTCCTGGGCAGTAAGTGACTGAAGTTGAACCGGGTGAAAAAGAGTGACCAGCGGACTTGACGTGTGTTGAGTCTTTTGGCATCTCGGAGGTATTCTAGGTTTTGGTGATCGGTGATGACGTCAAAAGGATATTAGCTCCCTCCAGCCATTGTCTCCATTCCTCCAGGGCGAGTTTGATTGCCAGTAGTTCCCGGTTGCGAATGTCATAGTTCTGCTCCGCCGAGGCCAGCTTTTTGGAATAGAAGGCACATGGATGGAGTTGGGGAGGTGTCCCCTGGCGCTGTGAGAGAAACGCTCCTACCCCGTTGGTTGAGGCGTCCACCTCGACGAGAAATGGAAGATCTTGGTTGGGATGGATGAGGGTAGGAGCGGAACTGAAGGAGGCTTTAAGCTTCTCGAAGGCATTGGTGGCTTTGATGGTCCAGGACAGAGACTTGGCCCTTTTTTTGCAAATTTGCAAAGCCCAGGAAGCGTTGAGGCTCTTTGATATTGGTGGGATGAGGCCAGTTGAGGACAGCTTCCACCTTTCTCTGGTCAATGGTGATTCCATGAGATGTGATTCTGTAACCCAGGAAGTGTATTGTTTCTTTATGAAACTGAAATTTTTCCAACTTCAGGTAAAGCTGGTGGTCGCGCAATCTTTGCAGAACAGATTTAACATGAAGGTGGTGCTCGGTCAGGCCATCTTCTACTCATCTCCTTTCCTTATATGCACCAAATTGTATGCACTGCACAGGTCCAGTTTTGAGAAGACGCGAGCACCACAGAGTTGTTCTAAGGCGGCTGGGACCAGAGGAAGGGGATAACGGAATTTGACGGTGGGGTTTTTGAGGGTCCGGTAGTCGATACAGGGGCGCAAGCCTCCATCCTTCTTGCCTACAAAAAAGAAGCTGGAAGCGGCAGGGGATGTAGAAGGACAAATGTAGTCTTTCCGGAGCGCCTCCTCGATGTACTCCTCCATGGCCTTCTATTCCGGGATGGACAACGGATAGATCTTACCACGCGGCAGCACCGCCCCAGGCAGCAGGTTGATCGCACAGTCCCATGGCCAATGTGGTGGAAGTTTGGTAGCCAGTTGTTTGTTAAAAACATCCTGGAACGGCCAGTAGGGAGCTGATATCTCAGGGACTTTGTCGGTGGTAGGACTTTCAACAGAAGTGGAACCAATGGTAACCTCATGTACCGGAGTGGGCGATGTGTGAGGAATCTTCTTAACGGAGTAAAGGCAGTGAGAGAAACAGTCATCTCCCCATTGTAGAATCTCACCTGTGGACCAGTTGATGTAAGGGGAATGAAGTTCCAGCCACGGCGTCCCAGGATGAGGTCAGCAGTAAAACCCTCCAGCATCAGAAACGTAAGCTCCTCTTCAAGACAACCGATCCTCATGGTGATGGCGGGGCTGCTGTGACCAATCCACCCACGACCGAGCGGTTTTCCCAGAATGGATTGCACATGAAGGGTCTGAGGAATGGTTCGTTGATGGGTCTGAAGTTTTTGCAGGGAGGTGAGTGATATAAAGTTGCCAGCGGATCCGGAGTCGATTAGCGCTTGCACTGGAAGAGATTGTCGTTGGTAAGTTAGAAGCACAGGAGTGTATTTCATTTGAGAAATGGGAAAGTGAAGACGAACTGTACTCACCGCCGGTTGTGGGGGCAGAACTGGACGGGAGATGAGTTGATGACCAGCGGCTCCACAGTATAGACATAAGTTGTTGAAGATGCGACGTTCACGTTCAGCGGCAGGTAAATGTGTGGAACTGATGTCCATGGGTTCTGGTGCTGAAGGGTTGAATGAAGATGAGGGAAGAGGAGGAGGCAGTGCAGGGCTATCGAGCTGGCAGGCAGTGTGGTGTTGATCCATGCGATGGAACACTGTATGAGGTTTTCAAGTCCAATGACGTCATCGTAAATGGCCAGTTGTAGACAAATTTCGTGATTCAAACCTTGAACGTACGCTGTTAACAGAGCAGACTCGTTCCAGCCGCTGGAGGCCGCCAGGGTGCGTAAATGTAAGGAATAAGAAGATACTGATGATTTACCAAGACGTAGGCGAAATAATTGATCCTGCACTGAGAGGGCGTTTGTGGCTTGAGAAAACACTTCACGGAAATGATTAATGAAAGCAGTGAATGATTGGGTGACGGGGCCTTGACCATCCCACAGTGCTTGTGCCCAGAGAAGGGCTCGAACGGTGAGGAGAGAAATAACACATGCAACTTTAGCTCTTTCTGAGGAAAACTGTGAGGTGTTCATTTCCATATATAGCTCGCACTGCAAAAGAAAGCCGCTGCACTCCCCCTCCTCGCCAGAGAAGGGCGCTGGTCGGGCCATGGGACTGACAGAGGCAGATGGTGAAGAACTGATGTTGGGTGGTGTAATGGCGCGTTGAATGTCCCGCAACACATCAGAGACTGTGACTGGGGGTGAAGCTTCCTCTTCACTGTGAGCTGTTGGTTCGTGCATGTTGGTCTGGTCTTCTGTCATGAAACAGAAGGACACAAATAGTAAATAGAAAATGGTATTTATTTGAAGCACTAAGGAACAGTCATGGCAGGAAGACGGTATAAGGATGATAGTGGAGAAAAGTCATTGACTGAACGGATTATAGACGAGTCTCTTATCTGACGTAGAATGGCGGGGTAGAGAATACTGAAGACGGCAGACAGATAGGAACTGGCAGACTGAAGACAGGATGACCGGGATAGCTGGACGGAGATTCGGGGAGCGGTTGAATTCTCTTCTCTGTTTAGTAAAGATGTCTCAGTAGAGAGAGTCAGGAAGTCGTAGGAGAATCGACGAGACTATGTGAGAGAACTGGTGTGGTATTTAAGGTGAGAGATAATTGGCTGCAGAGTGCCGGCAGGTGCTGAAGACAGGTGCTGATGATTAAAACTCCGGTGATGCTGAGCGAGTGGGTGGAGTGTAGAGGTCTGGCGCTGATGTGGATGTATCCGTGACAGTTACATCCAAGTAACATCCACATTACACGTTCTGACCAACTAAGGGAAAAAAAGCATTGCAGTAAATCTCGCGGATTAAATCTAATGATCACTTATCATATCATGTCAAACCATGCAAATTATACTTTGTTCTCAAATTGTTAATGTTAACAACATCAGCATTGCGTGACAACATTTAATGTGTATTATGGCTACCTGTAGTTCAGTACTCCGTAACTGTATGAATTAAGCGAACAAGTGCGCTACTGTTACATAATTTAACCATTGAAATGTCGGACCTGTCCAGCAGATAAAATAGCAGTCTCTGCGTTCGTTTTGAACCCCTTCAAAACACACTCACGCCACCTTTCGATATCCTTGTTTTCGCATGGACCCGGTTGCAGTCTCTTTTTTTCTGTAGCCACTCCGAAGTCTTTTGCATTTTACAATCGGGTGAATCTCCAGTTGTCACTGGTGATTGTCGTTTGAACCTTTCTGGATCCGCCATCAAATTGAAGAGTTCAATTATATCAAGTGCTGTGAGAAAAGGCTATAAATCTCTACCTCCAACATCCTCATACGCAATATAGCCTACTAGCCGAAACTCCTTTATTTGTACAGATGTGACATAATGACGCAAAGACATGCTTGAATTTCCCACGTAAATCCACCAGTACCACTGGAATTAAAAAAAAATTATTACAAGCTTACCATTTTGAATCGAGCTAAGGCAAGCAGATAGCTTTGAACACTGGCTAGTTATATACTTGCTCAAAAGTTTATTTTGGATAATTTTTAACCCAAAAAAGTTACGGACTGCAGCTTTAATCTGTAAGCTAAAAAAATAAAGATGCTGTCTGAAAGTTACAGTTGGTGGGGTCAGTTTGTGTGTAAATGTATGTTTTTGACCAGTGTTTTCTACTTTTTAGTTAGTTCTACTTCTTTAACCCTTTCATGCATGAATTATGATAACCTCAGTCAGGGTTTTTTTCTTATGTGTTTTTATTGCTCTTAGGGCATGACAAACAAGATTTGAAATGTTTTTTTTTTTTTACTTTTTTTAATTTTTTTACACATTTTTCAAAGAGATTTTCAGATGGTTTGAACTGAAGATATCCTGTATTAAACATAATACAGTAATAACAGCAATATTGTGCGTATTTAACAAACCAATCAATAAAATTATATAAAATCATGTGAAAACTATAAAATATATACAAAATATATGCATGCAAAATCTTGCAAAGGGAATTGAACTTGTGGAAACCCAACTCAGTGTAACAGAGTATGTCAATTTACCCTTATTAGCTGATAATTCTGATTATGTTCAAGATGGACAGATTTCTAACATAGATCAAGTGTTTTCAAACTAGTCTGAAATGAGCAGTGTTGGGGTAACATGCATAACGCAGTCAGATTACTTTTTTGATGTTATGAGTACAGTAATGCGTTACAAGTAAAGTGCATTACGTAATCAGATTTTTAAAAATGTTACGAGTAATTCATTACAAGAAACATGCATTATGTAATCGCATTACTTTTTGATGTTGATGCAAATAACATTCTAATAACACAAATACATTTATTTACAGTCAAAAAATATATCTGCAGATTAAGTATTTTCAAAAACAACAGTCACAGTAATATTATGAATTGTAGCTGAAATATAGCCATCAATGCATGAAGTCCACTATAGTGGACAGATGATTAATCAGAATTTTCTGTAAAGTAATCCAAAGTAGAGGTTGATGTGCAACTATGCCATGCCCATGCAAATACAAGAAAATGCTTTTTGATTAGCTGTCCACTGTAGTGATCTCTTTGCATGAAAAGGTTAAAGACTTTCTTAAGTATTAAAACTGAACAAAGAAAAAAAAAAATCAGGGTGCCTATTATTACTCAATAATTTTGTCTTTCACCATCATATTCCCAGTCTGTCATACTTAGCCAAATGAAATTGCAAAAATAATGATTGCTCGTTTTTTTTAAGATTATTTTTGGGCATTTTACCTTTTTTAGGATAGGACAGTAGATAGACAGGAAGGTAGGTGGGAGAGAGAGAGAGAGAGGGGGGGGGGGGGATCGGGAAGGTCCACAAGCCGGGACTCAAACTCGGGTCGCCCGAAGCACAAAGCCCACGAGGCTATCGACGCCGACGATAATGATTCTTCTTAAAGGGTCATGAAACCCAAAACCAAATTCTCTGAGATTTTAACAGAGGTATGTGTGTTGAACACCATTTAAGACAATGTTAGCATCTGTTAGATTTAATAGTAGAGTGAAAATAGTAAAATTTTACTTTTTTTCCGCTTTTTCCGTCTTCCGGGTTTAAAATCTTCATTGTGTCCACGTCACAGGTTGTGACATTGCAGTGCACTGTGAGCAGAGGTGGGCACAAATACATCACAAACTATTTTGTTACAAAATACAAATACTGGCTCATGAAATGTGTGGCGGTACGGTACGGCCGAGGGACGTGAGAGAACGGCTTGAGGCCGGTGGTGCGATTGCTAATGAGCAACACCTGTGAAGCACACCGGTCTCGCATCTCTCACGGAGGAGCGGAAGCATAAAGGAGGAGCGACGAAGTTGATGATCGAGAGAGGAACAGGCCTGTATTTTAGTTGTGTTTTGTTTTTGTATCTGTATTTTACTTTAGCCAGCAGTCGTCCGCGAGGGGCTGCTGGCAGTTAAATTTATTTTCGGTAGCCAGCAGTCGTCCGCGAGGGGCTGCTGGCGGTATTTTTGTTTGTTTGTTTTATTTTAAATAAACTATATTTTGGTTGTTCGCCGGTTCCCGCCTCCTTCTTCCCTGAACATTGCTACACTGGTGCCGAAACCCGGGAAGAGGGATGAACGCGCTGTCAGAGAGTCCTCGCCGATGTGGGGAATCCGCGGTGCCATCGAGCATGGTGCGCGAGTCGCCGCCGCTCGCCGTGGGCCGGAGCCTGCTGCCATCCACCAAGCGAGGGGAGGAGCAGGGAGCGGGGGACTCGCGGCCACGGACGCTCGAGGCGGTGCGCTGGAGTGAGTTGCCGGTGGGACGGTCGAGCTCGCTGCCGGCCGCCTGGGTATTGGAGGGGCGGCTGCCATCCGGGAGGGAGAGGAGGAGTCGCCACCGCTCGCCGTGGGCCGGAGCCTGCTGCCGCCCACCAGTGAAGGGGAGGAGCAGGGAGTGGGGGACTCCTGCCGTCTGCCCAAGGCACCCGAGGAGGTGGGTACCCCCCGGCCTGTGAGGGGCGATGGGGGTATGTGGCGAACAGGACGGCCGAGGGACGTGAGAGAACGGCGCGAGGCCGGTGGTGCGATTGCTAATGAGCAACACCTGTGAAGCACACCGGTCTCGCATCTCTCATGGAGGAGCGGAAGCATAAAGGAGGAGCAACGATGTTGATGATCGAGAGAGGAACAGGCCTGTATTTTAGTTGTGTTTTGTTTTTGTATCTGTATTTTACTTTAGCCAGCAGTCGTCCGCGAGGGGCTGCCGGCAGTTATATTTATTTTCGGTAGCCAGCAGTCGTCCGGGAGGGGCTGCTGGCGGTATTTTTGTTTGTTTGTTTTATTTTAAATAAACTATATTTTGGTTGTTCGCCGGTTCCCGCCTCCTTCTTCCCTGAACATTGCTACAAAATGTAACAAAATAAAATACAAAATACTGAAAAATGTATTTAAATAAAATACAAGTAATTAGTATTTTGAAAATACAAAATACTCCCACAATAATCTTAAGTCTTTTTTTTATTGCTGAAAGGTCAATAACACAGCAATAACACAAATATGAGAAATGTGTCGATTCAAAATGGCGAAGTAGCAAAATAATAAAAGTATGGGCATCTGCAATGCTATCTCATGACCAATTCGTAGGAATTTGTACGAGTGATTAAAAGGTGGCTAATTCGTACGAATTCATACAACCTCACTCGTACAGATTCGTACGATTCGTCTAAACCCACCTGATGGGTAGGTTTAAGGGCGGGGTCAGGGGTAGGTCATTCGTATGAATTCATACAAATAAAATATGAGTGAGGTCATATGAATTGTTACGAATTAGCCACCTCGTAAATTTCGTACGAATTGCCCTCTACAGGGCCTGAAATAGTTCCCTCTGACATAAATGGCATGTTTAGCTAAGTTCACATCAATGGTGTGGTAGGCTGCCCTTAATAGCAAAACGTGTTTGATGTAGGCTACGTAGCCATATTATCACATTTACTCTACTCGTGCCTTAAGGCCTGAATAAGTGTAGAGAGACATTTCCTCACCACTGGCTAAGGGAGGGTAAACAGCCATAAATCTATATGTTATGAGCACTAACAGCTTTAATGAGGAACTTGAAAGGTCGATAACAAAAATAGTAGCAATAACACAACTATGCTACAAAAGAGAAAACTAAACCATTGTCATTTGGGCTAGTTGTTTTTAAGTACAACCAACTTGGCAAAATCATTTACTATGGTGATTTTTCTTAAGTATTTAAGTATTTAAAATACTCTAAATACACTCCCTCAAAATATTTTGTTGCAAACTACATTTTATTTTTTCCACACCTGCAAAATACAAATTACAAAATACATTTAATTGAAATACTGCCCATGTCTGACTGTGAGTGCGTTGATGACTCATCGGTGTCTCATAATTATTAATGAGACTGAGTTTTCATATCCTATATGAAGACACTGTATCTTAATTATTCATGACACCACGTTTTCCAATGACAGACATGTCAAACTGTGATATCGAGTAGTAGATGAGAGAGACAATCATGGGACACAAGTGTTTGTTTTTGTGGTGCAAAAGTCCAAGTCGGTTGAATATGTTTCTCCGCAATGCTGCCAAGGCTAGACTCTGGCTCTGGGCGGTTGGTTTAACCACGGACACATCAACAAACGACTTTTCCCACTTATCTGGCAAAAATTTCTAAGATCCAAAAGAAGTTCTTGCGGATGATTTCCTACTCGTCTAAATATGCTCCTTCGGCACCGCTATTTCTTACATTCAAGATTTTACCAATTGAGAACGTCAATGTTTACTTATCATGCATATTTATTCATACGTTTATTTACAAGAGAAGACTTTCCTCCAACATTACAACACTTTTTAACTTTAATTTCAGATCCTTATATCCATCAAACAAGGCATCATGAAATAAATCTTGTCTTACCGTTCTCTAGAACTTCAGGCTTTAAAACTGACCTCAGCTTTAGGGGTCCTCAATTATAGAGTAAATTAAGTTTGTCCCTAAGATCTATGTCTTCTTTGTTTGTCTTTAAATAACAGTTGAAAGACCTTTTGATTTTACTATGACAGCATTTGGTTATAGTTTACTGTAGTATACTTCACATGCTGCTCTTCACTTTTTGATCCTCCTTTACCTTTACCATCACCCTTCAACATCTGTAACTTTAAGTTAAAAGGATAATCAGGCTTTTATTATTCAACTTATTTGTCTATGTGCCTTTATTTTTTTTTATTTTTTTTTGTTTTTGTTTTTTTGTTTTGTTGTTTATTCATGTAAGTGGAGTGGAACTCTGTATAAACCCAAGTGGGTTTCGTTCCCCTCCTTGTACTGTATCCTTGTGATATCCGTGCAGAACAAAAAAAAAACAAAAAAAAACACGGACACATCTAAACTATATGTGTATGTGCCGCAAACATTTCGAGCTTCGAGAATTGGAGAATGGTGGACTTCGGCCTTGTTGACGACCAATGTAGGTTGCGTCTTACGAGTGATGCGGTACCAAGTGCCGAGGACTTTTCTATCCCTTCAGAGGTATGTGTGTGTGTGTCTAAAAAAACGAAGTTTTTTTTTAAGCGGAAAATTATTTTTTTTCCTCTAAATATATGCATTTATTGTGTGTATATAAACAACTATATATTTTATAATAACATTATAATTATACATGTACGATTACTGTAGGCTAATATAGCAGGGCATTCAGTTACCTTTGAAAGGACATTAATAAAGTGTCAGTGTATTTCATTAGACGAACTTTGCCAGCTATAAAAAAAAATCTAGCATTTCTTCACGTTTTAGACAGATTTTTAGTGACAGTTGATATGCATTGGCCACTGGCGATGACAATGATGGCCATACCACATCCACGCCCTCCCTTCTTCTCACAGCCATTTACACCCATTTAAGTTGCATTTTTCAAAAAGATTGTGAGCTAGACTTGAGCTGAAAGAGGGGGATTTCATGACCCTTTAAACTGGTTTCCCAAACACACCCCCAGTCTCCCATAGATAGATCAACTATGGTCTTGCTCCCATAATTGTAAGGGTTGGGATGCTCAAACAATCAATAATGTCACAAAGCCACAATGTTTACACTTTATAGGGAATTCAATCAATGGTTTCCTTATAGTTGTCTATTTGTATTAAGCTATAGGTGAAAGTATTTAAACCTGGAATTAGTATCACATTTAGGTCCCTATTCTAGGAGCAACAGGGATAGTTCCCCAAAAGGAAAATTCTCTCATCTTTATCATTGTTCCAAACCAGTATATGACTTTATTTTCTTCTGCAGAACAGAAAATAATATATTTTTGAAGAATAATACAAATGGTTGACATTGAAAAAAAATTATGTATTTTACTCCCTGTCAAGCAACAGTGATATAAGTGCTTAGTGTAAATGGAATGTATACAATATACATTAGAAAACAGTAGAAATAGAGATCATGTGTGTGTTATGTTGCATACTAACTCAAAAAGGTGGTACTCGTCAAGACTAATTGGATGTAGACTTTGTTAAATAATAGAGTATAAGTGCAATTAATCATTAATGATAGTAATCCCTGACACAAGATATCTTGGCTAGTGTTTACTGTAACTGTCAGTGACTTCATTTTATTCCAGAATTAGGAATTGCATAAAATTACACTTTTGAAACATGGGTACCTTAAATGTAAAAACGGTGTGTGAGCCGAACATTTCATTCAGTGTTTCTAACTATCAAGGAAATGGAACTCATAAGGAGAGTTTGCCAGCAACAGGTGCCCTATTGCCATGGTAACTGCTAAAACAACCTAATGAAAGATAGCTATGATTGGCTAATTGTGTTACTCGAAACAGCAGAGACTGAATGAGATTGGAACCTTTATCGGGAATGTGGTGTATGCAATAGTCATCACTCACACACACTCACACAGATGAAGGTTAATGCTTCAATTATGAGATGATTATTTCGAGATTGCAACCGACAGAATGTCTCTATCGAGGCCTGAAAATGTCTGGGTCAGCAGTGATTTCACATATGTACCGTCATCACCATTCTGCCTGTGCTGAACCCCCCTCTTTCATCTTTATAAACAAATCCAATCCTCCCTTTTGCATTTGCGTTGTCTCTTTGATTCCATGACCCCAACTCCACCCCATAATGAGGATGGGGATTTTGAGTCCTATTCTAAATGCATTGGTACAGTAAACACATCACAAACGTCTAATTGTGTTTGTTGCTTCTGTTTTTTTTTTTTTTTTTGTGCCAATGTGACCGGTGGTCCATTATAAATTCGGAACAAAACCTCAATAAGGGATCTCACACAAAAAAAAAACAACACCTTTCTGTGTCACCAGATAATTACAACATTAATGCAATGCTGCCTTTCCATCAGCACAGTGATTGGTGGTAAAAGGAGGCTAATTAGCATGCGACCACACCATTCAATCAAAATTTGTTTTTAAACAATTGGCCTCTGTGTGCATGGCCCTCCCATAAGCACTTATGTTATTAATGGAACAAAACTGAATTTAAAGAGGTACACATGTCAGACACCACTTTTCTGCCACCACAGTCGCTGCTCTGGAGAGACCACATAAATGTTTCTGTTGAGCACCAAATCAGCTTTTTAGAATAATTTTTTAATTTAATTAATTATGTATTTGGCAGACAATTTTATCCAAAGCGACTTAGATTGCATTTCAAGGTACACATTCACAGTTTTATCAGTTCTTGTCACGGTAGACGTATTCACTGGTTCCTTCTTGTCTTGTGTTTATGTTGTTGTATGAGTGCACGTGTGCTAGAGGCGTGTGTAAGAGGCGTGTCTATGTGTCACTACCTGATCCGCTCCAGCTGCCCATCATCAATTCAGTCGATCTCACCCCACTACTTATTCTCACCACTGTTCTCTCATCTTTGTCAGATCGTTGTTTGATGTTTCCCTGTCTGGTCTTCTGGTTCGTGTTCCTGCCTGGTGTTCCTGTTCTTCGTCTTCCTAGTGGATTGTCGTCTCACCGTTTGTCTGCACGTCACTGGATTTGGCCATCGAAGTCCCTGCGTCACCACTTCACCACCCGACTTACTGTTCTGGACTTTGTTACTTCCTATTAAATATCGTTTACTCGCGTTTGCTTCCTCTCGTCAGTTACTATGACAGAACGATCTGACCAAGGAATGGAAGCAGCGAGCGTCTCTCACTCTTCATTGGAAGATTTTATTCATCACAGCATCCGAAGAATGGATTCACAGGAGAAGGATATCGGGGATACGGGCAGAGCAGTTCAAGTCTTGGTGACGAAGGTGTCCGAGCTCACCCAGCAGATCCAGCGCCTACGGATTCCCACTGTGCCACCCACACCAGCCGTTCCTCCCTTACCACCAGGAAGCCCCTCCCAGTCTGAACCTCGACTACCCACTCCAGAAGCGTACTCAGGTGAACCATCTCACTGCAGAGCATTTCTCACCCGGTGTTCCATGCACTTCGCTCTCCAACCTCGTACTTTCCAGGACGAGCAGACCAAGGTGGCGTTTGTCCTTACTCTGCTGACTGGGAGAGCGGCGCTTTGGGGAACGGCGGTGTGGGAGAACCAACACCCGTGCTGCGCCTCGTTCCAGATACTCTCCGCCGAGATGAGACAGGTATTTGACCGGGCGGTCTCCGGAAGAGAGGCAGCCAGGGAATTGGCCGAACTTCGGCAAGGAGAGAAGTCCGTCTCTGATTACTTGATCGAATTCCGGACCTTGGCGGCGGAGTGTGGATGGGACGAGACGGCACAGTGGGATATGTTCCTGCATGGGTTGGCTGACCACGTCCAGAAGGAGATCTACGCCCTGGATCTTCCCACCACCCTCAATGGACTGATTGACTTGGCTCTGCGGGTGGACAGTCGACTATCCAGAGTCGAGCGTCGGATGACGTCCACTCGCAACCTCGGGGGGTTCAACGGTTCAAGATCCAGCGGCAGGGACGTGGTCAGCCCTACTTACGATCACGAGCCCATGCAGGTGGGTCGAGCTCGGCTTTCCCGAGAGGAGAGGGAGAGGCGGAGATCCCAGGGCCTTTGCCTGTATTGTGGAGGAGCCGGACATTTTGCCCACAGCTGCCCGGTAAAAGGGCCAAGCCCGATAGTAAACCTGAGGCTACTATCGGGTGGGATCTCCGCCAGGAAGACCTCATCTACGACCACATCGACCTCCACCCTCCTCTCGGTAAGACTAAGATGGTCAGTCCACCAGCACGATTGTCGAGCACTGTTGGATTCGGGGGCAGAGGGTAATTTTATGGACAATAACTTTGCACGCAGATGTCAAATTCCTCTCAGACCCCTCACTCATCGGATTCCAGTTCACGCACTCAACGGTCAGGAGCTTCCCACTATTTCATTATCCACTGAAGAAATCACTCTCATCACTTCGGGCAACCACACGGAAACTATTTCTTTTTTTATTCTGGACTCACCCTTGGCACCTGTTGTTCTTGGACATCCATGGCTCATCCGACATAACCCCCGAGTGGACTGGATTAACAAGTCTGTGCTGGAGTGGAGCAAGGAATGTCATAAGTCTTGTCTCATGTCTGGTTGTTCGTCTGTACCTGTTTCTATGTTTCAGGAGGAAGCAGGGGATCTGTCTAACGTGCCCGCGGAGTATCTGGACCTGAAGGAAGTGTTCAGTAAGTCTCGCGCTGCTTCTCTTCCTCCGCATCGTCCCTACGACTGTGCAATAGACTTACTGCCAGGTACGTCTCCGCCTAAGGGCAAGTTATATTCACTTTCGATTCCCGAAAGAGAGGCCATGGAGAAATATATTTCTGATTCTCTGGCAACCGAGTTCATTCGCCCTTCCTCTTCTCCAGCGGGGGCGGGGTTCTTTTTTGTGGGGAAGAAGGATGGTTCTCTGCGACCTTGCATTGATTACCGAGGGTTGAATAACATCACGGCAAAGAATACTTATCCTTTGCCGTTGATGTCTTCAGCCTTCGAGAGGTTGCAGGGAGCATCCATCTTCACGAAATTGGACTTACGTAATGCTTATCATTTGGTCCGCATTAGGGAGGGGGATGAGTGGAAAACTGCCTTTAACACCCCCAGGGGGCACTTTGAATACTTGGTCATGCCGTTTGGGCTGTCCAACTCCCCAGCAGTTTTCCAGGCACTGGTCAATGACGTGTTGCGAGATATGATCGATCAGTTCATTTATGTCTACCTGGATGACATATTGATTTTTTCCTCGTCTCTCCAGGAACATGTGCAACACGTTCGGCGAGTGCTTCAGAGGTTGCTAGAGAATGGGCTTTTTGTCAAGGCGGAGAAATGCGAATTTCATGCACAGTCTGTTCCTTTTCTAGGGTACATCGTGTCTTCTGAGGGAATGCGGATGGACCCTGAGAGGATTAAGGCTGTGGTAGATTGGCCAAGTCCAGATTCCCGCAAGGCCCTGCAGAGGTTTCTGGGGTTCGCCAATTTTTACCGGCGGTTCATTCGCAACTTCAGCCAGCTAGTCGCGCCTCTGACTGCCTTGACCTCCCCCAGAACTGCGTTCAGGTGGTCTGACACAGCCGAGGCTGTGTTTAAGAAACTGAAAGGCCGCTTTGTTTCAGCCCCCATTCTCATTACCCCTGATCCATCACGTCAGTTCGTGGTGGAGGTCGACGCATCAGAGGTGGGAGTAGGGGCAGTGCTATCCCAGCAGTCACCTGTAGACGACAAGATGCACCCTTGCGCGTTTTTGTCCCATCGTTTATCTCCAGCCGAAAGAAATTACGACATTGGTAATAGAGAGTTTTTGGCAGTCAAGTTGGCGTTGGGGGAGTGGCGCCACTGGTTAGAGGGGTCGGGGGTACCTTTTATCGTCGGGACTGATCATAAGAACCTCGAGTATATCAGAACTGCTAAAAGATTGAACTCCAGGCAGGCTCGGTGGGCACTTTTTTTCGGTCGTTTTGATTTTTCCTTATCATACCGTCCGGGTTCCAAGAACATCAAACCCGACTCTCTATCTCGTATATTTGATTTTTCCGAACGCCCCTCCACTCCCGAGTGTATTATACCCGAAACCCTATTTGTTTCAGCACTCACATGGGAGATCGAAGCGAAGGTCAGGAAGGCCTTAGAAGGGGTAACGCCTCCGCCCGGGTGCCCACCGAATCGGTTATTTGTGCCGGAGGGATTACGATCAGACGTTATCCAGTGGGGTCACAGTTCCATCATAGCTTGTCATCCAGGAGTTAATCGCACTGGGTTCCTAGTCAAGCAACGATTCTGGTGGCCACTTATGGCTCGTGACATTCACGATTTTGTTTTGGCTTGCTCAGTTTGCGCCACTGGTAAGTCTTCCAATCGACCCCCAGACGGGTTACTCCAGCCGCTGTCGGTACCTTCGAGACCCTGGTCCCATATCGCTCTAGATTTTATTACCGCCCTCCCACCCTCCCAGGGTAACACAGTAGTTTTGATTGTGGTGGACCGATTCTCGAAGGCGGCCCATTTCATTCCCTTACCCAAATTACCCTCAGCTAAGGAGACAGCGGTTACGATCGTAGATCACGTCTTTCGGTTACATGGCCTCCCGCTAGACGTGGTTTCCGACAGGGGACCTCAGTTTGTGTCCAAATTTTGGCGAGAATTTTGTAGATTACTGGGGGTGACGGTTAGTCTGTCTTCTGGGTTTCATCCCCAGAGTAATGGTCAAACTGAGAGAGCCAACCAAGATTTGGAGAGAACGTTGCGATGTTTGGTTTCCAAGAATCCTTCCTCATGGAGCCAACAACTGTCTATGGTGGAGTACGCACACAACATGTTGCCAGTGTCAGCTACGGGTCTATCTCCGTTTGAGTGTAGTGTAGGTTACCAGCCACCTATCTTTCCCAGTCTGGAATCCGAGGTTGCGGTTCCCTCCGCTCACGCCTTTGTTCAGAGGTGTCACCGCACCTGGACTAGAGCCCGTGAGACTCTACTCCAGGTGGGGGCGCGCACCAAGGCCAAAGCCGATCGCCACAGGTCAAGGCCTCCCGTATACGTCGTTGGTCAAAAAGTGTGGCTTTCAACTGAGAACATTCCTCTTCGCACCGTCTCTAATAAGCTTGCACCCAAATTTATTGGCCCGTTTACTGTCACCAAGATCATTAGTCCAGTGGCAGTCCGCCTCAAATTACCTCCCGCGTACATGAGGGTTCATTCCGTGTTCCATGTATCCAAAATCAAACCCGTATTTCATTCCCACATTAATCCGCCGGTCCCGGTTCCTCCCCCACCGCGACTCGTAGATGGGGAGACTACATATTCGGTTAACCGTATTCTGGACTCTAGGCGGAGGGGAAGCGGATTTCAGTACTTGGTGGACTGGGAGGGTTACGGTCCGGAGGAGAGAAGTTGGGTTCCTGCTAGAGACATCCTGGATCACTCCCTTATTGATGATTACAATCAACAGGTAAGGGGGCCTGGGAACGCCAGGAGGCGTTCTTAGGAGGAGGGGTACTGTCACGGTAGACGTATTCACTGGTTCCTTCTTGTCTTGTGTTTATGTTGTTGTATGAGTGCACGTGTGCTAGAGGCGTGTGTAAGAGGCGTGTCTGTGTGTCATTACCTGATCCGCTCCAGCTGCCCATCATCACTTCACCAGCTGCAGTCGATCTCACCCCACTACTTATTCTCACCACTGTTCTCTCATCTTTGTCAGATCGTTGTTTGATGTTTCCCTGTCTGGTCTTCTGGTTCGTGTTCCTGCCTGGTGTTCCTGTTCTTCGTCTTCCTCGTGGATTGTCGTCTCACCGTTTGTCTGCACGTCACTGGATTTGGCCATCGAAGTCCCTGCGTCACCACTTCACCTCCCGACTTACTGTTCTGGACTTTGTTACTTCCTATTAAATATCGTTTACTCGCGTTTGCTTCCTGTCGTCAGTTACTATGACAGTTCTTGCTTTCTCTGGGAATCGAACCCATGCCCTTGGAGTTGCAAGTGCCAACTCTCTACTGTTTGAGTTACAGGAAAGCTACGTAAAAAGCAATTATGGATCAGGATAACCGTGGGATATTGGGAAACGTCTCGGTTACTAATGTAACCGTCTTTCCCTGAAGGAGGGAACGGGAGACGTAACGTCAACGTAACAATGTAATTGGGATTTCCTTGAGAGATCAATCTACTTCGAGAGTATTAAAACGAGCCAATGCACATTCCGAAGGGAGGTACCATGTGGAGAATACACATATGGACTGGCCGATAGGGGCAGTGCAACATTTGGAATGTCACTGGGGTGGCTCCAGCTTGAGAAGGGGGAGACAACAACAGACAGTGACGGCAGAGCATGCTCTGCCAAGGGAAAGATGCAGGCTCACCGCAGGGAGCGGGTCGTGGAAGAATACGCATATGGGATCGCCGCAGGGATCACCACATATAGAACCCAGTCTAGCACAAGTTACACAAGCATACGAGCACTAGACCTGGCGTCGGACACTCTGCAAAGTCTGACTGTCGAAGGGGTGCGGATGAACTCTACAGGGTTCGTCTGGAGCAGAAAAGCGCACGTATCCGCTCCATGGAGGGGAGTGGCGCAGCAAGCCGACACGAGCGATAACTTCGGTGTTACTGGCTGGTTGAAGTGAGCACACAGGAAAAAACTGGCTCAACACGTAGGCTGTAAAACCTAGCGAACGTGTTAGGTAACGCCCAGCCCGCAGCTCTACAGATGTCTGTCAGCGAGGCGCCGTGTGCCAGCGCCCAAGAAGAAGCTACACCCCGAGTGGAGAGGGCTTTCAACCCGGGCAGGCAAGACATGCCTCGGGCTTCGTAAGCCAAGGCGATGGCATACACTATCCAGTGGGCCATCATCTGCTGGGAGACAGCCTTTCCCTTCTGCTGGCCTCCGTAACAGACAAAGAGCTCATGTGAGAGTTAGCCAGGCCGAATTCCAGACTTTAAACATGGTCAGTCACCAAGCGCAGCTCAACTGTTTTTATAGTTGAGCTCAACCTGAAATAATCAGTTCATTTGTGTCCCTTATTACTTTTTAATCTAAGAGAGGAGAGCAAATACTGAATGAGCTGAATAAAACTGTGGTGTCAATAATAGGATTTTAAAGAGGTAATAACTGCAATGGCTGCCCAAAGGTCTGAGTGTTGTTAATATGTTTTAGTGTTTGTTAGTGTTTCCCACAAACCTCAAATGATCATTTTAAATGAAATATGAATCAAATTAATAATCAAATTGTTAAAAGGAATTTAAAAAAACTGTCATAATTTACATTACCTCATATCGTTACAAACAGCAATTCCTGAATGAGTGACTTTCTTCTCTGAAACACAAAAGCTATTGTGACAAAACTACCTAGAATTTAATTATACAGACAGAAACACAGAGACACATAGAGGGTGTTTCTCATTCAGCTCCCTAGTTCAGTAGTCAGGGTACTGATCAGGTAGTTGTTTGCTCCCAAAAAAGTCCAACAATGCAACATGAAAATCAGGCAGCATCGATGCTCACTATGTTCCCTTTACAGAAGTTCTGAAGCGTGAAACTTAAATCACGCGAGCCAACAAAAATAATGACATGTGATAGATGTTTTTTTTTTTTTTAAACCATTATTTAATTATATTTCAGCAAAAAAAATACATCACTAGACAGGTACTGAACTTAATCTAGCTAACATTAATAATTCATTTTCAGCTGAATGTTGCAGGTAACAATCAACAATTATTTATCATGATGTACTTTAAATACCATAAAACATTTTTTAAAAAATGTCAGAAAAATGTCAGTTCTGCTGTTGTTCATAAATTCCGGTTGTGACATTGTATAAAAAGGGTGTTGTCATGTCACCATCAGTGTCCCAATGTGTAGTGAGCCAGGGTCCTTTCTGTCCTTACCAGTGCCTGAATTTGTGTACAGTATTGACGCAATATACTGATTTATGATGTTGGGAGCTGATTGAGACACACTCAAGAGTGTTTGTACACACTGTCAAATGGATTATACTTTGAAAGACTATGCGTTCTGCTGTAAGCTTATGCAAGTGTTCACATTAAATCTGAAGTATACTTTGGGCTTTAAGACGCGGTCACATTTACCATTGTTACAATTTTTTACAGGCAAACACCATTAGATTTAATAGGAATCCATGCGATTGGAATTTCGTCTGATCTCTGATCCAGCTGTTCGGAGCAAATCGCATAGTAGTCAATAGGGAAAACAAAAGGCAGTGGACTTTGCTTTTACATTAATGAAAGTTGGTGTACAGATGTAACAACTCTGAAGAAGATGTGCTCTCCTAATTTAGAGGTACTCTTCATAAACTGTAAACCTTCATACTCGCTGCGGGAGTTTTCCTCATATTTTTTTGTGAATGTTTACATCCATCCAAACGTGTGTGTGAGCGCTGTACTGCAACAGCTGGGTGAACAAATAACAGAAACTGAACAAAGGTACCCAGACTCTCTTCTAATCATTCTTGGGGATTTTAATAAAGCAAATCTCTCCCATGAACTGCCAAAATACAGACAGCACATTACACGTCTCACAATAAAGTATGCATATCACTCTGTCCCATGTGCAGCTTTGGGGCTCTCTGATCACGGTCTAGTTCATATTATACTGACCTACAAGCAGAAACTGAAATCAGCTAAACAGGGTTTACAAGCCTGCTTCGATTGCACTGACTGGAGTGCAATCGAAGCAGGAGTGCAATCGGGACAAGCTCACAGATACTGTAACACCATACATCAGTTTCTGTGAGGATATATGTATTCCTACCAGGACATTCTTAACATTCAATAACGATAAACCTAGGAAACTCAAACAGCTTTGTCACGCCAAAGAAGATGTTTACAGAAGTGGGGATAACATCTTTATAACCATTCCAGAAACAGGCTAACAAAGGAATCACCAAGGAAAATCACAAAGTACCCTGCTCTCCCCCACGATCCGGAGAATCAACAACTGGCTAATGATCTGAATGTGTTTTACTGCCGATTTGAAAAGCCCAGTCTCACACCCCCTACCCGCTGTGACCTGCATTTCACACATACACCAACACCTGTGTTTCACCTGCCTGTGTAAATGGCCCCAACTAGCCCCAATCTTCACGCAGATCTTCAACAGATCAGCTGGGAGCAGCTGGGGTTAGGTGTCTTGCTCATGGAACCTCAACACTTGGTCAGGTGTAACCAGGGATTGAACCACCAACCTTCCGGTTTGTAGACAACCTACATGAACCACTGAGCCACTGCCGCCCCTAATATTTCATGAAACATCTCGACAGACTAGGGACTTACGCATTCAGGTTGCTGAGCACTACCATCTCTCAGGACCTGTAGTGAGACAATCACTTTGACTCCATTGTGAAAAGGCCCAGTAGAGGTTGTACCTCATTTCTCTATCTGAGGAAGTTCAACCTGCCACAAGGAGCTGCTGACACAGTTCTACTCAGCCATCAATGAGTCTGTCCTTGGTTCAGCCAACAAATCAGACACCAAGAGACTACAACGGACAGTCCAGACTGCTGAGAGGATTATTGGTGATATATGAATATTTGATATATTATGTTATATGATAAATATTGATGACTGTGTATATGTTATGGAACTGAAGATTAAATGTTATTATGAATATTGTTATTTATAAAAAGTTATTGTTTTAATTCTAACCTCTGGAAGATTGTGGAGGGGTCCATGTGGGTGGATCTTCTGGGTTAAAAGCCAGGCTTGTAGTTTGGAATGGAAGCTTGTTTTGCCACAGAATAAAAAAAATAAAAGAGACTTTTGAGTCTTTTTTCTATCATTTGCGAGTTTACATCTCGCAATTCTGACTTTATAACACGCAATTGCGACTTTATATCACGCATTCAGACTTTATATGTTGCAATTCTGAGAAATAAAGTCAGAATTTCGCAATTATCTTTTAACATGTATTATGTGGCGGAAACAAGCCTCCATAGTTTGGAGTTTGCTTTTGCAATGTAAGTATTTTGTGCGTGTTTACCTTTCTGTGAAATGATTTACAAGCCAAGTGCTGCGGATAATATATATATATTTTTTAAATGTTTCTCCATTTTCCCTATTCTCCCTATTTTGTCTATTTTTCGCTTTGGTCTTCATGTGGATGTACATATTTGTGTGTACTTTTATTATATGGTTCTGTTCTGGCCAAGAACTCCCTGCGCATCCATGCAGACTAGCATGGATAGAGCAGGGAGAGCAGGGAGAGCAGCAATAACCCCCCTTAGGGTAAACAGAACAGAACTAACATGAATGTATTGCAGATATCCTTAATTCATTTAAATATACAACATAATTAAAGAATTTTAGTCTGATTCAGAATGCCAAATCCTGACTGACGAGAGGAGGAGCTGGGGATGGAGGAGGGTAATTAGCTCCTGAGATATGCGATAGCTGCTGATAATACTGAAGGAGCTTATATATGTATACAGTGATAGGCGTTGTATTCCTATAGGTAGACATGGATCAGTTCAGAGTCAGCTGATGCGAGCTTGACTAACATGACCTGCCAGGACTGACGCTACACTTGATTTCTGTCAGGATCACTATCGTCAAATACGATTGACAATTAGCATACAGTTAGGATTGGCGATATGGTTCTGTTCTGGGCAAGAACTCCCTGCACATCCATGGAGCCTAGCATGGATAAGAGCAGGAAGAGCAGCAATAACCCCCCAAAACAAAACAATATGCCAATATCCTCCAACACAACTGACAGCGAAATTCTGGATGTATTTTACACACTACCCCCAACATGACTGATGCTGATAGAATGGTTAATACATCCTGATGTTAGTGGCATATGCATATGTTTAGTGGCACTATAGATCCAATATAATTGCGGAAGCATCACCCCAAGCTGGAGCAAGCAAGGACACATTGCAACAAGCATGTTGCGGTAGCCAATTTAACAGTGGATGGGATCTATTGGGGGAAGCACCCTAGCGGCAGCAAAATCTGATACAGCAAGCATGTGTATAAATCGCAGAAATATTGCTAAAACTAGTGTAGTTTGGGAGGGGAAGCAAACACCCTACAGCAATAGCTCAGACTAGTGGCAACAAAATCTGATACAACAAGCATGTTATATAACCATGGGACTAGTTTTAAAGCTAGTGTAGTCCAGTCGGGGAAGCATACACCCTGTAGCTCTGTGTCATATGCAGTGCACAGCTAAGCAATGAAGTACAGATACTACAGATAGCCTTTAGAGCAAGCATATTTCCAACACACAGCTTTAAGAACGCTGTGTTCACAAGAACTAGATATACAAAGTGTGTCCGCGATACCTGACAGAATCAACGCTGAACTGACTCAAATGAATAGTGACTGTTTACTATGTCTTTTTGAGCTGTGCCACAGCAGAAATTATTCAATTTGCACCACAAATTGTTATTTCGTCACTATCACCGCAAGCTGATTGAATCTGTGCTGCATAGTGCTAATATTACGGCATGAGCAATGTGAGCAGTTGTCAATGACAACAAACAGAGTAACGCACAGTCAATATGATCGCATAAGCCTAGCAAGAGCATTTAGATAAGCCCAATCAACATGGATAGCATTAGCAACAAGCATGTTGCCAATACCCTGATTGCTTTTAGCAATGAGCATTAAAAGAACTTAGCTAAGGTTCGTGAAGAATTTCAGAGATGAATGGAGAGTGCATCACATCGAGTCCTGTAATGCAGTGATATGAGCAGCAATGCAAACTAACGTCACTTCCAAATCAGGCAGCTCATAAATAATGCAGCGAATCTCGTGTTCAAGTTCACAAAATTTGAACGAATAGGAGGTGAAATCCTTGTGGGGAACAAATTCCTCTCGCTAAATTCCCGCTTGCACGATTCCTTGTGAGATGATGTGGTTTGTCTGCCGAATTTTGCCATTTAATTAGCTCCTGAGAAACGCAATAGCTGCTGAGTGTCCTGCTGCTGTGTCTCGATATAGTTATGTGTGTGTAATGAAAGCTTCAATACCAAGGAATAGTCAATGTGTTTGCTAAAGTGACAGCAATACGTGGTTTAATGGGAATACAATACACTTCAACTGTCCTAGAAATACTTCACAGATGATTTAATGTCTGTGTACTGAACCAAACTGATTATAAGTAAATTCTTCAAAATATAAGGAGAAATGGGAAGTGGGAATGAGCAAGAGAGTTCATGTAGAGAGAAAGAGAAATGGGTGAATGTGTGTATCAGAAAGGTTCATCTGCTCAAGACCTCACAATGATTTATTTGAACTCCATCTCATCCTGACTTGAAGTCCCAATGACGCTTCCAGATAATGAGCCTTAAGATATTTCTAGAAGGTGTGTGATCCCCCCCTCCCTCCCCTCATCTTCCCCTCCCTCCCGCTCTCTTTTTCTTTCTTTCTAAGATGTAAGGATTAGGTTGTGCACTAATAACAGATCTTGTCGATCTTTTTAAATGGGGCATCTGAAGGGCTCTTAAACCTTGGAAGTTTTGATGAAATAATGTAATCTAAACTCCTTGACACAATAATAGACCACAGCTGTGGCTTTGAGCACTGTTTTGACTTCCTTTTGGACATTTTAACAACAAAACACTTGAATTCTTTAACACGGTTATTCAAGTATTCATAAGAATCTGCATCATATTATTTTGTACAAATGGCCACATATCTGAATAACTCAGATGTTTGATACATACTACAACAGTGCAGTCTTTAAAATAATGAAAAAAGTAAATTAGAATGCAATTAGATTAACCGTAAAACTGATTCATCTACAAAGTTATTATGAAAGATTGATTTATTATTAAAAAAAAACTAGATAATAATTTTAGTTCAAGGACTTACCTGAGGCAGTTGTCATTTTTTCATGAGCACTGGAAACACGCTGTAAATCTCATATGACAGACCATGTGACATTTTGCATAAGGCTTGTTTGAGATGAGCAAAATCTGCGCAGAATCGATCACCGGTGATCAGCGCGAGATGAATGCCGGTTAGAAATGTGTCCGAGAGCGGCCCGCCTGGCTCTGATGTCATGCTAACGTATGTAAAAAAAACTCTCGCGAGCGACTGCGCAGATCACCGACTGCGCTGATCAAAAGCATGATGGGAAACGACTTGCTGACGACACAGCTTAATGCTCATTGGTTTAAACAACCATGATGTATTGTTCTCTTTTAAAATGTTTGATTTTAAAACTCTGATATCAAGTTTTATGTGTATAAATTATTTGTGGATATCCCCAAACTCTCTGACAGTGCGATCTATGTGATGTATTTAAAAAAAAAATAAAAAATAATAAAATCACATATCTGTATTAAAGAAAAAATGATTCATAAAAATGTAGGCCTATTTAAAATGGAATTAAATAAGTACTTTGGGTGTCTTGTTCATTATAATTATTTTCATATTCAAGCAACAAAACTTAAATTACATCCAGTTTATTAGCAACACCGTGCACGAGTGTGAATCCCGTGAATCCCGCGATATCCGCCTTTGATCTCACAGGTGTCAGATCCACTGCGAGAAGAGCGATCTGTCCGGCTTGCCTGCGCTTTTTTCACTCCTCCTCTCACTGCAGCCGCCTACTCTCGACTACATTTCAGGCGAGGCAAGGCACATCACAAACAAGCCTACAGTTACAGAATCTACTGTACAAGCCGACGCTAACTACAGATGCTAACCAGCTAATCCCTAAACCCTTGGTTTAGTTTGCAACATGTGGACTGTGTGCCATAACCTTGCTGAAATGGTTGTAGTATGAGTGCAGTTATTTTTCAGGACAATGGTGTCATGGTCACACCGGGCTCCCCGTCTCCCAACACATTGCTTAATTCGCTGATGCTCGCCAAATATGAGCATGTCAGCAAAGTGATCTGAGCCTGTCTTCGAGCAGTCACAGACACTGCGATATTTTCAAACTTGTTTGATATTATTGCTACATGATCTTGCAGTGTGAGAGATGAAACAACATGGTGAACTGCTCTAATGATATCATGCACCTTATGTACACGAATGGGCGACAATTTGATAATTATTTTATACTAATAAAATAACAACAAATATATATGTAAAATGTAAATAAGTGGTGTTTGCACTATACTTAACATTATGATATATTTTATTTACCATCAGTTTTTGCTCAACAGACATGGACAGCCAGCCTGTGTGTATTTCTGGCCAATTTTTTTTTTCTGCACAAATGTCTTGGGTAACAAGCATGATCGGCTCTCTAAAGTCTTCTCTAAATTCATGTGAGAAAAAAAATTTCCGTTGTTGGTCAGGGCTGTCGCTTGGCCAAAGATCTTGAAGTTTGTGCACCTTATCGGCGTTGTGTAGTATGAGCGCTGTTAAGACAAGAAGATGACAGACGACAAGAAAACTTGTTGTGTAGTGTGAGCACCACAGCGATTCATGTAGTCTAATAGTTCTGTAGTGTGAGCGTGCCCTTACTCTCACCTGCGTTCTAATTGCACTCACCTAGTCATCATTTACCTACTCCTCAAGGACAGCATTTAAACTCGGCTCACTGTTTACCAAGGACTGTTCAGACTCTCGTATTGATCTTACCTGTTGGAAATATTTACTTGGATTTTTCCATCGTCTGCTCCATTGTTGTTCTCCGTCGCCTATCTCCTCTTTTGTTATTCTGCTGTGTTTATTCCCTCAGTTTGGTCTCCTTTTGGGTTTCGTCTCACCTGCCAACAAAGAACTGTTAATTTCAAGTTAAGTACTTTTCTTGATTCATCTATCATCTATATACTTACCTGCATTTCCTGACATCCCACAAACCCGCCAATAATCCCCGCGGTTGAGTTCATCTACTGTCTTTGCATCTGAATCCCATGACAAATAAGGCAACAATGAGAAAGATGACATAGCTGGAGTCAGGGCCTAAAACTAACTTTTTGCCTCACCTGCCAGTGAGGTGACTTGGCCGGTGACTTCAGAATATGTATACGCCATACATTTTTTTTAACACTGTTTAACAATGTTTTTGCAAAAACAGGCAGCAATGACACCAACATTTTGGAAGCGAACATTCACATTTCTCTATTCCAATTTCGATACCACAGCTAAAACTACTAGCCTAACTAATATAAATTTAAAACATCATTAAAGACAAGTAAACAGTGGCCTATCAGTAGTTCTCTTTTAAAATCTACACTCAATGGAAATGCATCTTTGAATAATCAGCTGTGATTAATGGGTCTCATTCATGAAACACGAGCAGAACGCATTTTTGTGTAAATCGTGTTCAAAGTGGTTCTGGCGTAATTTTCGGATTCATTAAAATGTTCGTATTTTCCAAATGTTAGTTGGTATGAAAGAAATCTTCACCTGCTCCCAGCCATGCGTAAATAGTGCGTTTAACATCCGAAAGTTTTGCTCATTAATAATGAGCATTTTAATGCTGCATTTTAATTCACCTTAATCGGGTATATATACACAGCATTTTGAAAAAATATTATATATAGTAATTACATATGCTTTTTCTTGATACTTTTATTATGAGAGCCAGTAATAGCATCTGCAAACAGAACACTTTAATCAAATAAATAATTGCTTTCAATAGGGCTGGGCAAACTAATAGCCCCTTAATTGTTCCGGAAATTATTTCCTAAAAAATGGCTAAAATCAGGCATAACAAGAACCATTTACGAGGGCTGATATAGTGCGTTTGCTAGATTTGGCAGATAGAGCACTGCGCTAAAGTCGTATTTTCAGAGACCGCGCAGATTTACTTGCCGAGAATGATGACTTTTTAATTAGTTATTTCAGGCTACCCAGACCTGTTCTTTTGCATTTAGTGTCATAATATGATTCCCATTTATAGTTGTCGGTCGGATTTAATGGGCGGGATTTATGGTAATTGAGAATGAGCATGCACGTGTGTCCCATTTACGACTGATTGGAATTCATTAACACACATACACATTTCACTACCACATCTGACGTTTATGAAGTATTTGTGAATCAGGAGAAGAGTTTTTGGGAAGGTCTCTTTACGCGCAAATAACTCACAAATTTACTTGTATATTTACGAATGTTTCATGAATGAGACCCAATGTGTGTAACACTTCAATGAAATTGACATTGAATTCGACATCCTCAGACAGTGACGTCATTGGAATGTGTTCTGGTCAGAGGCTATAATTACATTTGCCAGGTGCATCCTCAGGTTTCATTAGGTGTGTTCGACATTGGCTGGTGCTGGATGTAACCGATCGATGAGAGTTGGCGCGTGCAGGCAGGGAGGAGCTACAAACGGAGACGTGAAGTCGGACACTTTTACATAGTGACCGCCTAAGTGGTGTTTGCATACTTTATCAGAGCTGAAGTGAAATAAATTTAATATTTGCCAAATACACAGATGTTTCAGAGACATTTTCATTCAACACTTATGTACTGCTTCATACAGAATAAAGTTCAACATAAACCTATAGGTACTATCGATGAAGTGGAATCAACGTTTTTTACTCAGTTTTATTTTGATAAACAAGACACAATATAACATCGCAACTACATGAAAAGAGTGTTTACTGTTATAAAAAACTGATTTGTGAGTT
Organism: Meda fulgida; assembly: GCA_030578275.1. Lineage (NCBI taxonomy): Eukaryota > Metazoa > Chordata > Actinopteri > Cypriniformes > Leuciscidae > Meda > Meda fulgida. Next base: position 19,876,523 of record CM060622.1, on the reverse strand, counting down.
TTAGTGGAACTAAAGGTGTGAGAATAAACACGAAACGCACGTGATCATTGTCATGCGGTGAATCCGGCCAATCGTGGAACAGCTGTGTCGTCATCAGAGCTTGTGCAGCCGCTCCTGAGAAGCTGCGCTGGCTGAGTTCTCCGGCTACTCTCGAATCGCTCTCGCGATACCTTGATGGCATACGTTACAGACAAAATTTCTAACCGGCATGCACTGCTTCAAGTCAGCCGCCGATTGCTCTGCGCAGAGCTGCATGAAGTTGAATAAGCCTATTGTCTTCAGAACCATACTGTCCATGTGGGTGTGACAAGCTCTCCCTTTTTCCTCTCACTCTTGTAAAAAGGAAAAGAGAAAAAGAAGAATGAGCGACGTGCAAGGTAAGAGGTGTGTGTCTTTGTGTTGATGAGTGAACTCATTTGATTTGATTTGATTGACTTTATTAATCCCACACTGGGGAAACTCCATTGTTACAGCGGCTCCAGTAAAATACAAAATATAAGAATAGAATAAAATAATTTCAATATTAATAATAATGATAATAATAATAATAAACCAACTGTATTTACACAATAACCAACCTTATGTAAACAGACAATCTATAAACACAAATATACAAATAAATATGCGAATAAATAGAGGTAATATTGCACAGTTGGAAGTGACACAAAGTTAAAAAATGTAGTGCAAAATATTGTCCAGTGCTACTCAAGTTCAGCATCAGCTAGCAATGCTGCTTTGTGATGTTGCATTAAAGAGTCTAACTGCTACTGAAATGAAGGACCTACGGAAGCGCTCCTTCTTGCACTAAGGGTGCAGCAGTCTAATACTGAAGGAGCTGCTCAGGGAGCTCACAGTCTCATGTAGGGGGTGAGTGGTGTTGCCCATAATAGATGCCAGCCTGGCTAGCATCCTTCTCTCGCCCACCTCCTCTATGGTGTCCAGAGGGCAGACCAAAACAGAGCTAACCTTCATCACCAGTTTGTTGAGTCTTTTCCTATCCCTTTCAGTGCTCCAAGCTCCCCAGCAGGCTACTGCATAAAAATTTACATTTATAAAAAATATACATTTGCATGTTTTTGTGCCCTCAACGTCAACCCATTTGACTGTCTCGGATATACGATGCTGCCTCAGAACGAAGAGACGCTCATAGGCTATCTCTCTGATAGGAGTGCATCATCAGAGGAATTTCACAACGAGCCAGGCTGGTACTGCGCTGTACACCATGGCTGTGGTACAGGCATACCAGGCTGATCTGATGAAAGATTTAAGCACAGCCTTTCATACAGACCGTGCGGACTTTGAGAGCCGCAGAGCTCTCAAAGTCCTTTTTTTTAGATTAAAAAAGTCCTTCTTTAGACTCAGTACCTCTGAGTGCTCCTCCTATGATGATAAAGCGCGTGAGAAGTTACTCGAGGTGGTGACTCGTGCAGTGGCCAGATTACAGCTAGACTGCCCTTTCTTGAGGACCTCCATGACGTTAACTCGTTCATGGGGGAAACCTTATTCTTTGTGTGTCTTTGTGCCCTCGATGTCAACTTATTCGACTATCGTGGATGCAAGGGCGTGTGGTTATATGATGATGCCCCAGTCCAAAGAGATGCTTGTGGGCTATCTCTTCCTTGGGAGCTCATCATCACTTTAAAAGTCATCACTTCCCACCAAGATGTGCAGAATAAAATCCACGCTGACGAGGAAGGCGTTTTAGTCAGCCAGTCAGGCTGGTGCAACTCTGCACCCTATGGCAGGCATACCAGACTTACTTGCTGAAAGAAAGGTTCAAAAGCAGAATGTTTGCGAGACACGCTCTCCCTTTTAAAGACTAAGGATCAGCATGTTGCGCTCAGCAGCCTGAGGGGTCTGGGGGAGCATGGTCTGAGGGGGTGGCCCTCCTCGGGATGGGGCGCATAAAAATACATCAACCAGCTCTTTTTCCAGCACCCTCACAAACCACCGTAACATCCCATCCACCTCTGGTGATTCGGGGGGCAGCGGTTTTCAGCGAAATGTTGGATGTTCTGTCGCTTCTTGTTATCACCCATGACGCAGAACATTCAAAATCCCCCAACAAGAAGTTTTAAAATTGATAACCCTTTAAAGAGACTTTGGCAGCGTGGAAGACAGTAGAAAAAGGAAAACACTGCCCTCCTCATTTCAACGGCGTGGTCCCCACTACCGTGAAACCAGACCAGGTGCATCTGCTGTCACAAGAGAATCTCTTCTGGGCAAAGGGGCAGTAGAACATCTTCCCCTCCCGGAGAGAGAGCCAGGCTACTGCAGTTAGTACTTTCTGGTTCCCAAAAAAGAGATAGATATCTGCTTAAATCACTCTCTCAAGACTTTGAAGTTCAATATGCTAACTATCAAGATAATTGTGTCGCAATCCAACATCATGATTGGTTTGTCACAATTGGTCTCAAGGATGCATGTGTAACGAATTAGCTCTATGAAATATTGATAATCAATAATAACTTGTTATGATTAGTTATGAATATTTGGATCAGTTAATTGGATTAACTTGATGTGGCTAAATTAATATTACAATAAATTAATCAGTTCGTCCAACAAACTCTATTGATTATTCATTTATTCTAAGAAAAGGGTATCTTCCATGGCATAATAATTATTTCTTAGCATGAACAGCGCTTTGAGCATGTAACAAGATCAAGATCGTAAAAGAGACTTTGTTTGCAAGCAGTGAATCAGAAAAAAACATATTTTGCACAAGTTTTATTAACTAAATCACAAACATAACTAAACTAAACAAACATACATACATACATGCATATATACATATAAAGGTGACATGGTGAGTGATAGAGTGAAACTGGAAACCGGAAATGGAACTCTTGAAGTTGTTGAAAATTGAAGTCGTCAAGTATCAAGCTATCAAGTATCATATACACTATCATTTCGATCTTCAAAGTACCAGTTTATAAAGACCAAACGTGGTATAAGTGAGGTTACATTGACCGTTGGTTCTATAATAAAATACATAGGATCGAAGGGATAATAGTATCAACAGATAATAGTATTAAAGGACACAACATAAGACAGTAAATCGTTCACAAAATGTTCTGGAATGCATGTTAATTTCATGTTAATCAGTTCATCGATAAATTAATGCAGAAAAGTCTGTTTTAATGTCTGTTTCTGTCTTCTGTCTTGACCACATTTTTGACAGCAATACAACCAACTTATCTGATCGTAGTCCTGGTAACCCAAAAACCCTTCTTGCACTGTTGGGGGATGGGGCCACAGGTCCCAGAGTGAGCTTTAAAGATACCATAACAAATAATTGTGTCTGATTGGTCTCAGTTGTTACACATGCTTTCACATAAAAATCTGTCACAACACCGGAAGTTCCTGAGGTTCTCTTTTGGGGGTGAAGCTTACCAATATTAGGTTCTTCCATTGAACCTAGCCTTGTCACCTCGCACTGGCCCAGGCTCAAGAGCTTGTGCTTTGAGATTGATCCTCGTCATCTTGTTTCTCTGTGGCTGAGACACAATGCCAAGAAAAGCGTTCTCTCTCCCGCCAAGAGGGTAGCATGCTTGGGGGTTAAATGGGACTCTGTCACCATCGGGGGCACAATTGTCTAGACCTTTTTAAACACCCTAAGCAAAATCAGTCTAGGTACAGAACATTACTGTTCAGAAAATCCTAGGTCTCATGGCAGCTGTGTACACGGTAATCCCTATGGGCCTTTTGCACATGAGACTGTTTCAGTTGTGGCTCAAATCTAGGGGATTTCATCCAAGCAACAGACGCTTCCCGTACGGGCTGGGGAGCGGTCTTAGGTCGCCATACAGCCCAAGGCATATGGTTAGGTCATCTTGATTGGCACATCATTTGCCTTGAATTTCTAGTCCTGAAGTACTTCCTCCACCAGTTAAGGGGTTACCATGTCCTAGTGCGGACGGACAAAACTGCGGTAGCCTCCTATACAAATCACCATGGCGGTCTGCGCTAGTGCAGCGCATTTTCCTTTAGACTTAGGACAAGTTCCTGTCCCTCAGGGCAATTCATATCCCTGGATGTTTCAATGTGGGAGGAGATCAACTGTCCAGAACAGAGTTTGGTTCTCAGAGATAATTTCTCTCCACAACGGCTCGCCCTGGGCGATACCAGAGAGGAGGGACCTTCTGTCTCAAGCGCAGGCAACCACTCTTCAGACAAAGTAATCCCTGAGGATGCACCTGTTGCACATTTAATTATAGCCTCAGACGAGCTAATGACGTCACTGTCTGAGGCTGCCAAGTTCAATGTCAATTTCATTGACGTGTTACACACATTATTCACAGCTGGTCATACAAAGATGCATTTCCAAGGCAGTTCAGCACAGCATCTCATTCCTGCTTTTTCAGGAAACAGGGTTACAGTCAAGTAACCCGAGATTTTTTCAGGTATAGACATAAAATAATCAAATATAATAAAATAGCTGTAGCAATAATCAGATGATCAGCGCAATCATGTGGTTTTAATCAACTAAAATTCTAATTAAGTAAACACTCCTCCATTCTTCAGTTTGTGACAAAACAGATATCATGGGACTTTTCGAAGTTACCGATTCACACACCAGCAAATGGTGCTTGGACTTAATTAAATTACCGATGCCAGAAGTGCGTTTTTCGCTGATAAGTAATCACAGGGTGTCTTATCAGATGTGACCCAACAGGGGCGCTGCCCGGAGATCCCGTGGTGTCCCCTCTGCACGACACCTCACAAACACAGACAACCTTGTGTAATGAACCACACTGGTCATTGTAATCCAGACTTAGAACTCATCAATTCAAAGAATACGCACATACATATCATTGCCCGGGAGGGGGGTGAGCAAAAGTTCACCACATCTTCACCGCTGAATGACCCGGCCACGTCCACAGTACACACACACACACACAAGAACTTTTCTCCAATCTCCTCAATTGAGAGACTTGCACTATGATATATTCGATATGTTTTTATGTTTGCCCATGTTCCATTGGGGTTAGATGTGATCGTATTATAATTCTAAATGAACAGAGGTGCTTTTAGATGCATTTTTAATGTAACTGTGTTTTCCTATAATGTTTGTATGTTGTTCTTCACACCTTTAGAATCCTCTTGATCTCTTGATATATACCAAACCATATATATATATGGGTGCAAACCGTAAAATGCATGTTACTATGTTTTATCATCTCTGGAGTAAAATTGAACGCATTTTTACATCACGGTCATGAAACATGCAAAGTCGATCTCGAGGGAACAAAGGAACACTTATCCGCACACATTTTCCTCCCAGCTGATTGGTGCATTCATGCCAGAGGAGGCGTGAACAGAAGTGTCTTTAAAGAAGACCACCAAGCACCTCATCTTAGGGAAGAACTGCATCCTGGGCTCAGGCACATGAGAACTATATGCAAGTATATTTGAGTTACCAAGATTTTAGAGCATTAAGACTGTTTTTCCGTGTTGTCTCTTAAAGGTTTAAATGTCCAGGTGAATTTTGCCAAACTGTGATCCTACGGATCTCTCTCTCTCTCTCTCTCTCTCTCTCTCTCTCTCTTCCCAACTCTCTCTCCCTCTCATTTTTATCTTCCCCTCTCATCCTATTTTAATTCGTGTTTGTAATGTTTTTCGTTTTGTTTATTTCGGGTGCATATACATATATTCTGTGTGAATTGTAGTTCGATGTATTATTAGTCCAACTATTAAAACCATTATATTCTTGATTGCCTTCTGTCCAAAATGCTCATTTTACCAAGTCAATGAGATATCGATCCTAGCTACAAAGCTTTCATTATTGACTACGTTACGTAGTCTAATTTTATAAACACAGGAAAATTAATGTTCACGGCCAGAAAATTGATATTTCTTGATAAGTTAATCTTACGGCCGTTTGCTGGACAAACAGTTCGATAGCTAAATTAACTCCATTAAAGGTTATCTCATATAATCGATCTGGAAATGGACCATTGACATATGAATGAGGAATTATAATTCGTTGTGATTGATCATTCGTGTGTACAATCAATCTATTTTCAACTTCGATAATTTAACTGTAATATGCAATATATTAATCATATTCATGATTAATTATTAAAATTCCCTATATATAATTTGAGCTAATTTAACGTAAAACTAAATGTTGTTACATAGCATACTCGCAGAGACAGGGATTTTTTTTGTGAATTTTGTGTGCTTTTTTTGTGTGAATTTGTCTGTTTGACCACAATATTCATGCGCTGTCTGAGACGTGGCTTTTTGGGCATGTGCTTTGGATGTTTGCGCTTAAAAAAAAAACTTTCCACAGCACGCGTGAGTAAAGAATTGAGTTTTCTTGCGCTTGAATGACGAAAATAGACGATTATATCTGCAGAAATAGACAGTTGTCTTTCACACGCAGGCACAGAAAATGCGTACTAGTTGACAGTCGGCTGTAGTTCTCTTGCTGTGTTCAAGTGCAGCTTTTTTGCACCAATGCAAGGTGACATCGGCTTTCATCAGCACTAGTTATTTGCCGTTGGTTTGGCGTGTCCCTACCTTAAGACAGCTTTAATTGTCTCAACCATTGGTGGTTGTTGAGGACATCCCCCCTTCTATGTAAAGCATGTTGAGTGCTGAGAAATGCGCTATGTAATGAATTATTATTATTATTAAATATCATGTACATTAACAGTAAACTGCTTTGTGTCAGTCTCTGCTTTGTATTTAAATTTTCTCATGTAAAAGGATTCACAGCAGCTCATCCACAGGACACAAACACTCACAATGGACACGCAAAGATCAGGCAGTTTGCATTTACTAGAGTATGATGATTGTTAACGTGATACAGCTTCGGGGAAAAGGAGACCGACAGTACCAGTACTGACTGTCATCATGTTGGAGTCAAAGGTCAAAGTGGTCTGCTTTGATGATATAAAAAGCAGACATATGAGTAATTTTGCCTCTAGAGATGTTAATCTTCTACTTTTGGCCTGTGTTTTCATTGCACATGCTATCAAATGCAATGACACAAAACCAGCTAAACAGAACACTTTTTTTTTGCATTATGTGTCTCCATCTTTGAAAAAAATTCCATGTTCCATATATAATCTATTGTAACTAACACTGATAGTAAACATGGGCTTTATTTTAAATTTAATTAACTTAGGAATTTTAAAACACAAAATATGACATGTTTGCCAATTAATGCTCAAATCAGAAACTATAAGCAAATAATGGAGCAAAGTGACCTTGTGATGCGGAAACAGATGTGGCTTCTAGCAAGCAAGCACTTCAACAAGTGCATATGTCCTATAGTGTATAGTTGCTCTAAATGCAGTGCTGGAAAATGAGAAAAATCATGGCAGAGCTCACACCGCCACAATATCTCTAATAAGAAACACACTCACACACTCTTATATCTCAATCTCTTAGATGAGAGACACTTGTCAAAGAGGAACATTTTCCATCTCAAGATATTGGAGGAGACCATATCATATTCACTGACTTCCTGTAGTATGAATATTAACTGTTTGCCTATGAACAGAAAAAAAAAACAGGAAATTAAAGTTCACAGATCAGCCTTGAAATGAAAAAACAAACAAACAAAAAAAACCTAGAAGTTTAATAAATACAAACAGTAATAGAAACTACAGGAAAATTTTGACAAATAGAACACTAGTGTGGGGAAAAAAAAATCCCTTTTTACTTTAGGATTAAGATTCAGAATTAACTTGATTTTTTTTAAGCCAAATCAGCCTTGTTGCAGGTGACCTCCAAAGATATACAGTCATGATCTTGCAAGAACATTGACCAAACAATCAAAACATAAAAAATATTGTAAAACATTAATAAATAAAAACTCTTGAATGGTGAACATTTTCACATATCAGACCTGAACATAGTACATATATTGATACACAAGTAGAAGAACACTCTATCAATTAAAGGCCTAAAAAGTACATACAAAAAAATAATTAAGTGTAGAACTGGTGCAATCACTCAATCCATGTGGATTTTCAGTTGACAAAGTGATGCTGCAAAATTGGTAAAATTCATTGTGTGAATTGTATTGCAGTACGTAATGTTTACAAAACATGTGATTTTGTCTGGCTTCAAAACAAACTCTTTGAATTATCAGCCAGTTTCTTTGATATGCAAGTCAAGGTGTTGCATCCCAACATCTGCTGCTTTGGCTGTGGATGATGGATCCCCTGCCCTAGCAAAGGCCTAATTTGTTTTGCTAACAAGTATGTCTGTGCAAAGGAATTAAATTAGCCTAGTACAATTTGATACAGTCTATTTGATTGGCCAATCATATCACTGTCCCTAAAATCTTTCACAGATTCCATTGTTTTCCACTTCTTGCAAAATACCTGAGATGTGTTGCTGCCTGTGAGCAAGTGGACTTTCTTCCACGGAAAGATGAAGGAAAGCAAAAAAAAGAAAACGAGATGTGCGATGGATTCTTTCTCTGCTGGGCGAGACCAAGGGATTCAAACATCAAACCCCGTCAACAAGGCACCTTTTCCAAGTCACTGATTACAGCTGCTCTTCCATCTGTGCTGGGTTTGAAGAGTGCGACTCACATATGTGTGTGAGAGTGTGTGTAAACCCAATCAGAACAAACTGCTTCCCAAAAGGTAGAGTTTAGCAGTCAATATGTCTCACCTCTGTGTCCTGCAGTCCACTGGGGGACTGCAAGCTAAAAGCTTAATCAGCCATAGCCTAGAAAAGTAGTAGAAAAATAGAAACTTATTTCAGAGGGCCCATAAATTGACAAAAGTCTCATGGCACTTATGACCGTTTTAAATCAAAACTAACATCTTTTAAGGCAAAATTATGGTTTTCTCTGCAATGTTACAATATTAAGGAGGAGCTTATATTACATTGATTCTCCTTGCATGAGGGGATTGCATTGCAAGAGCATGAATTGACTTAAACCTAACCCTAACATAATGAATATTGGTTTCACTTTTCAGTCTGTTACCAACCTAAGGTAAAACTGTAACATTTTAGTTTTGCTGAGTTACACAGTAGAGTAATTTTGAGTGGCAGTTCAACGATGTTTCCAAAAACTCATCCAAGGTTTTCGTCTCCAGTGTCATAAGTGAGAAATGCCATAATTGTTTTTCCTCTTTATTTTTGTGAAAAAGCCTTCAAATTAACTTGAATTTGTGGCTCAAAAAAGACTAGACGTTACATGGGACAATACGATACATTTCATCTCATTCTCTGTTTTATGACACCGGAAGGCATAAAAGTATATTTTAAAAACTGACACATTTAGCTTTTAAGAAACCGAATGTGAATCTTCAGAGAGCCTGCTTTCAAAGACTTAGGAAACTGAGACAGACCTTTTTTTCCATTCTTTCTACATAAACAAATACATACGCACACAGTGGATTTTTAAAAGCCTCTGTGAACTCCAGGTTTTCAACAGAAGTCCTGTTTCTACCCTCTGGCAATATCTAAAAAGCAGACAATAAGCATTCAGCATGCACACTTTAGCTATGAGTGCAATCTTTAATCTTTTGTGTTTATGGCACCTGCGATTTACAGAGAGATGGGATGTGGAAATGTTTCCCTTCTCCCATGGCACCCTTGACATTGTCAAATCACAAGGGAGTATTCGATTGAGTAAAATATATGCCACTCACACACATCTCGTGGAAAGCAATGCGTTTTTCGTTTGTATTGGTCGCATAGCAGATATTTGCTCTTAATAAACTTCTTGGACTGCTTAACTAGTTTTCTCAAAATGCAAGTGATAAAGATCTATTAAGAGAACACGTTCCAGCATAATCATCAAGTTATCGCGGCCCAGAAGATTTATTTATTCATTACCTACATGGGAGATTAGGTTGGAGGCAGAATTAAATTGTAATAACTTCAACTAAGCAAAAAAAGCAGAAAAAAGCCAAAAAGCCAGAAAAAAACACAAAGTTTAAAGAGCATCATACCAAAACATAACCCTATGAATTAAGGAAAATGATCACACTTTACACAAGTACTTAATTTAGTTTATAATTAGTCACAATCATGTTGTATTTCGTCTGGTTTAATTTCTAAATTCATTTCTATGGAATTTGAGCTTCAGAGTCGTGTGGTGAATTGTGGAATTGACATCAGACTGGAGAAAGCGTCGAGAGTGTCAAAAGGTTGGGCAGTTCTCAACGTTATCCAAACATCAAGTGAAAAACATGGGTAGAAGCCAATCACTGTGAGGTTCAGGTAGTGACATATGTCTTGAGCCTATAAAAACATTATGCAGATTGTGCCAGAGTTTATGCTGGATTTATTGCGTCTATAATATTGTTTACACATTGGACACTTCGCATTTTTCAGCTTTGCATTATATGTGTAAAATACTGCAGTTTGGATGCTGTCATTATTTATACTGGCTGGGTTTACAAAATCTTGACACCATATCTTTAATTGGGGCATTTGGAAACAAAGGTTGTTTCTATTCAACTGTAATTGCTCTGTAATTAAACTGTAATTCAACTGTGTATTGCCCGTGTGTTGAAATCAACATAGATACCTCCTAAGCGGAGGTATTTTAGCGTTGTCAGCAGCACTGAGTGAAGTTTTGCTACTTTAGTGGACATTCACTGTTAGTTTTCATTGTCACTGTTTCGACGACCACTTCATCATATTGCTGCCAGCGGGGAACTCCAGCTGCACGCTGCAGCAATATATCGATTATGCGCTATGACTGTGTGGGTGGTCAAAGAAGAATTTGACATCACCACCTGGGTGCCCACTTCTCTCCGCCAAGGGTCCATACACCCAGAGGATGTCCTCACTCCCGAGCACACCTCAGACCCAGAGCCCAACCAGCCTTCTGCAATGCCCATCATAGACATCCTGCCAGAGCCCATTTCAGACACAGAGCCCGAGCACACCTTAAAGCCAGTGTCAGAACCCGTTCCTGAGCCCAACATTGCCCCGGATTCTGGAAAGTCTGACCAGTTGCGTGAGCTGGCTACATTGTCTGTTCCTATGGGCATCCTCTTGGAGAACGAAGGGATGGTTTGGAGCCCTACCCATACTCCTGCTGCGGAGGGTGAGCTGTGCCTGGCGTCTGTACTGTTTAATTAGGATTTAGAAGAGGTAACCCCCTTACATGTCTGCTGCTCCCATCAATTCCAAAATCGTTGTTTGTTAAGCTATCCAGTTCCAAGTCTTTTTTTTTGTTAATGGTCCCATCCAGCCTCCCTCTCCCAACTCCTTTACCCAAGCCAGACAGTTCCTTGGCCCTGCCTCCACTGGCTTCCTTCAGTTCCTTGTCTCCTCCTCTGTTTGCTCCACTCTGCTGCACGTATTCACCATGGGTCTTGCGATGTCAAGGTCTGCCTTGGCAAGAGGTTCCCCTGGTTCCACCTTGGACCGTCTCGGCCCATTGACCAGTAGGCTCCACCTTGGATCGTCGTCCTTACAGGTCCACCGGGCTCCCTTGTCCTTCCGGCTCCACCTTGGTTCTTTGTTCTACCTGTGCCACAGTCTACTGGCTGCTTCCATAACTATGCGCATTCAGCTCCATCAGGCTCTGCCTTTCCTTTGTCCTCGGTCCTACTGGCTGTGCCTCAGTCCTCCCTAATTGGTAAACCCAATTCCTTTCTACCCAGACGTGCATAAAGAGGTCATTAGATCATGGGAGTCTCCTTTGACTTTTTGCGACTGCTCAGCGGCCTCTTCCGCCTTCTCTGGCCAAAGGGTACACTAGGGTTTCCACCATGGAGTGTTCTGTGGCAACACATCTGTGTCTCCACTGTGCCTCCACCTGGCGTTGCGAACCTAAGCACCTCTCCAATGCCTGTAGGTTTTTGGTCTACTCCGGTGGCAAAGACCTATAGAGCTGTGGGGCAGGCTACCGCCTCAATGCATGCTATGGCCATCCTTCAGGGTGCTCACTGACATGCACGAGGATAGGGCTGATTCAAGGCTTATCCAAGACCTGCGTGCCGCCACCGACCTCGCTCTATGAGCAACGAAGGTGATCGCACGCTCCCTGGGTCAGGTGATGTCCACATGCGTGGTCAGATATCTCTGGCTTAACCTGGTTGATATGCATGAGGCTGAGCGAACCCGCTCTTCGGCGACACGGTCGAGGACTCTGCCCAACAGTTCTCTGCCCGTTATGGGCAGCTCGGACCCCTGACAGAGCAGGCCCCCGAGGAACGCTGGTCCTTCCCTGGCCTCCTCTGTCAGGATGCCCCATTTGACCGTGCCCCCACACCGCCTCCCACGTCTGGGCCGGTCATTCCGTCTCGCTACACATCGTGGGTATGTCTTTGGTTCACATGACGCCGCTGGTTCAGTTTTGGAGCTTTCCAATCTGTCCCGCTGGCTCACGAGAACCATCAAGCTCAGCTATGCGATTCAATTCGCACGGTCTCCTCCCCCTTCCGGGGAATCTGCTATACCGTGGTGGGTGGTAATGCCCCTGTCATGCGTGCAGAGGTCGTCACCCTACTGGCGAAGGGTACGATCGAGAACACCCCTCCACCCCCTCCAGCCGAAATGAAGTCCGGCTTCTACAGCCCCGACTTCATTATACCCAAGAAAATTGGTGGGTTATGACCAATCCTGGACCTGCATGTCTTGAACCGCTCCCTTCTCAGGCTTTCGTTCAAGATGCTCACGGCCAAACGCATTTTCGAAAGTGTGTGGCCACAGGATTGGTTTGCAGTGATCGACCTGAAGGATGCCTGCAACCATTTCTCCATTCTTCCTCGACAGAGACCGATCCTACGGTTTGCTTTCAAGGGGCAGGCCATTCGGGCTAGCCCTGTCTCCTCACTTCTTCACGAAGGTCGTCGAGGCAGCCCTTGTGCCGCTACGGCAACATAGTTCAGGATGTGAACCCATCTCGACGACTGGCTGATCCTAGCTCACTCTCAAGACCAGGTTTGCATAAACAGGGACCTAGTGCTCTGGCACCTAGCTCGTCTGGGCCTTCGGGTCAACTGGGTGAAGGGCAAACTTAGCCCCGTGCAGAGGATCTCTTTTCTTGGTATAGAAATTGAGACAGTTTGAGGTCAAGAGTGCTGTTCCACTAAAGTTATTTCAGAGGCTCCTGGGGCATGTGGCATCCGCAGCAACGCCGCTCGGATTGCTTCATATGAAACCACTTCAGCTCTGGCTTCACCATCGAGTCCCGAGGTGGACATGGCAACAAGGCATGCTCCGAGTACCAGTTACTCCGACCTGCCATCAGACCTTCACCCGGTGGATGAACCTCTGCGTTCTACAGGCCGGAGTGCCCTTAGAACGAGTTTCCAGGCATGTTGTTGTCTCAACAGATGCCTCCACCATGGGCAGGGGTGCCAAGTGCAATGGACATGCTGCCACGGGTTCCTGGACAGGAACCCAGCGCCTTTAGCATGTCAATTGCCTCGAGTTGCTGGCAGTACATCTCGTTCTGCACCGCTTCCATTCGTAAGAACCAGCACATACTAGTCCGAACAGACAATACCGCAACAGTAGTGTACATCAACCGACAAGGTAGTCTAGTCCTATGGAGTCAGAAGCATCTGAGTTCGCTTCGAGCCATTTATATTCCGGGAGACCTGAACTGTGCAGCCGGCGAGCTCTCATGGCTTCAGCCTCTTCCTGGAGAATGGAGACTCCATCCCCAGTCGGTTCAGCTGATTTGGGATCAGTTCAGGGACGCGCGGATAGACGTGTTTGACTCTCACGACTCATCCCATTGCGGCCTGTTGAGGGCACACTTGGTACTGACGAGGAGCAGATCATATTGGTTGTGCTTCATTGGCCCACTCGGACCTGGTTCTCCGAACTTGTACTCCTCACGACAGCACCTCCCTGGCCAATTCCTCTGAGGAAGGACCTTCTTTCTCAGAGACGGGGCACCCTATGGCACCCTCGTCCCGATCTTTGGAACCTCCACATGTGGCTCCTGGACAAGGCAGGTTTGAGTACCCTACCACCAGTGGTGGTGGCTACCATCACTTCCGCTAGAGCATCGTCCACGAAACATGCCTATGCGTTGAAGTAGAACCTTTTTTTTGTCAACTGGTGCTCTTCGCACCGAAAAGACCCCAGAAAATGCTCTATCAGTGTCGTGCTTTCCTTCCTGCAAGATGGGTTGGAGCGAAGGCTGTCTCCCTCCACCCTGAAAGTGTATGTTGCCGCTATCGCTGCACATCACGTCGCAGTCGAAGGAAAATCCATGGGAAAGCATGACCTGATCATCAGGTTCCTGAGAGGAGCGAGGAGAATGAATCCTCCTCGCCCTCTCATTCACTATTGGGACCTCTCAGTGGTCTTAACTGCCCTGCAGAGTGCTCCCTTTGAGCCTCTGAAATCAGTGGAGCTTAAGTTCCTGTTAAATAAAACAGCACTCCTGATTGCATTGGCCTCCATTAGGAGGGTAGGGGACCTGCATGCATTTTCTGTTGACGAAGAAGGCGAAGACGACGAAGACAACGAAGAGGTTTTATTTATATAGCGCCTTTCCGTAGCTCAAGGTTGCTTTACATTGTGAATTACAATACATTTACACACACACACACACACACACACACACACACACACACACACACACACACACACACACACACACACACACACACACACACACACACACACACACACACGCACACACACACACATTACAGACACATAGGATACATACAGTCACATTAAACGAAATACATGTTAAATAGATATGTTTTTATCTGAGTCTTGAATGTAGTGTAAGACGTAGTGAATTCCATAATTTTTGAGCATTAACACTAAATGACCTTCCACCTACTGTCGACAACCTGAAACGAGGGATGGACAAAAAAAAACAAGTTCAGCTGATCTGAAAGACCGTGCAGGGTGGGAGATGTAAAGTAGATCAGACAAATATGGGTGTGCAAGACCGTTTAATGCCTTGAACGTTAGAAGCAATTCCTTAAAGTGGATACGTGATGCCACGGGTAGCCAGTGAAGGTCATGAAGCAGAGGAGTAATGTGAGCAGAACACCTGGTGGAGGTGAGAACTCTTGCTACTGAGTTTTGAACGTACTGTAATCTTGCTAAATGTTTTTTGGGCAGACCAAGAAATAAAGCATTGCAATAATCTAGCCGTGATGTGATTAGTGCATGAATTAAGGTTTCAGCATCAGCTAAATTGAGAGAAGATCGTAGACAAGCAATGTTTCGAAGATGAAATAAAGAATTTTTGACAAGAGAAGAAATATGAGAGCCAAAAGATAGAGTTGAGTCGAATAAGACACCAAGGTTGCGAATCAATGACGAAGGCTTAACGTGGAATCCATCAATATAAAAGGACTGGTCCAACCTTTTGACTGAGCCAGCAGAGCCGATCACTAATATCTCTGTCTTTATCATTTAATTTGAGGAATTTAAGGGACATTCAGTGCTTGATGTCCCTGATACATGCAGTGAGTGAGTCAGGCAGGGATGGCCTATCAGAGCTGGTGGTAAGATAAATTTGAATGTCATCAGCATAGTGTAACATGCGCGCTTAGCGGTCTTAGCACAGAATTAATTTATATATCTCGGACCAGTTTCAGAAGACTACTACGTTCGAAAGCCTGTGTTGCAGCAAGACAGAGGGAAAGAACCACATGAAACAGATACAGTTGTAGCAATAATCAGATGATCAGCGCAATCATGTGGTTTTAATCAACTAAGTCTCCAATTAAGTAAACACTCCTGTTTCTTTCACAATCTGAAGAATGGAGATGTCATGAGACTTTTTAAGTTACTGATTCACACACAAGCAAATGGCGATGGGACTTAATTAAATGACCGATGCCAGAAGTGCCCCCGCGGCGTTTTTCGCTGATAAGTAATCACAGGGTCCTCTGTCTTACCACATGTGACCCAACAGGAGCGCCTCTCTGGCCGGATATCCCGTGGTGTCCCCTCTTCAGGACACCTCAAAAACACAGACAACCTTGTGTGATGAACCACACTGGTCATTGTAACCAGACTTAAAACTCATCAATTCAAAGAATACGAACACACATATCATTGCCCGGGAGGGGGGTGAGCAAAAGTTCACCACATCTTCACCAACGAATGACCCAGCCACGTTCACAGTACACACACACACACAAGGACTTTTTCTCCAATCTCCTCAATTGAGAGACTTGTACTATGATATATTCGATATGTTTTTATGTTTGCCCATGTTCCATTGGGGTTAGATGTGATCGTATTATAATTCTAAAAGAACAGAGGTGCTTTTAGATGCATTTTTAATGTAACTGTGTTTTCCTATAATGTTTGTATGTCGTTCTTCACACCTTTAGAATCCTCTTGATCTGACCAAACCATATATATATATAGGTGCAAACCGTAAAATGTATGTTACTATGTTTTATCATCTCTGGAGTAAAATTGAACGCATTTTTACATCATGGTCATGAAACATGCAAAGTCGATCTCGAGGGAACAAAGGAACACTTATCCGCACACTTTCCTCCCAGCTGATTGGTGCATTCACGCCAGAGGAGGCGTAAACAGAAGTGTCTTTAAAGAAGACCACCAAGCACCTCATCTTTGGTTTTTGGGATCTTGGAGAAGTGAAGTGAGAGTAAGGAGGGGGGAGAAAGAACTGCATCTTTGGGGGAACTCCCTTCTTCGAGGGAACTTCGACTTTTGACTGGACTCTTCCCTCTCCTTCGATCCGATGTAACCATCATACTCGTGATCCCCGCCCTGGGGGATCTTTCCTCTTCTTTTCTTTTGTTTAAGTTTGTTTTTCCTTTGTTCATTTCACCAGAAATGAACTTAGTCTGAATTATTTATTTGGTAATTTACGTCAAAGACCTTTAAGCCTTCTTTGAAACTGCGCGCTCCAGACCGCAGCAAACCACGTGACGCTCCAACGGAACACACAAAGACCAGCAGCTCACACACGCCGCAGGGCTCAGACACATGAGAACTATATGCAAGTATATTTGAGTTACCAAGATTTTAGAGCATTAAGACTGTTTTTCCGTGTTGTCTCTTAAAGGTTTAAATGTCCAGGTGAATTTTGCCAAACTGTGATCCTACGGATCTCTCTCTCTCTTCCCAACTCTCTCTCCCTCTCATTTTTATCTTTCTCTCTCATCCTATTTTAATTCGTGTTTGTAATGTTTTTCGTTTTGTTTGTTTCGGGTGTATATACATATATTCTGTGTGAATTGTAGTTCGATGTATTATTAGTCCAACTATTAAAACCATTATATTCTTGATTGCCTTCTGTCTAAAATGCTCATTTTACAAAGTCAATGAAATCTCGATCATAGCTACAAAGCTTTCATTATTGACTACGTTGCGTAGTCTAATTTTATAAACACAGGAAAATTAATGTTCACGGCCAGAAAATTGATATTTCTTGGAGTTTATAAGAAGGGATGACTTTGTTGAGAAGTTGATAAGTTAATCTTACGGCCGTTTGCTGGACAAACAGTTTGATAGCTAAATTAACTCCATTAAAGGTTATCTCATATAATCGATCTGAAAATGGACCATTGACATATGAATGAGGAATTATAATTCGTTGTGATTGATCATTCGTGTGTACAATCAATCTATTTTCAACTTCGATAATTTAACTGTAATATGCAATATATTAATCATATTCATGATTAATTATTAAAATTCCCTATATATAATTTGAGCTAATTTAATGTAAAACTAAATGTTGTTACACAGTATATAAAAAAAGGGTAAGTATTTTTCTTTTTTTACTTTGAAATGATTAGTTCAGATTAAAGGGAAAGACAAAACGACAAGAAACAAAAATAAAATAATAGTTTCAAGGTAAATTACACAGGAAAAATCTTCAAAATAATTTCTTGAAATCAGTTTCACTCAAAACCAAGTGAATAGTTCACTTAATAACTCTGTTGATTCTTTCCAAAGGAAGTTTAAAAAACAAATAGAAAACAATAAACAGTAGGACAATAGACTTCATTACTCAATGACACACTGAATAATATCAAGATTGACTCAAATGAATATATTTCGACTCAATGTTCAGTTCACTTGTTCAGTGTCCTTTATGAACTTCAAGGCAATTCAAAGTGAACTAATGAAATGGGAAACTCCTTCTCACTTCACTGATGCAAGGATGTCCTTGAAAAAACAAAACACAAAGGCATATACACTGTGGTCCTACCACCTCGATGAACGTGTATGGAAATGTCCAAGTTCAGAAAACCAGGGTTGGCTCGCCAGAATCCACCAACAACCAAGCTGACCTCGTTAACGGCAGAGACAGATTTCAGCTCAAACTTCTCGTTCGATTCCACAAGTCATCACAACAGGAACTCGACATAAGGAAAAGGCAAGACAACAAACAAAACAAAACAAACAAAAAAACAAAAAACCCAACCTTGCAACACAAGGCAGAAAGATACAATTAGTCACAATTAATTCCCTTTTACACACACTAACATTTCAACTTGACCAATTTCACATTAACAAATCCTTTAAAAGGAATATATATCTTAATCCTTAATAAATCCCACAAATATGAAATAAAGTGGAGAAAATGACGTCTGAAATGACGTGCACTTGGTTAGCTTATAGCTCGCACCACATGGCTAGCAAAACCTCCACGTGAGCTACATTACACTCATTATGTCAATGAAATGAAAAACCATACATAACCACTTTTAGCAGTAGATTAATTCTCAAATCACTATAAAGCACATTTCTTAAACATATTTCTCAAACTTGCAACAGTATTATTTAAACCCATAAAACACAGAACAATGTATATTACGGCTGATTAATAATTCACTCACCAAGAACGGGTGTTAATCAATCGGAAACAATCCTAGACAAGCTAGGAAACTAGGACAGATGCGATCCTCTGCTGAATCCGTAGGATTTCTCATCTAATATCGTCTTTTCACTGGAATCTACGTGCATTTCACTCACCCAGCCATTTCACTCGCGGCTTTTTGCGACAACTTCTTTCTCACTCTCTCTCGCGCTACTCATGACGGTTTAAAACCTAACTTCTGTCTTTTTTCTTCCTTCTCTCATAGGTTTGGTGTGCGCTTTAGTAACCTGGGTTACACCAGCAATGGAATTGAAGTCCATGCCTGCGTATGATATTACCAAGTGGATGGATGTAGATGATGAACAATAGTGGACCAAGAACTGAACCTTCAGGAACACCCTGTGTGAGTGAAGCAGTGGCAGAACTATGAGTATGCTGATATAATACTTTCTGTCGCTGACATAGGAAATGAGCCAGGAAAGAGCGGAACCAGTGATGCCGATATCAGAAAGCAGAGAAATAAGTAATTCATGGCAGACTGTGTTAAAAGCAGCTCTTAGATCGAGGAGCATCAAGATGTTTATCAACCCTGAATCCATGGACAAAAGAATGTCGTTAACCACACACAGAAGAGCAGTTTCAGTGCTGTGAGATGGGCAAAAGCCTGACTGAAAAGGTTCAAAAAGACCATTTAAATCCAAATAAGATCGCAATTGCGAAGCAACGACCTTTTCAAGGATTTTGCTTAAAAATGTTCAATTTGATATTGGTCTATAGTTCTCAATGTTTAGATGGTCAAGTCCTGTTTTTTTAAGAATGGGGGTCACAGCAGCCGTTTTTAATTATGCTGGGACAATGGCGGAAGCCAAACTACAGTTTATCATATGCGTTATGAAGGGTGCAACCTTGAGGACACACATCTTAAACAAAACAGTAGGTGTAGGATCGAGCCGGCAGGATGTGGAATTTGACTTCACAATTAGATCACTTATGGCAACAGGAGTAGTCAGAGTAAAAGCAGAGAGAGAGTTTGTTCAGTGAGCTGGACCAGATAACATTAAATTTGAGTCACTTGTATGAGGAGTGTTTTTGGTGATGGATTCAATGATTGACTTCAATTTGTCAGATTTTTTTTTTTAGAAAAGCTATTCACAAGCACCCCAGAGCCTGAAATAACATGTTGAGGTGGATTTGTGAGTTTGTTAACCATAGCAAAGAGTGATTTAGGCCTGCACGTGGAATTCCTAATGGTAGAGGAGAAATAAGAGGATATTGTATCGTTAAGGGATGCACAGTACTTGAGCAAATGTTCTTTAAGAGCCAAAGAGTCCACAGTGAATCCAGTTTTCCTGTATAATCTTACCTCTCTCTGCCGCTGTACCGCTGGAACAGTTCAGTCTCGGCTCCTCAGCAAGTAACATAACTGTGTGTTGCCAGCATACTTCCTTATATACCCACGAGGTGGGGCAGAGTTACACTATGCAAATTCTGCAGACCCATGGCCTTTCTTTGCCATTGGCTCATTTTGTAATACTCAAAGTTGATAGGCTTTCTAAGCGAAACCCCATTTGTCGTCAAGTCGTAATGTCTCTGTCGGTTACATACGTAACCGAGACGTTCTCCTCTGTTCTCGGTCTTGTGTTAACCTTACCTGGTTTGGTAGGTTGTATTGCTTTATCGGTTCATTAAATATTGTTTTACCGTTTTTTTCTGCATCACACATTGATTGTGGATTATCAATACAAGCCAACCCGTGACATCACCAATGAAAATTAATACTTTGTGAATGATAATTATATACAGAAAACAATGTTATTTTAATATAATAATAACAATTCATTTGTATAACTAATCAAAAAAATTATTTATTTATTTCTCAGTAGCAGTATAGTGGGAGGTTGTTTGTGGGTAATCATTTTGCGTTTATTTTAATTTGAAGGGACACATGTCTAAATATGGTACACAGACAAGTGATAGACACCGATTGGAAGCCCTCATTAGCAACACATTATTAACCTTAAATAATAAATTAATTGGAAAGGGTTGGCTCACCAGAAAGACATACTTATCTCCTCTGAAGAGGATCAGCATAAAAGCTTTGACTGTTTGCATAGTGATGTGTCTGTGAGTGAATCTGAGTTGTCTTTCAACCATGGCTTACAAAGACAGAGGCCGACTCATCACACGACAGCAGTGGTGGCAAGTGTGAGACTTTCAAACCTCTTTCAGAGTTTTCTGGGACTGACAATTGAGTGCCACTTCTGCCCCCATTGGTCAGTTCTCTCTTTGATGGCTTTGAGTGAGCCATGGTCAAATGTTATGAAAAAAAAGAAATAAAATAAAAACATTCTGAAAGGTGTTCAGTTAAGGTTAATAGTCATTCACATCATCACAGTGTAAATTAGGAGATACAAAAATTCACTCCTGTTAAAATCTAGCCAACATGAAGTCCTCCACATCATAATTTGATTGGTTCTTCTCATTAGCCTCATTGATGTCCTAAAACTAGCCACATAGTTTGATTCATATTCTGCAATTGGATAAATGCATATTCAGATAAGCTTCAAACAGTGTTAAGAGCTGATTTCCAGTCTGCCTTTCACTTCCAAAAGAGCAAAATGAAACATTGCATATTCCCTGCCCTTGGGTTTGCAGGACAGACAAACATGAAATATTCTTAATGTCAAATTTCACACAACAGTAAGCTGCTTTCTGAGCATTTTTAAAGAATCGTGTACAAAATAGGAAAATCATTTTGCTCAGAGGTTGCTCTTTCATAGCTCAGGAGACAACTTTGTCTCAGATGTTTCTAATTATAGACACCTGTAGACATATACATACTGTATAGAGCAGTGGTTCTTCAACTGGGGTTCTCGTATCCCTGGGGGTACGTGAGGTGACACAGGGGGTATGCAAACAAAATACTGAGTTTTGCCGTTCATTTAATTCTACTCCACCTTAAAATAACATTAAAACTGAGCATGTATTTCTAGCAGGTAAAATGTGTAAATACATGACATCCAATCAAATTACCCCATCTTTCGCGGTCAAAACTGACTGCATCCACAAATTGCGCTACATTACTGCCATTCTTGAAAATGCCTTTGTAAAAGTGCAAAGTGGAGGGGATTTAGGCAGATCTGAGGCAGTACATGCAAATGTGTCAAAACCCACATCAACTCGATAAAACACACCAAGTTTAATCAGATTAATGAACTATGTCATCTTGCGAGGCTGTGAGGAATAATCCTTGGAAATTTACCTCAGAAGTGCTGGTTTAGTTTCACTTCGAGGAGCAACGGATCCAGCCGAGGATTGTGAATAGTGCGTTTTTTTATTCTTAAAGGTATAGCGGAGGATCTTTCCGAATTTTAGAGAAGACCCGCCCTCTCCAATTTTTTAAAACTGCACATGCGCAACACTCTATTTGCTCCCGAGAGGCTAGCATTGCTAATCATAGCCTACATTAACTTTTACTAGCAGTGTGTGATGAGGGGGGCGTGGTTTTGCGGAGTTTGCAGTGGGGGAGCGAGGGTGGAGCCGAGCGGTAAGTAAGTAGGTCAAGTGCAAAATGACGAACACCTGTGTCTGATTGCAGTAATTGGCGTGGGGAGACCGCATATAAACCGTCTGGCCCAGAGGAGAGGGAGAGAGAGAAGGACTGGGGCTCTGAACAGTCAACACGCAAGCTGCTTCCTGAAAGAGAAAGAATATCCGTCGTTGGTTGAAGAATCCTTGTTTTGTTTCACTGTCCGCGCACGTGGCGCACCTTTTCTTTGTTTTTCATTTGTTTGAATAAATTGTTCGGGCCCCGTCACGCCGACCCTTGTCTTCTTTCATCCCCCACAAAGAACCATCGTTACACAGTGATTTTAAATGGATTTCTCCAAATAGCATTTCTCCATGACAAACTTTACCTGTCTAGTAGAATCTCCGCGACTGCGGCATCAGTGGGAAGCCCAAATTGTGCTTTTAGCGCACGCCAGCATGTGGAATATTCACCCAAAATCACTCTGGTCTTGTTTCTATATTCTGCGGCCTTTCTCTTCTTATTATACACTTTGTATAATTTTTTTTTTCTCAGCCATTTTCAAAGGAATGGCTGAAACCGTAACTCATCACACATAATACACCTGAAAGTGCGCATGCGCAGAAAGCGAAAACTGCATAGGGACGAGCACGTACGACGGCCTTACGTACACATATCACCAGAATCATTGACACTTAGGTGGACCAATAGTATAGGCTACCCACCCGGAAAAAGAAAATCCTCCGCTATACCTTTAAGTGCTTTGTTCTAATCGCGATATGGACCGCAAAAAGACTGTTTAAATATGAATCACGTGTCTGTGTGAATGAACGAATCGCACAGATGCGCACTGTTTACTGTACTTTACTGTATGTTACAGACGAAATATGAAAGACAACATTTCGTTGACTAGGTTTGGATAGATTGTAATAGACATCAAAATAAGCTTTTGTTAGCCAGTTTTTGCTCATATATGAAATATATAGTATGTTTTGTCAAAAATAAACTCATCACCTAAGATGTTATTATAGTGTTTGTTCCAATGTAGGCGATATCACTTAACTTTGAAATATGTATGATAAAATAAGAAAGATTCCACTTGAAATATTGTTAAAATTTTAATTGTTGTTGATTAACATGTGAACACTTTAATAAAATAGCAAAAAATATATTCACAAAGTAGATGTAAAAAAAAATATATATATAACAATAGGTCAACATAAGCCTTTTCATTAAATTATTTATTATTGTTTTTTATTAGTGACATTTGGGGAGAGGATATATTCCAAAACGTTCTGAAAATACAGTATGAGTATTAACTGCACAATTACTAGAAATGTTTACCTTGGATTTTATACAATTTGCATGTAAACAAAATATGTGGAAAAATAATTCTTTTTTCAATATGTTTCCAACTCTAACTTTGAACCAATTATGTGGAATGGCCCACATAGCCTATGTGTGACACACCTGATTGAAAGACTCATTATGCAGCTGTAGGATATGAGGGCAAACCAAACACAAATGAATCTTCCATGTGATTCATTCAAACATAATTCCACACAGAACTCAACACTCCAGACCTCAAATCACCAATCCAGAACAATAAAAGAGCCAGGCTCCAGCTATTCTACGCTAACGCCTCGGTTCCAACTGTAACCTCGGTTGATGCTAAGGAAACGTCTATACCAACGTAAGTGTCTGTTTAGTGTGAATCATGGCGATTAGCACTAGGACGAGAGCACTCAGGACCCTGGTGTAGAGTCCAAATCCAGAGAATCTAACCTGATGAAATTGTGAGGAGAGGACCAGCCTGGGGCCTCAAAGAAAGCCTGGGAAAGGCCTTGGAGGACAATCGGCAGGTCCCAAGTAGGAACCCTCGTGTGTGCAGCAGGCCTCAGCCTCAACGTGCTATGTAGGATACGAGATACCAAGGGGTCCTTCCTCAAGACATTCCACCCAAAGGAATGTGGTAAGCACCTAAGGCCGCCACATAGACCTTCAGAGTGGATGGGGATAGACCTACAGTGAACCGCTCCTGCAGAAACTCCAGGACTGTACCAACCGGGCAGTTAACTGCTGAAGGTAACTACACCATGAAGCGAAGACCTTCCACTTCAGGGCATAAAGTTTCCTCGTGGAGGGAGCTCTGGACTGTAGAATGGTCTCCACAACCTCAGTTGAGAGACCTGACCCTATGAGCTGGGCCCCCTCAGAGGCCATCCCCACAGGTTCCACAGTTCGGGACGAGGATGATATATCAAGCCTTCTGCTTGGGACAACAGATCTCTCCTGACGGGAAGCTCCATAGGAGGCCCGTTGAGAAGAGACACTAGATCTGCAAACCATACTCTGCCCTGCCGCTGCGGGGCTATAAGAAGCAGGCGCAGATGGTCCCTGCGAACTCTCTCCAGAACTCCCGGGAGCAGAGCAATCGGGGGAAAGGCATGTGAGGGAGAACCAGAGTGGACAGTGAGACGTCTCTCGAGACGCAAACAAATCCACTTGGGCCTGGCCGAACTCCCTCCACATCAGCTCCACCACCTCGGGGTGTAGTCTCCATTCACCGGGCCTCGGCCCCTGTCTCGACAGGATGTCTGCTCTGAGTGATAACAACTTGCCCTGGGACCACAAGAGGATCTGGAGTGCCAGTTTGCAGACTGAACGTGAACGCAAACTCCCTTGAAGATTTATATGTTGTCAACCACCGATGTATTGTCTGTGTGGACTGACACATGGAGGCCCCTGAGGTTTGGGAGGGAGTTCTTGAGATCAAGAAAAATGGCCATCAACTCCAAGCGATTGATATGCCACGAGAGATGATGGTAACCCCACAGGCCCTGAGCCGAGCGTCCCTCCAGGATCGCTCCCCAGCCCGTGAGGGAGGTATCTGTCGTTAGCATCCTGCGATGACAAGAAGCTCCTAACACGGGGCCCTGGGACAGGAAACAAGGTTTCTTCCACATAACCAGGACACGTAGGCATCACCGCGTAACTTTGATCATGCGAAAGGGGTTGCCCCTTGGGGAAAACCCTTTGGTCCTGAGCCACTACTGCAAGGGTCTCATGTACAATAGGCCAAAAGTTATCACGTTGGACGCTGCTGCCATCAGACCCAACAGTCTCTGAAACTGTTTCACAGTGAGTGACTGGCCTAGCTTTATCCTTTTCACGGCTGACAGAATAGAATCTATGCGGGCCGGAGACAGGAGCGCCCGCATCGACACACTCGTCTTGGAGTTTAGCCATAATCCCAGCTCTTTCATGTGGGCGAGGATGACATCTCGATGCTGAATCACCAACTGATGCGACTGAGCTAAAATCAACCAACCGTCGATGTAATTCAATATGCGAATACCCTGCAGACGCAGCGGTGCCAGAGCTGCATCTATGCATTTCGTGAAAGTGCGGGGTGATAGTGCTAGGCCAAAAGGAATAACTTGATATTGGTATGCTTTGCCCACAAAGCAAACCTCAGGAACTTCCTGTGATATGGAAGGATGGAAATATGGAAGTATGCGTCCTTGAAATCTATCGTGACAAACCAGTCCTCCGATCTGATCTGATGCACGATTTGTCTCAAAGTCAACATTTTGAATTTCAGTTGCATGACTGACTCGTTCAGAACTCTTAGATCCAAAATGGGACGCAACCCCCCGTCCTTCTTTGGAACGATAAAGTACCGGCTGTAAAACCCAGTGTCCCCGCTGGAGGGAGGTACATATTCTATGGCCCCCTTGTCCAACAGGTTTTTTACTTCTTGTTCCATTACCAGAACCTGCTCAGGGTCCACCACGGTGGGTAGGATCCCCATAAACTTGGGCGGGCGAGACCCGAACTGTATTTGATAGCCCTTTTCTATGGGTCTGCAGGACCCAACGAGAAATATTTGGCAGTAGCTTCCACACTACCAAAAATTCTACTAGAGGTACCAGCCTCTGGAGACTGGTTTCTGGATTTAGTTGTTGTTGAGCAATCAGCCCGTCGCCCTGTAACAGTGAACAGGCAGGGAACGACTGAACTGACTGCTCTAGAACCCTCCTCAGAGGGGGCGGGCATCCCAGGTCCACTACGTTTCCGGGTGGAGTTTCTGGAATGCCGCCGCCTGTTTGGTCGACTCCTGAAATCGCTCGACGACTAAATTTACGCCGTTGCCAAAGAGGCCAGAAGCTGAGACCGGTGCATCCATAAGGAAGTCTTTATCTTTCTCCTTAATATTACTCAAATTTAACCAGAGATGTCTCTCAGTGGCCACCAGGGCTGCCATAGACTGGCCGATGGATTTAGCCTTCTCCTTGGCGGCCCTGAGAGACAAATCCCTCGCCCAACGCAGTTCGCAAACTGCATTCGGGCCAATTCCCCCGCCTTCAACAAGGTCTCTTAATATTTCTGCCTGGTAAGCCTGCAGTAGTGACATGGTATGGAGACATGCCGCAGCCTGACCAGCAGCAGAATAAGCCTCACCCACCAAACCAGATGTCACTCTAAATGGCTTGGTGGGTAATACTGGGGCCTTAAAGGGAAGATGCAGATTCAGGGAAGAGAAAGCTAGCAAGCGTCTCTTCCACCTTTGGCATCTCCCCATAACCGTGCTCTTTATATTGTGAAATAGCATAGCAGAGTAGTGGGTAACACTTTATAATAACTGCACGCTATTAATCATTAGTTAAGCATTAGTCAACAGTTAATTCATAATTTAGAAATCATTAATAGACATTAATAAGCAGTTTATAAATACAACTATAAATGCTTTATCCTTGATTTAGAAGTATATCTATAATGTGTTTAATAATTGTATTTTCATACTTTATTAATGATCAATTTATCATTTCTAAATGAAGTATTGCATAATTTATAAACCAATTATTTAAGAGTTGTCAGTGGTTCATAAGATTACTTAGAAAGTGTAAGTAAATGTTTAATAAACTATTTAAATGTACATTCATACATCTTATTATTCAGATATATAGTAATAGTTATTTAGTGTGTTAATAAATGCTTTATTAACATGTATTTATACTGTAATTCAGGGTTAATTCGGGTAGTTATAAAGCATTTAGTAGTGGTCAGTTAACTATGTTTGTGAGCTCATCTAAAGTGAGGACTATTCATGCCTTGTAAAGCATTTACAAAGGAGATTTAAAGGCTGTTAATAGTTCTATGTTCTGTATCACTGTGTTGTGTTTGTTTAATTTTTCTGTTTAGAAGATAAATGAGTCTTTAAATCTCCTTTATAAATGCTTTACAAGGCATGAATAGTCCTCACTTTAGATGAGCTCACACACATAGTTAACTGACCACTACTAAATGCTTTATAACTACCTGAATTTACTCCATGTACTTGCACTTTCTAGATGATCTTTTGAACCACTGACAACTCTTAAACAACTGGTTTGTAAATAATGCTATATTTCATTTAGAAATTATTAATTAATCATTAACAAAGTATGAAAATACAATTATTAAACACTTTATAGACATGCTTATAAATCAAGAAAAAAGCATGTATAGTTGTATTTATGAACTGCTTATTAATGTCTATTAATGTTTTATAAATTATTAACTGTTTACTCATGCTTAACTAATGATTAATAGCGTGCAGTTATTATAAAGTGTTACAGAGTAGTGAGATGTTTGTGGTGTGTACACTCTGTATGACACTGGTTTTTCCCACGATCTTGACACCTCAGTGTGAAGATCGGGGAAAAACGGAAGACCCCGGTGTTGAGGTTGAGCGCAAGAGGGCAGGAAGCGTTCGTCGAGCTTGCTTTTCGAGATAACGTCCTGCTTATCTGCCGGCCAATCTATATTTAATCTCTCGACCGCTCTCGTCACAACCTCAACAAGCTCCTCAAACGCGTGAGACTGAGGTGACGAATCCACAGAATCACGTGTATCAACACTTACAACATCCAGTTCCTCGGAACTGGATAGCTAAAGTGTTGGTGCCTGTATCTGGGCGGAAGAAACCGCAGCGCGTGCTTCCGAGCATTTATACAGTGCACTAGATCTGTCAGGTGAGGGAAGAGATAAGGCAGAGCCCGTCTCTAACCCCGCTGACAGATCCGTTTGCGAACCCCAAGTCTGAAGCCTTCGCTGTGCCTCAGCAGCAACGGGACTTGAGCCTTGGGGAACGCGAGCCTGGGCGCCCTCGCTAAAGAATGCCAGGCAGGATCGGAGCGTCCCCAATGGAAGCACATCACAGTGCTCATAGCCAGCGCCCTCGAGCCCTGACCTTGCAGGCTCCTCTCCCAAACAAACAACACAAAGTGTGTTTGTCCCCACCCGTTAAATAACGTGGGCAGGGGTGCACACACACTCTAAACTGCTGCTTGCTCGCCATACTGATATATATATATATAAGACAACACCAAATATATCAGACAAATTCACATATAGTGCTTGTGAAGACACATAAGCTATCGCGGTTCATGACGTCACCCGCCTCTGACGTCCCGTCACACCATTGGACTGATTTTACATGTGCTTCAATACATCATTACGCAAAGCGTTCCCTTAGCGTCCATCGACGCAGCGTGAGTTCCCTTGAAAGGGAACCAACAAAACCCCCAGTAAGAACTTTATGGCCCTGCAAGCTTCAAAGAGATGAGCCCAACTAAGGGAAGAACATTGTCAAAGTTAGATAGTTTGGAAAAGACTGATTGGTTCAGAGATGGCACGGCTCGGGACCCACCAAGATAACGGCAGAGGTTGTTCTCCGTCTTCTTGGGGACCTCTGAAATACTCCAGGGTTGAAATCTCTTAAAACCACAGAGACTGAGACTTTACATATAAAAATACATGAAATCATCCCAAAACAATTCTTGACGAACTCAATCAACCATCATTCAATTACATTATTCTATACTGTGTCTGCAACCTCAGTATGTGTCTATTATGTTTAGATCACATAAGTCATGTAATAGTTATAACTATTAGATGTTTTAATGAAAGTGTGTCTTGTTTCCTGTCAGTACGATCATATGTTCTTAATTCAGAAGATGGCTTGATTGAAATCTGTGTAAAATGTTTTGTGTTCTTATAATAGGAGTCATGGCTAAACTGTACCCTCTGTACTCTGCTAAAGCTGGAGAGTAAAGAGATCACAGATAACGCATGATTTACGATGAGTGGTGAAGAAAATCCCACCTCTCAAATAAAGACAGTGTCTAATTGGTCAGAACTCATCCAGGAGGCTGGACTAAAATTTGAGTTTAAAATCTTAAGACCTGAACAAAGCCTTAGAGTTATGCTGAAGAATATTCCAGAATGCATTAGGGTAGATTTACATTGTCATGAGAGCCATGACAGAGTAACAGACAGACAAGTAACCATGTAGACGAGCAGACAAAAGAATCCAAATCAAGATCAGAAGAAAATGGGTTTAAACAGTCATCTAACTACTCATCTCACTTTTCTTTCTTTTTCTTAGTTCTCTTTTCCGTTGAGAGTCTTGGTTCTAAGTTAAGTTTTACTGCAAAGTTTCGGTAAAACGTTTAGACTGCAAAGCCCTCTTCCGACTTTCCATCCATCCACCAACACACCAAGTGATTGGTTGACCCAAGACATCCATCCAGACACGAGGAGACCGCCAGCAAAGCAACCCCTTTTACGCCGACAAAAGGAATCCCCAAAGCAACTCAAGACAAGCAAATAGCCTCCAGACTCTTAACTGAACTTGTGCATTGATATAAAATTGAATAACCCGCCTAAGAAACGATAGAAGGATTAAATTAATGATTGATGGTTCGTTCAGGTCATGTCTTATAAGTGCATATAGAAACTTGGGATTTCATCAACTCATTCTTTCCTCACTCTCCTTCTTTCTGTAACTCGTATGAATGTGTGTGCGTGTGATTGTGTTAGATATTAGTTATATGTGTTAGAATAATCAATAAAGTCTTGTTTGTATTTTAAAGATAATCGTTCTTGTGTTATGTGCTTACAAATTTATGTTTAATACTGTTGATCTAAGTTACCTTGCTAATAAATAGTGTTTCACTATAGTTTGGATATTTATATCCACTGTAGAGCTGATAGTTACAGCCAGTTCAAATGAACGCTGGACGAGTCATTTGCTCTGCAGTAATAAGTGATTCTTTCGAATTCCCTATAAATTAATGAATAATTCCCTTTGAGCTAAATTGACGTCTTTTACCCTTACAACTATTTTAACT
This sequence comes from Meda fulgida, assembly GCA_030578275.1. Lineage (NCBI taxonomy): Eukaryota > Metazoa > Chordata > Actinopteri > Cypriniformes > Leuciscidae > Meda > Meda fulgida. The sequence goes on along the minus strand of CM060622.1, from coordinate 19,846,084 downwards.
ACGTCTTTACCACGTTTCTAGGCCTTGAAAGTTGCAATGACAATGCGGTTAATGGAGGGACAGAAAGCTCTCAGATTTCATCAAAAATATCTTCATTTGTGTTCCGTAGATAAACGAAGGTCTTACGGGTTTGAAACGACATGAGGGTGAGTTATTAATGACAGAATTAAAATTTTTGGTTGAACTAACCCTTTAATGTTGATCATATGATTATGAGCAAGAATGCAATGTTTCCCGAATATCTACACAATTGCAAATGTGACACTAATTTTATACAATGAAAGGCTAATATTAAGAAGTTCATTATAAACGCAGTATTGTCTGTATTTTTGCTATATTTTGCAACAAAATAATAGTTCCAACTTTCAACGAAAGCCCCAGCAGAACTGCAGCAAACAGCGCAGCAGTGTTTGTGTACGGACGTGTGGCTTTGAATGAATCCTGAGAGCCAATGATTCAATGACCCATTCATAAATACAGCCTCTTAATGTCCTCGGGCGGCGGGGGCGGTGAGGACCCCTCGGGTGGCCGGGGCGGTGAGGACCCCTCGGGCGGCCGGGGCGGAGACGACCCCTTGGGCGGCCGGGGCGGAGACGACCCCTCGGGCGGCCGGGGCGGAGACGACCCCTCGGGCGGCCGGGGCGGAGACGACCCCTCGGGGCGGAGAAGACCCCTCGGGCAGCCGGGGCGGAGAAGACCCCTCGGGCGGCCAGAGCACAGGAACAGCAACCGGCTCAGGAACAGCAACCGGCTCAGGAACAGACACCGGCTCAGGAACAGACACCGGCTCAGGAACAGACACCGGCTCAGGAACAGACACCAAAACTGTCACAGCCACAAGAACGGGCACTGGCTCTGCCTCCGGCTCAGGAACGGGGCACTGGCTCTGCCTCCGGCTCAGGAACGGGGCACTGGCTCTGCCTCCGGCTCAGGAACGGGGCACTGGCTCTGCCTCCGGCTCAGGAACGGGGCACTGGCTCTGCCTCCGGCTCAGGAACGGGGCACTGGCTCTGCCTCCGGCTCAGGAACGGGGCACTGGCTCTGCCTCCGGCTCAGGAACGGGGCACTGGCACGGGCTCCGGCTCAGGGACAGCAGACACGGGCTCCGGCTCAGGGACAGCAGACACGGGCTCCGGCTCAGGGACAGCAGACACGGGCTCCGGCTCAGGGACAGCAGACACGGGCATATTCAGGATCCGAGCCAGACGCTCCAGATAGTCCTGGTCCAGGAAGGCGGACGGAGCGTGAACGGTCTCTCGCTGGGCAGACGGGACGTGAGCGGTCTCTCGCTGGGCAGACGGGACGTGAGCGGTCTCTCGCTGGGCAGACGGGACGTGAGCGGTCTCTCGCTGGGCAGACGGGACGTGAGCGGTCTCTCGCTGGGCAGACGGGACGTGAGCGGTCTCTCGCTGGGCAGACGGGACGTGAGCGGTCTCTCGCTGGGCAGACGGGACGGCCCCGTTCCTGAGCCGGAGGCAGAGCCAGTGCCCGTTCTTGTGGCCCGTTCATGACGGCGAGAAGCCGGCCCAGAACTGCCTTCCACCGGTCCAGGATCAAAGGGGGGCCAGGATGGAGAGTGATGTTGACCCTCCTCTCGACCACCTCCTCCTCCTCTACAACCTCCCCGGGTCCCACGAAAAATTACCTGGCGGGTCCCCCGAAAATCTCTCCTCCCCCGCTCCTTGGCTGGGGAAGAGAAGTCGGAAAACCCCCCGCTGGACGGACTCAACGACGATGATCCCATTCCCGAAGAGACCAGTGAGGAAGACTCTGCTGCCCTCCTCTCCTCATTCCTCTGGGCACACAGAGAGAAATATTTAAAAAGAGAAATCCCATTCTCTCTCTCAGCCGGACACAGTTCGCTCTGCTGAATCCACATAGGCTCGTTCGTTCTGCCACGGGAGGACCGGGAATATTTCCGTGGATTCAAGTGCAGAGCAGAAGTATTTTAATAAGACAAAACATAAAATAAACAAACCAAATCTAAAAACATAAACAGACAAGGCAGGGCAGGAACAGGCACAAAAACAACACACGTAATAAATACAACGAACGAGCACAGGACAGCAAACACAGGAAGACTAAATAGAGAGGCAAACAAAGGAGGGTAACGAGACAGACAGGTGGAGCAAATAAACCAATAATCAGATAACAAGGGGGAGGGATCAAACAAGGACATGAGCACAACAGCACATGGCACAACATAACAAAAACCCATGTGCAACACAAGACAGGACAGACATGTGACACTTGCTTCGTTACTGAATGAATGAATAAATGACTCGATGAATCCCTCATAAAGACAATGACTTATTGCCACCTACTAGCGGTTAAATTAATATTTTAAAGTATCACTTCATTTTTTACCATCATTGCATATTTCTCTTGTAACAAATTAGCTCTATGAAATATTAATAATCAATAAAAAAACTTGTTATGATTAATTATGAATATTTGGGTCAGTTGATTAATTATGAATATTTGGGTCAGTTAATTGGATTAACTTGATGTAAATAAATTAATATTACAATCAATTAATCAGTTCGTCCAACGAACTCTTTAGATTATTTATCTATTCTAAGAAAAGGGTATCTTCCATGGCCACAGAAAAATAATTATTTCTTAGCATGTACAGCGCTTAGAGCATGTAACAAGATCAAGATCGTAAAAGAGACTTTGTTTGCAAGCAGTGAATCAGAACCAAATACATATTGTTTTATAATAAGTTTTTATAATAAAAAAACATACGTTTTATTAACTAAATCACAAATGTAACGCACGTTGCAGCAAGAACGCAACCCTCACTCTCAAACAGTGAAATATGCAAATGAGCATGAAGGAAGTGCACCGCTTCAAGATTTGGACCAGCGATCTGAAGACTAGACTCGCTCAAGAGACTGTGTCAACAACAAGGGAAAAGAAAATGGTAACAACACTGGCTGCGTTAGAACAGGTAAGTATATTTTAGGTAAATGATAAGTAAAATAAAAAAAATAAAGCAGTGAAATTCAAAACATCACCACATGACACAAAAGAGAAATGTTCAGGATGACAATAAAATTTCCTCCAAACAAATTAAATGTAACCTCCTTATAACCCTTATTTAGGAATATATAGATTTATATTTCCAATTTAGTTTATCACTATTAATTGTTTCTCTCTTTTTTGTGATCTATTTACATCCAAGCTAATAAATTTCATTGACCCTTACTCTATTAATATATGTATGCAATCTAATTTTACCCATTTATTCGAATGGTTTCTAATTGACTTTAGTGTAAAGACTAATTTTTTTTCATTTAAACATAATTCTTCCAATCGATAACCCTTTGAATTACACTTTTAACTATTGTTCTCCAGAAAAATAGAAAAAAAAAATGTATAAGCAAATAATTAAAAGAAATAAAATACAATGGGACTTGAAACAAAACACAAACAAACCAAAAAAAATAAGTAGGGAAAAATTAAATCCCACTTAATTCAATTTACTTCTCAACAACAGTCTCAATATGACTCAGGCTTTACCAAATCTCAGCTCCAGTTCAATGCTGCTTGCCCGAGATCCTTATTACGCAATTTAGTTCCAATCAACACAGTTCAGTCAGAAAAGGAGGAAAACGTGCACAATCCTACCACTCCATTCATTCCTTGATCCACAAACTCGGTCCTTATATGGGCATTGCTCGCCAGTTCCTGCTTGCAATAGGTTTCTTTTTCCAGGTGTGACAAGGGACAGGGACAATACACGTGCAAATTCTTTGTCGAAAATCGTCCAGTGTCCAGGAATGTGCAACATCCGACTCAGAAAATAGTGGAAAATACAAAAGAAGGGAAAAAAATGGACAAGGAAGGGGGAAAATTCAAATAAAGAGACCGAAAAGACCCAACCTTGCAAAAGACAATGCCAAAAATATGATTAGACATTCCCCTCAAAAATATACATCATTACAACATAAAGTCTGAATATAAACAACATTCAACATCTCTGACTTCAATTTCATCTAACTTTTAGCACATTACATTTTCATAAATGTGCAGAGAGCAAGTTTTCAAATGACGTGATTAGGCCGCATCTGCCCGTACAATCGGCCATTAACTCATAGCTCGAATACACGACAAAACCATCAGAATAACATGTTAATTTCTCAAAATAACTAATAACTCTGAAGCACGAGTTACTTAACACATTCACCCAATACTCTTCCCATTTTAAAACAGAAGATTAACTCTTATGCTTCTGTTGTATACAATTGCATATAACATCAGCATTTAATATGTAAACATCATTTATCGGACATTTACACACACACACAAAAACTCAGTAATAGATAATTTAATAATTTCACTTACCAAGAGAACTAAAAGCTTCAATTATGAAGTTTTCAGAAAAGGCAAAACTCCCAACTTTAGGCCTATATTTTCTCTGTAGCGTTCGGTTCGTATAATCAATCTCACATTCACTCGTAATCGTTGACTGATGAAAATCAATCAACACAGTTATTTCTCCGATACAACTGTTAGTTCTTCCGTTCTAATTAAATTTTCTCTTCTCTTTATAGGATCGCACCAGCTGCTCTCTCGCAAGGAATGTTTCATCCTCTTTCTCCTGGCTCCACCCATTAAAGGCGGGGCTAACTCCCCACTTGTCTAATTGGACCAATCTTCATCCTATTAAATTGAATAACTTTTCTTTTCTATTGTTTTGTGGATTTAATTTATACATTTTCTTATTTTCTCTTCACAAATATTAATACAATAAGGTTATATATTCATGTTAGTGTTAGTCTTTTTTTTTTCCTTACATAAACAAGATCTCTTTAGTGACCTGGGTTACACAAACATAACTAAACCAAACAAACATACATACACACATGCAGGGCCGGATTAACCATTAGGACAACTGGTCACTTGCCCAGGGGCACAGGACATCTAAGGGGCCCTGGGCACCGTCAAATATGATGTTAAATCACTTTAAGAACGCAGTCCTCACTCCTAATATACGCAGATTTTTGAAACCCGTTCGATCAAAATATTATGTTAAATCACGACAAAAAACAGTGTCTGTAGCTTCCTGCACAGCGTGCGCGCGGGCGAGCTGTCACGCCGTTGACTCACGTGATTTCACGCGCTGACATTTGAAATCGGTGGAAAGATGGAGAAGCAGTTAAGTGGGAGCGCTAAAAGAAAATTAAAAAGAGAAAAGGAACTGAAATTAGTCGACAATTTGAAATAGGGTTGGGCGATATGGGCAAAAAAAATCAGTCGATATCGATAATTATCACGATAAACGTCAAATCTTTATTTCTTTCAAGCAGATTTTTGCTCCAAAGTGAAAGTTGTAGAAACCAGAGTGTTAATTGTGGTTTTAAACTACTCCTTATTGTCAGAACATATCATGACAAACAAATCTGAGGTGGAACATTCAAACATTTTGTAATTTTTCCTTAACAAAATAAATATCTTAATAGAAAAAAATATTTCTTAGTTTCTGCATGTGCTAATTTTTATTTGGTAAAATGTAATATTCTGACTGAGTTTAATTAAAATTAGCCATTGGTCATCCAGCATCATGCATTTAGATCATGATAACCACAGATAAAAGCACCTCACTATGTTGGCTAAATGTTACTTTATGGTTTCTATGGTATTTGTATGAAAAACAGTAGCCTAAATACATTATTAAATACTGTAATTATATTCCATTAGTCCTTTAATACATTGTCTACAATAATAATATAATACAATTCAATATGTATATCCCACATTTCATAGTGCAGTTAATATTAGTAGGCTAACGTTACAGTAAATCCATGGTAAATGATGGGAGTTTGCAGCCGGGAAAGCTTCTGACTGGATCGTTGCGCGCAGTGTTCCTCCTGTTCGTCAGCGCTGTTTCATCTGCCTTTAAACTGGTTTAAATCACAGACATTTGTGTTCTTCGCTGAACTCAAGCGCTTCTCACTGGATCTCGTGACGAGACGATCAGAGTAAACGCGTCTGCTAGTGAGCTCGCGCTGCCGTTTGGACTTTGAGCCGAGCGGATAAACGGTCCGTGAGGCGCGCGGTTCAGATGAGTTTTGTTCTGCTTTTGCCGCACAAACATTATCAAACATTTATCGAACTCTTGATATCGTTTTATCAAGAAAAATGATATCACGATAACTATCGTTATCGTTTTATCGCCCAGCCCTAATTTGAAAAACATTCCAAAAATAGCGAAATTTTTTACTTCAAATCAGAGAAAAGGTGATGATATCACTGAAATCCTTCCTTCACCTGTGGCAGTGGAAACAGCTTACGATGTCAACGGTTTTGCTAGCAGTCAGGCTACCACCAGTGTGGAAGCTAGCAGTGAAAACAGCAAAGAGCAAGAGGACGACGAGCATCATGAACATCACCACAACGAATTCCCAAGTCCAATTGAAGGAGCTGAGACAGCCTGCAGCCCCAGCACCTTCACGCTCCCGTCAGATCCAGCCCTATGGGGACCCCTGAACGAGACGCTGAGGGAGGAAGCGATCCACAGAGGGCCCCCTGCCTTCCATAACTGGGCTACCAGGTACCCAGCATCAGTGAGGGAGTCTGGGCTTGGGTGTCGAACCCGCTCCCTCACAAATGACCTACTCAATTGCCGTCTTCAAAACAACGAAGTCGTACCGAGGGAATGGCTGCTTTATTCACCATCTACTGGCTCTGTTTATTGCCATGCCTGCAAACTCCTGTCACCCCAATGCCGACAACATGCCTTCATCAGTGGATTTAGCGATTGGAAACACTATGAGAGAATTGGGGATCATGAAACAAGTTTGGAACATAGACAGAATATGTTGTGTTTAATGTAGAGATCCAAAGTAGTTTGCAGAGTGGATGCAGCACTTGCCCGACAATGTGAGGCAGAACAACGGTACTGGGCAGAGGTACTCAGGAGTGTGGTTACTGTCATCAAGTTTTTGGGAGCTAGGGGGGTAGCTTTCAGAGGGGACAACGAACTGTTGGGCTCAGTGCATAATGGGAATTATCTGGGGATATTGGAGCTTATTGCACATTTGTGAAGCATGGCAACAAGGGGAAAGGTAAGCCCTCATAACTCTCCTCCACTGTGTGTGATGAGTTTATTGCATTAATGGGTGAGAAAACTAAGCAAGTCATTGCAGAGGAAATTAAGCAGGCAAAATATTTCTCTGTTATTGTCGATTCGACCCCAGACCTTGCGGATGTGGATCAGCTGACATTTGTATTTCGATTCATTAATGCAAGTGGAAAAGTGGTTGAAAGGTTCATGGGATTTGAGCCCATCCACAGCCACACAGGCCTTAGTTTAGCTGAAGCCGTGATTAGCATGGTGCGAAACCTTGGAGTGGACTTGGCGAACTGTCGTGGGCAAAGTTATGATAATGCTAGCAACATGTCTAGCAAGTACAACGGACTCCAAGCTCAGTTAAAAAAAGAAAGCCCACTAATCCACTATACACCGTGTGCCGCCCACTCCTTAAATCTTGTGGGTATTAATACTATTGAAGACTGCTGTGCAGATGTTATCTCTTTTTTTAACTTCTACAGTCTCTGTATACATTTTGCAGTGCTTCAACCCATCGCTGGAATATAGTTTTTAAAAACAGCGACTATGACATTAGCCATACGTTAAAATCCCTCTGCGGTACCTGGTGGAGCTGTAGAGCAGACTCAACGAAAGCTCTATGCAGAAATTATAGAGCAATTAGAGATTCATTGGCCAAAATAGCCTCGGACTGTGATGAAAAGAACCAAACTAAACGCGAGGCTTCTGCGCTGGTTGCTAAACTTGATACACTTGAGAGTGCAATGATGACCATTTTGTGGGACAGAATATTGGGAAGTTTTAAAGCAACCAGTGACAAACTTCAAAAAAGTGACATGGATTTAGCAACTGCTGTGCGGCTTTTACAGTCACTGCTCTCCTATGTTGGCACGTTACGAGACCAGTTTGCAGATCTGAAAGAATCAGCACGATCTAAGGGACTATCAGTATGACATTTCACGTAGGAGAAAAAGAAATCGATTTGCTGATGAGAGTGACGATGATGAGGAGGTCGTCTTTACTAATGGCAGTCTAAGATTCAAAGTTGAAACATATAATGTAATTATCGACAAACTCACTTCTTGCCCATCAAAACGGATCAGTGCTTACACAGATGTGTGTGAGCTCTTTGGCGTTTTATTTGACAGGGACTATGAGTGTGATGTGCGCGAACGTGCTGCGAGACTGAGTTCCACTTATCCGACAGACCTAGATGCGTCCCTAGCTGACGAACTCATCCAGTTCACACACTTTGTGTCGAGTGACACTTCCCCTGCTCAGTTGTTGCAAATTCTGGAAACGAATGGCCTTAAGACAACATTTCCGAATGTATATGTTGCACTCAAAATGTTCTTAACACTGCCTGTATCCAATTGTGAGGGTGAGAGGTCATTTTCTGTTCTAAAACGAGTTAAAAATGTGTTAAGGACCAGAATGTCACAGACAAGACTTTCTGCACTTTATTTGCTGGCCATTGAACATGAAGTTGTTGAAGGTTTGGATTTTGATGATATTGTGCAGCAGTTTGCATATTTAAAGTCTAGAAGGAAGGCCACTGAGTAATCTGCTAAGAAATTACTTGAATTAATGAATCTTTGATCGAATTAAATGTTTTGAGTTTACACAATTTTTAGTCAAGAAGGCCAATCTCTTGGGGAAAGAAAGGGTTGATATTTGTGTTATGAATGTACGCCTATATTAAATTCAAGAGGACCAATGTGTTAGGCTGACCTGGTAAAACACTATAAAATATAACATTATCTGTAGTGTACAAAGTCAAGAAGGCCAGTTAAGGCTCATGTGTTCAAAGAAGAGGAAATATCATAATTAATATATGTGTGTTAATGTGAGATGTTGTGCATGGATTTAGGCTACATATTAAAAGTCAAGGAGTCCAGTGTGTTAGGGTCACCTGTTGTGACGAAGAGGCTGAGGCGGTCGGATCCATTCGCAGTAATTTATTGATACAGGTAAGCCAACGAAGAAGAGCCGAGCGGTCATAAAACTCAAAAGTCCGTGGCGAAGGTGGTAGCAAACACAAACTCAGTATACAGGAAAGGGCAAATCCAGAAACGTATATCAAACAGGCAAAGGTCAGGGGCAGCAGCAAAGGTTCAAAAACTAGTTCAGAGTCCAAGTCAAAACAACTGAGCAATCCGAAAAACGAGCTAGAGACAGAGTGTTGGTAAAACAAGACTTCACAAAGTAACAATGAACAGAGCAGTCCAGATAAAGGGTAGCTGAGGGTGCACAGGTGAGACTGATGAAAGCATGATGAGGTGATAAGGGAAATTAAGTCCTAGTATGCAGGAGAGAGGGATCTAGTGAAACCAGGAGGAGGCGTCATCAAGCGTTCTGTGACACCTGTTAAACAAAAGCAAAATATATTAAGGTTAATAGCCGTTTATTAGCCTAATATGAAATGTTGTGTAGACACTATGAGTTATTCACATATCTGGAATGCCAATGTGTGTTGTTAGGCTCACCTTTTAAAGCAAAGATAGGTCTATAGGCCTAATAATTAAACGTTTGTGTGTTTGAGTTCAGGCTTGAAAGGAGGCCAGTTGTAAGGCCATTTGTTAAAATGGTAGTGCATCAACATAAAATGTGGGTAGTTGGTTGTGAAACAATTAACATGATCTTGACTTTTGACTACATGCAACAGTGTAGCCAATGATTTACGTTCACTCCATTGTAGCAATAATCAGATGATCAGCGCAATCATGTGGTTTTAATCAACTAAAATTCTAATTAAGTAAACACTCCTCCATTCTTCAGATTGTGACAAAAAGAGATGTCATGGGACTTTTTAAGTTACCGATTCACACACCAGCAAATGGTTCTTGGACTTAATTAAATTACCGATGCCAGAAGTGCCCCCCCCCCCCCCCCCACCCGCTGCGTTTTTCGCTGATAAGTAATCAGAGGGTCCTCTGTCTTACCACATGTGACCCAACAGGGGCGCCTCTCTGGCCGGAGATCCCGTGGTGTCCCCTCAGACAACTGAGGGGACACAGACAACCTTGTGTAATGAACCACACTGGTCATTGTAATCCAGACTTAAAAACTCATCAATTCAAAGAATACGCACACACATATCATTGCCCGGGAGGGGGGTGAGCAAAAGTTCACCACATCTTCACCGCTGAATGACCCGGCCACGTCCACAGTACACACACACACACAAGAACTTTCCTCCAATCTCCTCAATTGAGAGACTTGTACTATGATATATTCGATATGTTTTTATGTTTGCCCATGTTCCATTGGGGTTAGATGTGATCGTATTATAATTCTAAATGAACAGAGGTGCTTTTAGATGCATTTTTAATGTAACTGTGTTTTCCTATAATGTTTGTATGTCGTTCTTCACACCTTTAGAATCCTCTTGATCTGACCAAACCATATATATATGGGTGCAAACCGTAAAATGTATGTTACTATGTTTTATCATCTATGGAGTAAAATTTAACGCATTTTTACATCACGGTCATGAAACATGCAAAGTCGATCTCGAGGGAACAAAGGAACACTTATCCGCACACTTTCCTCCCAGCTGATTGGTGCATTCACGCCAGAGGAGGCGTAAACAGAAGTGTCTTTAAAGAAGACCACCAAGCACCTCATCTTAGAAGAGTAAGGAGGGGGAGAATGAACTGCATCCTGAGAACTGCATCTTTGGGGGAACTCCCTTCTTCGAGGGAACTTCGACTTTTGACTGGACTCTTCTCTCTCCTTCGATCCGATGTAACCATCATACTCGTGATCCCCCGCCCTGGGGGATCTTTCCTCTTCTTTTCTTTTGCTTAAGTTTGTTTTTCTTTTGTTCATTTCCCCAGAAATGAACTTAGTCTGAATTATTTATTTGGTAATTTACGTCAAAGACCTTTAAGCCTTCTTTGAAACTGCGCGCTCCAAACCGCAGCAAACCACGTGACGCTCCAACGGAACACACAAAGACCAGCAGCTCACACACGCCGCAGGGCTCAGACACATGAGAACTATATGCAAGTATATTTGAGTTACCAAGATTTTAGAGCATTAAGACTGTTTTTCCGTGTTGTCTCTTAAAGGTTTAAATGTCCAGGTGAATTTTGCCAAACTGTGATCCTACGGATCTCTCTCTCTCTCTCTCTCTCTCTCTCTCTCTCTCTCTCTCTCTCTCTCTCTCTCTCTCTCTCTCTCTCTCTCTCTCTCTCTCTCTCTCTCTTCCCAACTCTCCCTCTCATTTTTATCTTCCTCTCTCATCCTATTTTAATTCGTGTTTGTAATGTTTTTCGGTTTTTTTTTTTTTTTTCGGGTGTATATACATATATTCTGTGTGAATTGTAGTTCGATGTATTATTAGTCCAACTATTAAAACCATTATATTCTTGATTGCCTTCTGTCTAAAATGCTCATTTTACAAAGTCAATGAGATCTCGACCCTAGCTACAAAGCTTTCATTATTGACTACGTTGCGTAGTCTAATTTTATAAACACAGGAAAATTAATGTTCACGGCCAGAAAATTGATATTTCTTGGAGTTTATAAGAAGGGATAACTTTGTTGAGAAGTTGATAAGTTAATCTTACGGCCGTTTGCTAGACAAACAGTTCGATAGCTAAATTAACTCCATTAAAGGTTATCTCATATAATCGATCTGAAAATGGACCATTGACATATGAATGAGGAATTATAATTCGTTGTGATTGATCATTCGTGTGTACAATCAATCTATTTTCAACTTCGATAATTTAACTGTAATATGCAATATATTAATCATATTCATGATTAATTATTAAAATTCCCTATATATAATTTGAGCTAATTTAATGTAAAAGTAAATGTTGTTACAGTTTGGTGGAGAATGCGGGCATTTCAAACTTTGTTTTATGAGCAATCCAGTTTCAATCTGTGTATATGGTTATATATTCTTTTTTTTTGCGCGCTATGAAATTATGAAATTGTGAGATATGTCGCAACGCGAACTCACTCCTAACCGACCGAGGCAAAAAGCCGAAGTCAGTAACGTTACATTTTTAACAAGTTGCTAAAAATATGCCTAGACAATTGTTAGCACTGTTAAATGCTAAGACTTCAGTACTTTAATATTACAAATGTCCTGTTAAGAGATGAAGAAATACCTCTGCAGTTGATACATTTCTAACATTTGTTTTAAATCGCTGTGAATGAAGAATTCTCACGTGCGTATTACCGGTTTGAATAAATATGTTTTTAAGCGAGACTCCTTTTAAACATAGGCCTTGCATGCAAATATCGTTAGGGTTAACCGAGTGATATTCAACAAAAACGATAAACTCCTGGTCAAAAAAATTGGCGTAGCTACCCAATTGAAGATCTAATACATTTAAATCATAAGTGCGATTGTGAAAAATGTTTATTGGAGTTCGAACCAACAGACGAAAATTCCTGTTGTCCACATTTTTGTATGTGCGGCGAAGAAATCCCGCCATATACTCTTGTGCAGTATAGCACCAAAAAGATCCGCAGAGATCTGAATTGTATTCTTGTGATTTATTCCAGAAAATCAGTGCGTGACGCGAGCTGAAAGCTCTTAGCTTTTGAATCACATTAAAAAGTGGTTGTAATTCCGCTGACTAAACACTAGAGGGCGTTTAGAAGTCTCAAATTACGCCCCGCCTTCTGACTTCGGCATGCATGAGCGCAATTACGCGAGAGCCGTTTCAGATAATGCTCTCTTACTGCTAAAAGTCCACCACCTAGTGGCCGCCTTCTAAGTCGGCTCACTCAACTCTCCTTTTCTCTCTTTTCAAATTCTGTTTTGAATTGCCTATCTCTACTTTTCTCTTTTGATTGTTTTATAGTTATTGATGATACTTTGCTGTTATTGTTAATTATTATAAAATATTATCCTGATTTTTCAATTCTCTTACACGCTTAATTAAATTTGGTTTTAAACCAGTTTGAATTTAAATTTACATCGTGTTTGCCTGTCAGTCACTGATACCCACTTAGAGGGACACGCACCCTTGTGGCATCGCCTGCTAAGACGGTGTATCAATTTTTCCTCCTTTCATTCTGTTTTGAAGTGGTATATTTCCAGTTTTTCATTGGCTTTATTTTATTTATCACTGATACCTTACAGTAATCGTGATCATCATCAGATATAATTTTGATCTTTACTTTTCTTACACTTATTCAAATTTGGTTTGAAACACAAATTTCGAATTTAAATTTGAATTAAGTTTCTCAGTTCAATTTTTTTTAATTTTTTTTATTTATTCTTCGTATTGATACTTCATCACAAATGTATCCTTACTAGATTAGATGTTACTTAACATCTCTTTATACACTTATTTAAATTGAGTTTAAAGCAGTTTGAATTGCAATTCAAATTAAGCTGTCTTTTCAACCAGGTTGACCACTGAGAGGAAGTACGCCCCCTTGTGGCACAAACCCGCTACTACAGCTTGCCTCCTCCTGTGTCATCCTGCTTTACTTATTGATATCTCTTCTTTTGGGGATTAGGTGATTCTGATAATTAACATTGTCATAATTCCCTTTTGTTTTTACCATTATTTAGTAAAGCCTTTGCATTTTATTTTCTACATAAGTACTCAATTTGGTTTAGACAAAGAAAGCCTTAATTCACTTTAAGTTTCACTTGTTCTTCATCCTGTTTTGTATTCATAGGTAGAACACTCTCTTATGCTGTGGTGGTTTGACAGTCATCCCTGGTTGGTTTCCAGCGAGCGGGGTCGTCTGACCGGCGTTTCCGACGCCTGCCGTGCGTGAGTCTCGGACCTATTCTGTTTCTTTCCATTGGTGCGGCACGCAATAAGACTCAGCAATTTGGCACTCCAAAGGAAAGTCAACCACACTAGTCGACACACAAGGCAATTTTGGAATAATTAGTCAAACCAAGGCCCGAAGAGGGGCCACTCTTTTTGAGGGTTCTGGGGAAAATCCACTTTGCTGTGCCGTCTGGCAAGTTGACACCTTGGTATTGCCGGTTGTGTTTAAAGTCAAGTTGTTTGACAGGGCGCACCTTGGTACAGATGAACGGAAGGGCCCGGGGACACTGCGGTCGAGTGTTTAGGGACGACGGAAAGATTGGAGGACCAGAGAGGACCTCAAATCACCCCAGGCAAGCTAACATAAGGTAAAACCCATCCACTTAGTATAGGCCACGGAATATTAGATATTCCCCCGGTCATTTAAGTGTTTGGCCCATCCCCTTTCCTCCAAGCCACACATAGCAGGCTCAGGCCTCCTTATCCCCTGTAACACTTCCTGTGTTATTATTCACTCCATTTCATTACAGACCTATTCACTTTTATTGTTTCATTTTACTTCAATCTTTCCCATCTTGCTATTTTTCTGTTCTGTTGTGATCTGTTCCTTTCAGTTCACCTAGAGACAGAACCTACGCGAGACACCAAGGAAAGCTAAATAACAGGTTGACAACCAAGCAGTTAGCATCAACAGATGACCCACCAGGCTACCGCCCTGTCAAAATCTTTATTTAGGCCCCACGCTGACCTACGCAAATTGTCCCCACATAACTCTAACTGCCTGCATCAATTAGCCGAAATTCTTGTAGACGGCATCGCCCGTATTAGTATTATAGCTCGTAAACGAACTTGCATTGGTCTCTTTGTGTGTGCTGTGTTCCTCTCGCCCACAGTGAGCCGGTATGTTCCGGTCCTACAGCCCCGCAGTCCACTGGGACAGCCTCGAGACATGGCTGAAAGCCATGACGACTACCCTCCTGCCCAAGGTCGCCAGTGACTCAGAGCCCCCGAGCCAAGAGCAGCTGGACGCCGACTTGGACAAGCTGACGGCTCACGAACCGAGTCAAAGCTACAACGACAAAGACTGGGTCCGACACGTCGGAAACCTCGCTCACAAGCTCATTGCACAAACACGCCTCCACGAAAGGAGCCGCATCGCCCTGGAGCATGAAGTAGCAACGCTAAAGATGCAAGCGGAGGAGGCCCAGATCCACAGTCGTATAGAACAACTACTCCTCGAAACCAAGGAAGAGGATGACACCGACCCCGAGCTACAGAAGGAAGTGGAAAGACTTCAAACTGCCCTGTCTGATCTTCGTATACACACAGACCGAAAAGAGCAGTCAGAGAAAGGAACCAGAGAGGAACTCAACAAGAAACTCAGAGAAGGTGAAGCTCTCCTTGCAAGAGCAGAGACTGAACTAAAAGAAAGAGACAATAAAGCCAAGGCCTACGAAAAACACTTGCAAGCGGCCCAAGCTAAAATCCACGAGCTTGTTCAGCAGAGACATGATCTCAAAGACGAACTTGACATTATTCACAGAGAGCTGAAACACTCATATAGACTGCAGAGTGACCGGGAAGGGGAAACACACACCACAAAGTTTCTCCTGACCAACCGGTCCGCACCTTTCAGCCAACAACCCAGAGCTGAAAAGAAGGGTGAAAGCCTGCTGTTCAAAACACCACCAGCCAGCCCACAAGAATCCCCGTCAGGAGCGAGGCGGGGGGGGGGGGGGGGGGGGCTTTCCAAAGAACCCCTGCCACTAACCACGGCATGGCTCCCAAAGAACTTGACAAGCTGGCCAGAAACATCCCGACGTTCACTCCGAACCCTGCAGGAGGCCACAATGTGCTAGCATACCTGCAAGACATTGACTTTCACTTACAAACTGTTACTAACGCGACCGCATGGAACAGATTGTACCTGCTAAGAATTACTTCCAGTCGTGAGGTGCACAGCTTCCTTGACCGTCAACCAGAGACTATTAAAACGGACTACCAGCAGCTGCAACAAGCTTTGATCCGTGAATTCTCTGATCCAGAATCAGACCAAGGGTTATTCACCGCCATGGACCTCAAGCAGCCCGACTTGAAACCCCACAGACCTACTACAGCCGACTCCGACAAGCCTACTTCGGAGCACGGAACCAGCCAGGTATGGAAGAGGATGTCAATTTCAGAACTCTGTTCCTTCGAAATCTGCATCCCACAGTGAGTCATTACTTAGGCATCCTGGCCTGTCCCCGTAGCATGTCTACCCAACAGCTACGAGACTTGGCCCACAAAGCTCACATTAAGCAAAAGACTGTGTACGAAAAGACTTTTAAAGACCCCACAATCTACTCTGTCTCTGAACACTACTCAGAGCTGCCTCTAGAGGGCGCCCCACAACACCACAGCCCTTTTTACAGAGAGTCAAGACCGTTCCAGGCCAGCTGAAGGCAGCACAGCCGTGACGGTGCTCGTCCAAGGCACCAGAGCGAGCGCTCTGAAAGATTCTGGGAAGCCAGCCGGCGACCCAGAAATAGCCAACCCCCATCACCAAGAGACTCAAGCCCAGACCGTCCCGGAGCGGTACCCCTCTCAACATGCCACTGGTAAGCACAAGTCTGAGCACACATCAGATAAAGACAGTGCAGCCACGTCAGAGATGGCAGAGATCGTGAAGGTGCTGAAAGAGCTTCTTCACATGAGATCTCACAAGAGACACAAGAGGGACGACCCAGACATCCTACGTCTAAGCGTAAGGCCTGAAACAGGCACCCAGAACACTGCTCATCAGCATCAGACCACAGAGCTAACTGTCACACCACAAAGTGACAGCATCACCCAGCCACCACAGCTGACAGCTGCACAGCCTAAGCATGACAGCACCGTTTCCCACGACTGGGTCCAACATCACAAAGACCCAGGAAATGCTGCTTTGTCTACCTGCCTCCACAGCGAACAACACGAGACCGGCCCTAACCGCCCATCGATCACCACACCAACCCGGACGCCAAAGCTCCTGGGGAACCTGATCGAAAAGGGGGTGGCCCGGAAACCCTACCTAGCCATCACTTTGGAAAATGACGTGAGACTTGAAGCACTGGTAGACACCGGCGCAGACCTTACTTTGATATCAGCTGAACTTTTAGGAAAACTCAGAGCTAAAGCTATGAGACAAGATCGAACTCTTACATCCCAATCGTGTGAGCGGAATGTGCAGTCGTACAGCCAGAACGACATCCGGCTCGAACAGGTAGCTCCCATTCACCTGACAATTGGTTCTATGAGTCTGATCCACCTGGTGTACATCTCACAAATGAACACTTACCCACTTCTAATTGGCAAAGATCTGCTTGATCGCTTTGAGCCTTTACTGGACTTCAAACAACTGAAAGTTTGGGCTCAAGTTCGAGAACCCCTCCCCCTCCAGTCACACAGGCCACCAGAGCCAGACTGTCAGGTCACAGAGTTCACAGGAACTCCCGCAGCCAGCCATGAAGACACAGCCTCAGCACCAAGTCAAGGTTCAAGTCCGCTACCCTGCACCTTCCAGCTCGCCAAAGACCACGCAATGCCCACTCAACGATGCGTGACCTAATGCAGAAGGCCTCTTCTGAAAGAAGTCCTAAAACCCTACTGATTTTGAACTGCAAAACCAAAAGACACTGCACGAACACAGTGCAAGACTCTGCTAAAAGGGTCCCTGATCAGCATAGGACATAGAACTTTTAAAAGTAGATGAAAATGTGTGCTCAAAGAGTTGCAAGACTCTGCATTCGTAAAATTAGAATTTTACTGAGTTAAAAGAATCTTAAATGGACGTGTAAATCTCAACGGCCAACAGACTATGCACAACTCTTTTGAAACAAACAGTTTCTAGATGCTGGTTGAATTGGCACTGCTAAACATTAGGTTTCCTGACAATGAAGGGTTACAAGAAACACTAGCTCCAAATAGGGCATACGTCACCTTACCGCCAGAGTGTAGGAAAACCACCTCAGCCTTAAACTACTGTTAACCTACAGGCGTGCATTTGATCTTTGCGATCCAACTAGAACACAACGTGCAATACGCATTTTTGATCGCTGGCTTGTCTAAATACAGATAAAACGATAGCTGGAATTGACATCTCTACTTTAAGTGAAAGAGTCTTAGATTTCCAACTAATATCAGTAAGTTCAGCCGTAAAGCGTAAGTCTGTGTGACAAAGGAATCTCATTTCAGCAGCCTCTAATCTGTACCGATATCTATTCTGGTTTGGTTAAAAAAGAAATCCAAATTGCAGTATGACTAAACCTGTGTCTGACAAAGAAAGCTCAGGACAGAATTATATATATATGTAGACCTGGGTGATGCTCCCCTTTCTACAATGTAAAGGCCTTAAAAATTATTGTTAGATTGATGTAATTCACCTAAATTTTAGCTGCATCTACAAGCAGAGAGCTACCTAACGATCAAAACTGTTTCGCTGAAAAGTCAGCATTTTGTGCATGAGAGGGACGTAACTATAGATGCTTAGACAAACTTTGACTTACAGCAAATCTATTTCTTACTCGGTAAACAAATAGAATAAGTTGTGTAAAGTAAAGAGAAGAGTTACATGAGTAAAATTAGCAAATGCCAAAACAGTCGCATTTTACTTAATGTAACATCAAGTTCTCGAAAGACTTAAAGTATAGGCGCCCCCTTTTAAACCCGTTTAAACATGCATAACTCATTTAAAAGGTGCAGACATTTTTCAGGGACTGTTGAATTGTTCTGACATGCTCTAGTTCCCATAACAACAACTTGTCACAGGAAGTGCTAACTTGTGACATCACTTTGTAAACAAACCAGCCTAGGTGGCTAAGCTACCCTAACCTAGTATCCATCTACCATAGGCTAAGCTAACTTAACCTAGCATCCTTCCAGCCTTAAGCTAAGTTAGCCTAACCTAGCATCCATCCAACTTAGGCTAAGCTAACCTAACATAGAATCCATTCAGCGTAGGCTAAGCTAAATAATAACTTCCACAGTTAGAAGTTAGCATCATTTACTTGAACCCTTAATCACCGTTGTGTTTTCACAGTGCAAAGTATTCTAGAATACTTTTTTCTTCACACCAGTTAGGATTTCTAATTCACTTTCCGTGTTTGCAACTCTTCTTAGCTAAAGTTCACCTTCACTAGTTTAGGCATAGTCCTTGCTAACCGTCGAAGGCTAACTTTGCAGATGCCCTGTTAATTAAACTTAAGTTTGACTACAGGTAAACTGTGTAGCTAGAGAAGAATTCATAAAGCAATAGGAATTTTCATCGGCATGTGACTAATCCTTTGATGGGACACACACGGTGTGGTCTTGAACATGCAACCGCGGTTACCAACTTTGGAGTGTTGGTCCAGGAAAATCCAAAGTTTAATCACTAATGCCACTGATTATTCTTGCCTTCAGATCATTCCCGTTGTTTTGATCACTTTATTCCTTTTTGCTTTTAATTTGTTTTTGTTTTTGTTCTTCGTTAACTCTTTCATTTCTTTGACTTTGATAATAATAGCAGTCAGCTATTCCCTTGGCTATTCAGTCATCTATATGATTTAATTTCATTTGCTCTCTTGTTCAAATGTGGTTCCATTCCCCATAGGGCCCAGAAAGGAAACAGAGACACCCTTATTTGTTATTTTGGCGTAGTTTCAACCAGTGTACTCATTTTGTGACCCTGCAACACAAGTAATTTCAACAATTTACTAGGGCACAACTGTGGTCCAGAGGATTGATAATAAGCATAATTCAAATAGGAAAGCTGTCCTTTTCCCCCTATCATTCACTTCGTCAAGCCGTAGTGAACCACTAGTTCAGTCCAGAGAAATAATTTAGTCATAAGAACCATCTTAAGTCATTTATTTCATCTCGGCTATGCCCCTTCCAGGAAATACTCTCGGAACCACATACATCTTAGCCTCCTAAGATCCACAGCTTAGATAAGATACAAGACACATTTCACTAGCTAGCTACACGTGAAACACCTAGCTTTATGCTACAGACCTAGCGAACCAGTTAAACCGTGGTTCTGAACTTTTAGGGTCATGCATGCGTCTCTCACCACAAGTATGACAAAATGTCACATAGCCCCTGCTTCACCTGACCTTAGCCTTCCAGCTAACCAAAGACTATGACAAAACAATGGACAATATGAGAAACCACCTCTCAGACCCCTCCAACCACCCAAGCACGCCGTCTGCAGCCACAGATAACTGGTGCCCCAGACAACTGCAGGTCACCAAACATATGATGCGTGCACAGGACAACATTCTACGTTATGCACCTGATGCCATCACAGCGCCAAGGCTTGTGGTGTCACAATGCAGAAGGGGTCATGCCAATGTATGCCCATGACGCATCACGTGCTGCACACCGCAGCACCAGAGCCACTTACGAGACACTGAAGCAAGTGACACACCGTTGTCCTCGAAACGAAAAGACTGTCCTAGCCAACCAAGGACGACACTCGCTGAAATTTTTCCTACCTTTCTCTCTCTTCTTTTTGCCTTTACCAGGATGCTGCCGTGGTTTGCCATTCTGAGCCTTCAGCCAACCAGAGGGCAGCCGCAAACGGACAGCATCTCACCGGGTCCGGCATCAGGCATCGTCCTAAAAGAACAAATGGGATTCCTGATAACCAACTGCCGCACACACACCCAGAAAGTGTGTGTTCAAGTGGACCCCCGCAACGTGTACCGAAAACCCTACCCCAGCACAGTAGCCCAATTCAGCTGGCCAGTGCCCGATGGACAGAGGACTCCCTCGCTCGCGCTGAGGCCAATGTCGAGCACATGCTCAACCAACTTGATAAAATGACTGTCACACAAGCGGACTTAGGTGGACACAACCGCTGTTCCAAACGGTTCCTGGGAGCTTTGCTCAGAGCCGCCGCTGCTGTCGGAACTCTGTTCAACGTTGACATGTCCAGTGTCAACGCAATGAACCTAGCCACCGTGAGACGGCATGTGACTGAAATTCAAACTGAGATCCCACTGCTAAAAGAGCATTTACGACACAGAGTGCCTCCCTGCAGATCACCCAGAAGACATTTAAGGGAACAGTGGTAATTCTCAACACTCACAGCATTCTGCTGAACCAGACAGTGAACTCCATGAAACAGCTATTTACTGTCTCCCAGAATGACTTTGCTCAAACTCACCCACCATAGAGTCAAGCCGACTCTACCAAGTAAAAGACATTGTCAAGGTCGGATTTTTGAAAAGTGACACTCACATCAAGATTCGCACTCCAGACGTGGTGGCCTACCATGACAGCAACACGCAGCTGTACCTGGCCCCGAACCTGCACATGTGCACCTTGACTAAAGACATTCATTACCTCTGCCCTAACAGACCCTTCCTCAGAGACAACACTGACGGAATCTGCAGGCTGCAGATCGGCGACACCCGCTGCCCTGCCGAAGCAAAGCCTCGCACTCAAGGCATCGAGACCCAAGCAGAGATTGTAGGTGACAGGTGGCTCGCTAACACTCCTGTGCGCACAGCTGCACTCACTGCACCATCCTTCACCTGGACGACCTAGCCCTGTACCACCTTCCGAGTGAAGAATACCAATCCGAACTGGAAATCCCATCCTTCTTCAAGAACCACAATTTCACTATAAATCCAGAACTGGAAAAATGGATTGAGGAAGGGGGGGGGGGGGGGTCACAGATCATCGACATCGCTCCCCTTGACACAGCCCTCCAAGCATTGTCCAGATTGCCCATCCTGAACACTTCACCTGTTGTTCAAGCATGGACCGCCGCTGACACGGCACTTTGCATTTCGACAATCATCGGCCACACCCTAACCCTGGGTTTGGCCTACGTCCTGTACCGACGACTCAACGAGATGAGAGCCTCAACAGGCAGGCTCACCCAAGCCATGTCCGGAGGGTTCCGTAGGGGCCCTCGGAAAGAAGACTCCCCGCTAGAGAACGCGGAAAACCTCATAGAGCTGAGCCCTCAGCCCTAACCATCATCTGCAGCATCCAACCTCCATGATTTACCTGCCACCTGACCAATGCGGTCGTGATGGTTCAACGAGGCCCACCCACACGGGTCCTGCCGAACCATCAAGGGGGGACTGTAGCAATAATCAGATGATCAGCGCAATCATGTGGTTTTAATCAACTAAAATTCTAATTAAGTAAACACTCCTCCATTCTTCAGATTGTGACAAAAACAGATGTCATGGGACTTTTTAAGTTACCGATTCACACACCAGCAAATGGTTCTTGGACTTATTTTACTCTTGGACTAAATTACCGATGCCAGAAGTGCCGCCCCCCCCCCCCCCCCCCCCCCCGCGGCGTTTTTCGCTGATAAGTAATCACAGGGTCCTCTGGCTTACCACATGTGACCCAACAGGGGCGCCTCTCTGGCCGGAGATCCCGTGGTGTCCCCTCTGCAGGACACCTCACAAACACAGACAACCTTGTGTAATGAACCACACTGGTCATTGTAATCCAGACTTAAAAACTCATCAATTCAAAGAATACGCACACACATATCATTGCCCGGGAGGGGGGTGAGCAAAAGTTCACCACATCTTCACCGCTGAATGACCCGGCCACGTCCACAGTACACACACACACACACACAAGAACTTTTCTCCAATCTCCTCAATTGAGAGACTTGTACTATGATATATTCGATATGTTTTTTTATGTTTGCCCATGTTCCATTGGGGTTAGATGTGATCGTATTATAATTCTAAATGAACAGAGGTGCTTTTAGATGCATTTTTAATGTAACTGTGTTTTCCTATAATGTTTGTATGTCGTTCTTCACACCTTTAGAATCCTCTTGATCTGACCAAACCATATATATATATGGGTGCAAACCGTAAAATGTATGTTACTATGTTTTATCATCTCTGGAGTAAAATTGAACGCATTTTTACATCACGGTCATGAAACATGCAAAGTCGATCTCGAGGGAACAAAGGAACACTTATCCGCACACTTTCCTCCCAGCTGATTGGTGCATTCACGCCAGAGGAGGCGTAAACAGAAGTGTCTTTAAAGAAGACCACCAAGCACCTCATCTTAGAAGAGTAAGGAGGGGGAGAAAGAACTGCATCCTGAGAACTGCATCTTTGGGGGAACTCCCTTCTTCGAGGGAACTTCGACTTTTGACTGGACTCTTCTCTCTCCTTCGATCCGATGTAACCATCATACTCGTGATCCCCCGCCCTGGGGGATCTTTCCTCTTCTTTTCTTTTGCTTAAGTTTGTTTTTCTTTTGTTCATTTCCCCAGAAATGAACTTAGTCTGAATTATTTATTTGGTAATTTACGTCAAAGACCTTTAAGCCTTCTTTGAAACTGCACGCTCCAAACCGCAGCAAACCACGTGACGCTCCAACGGAACACACAAAGACCAGCAGCTTACACACGCCGCAGGGCTCAGACACATGAGAACTATATGCAAGTATATTTGAGTTACCAAGATTATAGAGCATTTAAGAGCATTTGTTTTTCCGTGTTGTCTCTTAAAGGTTTAAATGTCCAGGTGAATTTTGCCAAACTGTGATCCTACGGATCTCTCTCTCTCTCTCTCTCTCTCTCTCTCTCTCTCTCTCTCTCTCTCTCTCTCTCTCTCTCTCTCTCTCTCTCTCTCTCTCTCTCTCTCTTCCCAACTCTCTCTCCCTCTCATTTTTATCTTTCTCTCTCATCCTATTTTAATTCGTGTTTGTAATGTTTTACGTTTTTTTTTTTTTTCCGGGTGTATATACATATATTCTGTGTGAATTGTAGTTCGATGTATTATTAGTCCAACTATTAAAACCATTATATTCTTGATTGCCTTCTGTCTAAAATGCTCATTTTACAAAGTCAATGAGATCTCGACCCTAGCTACAAAGCTTTCATTATTGACTACGTTGCGTATTCTAATTTTATAAACACAGGAAAATTAATGTTCACGGCCAGAAAATTGATTATTTCTTGGAGTTTATAAGAAGTGATAACTTTGTTGAGAAGTTGATAAGTTAATCTTACGGCCGTTTGCTGGACAAACAGTTCGATAGCTAAATTAACTCCATTAAAGGTTATCTCATATAATCGATCTGAAAATGGACCATTGACATATGAATGAGGAATTATAATTCGTTGTGATTGATCATTCGTGTGTACAATCAATCTATTTTCAACTTCGATAATTTAACTGTAATATGCAATATATTAATCATATTCATGATTAATTATTAAAATTCCCTATATATAATTTGAGCTAATTTAATGTAAAACTAAATGTTGTTACACCATCCATACACACTAATTGCCTGCTACATGGCTGGTGATAATTTAACATTTTAGAAATAATCTCTCGTTTTAAATTAATGCTTCCCTAGCTTTCTGCATTATTTTACTCTTGCGCGCGTTCATGTTAACTGCATTTAGGTGAAACGCACGTGGAATTTCGGCAAGCGATTGTAACCTTAGAGAGCGCTCTTAAGAGTAAGATACATTGTTATCTGGAAACCCGGCCCTGATTTGTTAGTTTAGAATTATAGGCTATATGCTCTTGGTGATAGCGACTTTGCGTGGTGGAACGGAAGGGGGGCCCTTGAGTCTTGTTGCCCAGGGCACAGGAAATTATTAATCCGGCCCTGCATACATGGGTAAAATAGTGATAGAATGGAACTGGAAGTAGGAAATGGAACTGTGGAAAAGATCCATTTAACTAAGAAAACAACCATCAGCTTAGAATTTTCAGAGCACTTCATTGAATTGATACTTGAATTTTTAAGGCCGGGTAAACAGTTCTTGAAGTTGTTGAAAATTAAAGTTTTTACTGGTTCTGTGAGTGTCACATGTTGAAGTTGCCATCGTTGTCTTCTCTGTTGGATGAAGGAGATATGATGAATTTGCATGGTTAGTTCGACTCTGTTTTGGTTGAAAGTTCTCTCTCTCCATGAGCACATGGCTGGTTGTGAGTCGAGGCCTGCTTGCAGGCCACATAGAGCACCCAGGAGAAGGGAGGAAGTTGATGGTTGGAGTTGCGATGGACTTCTTCTGCATTGAATGAGAAGTTGTGCCAAACTCCTGATATTGTCCTAAATTCTGTTGTGGTTGAGAGAGTCCTCTCTCTCCTGAATGAGCACATGGCTTGTTGTGAGTCAAGGCCTGCTGCCCTGGGGCCTGGTGCGGCCACTCAGGACAGCAACCCAAACGTACGGAGAAGAATAAGAAAGAGCTGATCTTGTGATCAGTGATTTTTAAAGCATGAAGATGTCACACCCTCTGGGGGTCTGTGGGCCAATAAGAAGAGTTTCCTTTGGAGAGAATTTTTTACGACCCATTGTTCTCTAGGAGGCATTTGAATATGCAATTTCATTGGGTGTTTAAGAGAAGAATCTTCACGATTCTTATAATACTAATGCGTCACAAAGTTAGCAAAATGTAATGTAAATTAAGAAATGGGGGACAAAGTTTGGAGTTTATAGAGACCAAACATGCACACATGATTTTGGTTAACCATAGTTTGCAAAGTTTGAAACATTAACCCATTAGAGTTTACAATCAAAAATACGCCAAACCACATAAAAGGAAAATCATGCGATGGGAAAATTAGATGCATGTTTATTCAATTCTCAAGTGGATATATATAGAATATATATCCTGTAACAGGGCATCAGGTTCTGCCAGTGGGTAAGCTTCATTTGGGATGTTATTTTCGGGGGAGTTTCATAGACCCTTGTTGGGATAGTGAGTTTACTAGATTATTCATTAAATATAATGAATAATTAGTGTGTGTCTGATTGGTCCAGACGCTAAAATCTATTGAACATTTTTAATGTCCCTTCATGAAAAAGGTGTAACATGCAGTTTAAGTGGAAGAGAGGGGGTACGCAGAAGGCTAAGACAGTGGGCCTCCCTTTTGACACAACTTTTTGCTCATCCTAAAATGTCGGACCCACTGCTCCTCGTTAAAGCCAATATTTAAACACAATATGCTCCCACCAGTCCTGAGATCTCTCTCGCACACAATAACTGAAGCATATGATAATGATGGCACTTTTCGTCCTCCTCCGCCTCAAATTCATGGTGATGTCTGGCGAACTTCGCATATCGTAGAGCTATAGCATGAAGCATATTTCGCGTTTGTCCAACTGTGCAAGAGAATTTAACCCTTTAAGCAAGCGCGATGTTTCAGATATATGGCAAGAGTAAACACATGAATCGGATACAGTTGAAAGAACGTATATACGGATGGTAAAAAAAATCTGATAAAGGTAACAAATCGGAATTGGGCATCAAGACCTGCAGACAGTTTGCCTTATTTTCAGAACAATTTAACTTTTTAAATGTATTAATTTAAACTAATAATTTATATAATTTTTACCACTCTCGTCTTTTATTTATATCAGATATCTAACTTGATCTCATGAGAAAACATAACTATTTTATGAGATGTCGATTCCATGTGAATTTGTGTGATATGATTGAATTCGTATGGACAAATGTGTGTTTTTTAAATAAACATGAAAGTCCACCCCTTAACCTTCGAAGCCATCAGTGGGGTGTAAACAGATTGTACGAAAACTGAGATCATACAAATTCATAGGAATTAGCCACCAATTCACCAAACATAAAATTGCCAAGAGAGTGTGTTGAATAATGGAACCCTCCTCTCCATGTCATGTCATTGTCTAAAAGAAACAACTAAACTGTGTTCACAGGAGGAGGTCAAATTTGTATACGTGCCTCTAGTGCTCTTATTCCTGCAGTTTGACTACATAAGTTCAATTGTCAATTATACAGCCTTGAAGTTCCCTTGTAAAATTACCATATTATGAGCAACATGATTCAATAATGTTAATTGCATTTGACAAATATTTGTGGTACCGCCCCACTTTTTCAAATGAGCACAAAGAATGGGCAGTAAAATCAAAAATGCATTTGAAAGAAGTCTTAAGTGGGTGTCTGTGTGGGGATGGGCGACCGAAAGTAATGTGGATGTATTGGTGCATTACAGTAAATAATGCAGTGTGCAGAAATACAATAGCACTCTGTCTGAAGTGTCTGCTATTTTTCAGCAGCTGACAGATTACTTTTTCAGGTCAATGCAAAAAAATGTCTTAACCTAGATCATTGCTGGAACACAA
This sequence comes from Meda fulgida, assembly GCA_030578275.1. Classification (NCBI taxonomy): domain Eukaryota; kingdom Metazoa; phylum Chordata; class Actinopteri; order Cypriniformes; family Leuciscidae; genus Meda; species Meda fulgida. Next base: position 19,819,147 of record CM060622.1, on the reverse strand, counting down.
TTTACAAAGCACTCAAAGCAATGGCAATGCAATGTATAAAATGCAAGCACAACACTTTCCTAATTTGCTTTTCCTTTACAGAGAGAGAGAGAGAGAGAGAGAGAGAGAGAGAGAGATAGAGGGAGAGAGAGAGAGAGAGAGAGAGAGAGAGAGAGAGAGTTTGCATCAACATAACATTTGTAATTGTGTTTATAAAGGCGTTTTACTTAGCAAGTAACTCTGCAAGTCCATTAAAGCTCTCCATACAGTCTGTCTGCTGATGAAGAGAGGCAGTTTTAGGTCCATGATCATCCCTACAACAACAGTGGACAATTCAAGCTTATGAAGATGCCTCTTATAACCATTTGATGTTCCTTATTTGTTTTTCCCTGATTTAAAAATTAATACTGATAACAAATGTGTAGGTTTCCATATGATATACCCTAACTGAACATGTTTTTTTTGTTTTTTTTAAGTTTGGAATTTATTTATTCATTTTAAAAAGAAGTCTCTTATGAAAAGGAAAATGTAATGGTAATGTAAGGAAAGTGTTTTTTTCAATGTTCCATTGGTTGTAGTACAGTTCTAGACTGACCAGACTGAATTATTACAGGTGAGATTTTGCATTATTCACATGTAGTAAGTCAGTCTAGTCACTAGGAGCATACCACAATCTTTGAAACATGAAAACACGTTTTGGTGAATTACAGTAATTTTTTTTATTTATTAAATATGTGTTTACTGTACACACATTAAAGGAGGTATTGTCAATATTTCACCTGGAGAAAGTCAGTCTGGTCATTGGGAACATACTACAACCATTGTAACATGTAAAAACCCATAGCTGAATTACAGTATTCTTTTAAATAAAAATAATTCTGTACTGTACATACATCAAGGTAGGTATAGGCAAAATTTCACCTGTTGTAAATCAGTCTTACCAATACAATAAAGCTTTAGAATTTAAACATGTCTGTTTTAAATGTTAAAAGTAATTTTATTTAATACAAATTGTTTGTGTATTTATTTGTGTAATTATTTAATACAAAACATGTTTTAACCACTTGAAGGAATTGCCAGATGTTCCCTTAGGCATCATGTGCCATTGTAGCACGTTAAATAATTCTCGAGTATAAATATGCAGCTATAATGCACATGCTTTTTTATTAATATTTCATGTCGATATACAATGGTTACATACTGTTAAAACTAACTGTGGTATTGATATCTTTGTAAGACTGCTGACTCTATAGAACAGTGGCAATCTCCACAGAGAACGATTCAATACCCTGAGATCTATGATGGGATGCAACCTGTTATGGAAAAATTAATATTTTACTCTTTTCTTATTTACTTTCGTAGGCATTGTGAGGGTTTTCTTTTAATTCAATCATGTATTTTCTCTCCTTGAATATTTAAATATAACTGGCAGGAACAAAGACACACACATAGGAAATGGTCAGGAAGAGCCTCTGAACTCGTTAGTATGGGTAATCAGGTGAGACAAAGGGGTTATTCGGCCTTTTGACCTCACAGGTGTGAGCTAGATCTGGTTTTTATTGGGGTGAGCAGAAATTTACAGGAGAAGGGACTCTGAGGAAGGGGGGTATTGTTGTGAAGAGGCGGAGTCAGGAGAATCCATTTGCAGCATTTATTAGAATAGTCAAAACAGGCAAGGTCAAACAGTGGCAAACAGAACAGAGAAGGCAAGGCAGAGACAAACCAGGTAACCAGGCAAAGGGTCGAGGCAGGCAGAGGGAATCAGAGTCCAGTAAACAATCCGAGGTCAGGGAAGGCAGAGAGAATCAGAGTCCAGTAAACAGTCCGGGGTCAGGGCAGGCAGAGAAGGGTCAGCAACGATAAACAATCCAAGATCAAACACAGGAAACAAACTCAGGGAAATAACGCTCAGAAATGATGGCCGGGGCAGATCAAGACTTCGCACTGAATGAGTGTGTGAATGAGGTGCAGGTGTGAGTGCAATCAGTCCCAGGTATGAGGCATGATGGGAAATGGAGTTCGATGGGTAAAGTTAATATTCCGGAGACGGTTCCCTCCGGTGGTGAAGAGGAGGTGGTGCGGGAGCCTGCTCCGTTACAGAGCCCCCCCCCCCCCCAGGCGAGCGGCTCCTGAAGCGAGGAGGCAAACGACGCCGGGGTCTCCCACGGGGTCGAGGGGCCGGTTTTTCCGGGTGCATCCGATGAAACTCCTCCGTGAGTGTGGGATCTAGGATATTTCCAGAGTTGACCCAGGAACGCTCCTCCGGACCGAATCCCTCCCAGTCAACCAGATACTGAAGGACGTTACCCCGGCGCCTGGAGTCGAGCAATTCGTGCACACGATACGCCTCCTCGCCGTCAACCAGGATGGATGGGGGGTTTGGACCTGTGGCTCCCTCCTCCGACTCTCCTCGCGGATCACCGGCAGGTTTCAGGAGTGATACATGGAACGTGGGGGAAATACGGTAATTAGCGGGCAGGTATAATCAAAATGATACTGGTGAGATTTGTCTAACAATTTGAAATGGACCAACATACCTAGGACTGAGTTTGCGACATGGAAGTCGAAGTTTGAGGTCCCTGGTTGAGAGCCAAACCAATTGGCCAGGTTGATACTCTGGGGTGGTGCGGCGCTGACAATTGGCCTGGAGTTCTTGTCGTCTGACGGTGTGACCTAGGTGAGTGTGTGCTTGATCCCAGACCTCTTCACTCCGTTGTAGCCATTCGGTGACAGAGGGTAAATGAGTGGGTTCACCAGACCATGGGAAGAGTGGCGGTTGGAAGCCCAGGATGCATTTGAATGGAGTGATTCCAGTGGCGGGTTTGATGAGGGAATTCTGAGCGTATTCAGCCCAAAATAGATACCTGCTCCACTCAGCTTGGTGTTGTTGACAGTAGGATCGTAGGAAACGAATTACATCTTGATTGAGACGTTCAGTTTGTCCGTTGGATTGGGGGTGATAACCGGAAGTGAGGCTGATGTTGACGTTGAGATGTTTGAAGAAGGATGTCCATACCCTGGAGGTGAACTGAGGTCCTCGGTCAGAGACGATGTCTTCGGGAAGGCCATATAAGCGGAAGACCTGGTTGCAAAGATGTTCAGCAATTTCCAGAGCCGTAGGAAGTTTGGGAAGAGGAATTAATCTGCAGGCCTTGGAGAAACGATCCAAAATGGTGAGTATGACAGTGTGACCTTGTGACTTGGGTAAATCTGTGATGAAGTCGATGGCTATATGAGACCAGGGGCGTCGCGGTATGGGGAGTGGATTTAAAAGTCCGGCTGGCAGTTGTCGAAAGGATTTGGACGTGTTACAACTTATGCAGTTCTGGATGTGTCGGGTCGTATCAGACTGTAAAGTTGGCCACCAGAAGCGGTTCCGGAGCAAATGGGTGGTCGCTGTTATGCCGGGAAGTCCAGAACTGGGTGTGGAGTGTATCTGTTCTGAGAGTCGTGAGCGCAAAGGTTCTGGAACGAATAAGCGACCCTCAGGACACTCGGTTGGAGGTTCTGCTTGACTGTTGAACTGCTCGATTTCTGTGATAATATCCCACTGCACCGGAGCCACTAGGAGTTTTCCTGGGATAACGTTATCTGTGACAGGGGGTTGAGATTCATCTGTCTGGCGGGAGAGAGCATCAGCTTTAATGTTCTTGGACCCTGGACGATAGGAGACAGTAAACTGAAATCTGGTGAAGAACAAGGCCCACCTGGCCTGATGGGGGTTCAAACGTTTGGCTGACCGAAGGTATTCGAGGTTCTTGTGATCGGTAAGGATAATGAAGGGTTGGGTTGCTCCCTCCAGCCAGTGTCGCCATTCCTCTAGAGCAAGCTTCATGGCTAACAATTCGCAGTTACCTACATCGTAGTTCCGTTCAGCTGGGGACAGTTTTCTGGAGAAGAAGGCACATGGGAACATTTTTTCTGGATCACCTTGGCGTTGCGAGAGAATGCCCCCCACTCCTGTGTTGGAGGCATCCACCTCCACGATGAATTGAAGCGCTGGGTCTGGGTGTCGGAGAATGGGAGCAGAAGTGAACAGGGCTTTGAGTCTGTCGAATGCTTGATTTGCTTCCGAAGTCCATTGCAGCCGGTGGGTTTGACGTTTGGTCATGGCGGTGAGAGGTGCGGCTACAGTGCTGAAGTTTCGGACGAAACGTCGGTAGAAGTTGGCAAAGCCCAGGAAACGTTGCAATTCTTTGACGGTTTGGGGTAAGGGCCAGTCCAACACTGCTTTGACCTTTTTGTCGTCCATAGCTACTCCCTCCTGACTGATTATATACCCGAGAAATGCTGTGCTGGTTTGATAAAATTCACATTTCTCTGCTTTGGCGTAGAGTTGGTACTGCAGTAGACGTTTCAGGACCATTCTGACATGTTGAATGTGTTCTAGGGAATTTGATAAAATTAGAATATCGATGTATACGATCACCCATCTATCCAACATGTCCCGAAAAACATCGTTCATGAATGACTGAAAGACAGAAGGACTGTTAGACAGACCGAACAGCATAACCAAATATTCATAGTGGCCACTGCTGGTTGAAAATGCCGTTTTCCATTCATCTCCTTCCCGAATGCGAATGAGGTTATAGGCATTGCGAAGGTCCAGTTTGGTGTAATATTTGGCCTGGCGGAGTTGTTCGAGGGCGGCTGGAACAAGAGGTAAGGGATAGCGGAACTTAACAGTCTACTCATTGAGTCCACGATAGTCAGTACAGGGTCTCAACCTTCCATCCTTTTTCTTAACAAAGAAGAAACCTGCTGATGCTGGATATGTTGAGGGTCTAATGAAACCTTTGGTTAACTCCTCTTCAATGTACTGCTTCATGGCTTCAGATTCTGGCTGAGATAATGGAAACATTCGACCTTTAGGTGGAGTGGCTCCGGGCATGAGTTCGATGGCACAGTCAATGAATCGATGTTCAGGAAATTGTGATGCTTTCCTCTTACTGAAGGCTTCAGTCAGATCTGCGTATGCTGGAGGGAGTTTTATTTCTTGTTGATCAGAAGTGGGGTTAGTTGAGACGGGTTGCGGAATCTGAGTGACTCAGGCAGTGCTCGTGACATGTGACATCCCATAGAGTGATTTGACCGTCCCTCCAAGAGATGTGTTGATTGTGGATGCATAACCAAGGCAGGCCGAGTATTATGCTATGATGTGGAGCTTGAATGACGTAGAATTGGATTTTTTCCGAGTGCAGGGCCCCGATGTGCATTGTGATCTCTTCGGTCACCCGGTGAATTCTTCCTCCTCCGATGGGGCGTCCGTCTAGCGCCTCCACTGTCAAAGAAGAAGAACAGGGTTTTAGTTTTAGCTGATGTAAAGAAGCGAATTCGCGGGAAATGAAGTTGCCCGCAGCTCCTGAATCGATCATGGCAGTGGTTGAAATTATTTGGTCCCAGACGGACAAACGAATGGGTAGTAAGAGGTTGGATGTGCATTGGTTTTCTTTGTGACTCACCGCTTGGGTCCTATTGGCCGGGCGAACAGGACAATCGATTCTCATCTGACCACAATACAGGCAGAGGCGGTTTTGCTGACGGCGTTCTCGTTCCTCTGGAGAGAGATGGGTGAACCCTAGTTGCATGGGTTCGGGTGCCAAGGCGGCTTCGTGTGTGTGTCGTGGTGGGGCTCGGGGGTGGCGGCGAGAACGCATCAGATTATCGACCTGGATGGCGAGATCAATGAATTCATTCAGGTTTCGGCCCTCATCTCGGCAGGCCAACTCAGACTGTAACTCGACTGATAGTCCTTTTCTGAAGAGTGTTTTAAGAGTATCATCGACCCAGTTGGTTTGAGCCGCGAGAGTGCGAAAAGTGAGAGCATACTCGGCAGCGGTGTTTCGTCCTTGAGAGAGGTTTAACAACTGTTCTCCCGGATTCCCTTTTGCAGTGGAGTGTTCAAAGACATCACGGAAACGCTGAAGAAATCCCGTAAATGAGGGAAATGCAGAACCATCGGGTCTCCAAACTGCCGTAGCCCATTCCAACGCCTTGCCGGTGAGTAGTGAGCAAACGAATGCAATGCGTCCAGCGTCATCGGGGTATAATGATGGTTGCTGATCGATGTAAAGCGTGCACTGTAGCAGAAAACCCTTGCATTTGGTTGGGTTACCATCAAATTTCTCTGGAAAAGCAAGACGAGGGTGGCCAGCAGTGTTGACAGCGTGGGAAGATGCACCTTGTGAATGTTCAGCGGGCACGCTGAAGGATGATACTCGTAAGTTCTGTAGTGATTGAACTAGATCCTCGGTGAGAGAAGTGAGTCGGCTCAGCTGATGGTGATGCAAGGATAATTGTGAAGCTTGAGCAGATACCTCGGTGGCGAGCTGCCTGACTGCTGCTAGATCGAGTGTTGGCGAAGTCTTCTGTTGTGAAGAGGCGGAGTCAGGAGAATCCATTTGCAGCATTTATTAGAATAGTCAAAACAGGCAAGGTCAAACAGTGGCAAACAGAACAGAGAAGGCAAGGCAGAGACAAACCAGGTAACCAGGCAAAGGGTCGAGGCAGGCAGAGGGAATCAGAGTCCAGTAAACAATCCGAGGTCAGGGCAGGCAGAGAGAATCAGAGTCCAGTAAACATTCCGGGGTCAGGGCAGGCAGAGAAGGGTCAGCAACGATAAACAATCCAAGATCAAACACAGGAAACAAACTCAGGGAAATAACGCTCAGAAATGATGGCCGGGGCGGATTAAGACTTCGCACTGAATGAGTGTGTGAATGAGGCTTATATGAGTGTGTGTGAATGAGGTGCAGGTGTGAGTGCAATCAGTCCCAGGTATGAGGCATGATGGGAAATGGAGTTCGATGGGTAAAGTTAATATTCCGGAGACGGTTCCCTCCGGTGGTGAAGAGGAGGTGGTGCGGGAGCCTGTTCCGTTACAGGTATAAAGGCTGTATGCTTGCTGTGTGATTCAGGTCTGTGTTCCTACCGTGGGGTAGCTGCCATGGTATCTTTTGTGAACAACCTTCTTTAAAAGAATAAACTTTCTTTTAAAGTACAATTGGAATCTGATATCTCTTACTGTGATGCTTGTTTGTTAATTATTGTTTTTGCCACAACAAACCCTACACTATGAAGTACCGACTCTAGAACCCGGCCTCCCTCTCACAAGGAGAAACACACTCTATGGCCCCCTTAGCTAAAAGGAACTGAAACTCTTGCTCCATCACTTGATCCTGCTCATTATTTGACAATAGTGTAGACCACCCCACTAAATTTCAGCGGACAATACTCAAATTGAACTCCCCTGAAGACTCCTCCCCTCCAAGCTTCTACATATTCTACTAAGGGGATCAGTCTCTCAAAACTGGCCTCGGGTTTCGGTGCCCTGAAGTGGCTGGCTGGCAGGTCATTTTCTACATTTTCTTCCTCATCTGAGGAAGCGAAATCGACAAGGCCGCAATGATTCCATAAACCTCTGGAAACCGATGCGTCCTGAAGGGAACGGTGTGGCCGGAAGCAAACATCCAATATCCTTAGGTCTCAGCGGAGGAGCAAGATGTTTCCTGAAGCCTAACTCGCCTGAATGACAGTCCTCAGTTCTGCCTTCGGCTTCGGTTGAGAGTGCTGCTGAGGGGGGGCTCGAGAGGCAACACTCTCCTTATGCTGCTGCAGGTGTGAGGAGCTGGCAGCTGATGGATGGGGATGCTCCCTGGCAGCAGCCCCACGAGATCTGGAATGACAGTGGGGATGAACTGTTTGAATATGGCTGACTGTCACTTTGCCTCCTGAAACATCTCGACTACTATATTTACAGCATTGCCAAAGAGGCCATAATGCAAAATCTGGGCATCAAGAAAGAAAAGCCCTGTCCTTCTCACGATGCCTGACAAGTTCAGCCACAAATGCCTCTCTGTAGGCACTAATGCTGCCATGGAGCGGCCGTTGGCATGGGCCGTCTCCTTAGTGGCCCAGAGAGACAAATCTGCCGCCTGTATTCCCTGCAGGAAGCGCTCATCAAGTTTACTTTTCTTTTGTGCTTCCTGCTTTTCTGTTGGACAATCGATATTTAATTGTGCCACTGTCAGAACCTCCAGCAGCTCCTCAAAAGCAGAGGAATGAGGTGGCTATTCCTCTAATTCTTCTGCCTCGATGCTTTAAAGATCTAAATTCTCAGAGCCAGATAATTCTAGTATCGGGTTCTCATCCCAGGCGAAAGAGGCCACAGATCGGGCTTCCGATCGATGAATGGAGAGCTGAGAAAGAGGCCGTCTCAAACTTGTCAGCCAGCTCAATTTGCGGTAAATGCTGTGTCCACCGTCTCGAACCACGGGGAGCGTGAGCCTGGCCTCTCTCATCGAACAAGGTCAGAAGGGAGCGGAGTGTCACAGTTCGCACAGACAGCACCCTCGAGGGCCCGTACATGCTCTGCTCCGAGGCACATAACATAAAGCGAGTGTGTATCTTGGACAGTGTAAGGATTGATCAGGGCTCACCAGCTCTTTGGTCAATTTTAATTTCGGGGACAAATATTCAACAGTTATTAATCTCTGATCAACAATCTATTGAATATAATTTGAGCCGTGTCCTTATGTAAATAAATCGCCCACCAAGGGGTTGTACAACATACTCGTGTGCCCGGGCATGTATATAACAATTAAACACAACAAATTATGATTAATTAGGAATATACATCCTACACAGAGGGATATAGCTGATCTTCGAAAATGACCAAAGCAACTGAAGCCTCCTTCTCAGTCAGCACGTCCGCCGTGCGGTGTTGCCGGAGGTTATCAATCGCTTTTGGTCTATTTAGCTTAAATTTACTGACAATGTTTTGTGCACTCAACAATATCAGAATTGTAGCTTTAGGATCTTTATTAAAGAGGCTCTGTTATGTGGTCAACAACAACAGAGGCAATCAAGTATAAATGAGGTTTAATAAATGAACTACACTACATGTAAAACAAGGATATAAATGAAACAAAGTGGAATGGAAACAATAAGGAAAGAAAAGTAGAAACACAAGAAAAACACAATCGCTAGCACAATCAGACCCTCAGAGACAGCCGCAGTTATACACTTGAAAGCGTCTAAATTTGGATGGAACAGCTTGCATTCAGACCTGTAAGTGTTGTGTAGGAGAGAGGTCGCGGCATCCTGGAAATGGGAGGCGGACTTCTTTGATTCCTCCAAGCGTGGTTGATTCGTGGGAGATTCAAAACGTCCGCACCAAGGGGCGGCAGTGGCTCAGTGGTTCATGTGGGTTGTCTACAAACCGGAACGTTGGTGGTTCAATCCTCGGTTCCACCTCACCAAGTGTCGAGGTGTCCATGAGCAAGACATCTAACCCCTGCTGCTCCCGACGCGCTGGATGGCGCCTTGTATGGCAGACACCGCCGTCGGTGTATGAATGAGTGTGTAAATGGGTGAATGTGAGGCAATATGTTAAGCGCTTTGGTGGCCCAGTGGGTCTGTGAAATGCAGTCCATTTAAAGCAGTTCTGTATGCGTGAAGGTAGTCTTAACACCGAAATGCTGGAAGACTAGCGAAACGCATGTGGGTACCTCGGTCGGAGAACTCGAACCGCACTAAGAACAGGCTGGCTATCAGCGAAATGAAATGAAGACAAAACAAAATAAAACACGAAGATTACATCGGGGAACAGGATACAAAGGAAAGAGAGTGAACGTCTCTATTTTGGGGGTTTTTAAGGATGAGCTAAGCACGCCCTGGTGAGGCGTGCCGGCCAATGGCAATGGCCCATCTTGAGGAGCGCTTACGCCCCTGGTTGGGTGGGGTTCGGTGGTAGTTTGCATTTTATGACCAAGGGGAAAATTAAGCTTACTTTGGTAATGGCATATACATGTGGTTATACATTTCACGATATTGATATACAGCTTAAAAGGTAGATCAGATTAAGAGGATTGTTACCATATCAAACATCACACTTTACAGACATAATGTTGCAGAGTTACATCTGGATGCATACGTTCAGGCATTTATACGTCCCTTACACTCATTAGAACACATTTTTAGGACAAGTTTGCACATTACAGTTCTTTTACATCAAATCTGTTTTAGCAACGACTTTTAGATAGAAGATTAGGTTTCCAGCGTATGTGCGTGGACGCACGTGTGTGTGTGTGTGTGTGTGGATGTGTATTGTGCGCATGTGGGGGAGCCAAAGGAACATCTGTTCTTCTCTTCTCCCGCCCAATTTCCGCCAGGAGGGAGTCCCAGGAGGCCTGGTTGTTGTCTCAAGCGAGAGAACACGCTGTTTGTAAGACATTCGGGAACATCTATCAGCATAAATGCCCAAAAGTCCATTTGCTCCCTAGACTTCTAGGCGCCAATTTGAAAGGGGGGAGACCTTATCACTGGACCACATGGCCGTAGGAATGTGGGTTAGTTAGGGCTCTTTGTTCCCCTTTTTTTGGTTGCGAGTTAATGATTTAATTAAAGAGAATTAATGATGGTCCTTGGAATCTCTACAACAGGGAGATACACTCTGCCTATATTGCCTTTCATACTTTCTGTCACGGTAGACAGAATCTGCTTGCTTGCACTGTTTTCCTAGACTTTCCATTAAAACTGTCAACTTGCATTTGCTTCCTGTCGTTCATCTTAAGGTTATGACAGAACGATCTGACCCGGAAATGGAAGCAGCGAGTGCGGCGCCGAGGTCCATGGAAGAGTTTATCTATCACAGCATCAGGAGAATGGATTCCCAGCAGAGAGAGATCGGCGACACGGGTCGCGCAGTGCAAGCTTTGGCGACGCAGGTGTCCGAGCTCACCCAGCAGATCCAACGCCTACAGGGTCCCACTGCGCCGCCCACACCGGCCGTTCCTCCCACACCTCCAGAGAGACCCTCCCAGTCAGAGCCCCGTCTTCCGGTACCAGAGCACTATTCTGGTGAACCAGCCTTTTGCAGAGCGTTTCTGACACGCTGCTCAATGCATTTCGCTCTGCAGCCTCGTACCTTCGACACCGAACAGGCTAAAGTGGCTTTTGTTCTTACCCTATTGACTGGGAAAGTGGCGCTTTGGGGTACGGCGGTGTGGGAGAATCAGAATCCATGTTGTGCCTCGTTCCAGACCCTCGCCGCCGAGATGAGGAAGGTTTTTGACCGGGCTGTCTCGAGAAGAGAGTCAGCCAGAACGCTGGCGGAACTGCGTCAAGGAGAAAGATCAGTCTCCGCTTTTTCAATCGAGTTTCGAACCTTGGCGGCGGAGTGCGGCTGGAACGAGGAGGCGCAGTGGGATATGTTCCTGTATGGGCTGGCTGACCACATCCAGAAGGGGATCTACGCCCTGGATCTACCTACCACACTGAACAGGTTGATCGACTTAGCTCTGCGGGTGGACACTCGGCTGTCCAGGGTCGAGCGCCGAGTTCCGTCCACCCGTACATCCAGAGGGATCGACGTTCCACGATCCAGCGGCAGGGACGTGGTCAGCCCCGCCTACGATCCTGAGCCCATGCAGCTGGGTCGAGCTCGGCCTTCCCGGGAGGAGAGGGAGAGGCGGAGGTCCCAGGGCCTTTGCCTGTATTGTGGAGGAGCGGGACATTATGCATACAACTGCCCGGTAAAAGGCCAAGCCCGATAGTAAACTTGAGGCTACTATCGGGTGGGATCTCCGCCAGGAAGACCTCCTCATCGATTACATCTACCTCCACGCTCCTCCCGGTAAGACTAAGGTGGTCAGTCCACCAGCACGACTGCCAAGCACTTCTGGACTCTGGGGCTGAAGGTAATTTTATGGACCACACTTTCGCACAGAAATTTCAGATTCCACTCAGGCCCCTCACACACAGGATTACGGTTCACGCACTTAATGGACAAGAACTTCCCACCATTTCCCGTTCTACTGAAGACATTACCCTCATCACTTCCAGCAATCATTCTGAGACTATTTCATTCTATATCATGGATTCACCTCTTGCACCCGTCGTCCTTGGACATCCCTGGCTCATCCGTCACAACCCCCGAGTGGACTGGCATCATAGATCAGTACTGGAGTGGAGCAAGGAATGTCATAAGTCCTGTCTCGTGTCTGCCTGTTCATCTGTGCCTGTTTCTGTTTTTCAGGAGGAAGCAGGGGATTTGTCTAACGTGCCCACAGAGTATCTGGACCTGAAGGAGGTGTTCAGTAAGTCTCGTACTGCTTCTCTCCCTCCGCATCGTCCCTATGATTGTGCTATACATTTACTTCCAAGTAAGTCTCCACCTAAGGGCAAGTTATATTCACTTTCTATTCCAGAGAGAGAGGCTAGGGAGAAATATATTTCTGATTCTCTAGCAACCAAGTTCATTCGCCCTTCCTCTTCTCCAGCGGGGGCGGGGTTCTTTTTTGTGGGGAAGAAGGACGGTTCTCTGCGACCTTGTATTGATTACCGAGGGCTGAATAACATAACGGTAAAGAATACTTATCCTTTGCCGTTGATGTCTTCAGCCTTCGAGAGGTTGCAGGGAGCATCCATCTTCACAAAATTGGATTTGCGTAACGCTTATCATTTGGTTCGCATTAGGAAGGGGGATGAATGGAAAACTGCTTTTAACAGCCCCAGGGGGCATTTTGAATATTTGGTCATGCCTTTCGGGCTGTCCAACTCCCCGGCAGTTTTCCAGGCACTGGTCAATGACGTGTTGCGAGATATGATCGATCAGTTCATATACACTACCGTTCAAAAGTTTGGGGTCGGTAAGATTTTTTATGTTTTTAAAAGAAGTCTCTTCTGCTCACCAAGGCTGCATTTATTTGATTAAAAATACAAAACAAACCCAGTAATATTGTTAAATATTATTTCAATGTAAAACAGCTGTTTTCTATGTGAATATATTTAAAAATGTAATTTATTCCTGTGATCAAAGCTGAATTTTCAGCATCATTACTTCAGTCTTCAGTGTCACATGATCCTTCAGAAATCACTCTAATATGATTATTTGATGCTCAAGAAATATTTATGATTATTATCACAGTTGACAACAGTTGTGCTGCTTCATATTTTTGTGCAAACAGTGATTCATTTTGAAAGTTCAAGAGAAAAGCATTTCATAAAAAAAAAATATATTTTGCATTATTATAAATGTCTTTACTGTCACTTTATATCAATTTCATGCGTCTTTTCTGAAGAAAAGTATCAATTTCTTTAAAAAAAAAAAAACAATGACCCCAAACTTTTGAACGGTAGTGTATGTCTACCTGGATGACATATTGATTTTTTCTTCTTCTCTCCAGGAACACGTGCAACGACGAGTGCTTCAGAGGTTGCTAGAGAATGGGCTTTTTGTCAAGGCAGAGAAATGCGATTTTCATGCACAGTCGGTCCCTTTCCTAGGGTACATCGTTTCGTCTGAGGGAGTGCGGATGGACCCTGAGAAGATCAAGGCTGTAGTAGATTGGCCAAGCCCAGATTCTTGCAAGGCCCTGTAGAGGTTTCTGGGATAAGCCAATTTCTATCGGCGTTTTATTCGCAATTTCAGCCAACTAGTCGCACCTCTGACTGCCTTGACCTCCCCCAGAACTACGTTCAGATGGTCACACACAGCTGAGGCTGTGTTCTCCAAACTGAAAGGCCGCTTTGTTTCAGCTCCCATCCTTGTCACCCCTGATTTTTCACGTCAGTTCGTGGTGGAGGTCGACGCGTCAGAGGTGGGAGTAGGCGCAGTGTTGTCCCAACGCTCTGCCATAGACGATAGGATGCATCCCTGCACGTTTTTATCTCATCGTTTATCCCCAGCCGAGCGTAATTACGACATTGGCAACAGGGAGTTGTTGGCAGTTAAGTTAGCGTTGGAGGAATGGCACCACTGGTTAGAAGGGTCGGGGGTACCTTTTATCGTCTGGACTGATCACAAGAACCTAGAATACATAAGATCCGCCAAGAGATTGAACTCCAGGCAGGCTCGGTGGGCATTATTTTTTCGGTCGTTTTGATTTCTCTCTTTCATACCGCCCGGGTTCCAAGAACATCAAACCCGATTCATTATCTCGTATATTTGATTTTTCCGAACGCCCGTCTACTCCCGAGTGCATTTTGCTCGAAACTCTATTCGTTTCCACACTCACATGGGAGGTCGAATCGAGGGTCAAAAAGGCCTTAGAAGGGGTAACGCCTCCGCCCGGCTGCCCACCGAATCGCTTGTTTGTGCCGGAGGGATTACGGTCTGACGTTATTCAGTGGGGTCATAGCTCCAACGTGGCTTTCCATCCAGGAGTTAATCGTACTAGTTTCTTAGTCAAGCAACAATTTTGGTGGCCCCTTATGGCTCGCGACATTCACGATTTTGTTTTGGCTTGCTCGGTTTGTGCCACTGGTAAGACTTCCAATCGACCTCCAGACGGGTTACTTCAGTCGCTGTCGGTTCCTTCGAGACCTTGGTCCCACATCGCTCTAGATTTCATTACCGCCCTCCCGCCCTCTCAGGGTAACACAGTCGTTTTGACTGTTGTGGGCCGGTTCTTGAAGGCAGCCAATTTTGTTCCCTTACCTGAATTGCCCTGAGCTAAGGAGATAGCGGTTACGATCGTAGATCACGTCTTTCGTTTACATGGCCTTCCGATTGACGTGGTTTCCGACAAGGGACCCCAGTTCGTATCCAAATTTTGGCAAGAGTTTTGCAAATTACTGGGGGTGACGGTTAGTTTGTCCTCAGGGTTTCATCCCCAGAGCAATGGTGAAACCTAGTGAGCCAACCAGGATTTGGAGAGAGTGTTGCGATGTTTGGTTTCCAAGAAACATTCCTCATGGAGTCAACAACTGTCCTTGGTGGAGTACGCTCACAACACGTTGCCAGTGTCTGCTACGGGCCGTTTGAGTGTAGCATAGGTTACCAGCCACCAATTTTTCCCAGTCTGGAATCCGAGGTCGCGGTTCCCTCCGCTCATGCCTTTGTTAAGAGGTGTCACCGCACTTGGACTAGAGCCCGTGAGACTCTACTCCAGGTGGGGGCGCGCACCAAGGCTAAGGCCGATCGCCACAGGTCTAAGCCTCCCGTATACGTCGTTGGTCAAAAAGTGTGGCTTTCAACTAGGAACATTCCTCTTCGCACCGTCTCTAATAAACTTGCACCCAAATTTATTGGCCCGTTTACTGTCACCAAGATCATTAGTCCGGTGGCAGTCCGCCTCAAGTTACCTCCCGCGTACAGGAGGGTCCATTCTGCCTTTCATGTTATCAAAGATCAAGCCTGTGTTTCAGTCTCACATTAATCCGCCTGCCCCGGTTCCTCCTCCACCGCGACTCGTAGATGGGGAAACCACGTATTCGGTTAATCGTATTCTGTACTCTAGGTGGAGGGGACGCGGATTTCAGTACTTGGTGGACTGGAAAGGTTACAGTCCAGACTAGAGAAGTTGGGTGCCTGCTAGAGATATACTGGATCACTCCCTTATCGATGATTACAATCGACAGGGTGAGGAGTCTGGGAACGCCAGGAGGCGTTCTTAGGAGGAGGGGTACCGTCACGGTAGACGTATTCTCTGTTCCCTCTTGTCTCGTGTTTATGTTGTGGTATGAATGCACGTGTGTAGTGGGCGTGAGTGTATGACATCACCTGATCCACTTCAGCTGATCCTCATCCACATCACCAGCTGTAATCAATCCCACCACTCTATTTATACTTACCGCTATTCTATCATCCTTGTCAGATCGTTGTTTGATGTCGTCCGTGTTGGTGTTCCGGTGTCCAGTTCCTGCCTTGTGTTCCTGTTCTTCGTCTTCGTCGAGTGGTTTCAACTGTCGTCTCACCATCACCTCTTCACTGCACTTCATCAAGGATCCTGACCACCGAAGTCCCTGCATCACCTTTTAACATCTGCTTGCACTGTTTTCCTAGACTTTCCATTAAAACGGTCAACTTGCATTTGCTTCCTGTCGTTCATCTTAAGGTTATGACACTTTCACTCTTTTTGAAAGGAATGCTTTTCACAGTACAGACAAACAACATCAAATAAGACTATCAAGTCACACAGAACGCTTGCTGAAAAGCAGAAGCTAACACTGTTGTGTGGCTGCATCCCTTTGTAGCTTCCATGTACACCATCACATATAACGTCATGATGTAACACCAATCGAGATTGGACTAGTTCCACACGTGCTTCAGACGCTATCACACTGGAGGAGTTCCCCAAAGTATCGTCTATGACACAACGTGAGTTCCCTCGAAAGGGAACTAATTTTATGTAAATTAAAAGGGTATATAATTTGATACATATACTATTTATATCCTAAGGTGAAATCTAAGTGGAAAATATAACTTTGGACATTAGAACCTTTTTTTTCTGGTGAGTGAGAAGCACAACAAACTATAAAGTATCACCTTTTTAAATTGGGCAAATCTACAAACATACAGATATGTGACATTACCAAACACTTGAAGCATTTACAAAAAGCTTTTCTAATATGTTCATACAGCTTTGTATGCACTTAGTACCGTCCGACGCCACCCTGAGCTCTGGTTCCATCTTATAACTTCAAAGGCATTTACTAGAGATGGCTTAAAGTCTGCGATGTCAGATCAAATACTGTTAAAGATATTTGATTGTTATGGAGTGAAGCACTTAGCTGATGCATGAAGAATCTGATAAACATTTGTACATGTGTGTGCGCGCACACATGTGAGAGATTGTGAGACTTGATGGTGAAGTGTGCACAAAAAAGTCTGAGAGAAAATAAATCCTTGTCCCTCCTCGCTTCCCCCTCTTCACTCACTTTGTAGTTGAGAGCACCTTTGCAGCCCAGACACTAGATACTCAAGTGGTCTTATGAACCTCAAAGAGAAGGATAGACGTAACAAGGATTTCATGAGAGTGAGTGATCCAAAGAGAAAAAAATAGAAAGAGCTCAAGGTGAATGACTTGAGAACGCACATGTTGAGTGGCTTAGGCAAAAAGAGAGAAAGAGAGAGAAATTGGGAGGGTTAAGAGAGAGAGATCAGAAATCTAAGTGTTGCAGAAGAATGATACATTTCAGGCTTTAGTGGGTGCCTGACAGGAGAGTATGAGGGATAAAGAGAGAGAGAGAGAGAGAGAGAGAGAGAGAGAGAGAGAGAGAGAGAGAGAGAGAGAGAGAGAGATTGGATAAAGTATGTCACTAGCCGTAGGCCAGGTGAAAAGGTGTCAGTCAGTCTCTCAAGTTGGACATGTTACTTGGAGTCTGCACATGAATCTTCCACCTAAGGACAGACCTAACTGACAAGACAAGCATAGATATACTAACATTAGCATGATGCACACACACACACACACACACACACACACACACACACACACACACACACACACACACACACACACACACACACACACACACACACACACACACACACACACACACACACAAAATATTGGGTTTCCATGTTTAATGGGTTGATTTTTATATTGTACAAACTTTATATCCTACACTCTAAAAAATAATTCAGTGGCTAAGTAAATATCACAGTAATAATTAACTTTATTAACTTAAAGCTACACCTAAATTATACACATATAATTTTGAAAGAACAAGTGTTTTTTTTGCTAAGAATCAACTTAAAAAATTGCACAGTGTAGCTTTAATAAAATCTCTGAATATAATTTACTTGATTGTTTGAGTTAAACATACCAAAATAATTGACTAAAAATCCAACAGTCAATTTTGTCTAAAATTTAAAGTTTTTTTTCACTTAAAGAATTTAGTATTTGACTAGCAATTATTTATGAAATTTTATGAAATGTGTGAAATTTCTATCAAAATATTTGAGAATGGAGAATTAAACTGATCTGTTTCAAGAACCACAAATATTATTTAATTCAAATCAATATTATTAATATATTTAACACAATCTTAAGAAATGGAGTAAGTTTACTCAATTAAAACAATTTGACCATTCGTCTGCCTTTTATTGGAATGACGCGTCTACTGTCGATCTATACCTTTACTCTAATTGCTTGACGATCTCATTTCAGCGAACGAAGGTCTCCTTGACGACCGGAACGATAGCGTGTTTACAGCCCTGGTGATGCATCTAAATTTTGTCTTTTTCCAGAATTGACATTAAGACTTGAGTACAGTGGCGAGAAGCTAACGTACTTGTTTTGTCACTACTATTGTTTCATTGCGAATATGTCTCTGAAATTTGTTTGTAAATGTGTTCTGAGTATTCTGTTGTATTGTAGTCTGAGATTACATTTTTATAGGACGTCGCCGGGCTGACAGAGTTAACCAGTATCAGCCAGTGAATGATTGTATCATTGTGACAAACTGATTCCTTCTGGCAGCATGTGATATAAGTGTTTAATTGACAGACCATTATTTGGAATGTGTACTATTTGTGTGTTTGTTTGTATCTCATACTGTTTTTCTCTTCCATTTAGAATTGGGGATTCAGTATTAGCCAGAGTCCTCTGTGTGTGGTGGTGGTTCAGCTATCGGTCTGCAGTGTTCACAGCGGGTGATTTGGTGTTGTGTGGTGAGAGCACGAGTAGTTGCTGTGTTTATTGGATAGGCAAGATGAATCCCCCAATTCTTAAGTGGTAATGTGTGTGTCTGTCTGTGTAACATGCTCCATGTTCGATGCGTTCCTTTTAATGTTTGTATATGAAAAGATACCAGTTTTGTATTTTATTGTATGTATTGAGGAATACAATCTGTGAAGCGCTTATCTTTGTCTGATATTTGACTCAGCCACTGCGAATCTGTGTGCTTTGCAATTGAGGTATCTGTGGGTCCCGGCCAATTTCCGGGGTGGCGTAGTCGGTTGAGTGCCATAATTGGCATTGTAGTAAACTCTTGATCGCATACTGCCACAATATGTTTTCAGAGCTGTGCACTGTTTCTTTGTTGGCAGGTGATGGAGTCAGTCGCGTCGCAGCATCTTTCGGCTATGAGTGAAACGCTGGACGGCAGTCTGAAGTTCGAAGTTCACCCGAAGAGAGCGAGTCCATCTCTGGCACAAGAACCAGTGCTGATCCGGTGGAAATTGGATAACAGACCGGTTGATTACACTTGAATTACTTTTTAAAATTTGTTTTAAATGAGTTTAAATGTAGACAATGGTGTATACTGTATATGTGAAAACAGTATAAAATATGCTGTACTCATCGACAATAAAGACAGATGTCCTGTATAACGTTACCTGTGGTTGTGTGGAGTATTTTACAAAGGTTTAGAGGAAATTAAAAGTTAATATTACTCATAAATAAAAACCATTAATATTACTCATAAATATTGTTTTTCTCAATTATTTCTACTCAATCTTTGTTTTAATGTACCTAATACAGTGACTCAGATCTACTTCTTTTTTTTTAACTTGCATTTACTCAGTTTATGGTATATTTAATTGATTTCATTGCATTACAATTTAATCAATATTTTTAAGTGTAAAAATGTTTCACCAAAACAATTGAGTAAATCATAGTAAAAGTTTTTAGAGCGTATCCTCTAGCACTATCCCCAACCCTACCCCTATACCTACCCATCACAGAAAAATTAATTCATTTTTACATTTTCCAAAAAAAAAAAACTTTATTAAGTATGATTTAAAAGTTGTTTTTTTAATGGGGACCAAAAAAAGAAAAGTCCCCACAAGTCAAAAAGTACTGGAATTAATATCTTTGTGGGGACATTTGGTCCCCATAACATAAGGTTTACCAGGATCGCACACAGATGCACAGGGGTGTAAAATGCACATAGAAATGCCACTTAAGTATGGATACAGTGTCAAAATCTTTTCAATTAAAATTGTCTGTAGGTGTGAATGCGTTCACTTGTTATGCATTGGCTTGATCACTCAAAGGTGATCTCTCTGGCCGGATCACAATTCTTCAGTTCAGCTCTGACGTAACGTCAAATGTGACTGACTAAGAGGGAACAATTGTTGTTGAACAAATTGGTAGATTGAATGATTCACTCATAAAGACAGTCACATGTTTCATTGATAAATGAATCCTCGTTTTTGAACAAATGATTTAAAATAATGATTCAATGTGTAAAGTATGGACTAGTGGTTCCTTTTAGGATGGGAGCACTACAGAAAGATTCCGGCCAGAGAATCCTTTATCAGATTTATTTCCAAGATCAGGATGCCAATATTCAAGTTCGAATAAGTGAGTGTATGTGGTCTAAACAGGGAGAAAGAAAAATAAATAATGCAATGGTAATAATAACTGATTAATAAACCAATAAAGGAATACTATACTATGCTCATTGTCATCATTCACAACAGTACAGAACAGAAAATAATAATTGACGTTAATCCAGAGCAACAGAATATGTCACTATATGCCTTTTAATATCTGTACTGCAGCTCCTGCACCTTTAAGTGACTATGCAGCATGACACTGTATTCCTATAACACTCGATGCAGGTACCACCAAATAAACAGTAAATCCACTGCACCCGAACATCTGAGCAGCTGCATTTCCTGTCCAGGCGCAGTTCACGTGATGGAGCGTTCAAATGCACTCAAGAAATCTCAGCGCTGAACAAATAGGCTTTCAGACACAATAGGCTTGTTCGACTTGAACAGGCGCTGCACAGACCGATCGGCTTATGACATCAAAGTACCGCGAGAGCGATTCAAATGCATAAGGAGCCGTCTGCTCTCTAATCACTCTCGCGGTACTTTGATGGCATACGTCACAGTCCAACGCATTCTCATCCTTTGGCGTCATATAGGTGACGCCATATGACATTTCGTCGAAATCATACGCACATGGCACCCTTTAGCTTCAATATAACACGCACTGTTCTGGGCAGGTTTAGGTCTGGGGTAGAGTTACGGTTATGACGCCTTGGGATCTGCGTCTCATATTGAAGCTAAAGGATGCCATGTGCGTCAGATTTAGACGAGCGTCACATGTATGACGCCTTGGGTTCTGCGTCTCATATTGACGCTAAAGGATGCCATGTGCGTAAGATTTCGACGAAATGTCATATGGCGTCACATGTATGACGCCTTGGGATGAGAACGGGCTGCACAGTCACAAGTCGAACAAGCCTAATGACTCGCTTATAAAGACAACAGGCTTGTTCGACTTCATACAGCTCTGCGCAGACCGATCGGCGGCTGACTTGAAGCAGTGCATGCCGGTTAGAAATTTTGTCCGAATTGATACATACGTGGCTGTGACATATGCCATCAAAGTACCGCAAGAGCGATTCGAGAGTAGCCGGAGAACTCAGCCAGCGCAGCTTCTGAAGAGCGGCTGCTCTGGGCTGCACCAGAGCCGTTAAATATGAGAGTTGAGACACTCTTTGATCTCGCCGCCACGCGGTCACGTGGTTCATGGAGCTCTACATAGTTCCAAACAAATCCACATTGCCAATGGTTTCAAATTAACGTTATCGGTAAATATTGACGCATAATGTACATTGATTATTACGTTGACACTTAAATGACTTGCATATTATAGCATTTTTTTTCTGGGGAGTAGCAGAAACACAGCATTAATACGTTTTTGTGTTTAATTTTGGAGGGGAATGGGGTGCTCCCATAATGTAGAAAACATTTGCAGCAACGACCATTTGCAGCAAATCTCTGTAAATATGATGGAGAGACGGCATTAACGTTAACATTGTGGTCAGTTGAAATGAAACTGGAGATATGATTACTTAATATAATAATTTATAACATTAACGTTACTGTTAATGGGATACATTTCAGTATACATTTACATGTAGCCTACACATACTGTACACAGTACATCGTATGCATGTATTTGTGTGTGTTCTGGTGAATGGTTTAAAAAGGATGTAGGGGTACATTAGCCATACTCAAATGAATCCTATAACGTTAATGTTAGATTGTATTTTGCAACATAGTTATTTCACTAAGTACTCTGTCCAGTTATACACGCGCGTGTATGTGTATATATATAATTATATATTTATTTAAAATAACTATTTTCTATTTTAATATATTTAAAATGTAATTTATTCTTATGATCCAAGCCAGTCTTCAGTGTCACATGATCCTTCAGAAATCACTCTAATATGATGATCTGATGCTCAAAAAACATTCATTATTATTAGCGGTTTCACTTCATTTGGATGGTACCTTTAACACATTCTGTTGACTATAAGTAACGTTGCACCTACATGTCTACTAACTCTCATTAGAGTGTTAGTAGAGTATTAGTAGACTGGTAGGGTTAGGGTTAGAATAAGTTGACATGTAGTTGCATAGTTACTTATAGTCAGTAGACTGTCTGTTGGAGGACCATCAATATAAAGAGTTAGCAGATATTAAGCAGACAGTACACTAATACTCTAATGAGAGTTAGTTGACATGTAGTCGCAAAGTTACTTATCGTGACCAGAATGTTCAAAAGGGACCATCAAATAAAGTGTTACCTTATTATCAATGTTGAAAACAGTTGTGTACAATTTTTATCAGGATTTTTTGATGAATAGAAAGTTCAAAAGAACAGTGTTTATTTGAAATAGGATCTTTTGTAACATCATAGATGTCCTTACTGTAACTTTTGATCAATTCAATTCAATTCAATTCAATAAAAGTAGGCTATTGATAGAAATTCCTACTGACCGTAAAATTTTGAACGGTAGTGTTTAATGTTACAAAAGCTTTCTATTTCAGATACATACTGTTCTTTTGAACCTTCTATGCATCAAATAATCCTGAAATAAAAATGTAAATAACTGGATAATAATGAGAAATGTTTCTTGAGCATCAGATCATCATATTAGAGTGATTTCTGAAGGATCATGTGACACTGAAGACTGGAGTAATGATGCTGAAAATTCAGCTTTGATCACAGGAATAAATTACACTTTACAAATATACTTTATATATACATAGAAACAGTATGGTTTATTTTTTATTTATTATTATTTCATAATATTACAGCTTATTACAGTTTATTTTTAATCAAGTGTCTCAGCAAGCGATCTATGTTACTCTGTCTCTGTCTATTTATTGTTGTCTGTTGCAATTATTTTGGAAAGAGTTATGGCGAAACAACTATTCAAACAGTGTGATTCTCCCTACCCGCGTTATTTAACGGGTGGACACACACACAAGCTTTGTGTAGTTTGTTTGGGAGTGGAGCATGCGGTCTCAGCCTTCGAGGAGGCTGAGTGCCAACATTGCGAGTTGCTTCCGCTTCGCATGCTCCACTCTCGCCTGTCACTCTTTGACGAGAGTGGGCAGGTTCGCGATCCTCAGGGTGCAGGACCCATTGCTGCCGAGGCAGCACGGAAAATGCATTCCTGGGGATCGCAAAAGGATCTTTCGGAGGGGTTGGAGACGGGTCCGAGGGCCTTTTCTCCTTCCTTACCCGGAAGATCCAGTGCTCTCTCCCTGGTGTCGGAAGCCCGCTCTGCAGCTTCTTCCGCCCGGGAAGAGAGCCCTCCATTACTTCATTGCTCTTCCTCTGAGGAGGTTGATGTGATGAGTATGGAAAGTGCAAGCACACACACAGGGGAAGTAGATTCGACAACTATTTCCCCAGCATATGAGGAGCTGGTGGATGTGATGTCTAGGGCTGTAGAAAAATTAAATATTGAATGGCCAGCTGAGAAAAGGGGCGCTCGTCCCAAAAGTAAATTAGACGAGCGTTTCCTTTCTTCAGTGACATCATCTCCACCACGAGGCCTTCCCCTTTTCCCCGATCTCCATAATGAGTTATCTAGATCATGGGATAAACCGTACTCGTCACGACTTTTCAGCCCTCAGTCTCATATATATTCTAAAATAAGAGGGCTGAAAGAGTACGGTTATGAGGCGATGCCCCAGGCTGAACAGACACTCGCGAGCTATCTGTCACCTGGTCCAGCATCGTCTCTGAAGGCCTCAGCTTTGCCCACTAGACTGCTTAAAGCAACTTCGGTTTTAGTGGGCAAAGCATATATGGCAGCAGGTCAGGCTGGAGCATGTCTGCACACCATGGCAGTGCTCCAGGCTTACCAGGCTGACCTGCTGGGGGATCTGGATAAAAGTGAGGGAGTTGGTCCTGACGAATTTCGAGAACTTCGTCGGGCCACCGATCTGTCTCTCAGGGCTACTAAGGAGACCGCTAGAGCAATTGAGCGGTCTATGGCAGCCCTTGTAGCTACTGAGAGGCATCTTTGGTTAAATCTGGCCGAAATAAAAGAAAAATATCTGGCTTTTTTATTAGATGTCTTTTAAAAAGTTTCTCCCTCGCCGTGTCCAGCCCCCTGGGGCTGCTGGGCGTGAGCAGCCCCAGCCGTCAAGCTCCTCATATCGTGCGCAACAAAAAGAGAGTGTTTCATCTAGTGCACCTCCACAGAAGCAATGGAAACAGGCTCAACACTCTCAGTCGAAGTCTTCTAAGTCGAAGCCGGATCTGAAGACCGTTCTTCAGGCGAAGAAGACTTTGACTCAAAGAAAAAGGTCCTGACGTCACTGGCGTCAGACCTGTGAGGACAGCCCCGACCGAAGTGGAGCAGTGTACACCTCAGAATACGGTGCCCGTTCCACTTCGGGGTCCTCACGGGACCGTTCTGCCAACCCCGCCACCCTTGGTGCTTCGGGCGCAGCGGTCTCCAGCGAGTCGCTGATGCTATGCTGCGGCACTGCATCGGTTTCGCGCCCTCTGAGGGGGGTTTCAGAGCAACCAGTTCAGGTAGTTCCTGCCATTATGTTTCAGGCTCCGGAACTGGTTGTCCCGTTAACACCAGAGATCAGCCTCGAGAGGCTGGTTCCCTTAGTAGATTTTCTGGCAGCATGGAAGTCACTGCCAAATATTTCTCGTTGGGTAATGCAGATTGTAGAGAAAGGATACAGAATTCAGTTCGGTTCTCGCCCTCCTCGCTACAACGGGGTGTTGCTCACAGTAGTGCATCCCGAGCAGGCTCTGGTAATGGAGCAAGAAGTAAAGGCCCTGTTCCCGACAGGGAGTCGGGCTTTTACAGCCGTTATTTCATTGTTCCGAAAAAGATGGGGGGTTGCGCCCCATTTTAGATCTTCGTCTGTTAAATCGTTCAGTACAGAAACTCAAGTTCAAGATGTTGACACTCAAACAGATCGTGACTCAAATCAGATCCGAGGACTGGTTTGTCACGATAGATCTGAAGGACGCTTACTTCCATGTCTTCATCCTCCCTCAGCACAGGAAGTTCCTGAGGTTTTCTTTCGGGGGGGAAAGATTACCAGTATCGGGTACTTCCTTTCGGTCACCCCGCACATTCACGAAATGCGTAGATGCAGCTCTAGCCCCGCTTAGGCTGCAGGGCATACCTATTCTGAACTATATCGACGACTGGCTGATTCTAGCGGAATCAGAGCAGTTGGCGGTAAGGCACCGAGGTGTCGTTCTCGCTCATATGCAGATGTTGGGGTTGTAACAACATTTAGTTTTACATTAAATTAGCTCAAATTATATATAGGGAATTTTAATAATTAATCATGAATATGATTAATATATTGCATATTACAGTTAAATTATCGAAGTTGAAAATAGATTGATTGTACACACGAATGATCAATCACAACGAATTATAATTCCTCATTCATATGTCAATGGTCCATTTTCAGATCGATTATATGAGATAACCTTTAATGGAGTTAATTTAGCTATCGAACTGTTTGTCCAGCAAACGGCCGTAAGATTAACTTATCAACTTCTCAACAAAGTTATCCCTTCTTATAAACTCCAAGAAATATCAATTTTCTGGCCGTGAACATTAATTTTCCTGTGTTTATAAAATTAGACTACGCAACGTAGTCATTAATGAAAGCTTTGTTGCTAGGATCGAGATTTCATTGACTTTGTAAAATGAGCATTTTAGACAGAAGGCAATCAAGAATATAATGGTTTTAATAGTTGGACTAATAATACATCGAACTATAATTCACACAGAATATATGTATATACACCCGAAACAAACAAAACGAAAAACATTACAAACACAAATTAAAATAGGATGAGAGAGGAAGATAAAAATGAGAGGGAGAGAGAGAGAGAGAGAGAGAGAGAGAGAGAGAGAGAGAGAGAGAGAGAGAGAGAGAGAGATCCGTAGGATCACGGCTTGGCAAAATTCACCTGGACATTTAAACCTTTAAGAGACAACACGGAAAAACAGTCTTAATGCTCTAAAATCTTGGTAACTCAAATATACTTGCATATAGTTCTCATGTGTCTGAGCCCTGCGGCGGGTGTGAGCTGCTGGTCTTTGTGTGTTCCGTTGGAGCGTCACATGGTTTGCTGCGGTCTGGAGCGCGCAGTTTCAAAGAAGGCTTAAAGGTCTTTGACGTAAATTACCAAATAAATAATTCAGACTAAGTTCATTTCTGGGGAAATGAACAAAGGAAAAACAAACTTAAGCAAAAGAAAAGAAGAGGAAAGATCCCCCATGGCGGGGATCACGAGTATGATGGTTACATCGGATCGAAGGAGAGGGAAGAGTCCAGTCAAAGTCGAAGTTCCCTCGAAGAAGGGAGTTCCCCCAAAGACTAAATTATTTCTCTGGACTGGACTAGTGGTTCACTACGGCTTGACGAAGTGAATGATAGGTGGAAAAGGACAGCTTTCCTATTTGAATTATGCTTGTTATCAATCCGGACCATATATATCTGGACCACAGTTGTGCCCTAGTAAATTGTTGAAATTACTTGTGTTGCAGGGTCACAAAATGAGTACACTGGTTGAAACTACGCCAAAATAACAAATAAGGGTGTCTCTGTTTCCTTTCTGGGCCCTATGGGGAATGGAACCACATTTGAACAAAAGAGGAAATGAAATTAAATCATATAGATGACTGAATAGTCAAGGGAATAGCTGACTGCTATTATTATTAAAGTCAAAGAAATGAAAGAGTTAACAAAGAACAAAAACAAATTAAAATTAAAGGCAAAAAGGAATAAAGTGATCAAAACAACAGGAATGATCTGAAGGCGAGAATAATCAGTGGCATTAGTGATTAAACTTTGGATTTTCTTGGACCAACACTCCAAAGGTGGTAACCGCGGTTGCATGTTCAAGACCACACCGTGTGTGTCCCATCAAAGGATTAGTCACATGCCGATGAAAATTCCTATTGCTATATGAATTCTTCTCTAGCTACACAGTTCACATGTAGTCAAACTTAAGTTTAATTAGCATCTGCAAAGTCAGCCTTCGACGGTTAGCAAGGACTATGCCTAAACTAGTGAAGGTGAACTTTAGCTAAGAAGAGTTGCAAACTCGGAAAGTGAATTAGAAATCCTAACTGGTGTTAAGGAAAGTATTCTAGAATACTTTGCACTGTGAAAACACAACGGTGATTAAGGGTTCAAGTAAATGATGCTAACTTCTAACTGTGGAAGTTATTATTTAGCTTAGCCTACGCTGGATGGATGCTATGTTAGGGTAGCTTAGCCACCTAGGCTGGTTTGTTTACAAAGTAACGTCACAAGTTAGCACTTCCTGTGACAAGTTGTTGCCATGGGAACCAGAGTATGTCAGAACAATTCAACAGTCCCTGAAAAGTGTCTGCACCTTTTAACGGGTTAAAAGGGGGCGCCTATACTTGAAGTCTTTCGAGAACTTGATGTTACATTAAGTAAAATGCGACTGTGTTTTGGCATTTGCTGATTTTACTCATGTAACTCTTCTCTTTACTTTACACAACTTATTCTATTTGTTTACCGAGTAAGGAAATAGATTTGCTGTAAGTCAAAGGTTGTCTAAGCATCTATAGTTACGTCCCTCTCATGCATAAATGCTGACTTTTCAGCGAGTAAACAGTTTTGATCTAGGTAGCTCTCTGCTTGTAGATGCAGCTAAAATTTAGGTGAATTACATCAATCTAACAATAATTTGTAAGGCCTTTACATTGTAGAAAGGGGAGCATCACCCAGGTCTACATATATACAATTCTGTCCTGAGCTTTCTTTGTCAGACACAGGTTTAGTCATACTGCAATTTGGATTTCTTTTTAACCAAAGCAGAATAGATATCGGTACAGATTAGAGGCTGCTGAAATGAGATTCCTTTGTCACACAGACTTACGGTTTACGGCTGAATTTACTGATATTATTTGGAAATCTAAGACTCTTTCACTTAAAGTAGAGATGTCAATTCCAGCTATCGTTTTATCTGCATTTAGCCAAGCCAGCGATCAAAAATGCGTATTGCACGTTGTGTTCTAGTTGGATCGCAAAGATCAAATGCACGCCTGTAGGTTAACAGTAGTTTAAGGCTGAGGTGGTTTTCCTACACTCTGGCGGTAAGGTGACATATGCCCTATTTGGAGCTAGTGTTTCTTGTAACCCTTCATTGTCAGGAAACCTAATGTTTAGCAGTGCCAATTCAACCAGCATCTAGAAACTGTTTGTTTCAAAAGAGTTGTGCATAGTCTGTTGGCCGTTGAGATTTACACGTCCATTTAAGATTCTTTTAAATCAGTAAAATTCAAATTTTACGAATGCAGAGTCTTGCACTGTGTTCTTGCAGTGTCTTTTGGTTTTGCAGTTCAAAATCAGTGGGGTTTTAGGACTTCTTTCAGAAGAGGCCTTTCGCATTAGGTCACGCATCGTTGAGTGGGCATTGCGTGGTCTTTGGCGAGCTGGAAGGTGCAGGGTAGCGGACTTGAACCTTGACTTGGTGCTGAGGCTGTGTCTTCATGGCTGGCTGCGGGAGTTCCTGTGAACTCTGTGACCTGACAGTCTGGCTCTGGTGGCCTGTGTGACTGGAGGGGGAGGGGTTCTCGAACTTGAGCCCAAACTTTCAGTTGTTTGAAGTCCAGTAAAGGCTCAAAGCGATCAAGCAGATTTGCCAATTAGAAGTGGGTAAGTGTTCATTTGTGAGATGTACACCAGGTGGATCAGACTCATAGAACCAATTGTCAGGTGAATGGGAGCTACCTGTTCGAGCCGGATGTCGTTCTGGCTGTACGACTGCACATTCAGCTCACACGATTCGGATGTAAGAGTTCGATCTTGTCTCATAGCTTTAGCTCTGAGTTTTCCAAAAAGTTCAGCTGATATCAAAGTAAGGTCTGCGCCGGTGTCTACCAGTGCTTCAAGTCTCACGTCATTTTCCAAAGTGATGGCTAGGTAGGGTTTCCGGGCCACCCCCTTTTCGATCAGGTTCCCCAGGAGCTTTGGTGTCCGGGTTGGTGTGGTGATCGATGGGCGGTTAGGGCCGGTCTCGTGTTGTTGGCTGTGGAGGCAGGTAGACGAAGCAGCATTTCCTGGGTCTTTGTGATGTTGGACCCAGTCGTGGGAAACTGTGCTGTCATGCTTAGGCTGTGCAGCTGTCAGCTGTGGTGGCTGGGTGATGCTGTCACTTTGTGGTGTGACAGTTAGCTCTGTGGTCTGATGCTGATGAGCAGTGTTCTGGGTTCCTGTTTCAGGCCTTACGCTTAGACGTAGGATGTCTGGGTCGTCCCTCTTGTGTCTCTTGTGAGATCTCATGTGAAGAAGCTCTTTCAGCACCTTCAGGATCTCTGCCATCTCTGACGTGGCTGCACTGTCTTTATCTGATGTGTGCTCAGACTTGTGCTTACCAGTGGCATGTTGAGAGGGGTACCGCTCCGGGCTGTCTGGGCTTGAGTCTCTTGGTGATGGGGATTGGCTATTTCTGGGTCGCCGGCTGGCTTCCCAGAATCTTTCAGAGCGCTCGCTCTGGTGCCTTGGATGAGCACCGTCACGGCTGTGCTGCCTTCTGCTGGCTGGCCTTCTTCCACCACACGACTGGAAGTAATTCTTAGCAGGTACAATCTGTTCCATGCGGTCGCGTTGGTAACAGTTTGTAAGTGAAAGTCAATGTCTTGCAGGTATGCTAGCACATTGTGGCCTCCTGCAGGGTTCGGAGTGAACGTCGGGATGTTTCTGGCCAGCTTGTCAAGTTCTTTGGGAGCCATGCCGTGGTTAGTGGCAGGGGTTCTTTGGAAAGGCCCTCCCCCGTCGCTGCTGACGGGGGTTCTTGCGGGCTGGCTGGTGGTGTTTTGAACAGCGGGCTTTCGCCCTTCTTTTCAGCTCTGGGTTGTTGGCTGAAAGGTGCGGACCGGTTGGTCAGGAGAAACTTTGTGGTGTGTGTTTCCCCTTCCCGGTCACTCTGCAGTCTATATGAGTGTTTCAGCTCTCTGTGAACAATGTCAAGTTCGTCTTTGAGATCGTGTCTCTGCTGAACAAGCTCGTGGATTTTAGCTTGGGCCGCTTGCAAGTATTTTTCGCAGGCCTTGGCTTTAGTGTCTCTTTCTTTTAGTTCAGTCTCTGCTCTTGCAAGGAGAGCTTCACCTTTTCGGAGTTTCTTGTTGAGTTCCTCTCTGGTTCCTTTCTCTGACTGCTCTTTTCGGTCTGTGTGTATACGAAGATCAGACAGGGCAGTTTGAAGTCTTTCCACTTCCTTCTGTAGCTCGGGGTCGGTGTCATCCTCTTCCTTGGTTTCGAGGAGTAGTTGTTTTAGACGACTGTGGATCTGGGCCTCCTCCGCTTGCATCTTTAGCGTTGCTACTTCATGCTCCAGGGCGATGCGGCTCCTTTCGTGGAGGCGTGCTTGTGCAATGAGCTTGTGAGCGAGGTTTCCGACGTGTCGGGCCCAGTCTTTGTCGTTGTAGCTTTGACTTGGTTTGTGAGCCGTCAGCTTGTCCAAGTCGGTGTCCAGCTGCTCTTGGCTCGGGGGCTCTGAGTCACTGGCGACCTTGGGCAGGAAGGTAGTCGTCATGGCTTTCAGCCATGTCTCGAGGTTGTCCCAGTGGACTGCGGGGCTGGAAGACCGGAACATACTGGCTCACTGTGGGCGAGAGGAACACAGCACACACAAAGAGACCAATGCAAGTTCTTTTACGAGCTATAATACTAATACGGGCGATGCCGTCTACAAGAATTTGGGTAACTGATGCAGGCAGTTAGAGTTATGTGGGGACAATTTGCGTAGGTCAGCGTGGGGCCTAAATAAAGATTTTGACAGGGCGGTAGCCTAGTGGGTCATCTGTTGATGCTAACGGCTTGGTTGTCAACCTGTTATTTAGCTTTCCTTGGTGTCTCTTGTAGGTTCAGTCTCTAGGTAAACTGAAAGGAACAGTTCACAACAGAAAAATAGCAAGATGGGAAAGATTGAAGTAAAATGAAACAATAAAAGTGAATAGGTCTGTAATGAAATGGAGTGAATAATAACACAGGAAGTGTTACAGGGGATAAGCAGGCCTGAGCCTGCTATGTGTGGCTTGTAGAAAAGGGGATGGGCCAAACACTTAAATGACCGGGGGAATATCTAATATTCTGTGGCCTATACTAAGTGGATGGGTTTTACCTTATGTTAGCTTGTCTGGGGTGAATTGAGGTCCTCCCTGGTCGGAGCCAGCGTCGCGGTCAATCTTTCCGTCGTCCCTTAACACTCGACCGCAGTGTTCCCGGGCCCTTCCGTTCATCTGTACCAAGGTGCGCCCTCTCAAACAACTTGACTTTAAACACAACCGGCAATACCGAGGTGTCAACTTGCCAGACGGCACAGCAAAGTGGATTTTGCCCAGAACCCTCAAAAAGAGTGGCCCCTCTTCGGGCCTTGGTTTGAGTAATTATTCCAAAATTGCCTTGTGTGTCAACTAGTGTGGTTGACTTCCCTTTGGAGTGCCAAATTGCTGAGTCTTATTGCGTGCCGCACCAATGGAAAGAAACAGAATAGGTCCGAGACTCACGCACGGCAGGCGTCGGTGACGCCGGTCAGACGACCCCGCTCACTGGAAACCAACCAGGGATGACTGTCAAATCACCACAGCATAAGAGAGTGTTCTACCTATGAATACAAAACAGGATGTAGAACAAGTGAAACTTAAAGTGAATTAAGGCTTTCTTTGTCTAAACCAAATTGAGTACTTATGTAGAAAATAAAAAGCAAAGGTTCTACTAAATTATGGTAAAAACAAAAGGGAATTATGACAATGTTAATTATCAGAATCACCTAATCCCCAAAAAGAAGAGATATCAACAAGTAACGCAGGATGACACAGGAGGAGGCAAGCTGTAGTAGCGGGTGTACTTCCTCTCAGTGGTCAACCTGGTTGAAAAGACAGCTTAATTTAAATTGCAATTCAAACTGGTTTAAACTCAATTTAAATAAGTGTATAAAGAGATGTTAAGTAACATCTAATCTAGTAAGGATACAGTTGTGATGATGTATCAATACGAAGAATAAATAAAAATAAAATAAAAAAAAATTGAACTGAGAAACTTAATTCAAATTTAAATTCGAAATTTGTTTGTTTCAAACCAAATTTGAATAAGTGTAAGAAAAGTAAAGATAAAAATTATATCTGATGATGATCACGATTACTGTAAGGTATCAGTGATAAATAAAATAAAGCCAATGAAAACTGGAAATATACCACTTCAAAACAGAATGAAAGGAGGAAAAAGTGATACACCGTCTTAGCAGGGGATGCCACAAGGGTGCGTGTCCCTCTAAGTGGGTATCAGTGACTGACAGGCAAACACGATGTAAATTTAAATTCAAACTGGTTTAAAACCAAATTCAATTAAGCGTGTAAGGGAGTTGAGAAATCAGGATAATATTTTATAATAATTAACGATAACAGCAAAGTATCATCAATAACTATAAAACAATCAAAAGAGAAAAGTAGAGATAGGCAATTCAAAACAGAATTTGAAAAGAGAGAAAAGGAGAGTTGAGTGAGCCGACTTAGAAGGCGGCCACTAGGTGGTGGACTTTTAGCAGTAAGAGAGCATTATCTGAAACGGCCCTCGCGTAGTTGCGCTCATGCATGCCAAAGTCAGAAGGCGGGGCGTAATTTGAGACTTCTAAACGCCCTCTAGTGTTTAGTCAGTGGAATTACAACCACTTTTTAATGTGATTCAAAAGCTAAGAGCTTTCAGTTCGCGTCACGCACTGATTTTCTGGACTAAATCACAAGTATACAATTAAGATCTCTGCGGATCTTTTTGGTGCTATACTGCACAAGAGTATATGGCGGGATTTCTTCGCCGCACATACACAAATGTGGACAACAGGAATTGTCGTCTGTTGGTTCGAACTCCAATAAACATTTTTCACAATCGCACTTATGATTTAAATGTATTAGATCTTCAATTGGGTAGCTACGCCAATTTTTTTGACCAGGAGTTTATCGTTTTTGTTGAATATCACTCGGTTAACCCCGAATTCAATAACGATATTTGCATGCAAGGCCTATGTTTAAAAGGAGTCTCGCTTAAAAACATATTTATTCAAACCGGTAATACGCACGTGAGAATTCTTCATTCACAGCGATTTAAAACAAATATTAGAAATGTATCAACTGCAGAGGTATTTATTCATCTCTTAACAGGACATTTGTAATATTAAAGTACTGCAGTCTTAGCATTTAACAGTGCTAACAATTGTCTAGGCATATTTTTAGCAACTTGTTAAAAATGTAACGTTACTGACTTCAGCTTTTTGCCTCGGTCGGTTAGGAGTGAGTTCGCGTTGCGACTTATCTCACAATTTCATAAATTCATAGCGCGCAAAAAAAAAATATTAATAACCATATACACAGATTGAAACTGGATTGCTCATAAAACAAAGTTTGAAATCCCCAGCGTTCTCCACCAAACTGTAACAACATTTACTTTTACATTAAATTAGCTCAAATTATATATAGGGAATTTTAATAATTAATCATGAATATGATTAATATATTGCATATTACAGTTAAATTATCGAAGTTGAAAATAGATTGATTGTACACACGAATGATCAATCACAACGAATTATAATTCCTCATTCATATGTCAATGGTCCATTTTCAGATCGATTATATGAGATAACCTTTAATGGAGTTAATTTAGCTATCGAACTGTTTGTCCAGCAAACGGCCGTAAGATTAACTTATCAACTTCTCAACAAAGTTATCCCTTCTTATAAACTCCAAGAAATATCAATTTTCTGGCCGTGAACATTAATTTTCCTGTGTTTATAAAATTAGACTACGCAACGTAGTCAATAATGAAAGCTTTGTTGCTAGGATCGAGATTTCATTGACTTTGTAAAATGAGCATTTTAGACAGAAGGCAATCAAGAACATAATGGTTTTAATAGTTGGACTAATAATACATCGAACTACAATTCACACAGAATATATGTATATACACCCGAAACAAACAAAACGAAAAACATTACAAACACGAATTAAAATAGGATGAGAGAGGAAGATAAAAATGAGAGGGAGAGAGAGTTGGGAAGAGAGAGAGAGAGAGAGAGAGAGAGAGAGAGAGAGAGAGAGAGAGAGAGAGAGAGAGAGAGAGAGAGAGAGAGAGAGAGAGAGAGAGAGAGAGAGAGAGAGATCCGTAGGATCACAGCTTGGCAAAATTCACCTGGACATTTAAACCTTTAAGAGACAACACGGAAAAACAGTCTTAATGCTCTAAAATCTTGGTAACTCAAATATACTTGCATATAGTTCTCATGTGTCTGAGCCCTGCGGCGGGTGTGAGCTGCTGGTCTTTGTGTGTTCCGTTGGAGCGTCACGTGGTTTGCTGCGGTCTGGAGTTTCAAAGAAGGCTTAAAGGTCTTTGACGTAAATTACCAAATAAATAATTCAGACTAAGTTCATTTCTGGGGAAATGAACAAAGGAAAAACAAACTTAAGCAAAAGAAAAGAAGAGGAACGATCCCCCATGGCGGGGATCACGAGTATGATGGTTACATCGGATCGAAGGAGAGGGAAGAGTCCAGTCAAAGTCGAAGTTCCCTCGAAGAAGGGAGTTCCCCCAAAGATGCAGTTCTTTCTCCCCCCTCCTTACTCTTCCAAAACTAAAAACCCCAAATATGAGGTGCTTGGTGGTCTTCTTTAAAGACACTTCTGTTTACGTCTCCTCTGGCGTGAATGCACCAATCAGCTGGGAGGAAAGTGTGCGGATAAGTGTTCCTTTGTTCCCTCGAGATCGACTTTGCATGTTTCATGACCGTGATGTAAAAATGCGTTCAATTTTACTCCAGAGATGATAAAACATAGTAACATACATTTTACGGTTTGCACCCATATATATATGGTTTGGTCAGATCAAGAGGATTCTAAAGGTGTGAAGAACAACATACAAACATTATAGGAAAACACAGTTACATTAAAAATGCATCTAAAATTACCTCTGTTCATTTAGAATTATAATACGATCACATCTAACCCCAATGGAACATGGGCAAACATAAAAACATATCGAATATATCATAGTACAAGTCTCTCAATTGAGGAGATTGGAGAAAAGTCTCTTGTGTGTGTGTGTGTGTGTGTACTATGGACGTGGCTGGGTCATTCGTTGGTGAAGATGTGGTGAACTTTTGCTCACCCCCCTCCCGGGCAATGATATGTGTGTGCGTATTCTTTGAATTGATGAGTTTTAAGTCTGGATTACAATGACCAGTGTGGTTCATTACACAAGGTTGTCTGTGTTTGTGAGGTGTCCTGCAGAGGGGACACCACGGGATCTCCGGCCAGAGAGGCGCTCCTGTTGGGTCACATGTGGTAAGACAGAGGACCCTGTGATTACTTATCAGCGAAAAACGCCGCGGGGGCACTTCTGGCATCGGTCATTTAATTAAGTCCCATCGCCATTTGCTTGTGTGTATATCAGTAACTTAAAAAGTCTCATGACATCTCCATTCTTCAGATTGTGAAAGAAACAGGAGTGTTTACTTAATTAGAGACTTAGTTGATTAAAACCACATGATTGCGCTGATCATCTGATTATTGCTACAGGGTTGAGGCTCAAAACCAAGAACAGTGTGCTTTCTCCAGTACAGATAACCACTTTCCTTGGTGTGGTATGGGATTCAGTGACGATGCGGGCCACCCTATCGCCCGTTCGTGTAGCTGCTATCCTGTAGAGCTGATGCTAGGCCAGTCACGCACTGTAAAACAGTTCGAGAGACTGTTGGGTCACTCTTGGCAGCAGCGTCCAACGTGATACCTTTTGGCCTGCTGTACATGAGACCTTTCCTGCAGGAGCGTTTTACGTCAGGTCTATGTCCTTCTACGCTTAAGGTTTACGTGGCGGCCATTGCGGCTTACCACGCCCTGGTGGGGGGTACATCTTTGGGTCGAGACCCCCTGATTTCACGTTTCCTTCGTGGCAGATTGAGGCTGAGGCCTGCAACTCGCACTAGGGTGCCAGCTTGGGATTTGGCAATAGTACTAGAAGGCCTGTCAAGGGCTCCGTTCGAGCCCTTGGGTTCAGTTTCAGAGAAATTTCTGACCTTTAAGACTATCTTTCTGCTAGCTATATCATCCCTTAAAAGAGTTGGAGACCTTCAGGCCCTTTCGGTTTCCCCCACTTGCCTTGAGTTTGCACCGGGGATGGTCAAGGCTTTTTTATATCTGAAACAGGGATACATCCCTAAGGTGTCGACCTTGATTCTGAGGCCTATTGTGCTGCAGGCTTTCTGTCCTCCTCCTTTTACATCTGCGGACCAGGAAAGGCTGAACCTCTTGTGTCCAGTGCGAGCACTGGATACTTATGTTCACCGGACTTCTTCAATGAGGAAGTCCGGCCAGTTATTTATTTGCTTTGGATCACCTAAGAAGGGTCTTCCTGCTTCTAAACAGACGGTTAGTAGGTGGATAGTTGAGGGTATTGCACTTGCATACGAGTACTCTGACCAGCCATGTCCTTTGGCGGTCAGAGCTCACTCTACTAGGAGTATGGCGGCCTCTAAAGCCTTATTATTTGGAGTTTCTCTTCAAGACGTGTGTGATGCGGCAGGCTGGTCCTCACCGCTCACATTCGTTAGGTTTTACAGTCTGGACCTGGATGCTGCCCCAGGTTCTAAAGTGTTCACAATAGCCATTACATTCTACCACCGAAGCTGTAGATGATCTGAGACCTGCTGATGAATCGAGAATCAGTCTAATGCTTAGCCATACACTGATAACAAAAAGCATTCAAACTCAACGCTAGATTAAATACACATTTAAAGCCTATGTTTCCTAAACATTTTCATGAGGTTGAGATTACAGAAGTGAGAGTACACAACTACAGTTAGGTCAATACCTACTTGGATATTTGTCATGATTTCTGTTATTTTGACTGTACTCCTGTACATAATTTGAAATTTAAAGGAGCACAAAAATATCTATACCTATATACAAACGACTATTGTTATGGAAGAAGCTGGATGATTATTTTGCTCATCCAACAATTAGGGAAAAGATAATTGAATTTCCCTTTCAAGGGAACTTCGAGCTGCGTCAAACGCTGTGGGAACGCCCCTGCGTTGTGCGTCATGAAGCACGTATGGAATCAGTCCAATAGAGAGATGAAATGTCATAGGCGGGTGACGTCATCGACCAGGAACTATAAAAGCACCCCAAAACACAAGCGCATTAGCTTCTGTGCCTTCGGTCGCGCTACATGTGAATCTGTCCCTGTGTGATATTGTCTGTCTTACATACTCTGCACCACACAAACAATTGATATATATTGAGAGAATGGCGAACGAGGGAGCTGACTGTGAGCATTGCGAGCGGCTGCCGTTAAGGACGCTCAGCTCCCGCCGAGCACTCTTTGAGGAGGGCGGTTCAGTGCGCGCTCCCCACGGTTCGGGTCCCGCTTCTGTTGAGGCAGAGCGGCGGCGCTTATCGTGGGGATCGCAGATGGATCTTCATCACCTGTGAGATCCAGTGCCTCAGTACCGAGTTCGGAAGCACGCGCTGCGGTTTCTTCCGCTCGGGTTG
The DNA here is from genome assembly GCA_030578275.1 of Meda fulgida. Lineage (NCBI taxonomy): Eukaryota > Metazoa > Chordata > Actinopteri > Cypriniformes > Leuciscidae > Meda > Meda fulgida. The sequence goes on along the minus strand of CM060622.1, from coordinate 19,781,605 downwards.
AGGCACCAACACTGCAACTATCCAGTTCTGAGGAGCTGATTGTTGTTAGTGTTGAGGGAGATGTGGAGGATTCGCCACCCCACACTCCCGAAAGTGATGAGTTAATGGAGGTATTAACAAAAGCTGTTGATAAACTCAGTATTGAGTGGCCAGTGACTAGACAGGAGTCAGTTTCTAAATCTAAATTAGAGATTTTTGCCGTCACGTGTGCAGCCTCCACGCCGGTGTCTGCCGTTCTTTAACGATCTCCACACTGAGGTGTCGAGATCGTGGAAGAAACCGGTTTCATATAGAATATTTAGTCCCCATACATCTACATATTCTAATATAATGGGGGCTAAATCATATGGTTATGGCGCTTTGCCTCGCGTGGAAGAGTCGCTCGCGAGCCATCTCTCCCCCGAGGCAGCGTCATCTTTTAAGACACCGGTATTACCCACCAAGCCCCTCAGAAATACATCTGCTTTGGTGGGTAAAGCGTATTCGGATGCAGGTCAGGCTGCGTCATGTCTGCATACAATGTCAATCTTGCAGGCAAACCAGGCTGACCTGCTAAGGGACATGAGTGAGAGTGAGGAAGTCAGTACTGACGTAGTTCGAGAACTGCGTCAGGCTGCTGATTTATCCCTGCGCGCCACCAGAGAATCGGCCAAGCTAGTGGGTTGATCTATGGCAGCTCTGGTGGCCACAGAAAGACATCTTTGGTTAAATCAAACAAATATGAAAGAGAAAGAAAAAAACGTTTCTTTTAGATGCTCCTCTCTCTCCTTCGGGGTTATTTGGCGAAGCTGTTAATTCTGTTATGGACAAATTCCAGGAAGAGAAAAAACAAGCTGCAGCTTTCAAAAAATTTCTTCCGTCAAAAATTCCTGTCTCTGGGGCTGCTGGGCGGGAGCAGCCCCGGCCGTTTACAAGCTCATCCCATAGGGCACAGCAGAAGCAGAGTGTCGCGTCTTGTGCTCCCCCTGCTGGACAGTGGGCTCAGGTGCGGCACTCTCAGCCGAAGACTTCTAGCAATAGACCTGATCTGAGGACAGTGTTATTGTCTAAGAAGGCTTCGGCTAAGAAGAAATCCTGACGCCGAGGCGTTCAGGATGCTGAGGGTGGTAGGGTGGTGCCCCCACCGAGGCAGAAAGGAGTTCACCTCTCTTTACGGTGCCCATTCTTCCTCTGTGCCCTCAGGGGGCCGTTCTGCCACCCCGCCTTTATGCTGTGTTTGCTGCTCAAGTTACACCAGAGGCCAGTCTCGAGAGACTGGTACCCTTAGTAGATTTTCTGGCAGAGTGGAAAAGCCTTCCAAGAATATCTCATTGGGTCCTGCAGACAGTAGAAAAGGGTTATGCTATTCAGTTCAGGTGTCGTCCACCGAAATTCAGAGGGGTTCTGCACACAGTGGTGGGCCCCGAGTAGGCTCTGGTAATGGAACAAGAGGTGAAAACGCTCCTTCAAAAGGAGGCTATAGAACGGGTTCCTCCTCCCAGTTTGGAGTCAGGTTATTACAGCCGATATTTCATCGTTCCGAAGAAGGATGGGGGGTTGCGTCCAATTTTAGACCTGCACCTTTTGAATCGCTCGGTAGGGAAGCTAAAATTCAAGATGCTCACTATCAAGCAGATTGTGTCTCAAATCAGATCCAAGGACTGGTTTGTCACGATAGATCTAAAGGACGCGTACTTCCACATTTCCATCCTTCCTCAACACAGGAAGTTCCTGAGGTTCGCCTTCGGGGGCGAGGCATACCAATACAGGGTTCTTCCGTTTGGCCTAGCCTTATCTCCCCGCACTTTCACGAAATGCATGGATGCGGCACTAGTACCTCTGAGGCTTCAGGGCAGTCGTATCCTCAATTATATCGATGATTGGTTGATTTTTGCTCAGACGGAGCAAATGGCGGTTCGGCATCGAGATGTCGTCCTTGCTCATATCAGAAAGTTGGGGTTGAGGCTGAACGCAAAGAAAAGTGTATTATCTCCTTCTCAGAAGACCACTTTTCTGGGTGTCGTTTGGGATTCGGTCTCGATGCGGGCGCGACTCTCTCCGACCCACATCGCTTCGATTCTCTCAGCTGTGAAACAAGTAAGGCTAGGCCAGCTACTCACTGTGAAGCAGTTTCAGAGACTGTTGGGTCTGATGGCAGCGGCGTCCAACGTTACACCTTGCGGCCTGTTGTACATGAGACCGCTGCAGTGGTGGCTCAGGACCAAGGGATTTTCCTCGAGGGGAAATCCGCTCCGCACGATCAAAGTCACGCGACGCTGCCTTCGTGCTCTAATCATGTGGAAAGAAACCTGGTTCCTATCCAAAGGTCCTGTGCTGGGGGCTCTTGGTCATCGCGCAACGCTAATGACGGATGCTTCCCTCACAGGGTGGGGGGCGGTCATGAGTGGTCGTCCAGCCCAAGGTCTGTGGCAGGACAATCATCTTTCGTGGCATATAAACTGTCTGGAGATGTCGGCGGTGTTTCAGGCTCTAAAGCACTTCCTAGCAGACCTGAGAGGTCATCATGTGTTAGTTCAGTCAGACAACACGTCGGTGGTCTCTTATATCATTCATCAGGGGGGCCTGCGGTCTCGCCGGCTTTACAAGCTGGCCCGTCAGATCCTCCTGTGGTCCCAGGGGAAGCTACTATCACTGAGAGCAATGTATCTTCCCGGGTATTTAAATGTGGTAGCGGACTCCCTGTCGAGGCAGGGGCCGAGGCCGGGGGAATGGAGACTCCACCCCGACGTGGTGGAGCTCCTTTGGTTGAGGTTCGCTTCCAAGGAGACCACGCATTGTCATCTGTGGTTCTCCATCAGTCTTACAGCCCCTCTGGGGTTGGACGCTATGGTGCAGCCGTGGCCGAGGTCGCGCCTGTACGCCTTTCCTCCGATTGCTCTGCTACCAGGAGTTCTGGAGAGGGTTCGCCGGGACGGGGTCAGCCTACTATTAGTAGCCCCGTTCTGGCCGGCCCGAGTATGGTTCTCTGAACCGATTTCTCTCCTGGACGGCTCTCCTTTGGAGCTCCCGGTCAGGAGGGATCTACTCTCTCAGGCGGGCGGCACGATATTTCACCCCCGCCCAGAGCTGTGGAAACTGTGGGCTTGGCCTCTGAAGGGGCCCAGCTCATAGATTCTGGTCTCTCAACTGAGGTTGTTGAGACCATTCTTCACTCCAGAGCTCCATCCACGAGGAAGCTTTATGCCTTGAAGTGGAAACTTTTCACTTCTTGGTGTGGAGAACACCTGCAGGACCCAGTTAACTGCCCAGTGGGTGCAGTGCTGGATTTCCTACAGGAGCGTTTCTCCACAGGGTTATCCCCCTCCACACTAAAGGTGTATGTGGCGGCACTAGCTGCTTACCACGTCCCTTTCAGTGGAGTTTCTCTTGGGAGACACCCATTTATAACTCGTTTCCTCCGTGGCACTTTGAGGCTGAGGCCAGCAGTTCTTACGAGGGTGCCGACCTGGGATCTGGCCATTGTATTGGAAGGTCTTTCCTTAGCTCCTTTTGAATCTATCGAAGAAGTTCCTGAGAAGTTTCTCACTTTTAAAACTACTTTTCTTCTTGCTATCTCCTCTCTAAAAAGAATCGGAGATTTGCAGGCTCTGTCGGTTTCACCCTCGTGCCTGGAGTTTTCGCCTGGCATGGTTAAGGCTTTTCTGCATCCTAGACCAGGGTACGTTCCCAAGGTCCCTATTAATGTTGTTAGACCTACGGTTCTGCAGGCTTTCTGTCCTCCTCCGTTTATGTCATCGGACCAGGAGAAGCTTAATTTACTCTGCCCTGTTAGGGCATTAGACGCTTATGTCCACAGAGCTGCCCTGTGGAGGAAATCAGAACAACTATTTGTATGTTTCGGGCCACCCAGGAAAGGGTGTCCTGCGTCTAAACAGAGAATGAGCAAGTGGGTGTTTGAGGCTATCTCACTTGCTTATGAGTCGGCTGGCCAGCATTCACCTTTGGCTGTTCGAGCCCACTCTACCAGGAGTATGGCTTCTTCTAAAGCTCTATTGTCGGGAGTTTCCCTGAGTGATGTTTGTGATGCGGCTGGATGGTCTTCACCGCATACTTTTATTAGGTTCTTTGACCTAGACCTAAGCTCTACCCCTGGGTCACAGGTGCTCTCGTCCTCTGTGCGCTAGTTCTCACATGGCGGTCATTTGGTCCTGTGGCGACGTGGGTATTTGCGTTCCCACAGCGTTTGACGCAGCTCGAAGTTCCCTTGAAAGGGAACGTCTCGGTTACAGATGTAACCCTAGTTCCCTGGTAGGGAACGAGACGCTGCGTCGTTCCGCCTTACTCCCGACACTCCCGTTAGCGCTTCCTTCAGGCCTATCAGAAACTAATGCGCTTGTGTTTTGGGGTGCTTTTATAGTTCCTGGTCGATGACGTCACCCACCTATGACGTTTCATCTCTCTATTGGACTGATTCCATACGTGCTACATGACGCACAATGCAGGGGCGTTCCCACAGCGTTTGACGCAGCGTCTCGTTCCCTATCAGGGAACTAGGGTTACATTCGTAACCGAGACGATTTTTATTGCATTATGATACCGTATAAAGCTCAGCCAAACATTCTGCTTTTCTATGATGTTCAGGGTTTTTTATACTGTCATAGAGGTGTAAATTAATTTACACGTTTAGCATTGAGGTCTTATTTGTGGGGGTGCTGCTGTACTTTGCACATGCAGTTGTATTTATTTCTAATATTCTGACCACCTCATGTATGTAAATAGGGTTGACAAAAAACTCTGAATACAATGTAGTGCAACATCGTATTTAACTATGACCTCAGTATTGAATTTACACATTTCTGACTGGTAGCTAAGGTTAGTGAAGTGTTGGTCACATAAGCTAGCTGCAATTAACTATTATCTTCCAATAAACATTAATTAAAATTGGCTACATAAATTACAACTACTGACTAGATTCATGAGAGGAGGGCTAATGCGTTCAATTGTAAAAAATACAGTAATTTCATCAACTTACCAGCGAGCGTACTTCGGAAACACTGAAAATGAATGGGGTTCAGTGCTGGAATTATCAGTGTTTGGAACTATCGGCTGCTCCACGACACGCTTTACTTCCGCATTCCAAAGTTCCTATGGCGACCTATGGGAGTGTCGTAACCATAGACATAATAAATACATAGACACCGTATTGGCTGCTGAAGCGTACGTCAACGGCGCCGCCATATCAAGGAGGGCAACTTGCCCATACCTCTCATTATGAGAATTGAGAAAAATGCCTGTTTCGTGAGCTGCTTGGGGCTGTACAAGTCGCCACACAATTGAAAACAGGTCTCGGGGAATTACCTTTCACAAACAAGCCTGAACATTTTTTTCTGGTTGTATTTGGTAATTATATAATTAGTAATAGTAACATACACCACGTGCAAACCACTGAAATCGGCTGATAAATGTAAACATTATTATTGTTTTTATCCAGGAAGACCGCAGCTCACCCGTTTACTTGCATTTGTTCACAGCGCAGTCTTGCCCTCCGCAAAATGGCGGACACGTTGACGTATCGCAGCAACGCTCCAAAGCGCCAATAGGGCGTCTATGCATTTATTATGTCTATGGGGGTGAGCAGTGGGCTGAGCCATTAGTGCAACTCGCAACCGACCCGCTAGATGTCGCTAAAAATCACACACTGCACCTTTAAACATAGGTTTTAAAAGGAACTAAAGGTGTTCGAATTAACACGAAACACACGTGATCGTTGTCATGCGCTGAATCCGGCCAATCGTGGAACAGCTGTGTCGTCATCAGAGCTTGTGCAGCCCAGAGCCGTTGAAAAACAGAGTTACGACCAAGGGGGTAATCCATCAGCCGGAAGTTGAAGCTGCCTCCGGGGGCCGCCATTGTAGCTGGCTATCACCTGCTGTTAGCATCCCATTAACTCCCATTTATTTTGGCGTCACTCTGACAGCGAATAACTTTACATATGAGGCGTCCAAAGACTCCATTTGTCCATTATTTATTTCTAAAGAAACACGACAATGTATAAAAGGCTCCATTACCCTGTATCTTACGTAATGGCCACTTAAAAGCCATTCTTGATTGTAACAGCGCGTGCGCGCCTCCGCATCCCCTAGACACCATTTACTACATACAATAGGCTTTTTTTCTCTGATTTTGAAAACTCTTCACGAACGACTTAAAATGCTTCCAAGATCGACTTGTCGCGATCGACGGGTTGGTGATTCCTGTAACATACTGTTTTACGGTCAATGAAAAGAGTACTAATCAGCTGTCTCAGGAACGTAACCAGCACATTTATCCCCACATAGCAAAGCCATAACACAGCGAGGGAGAAGAACTAAGTTACATGAAACAATCCAACTGCATATTTTACACCACTGACAAGAGAAAGTCACTACTCACGGTGTCTATGGCTGGCTTCTAGCTTTCTGCGGCTTCTCTTTCAAGGTAGTGACGAAACGCGCTCTGTAGCGTTGTGTGTTCGCTGTTTGTTCGCTGTCGGCTACGGTAGAAACATGACGTCATAATATGTCAACCTTCATAGAGGGGGGTGCCCCCGGTTATGTAGATATAAATGTCTCATTCTAAGGTAATAAAAACATTACGGTTTATTAAGTAAGTTCTTTATACACCACTGAAAACATAGTTATGGATGTCATATTGCATTTCTGTTAATAGATACTCAAAATTATTACACATTGCACCTTTAAATCTCACAAATCAGGTTTTTTTTACAACAGTAAACACTCCTCTCATGTAGTTGCAATGTTATATTGTGTCATGTTTATCAAATTTAAACTGGTTAAAAAATGTAGACTTATTCTTGTTCAAACAGACGCTGTATGAAGCACAGCAGTACATTAATTACTGAATAAAAATATCTCTTAAACATCTGTGTATTATTTGGCAAATATTGCATTTATTTCACTTCAGCTGTGGTAAAGTATGCAAACACCACGTGAGCAGTCACTACGGGAACCAGAAAGTATCCGACTTCACGTCTCCGTTTGCAGCTCCTTCCCGCCTGCACGCGATTATAGTTTTCAGATTATAGTTTCTACATTTGATGAGGAGCGAACTTTGCAACTGGTAAAAAAGTTTGTTTTTTGGGGTGGGGGGGGGGGGTTGGGGGGGGGGGGGGGGGGGGGGGTCTCATTTGCATGCGTATGCACAAATGGTGCGCACACGATTTTAAGAACAAATCACGATTCTTTAAAAAAAAAAAATCGTAATCAAATGTATTCTAAATAAAAAAAATATATATAGGAACTACTGAAACCACTCGCAAAAAGCACTTACTCTGTACGGCTTTATAATTGTGTTAAGACGTTATAGTTCATCCTGCCACGACTATAATTAATCTATATTGATTATTTATTAATTCTATTGGGCCTATAATTTTATATAATTATATTATAAAATTATTAAATAATATAATTTGATTTCATTATAAATACATTCTATCGTATAGTTAAAGAGTAAGAAAAGGTGGTTATAGCAGCTGCGAGGTTTCTGTAAATAATGCAGATAGGCCTACACGTACTACAGCTGGTTTATGAGAGGTCTACGAGAATGATACGATTCGTTTACTCGAGGATCGGGCGAGAGCGCGTTTGCAAACAGCTGCAAGTTTGATGACAGTGACGAAAGGCTGTAAGGAAAGCACATGTGAGAAAAGCCCTTGAATGGAGATGGTTTCGGCGTGTTTTATGCAAATGATTAACCTCGTGCGGCTGCTCATTTATAATACTCCAGATTAACTAACATCAAAGTGGTGTTGAGAAGAAATGTGCCGCGTGCGCATTATTGTGAATTAATTCATGTGTTGCGGACATTTTTCGTGAGAAGTTCTCCTGTGCGTTAAAATACTAAATACGCAAGTATTAGTAAGTGAGACCCAATGTGTGCAGTATGAATGTAATCTCAACGAAGTACATTCATCATTTTGTCATTGTTAAGTGACTTACTGCATCAGTTGCATTGTTTGACTTCCATTCAAAACTCCCCTCCTGCTGTGACCTGCCTGGATAGTAAACCGTCTTCGGAATCTTGGCGCAAGTCATTCAGGTACTTTTTTCCAACAGTTTTATTATAAATACTAAAAATTCTTAATTGAGTTTTTGTTAATAAGATAGATTTATACTGATAAAGATGACCAGTAAAATATGACTTTATTGATGACTTAAGAACACACATGTAGATAATCTGACCCTTGCTGGGGCTGTGGTGGTACGTGACTGACACATTCACTTTCGCAGTGTATTATGTGTAATATGCAGCTGAACGAATGTATAGGAGCCATTTTAGTAAATCCTCTTCCTCTATCCAGCCAGCTTCCGCGCACCCCTTGCGTTTCAGGAGGAAATGCCTCTGACTGAGTCTGTCAGTTTAAAGGCTTCTGAAGGGTGTGAATGTTTGGGTGTGCATGTTATCGGGAGCCATGTGTGCTTGCATGTTGGTGCAGAGGGAATTTAGTTTGGCTTTAAATGGATGATTACTGAAATTCTGAAATAACACTCATTTGTTCTTGTTTCTGCATTTCTGCTTCTGATAGAAACGCCACACTAGAGCCACCTGCCTCTCCAGTAACTACTTAAAAAACAACTACCCTGCATTGTGTGTGTGTGTGTGTGTGTGTGTGTGTGTGTGTGTGTGTGTGGCCTACTGTTTGGCCTTCTGCTGTGTCTTCCCACAGAGATACCAAATGACTAGTGTCAGTCTAAAAGTGTGTGGATTTGACAGAAAATAAGAAAATCAACCCTGTACATTGGATGCAATTATGTATCAGAACTGTAATTCAATGTTTAACCAGCCGCATATATAAGCTAATATTTGTTCAAGGACACTTTAGGATGATTGTAAAATATTTGAACCGGGTTGTTCTGGGAAAAATATGAAGCCTTATAGAAGTATCTTATTCTCTTTTCTGATTGTAGTAGTCCAGATTCAACTTAAGAAAAAAATTAACCTTGGTATTATAATGTTTTGTGTGTGTGTGTGTAAATGTTACTGTGATAATTTGACTGTGTGAAATGACTGTATACTGTAGTACAATATTGCCTTTTGATATCATTTGAAGGGCTGTGCACTATTAAGTACTGTATTCAATAATTATTTTAAATTTCAAATCAATTTCTAATAGACAGATAGATTGTTCTTTGAATTGCAATACGGTAATACAACGCAGTATTTCAATATTCTTGACAAAAGTTATCAATTTATTTTAGAATTTTGGGACAAACCCCTTTGACAGAAAATATTTACTTGAAGTACTAAAGATAATATATCAATACTTTAAAACTCATTCACATGATTATGTAATTAACTCATGACATGCAGGTAAACAAATATATATATATATATATATATATATATATATATATATATATATATATATATATATATATATATATATATATATATATATATATATAATTTTGTTTCATTTAAGTTTTTAATTTGTATGATTAGATTATTTATCAGCTTGCAGTTCCCACACAAACCCCTAGGTGTTAAAGAACCCCTTTTGGTTTAGCAGATATAGGAGAAATACATTTTCTGACATTTCTGAATGCTAGGAGGGCTAACATCATATCATAAAAAGTCACCCATTTATTTGTAACTGTCAATGACAGGTGAAAGATGTGATATTGTTATAATACTATGTTGTCCACAGGATAAGAAATGAATTATAATCTTTTTCAGTAATAATAAATTGCTGAATAACTTAACACATCATGCATTTATACATACAAATTCATCTGTGGGACCAAGGTACACTAAAATATCTCCTTTTAGCCATTTACTTCTATATTTTTATACTTTACTCTATTCTCTATACTTTTTGTTGATGATTCAGCCCTGTCTAACTCGTCCAACACCACCTATGTAAAATTGACTTGTGAGTGGCAAAACATTCACATTCTGCTTGTTGGCACAGGTGAAGGGGCACTCGCATCCTGCAGATTGTGCTTCAAACCCCTGGTGTGGGTGGCAGTTTGAGAGGACGGCCATCTTGGAGTGCCCTACAGTCATGAACAGATGGAGGTGGTGGCATTTTCTGCAAATCTTCGCCAGCAGCTTGTAAGTCTCTGTTATTAGTACCCATTTGTCCACCTTGTTCTCCTCCTTCTCTAAAAGCACGTCCTAATATTAGCTTGTGGGCCAGCAGTTATCAAATCATAACCATAAAGAGTTATATCTAGCTTGTTAAGTGTGAATTTATGCATAGGGAAGGAGTGGAAAGTTTAGATGTCAAAATATTAAAATTTTTCATTCATTTTGGAAGGAAGGGTGAAAACGTATTTTCCTAATTGTTGTACTGGCATTTCATGCACCGATATAGCTGTGATATCAAAGTGCGGCATAAACCTAGACTGTCAGTACTTCTTGATCTTTACTCACGTCTGGAGCAATTTAAGATCTGCCACCTTGAAAGTGACTTGAGGTTGTCAAACTTCCTGGGTTTCTCAAAATGATTCCCTTCCCTGTATACATTTCATCATAGGTTTCATTCATATTTTGGGTTGGTGTGAGTCATTTTGTGCATAGCAGATTGCCTGTCACGCTGCTGAAATCTCTCTTTACCAAAGCAGAAACCGCTAGAAGGAGAGAGGTCTCATTATAGTCAGTTCACACTGTTCATCTGTTGGCTAATCATTAAAAATTGCAATAGTAATAAAGTTTTTGTTCTGAAAATGAAACTATTAAAGGCCATTTTGCTTTCCGGTGCTACAGAGACATTGCGGGCCAGGCAACTGTTATCTGTCCTGGCCACACCAGTTAGTCTCAATGGACCAGAGAAGTTTTTGAAAATAAGATTCCATCCAGCCAAACGCATGGATATATTGGGACAGCAGGATGGGACAGAGCTAGATTTTAAGTGCTATTTACTCTGAAAGGAGAGTAAATCCCTCACCATAATGAGCTGTCAAATTCTGGCAGTGGATTTTTGCTGCAAAGAGTTGTCACACAGTTCATAGGGAGATTCGAGACATGCTAGGTGTATATGTGTGTCCGTGGAGGTACATTTACAGCTTTGCTGCATATGTAAATGCATATCCGTAGAGTGACACAGATTAAGACATTTGATTTAACTTCTGTTAAAAAAATCTGATATTTAAATATTACTTTACTACATTTTCATTACATTTTTCCCCACATCGCTTCAAAGATATGTTTAGTTATCGCCACAAAGTTTCAGCCTCATATTATTAACCTGGTGCAGAAACAAACAAAGAAAAAGCGGGTAAATGTTACAAATATTTTGTATATATTTTTTACATCACGCTCTTTCAGATTGTCATTTGCATTACTTTTAATCCTGCGACTTCAAACAGTTCCAACGACGGTTTAGAGCATACCTGAAATTGAGTTGACCCTCTACTGCAAAATACCCATATTCTCAGTCCTTCAAGATTTACTAATTAAACTTGTCAGTCAATAGACGCGCATGACATCGCAATCACTTAAAGGGACAAATCTGTATTATTTACTCACCCTCATGTTGTTCCAAACCCATACAGATTTTTTTCGTCTTTGAAACAAATGAAGATATTTTTTCGTGAAAACTGAGAGAGGCTTTTTTTTCTGTCCCTCCATCGAAAAGCCATTCCACCAAAAAGTCTCAGGTTACGGCTGTAACCCTAGTTCCCTGAGTAGGGAACGATACGCTGCACTGATGACGCTTTGGGAACGTCCCTGCGTGATTTCAGCTGAAACACGTCAACTAGTCCAATGGTGATGCAATGACCAGGAAAGCATAAAAGCACATCCGGTCTCACCGGCGCTAGCTTCGAAAAGGCCGAAGCAAGTCGAGCACAAGGATGTAGGAAGTATGGCAAATTGACACAGTGTTTTGTTCCCTACTCAGGGAACTAGGGATACAGTCGTTACCTGAGGCTCGCACTGCGTCAATGACGCTTTGGGAACGAGAATGACCGAATGCCATAAGGCCAAGAACCAGTACTGTTAAAACTGTCATGACATAAGAACTCTACACCCTGGGGTATCCATGTCTAAATTGTAGAATCTGACAAACGTGAGCGGCGAAGACCAGCCTACTGTATCACAAATTTCTTGACAGGAAACTCCATAAATCAGGGCCTTGGAGGTTGCCATACCCCTAGTAGAATGAGCTCTATTGGCCAAAGGTGAAGGCTGGCCCACACCCTCATACGCAAGTGAAATAGCCTCGACTGTCCATTTGCTAACAGTCTGCTTCGGATGCAGGAAGTCCTTTTTTAAGGGACCCAAAGCAAACCAGCAGCTGATCAGACTTCCTCCACTGGGCAACTCTGTGGGTGTAAGTGTCCAATGCTCTGACTGGACAAATGAGGTTCAATTTCTCTTGGTTCTGATCTTTAAAAGGAGGAAGACATAACGCCTGCAGATAAACCTTCTAGAACGAGAGCCAGATCCCAAGCTGGAACTCTGGTATGGACTGCAGGCCTTATTATAAATGTATAATAAGAGGATCTCTTCCAACAGATAAACCCCCTAGAGGGACATGGTTGGCAGCAACATAAACCTTCAGTGTGGAAGGAAATAACCCTGAAGCAAAATGATCTTGCAGGAACTCAAGTATTGAACTTAACTGGATCCCATTGTCTTAGATTACACCAAGAGGTGAAAACTCTCCATTTCAGGGCATATAGCTTCCTCAAGGACAGAGCTCTGGAGTTAAGTATGGTCTCTACAACCTTAGTTGAGAGACCAGAGTCTATGAGTCGGCCCCCCTCAGAGGCCAGACCCACAGGTTGAATGTTTCTTGGCGGAGATGGAGGATTGCTCCCCCCGCCTGAGATAGAAGGTCCTTCCTGACTGACAGCTCAATCTCAATCCGTCCCGCCTGAGATAGAAGGTCCTTCCTGACCGACAGCTCCAGGGGAGAGCCGTCGAGAAGGGATATTAGGTCAGAAAACCACACTCGGCTTGGCCAGTATGGAGCTAACAACAGGACACTCACTCCGTCCTAGCGAACCTTCTCCAGAACTCCTGGGAGCAGGTCCCTCAGCAGATCATCCTGGTATGCCTGTAATATGGCCATAGTGTGAAGGCATGCACCAGCCTGACCTTCTGCCATATATGCTTTACCCACTAACATAGAAGATGCTTTTAACGGTTTAGTGGGCAGCATTGGGGACTTCAGGGACAATGCCGATGCTGGTGACAAATAACTGGCGAGCTGCTACTCTACTTTCGGCATCGTCCTATAACCATATTCTTTTAACCCCCTTATATAGAGCATACGTGGATTTTAGGGCTAAAAGCACTGATGAATATGGTTTATTCCACGACCTTGTTTGTTCTTTATGCAGGTAATGGAATACTGCATTTGATGACAGAAAGCGCTCGTCTAATAGACTTTTGCAGCCGAGCGCCTTGTTCCTCGGCTGGCCATTCAATATTTAATTTAGACACAGCACGAGACAATACCTCCACCAGCTCCTCATACGCTGGGGAAGAAGCTGGTGTCTCTTCTTCCCCCATTTCGATGCTCAGCACATCTAGTTCCTCAGAACTAGACAGCTGAAGCACCGGTGCCTCTTCTGGAGCGGAAGGAACTGTGGGGCGGTCCTCCAACTCTGGAGCGAGAGCACTGAATCCCACGGGTAAAGGCTGAGAAAGGGCGGGGCCCATCTCATACCCCGCTGTGAGATCCATTTGCGATCCCCGCGTCAAGAGCTTCCATGTTACCTCAGCAGCAGTGGGGCCCGAGCCGCAGGGAATGCTCACTTGAATACCCTACTCGAAGAGTGACAAGCGAGAGTGGATTGTGCGAAGCGGCAGCCTCTTACAATCAGCCTCCTCGAAGGTTGACAGAGCATGCTCCACTCCCAAACGCATCACACAAAGTTCGTGTGTATCCCCACCCGTGATATAACGAGGGCAAGGAGAAGCATACAACTTGTATGATTGTTTGGCTGGTATATATCTGATTGAGCTGTATGATTTCGTTACAGACAACAATAAATATATCTGACAGTTTGTAACACAGAGCGCTTGCTGAGGCACAGAAGCTAGCACTGGTCAGACTGAATGTGCTTTTATCCTTTCCTGGTCATGATGTCACCTGCCTGTGACGCTCCTTCTCGCCATTGGACTAGTTGACTAGACGCAATCACGCGAGGGCATTCCCAAATCGTCATCGACGCGGGGCAAGTTCCCTCAAAAGGGATTAAAAAAAAATCCCTTAAATTAATAAAGAGATAGTAAAAGAAATCCATATGAATTTAGTGGTTTAACCCAAGTCTCCTGAAGATCGCTATATATAATAAAGATTTAATTAAGGCTTTTATTCACATTTAAACAATAATTAGGACGCATAAATTGAAATCATCACATATGGTAATAAGAAGCTCAGTTGTACTTGTTTGGTGCGTGAGAACAAACCTCATTGGTTCTCGCATATTTGAGCTTCCGTTTACCATATTTAATGATCTCTATGGGTGCTTCTCAAATGTAAGGCTGCATCTTAGTTAGGCTTTGTCCTTCCTAGTCCAGGCCTTCGGGGGATTGTAGGCTAGACTGATTCATTTACACCAAAACAAAAGATAACATGTATGCCTTAATCTTTGAAAACAGTTTTTGTGTCTTACATTTCATAATGAACTCAGACAAGCTCAGTGCCGAGTTTTTTTTACGTCAGTTCTCTTTTGTGAATTTTGTGCAAAGGATTGTGGGTTATTGAAGAACGTGAAGGATACACATGATGCATCCTACAAAAGGAGCTGAATGAAGTATGCAAAATTAAGGCTGCCTTCCAAGGATCCTTCATACTGAGACGGCCTTCGGTGGCAGCCAATATATGCAGCCTTACTAGGACACAGCCTTCCATTTGAGAAGCACCCCATGTATGTGTATTGATCAATGTTTCTATGTGAATAAAAGCCTATTAAATCTGTTCATCATATCAAGCAATTATGACTCTCAGATTTCACTAAGTATCTACATCAGAAAACCCTCACATTTCATCAAATATCTAAATCTGCTGGGTTTTTTTCCCCTTGGGATCCTTGGGATCTTATGGGTTTGGAATGAATTTTAATTTTTGGATGAACTATCCCTTTAATATACTGAGTTTTTTGGCTATAAATTGCTACTTCATTGTACAGAGAAAGTGGACAAGGCAAATTGGATGCTTTATTATGATGAGACCTCATTAGATAAAGAGGAGGGACAATAATCTGAATGCCTGAATGAGAAAGTTTGCATTTAATTCTGGAACAAAATAATTATGTCCAATTATAAATGGGCATTAGAACAGGTTGTTTGATAATATAAAAGGTTTCTCTTAGCATGCTAATGTACATTACCAACCTAATACAAACTCTGACCCTCGCTGAAAATGAAAGTAAGGATTTCTCAGTAAATGCCAGTTTAATTTGTCAGTGTGGCTTGGCAGACAATTAAATAATCCCCACTCCCAAGCAGCAAATTCTAAGTGGTGTTGGGCCCGTAATTGCTGAGCCATGTAATGACAGTATGGGTGCCGCAGCGGTGCAGCTGATGCATTAAAGCTGAACGGGAGCTTGAAAACAAACCAGTCTCTTGTAATGTTCCCTTCAAAACTGCATATCTGTTACGTTAGGGAGGAATCAGCTCACAACAAGGTGGAGCAAAATGACAAAGCAAGAAGAATCAGCAAACTAAGATTGCAACTACATAGTGCCAATTCCAGCTGTCATGCTTTCTGAAGTGACCGTGATTTTCCGGAAATTGAGGCAAGACTCCATCTAATGTGATACACTGTTGAGTGATTGGTTCGCTTAAGGACTGCAGGGCTACTTTAGTGAAGCCCAACCATAGTATTTTCGGAGAGAAGGAGAGAGTGGGTTTGGAAAAGGATAAACAGATGGAGTACAAGTAACTGCATCAGCTCTTGAGAATTAATTTACTCCAGAATGTATAAAAGTGATTTTATTAAATTGATAAAAATAACAACAGCATCTGACTAGGGGGACACATACTGGAGAACTGAATCATCTCTGATTAAAAAGAAAAATGAAAACAGCCAAGTGTAATGATTGCTTTCTTCATCGTTTAGCAATGCATTTTGGCTAACTGTTATGGGACATTCTCAAAAACCGCAAAACAATTGTCAATCAAAATATAATTTATTTAAAATAAAACAAACAACCAAAATACCACCAGCAGCCCCTCGCGGACGACTGCTGGCTACCGAAAATAAACATAAGGAACTGCCAGCAGCCCCTCGCGGACGACTGCTGGCTAAAATAAAATACAAAAACAAAACACAACTAAAATACAGGCCTGTTCCTCTCTCGATCATCAACGTCGTCGCTCCTCCTTTATGCTTCCGCTCCTCCGTGAGAGATGCGAGACCGGTGTGCCTCACATGTGTTGCTCATTAGCAATCGCACCACCGGCCTCGCGCCATTATCTCACGTCCCTCGGCCGTCCTGTTCGCCACAACAATATATAAACAGCTTATAGTATATCCATTGGCAAATGTTCATTTTATTGTTACAACTCAACAATAAACACTGATTGATGGATACATAACACACAATTTTCAGTATTCAATATGAGCCACAATCTGCTGTTATCGATCATAGGAGTGTCAAGCCACTTTGTGACATTTATCATGCTAAACCTCTGTAGATAAGGTCAAGTACACATCAAGTGTGTGCTTTAAATGGATGAAACTGCAATGCGCAGAAATGAATGATGCATTTTATTGTTAGTAATCACTGATCTGGGACCTGCACCGGTTTGATAAAAGAAGAACAGAAGGGAACCGGTTAATTCCGCAGTTAGAGAGGGCACGGCAAGCACACATGCTGCAATTCCTCTTCCCATTTGTTTGACCTCAGAGTCTTTATACTGGGAACCTCTTTAGGGAGATAAGCAAATGCAAAGTCAGGTTAGTAAAAAAATGCATTTTACATTACATTATTGCCTGTTACATTACACATCAATGAAGAGAGAAAGATTACTCTTTTACAGGAAAATAAGCAAAGAGTCTTGAATAAAAAAGTGTCTTGAATAAAGAATAAAGATAATTTATTGTTGTGAATGAAAGCATAAAAAAAGCAATTAATCTAACAATATAAATTTAATGTATTTTGTGATTACCATCTAACATTTACTTGGAGATTTCTAGGTGAGCGAAAGGACACTGAAGAAAGGCTTTAGTGTCTCAGTACAGAATATGATCACTTTTTTAATTTGCCTTTCTAAATTTATATTCTGGCACGCTAACTTATGGTAGAGACGTACAGAGCATTGATCTATAAAAATATGCTTTCTACTCACTCAATTGGTTAATGTACATTACTGCTTCAAAATTTTGCCTTTATCTAGTGTTTACACATTTATGGTATTTATTAATCAAAAATAGCTGTGCAAGTAGAGGGAGTGCAAGTTCTAAGTAAATGTAAACTTACCATAGAAAGCTAAAAACACATGACAATTTATAATATTTTTTAATTGTGTTCCTCAAACCTCATAACAGAAAAACAGAAAATGTATAAAGCAACTTATCTTAATCCTTTTTAGATTTTCTGTATGAACAGAAATATCCTGCTATCCATATATGGCATTGTGAGGGTGGATATGCACATATGACATCATATCTCTCTTCAATGTTAATAACAGCTCAAGAGCGGCCTCTTACTTTACGCACCTGTATGAAAACACATGATAAAAGAGTTGTTTACTGCCAAATACTCATCAGATTGTCATAAATTAGTTGAAATGGCCTTGTGTGACAATTAAATGAAAAGTAAACAAATGGGAATCTAGGAATACTGGAACAAAAGCTGTTCAGGAACACTTGAGATGACAAATTGTTTGACTGAACTTATATTTGCTTCTTTATTACATCATGAAAAACTATTGAATTTCCAAAACGGGAAGAAGTATTGTTTCGAATTTGCATACTTGATTTGTACACCTGATATATTACTATCGATGGAACATTTTTATTGTAGTAATAATGCCTTTTGTAATGATATATAGTTTGTAAATATTTATTTTTGTGAATGTAACTACTGAATGTAAATTAGTGTAAACAAACATATTTTGGTCACACTTTAGTTTAGGGATAATTGTTCACTATCAACTAATTATTAACTATGACATTTGCCTCAATAAATACCTAATAACTGCTTATTAATAGTTAGTAAGGTAGTGGTTAAGTGTAGGTATTTGGTAGGATTAGGGAATGTAGAATATGATCATGCAGAGTAAGGCATTGATATGTGCTTTATTAGCTGAACTAATAAACAGCCAATGTCCTTGTAATCCATGTAATATGCATGTTTATAAGCACCTAGTTAATAGTGAGAATTTGACTCTAAATTAAAGTGTTACCCATATTTTGGCCCAGAGGGTGTGGAATCATGCATGCCAGCTTTATAGCTTTAACAAAAATAGTCATCACATTTCTGCTTTTAAAGTTTTGAAAGTTAACAGTGGTATGGTTAACAGTGGTATTGTTAAAAGCTATGACTATGGAACTGTAGAGTGGAATGCAGAGATATATACAGTATCATACATTGCAAGTACATTCACATATAGACATACTGTAGGTACTTTTGTATCTGTAATTTTATGCATTAGTGACTGAGCTGTTCACTTGAATATACATGATTTGACGAGTTTACACACGCAGTATGAATGTTTGTGTAGCCAAGTTTACCAGTGTTATACCCTGAGCACATCTTGTTTCAAATGAGCTCCAGTCTGGCTCTCCATAATTCTATAGCAACTCTCCTATAATAAATATTTGTTGCACAGAAACATTTCAAAGGTGTCGATCATTGATAGAAAGACGTCATTCTGTCAGCATTACGGGGGAAGCCATGAAACACTGTATTTTTGCACTGTTCACTTCAGTGTTTGAAGTACCTGTCATAGGAAAAGGTCATGTGGTGTCATGAATAATTATGAGACAGTGCCTGCTTACAGGATACAGCTACAGTATAGCATTCATGAGTATGCAGTTTCATGAATAATTCTAAGATACTGCTGACGTTGTCATGCAGTATATGTTGGCTCAATGTTGATTTCAAACTAAGAAGACAAATATAGTCCTAAAAATATTTACACATAAAGTTAATAAAATTGTCTTCCATCACATTCAACATGTCTACATCTGTTCAGAAACGTGTTGTAGTGTAACTCCTATAGACTTCCTTTGGAAATGCATTAATGTTTTTATTGCATTTATAGTAAATTATATTATAGTTTTTGTTAATATTTTGAATTAGGTTTATTTTAATATTTTAGTTTTTTGTTTTGTTTTTATTGTTTGTCATTTTTTTAATACATTTTATTTATTAGTTTTAGTTACTTTAGTACTACAATCAACAGCATCTGTGGCATAAGAGCTTGACTTGCATCAGAACCTTCCTTTTAATTCCATGTGGAAACAATCTGAGAGAGATCACATGGATGGTAATGGTTTGCCCTTAGCTGATCAGCCCTCATTATTTTAAACTGCTTCCTAGAAATAGTACTTTTATTCTGCAGTTTCCATGTCTAGCAAATCCCATACCTTGTGCAAAAAGCCTGCAGGTCCAAGCTTCATCGGCTTTAATCGTATCTTACACTACTGGCTTTAAGCTACTGCCAGCACCATGCACATGTGGTCAAAGACCAGTGTTAGACTGGTTTGTCTCTCACTCATGGCCTCCAGGCAGCAGGGAGCAACTCTTTTACAGGAGTCTATTTTGTCTAGGAAGTTGTTAGTGATTTGCATGTATTTATCAATAGCTTAGCTGAAAAAGTTATGATTTTTTAGCTTTCTACTATTGCACACAAGCATTTAAATCTCACCCATTTTCATTTGACTGCCACATACATTTTGCTCTACAAATTACATCTCAAAGCCAAATCACAGATGGGTGGCCAAATTAATTTTGGGAAATTACATTTAATATGTAGATTGCACCCAGTTTAGTGTGTGTGTGTGTATGTGTGTGTGTGTGTGTGTGTGTGTGTGTGTGTGTGTGTGTTTGTGCGTGCCTGTTGGATGAGGGGATTTGGATGCTTGCTGTCTGTCTGTCTGTGTGGGTGGGTCTTGGTGGGTGGAGGTTAAAAATGAAAGGTTTCTTATAATGCACAGCATGCTGCCAGACACCAATATGCAGCCTGTGTGTGCCATTCTCACTTGAATGTAAAAGCCTGTGCCCAATGGCCTGAGGCTTGCCTCCCTTCCCATGGAAGCAGTTCAGGCTAAATAACTCAGAACAGCACCTTCCACTCTACCCCTAAACACTCCAATTTTCTGCCTCTTATGACACAGATGCAAGCTATACTTTTGGCCTGCAAGCACAGCAATCTGTGGGAGAGCAATGATTCCAGACAGACAGTCTGAGAGAAAGAAAGGGAGGGATGGGAAGAGAGAGGGAACACAGTGGAGGCCATGAAGAGTAATGAAACAAGAGCAGATGAAAGAAGGAAGATGAAGAAAATGTGAAAAGAGAAGTGAGGGAATGAGATAAAAGGAGGATATGGATAGGCACTCCAAAGAAATGGAGGGTAGGGTACATCGAGGATATGACAGCAGGAGAATCTTGCATGCTCCTCCAGACATATTGCCTGAGAAAACGGTGTGGAGGACTAAGACATTGAGGAAAAAGTCCTATGGAATCCTTAGTATTGACAGGAATCTTATCAGGGCCGCCGCTGGCAAAATGTGTGTCCAACGTGAGAAAATCTGTAAGGTAAAATCTTGGTAAAAAATGCCATTTAGGGCCTCCAAGAGATGAGATGGTGCCCCCTTAGTAGTCGGTGCCATACACAATCTGCGTACTCCACAGCACTACTGATGCTATACCACCAAACAGGAACAAGCTACAGTCATTTTGTCATTTCTGTTTGCAACCCACTTTAATCCTGGTGTTTAAGTATGGAGTCCTGCACATGACATGCAAAAAAATAGGTATCGTGGCCATATTATACAATTTGTTTCCACGGCTAATAAATTTGTAGCCATGTTTTAATTATTTCCCTCGTTTTCATTAATTTACTAATTTCCACGTTTGATTAATTTGTTTCCGTTTTAGGTAAGTTGTGGCTGTTTTATTAGTTCTTTCCCTTGTTATAATTTAGGTAAATTAATTAAGAATACATGAAGCCGACAAGCACCCTTGTTGTGTGTGTGAACACAACCCGATAAGTCTGTTTTGGCGAATCAGCGCACAGTATTTAGGTCAAGTTACAAGGCTGCTAGTCACTTCGAAAAGACGCACGAGTTTCATCGATGCTGACTAAAAGTGATAGAGGATAGATAATTTCAACGAACTTGATGAACCAGTGATATGTTCTTCGGGGCATAAAAGGAAAATTAAAGCTGAAAACTTTTCACGGAACTTTGCTAAAGCGGAATGTTACAGTGGTGTGGGAAAAGCTACCTGTATTACGTGCAAACTTTGTTGTTGTCAGGCATGTCAGCTGAGAAGATTTACGTTACAAAGATTAACCAAGTGTTTTATTATACAGGTCCTTCTCAAAAAATTAGCATATTGTGATAGTTCATTATTTTCCATAATGTAATGATAAAAATTAAACTTTCATATATTTCAGATTTTCAGATTCATTGCACACCAACTGAAGTATTTCAGGTGTTTTATTGTTTTAATACTGATGATTTTGGCATACAGCTCATGAAAACCCCAAATTCCTGTCTCAAAAAATTAGCATATCATGAAAAGCTTCTCTAAACAAGTGATTAACCTTATCATCTGAATCAACTAATTAACTCTAAACACCTGCAAAAGATTCCTGAGGCTTTTAAAAACTCCCAGCCTGTTTCATTACTCAAAACCGCAATCATGGGTAAGACTGCCGACCTGACTGCTGTCCAGAAGGCCATCATTGACACCCTCAAGCAAGAGGGTAAGACACAGAAAGAAATTTCTGAACAAATAGGCTGTTCCCAGAGTGCTGTATCAAGGCACCTCAGTGGGAAGTCTGTGGGAAGGAAAAAGTGTGGCAAAAAACGCTGCACAACGAGAAGAGGTGACCGGACCCTGAGGAAGATTGTGGAGAAGGACCGATTCCAGACCTTGGGGGACCTGCGGAAGCAGTGGACTGAGTCTGGAGTAGAAACATCCAGAGCCAACGTGCACAGGCGTGTGCAGGAAATGGGCTACAGGTGCCGCATTCCCCAGGTCAAGCCACTTTTGAACCAGAAACAGCGGCAGAAGCGCCTGACCTGGGCTACAGAGAAGCAGCACTGGACTGTTGCTCAGTGGTCCAAAGTACTTATTTCGGATGAAAGCAAATTTTGCATGTCATTCGGAAATCAAGGTGCCAGAGTCTGGAGGAAGACTGGGGAGAAGAAAATGCCAAAATGCCTGAAGTCCAGTGTCAAGTACCCACAGTCAGTGATGGTCTGGGGTGCCATGTCAGCTGCTGGTGTTGGTCCACTGTGTTTTATCAAGGGCAGGGTCAATGCAGCTAGCTATCAGGAGATTTTGGAGCACTTCATGCTTCCACCTGCTGAAAAGCTTTATGGAGATGATGATTTCATTCAGCACTACCTGGCACCTGCTCACAGTGCCAAAACCACCGGTAAATGGTTTACTGACCATGGGATTACTGTGCTCAATTGGCCTGCCAATTCTCCTGACCTGAACCCCATAGAGAATCTGTGGGATATTGTGAAGAGAAAGTTGAGAGACGCAAGACCCAACACTCTGGATGAGCTTAAGGCCGCTATCGAAGCATCCTGGGCCTCCATAACACCTCAGCAGTGCCACATGCTGATTGCCTCCCACGCCACATTGAAGCAGTCATTTCTGCAAAAGGATTCCCGACCAAGTATTGAGTGCATAACTGAACATAATTATTTGAAGGTTGACTTTTCTTTTTTTGTATTAAAAACACTTATTTTATTGGTCAGATGAAATATGCTAATTTTTTGAGACAGGAATTTTGGGTTTTCATGAGCTGTATGCCAAAATCATCAGTATTAAAACAATAAAACACCTGAAATATTTCAGTTGGTGTGCAATGAATCTAAAATACATGAAAATTAAATTTTTATCATTACATTATGGAAAATAATGAACTTTATCACAATATTCAAATTTTTTGAGAAGGACCTGTAGATCATAGCAATTACTTGATTTTGTTTAACTCTGAAACATGAAATATGTCTGAAACATTTCCAAAAGAGGGAAAAATATTGAGATATTGATTTCAGCAGTCAGAAGAAAGAATGATTTGAAATTTGCCGTCACTCCCTCAGCGGTTGTATTAGAAACATACTGAGCCCCTAAAGGGACATGGTGAAGGAAAAAAAAATGTGAGATGAAGGAAAAAATATTTGTCACTGCTTTTGCGTTCTCTTCCAAATGCTTGCTTTTCCCAGAGAAACTTTGGTGTTCCACCAAGAAACTTTGCGCTCGCTCACAAAGAGCTCAACAGGTTTTGCGAGCGAATGCAAAGTTTCATGGGGGAACGCAATGGTTTTGCAAGCAAATGCAATGTTTGTCGAGAGAGCACAAAATCATTGACTTATTATTTTTTTCTATCCCCGGAGACTGTAATAATATACAAATGTAGGCTTTTACAATAGTTGAGTGGCCAATTAAAAGTGATAATGTTAATATATAATGTAATGCTTTAGTTTTTTTTTTTCAGCCATAGTCATAGTTATTCAACCCCTATTTAATGCTGCTGTTTTTAAGTCACTTATTTGTACGGTATGGTACAAAATTGTGTTAAAACAATTAAGCCATTGGAAACTCTAAAACAATACTGAATTCGTTTGTGTGTTTGTGCTATTACATACTTACATTTAGCCCATGCATGTGCTAAAGTTGAGTAGTAAATATGGCCAAACCAAAGAAGCTCTCACAAAATCTATAGAGAACAAAATGTTGTATAACATTAGAAAGTCTATGGCTACCAGAATATTTCCAAAATACAAAAAATTCCAAGAGACACAGCTGACAGCCTAATTCATAAGTTTAAAATGTGTTGTAGAACATGTAGAAGAACATAAAAGGCTGACTTGAATATGCTAAAATTAATTTGGATAGACCTGTGGAGTTCTGAAAGAATGTAGATATGGAGTAATATTGGGACTTTTTGGACCTATGGATCAGTAGTATGTATGGTGCAAAAAAGGCAAAGCTTATGAGCAGAAGAACACCATCTCAATGGTCAAACATAGATGTGGTCCAGTATTGTTATGGAGGTGCTTTGCTGTTGCAAGAAGTGGAAATCTTGACTGCATGAAGGATACCATGAGGTCTTTGAAATATCAAGCCATTTTGGCAAAGATGGTGATGCCTTGACTGAAGCTTGATCATCAATGGACCTTCCTGCAGCATAGCCATCCCAAATACACCCATATATACTAAAGCTTGCATCAGTCGTAGAATGTTCTTTGAGTAGACATTTGGTAGAATTTGAAGAAAGCAATGTGAAACCCAAAGATTATCAGTGATCTGGAAGCTTTTTCAAGTGAGGAATGAGCCAAGATTTAAGTAGAGAGATGACAGAAGCTTCTAACACTTCCATGCAGCGTTTATTGGAGGTTATAAAGAATAAAAGATTCTGCACAAAATCTGACTTTTGGGGGTTGAATCAATTTGTACATGAATGTTTATAGCCGATTTTATTTATTTGTTAAATTGTTTTCATAAAGTTTTGTTCTTGACAGTAAAATGTCTTGCAAGTCAAGGGGATTTAATAATTCTGATTGCAACTGAATATATAAGTATAAACACTTTCAAATCAATTCAAATTCTAGGTGAGTAAATGTATTACTCCACTGTGGTACTGAATTCGCATATTTTTGTGATATTATTATGATGCTGTACTTTTCAATGTACTTTTAGTTTTACATTGAGTAATTTCAAATAAAACTAAATTAAAATTTTGAACAGCAACATGTATTTAATTTATCAAAGATGTTTTCGAACAGCAACATCCATTTAATTTAGACGTAGAAGATTTATGTACAGAATGAGTTTAATATGGCAATTTTAGGAGCTCTTGACCATGTGTTGCCTCCACAAGGGTGACCCAAAGGAACAACAGTCTTAGAGAGAAAATCTGATGATATGGCTTTTAAACAGATTTTTTTGTTTCTTTTTTTTAAATTGAAAACTGCTATTTTAATTAGAACAATGCTATATGTTAAAAAAGAAAAAAAAGTGACCGTGCAATCTGTCTTTCTGGGTGCTTCCATTGTCATACAGCTGCTGCTCATAGAAGTCAGGGTTTATGGACCCATGTTTTCAAGCATTAAACCATATTATTGAATTTCATTAGGAGACTCCCATAAGCAAAACACTGAACACAATTTTAATGTTTTTTATAGTTATTCAAAGAACATCCAATCTTTCTAATAGTGTTGAGTTAAATGTAAAAATTTGAGGCAGTGCTTAGCTTAAACAGCAGAGAAGCACAGTAATCCCATCTTCCCTACAGAAGGGTGTGGTTCTCACTATCTTAGAAGCAGAGTGCTCCATCCACCAATCCTCTCTTTCTCCCAGTGCTTCATATAGTCTGTGTGCTGTGGACCACATGCAGGGCAACCTGTCAATACTATCTGCACTGGCAGATTCTGCCTGTAGACCAGTCAAAGGCAGAGTCTGGCTGACTGGGAGCACAAGAGGAGCTAGGTTGCCTGTTACCGCCAGGCTAATATCGACTTGGCGGAGTGGTGTGGAGGAAATGAGGGCTTGGAGAATTGGACATGCTAACGGTTGAAAGTTTGAGAGAAAACTTTTGCCTAAGCACAAAATACTTGGGGATTTAGCATATCAATATACAATTCAGTGAGTGTATCACCTTTGTGGATATGTTTCCCTGAAAGAGTGAATGGATTTGTTTATATATTATATATAGTACTGGAAGCAGCTTGCAATGGATTTATTGTTGTTGACATTTTTCTTTGCTTTTAACATCACTGTATATTCGGGCTTCAGAAGGAAGCTATTGTCATGCACCGTCTGGTCTTTATATCCAAGAAGGCAAAATTATCTAATTAGCTAATTAATGCCAATCCACCCAGATTTATACATTGCGTGTTACTAAATGACTGAAAATCTTGTCAGATTCTGGCTTTTAGTGACTGATTTTAGTTGAGCCTTGTCAACAGTCACCTCTTCTGGCCAAATGGACTGCATATATTGCATTTAATTGCATGCAGTGGTGTTATTACAGCTTTTAATTGCATTATATTGCTTTCAGTAGTTATGGTAATTAATATTTATTCCAGAGTTGTTTTAAAATGTACATTTCATGTTTTATTTATACATTTTATAATACCTGACCTGTCATTTGCTGTATTGAGCACTCTGTGTACCCCAACTTTTTTTCACCCCCTTCTGTGTGCAGACAGGGACATTTGGACTTATTTTCCCTAGACTGCTTGAAAAGCCTCCCTGCCATCCTCTCTACACTAATAGGCCCCTTCCTTGGCCCTTCTGAAGCCAGAGAAGACACAGCTTTAGCAGCCCTTCTGTTTGCTCACTTGGATTTCTCTGGCACGTCCTTGTGGAAATAGCAGGAAAAGAAAAATGGATTAAAAAACCTCGACAATGTAGTATAGTTGTGAAAATATAAGGACTCTCGTTCTTCACTGACCTCCTTCTGCCACCACGCAAAAGCAAATTAAGCTTTAGTTGTTTCAGTTGTCTGTGAGAGTTGTGTATTGATTTTTGGCCAATACTCTGTGGGACCATAGAGTTTGTGAAGCATTGAAGTGTAAAGCTCTGCTCAGACAAGGTGAAAGTGTTCTCCAAACAAAAAACAAAACTATCATACTAGTGTAATGTTTTCCTGTGTATAAAATTATTATATGTCATGAAAATATTGAAAGCATGGATATTTATCCTGAGTTATAAGGGCTTCATATAGTGCATGAACAGTTTGATATAGTTTCACACAGTTTCAAATGCTTCAGACTCAGACAGCACACCCACAGACCACCCACAGTCTCTGACCGCCTGATGCATATTGTGCACAAAAATGACAAGAGCTGTCTGAAATACTAAAACCAATCTGAACGGCTAGTGCTATTCACATCGGTGTGCACCAGTCAGCCTGGAAATAAAGTCAAGTTTACAAAGTACTAGGTTTCTACAATGACCATGTTTGAGGAAGAAATAATCCATGGAAATTGGCCAGGTTAGTGCCATCAACTTTTTGAATGTTTTGTTGGAGGCACAACACAATCACCTGATATTCACAAGCAGGATCTTAATATTTCAAAATACTAAAATACTTTTCTTTGTGATTGCAGGTTTGTTTAAATTATTTTTTACTCACAATAACTGGCTGTAGCATGTGAACTTAGCATGTTTCTTAAATATCTGCAAATATATTATGGTATTTTTATGCTTTAGTACAGTAAAAAAAAAAAATACATACAGCACCTAAGTAATCAGGAATCCTTTTGCTAAACCATGTTCTGAACATAAATGAGTTCTTGTTTAAAACCCCATAAAAGGCTTTTAACAAAGTACAGAATTGATTTATTTTTTGTAATTTGTCTTAATATAACTTACTTTATACTACTTGTCTTTCTTTCTCTTCCTGATCTTCCTC
Source organism: Meda fulgida (assembly GCA_030578275.1). NCBI lineage: Eukaryota > Metazoa > Chordata > Actinopteri > Cypriniformes > Leuciscidae > Meda > Meda fulgida. The sequence continues at coordinate 19,754,089 of CM060622.1, read as the reverse complement.
AAAACGAGCACTGTTCTCTCCACACCCCTACGCTCTGTATCACAGTAGATTACACAATTGCGCACCAACTTATTTCCATTTTATTTGAACTCCTATACCCACTGTACTCATTAAAGTGCTGGTTGCAACCCATTCCTGTTATTGCACCAAAGCAGATGAGCAATTCTTGAAATTCGACCACCCAGAAGAGAGACACCAATAGCTGCACATTTAAAGACTAACAAGCCACTTGTGTACATGGAGGTTAACATCAATTATCAGAATTGCTGTGCACACCTCCATTGTTAGTATTTGTCATACAAGGAAAAATTCTTGTCAGTTATCACAATAACCAGGCATCCGATTGACGCCCAGGGGTCAAATAGAAGCAGTGGCAGGCTCAGTATAAGCCGATATGTTTCATTTGGCTGTCAGTTTTTAGCTACATGGGCTAATTACATAGTTGCCATGGTAAAATTGAGTCTAGTGGTTTATTGAATTTACATGGTAAAATATTGGCCTTGCTCTGTTATGTACCTCTGGTAAATTACAATAATAATATTTGCTTTTAAAGAAATGAGGGCTCTTTATGATCCAGAGTCACAAAATATGATGAAAAAATAAATCCCTAGAATATAAATTGAGAAGTCAATGTGTTCCCTATTCTGCTCTTCCTCTCTCATTAATTAATATTACGCACAAAGTGCCACTGATGAGGACCTGGTAATGAGGAGAGCGAGGTAATGACACTTCATCATCTCTTGTAAATCCCTTGACTTGATGGATTTGATGCCTGCTAAGCTATTCAGTGCTGCAGCCTGTAGAGTGCCTTCTACGACAACATCCTGGTTTTGCAGCATTTGAAAACCGAGTAGCGTCACTCCATATAAATGTTCAGTGTTGTCTTACTCTCAGGTTATTTAACCTTCTATGGTGTCTACTATAGTGGACAGATATTTAAATGTATGACAGACCGATGGACTAGCTCAGTGATCGAACGGTCCATTGAGCGGTTTGAATAAGTCTGATGACACAGTACTGTACAACCTCTGTTACACACAGGTGTGCTGGTGGTGCCGTGCACAGACGGACAGTAGCCTAATGATAACCATTTTCGTTGGTATTCCCAATATTATGAAAAATGCCATTGTACTTAAAGGATAGAATTGGTAGGAAACGGTATCCACGTTTTATTTTTTAAATGTTTTGTCAGTGACTTGCTGAGTCAGACAATTATTTACACTGCAAAAAATAAGGCCTATCTGTTTCCATTCAAAATATATTAGGCCTATCTGTTTCCATTCAAAATATATTAGGCCTATCTGTTTCCATTCAAAATATATTAACATCCTAAAATATATGCAAAATAGGATAAATTTGTTTAAAGCAATTAAAAATACTATTTGGCCAGTTGAACAGATTGAGAATAACTCTCTCTGAAATGTATTTTATACAATTTTGATTTATTTATTCCAAAGGCAATTGAATGATTTTTAGCAATGTAGCCAAATTGGACGGCACATAGTCCGTATCTCATATTTTCTTAATTTCTTGGACCATTAAGGGTATAACGTGGATGGGACTATGCATGAAAAAGGATATGCAGATGATGTTATGCATAGTAAAACTAGGCGTTGTAAGCTCCATATATGGTTGTTTCGGGGAGGAGACAGGGTGGAGATACATGTATGCACAATCTTCCACTGACTGGGTTTTATAAAGGGAATTTTGCCCAGGTTCTGGCGCAGGCTACGCATGATTGTATAAATCAGAAAACGTTTTTGTGTACGCAAAATCTAGCTTTTGTAGTTATACACACTTTTAGCATGAAATCTACATGATCATTTTATACATGAGGCCCAGGCTCCTGGGGCCTAATACCATGAGGCCGGTTTAGGTAGCTAGCTAGATTTGTTTCAGTTTAGTTTGTGCCAACCCTGGGTTTTAGGCACCATGAAAGCAGTTTGGCTTTTAGCAGTGTTCATCGCCATAGTGACTTACGCTCCACAGCTAACCTGGTCCGGGGCAGGTTATTTTCCAGGTAAGAGATCTCAAACCGAAATTGGACCAATCAGCTGTGAGCAAAGGATTAAGTCACTCCACCTGTTTCTACTCCAAATTAAAGCTCACTACATAGCAAATGATTTGTAAAGACAAAATAATAAAGACAGAATAACAATTTTGTATGATTTATATATTAGATATACCCTTAATCGATCTCACATGTCCAATTTTATTTTATCAATTATTAGTATTATGCACAGTTTAAATGAATAAATATATAAAGAAATGTTCAATTCTCTCTATACCTTTATCAACTGTACAAATTAACTGTGTGCAATAAGACTTTATTTTTTAGTTGTCCTCTTTCATAGACAACTATTTTCTTCTTCCTGTGTAAATTAGTTTAAATTCTTAGTTTTTTTTCAATCTCATAATATTCTGCAGAAGAGAGAAATGAATTGCAGTTTCACTGTTTGCTACTGATGTCACACCTAAACTCAGGATCAAAGCCTGAGTTGACAGAGAAAGTTGATGATCAGCATCATGGTACCAACAAAGCCTGGTTGGATAGGTTTGGTTTTGTCAACTCTAAACTAATCCTGTAACCCTGAGTTTGTTCAACTACCATCATGGTACAGGCCCCTGGTCTCAGCTTTTGTACGCAAGTTTTTGTATTGGGGTGAATTTGCATGCATCATAGTAAATCTGGTCGAAAATTGTAACGAGCATTTTCTTCATTTCGATTATTTTCCTGAAGCTCATAATCGATCATTAACCGTTAAAGACTAGATTGTCAAATTTGCATGATAGATGGGTGTCTGTGACCAATTAAAATACCCCAAATGTTTTGTTTTTTTTTCCCAGGGGTTTAGCTTTACATGCGCAAATAGAAGTATACACAACAGAATTTCACACATTGTCACATCAGCACCTGCAGCGCAGAATGAAAACAGAATAAAATAAACTAGGCTTTATAAAAGGAATGAATTTTTGTGATAATCTAGTCTAACACATTGTATTTGTTTTCTTTATTTTTATTTAAAACCACCTGATCGCACAGGCGCCTCACGCGCCCACAGTGCCGCATACACAACATATCAGTTCTAGCGTAACTAGCTTGACATTTCAGCCATTCATCAAACTAAAATGCAATCAACCAAACATAAAAGTTACACTGCTCAATTTAAATGGTCTGCTGTAAAATGAGCGTGCCCAGTGTCCAACCAAACACATTTTTGCACATATAAATGTTTCACGTGGATATTGGAACACTAGTGAAATACAAAGCCTTGTTTACATAATGAATAACAGTAAAGCAACCAAATGTTACATGGCAAATATGGAACCGTATTTGCATTCTTGCCGAATGAGAGCGGTGAGTCCAGTAGCCTGTATGTTGTTTATAAAGAATGCCACTATAGCCTAATTTGTGTTTTATTTTAGAGTTTAATATCATTTACAGCTACTTGTTGGTATACCATTAAATTTGAAGAATTTGTTGTAGAGTGAGGGAAACAATATTTAATTTTATTTATCGGTATTTAATATGCATATACATTAATATAATTCTTTGCAATTACGAGGTTAACGGGTGTATTTTGTAGTAAGATCAATTTCTCTTCCATGAGCTACTTCCTCTTCTTGGCCGATTTATGTTTCTCCATGTTCGTACGTGACTGTGAGTGTGAGCAGGGCAGAGTCCAGAGTGCGCATGTGACACCCAGACTTTTAAACAGTAATGTAGTTTACCTGACCGGGCCTAAGTTTTCAAAGCTGCAATCCAGCTGGCCACATAGAGCAAGCAGATTCAATGTTTCCCCTTTCACAGAGGTGTAGCAGAGATTTCACCACAGACCAGCTTGAACTGCAAATTACAGGGGGTTGAAGAAGACTGGTTGAGGGTGTCAGTGCTCGAAACAATTGTATCCTTAAAACTGCAATGCTGCAGTGTGTGGAAGTCGAGAGACCTGAAGAGCCCATTATGCATTACACAACAGAACAAAAAATAAAATCTGAATAAACTCATTCCTTTATTATTTTGTTTAATTGACAAGTGTTTCTCCATACTGTATGTAAAATGTATGAAATAGTAGTAGTACTGTATGTTGAATGCAGTTAAATTCCTTTGAAGCAGTTAAGGTATTTATTCAATATCACATTGAATGAGTGAAAGACACAAATTAGAGTAAAAAAAAACAAAACCCTTAAAAATAGGAAACTCTCTTTAGGTGTGCTGAAAATTGTTACCTGAAACATCTGAGTTGAGATCGGACATCTGACAAGTTCTGGAATTTGTATGGATACTGTTGATCTCCCTTTTTCTTTTTTTTTTTTCTGAAATGTAAGTGCACTTTCAAAGGTCAGGAAAACAATTGACAGCGTCCTGGTAATTTGAATATCTAGTGGTATTCAAACACCTTTTAGACAGAATGGAAGTCAATGCAAAGTTTAAGACTGACATTTCTCATTTGATCTGGGGGAGAGATGCCAGGTGGGCTGCACAGACCTTTAGCACCTGCTCAAGTTAAAATACCTCTGTATTACTATAGCACAATCATTTGCTTCTTTAAAGGATAGATGTGGGGTCAGGGTTCAAAGTCTGCCTTTTAAAAGTACTGCAAGACTATAAATTGCAAATTGATTTGGACGTGAAGCTGTATAATTTATTAACTGGAATGTAAAATAGCCTTTAAGCACAGCAATTATACACCAAAAAGCAGCACTGTCAGAGGACAAGATCTGGTGGCTTTTAGCCACAATCCAAGACTTCCTTTAAAGCACAGGTGTAAATGAATATGTGTGTGTTTGTGTTTATGAGGACAGACAGCCATACACAGTTGAGGTCATGCATTATCTTACCCTTAAAACCAATGTCTTTATCCTCCTGCCCTCTGGTGCCTCTTCAGAGCTGAGGAGGCAGGTGCACAAGGCTATAAGAAGCCATCTAAAGCAGGTGTCATAGGTGCTCCAAAGGCCAGCTGGGAATGCACTGTTATAAACTGCTTTGTTTGATCCATTATAGTAATACAGTAGATGACTCACATTATATAGGACAGGTTATATAAAGCAGTAACACCAGTCAGCATTTGAGCAACTGTATTAAAAGCATTTGAGCAACTATATTGCAAACTATGGCCTGCAGAATAAACCCCTTCCTTCTTACTTTTTTTTTCTATTCTTTATGGTGTTTTTTATTTATTAATTTATTTTTTATTTGCTCTTCATCTTGATATATCTTCTCTCTCCCATGGTTATGGTTTCAACAGATACTTTACATTCCCAAACAGAAAATATCAAAACCGTATGGCTCAATGCAGTTTTGCATGCAATTCATGAAAAACTGACATAAATGAAAAACTAAATGATATTTATATTTATACAATTTATTCAAAAGTAGTAGGGCTATGTTTAATGTTGTTAAATTCCGTTAATACAGGAACTTAATTTGAAGTGACACGCCATTAAATGTTAACAAATAAAACATAATTATTTTAATCTATTGATAGCCAAAAAATCTGAACTTATTTTTATGTTGGTGCTCTGAAAATTGTTACCTGAAATATATTCTGCATCTTCTCTCTACCACAGTGATGGTCTCAACAGCTGCTTTACATTCCCAAAGAGATAAATAAAACTGAATGGCTCAATGCATTTTTCTAATGAAATTAATAAAAAATGTACATTATTTTAATATACATCTCATATACATGATCTATTATGAGATGTCACAGAATCGAGTAGAATTTAGTTCCCAAGACCATATTATTCTATGGTTGGTTTGGTAATGTTAACCAGTTTTAATATCTAAAAAAGATAAAATACATTAATTGTTGTTTGAACAACTGATTCACTGTAATCATACATTGCTAAGCGCTCTCATGGTGAGATGCTGCCTCTCAGAGATGTTCTCTATTCAAAACCAGTAAGGCATGTAATGATCTCACAACATGAGACTTATTTCTTTGGCTTCCATATTAAAGAAACCATAGAAATGAAGCCAATCAAAATAAATCACAAATGCTGGCATGTGATGTCCATGTGAGGCTGGGAAAATCTTTTATTTTTCTTTCTACATATTAAAGGTGGGCCTTAATCTATTGTCAAAGTAGTGGCATAAAGTCTCAACAGTGGCATCAGTTGCTTTAGTGGCATCAGTGAAGATTACATCAGAAATCTAACTCATAAAACATATAGAGTAAATATAGAGTGCATGTTTCTTTAATGCATCATGCTGTACTCTTCAAATGCACATGCCTAGACACATTGATTTGGATTTAAGGCTAGTGCTTTGCATTGCACATATGTAATAAAATTAAAAAAAAAAGTTTTTACAGACTTTCAATACACAGGGGTTTCAAGGTAGACTTTTGATTTATGATCATGAAAGCTTTGTAGACATGTCATATTGATATGATACTTCACAAGAATGAGTTCAGCTTTTTATTGGGGTTTCAACACTGTTCCAGCTCAAAGTATCTTCACAACCATATAGTTAAAAGAGGCATTTCACCACATGGGAGCTTACCTTTTAAGTAGGGCTGGAGATGGCTGAGATTCACTGGAGGGACACTAGTTGGGAAGATTGATGGGTTTTTTTAATGATTTTTCTTTTTTAGATGTACTTAAATATAAAATATTATATAATCTATAATAACATTAAACAGGCCAATTTCATTTTTCCTCCACACAATATTTTCTTAATTATCAAGACAGGCGCATGAAAGGTCAATGCACATGTATGAGTTGTGTCTGGCACAAACACGTTTATGCAACAGAATCTACTTGGAGAAAATTACCTGTTTGATTTTGGCCAAATTAAAGATACATTGTCTAGGAATTTGCATATTGTCAGGATTCAGGCTCAGAGACAGAGGTAAGTGATAAACATAAATGTATCTTTATTTAACTCAAAGGAAAGTATGCCGGGTTTCGGAAGTTCAATGGTGATCTCGAAGAGGATATATGTGGCACGAATGCATCCAGGTAAGTGAATCCTCTTCTTAAAGAATAACGTGACGTGTAGCACAGATCAATAACTTGAGTTGTTCTCTCTTTTCAGATCGCTCGTGGATAGGTGTGATTCAGGAAGGATTCCAGGTGAGTAGATTCCTTGAAGTGCACTAAACAATGAGGTCACCAGTTCATTGATACTTTCACTTTCTCTTGCAGCTCATTCAGTGGGAAACGGAACTCGTGGCGGATTCCAGGAAACGGAGAACATAACCATGGAGCGGATCCTGGGAACATCAGAACAAGGACAACAAGGTTAGTTTCTTTTCTGATAAGTATGCTGTACGTCCGTTGTTGAAGAATGGCTTAGAGTGAGCCAAGTGGTGACTGGTAAGGGTCGTTCCTGTTGGAGGCTTGACAATGACTGGGAGTGAATCGGGTGCTTTTGTGCTGGCTGGGAAGTGTGTGCTGAGTGGAAACAGGTGCAGGTGATCAGTAATCTGGGGACAGTGATCTTTGCGTGGTGATATGTGAGGGATCTGATTGGCTCCTGACACATATGGGGTGCATACAGAATTGAACAGGTCACACAAACATGTTAAATACATTTGTCTTCGGGTTAAAGAAAACTAGAATGTTTTGGATGGCTACCTCTCAGTTTAGTACTTTGAAAATCAACAATTATTAAACATATTTTTAGGTGAATCCAGTTTTAAGGGAATGTGCATTCTAAAAAGGAAAATAATTTGGATAATAATGTATCTAGAATATATAATAATATACACTCTTCCCTTTTCTTAACCAATGGTTAAAAGGGTTAAAATGTGATGTTAATCATTAAAACTTTTTGTTTTGAGGATGTTACCACAGACATGGAGTAAAAAAAAAAATGTTGCTACCTAAACATGCAGTTCTATTCTAATTTAATTCTGCTGATTTCAACTGCTGATTCTATTTTTTTTCCCAGAATTTAAAGAGTATCCTATTAATGAGTTGTTCTCCCCCTCCTTCTCACAATTCACATGGAACTCTTGATGGTGTTTTTGCTCAATGAGCTGCAAGATTCTGAAAATTAATTTGTTTTAAATAGTGATCACAATTCTCCCACAATTCTGAATAGACAACTAAAAAAAACAAGTAATTTACTAGAGGTTCTGACATAATGTTTGTTGCTGCAGTCTATTTACATTTTTTTAATTATTTTATTAATTTATTATTATTTAGGTTATTATTTTGTAAAAATCGGTTTGAATAAATAATAAATGTAAACTCATTTATAAATTTGTCACTTGTTTTATTACTGGATGAATCAGCGTTTTTGAATCAATCTTGTAAATGAATGATTCAATGACAAACACATTGTTAAGTCATTTGTCGCCACCTGTGTAACAATGCAATCAATACAATATTTATTTGAATCATCAAGTCACTTTCAAAAGGTGATTTCCTCTATTTTGTTCGCTTCTGTTTGGGATGGGGGAACTGGTTGTCTCCCTCAGTTGCAAGGGCGTAGTTTGGATTTGAACATTGTGGGGTTAAAGTGTGAACCGTTTAACGGGGTCCCAGGGAATGCTCCTTTGTGAAGTTTATTTATTTGTGTTCCTTTATTTTTGCAAAATGGTCCACACATGCAAAGGTGGTTGATAACTGCAATAAAGTTATTAAATAGCCTATAGTTTTGTTGATAATTCAAGAATGTCATACTTTAAAGCTCTTGATTCTAACTCGTAATTGGCCTTATGAAAACGTAGTTTTTGTAATACCATTTGTTAGAATAAGGATATTATTACAGGTAGACCACTGATGGCTCCTCATTACCATGCTTAGGCCAATTTTAACTTTTAATTTCTTTTTTTAAATCTATTCCCTTAGCAGATTATCTATTATAAATTCTTCAACAAGTTAGTTAAAATGTACCACAATAAATACAATAGAACATGAATACAGTAGAACGTAAAAAATTATAGTAAAGGTGCATGGTCATGAGAAGTTAAAAAAGCTTGCTGGAGGATGTTTTCCCCTCGTGTTTTTAGTGGCTGTTTTTAGATCATGTTTGAGTTTCTCCCTTGCGTTTTACTACATTCTCAATATAATTTAAATGGGTTGCACATTTTATCATAGGAACGGCTCGTGCATATCGTATCACACATTTGAAGCGCAAGTTAACGTGCCTAGGATGATTCGCGCACCACTCATGCTAAAGCTCAGAACGTGCAATATGTACAATTAATTAAAAGCTTGATTTTATGTTTTGGTGTAGGGGCCAGAGTACCGGTAACATGTGAGAAGTGATGGTACGCAAGAAAAAGTGAGGGTACGCTAGATTCAAATATAGAAGTGCCGGTACTGTGTACCAGTGCGTGCCGGCCCACTTCAAGCACTGAGTAAGATCGTGTGGGTGTTTGAATCCAGATTACGATCATTTAATGATTAATCATGCAATTTTATCGAGTTATCTTTTTGTGCTAAATTTGTGTCGCTTTTGTAGTTTATTGACAAAATAAAATATGTAGAAATATATAGAAAGGATCTGAATCCTTTAAGTTCTGCAAGTTGCGAGGTGGGGCCTCATGGATCAGATTTGTTGGTTCAGCATATCCGATTTAATCAATCGATTTAGATTTGGAGAATTTAGAGGCCAAGGCAATGTCATATTCCTCAATTTTTGCAGTGTGGCAGAATGCTACCGAAAGAGGCTACTGCCATCAGGGAACACCATTGCCATGATGGGGTGTACGGGGTCTGTGTTAGGTGGTACGTGTCAAAGTAACATCCATATGAATGACAGGATCCAAGGTTTCAGTATAACACTGCCTTCTTCCCATAGTGCATCCTGCTTCCATCTCTTCCTCAGGTAAATGGCGCAGACACACTCAGCCATCCACCTCTAAAATAAAACATGATTTATCAGAACATGCCGCATTTTTCCATTGCGGTATGGGCCAGTTCTGATTCTTATTGTTGGTTTTAGCAGTGGGCACTCTGACAGGTCTGCAGCTATGCAGAAGCACCTATGCAGCAAACTGCGATACATTCTGTGTTCTGACACCTTTCTATTATGGGCAGCATTACTTTTTTTTTTTAACAATTTGAGCTACAGTAACTTTTCTGGGTTATTGGACCAGACGGGCTAGCCTTTGCTGCCAACATTTCAATGAGCCTTGGGCACCCATGACACTTGACACTTTACTTGCCTAATATATAGGTATATCCCACCTCTTGCTAGGTGGCATTATAACTGTCACGGTGTGGGTTTTGTGTTTTTGTATCTTGTTCTTGTCTGTCATGTGTTCCCCTGTCCTTTCATGTTTCAGCTGTTCCCTGTTTTGTTGATTAGTCTCCCCATGTGTTTCTGATTAGCCACGCCCCCTTGTTATCTTGTTTAGCTTGTTTGCCTGTCTTTTTATACCTCTGTGGTTCAGTTGTGGTTTGTCGGTCTTTGTACTTGCTTCAGTGTTCCTTGTTTCTCCTGTTATTTTTATTAAATTAGCTGCACTTGGATTCTCTCTCTGCTTCGTCCTTCCGGCATCATAACAGAACGACCGACCAACACTGAATCTAGCAGCATGTTCGCCAGTGTCTCTTCTCCAGCCACCGAGCGGAGGAGAGGCCACTCTTTTGAGGGGAGCCGGTTGGTCAAGTTTCGTGGGACACGTGGAGGCCTCAGTAGAGGAGGTGGTCGAGAGGAGCCCCGACACCACTCTCCACGCTGGCCATTCTTCGACCCTGGGTTGGTGATGTCCAGCCCAGGGCCCCATTCGCCGCTGGTCCCGTCCAGCCCAGAGCTTCACGTCAGCCACTTCCAGCCAGAGCTTCACGTCAGCCACGTCCAGCCAGAGCTTCACGTCAGCCACGTCCAGCCAGAGCTTCACGTCAGCCACGTCCAGCCAGAGCTTCACGTCAGCCTCGTCCAGCCAGAGCTTCACGTCAGCCACGTCCAGCCAGAGCTTCGCGTCAGCCACGTCCAGCCAGAGCTTCGCGTCAGCCACGTCCAGCCAGAGCTTCGCGTCAGCAACGTCCAGCCAGAGCTTCGCGTCAGCAACGTCCAGCCAGAGCTTCGCGTCAGCAACGTCCAGCCAGAGCTTCGCGTCAGCAACGTCCAGCCAGAGCTTCGCGTCAGCCACGTCCAGCCAGAGCTTCGCGTCAGCCACGTCCAGCCAGAGCTTCGCGTCAGCCACGTCCAGCCAGAGCTTCGCGTCAGCCACGTCCAGCCAGAGCTTCGCGTCAGCCACGTCCAGCCAGAGCTTCGCGTCAGCCACGTCCAGCCAGAGCTTCGCGTCAGCCACGTCCAGCCAGAGCTTCGCGTCAGCCACGTCCAGCCAGAGCTTCGCGTCAGCCACGTCCAGCCAGAGCTTCGCGTCAGCCACGTCCAGCCAGAGCTTCGCGTCAGCCACGTCCAGCCAGAGCTTCGCGTCAGCCACGTCACGTCCAGCCAGAGCTTCGCGTCAGCCACGTCACGTCCAGCCAGAGCTTCGCGTCAGCCACGTCACGTCCAGCCAGAGCTTCGCGTCAGCCACGTCACGTCCAGCCAGAGCTTCGCGTCAGCCACGTCACGTCCAGCCAGAGCTTCGCGTCAGCCACGTCACGTCCAGCCAGAGCTTCGCGTCAGCCACGTCACGTCCAGCCAGAGCTTCGCGTCAGCCACGTCACGTCCAGCCAGAGCTTCGCGTCAGCCACGTCACGTCCAGCCAGAGCTTCGCGTCAGCCACGTCACGTCCAGCCAGAGCTTCGCGTCAGCCACGTCACGTCCAGCCAGAGCTTCGCGTCGCGCCTGCCGAGCCAGAGCTTCGCGTCGCGCCTGCCGAGCCAGAGCTTCGCGTCGCGCCTGCCGAGCCAGAGCTTCGCGTCGCGCCTGCCGAGCCAGAGCTTCGCGTCGCGCCTGCCGAGCCAGAGCTTCGCGTCGCGCCTGCCGAGCCAGAGCTTCGCGTCGCGCCTGCCGAGCCAGAGCTTCGCGTCGCGCCTGCCGAGCCAGAGCTTCGCATCGCGCCTGTCGAGCCAGAGCTGGAGCCCTCTTCCCCGCTGGTCCCGTCCAGCCCAGAGTTTCCTTCGCCGCTGGTCCCGTCCAGCCCAGAGCTTCCTTCGCCGCTGGTCCCGTCCAGCCCAGAGCTTCCTTCGCCGCTGGTCCCGTCCAGTCCAGCACCCTCTCGGAGACGGAGGAGGAGGAAGAGGACTTCCTGCATCCTGCAATGCCCGGAGGCCCTTCCTGAGCCTCCGGTCAATCCAGAGACTGTCCACGTCACTTCTGCCGATCCAGAGACTGTCCACGTCACTTTTGCCCAGTCAGAGACTGTTCACGTCACTTCTGCTGATCCAGAGACGGTTCACGTCACTCCTGCCGATCCAGAGACGGTTCACGTCACGTCTGCCAAGCCAGAAACGCTTCATATCTCTTCTACTTTGCTACAATTCAGTTACAACTAAAATATACTTAGTACAAAATGTGTTGTTTCAAAATAGCACACTTCAAGTTAACTAATCAATAAAACACTTGAAGTATACTGATAATTAGTCTGACTGCAAGTATACTTAGCATATTCTTTTTTCACCATGGGTGTAACAGAAGACAAGGCAAGCTTTGGGACATACTACTTCATAGTTGCATCTTAAACGGATAGCTCTGTCTCTTGGACCCCATTTACACCTTGTATTAAAATGCGATCTGTATCCAGATAAGTTATCCGGATAATAAGTGTTCTGATCTTACCTTTGCGTTTACACCTTGTATTTTTAATGCGTTCTCGTTATCCACATTGAGTTCGGATCTCTGTCCTCCAGAGTGACACCTGCGCGTGAGCACTGAGGTGGCGGGAAATCAGCTGTATTTTGTCAACATGGCAGGTGTAGGATCGTTAGAAATGCTATTACTGTACCGCCTGTTTCTACTTTTTCTCTGTCGCGGTAGGGGTCATTTTTAACTTTTTTCTCGTAAATTGACCGATTTCTGTAGGAACTATCCAGTTTTGCTTGAGCAGTGCTGTCACCCCATAACGCTATTAGGCATCTTGTTTCCTGATGGCTCCAGGGACGTGAATCTTCCATTTTTAATGTTAACTTTCTTTCCTACTTTTGTCGTCCATTTAGCTTAACGTTACTTCTGAGGGGTGTGTTTTTCGCGGGCAGAGGATGACGTTTGGCAGGTACGAATGCCATCACGTCGTACGGATTGCGTTTACACCTAGTAAAGATCCGAACACAATGCGAGCCAGACTACCTCCAGATGTGGCCAGGCAGATCCGATCACAACGTATTTACACCTTGCATTAACGTGCATTTTTTTTTATGCGTTTTTTTTATTATACAAAATACTTATCTGGATACAGATCTCATTTTAATACCAGATGTAAATGGAGTCTTAGGTGCGGGCATCCTTTCACTGTTTAAACTGTCCAGTCAATCATCTTTTCACATCTTTTCACTATTCAATTTAATTTCCTACCGTTTCAGACAAAAATGTATAGCTTGTTGATCTGCCAGTCGTAAGTCTTTCTTGTGGAGAACTCTCCTCATGTGTTTGCAATTTGCATAATGATGCATTTAAAAGTTAATGACCAAATATATCTTTACTAAAGTTCACAATGCTGTTGGAGATAAAATATGGATAACATTGAATAAATATATATTTTTGTCTTGTTAGATACTGATTATTAATCGCTCAAATCCCTTTATCTTAACTTTTCTACCCTTAACTGTTGGACACACACATCCACCATGTTTGTAGGTTTTAGCACATTTTATTATTGTTTGTATTTCTAATTGAATTTTCATCCAACACGCAATGGGTTGTGGGCAATATTAGCCATTTGAGTGTGCACGGATCTGCACTTTGGATTCTAACCGGAAAAAGTAGACCATCCGTGTATATTTCTAATACTCATTTCAACAAACTATGATTTCTAATTTGATAGCTAATTCTAATTTCAGATACTACTGTATATAGGACAGATAGTATGCGAATTGGGATGCAGCATAATTGTTCTAGTGAGCTGGTTATTTGTATCAGGTGTGCTAGATGAGGGAGACATCCAACATGTACAGTGCTGGGGCGTCACCAGGACAGGTTTGAAAAGCACTGGTCTACAGTATACCATCATAGATGACTGATACTGCACTATTTGTAGTGGCTTAATTTAACAGTTTCGCTTTTAAAGGCTTTCCTATTTCTGGCACTACATGGACAGTTTAAAGATAAAGAGTAGACAGATATTAAGAGAGGACCGGCAATGTATGTCCACCTACTGTATGTCATTGTGTCTTTCTATTTAGAGAGGCTTACAGGCTAGCGCACATTCATCACTTTTGGCTATAACTCAGAGGATGCAGTGTTCTTCTTCACCGGTAAAGACAGGCACACCTGCTGAATTCCCAATGGGAAATTGAGAATTTAGATATTATACATTAGCAAGTGGAGCTGTGTTACTCAGCTGCGCAGAAGAGTCAGGTTGATTGATGACTAGCGACAGGCTAGCAACGGGGGTCAGTTATGAACACATATAAATGCACAATTACGTCTCTTAGCCCAAGTTTAGATCCATACCATTTTCTTTCATCTGTGAGATGTCTATTCCCGCAGGGACCAAGAGTGATTCAGTCTTCGTTAATTGCTAAAACTTTGATCTTTTCACCACCAGTTTTACATGCAAAGATGACATCAGAAAAGACATGCTGGGAAAAAATGGAAAGAAAAGAAAAGAAAAAAAAAATAACTACAATGTGCAGATGCACAGTACCACCTAATGGAAAAATGAATACATCATTAATGAGATGTTCTCACTTTGATAGCCAAATTAATTAATTGCGTTGCATGCTTGACTGTGTAGATAAGCTTTTATTTGCTCAAATATATACAAGCTCTTATCCCTTGAAGAAACTGTTGTATATTTATGGCATGACCTTTTTTGTGTTAGTCTAATTGGAATGCATAGTTATTTTCTACATTGTATCTTTAAAACTGCAAAAGAAAAAAGTATAACCCCCATTGAAGTTGCTCTTATCATATTAAACAAATTCAGGTAATTCATTTAAAACAACGGTATCATTTCACACTAAGTTTTATTATAAGTAATAACAGTGATATGCCTGTTTTGTCTCTTTTTTCGATTTCAGGAACATGATGCAAATGTTGTTGCCTTGCTGGTTGGTGGTCTCATTGGACTCTCAGAGTCGGGCAGCTACGTGCTGTGGTTGTCATGAGTGCAGTGAAGAGAAAATAAGACTATGTTTACCTTATTCTGCACCCCCCTATTGTCTACCTCAACTCACAGTGGGTTGGATCAGTGGGGATATGAATCTTTCGGATGAGAGATACCAAACTAATCTTGAATATGAAGACAAAAAGGGAGGGGTGAGGGTGAAAGGTCACAAAAGGAACACTTGTCACCAGCTCAAACAACACTATTGCCTTGAGAGAATGAAATTGAAAGTGAAAAGCTCAGTTTTAGATTGTTTGCCTGCACTTGCTGAAAAACATGTTCAATCACTCATCCCTATTAAACCTTTGAATGATTCATTTTATTTAGCCATTACCTGAAGCATTTTGATAAGAGACAGATAGAAGCTTTAATGACTGCCTGGATATTAGACATCAAACAGAAGAGTGGGAATGTACTGGACTGAGCTGGAAGGGTTCTTATTGGAATCGTGTGAAGCTTGGCATCTTGAGAGAGCTTTTGAGGAGACATGTGTAAGCCCTCCTTGTAGCACAAAAGCTTTGCTCTATGCATTTGAAAGCAGCAAAAATGGAAGTGTTTGCATCTTGGCCTTTTATTTTGTGACAGAGGGATTGTGGGGGCAAATGCCAGAGCCTCTTAGCAGGCCTTTGAGCTTCTGGAGCAGGGCCTGGAGCTTTAATCCTGTGAGGATGAGTGTTTGCCAGAACAAAACATTTCTATTGAGATCCCTTGTGGACGTTATCTACTTAGGGTTCGGTCAGGTTTCTTAATGGTGAAAGAAGATGCAAATGGTCAGACCTTCCTTAGGAAGACAGAATGTTGGGCGTGACCCCTTGCGATGCCCCTTCCAACAACAGACTAAAGGATAAGGCTCTCAAATAATAGAATGAGTCCTGAGTCCGTGAATATCTAATAGATGATACTTTAAGGGGTAGGTCAGCTAAAAATGTAAATTATGTCCTCATTTACTCACCCACATGTCGTTTCAAACCCAGAAGTCTTTCTCTCTTCTTTGTCCACACTTTGAAAATCAATGATCACTTTGAGTCCAAAGTTTTATCTTGAATTGACTCTCATTGTATGGACAAAAGCAGTTGAAATGTTTTTCAAAACCTTGCGAAACCCGGGGACTGACAGATAGGGATGGAACCAGGGTGCGTGGAGTCTCCGGCGCAGCAGAAAGGCAGACGGGCCAGGGCGACATCCACGGTGTAAAGTGGATCTGCTGGCTCGCAGGACCAAGGTGGAGACGGGGACTCGGCTAGCTGGGGAGACTGTTGAGCGAGTGAGGGCAACAGGGAAAATCTCTAAATATATTTTAATGATGAACAAGGGAGTAACACAGCACTTTACATTAGACAATAACCAACAAGGGACTGAACAACACAGGGAGTTTAAATACAAGATGAACCAAACGACTGACAGATGATAATCATACGTAACCTGAGAAACAAACAAAGAGAAAATCAGTGACCAAAACTGAACAGAGAAGAGAAACATGAACAAATAAAAACACAAAGGAATATCAAAATAAGACTCCAAGTCTGTGACAGTAATGTAATGTAAAAGCAACACTATGGAACATTTTTTACCTTAAAATAATGTTTCCAAAATCTTATCAGTGGTTCATCAAGTCGTAGCAGGGTGAAAGACACTTCTGGATTCACTTTACGGTCCTATATCTGCTATAACCACACTAAGCAAGTTTGCCAGATCGGGTAGCGTTTCTGTAGTCCGAATGAGACATAAGAAAACTACAAATTTGACTTGCTTTACGTCAAGTGTTACAATAGTCATTATTTAGATTTTCTTTGTTTCTGATGTCGCAATACATCATCCTTTCATGAAATCATGTAACATACTCTACCTTGTCTGTGGACATTGTTCATTCTAAAGCCGGTGCTGGATAAACAACGAGTGTGCGAGCGACGGTAGGCTAAATTATTTACGATAGCGGTAATGGACAATTTAGTTTCCAACCAGTAGGGCGGCCGAAGAGGAAAAGTTCCATGGTGTTGCTTTAATAGCTAAATGCTTGTGCTTATGCTAGTCAATTTACTGGTATTTGCACCATTATTTAACGGCCAAAAAAGTAGTAGTCTTGCAGCCAGACTAATTATCAGTATACTTCAAGTGTGTTAATGATTACTTAACTTGACATGTGCTATTTTGAAACAACAAATTTTGTATATTTTAGTATATTAATTTGTAGTAAAGCCTAACTTTAAGTGTATTTAGTGTACTTTTGTGTTCTTAATTAACCAACTTCAAGTATAATTATTATACTTTAAGTATATGCCTGTGTAGGGACTAATTACATGCTTGATTAGTGATATTAAAATGTACTTTATTTGTGTTACAAGTACAAATTCATTATGCATGTCTTCGAAACATACAAGCAATATACCAGTGTTTCATAGTGTAATTATATACTTTTTTTATTTTTTGTGAGAGAGAGAGAGAGAGAGAGAGAGAGAGAGAGAGAGAGAGAGAGAGAGAGAGAGAGAGAGAGAGAGAGAGAGAGAGAGAGAGAGAGAGAGAGAGAGAGAGAGAGAGAGAGAGAGAGAGAGAGAGAGAGAGAGAGAGAGAGAGAGAGAGAGAGAGAGAGAGAGAGAGAGAGAGAGAGAGAGAGAGAGAGAGAGAGAGAGAGAGAGAGAGAGAGAGAGAGAGAGAGAGAGAGAGAGAGAGAGAGAGAGAGAGAGAGAATCAGTAAAAGGTCCACAAGCACTTGCCAAATGATATCATGATGATTTAGAGTGTTGATTTGGAATTTCTATGGAATTCTGATTCTTGATCAGTTTGAAGGAGTCACTGCGATCTGATTCGGTTTCAGTTCCTACATGCTATCTAGTCAAAGACTGTATTTTAATGAATATAAATAAAGAACTATAAAAAATAAGAAGCACATAAAACAACAGTTAAATGCTCCTCATTGACACTGTCTAATATTAAGTTTTTGGCTTCAGAGTTATCAATATATTGTTTTTCCAAGTGTGTCCAAATTATGGTGCGACTAAAAAACAAACAAAAAACAAAACCATGAAAAATCGAGGATAAGGAGGCCCACTTTCAAACACAAAGTAACATTTAAAAGTTTGTTGAATAAAAATGCTAATGGAATTAGCCTGATGTGTAACATAACTCAATTTTAGTGACTTGGTTCAAAAAATATCTTGGCTAATTAGAATATCATGTCATCGTGTATATTTTATTATCATTGAGAATTTTAAAGTCACCCATAATAGTCTCCTAGTGTGCCTCATTCTATTAAGTCTCCATAAAGCTAAGCTATTTTACAGTAATCAAGTCACACACACACACACACACACACACACACACACACACACACACACACACACACACACACACACACACACACACACACACACACACACACACACACTTAATCAGGGTGTTAGTGTTAATTGCAAAATTGAATGATTGTTTTCACAAGTTACATCTTAGTTGAGATCTCATTAGCGGTAACTGGGTGTGTCAGTTTAGTTTTCTCTGCAATGTTAAGCTCTAAAGCGATGTCAGATCCCCAAAAGTAAATTAAAAACTGTATGACATATAAACGTATCTCAACCTGATGTGTGTCATTTAATGATTATTTCTTATTCATTATTAGTATTTACTTAAATAATGCATCTAGTTTTTATGGCAAGTTGTTAATTAGACTCTCTTCCAAATTGCATTTCTTTTCTTTGCCAACCTCCAATTTGTAATGAATTCCTCTTCACACAAAAAATTGATGTTTGCACATATCTCTTTGATGTTATTGGCAAAGAGAAGCAACAGACACATTGAGAACCCTCAAGCCATCTGTCATGCTTGTTGTACAGCAGAGTTTTTATCAAACAAATGCACTCAATATCACAGATGTATCGTTTATGAAATATTATTTGTTTCCACAACACTACATTTTATGTAGAAAAAAAAATCTCCCTTTTCTCTAGTATAGATTTATGACTGGACTTTCTAAACTAGCTGTTAGCCTCTTAAACTCATATTGCAAGTCTAAAAAAATTGATATATATATGGCCATCATAAGATATATATATATTTGGCTTTATTTGATGGGGATTACAGTACAGGCTTGTGAAGATAAGTATTGTTTCTGGAAATGAAAATGGATATTTTTTATCGGGATTTTACATAATTAAAAACAAAACGAAACAGATGTTATCCTGACATTCGGATGTGGCCACATATTGTTTGAATGTGTTTGCAAAGTTGACGCATGTTCCCTTTCGAGGGAACTCTACACTGCGTCGAGAATCGACACTTTGGGGACGCTCCCTTAGCGTGCGCCTCTGAAGTATGAATGAAACTAATCCAATCCTGATTGGTGTTGCGTCATGACGTAACATGTGACGGCATACCCGGAAGTATAAAAGTGACGCTGTCACAACACACACTAGCTTTCGCTCTTCAGCAACCGCTCTCTGTGAAACTGTCTGTCTTATTTGGTGTTGTTTGTCTGTGACAAAGCTCTACATATGGCGAGTGAACATTACACTAGAGTGTGTACCCCTGCCCTGTATATCTCACGGGCGGGGACACGCATCAGTTGTGTGTGTATAGTTATAGGAGCGCAGCACACACAGGCAGCTCTCGATCCCGCTCCGCCATAGTATTTTCTTATGATGGCCAGGCTCGCGATCCCCGCGATTCGGCTCCCGCGTCCGTTGAGGCGGCGCGGCGGCTTGGATCCCGGGGATCGCAGAAGGATCTCGCGGATGAGAAACGAGACTGCTGAGGCACTTTTTCGTTCAGCATCTGCTGATTCTATAACACTCGTTCATGACGCAGAAGCCCGCGATGCGGTATCTTCTGCCCGTGACGAGTGCCTGTTGCTCGAGCTATCTGTTTCTGAGGAAATAGATTATGCTCAGCATCGGGAACGAGCAACATGAGTCACACTCGCCGGCTCATGTTTCTGCTTATGCAGAGCTTGTGGAGGTTGTGATGCATACTGTGGAGTCCAGTCTTAAAATAAATAATTAAATATATATGTGTATATATATTAGCTGGCCACAAAATAAGCAGGATGATCCTTGTCAAAGCAAGAAGAGCTAGACGAGAGATTCCTGTAGCACTATTCACAACCTCAGCGCCGGGCTAACTGTGTTTTTCCACAAATCTTCATAAAGAGATAGAAACTCTCCTGGGAAAAACCCCACTCTTTTTCATATCTCATCACATTCATTAAATGATTATTTGAATGTGGTGGGTGTGAGAGAGGCGGGTTATGGCAAGAAGCTGTAAATGGAGGAAGCTTTAGTGAGCTATCTTTCTCCTGATGTGGCATCCTCGCTTAAAGTCCCGGCGCTGCCCAACAATCGTGCAGGGACACCTCTGCACTGGTTGGCTGGGCTTATGGCGGTTGGTAAGGCTGGTACGTCCCTGTACTCTAAGACGATTTTGCAGGCGTACCATGGCAATAAACGTACCATAGCTTATTGTAGCAGTTATGATGGCTTTGAAGAGACATCAGTGGCTAAATTTGTCCGGTACAAAAAAAGGGAAAGACAAATATTTTCTGCTGAACGCTCCGCTATCACCTTCTGGCCTGTTCTCCGACGCTGTAACTTCAATCGTCGACAGGTTTATAAATAAATTAAAAAAAAAAAAAAAAAAAAAAAATATATATATATATATATATATATATATATATATATATATATATATAAATATATATGTTGTCCCGCCGTTTTGAACGTTTCGGGCTACATCGATTTCCAGCGAACGCACACCGTGGCGTTCACCCCAAGAGCTTGCAACCGGGCACCGACTATGGTCACAAAATTTTTCTAGACTTTCCTGCCGGTCATCTGCTTCAGGAAGTCGAGAATAGTGCTCGAGAAACACCCGTGGCCGGTCTCGTGGGCTGGTTCCCTTAATAGATTTTGTAGAATGGCAGCGCTTTCCAATCATCTATATGGGTCCTGAATATTTTTAAATATGGGTACAGACTGCAGTTCGGTTACCGACCTCCCAAGTTTGTTGGGGTCGTACCGACCGCAGTGGTTCCAGAACAGGCTCGGGTTATGGAACAAGAGGTACAGACTCTACTGGAGTTAAGGGGCCATAGAGAGTGTTCCCCTACCAGACAGGAAGTCCAGGTTTTACAGCCGGTACTTTTTAGTTCCAAAGGAGGATGGTGGACTGAGGCCAATTTTAGATCTAAGGCTATTGACTTGTTCTTTGAGGAGATCCAGGTTCAAAATGCTTACAATTTCCATTATCGGAAACCAAATCAGATCCGAGGACTGGTTTGGCATGGTAGATCTAAAAGTTGGGGCTGTCCACTCAGTTGCAGGGCAACCAATGTTGTTCTTGCAGCGGGGCCTGGAAACGATGTGTATTGCCCGCCGTCTATGACGCTTCGGGCCGCATCATTTTCCAGCGAACGCACTCTGCGTCGTTTTTCCTCGAAAAATAAAAAAAACGAGCATCAGTTATGGTCACGAAAACCGTATCGACTACAGCCTGCCGGTATTCCGCTTCAGGGAGTCGAGAAAGATGTTCGAAAAACACCAGAGGCCAGTCTCGAGAGGCTGGTACCCCTAGTAGATTTTGTAGAGGCATGGTATCATCTTCCCAACATATCTGCGTTTGTCCTGCATATAATAAAATCAGGGCACAGACTGCAGTTCGCGCACCGCCCCCCCCAAGTTTTCTGGGGTGGTGCAAACTACAGTGGTTCCAGGGCAGGCTCAGGTGATGGAACAAGAAGTACAGACTCTGCTGCTAAAGGAAGCCATAGAACATGTTCATCCTTTAGACAGGGGGTCCGGGTTTTACATCCGGTACTTTATAGTTCCAAAGAAGGATGGGGGGTTAAGGCCAATTCTAGATCTCAGGGTTTTTGAACCGATCTCTGAGGAGGTCCAGGTTCAAAATGTTAACCATTCCTGCAATCGTGAGTCAGATCAGATCTGAGGACTGGTTTGTCACGATAGATCTAAAAGACGCCTATTTTCACATCTCCATCCTTCCATGTCACAGGAGATACCTGAGGTTCGCTTTCGGGGGCGAAGCTTACCAATATCGGGTTCTTCCGTTCGGCCTAGCACTCTCTCCCCGCACATTCACCAAATGTATGGATGTAGCCCTTGCTCCACTGAGACTTCAAGGCATTCGTATATTGAATTATCTCGACGACTGGCTCATTCTGGCTCAGTCTCGAGAAATGGCAGTTCAGCATCGAGATGTCGTCCTTGGCCACATTCAGAAATTGGGGTTGAGACTCAATACAAAGAAGAGTGTGCTAGAACCATCCCAGTGCACGATATTTTTGGGAGTCGTGTGGAACTCGATTATGATGCAGGCACGAATGTCTCCCGCACGTGTCGAGTCAATTCTGGCGATGGTATCTGGGTTAAGGCTGGGCCAGGCCATCACTGTAAAACAAGTTCAAAGAATGCTGGGCCTCATGGTAGCGGCATCCAACATCATTCCTTTGGGCCTTCTACACATGAGGCCCCTTCAGTGGTGGTGAAAAACCAAGGGGTTTTCTCCCAAGGGGAATCCGTTTCGTATAATCAGAGTAACTCGCAGATGCCTTCGTTCTCTGCAAATATGGAAGAAACCTTGGTTCCTTCCCCAAGGGCCAGTGTTGGGAGTGTCATGTCGCCAGAAAACCGTTTCGACAGATGCTTCCCTCACTGGCTGGGGCGAGGTCATGGACGGCCGCTTTGCCAGGGGTCTGTGGCAGGACCATCATCATTCTTGGCATATAAACTGCCTAAAGATGATGGCTGTGTTCAGGGCTTTGAGGAACTTCCTCCCAGACATCAAAGGTTACCATGTCTTAGTACGATCAGACAATACGTCGGTGGTAGCCTATCTGAACCGACAAGGGGGACTCAGATCGCGCCCTCTGTGCAGACTGGCGCATCAGATTATTCTTTGGTCCCAGGGGAAAATACTGTCTATCAGGGCAATGTATATTCCGGGGGTTCAGAATCAGGGAGCAGACATCCTGTCGAGGCAGGGGCTGAGGCCTGGGGAATGGAGACTACACCCAGAGGTGGTGAGGTTAATATGGGAGAGGTTTGGACCAATGGAAGTGGATCTATTTGCGTCTCGAGAGATGTCCCACTGTCCACTTTGGTTCTCCCTCTCACTTCCAGCCCCACTAGGGTTGGGATTTCCCCCGATCGGTCTGCTCCCGGGAGTCCTGGAGAGGGTCCCTCAGGAGGGCATCAGTCTTCTTCTGGTTGCCCCAATGTGGCCGACCCAAGTGTGGTTTTCAGACATAATATCACTCCTGATAGCTCCGCCATGGCAGATTCCTCTGAGGAGGGATCTGTTGTCTCAGGCGGAGGGCACAATCTTCCACCCTCAGCCAGAGCTGTGGAAGCTGTGGGTCTGGCCTCTGAGGGGGTTCAGTACCTAAATGGTGGTCTATCAGCTGGAGTGGTTGAAACCATACTTAGCTCCAGAGCTCCATCTACTAGGAGATTATATGGCCTCAAGTGGAATGTGTTTGTCACTTGGTGTAGAGAACATGAGTTAGATCCAGTAAACTGCCCGGTGGCTTCAGTTCTGGAATTTCTTCAAAATCGTTTCTCTGCGGGTCTCTCCCCTTCCACGCTAAAGGTGTACGTAGCATCCATTGCGGCTTTCCACGCACCATTAGGTGATGGGCCTCTGGGGAGGCACCAGTTGGTCATTCGGTTTCTCCGCGGTACTTGGAGGATGAGGCCGGCAACCAGGTCTAGGGTTCCTGCCTGGGACCTGGCGATAGTTCTGTAAGGGTTATCCCTGGCCCCCTTCGAACCTCTAAAGTCGGCTTCGCCTAAGGATTTAACGCTGAAAATGTTTTTTCTCTTGGCTATTACCTCACTTAAGAGGGTGGGAGATCTCCAAGCCCTGGCAGTAACACCAGCTTGCTTGGAGTTTGCCCCTGGCAGAGTAAAAGCTTTTTTGCACCCGAGTCCGGGCTACATGCCTAAAGTTCCATCGAATACGGCTCGGTCTACAGTCCTTCAGGCATTCCATCCTCCACCTCATGTGTCGGCAGAAGAAGAAAAGCTTAATTTGCACTGCCCCGTCAGAGCTTTAAGCATGTACCTTGAGAGGTCCTCTTCTTGGAGAAGGTCGGACCAGTTATTAGTATGTTTTGGGTCACCTAAGAAGGGGCTCCCGGCATCCAAGCAAACTATTAGTAATTGGATTGTTCAGGCTATTACTGAGGCTTACAAGGTGCGCGATTTGCCTTCACCTTTAGCCGTAAGGGCTCACTCAACTAGAAGCATGGCTTCTTCTAGGGCCCTACTTTCGGGAGTACCTCTACAGGAGATCTGTGAGGCAGCCGGTTGGGCTACTCCACATACTTTTATTAGGTTCTACAGTCTCCACCTTCCTAGTACGCCTGACGCACACGTGCTCAGTCCTTGCTGAGTGCCTAGACAGTTTCACTCCGGGACAGGCCTATTCGGTGCGTGGCCTAGTGGGCACTCGTTCCCCAAAGTGTCGATTCTCGACGCAGTGTAGAGTTCCCTCGAAAGGGAACGTCTCGGGTTATGACTATAACCCTTGTTCCCTGAGAAGGGAACGAGACACTGCGCCGTTCTGCCAGGCCCCTTGAGGCCTTGGAGCGTCTTGCTTCATCGCGAGGCTAGTGTGTGTTGTGACAGCGTCACTTTTATACTTCCGGGTATGCCGTCACATGTTACGTCACGACGCAACACCAATCAGGATTGGATTCGTTTCATTCATACTTCAGAGGCACACGCTAAGGGAGCGTCTCCAAAGTGTCGATTCTCGACGCAGTGTCTCGTTCCCTTCTCAGGGAACAAGGGTTATAGTCATAACCCGAGACGTTTTCCGCATTACCTTTTAGATTTGAGACAACTTGACAAAATGTGCTACAGCACAGAGTTGTGTGTGGAGTTCTGTGAAAACAAAATCAGAACAAACTGGATAGAACTTCAGCGGAGTAATGACACTATTGTCTTTTTATAGCTGCTTTACAGCAGAACTGAATTCTGTTTGCATCATTGGTCATTATTTTCCTGTTTATCATTATAAAGCTGCTTTAAAACAATCTGTATAATATAAAGTGCTATATATATATATATATATATATATATATATATATATATATATATAAAGGTGAGGTGACTTGACTAAAAACAACAAAATGTGTTAACATTTTTGGAGAAAATATCACTGGCATGAACAGTTGATGCTATGGTGTACAGGGCTGCGTTTCCCAAAAGCATCGTAAGCCTTAATTGATCGTAAAAACGATCGTAGGACTGATCTTAATATTATGGTCTGTTTTCCAAAAGCATCGCAACTTAAGTTGCACTTGAAAATCTTTGTAGAACTACGAGTGCTCTGGAGTAATCGTAAATCCCCAAGTGCATCGTAAGAAGACAGATTTATGAGGTCACCTGCAGGTCAACCGGCAGATTACACTTTTATCTAGATTTAACAGATTACACTGCAACGCAAGTATAATATACAGGTTTTGATTGTACTTTATTGTACACTTTGTTGTACTCGTGTTTTGTTTAAATGAATAAATGAAATAATTAAAAAGGGAAGAAAAATAGAAATACACATCTAAATTAAACGAATGAACAAAAAACAAAGAAAAAATCATAAAATAAGTAATCTGGGAAATATGCTTTAAAGACCGGGCAAAATAGGGATGAATTAAAAAAAATCTGTCAATGACTTGCTGACGTGCACGAACATTTTCTTGTGGACCTCCTTCCCTGATCTTTGAACACGGTTGCAGTTAGTTTGCAATGTGACAATGTCCTTCCAGATGTTTTGTTGTTCCTTATTTGTATGGTGTCCTTTAAATCTGTTAAAAAATAAAATCTTTGTTTCCCTCTATCTCCTCTAAAAGGACATTAATTTTATCTTTTTGAAAGGTCTCTTCTCTTGTTTTTTTTTTGTTTTTGTTCAGCCATTTTGTCAGCCTGTAGCCTATAGGTGTTTTATATCCTTATAGACTTGTCTTGATTTCGAATCCACAACAAATGACGATTATTAGCTTAAACGTTCAGAATACGATTCCATGAAAGGTTATATTTCAGCACTTCGCGAATGGACAGCGATCCTTAAGTAGCACGTATAACGCGTTCTCGCGCGTTCATGTTAAGTGCATTTTTGGGAAACGCGCATGGAATTGCGGCGAGCGTTCGTAACCTTGCACCGCTCTTAAGAGCTAAGATACATCGTTATCCGGAAACCCGGCCCAGGTTCAGTCATCATGTGTATTCAGTTGAAAAATACTGTAAAATAAATGCACTTCCACTTAGACCAAATGAAGCAAATTCAATTCTCCAACTGAAGAATTAATAATCAATCTTTAACCTTCTCAATAGGTTCCTCAGCCCCTCCTCTGCTTTCAGTTTTGGGTTATGATTCTCATGGGCCATCAGTTCAAAGACCTGGTGCATTCGAATATGGCAGCATGCAAGATAATGCGATGTTCTTTTGTTTGTTTTCCAGATTTGATGCCCTCAGAGTCTCACAGTGTGATAGTATTCGTTAGTAGTAGGGAGTCGGCTGCCTTGCAGAGAACTGCAGTTCTTGTTTGCAGTCATGCTCGAGCAGTAATAATTCTCATGGTGCGAGACCTTTAAAACAAAGAGACAGAAAGTGAACGGTCACTTGCTGAAGTGGGAGTGACTCAAACGGGTGAACTGATTTTGTCTTGCTAGAGTAAACAGTTTGTCCCTTGGGAGGTGGTACATAAATCATCAGTGGACTGGAATGATGAAGAACAGCTACAGGCTGTTCTACAATTCCTGTACTGTTTACACTAGCATAACAAGGCACAAAAGTGTTGCACTTCCTCTAATTGTTGTTTTTTGTTATCAAGTATATTGTAGAGATCTTTCCTGACTGAAGATGGATTATATTAATTTTACATTTGTGTATAAAAATGGAATATGATTAAAAATTAAAGTACCAAAATCCTCCTCTACTATACAGAATGAAAGAATATGAGAGAGAAAAAGTGAGTCTGAAAGAGGAAAGAAGGCGAGAGGTTTTAAAATGTAAAGAAACTTCTGAACAAGACCTCAGAGTCATTTTGCTGCCACAATTTATCCGTCCGAATTTTGAGGTGTAGTTCTCTGACAGTTTCTGTGAAAGTTTTAATAAATGTCTTGTCACCAGCTAACACTCTTTAAAGTCTATTGGGGAAGAAGGCCTAAGGCTTGACTAAAATATCTCAACTCCGACTCCTACAGAGACTTTGTAAAGTTGAAAAAACTTGGTGGAGCTTGCAGAGATGAGCTAATCAAAGCAACAGTAGTTAGGCTATTTCATTGATTGAGTAACACAAGCGAAGTCATTGCGAGAAGAATAGTTACTGAGGTCAAGTTTCCTTTTTTGTTAGCAATAGAAAATGAAACCTTATAGCAGTCCTCTTGATTGACTCAAGGCACAGAGAACAAGCTAAAGCCATGTTTTAAAATAAATTGATATGGATTCATTGTTACTTTTAGTAGTTAAATTGGGCAGTTCGAATGTCAATCCAATCCATCTATGTAGTCCAGTTTTGGCGTGATCCAATACAGCATTATATCTTCATTTAGTAGGTATACATGCTCAAAATATGAATTTTAATTCATTACCTAAAGCTTTATGCTCCCATATACAGTTGTGGTCAGAATTATTGACTACCCTGGTGAAATATGATCAACGATGGCTGAAAAAATAAATCTGCATTGTCCATTGGAGTAAAATAATTGAAAGTGGAAAGTTAAATATACTGCTGGATTTTTAACGATGTGGGCCTATTTTTTGCTGGAGGTCCTAGACATCTTTTTCTGGTACATTGTATTATGGATTCTAGCAAATACCAACATATAAAAAAATCAAAACCTGACGGCCTCTGCTAGAAATGTATTATAATCAGCCATGGTTGGATCTTCCATCAGGACAACGATCCAAAACAAACATCAAAATCAACACAAAAATGTGTCACTGAGCACAAAATGAAGCTTCTGGCGTAACCATCCCTGTTCCCTGACCTGAACCCTATAGAAAATTAGTGGGGTGAACTGAAGAGAAGAAGCACCAACATGGAGCTGGGAATCTGAAGGATCTGGAGAGATTCTGTATGGAGGAAGGGTCTCTGATCTCTTGTCAGGTGTTCTCCAAACTCATCAGGCATTATAGGAGAAAACTCAGAGCTGTTATCTTGACAAAAGGTTACGACTTCATGAGTGCAGTTGCTAAAGGGCTACAGCTTGCCAGCATCTGCGTCTCAGGACACTTGTGACACAGTTCAGTGGCTGTGGCGCTTTCCATAGGGTCTCCAATACGTCAGTATTGTGTCGACTAAATGGGAATGTCTAGGTTACTATTGTAAACCCTGTTCCCTGAAGGAGGTAACAGAGACATTACATCCCTCCTACTACAGCCCTGAACAACTGCTGTATGGCTGAGATCCCTGTCTCGGCTCCTCAGAAAAAAATTATGAAATGAGTAATACCGGCTGTATTTATACCTATATGTCCGTGTAGGAGTGGCTCGGCATGCAAATCTCACTGGCCAATATCCATTGGCTCGTTTAGTTACTACTTGCAGGTGATTGGGCTCCCAGCCGAGACCCCAATATGTCAATATCAATGTAACATCTCTGTTCCCTCCTTGAGGGAATGGGGGTTACATTAGTAAACTAGATGTTTCTGTGACACTAAATGAAAGGAGGCTACTATCAATAAAATGTCCAACATACAGTATTAGGAATACTTTTAGCTGTGTCGCTATGTGTCATGAGTAAGCAGTTGAGTTGGCCAACAGTCTGTCTAGAGCAAACGTAAGAGTCTCGTTTATTATTAACCCATCCAACATATCTGCACTGGCAACCTTCTTTTTTTTCTTTTTTTTTTATATATATACATGATGCTATATTGGACACATCAACATTTTGTCTTTCTGACTGGATGCATGATGATGCTGTCCTGAAGTGTCAATTAATGCAAATTGTGGCTTCCCTGTCTAACCAAAGCTAAATGTCTTTTCCCATGTACGTTTCAGCAAATGTCCCTCAATGGCTAAACACGCTCTAACTCAAATGATGCATTTCAGAGCAATTCAGAGGCTGTAACCATAGAAGGATGATCAGCCACTAAAATGGCTGCTGTGTTAAATGGTATGGTCTAGCCTACAGAGGATTGCTTTGATTACCTAGGAATTTTAACAAAATTGCATACAATAAAATCCATCTTGGTAAGATATGTCAACATTTTAAAAGCTTTATTTAATACACATTTGTATCAATATATATTTGAGTAAGTTCAAACCTAATACTTCCATGTGAGTGTGTAATTGGGATATACGCGCAATGCATTTTGGAAATCCCAAATGAATCTTTTGATAAGCTAGGGTGTCGGAGGATCCTCTCATTCTATCCTTCGCAGTTCAGAAAGAAGAATGCATTTGTAGGCCAAATGCGAAGGAGCATTCAAATCAGGAGAGCCTTCGTTGCACTGCTGTGCATGACGCATTTGCCTTTTGAATGCAGCATTCAAAGGATGCAGCCTCTGAATTGGGATGCAGTTTCTGGCTCAGACTGCTATCCAATTTTTTTTTTCAATGTGGAAGTAAGCTTTTTTCTGTAAATGTCCGAGACTTTCTATTCATTAGCCGCTATAGGGAAATGAGAACAACAAAGTGCAGTAAATGGTAAAACTATTTTTGCTACAAACCAGTGTGTTTAAAATTAAATGACAACATAGTAAGAAATAACAGTTTGCAATATCAAGCAGGAAAACAAGTTGTTTTGTAAATCTAAAAATAACTGGAATCGGATGACAGCGGAAGCCAGACACATATTGACAACTGACTCACTATTTTGTTCAGAGAAACTTCTTCTTCTTCTATCTTGCTTCTCTTGAGCAAGAAGATGAAAAATATTCCCCCTCAGCCTTTCTGAGCTCTACACTTTTAACAGTGTCTTAGTGATAGCCAGATTCTGATTATTTGGAATAATGGCCATTGTCCCATTCATTTTGACTGCTGGCAGAGACACATTGTCATTTAGAAGGCTAAATTAACACCTGGGGCAGCAGCAGATTTCCAAATGGCTACAGACGGTTAGACAGCTTGAGTCTAGCATTAATATCAGATTGAAACAGTCCATAGGGGATAAAATGGACACATCCCAAACCACAAATACTCAAGAATCAGATTGTTACAGTAAAACTTAAATGTTGCAAAATGTTTTTCCCACATTCAGTACGGGCTCAAGTGGGAAAAGTTTTACTTTTATTAGAGCTCTTGCTCGTGAAGTGCTGTATTATGTCTCAGCAGTACTTAATAAAAAATATTTAAACTTTTAGAGGATATTATGCTCTGTTTTCTCATTTACTTATAATTTATTATGTTTTGATGAAAGTTGTCAAGTTCTGTTGCCTATGGCAACAATTGAAGTTTCCAATAGTGCATATTTAGAGTTTTTGATGAGTGATTACATGTGCTTCAGACACTATCACACAGACTCGTTCCCATAAGTGTCATCATCAGACGCAGCATCTCATTCCCTTCTCAGGGAACCGGGATTACAGTTGTAACCGAGACGTTTTCTAGGTGATTCACTTACAAAGCAGACAAAAATGTTCATGTGTGCCCCATTCTGCCTTGAATACAACCCATTTTATTTTTAATGATGGCTTAATTTACTTTTACAGGACAAAATCACATTATTTTTAAGATGATAACAGGAGGAAAACAGCTGTTTTCTTGTGTAGAAATTTACATCTGTACAATCTCATAGCATAATGACACTATATACTTATTTTCAGAACTTGGATCATGAAAATGGTAAAAACTTTACAATAAGGTTAAATGTGTTTGCATTATGTAGTTCTACCAGAAAGACTCGGGAGGATAAATTCTGTAACAATAATACATTTATTGACAGCCCAGCAAGCAATAAAATTCTTTGGCGTAGGCCCCGTCCATTGCTCGCAATCCGAGGGTCTGGACTCTGCATTTCCCGCCTGAAGACGAAGGCAGGGGCGCAGCCGACCCCCCGGGAGGTATAGGAAGGGACCATCCTGGTGGTGGTGGGGAGGATGGAGGGGAATGGAAGCGTCAGCATCTGCGAACTCAGACATGTGTAAGTACCGGTCTTTTATACCGCAAGTAGAACACGATTGGATAGATGAGAAGGTAATAAGTGACGTAGCAATTGAGTCTTCCCGGCAGAACTTAAGCTAAAGCTTCCATTTCATGAACTAACAAACAATACTTCTACAGCATTTATTAATTTAGTTTAATGTTAATATAATGTCTACATACTAATACAGTTTAAAGGGTTAGTTCACCCAAAAAAGAAAATTCTGTCAGTAATTACTCACCCTCATGTTGTTCCAACCCTGTAAGACTTTTGTTCATCTTAGGAACACAAATGAAATTTGATGAAATCTGAGAGCTGGCTCACTCCTTTATAGGCTGCTAGGTAATTGCATCTGCCGGCCCAGAAAAATTAGTAAAGACATTGTTAAAATAGTCAAAGTGACAACAGTGGCTCAACCTTAAGTTTATCAAGCGACAAGAATACTTTTTGTGCGCAAAAAATAAAATAAAATAACGACTTTATTCAACTATTAATTTTCTTCTGTGTGGGCCTCTGACGCGAGTTCACGAGAGCGCCACGATGCATGCGTGAGAACTGAAGATGACGCTCACGATCATTTGATGGGAGAGTGTGAAAGGTAAGCCTTTCATTTTGCTGCATTGGTAAGGCACTTTTTAAGTTTTTTCGTTGGTTTCTCACGATTCGGACATCCAGGAAATGCACACTTTAGAACCATTTTTAACACTACATCGAGGCCCATCTGCGTCATATTATCAGTTCTCGCGCATGCGTCGTGGCGCTATCGTGAACTCACGTCAGAGGCCCACACGGAAGAAAATGAATAGTTGATTAAAGTAGTATTGTTTGTTTTTTGGGACAAAAAATATTCTCGTCGCTTGATAAACTTAAGGTTGAGCCACTGTAGTCACTTAACTATTTTAACAATGTCTTTACTAACTTTTCTGCGCGGCAGATGCGATTACCTAGCAGCCTATGAAGGAGTGATCCAGCTCTCAGATTTCATCAAAAATATCTTAATTTGTGTTCCGAATATGAACGAAAGTCTTACGGGGTTGGAACAACATGAGGATGAGTAATTACTGAAATAATAAATTTTTTT
Source organism: Meda fulgida (assembly GCA_030578275.1). Lineage (NCBI taxonomy): Eukaryota > Metazoa > Chordata > Actinopteri > Cypriniformes > Leuciscidae > Meda > Meda fulgida. Next base: position 19,721,796 of record CM060622.1, on the reverse strand, counting down.
GGGTGAACTAACCCTTTAACATTTCAGGTTGTAATATTAATGTAATATGCATGGAGATTAATTGAAAATACGCAATAGTATATTTAAATGCATCTATATATTTATGTTTATATATTTATTGTTAAATTTAGCACTGCGTCTTTTGTATGTTCTCCCCATGTCAGTGTGGTTTCCTCTGGGTGCTCCGGTTTGCCTCACACAGTCCAAAGACATGCAGGTTAGATGGATTGGATATGCCAAATTGGCCTTAGAAGTGTGTGTGATTGTGAGTGTGTCCCAGCACTCTCAGTGCTGGGTTGCATCAGGAAGGACATCCGGCGTAAAACCTCTGCCAAATGTCTGTGTGCGGATAATTCCGACTTTGTAAATGAGCGGGACTAACGATGGTATAATGGATTGAATAAATATTAATATAGGTAATGCAGCAAATATAATTATTAATATAGATTATGCTGTAAATGCTGTTGAAAATAATTGATGCTCATTGTTCATTCATTAGTTTTTACCACCAAAATAATGTAATATGAATTGAACCTTACTGTAAAGAGCTACTTTTTTATGCTCCAAAGTTCTGAAAATAACTTGTTGGCAAAAAAGTTGTACTTGTAGTATTTTTGTTACAATACTTAACTTTTAAGGTCCTTGCACACTGAGTCCGAAATTTGTGTCCGAAATCTTCGCTCGTTAAAAAAATAAACACAACCTCATGTTTTGTCAATCACGCTTACACACTGCCTCCGAAACTTTCGTCCATCATAAAAAAAAATCGAATCAGGTTCGATTTTCTGCATTTTACGCATCCGTAGCAAGCATTTTGAATGTTTTTTGACAATTCAGAGCCACCGAAACACGAATACGAAAAAAAAACGTATACGAAAATTACTGTAGGAGAGATAGATGCAGTGGAACTGGTTTTGGTTCAAGCCTTTTGTCCGTCTATCCACCATAAAGTTTTCATTCGAGGAGCTAGCCAAAGGGAGATCACTGTTTCTGTGACTTTGGTGCTCTGACTTTGATAATCAAAAACAGTCTTGAAAACCTTACACTTTCTTTGCAACAAAGTCATGACTGGAAACCCTCCTGACATGAAATCACACAATTGTGACTGAAATCTCTTAAATCTGTGATAAAATATATCACATCTTCCATAATGTCCTTTCCTTTGAGACTGTAAACATAATTCCAGTTATTTCCCCTTCCTCATGCAGTACGGTTCTGGGGAAGCCTCACCACATTCCTGCAAAATGCCACTCACAATGCATTTATCCCTGGGGTCCCACTCAAACTTGGTTTGCAGGGGCCCTTATCAATCCGCTCACCTGGCAGTACAGCGGAAGTTTGTGCGTGCGTGTGTGTGTATGTGTGGTCTTTAGTAATATATGATAGCAACTGACAACAGACATAGATACAAAATCTCGAGGGACAACATAATTATCCTCTTGAGGCATTAGCAGTGGGAAAGCGATCTCTCAAGCCTGTGTTTTTAGTCTGTATACATACATCCATATATGTAAAAGTGTGTGTGTGTGTGTTGACTGGTAACTTACCTTGACAGTTTTAATAATTCTCTACATTAATATTAATGCAACATGAAATAACATTAACAATACAAACAAGCATGTTTTATGCTTAAGGCTGATTTCTATAAACATACGTTTAAAGTTTTATAAATGAACACTAATGTATTTTGAGTGAACATGAATTACCAATATTATATTCATAAATTAACATTCACATTTAAAAATTGTCACTCACTATTAGTTTATGATGCCTAACTAATGCATCAAATAATGTTAATGAATTGAACTTTATTAAAATAAGCAAACTAATCAAATATAGTTCAGTTAAAGCAATGAACATTATTTTTAATTTAGCTTTGAAACAGTTACTGCCTATTGGAAATAAATAAGTAAAAATGTATTAAATAAAAGAAAATATAAAGCGTCATTAATTGAGATAGGAGCTGGCTAATTAAAACCTTGGCAGCTTTGCACTCATTCTCCACTGATAGGATGAGCTTTATTGTTTAACCCTGGTGCAAATGCACAGCCAGACTGTCATTATCAGAACTACTTGGGGAATCCGAGAGCCATAAATGATATTTCAGTGTTTCAGCAGTAAGTTAATGTAGGTCATGCAAAGATGTGGAGGTCAAAGCAAACATGTTAACGCATTATCTTGTGGCGCCAAAGTTTTGGAAGAAAGCATGAAACCATAGGTAAAATTAAAAAATCTCTTGTATAGGATTTTTTTCATGCAAACATAATGCGTAATAATATCTTAAAGCATTATTTAAGTCATGAATGGTGCAGAACCACTGCATGGATTGATAACATCTGATTTGGTATGCATTTATGATATGTTCTGTGAAGATATTACTACATACGTAAGAAAAAAAATGAAACAACCCCCCTCAAGTCTCTTTGAATGGTTGTGGTGTTCAATCTCATGACTGTATGTGTGGTGAATCCTTATTAAAGCTTATTTCATCAAGCTTTTAAAATCTAACTCTTTGAAAGCTTATCTAAAGGTGACACTGATGGGCTCTCCGGTCTTATGGCTATAATCTATTTTCACAAAAGATATAATTAATTTAATTTCAGGCTGCCTCAGAAGGATCAAAAATCTCCTGAAAGGTGAAGCACACAAGCTTAGGATGAATTGACCAATTGACTGACTTCCCGATCAGATTTTGAAATGAACTTAGTTAGCCACACACATTTGTGAATTCGATTTTAAGTCTCTGTGTGTGTAGTATATTGAAGTGGTAGATTTCAATTTAACTGTCCTGGGTTCATTAGCATTACTATGAATAATAGAGTATGATAAGATAAAAACTTGGTAAAGCAAATGCACTAGCTACACTAAATAAATTGGTTAAACTTTATTTCAATAGTACACTTTAAACATTCTGCTAACAATAAGTAGGCTATACCTTTGCAACTACATGTCAACTAACTCTCATTAGTTTGCAACTGCATGTCAACTAACTCAGAGTAGTAGTTAGTAGAATTATAGTTAGTAGAATAAGTTGTACTTGCAAAGTTACTTAGTAGAATGTCTGTTGGGGAAGCATCACAATAATGTGTTAGCAGATATTAAGCAGACAGTCTACTAAGATTTTAATGACTAGATGACATGAAGTTGCAAAGTTACTTATAGTTAGTAGAATATCTAAAGTGGACTATCAAAATAAAGTATTACCTGGAAACAACATGGGAGTAAATTATTTATGAAACTCATTATACATTAATATGTCACAAAATGGGTGTCCTAATTGAGTGTGCAAGTAACCATTTTAGAAGCATGGCTACTTTATATTGAGTGGGTGATTCATACAGGTTATAGTCAGAATTGAGCAATGCCTAAGAGATCGATTTTTATCATTTATTTAAATAAATGGGTATTTATTTCTTTCACGCTAAAATATATAAAATGTACCGAGAAATCTTGGCTATAATAAAATGAATTGTGTATATTTAGAATGCATACAATGCTATATGAATTTAGCCTTAGAGTTGGCCATTTCATTCCACGTTTGAAATGTAGTTTCGACCATTTCCATGTCATGTGGAATTTGGTGGAAATGTTTGTGATTGTTTAGAACAAAATTATCCAGTGTTTAGAAAATCATTTTCCAGTGATGCATGTAGGCCTATGTCCACTGTTGGAATGTGTGTTTTATAGGTTGTCTAAGCATCCACAGTGTCAAATGTGACCATAGTTGAAGAACTTAATTCACTTCCTGAATTTATTAATCAAAAAATTATTCTTCTGAAATTGCTTTTTAAATAAATTATAAACTCTTTTAATGTATTATGTAGGAACAGTGCTTTATAATCATGATTTTCCTTTTAAGTAATATATTACAAATGCATTACATCGACTCATTATTATAAAGTGTTATAGATAAGAAATATGTTGAGATATGTGTGTAAAAGGCTCTCAAGCATTAGCACTCAAGCTAATCCCATAGGTGTAATCAATGTGGAAATACCCTCCATCAGCAGTATGACAGAATAAACTAGCGCGATAGCAAATCAAAGTGTCTAGCGCCAATAGTAGGCCAAGGAGCTTTAATAAGGAATAGTGGGATGGTTCAATAGCAACTATTGACAAGTCTGTATAGCACTCCTAAGACCTTCACTCTCCCCCTCTTTCTCAAACTTTCTATCATACAGAGCTTAGCAAAGAGCGGTGTGCAGTAATCAGGCTTAGATCTGTGAATGCTAATGCAATGTCCTCCGGGGCAGACTCTTTTATGCTGGGAATATTTGCGTGCGATTTGCTTTCCTCTCTCTCTTAAGGACACACACACACACACACACACACACACACACACACACACACACACACACACACACACACACACACACACACACACATTGCTGTTAAAATCAGGATTCCACAATGGGGATCAATTAGAGGAAGTTTGCCGTCTGTATGCTGTGAGTAGCACAATATGAGATCCTTGTTGTTGAAGAGTACAGGATTTCAATGACACTGTTCGTTTTGGCCACAGATACATCACTCGGCCTGATCGAGATCTGCTGTTCACTGATCGATTGCTCCTGTCTGCCTTCCTGCCTGCTGTGAGTTTGTTTGCGTCGAGGCTGTAAGCTCTACGCCTCGTATTAGCTTCGTATTTCTTTCTGTTTTGAACCATCATTTACTATCATTTCTAGTTGTTTATATTACTAAATACAGTTTACCCACCATCTCAGATTAACCTTACATCGCTAGCTTCCGTTATGGTTTGCACAGTACGCTAGTGTTTACGCGCCACCCGCGCTCATTTATTTATTATTTATTTTCTCTCGCGCGCCCGCGCCTTTGAGTTCATAAAAGCCCAGGTAAGTAAGAATCAGTCAACACAAACGGTGAGTAATGTCTTGTCCTGTTATTGTCACCTGTCACATGTCATATGTTTAGTATAGCCTTCTCCGGTGGCAATATAGGATTTATTTGTGATAAATGCAAGGAGGCAGTCAGGCTGACGGAGAAGATTTCAGAGCTAGAGACACGCATCCAAACTTTAATTGAGGATAGTAAGGATAGTACTAGAGCTTTAGATACTATTTTGGATGCGCCTAGCATAGTGAACTCTGTACATGATTCGGTTCCGGCTGAAGTAGAGCCCACGCAGCAGGGCAGATGGGTTACCATGAGAGATCGCTCTAGTCGGGGATTAAAAAACCACTCTTCCGTTCCGATTACCATAACAAATCGATTTGCCCCACTCAGTGAAACACCCACTGAGAATTCTGTTGCTTGTGCCCTGGTAATTGGTGATTCGATCACACGGAACGTGAAAATACACCAGCCACCATAGTCACATGTTTGCCGGGAGCCAGAGCACCTGACATCAAAGAAAATTTAAAAGTGCTGGCTAATGCTAATCGTAAATTCTCTAATTATTCATGTCGGCACTAATGATGTTCGACTCCGCCAGTCGGAGATCACCAAAATGAATATTAAAGAGGTGTGTAAACTCGGAAGTACGATATCAGGCACTGTAATTTGCTATGGCCCCCTTCCTGTTCGCAGGAGTGATGAGATAGTTTGCAGATTGGCCTCACTCAATGGTTGGTTGTCTAAGTGGTGTCCGTTGAATAATATAGAATTCATAGACATTTGGAAAAGTTTTTGGGGCAAGCCTGACCTGTTGAAAAGAGATGGTGTTCATCCCTCCTGGGATGGTGCTGCTCTTCTCTCTAGTAATATGGCACATAGTCTTAGAGCTAAAACATGACAATCTGGGGCTCAGGTCAGGAAGCAGACAGACTGGCTAAACCGACCGTCTGCTAGCGGCCACGCGTCACCAAGGTCAGATATATCCCATCACATAGAGCCTCTTTCACCTAGATATTATCATATAGAGACTGTGTCTGTTCCCCGAATTTGGAAATCCAAAAAACGCCAGGTAAAAAATTTAATTGATGTTCAACAAATACAAAACATATATAATACAGATGAGCAAATGATAAAGCTTGGGTTGCTGAATATTCGATCCCTTACTTCAAAATCGCTCATAGTTAATGATATGATTTCGGATTATAATCTAGATGTGCTGTGTTTGACAGAAACCTGGCTAAAACCAAACGATTACATTACTTGAAATGAGTCAACCCCACAAGATTACTGTTATAAACATGAACCTCGTCTAAAACGCAAAGGGGAGGTGTTGCTGTAATTTATAGTAATATTTTCAAAACCCACTAAGAAATCTATTTTTAAATATACTTCTTTTGAAGTGTTGGTGCTTAATGTAAAAATATATAGTGTAAACGATAAATCACGTTTGAGATTTCTGCTGGCTACTGTATACAGGCCACCAGGGCACCATAAAGATTTTATCGAAGAATTTGCGGACTTTCTATCAGAATTAGTATTGGCTAACGATAAAGTACTAATTGTTGGTGATTTTAATATACATGTAGATAATGAAAAAGATGCATTGGGATTGGCACTTAAAGACATTGTAAACTCAATTGGAGTTAGACAACACGTGTCAGGACCCACTCATTGTCGTAATCATACTCTAGATCTAATATTATCACATGGAATAGATGTTGATGCTGTTGAAATTCTGCAGCAGAGCGATGACATCTCAGACCATTATCTAGTCTCATGTAAATTACATTTAGCCAAGGCTGCAAAGCCGACTCCGTGTTATAAATATGTTAGACCTATAACTTCTGCCACTAAAGATTGCTTTATCAATAATCTTCCTAATCAGTTTCATCATCTCAGCATCCCGGATAGCTTAGAAGAACTTGATATTGCAACAGAAACTTTTAACTCTCTCTTTTCCAGCACTTTAGACGCAGTTGCTCCGTTGCGCTTAAAGAAGATTAAAGAAAATAGTCCAACGCCGTGGTACAACGAGCACACTCAGGCCCTTAAGAGAGCAGCCAGAAAAATGGAGCGCAACTGGAAGAAAACAAAACTAGAGGTATTTCAGATTTCATGATAAGAGAGCTCGATTGCTTACAGAGAGGCTTTAAAAGCTGCTAGATCTGCTTATTTTTCAACCCTATTAGAAGAAAATAAACATAATCCTAGGTATTTATTTGAAACAGTGGCTAAACTAACGAAAAAGAAAGCTTCAAGCACAGAAGTTTCCGGGCAACACAGTTATGACTTTATGAACTTCTTCACTTATAAGATTGATAATATCAGGGACAAAATTACAACTATGCAACCGTCTACTACAGTATTGCATCAGGGAGTGCATTGAAGTCTCCCTGAGGAAATTTTTTATTCATTTGTTGCTATAGGAGAGGAAGAATTCTGCAAACTCGTTAATTCATCTAAATCGACAACTTGTATGTTAGACCCTATAATGACCAAGCTATTGAAAGAGATGCTTCCAGAGATCATAGATCCTCTTCTTAATATCATTAATTCGTCTTTGTCTCTAGGATACGTACCAAAAACCTTTAAGCTGGCTATGATAAAACCGCTTGTTAAAAAAACGCAACTTGATCCTTCAGAATTAGTCAATTACAGGCCGATCTCAAATCTGCCTTTTCTGTCAAAGATATTAGAAAAAGCAGTATCCTCACAACTGTGTTCCTTTCTTGAAAGAAATGATATCTGCGAGGATTTTCAGTCAGGATTTAGACCGCACCATAGTACTGAGACAGCTCTCATTAGAGTTACAAATGATTTACTTTTATCATCCGAACGTGGTTGTAGCTGTCTGTTAGTGTTACTTGATCTTAGTGTTGCATTTGACACAATTGACCACAACATTCTTTTAAATAGACTAGAAAACTATGTTGGCATTAGTGGAATTGCACTAGCATGGTTTAAATCATACTTATCTGACCGTTATCAGTTTGTAGCAGTAAATGAAGAGATGTCTTATCGATCACAAGTTCAGTATGGCGTACCACGAGGCTTAGTACTAGGACCGCTGCTGTTCACTCTGTACATGCTACCATTAGGAGATTTCATTAGGAAACATGGAATTAGCTTTCACTGTTATGCCGATGATATTCAGCTGTATATTTCTTCAAAACCTAATGAAACTTACCAATTCACAAAATTAACGGAATGCATAGCTGATATAAACAATTGGATGACTAGTAATTTCCTACTACTAAACTCTGAAAAAACAGAGATTCTAATTATTGGACAAAAAACTTCCACACGTAATAACCTAGAATACTGTCTAACACTTGATGGCTGCTCTATTAAGTCTTCGTTGTCGGTTAGGAACCTGGGTGTGCTCTTTGATAGCAATCTTTCATTTGAAAGTCACGTGTCTAGTATCTGTAAAACCGCATTTTTCCATCTTAAAAATATATCTAAATTACGACATATGCTCTCATTAACAAATGGGGAACAATTAGTTCATGCTTTCATGACATCAAGACTAGATTATTGTAATGCTCTACTGGGTGGTTGCCCTGCACGCTTAATAAACAAACTACAGCTGGTCCAAAACACTGCAGCTCGAGTTTTTACTAGAACCAGGAAATATGACCAAATTAGCCCGGATCTGTCAACACTGCATTGGCTGCCTATTAAACATCGTATACATTTTAAAATATTGTTGATTACTTACAAAACACTAAATGGTTTAGCTCCGCAGTACTTGAGCGAGCTCTTAATGCATTATAGTCCTTCACGTCTATTGCGATCTCAAAATTCGGGCCAGTTGATAATACCTAGAATATCAAAATCTACTGCTGGCGGTAGATCCTTTTCCTATTTAGCACCAAAACTTTGGAACAGTCTTCCTACCATTGTCCGGGAAGCAGACTTCAATAATTCAATGTTAGGCTGCATAGATTAGGTCAGCCGGAACTGGGAACTCTTCCCTTAAATCCTGATGTACTCGTTACATCATCATAAGAAGAATGGCATCTACGCTAATTTTAGTGTCTTTGTTTATCCCAAGGTTTTCCCGCAGCCTACCGGATCCAGGCCGCATCCAGATCTGACTAGGAGCTTTGCCTGGACCCAATGACAACGCAGTGCTGAAGTGCCAACTAGCCTCTCCCTATGGAGGATCCCTTTCCCACTCTACAGATAAAACGTTGTGATTCCGGTTTGCGTACCCACCCCGAAGTGATAAAATAAAACAAAATTCTGTATCAAATTACAGTTACTGTAAATCCGGCCTCTAGTTCATAAACCCCAGAGGAGAACTGGCCCCCGACTGAGCCTGGGTTCTCCCAAGGTTTTTGTCTCGCCATTAAGTCACCTGATGGAGTTTTAGGACACCAGTAGGTCACTTGATGGAGTTTTTCGGTTCCTTGCCACTGTTGCCTTTGGCTTGCTCAGTTGGGGATATTCAAATTAATTAACCAAGCATTAATACCATTGATCAGCCCTACCAAACGTGGATGTTTTTTTCCACTAAGAAACAAACATTATGTTAATTGATTGATACTGTGAAGCTGCTTTAATGCAATTTATATTGTGCAAAGCGCTATATAAATACACTTGACTTGACTTGACTCGGCATGTGTGTGTGGTGTTCACGGCACCTGTCTCTGTTTGTTTGCTTGTACTGCTGAGATTTGTTTCAGGAAAGACAGACCATGCCTTCATCCTCATGACCCAAATAGCAGTGTCTGCAAGACAACACCTCTGTTCAAAACCTGAGCTCATCAATTCCCTTAAAGCTTATCCGATTTCTGCTATGAAACCTCCATTTGCTGAATTTTACTATACTGAATCTTTTCGTCATGACGGCAGTTTCTGAAGGTATTTTCATCAAAACTCACCCTAAGGTCTTAGACGGTACAGGACATAAACCATTAACTTTGTCTGTTTGTAAACTTGGCAACCAAAAATGTTTGCCAATTTTTTTTCTGTTCCCTTTTTTGGTTAAATTTCTGCTCCCTGTTGATAGTATGTAACATTTTCTCATCAGATACCGGCCTCACAGAATCTTAAAGTGTTTAGCTTTGTAATTATGACCAGAAATTTAACTTGGTTTAATTTTTATTATTGTCCATCACTACCACTGGTCTGATTGTAGAATGACAGTAGTAGGACATTCACCGCTGATTTAATTTCACACTGTTTCCTAGCTGCTACAACAAGATTGTGTTGGCATGGATTTTGATTCATGAGGGGTCAAGATAGCTTGGCTATTATTGTTTTTTTTATTACTGTTTGGTCTTCACCAAAATGCATCCATATATCACATCTGTGTCAGCCAGTCAATATTCAGTGAATTTCTTGTCCTTTCTTTCATTATTTGTATCAAAGCCTGTTCTCAGTCTGGCAGACACTATTGATAAACTGCAAAATATTCTTGATTGATGCACAGAAATGGCAGAAAACTATTTCTATTTACATTTTATTGAGAATAAACTACGAATTTGGACATTTAGCCTTTCGGGACCCAGTTTTTTTTTTTTATCCCCCAAAATAAGGATTTTTTTTTTTACTTGTGAATTTCTTGAACAGGGCATGTCACATTTTTTTTTAAATGTATTTTTATTAAACTTTTTTTTTTTGTTAGTGTATTCAAAGCAGAATTTGATTTTCTTTTACAATAAAACACACGTTGTGTGTCCTCTGTGATAGATGTCACAACATATGTTGAGAAGACCCTACAAGTTGTTTGTTTGTTTATTTTCACTACCATTTAAAAGTTTGGATTCAGTTAGAATTTATTTAAAAAAAAAAAGAAATTCATTTTTTTTTTATCCAGCAAAGAAACATTAAATTTATCAAAAGTGGCAGTAAAGACAATTACATTGTTATACAACAGTTATATTTCAAATAAATTATTAATAATCTGATCTTCACAATGTCCACAGAAGTATTAAGCAGCACAACTTTTCAGCTATGATAATAATTTTAAATGTTTGTTGAGCACCAAATCAGCATATTAGAATGATTTATGCTGGATAATGTTGTTACAGATCAGCAAGGCTCTCACACCAGCCAATCACAATGTACTCCCTCACCAGAGTTCTAATCACACACACCTGCACCTCATCATCACCCTCTCAGACATCACCCAATAAGAACATCTGTTTCGGTTTCCATGGTTACTGATTATGTCTTTGTTTGTTTCTATAGTTACGTATTAGTTTCACCTCTGTCTAGTTTAGTTTCCCTTGTTCTGCCCCTGAATTTATAGCCCTGTGTTTCAGTTATTCTTGGTCGTTTTTTTATTTATACTTTATACTTTAATTTATACTTGTATATACTTTTATACTTTTATTGAATAACTTTGTTTTTCTCTGAGTTATCTCCTGTTAAAGGACAATTCCGGTGAAAAATGAACCTAGGGGTAATTAACACATGGTTACCGAGTTGACCGTTCTCTGGGATGCATTTTCATGATAATCGAATTTAAAGAGTTTTATCTCTATAAACAGATGAGCTTATAAAGGTAGTATATGGGGCATAGAATAAGTAAAAGTAAATCGCTAGTTATTACCACTAACAAGGCTCAAAAGAGCCTCACACTAACACGGTAGCATAATGAAGGTCCCTACATGCAAACTGAAGCATTGAGAACTTTTTGTACAGACAGTTTAATAAGAAGATTACGCGTATACAGGCAGGAGCCATCCTGGAAAACAGTCTCGACTAGTTGAGCCACAAATGCCGTGCTAAGTGAGATGAACTGTGACTTGGAATCTCATATGGTCCGTTGTTTCCTGAAGAAAGTATATTTAAAAAAAAATTGAAAGTATGGGGGCCCTTCTTCCCTTGTAGTTAGTCACCCATATATTTTAATAAACAGATATAATTCATGCATTTCCATGTAATTAGATTTCACACACGTAATTCCAAATTGACCAGCTCACTTAGCACGGCATTCGTGGCCCGACTAGTCGAGACTGTTTTCCAGGATGGCTCCTGCCTGTATACACATAATGTACTGTCTTTGTAAAGTATCTTCTTATTAAACTGTCTGTACGATTAAACTGCGATTTACTTTTACTTATTCTATGCCCCATATACTAGCGTTATAAGCTAATCTGTTTATAGAGATAAAACTCTTTAAATTTGATTATCATGAAAATGCATCCCAGAGAACTGTAATTTTTCACCAGAATTGTCCTTTAATTCATTGTTTTGGATTATTATTAAAGACTATGGTTGTTACTCTGACATCTTATTCATGCATCTGTAACATGTACCCTTTAAAAAAAGAGCAGCTATTTTTTATTTTATTTTATTATACGTAACTAGTATTATTATTCTTTTTTATTACTTTAAGAATAGATTCATTCAAAGTGTTCATTTAGCTCAAATGGTAGAGTTAGACAGGAACAATTTCAAGGTCACGGATTCAATTTCGAGAGGACACACAAACTGATTAAATGTATAACTTGAATTCACCCAAGTTCCTTTGGATAAAAGTGCCTGCCAAATGCATGAAATATGACTTTCTCTATGTGCATGTGTGAGAGCAAGAAAAGAGAGAAACAAACTGAGAAGGATCGGAAGGACTAACAAACGAGCCTCAGCACGCTTTCATTTGTCTCCCCTGCTCCTCACCGGCTCAGTCTGATTAGCTCAAGGTGTGGACAAGGAGAGGGAACAAAAGAGAAGGAATGAAATAGTGAGTGAGGGCAGCTCTGCGAGAGAGGAGTACTGCCCCTGTGCATGCTAGCCAATTAGAACGGGAGGCGAGAAATAATAAGGGTTTGATGAAGTACCACAAGGTCTCAAAAATATGCAGAATGACAGAGAAAAGAGAGGAAGGTGTTTGTCTGATAGAGGTAATCTAAAGTGTATTAGCCATTTTTGGACCTTTGACCTCTTATTCAATTCAGTAAGATGAAGGCATGTGCATTAAATGATCAGATACATACGTTCTACATACGCCGTTTTAATTGGATTTGATTTTATGTTGTATTGTATTACATTGGTTTACTTTTTTATGTTCCCATTAGCACAAATAATAATGTGTGTTAATACTGGAGCCAGGTGAAAAAGACGTACTGTTAAATGTATTAAACATTTATTATAGTATATTTTTATTGTACTAAAAACATACTCAAGTACATTTTTAATACATTTAATAGTACGTCTTTTTCACCTGGGGAGGGCTTAGCGATAAATCTATATTGATGTTTATTGAAAAAAGTCCACAATATCGATACAACTTTTCCATATTTAGCCAACATCTAACACGATCAGGTGTGTTGCTAAAAAAATATACATGTTCTGCGTGTCTCTGCGTAAATAAGCTTTGCCGTTTTGTCGACTACACACTCATACTCATGGTATATTCAGGGTCTGCTGTCTCACTATATGAGGACTATACCTCATAAGGGTATAGCTATCGTCAAATACGAACCACAAAATTAATAATACAAATTTGTTACAATTTTATAGCACTTTTCTCGACACTTAAAGCTCTTTACATGGAAGGGGGGGGGGGGTCTCTGCAACCACCACCAATATGCAGCATCCACTAGCATCTCTGTTGTCAGCCTGCTGCGAGCCCTCTCACCCTTCTCTCCTCCATCTGTTTGACTGACTGTGAGGTGAGTTAACACTCTTCTTACCAGTAGTATCAATAGCTTACTGTCGGGTTGGGTAGCTTTCCTCTCCGGAAGCTTTTTATAGATGTTGCGATGGTTGTGGTCCTGGCAAAAGTTACTTGGCTGATAGGTGACTTTCTCCACTGACTATTGCCAACACGTCAAAGGCTTTAGCACTCGTGCTTTCTCTGGTTCCTCTTATTTTTACTGGGTTACCTACCAACATGGATATTGGATAACTGTCATGCGAACTCAGTAGGCTTAATCGGCACCCACGCCTCGACTCTTTGACGTATGAGCATTGCCGCTCGCTCGGGATCATCCTTACTTTTATACAGAGCTTGGCAAAGAATGGTGTGCACCTACATGCATCATTCAGTCCGAAGGATTTTTAATTATCAGCAAACAACACCAACAGTTATCCCGTGCATCTGGTCAAATAGCAGAGCTAAGCAGCCTACTAAGAGACTGTCGTCCACCGCGATCGCTTGTCTGCATAAAGTCAGACTTATATTACAATTTAACTGAAAATACAGATGTGCTGAAAAAACACTTTGCTCTGCTGAACTGTCGCTCTTTCTCAGACAAGGGCCCCTATCTAAATGAACTTATTACCGACACAAACCTGGATATCATATTTATCTGGTTTTTCTTCACCCAAAGACCAGGTTACGTTCCTAAGGTTCCTACTAATACTTGAAGACCTAGAGTATTGCAGGCCTTCTGTCCTCCTCCGGACATCAGACCTAGAGAACCTAGAGAAACTTTTCTGCTCTGCCCAGTTAGGGCCTTAGATGCTTACGTCCACAGAAATTAAAGCTTTAGCGTAAGTTCTGCCAGGAAGACTCGTTACGTCACTTATTACCTTCACATCTAACCAATCATGTTCTAATGCTTGCAGTATCGGTACTTACACATCTCTGAGTTTGCAGATGCTGCCGCAAACAATTACCTCCATCCTCCCCACCATCACCAGGATGGTCCCTTCCCCTCCATCCTCCCCACCACCACCAGGATGGTCCCTTCCCATACCTCCCGGGGGGTCGGTAGGATGAGCATAGGATGAGCAAGTGGGTGGTCGAGGCCATCTCACTTGCTTATGAGTCAGCCAGTCAGCCTTCACCTTTGGCTGTACGGGCCCACTCCTCTAGGAGTATGGCTGCACCAATCCACGGGTCCAGGTGCTTTCGCCTAGATGTGCGCATTGATTTCAGACGGACCCTTGCTTTTATAGTGGCATGGGTATTAGCGTTTCCACAGCGTTTCAATACAGCTCAAGTTCCCTTGAAATGGAACGTCTCGGTTACGTATGTAACCCTAGTTCCCTGAAGAGATGCTGCGTCACTCTGCCATACTCCCGGTATGCCCGTGATCAACTTGCTTCAGCCTATCAGAAGCTGGCGCAGTTTGGTTCAGGTGTGCTTTATAATTTCCTGGTCGATGACCACACATGACATTCTGTCACGCCATTGGACTGGTCTCAAACATGCTTTGATGCAATCGCACAGAGGCGTTCCCACAGCATTTCGACGCAGCTTCTCGTTCCCTCTTCAGGGAACCAGGGTGACATACATAGCCAAGACATTTTCTCAGTTTGAATCTGACTAAAATATAAATCTTTATTACTGGTCCACCATCTCTAACAAAAAATATAACTAATACTCCCACACTTGACCTTGAAGCTACATCAATTATTCCATCTGCCACTGTCAAAAACTTGAGTATCACTCTTGACCCTTCACTGACCTTATATTATTCAACTCTGTAAAGCTGCATTTTTTCAACTCCGCCGTATTGCCAAACTCCGTCCCAATGTCAGCCCAAAAGACGCTGAATCACTGGTACATGCGTTTATCACATCTTGCCTCGACTACTGTAATGTTCTTTTTTCTGGACTACCAGCACACTCCATCTCATGTTTGCAATTCAAAACTCTGCCGCAAGATTGCTAACTTACATTAAATGATCTGCTCATATCATTCCAATTCTGTGTCCAGTTCAACTGTTCACTGGCTACCTGTGTCTTCTCGTATTACTTAAAAAATTATTCTGCTTACCTTTAAGTCACTCAATGGTCTTGCTCCTTCCTATCTCTCTGACTTACTTTCTCCTTATATTCTCCCTCGACCTCTCCGATCTTCTGGCTGTGAATGTGAGCCGAGATTTCATCTTTCATTTATGGGTGGCAGGTATTTCTACATTATAGCCCCTAAGCAATGGAAATCTCTTCCCCTGGCTCTTAGAACAACAAACACACTGCATGAATTTAAGTCTTTAAGTTTTTAAACATTTAAATTTGTTTGCAGTATTATCAGTCATAACATGTTTTTCTTAAACATTTTCCATAACTCTGTATTACAGTCATAATGTTTCCTTACAAACTGTCATAACGTGTCCCGTAGAGATCAAGGGGAGGTGGTAGATAGGCTCAGAACTCAGATATCATCCAAAGAATAAATACACTAGACTCAGTGCTAACTTTGAGGTATCAACAACCCAAAGGAAAACAAATTGCTATAGGCAGCAAAATCTTCATGAATACATTCAGCAATATAACCCCACCTTTTCTTGCCAAGGTCCAGTTTAGACTGTCTTATATAGCCTAGGACAGGCTCATTACACCTAAGACCGTACCAACTGGAGGGGCATCAATATCAAAACTTTGCAGCCTAAATATAGGACCATTTAAATGCCAAAAATAATAAAATAAACTCATTCGGCAACTTAAACTAAATGTAAACACCATAAGATATTTATCCATACCTATATCACCAAGGGTTAAGTTCCCCTCCCTATTAATAGGAATGGTTTAACACAACACAAGAAAAAGGGAAGCTGTGATCCCGACCCCTCCTTTGAGGAGTCACAGGAACAGGAAATGGTGAGTTGACAGCATGTGGGGTAACTGTTTGCCATGTGGAGATAAATACAGATTTGAAATAATAAATGACAAAAATACATCACTAACTTGTCTCTGCGTGGTTAATGGAAAAAATATATATCAAAGGGTAACTATAGTAGACATAACACGTTGGATGACCGCTGATACTGTATGTGCACCTATCTGCAATCAACTCAAACAGCATATCTTAAAGTTATTATAAATGCATGTTATAAAATAATGATCCAAATTAAACAATTGTATCTTAACCCTAATAAACTGCACCATAGTCAACAGAAACACAAAACCATAAATAACAAATGTAAGGAAACATAAGCCCATAAACAGTTCCTAAAGACACATGCTGTCATTATCGCAGTAGTGATGACGTCATCTTAGCACTCGTCATCACACAAACCTTTAGTCTTTTGCATCTGACCTTTGCTTCAACTGCCCACCTTCTATGCTGTCTGTAAATATTGTTGTTTTTTGTTTCTGTTATTGTTTCTGTTTGTATTCCAATTGCAATGCGATGTGCAACTGCAATCACTTATTTCTTGGACTCCATTTATGTATGAACTGATTGTTGACGTCCTTGAGCTTGGGAAAGGCACTATACAGTATAAATGAAACATATATATTATAGTATTATTATTACCACACACCAGCTTATTGGTGGAGAGGATCCAGAGTGATGATGCCAATTAATATATATGGGGATGATTAGGAGGTCATGATGATGGACAGAGGCCAAAGGGCAAATGTGTCCAGGATGCCAGGGTTAAACCCCTACTCTTTTTTGAAGGACATCCTGGGATTTTTAAAGACCACATAGAGTCAGGACCTCGGTTTAATGTCTCATCCGAAGGACAGTGCTTTACGACAGTATAGTGTCCACATCCCTATACTGGGGTGTTAGGAGTTTTCATCCTAGTTTTCCCAGGATGTCTCCCATCCAGGTACTGACCAGGCTTGGGCTACAGGGTGAACTTGAAATAATGACAGAGATGTTGTATAGTAAAATGTAGCCTCTCCAAAGTAGTGATGCACAACACACAAGATTAAGGACAACACAGGTAAGTGTATTGAAGACAGCAGGATGAATAAAATGCAGGTGAGCAATAGTTTCTCAGGATGATTGATGGATGATATGCTGAATAATTATGTCTTTTTTCTTACAGATTGAGTGGGTAGCACACACAAACACATAGAGGAGCAGATGTGACAAAGGAGATGGCAAGAAGACCTGGAGATGACTTGGAACTGACTTGTAGATGACATGGAAGATAATTACAAGGAGATATCGTTGTTTGTGTACAGATGACAATGTTGTCAAAATGATCCCCATTCACACAAATCCAAGAAAACATTAAAACTCCAAAGTATGTAATGGCTGTAGCATTTTTCTAGCTCTTTTGTGTAGCAACATATTTGACAAATTAAAAAACTACTACTACTACTACTCTCAAAAATAGTAATCATTTTAAAAGATTGATTAAATATATATTTTATTAATTAATTCCATTAAACACCCTTTTTGTATTAATTTGTATTAAATCAAATATTTGTATTAAACCATACAACACTGAATCCTGGAAAAAAAAGAAGAGAGATTTGGGGGGGAAATAAAACAGATTTTATGGGGTTTTAAATTATAAAAGAATATTTTACTAAATATTGATATCAAATAATGCGAAAAATTATTATTGTGATGATATATTAGTTATTTCACCCAGCCTTAACTCTCAGCATAAAGGGACACACAGTAAGAGTATATCTTGGTTTTCGATGCGTCTTTAGGAAGACAGGTACAGGATAGCTCTTGAGGGTCTGCCACCCACCAACACACACGCGTTCAAAGCTGAGAAATAATGGTCTTCCGATTGGTTGCTTCTCATTTCACATTGAGGTTCAAAACACATCTGACGTATCCGGTGCAGGTTGGGTAAGTACTAATTCATGAGCATGTACAGAATTCAATTAAATATATATGTGGACCTTTTTGTGGCAAGCATAAAGATACATGAGGGGAATATGTGGGGGGTTTGTGTTTTTAAAAGCATGCAGACAGGTGAGAGCAGTCAAGTGGAAGATGAGCGCCAGCAGTTTTTTGATTAAGAGAGCCAGAGGAAGAGGGGAAGGAAGGAAGCACTTCAACTATCTTGTCTGAACAGTGTGCTAAAGTCTCATTGCTATTCATATCCTCAGACAATCAAGTGTTTTGTGTTGTAAGAGTTGTTTGAAAAGTTTATATGATTTCTTTCTTTCACAATTTTTAAGTTGTTGTTGTATTAAAAATAGTCAATTGGCATCTCTTAATATAATGCTCCACTTTCTTTTATTTCCCATCTGAGGAAAGTTAAAAGTCCATACAATAGGTATTTTGTTGATTTTTTTTTTCTTTGATACTTTTTGGGACCAATCGAAAGAGTCAAAATGAGAGACTGGACCCATTAGCTTCACCCAATCATTTATAATAGTGTCTTGCCCAGTAGTGACTTTCATTCCCTTCCTTTCTATTTTCTTCCAATTTATTTTTTCTCACAATCTACCAACTATCCACTGTTCTCCTCTGCCTCTGTTTTCTCTCCCTTTCTCCATAGTTTTTATTATTTTATTTAGTTTTGAGGTGTTCATTTATCAGTGTCAGAACAGGAGCTGTATACTCAACAGAATAGCATTAATTGATTTTTCTACCCCAAAACAAACCAAAGAACTGAGAGGACCCAAAACGCAAGCAAACAAAAATAAATAAAAATTGGGTATAAATGAGGAACAGTGTAAATTTCTACTTTTTGATGTGATAGGTCTTAAGCCGGGGACACAAATTTATAAAAAACACATTTATAATAGTCCTTTACAACTGTTACAACATGGTCCCCGCTGTAAGCCATGTCACACTGTGGGATCTCTGTTGTCATAAATGTCAGACTGTACGGCAGTCAAGACACGTTAAAAATGGATGCATGCAAGAAGATTCGACCAGAGTTTTACATCATCAATCTGTTGCGACGTGAGCTGCTTTTACATGTGGGATAGAAATGGTGGCAACACAAACAATCTCTAGCGTAAATTTTGATCCTGGCTTCTCTTGAAAAGAAAAGACTTTGGAAATATCAAAGACTTTGGCCTAGGATCTGAGGAATCTTTTAGGATTCACACAATTTGTCCAAATCATGGCTAAAATTGTAAAGTGTTGGACCTTTGCTTTATATGATAAGGGAATAGAGGGCATAAACAGATGCAGCACACTGACAGGTGAAAATGTTTGTAACTGAGTGCTGAACCAGAAAGCTGAATAAGTTGCCATAATGTGGGCCCTGGGCAGTGTTTAATGAGCTGGACAGACTGAGGTTTGTGTATGAGCTTAAATCATTGTGATTTGATAGGAAGACACCACCAGGAAGACATTTATTCTTTTTGCTCCAAAACACTACAAATCATTAGTGTTGAGAACCCAGACCTGCCTCTCTCCCAAACACATGCACAGACACTGAGAATAGATGATTTCTGGGGACCTTTTACCCTTGATCTCTCATTATGAGCTGACCCTAATCAAGGAGTGAAATTCACTCAGAACAATAATATAACACACACACACACAGAGAGAGAGAGAGAGAGAGAGAGAGAGAGAGAGAGGGGAGGGATAATGAGAAGATTCCAATTCACCGGATTCCTGTTCTCTCTTTTCTTTCAGTAAGACATGAGTATAGTGAGTGATCCGTCATGCAGGAAATAAGTGTATCTACATAATTATATGGTGAAGAAATATCCGCAAAAAAATAACACAGTGTCAAATATTACAGTGTGAACAGGGAAGTTTGCCATCTGAGAAGCTCTAGGTCAGCAAAATTAGTTTAAAACTGGTTTAAAACTTTTTTAAAACGGGTTTAAAATAGCTTTTGTTATTATTTAATGTGGTTCCTTGGATTTTAACCTTAAGGTAAAATTTGGTATGAATGAATTTCTTTAAAATTACAGTTTTTTCCAATTGCTAACACACAATTTTGTAAACTAGGCTGGTTTTATCAAAATACACCCAAACTGCAAAATACCTAATATATCCGTCAAAATGAAGCACGGCAACCAAAACTACATATAGCATTATCAAAATCAGAATTTTGCACAAAATGGTACACACTTCATTCATATTACCTGATTTTTGTCTAACCACACTGTTGGGTATCTTTAGTATGCTTTGCCATAATACTAAAATATTTCAAATTGTAGTAAATTCTTCAGATTGTTCACATGCACAGAAATATTTGCAGATACACACATGCTGTTATTTTTTACATTTTTCACCAAACAAGTCAGTGCAACAATATGCACAGCAGATATATATATATTTTTTGATTTTGAGGTGAGCACAGGTGAGCACATTGAGAACATTTTCTCATTTATAATGGCGACCAATTTACATTACTATTTACATTGGACTGAACTCAAATATGCTCACAAAAAAAACTGTAAACAAAAAGAAAATTGCTAAAAAATGATTATTATTATAATACTGTAATAATTCCATTGTTGTTGTAAAAAAAAGTGCTCACCTGTGGTCTTTTCATAGTGCTTAAATCCTGATTGAAGTGTTGACAATTAACTATTGAGGTGTTTGGCCAGGTGGCACATGTATTGCGTCTCAGATGTACACATGTATCTCACATGTATTGCGACTCAGCGTGATTTTGAATGGCAGTGTTTTGAAATGGCAAATGTGTGCCTTTATGTCAGATTGTTGTGTCTTATACAGAGAACCATGTTCAGTGCATTTGAAAAGTGCCATTTTGCATTGCAAAATGTGTGTACAGCAGAAAATGTGTTTAGACTTTTGGAGACTTGAGAAGAGGTTTTGCTCTATGTGTGTCAGTTTAAATAATTGTGTCAAATGTAATTTTAGTGTGTTAGCAATTGGAAAAAAAAACTGTAACAAATATTACTGAAATATGTAACGGTTAAAATATTACTGTTGTGAAATTTGGATTCAGTATGTTATATGTATTAATAAGAGCATTTTTGTAAATCACTTATTTTATTTAAAAAAATAATAATTAAGTGCTAATAATCAGGAATACTATTTATGTATCCATTTAATAAAATTAAGCAAATATATTTAGACATTAATTTATATTTATATATTTGCTAAGAAATGCCCCCAAATAAAGATAATTACATTACATTATTATGCTAAAGATCGAGTAAGTGATTTCTGAGATACACTGTTGATATTTGAATAAACTTAAGCAAACACATCCTCCTTGCTGATGAACATGCAATGCAGGAGTGGATGGATCTGTATCATAGCTGAAGTGAAGCAAAATAATGCTTCACAAAAATAAAGCCAAGATGAAGAACGAATGACAAGGAAGAACACAAAATGAACATGCATTACACAAGAGTATATACAACTGTACAATTGAACTGTAACATGATTTTCATTTAGAATTTTTGTTTTAACCTTTTGGCTTTTGCAGTTACTATTGTATTTATACAGCATGCAAGTGTTGAATAAACAATTCAGAACAATACTTACAGTGCATACAGTATACAATTCATTCATCTTACTACTGTAAGTTGTGATTACTATACTCTTTTACATAATTGCAAAATTAGTTTACTGTGTTACAATATACTTATTTGGTCGTATTAACTGCATGCTTTGGATGCTGTGTTCTTAATTATTTAATGTATTGTTCAATGAATGATCTGATGTGTGTATGGTCTGAAAGCATTATTTGATTTTGAACACAGATAAAATGATGCAGTTTGAAGATTTGGTTTTGTCTTTAAGGTTTTGAGAAATTGGATGATGGTTTCGAGAAATGTGTTGTACCAATTCAGATTTTTTTTTAATGAATTGTCTATTTTTAGAGCCTCAAATAAGGTTGTGTTGTCAAGTCAAGTCATCTTCATTTATATAGCGCTTTTAACAATGTAGATTTTTTTCAAAGCAGCTTTACAGAGATAAACATATAGGTAATTTAAGGTAACAGATTGTTTTGGCTTTATAGCGGCTCTTGAATAATGTTATTTTCCAGCTAAAGTTAGTTTTGATTGATTCAATTCTGTTGAAATGATCATTTGTTATAAAATTAGGGGCCGCTAAGACGACACCGTTCTCTCTAAACAGACTTTAAACGCGAACCTGTGATAAACGCTGATGGCGTTCACATGCGCATTAAGAATTGATTCTATAGTTATGTGCATTTGAATATATGTGCACAGGTTTGTAATTCCCTACAAACCATGCCTAAACAAACTACTTGTCTTGCCTATAAATTTGATACAGAATTTTATTTAATTTTATCACTTCGGGTTAGGTACCAGGTTAAACACAGACTACCTGTGTTTGATCCTGTTAGTCTGATATGTGTGTTTGCATGTGTGCATGTCATCTGTGTGCTCACTCATGTGTGCATGTGTGGTTTTGTGTTAGTGTGTAAGAGCATAACCCTCATCTCCTTTTCTTATACCCTCACTAACATGCCTACATATACCGCTTTTATGCATCTCTTTTAAACAGTCATAAATGTCAAAAGGCAGAATTGCTCCTCTTACAACTGCACTGATGTGTTGTTAAATGACAGTAATGTTTGGTCTGAAGTCTCTGGGGAGGATTCCATCAGGATATGATGTCTCTTTGATGTTCTTTTCACTTGTTATTGTGAAATGCTGGTCATCTGATTGCTCGGTGAAACATGACAGGCTGTGATATCGCCGTTGAACGCAGAAGACTGGGTTCATTAGGGCCTTTAACACAGTTCCAGATATCTGTCGTGTCATTTCAGTAAAGGGATAAAGAGTGCTACACCGCTACCAGTCATAGGCTACATTAGATCTCTTGCTGTAAAAAAAAAAAAAAAAAAAAAAATGAACGTGCTGATCAGCTTTCAATCACACCCCATGTTGCCATCCGTGCTTAACATCTGCCGTGAGCCCTGTCAGCAAAATATCCCTGTTGTTGCATTCAGAGAGACAGAAAGAGACAGAGTGAAAAAAAGAAAAGAAGACTCAGAAATGAAAGGTGAAGTGGGTAATTTCTGTGCAACTAGTCACCAAACGTTGTCAACTTTTTTCTAACTCGTCAGCTTGGTCAAATTATCAAACTGGCCAACATATATGAGGTTTTGTCAAAATTGCAAGAATGATCGTTTTGCATCATGAATATATTTCTGAATTTATTGATGTCTTTCCTCTATACTAAACTATAATGTGTAGCTGTTATAGCATTTTATGATTATTTAAAAAGAACACTAAAAATTTGGTCATTTTTGTTGTCTATTTTTTATTTTTATGAAAATTGAACGTATACTGTTTGTATATATATATATATATAACAATATATATATATATATATATATATAACAATATATATATAACAATATATATATATATATATATATATATATATATATAAATTAATTCATTTGAAAAACAATTATTACCATTTCAATCATACATTTTAAAAAGGAAATGTAAACTACAATATATATTTTTTTAATAATTGACATATCGTCTGCCATAGAAATTATGAAAACATTGAAAAAATTACACACTTCACCACAAGGAGGAACAGAACAGCACAATTAAATAAGAGGAGGCGAATAAACTCTATTAGAGCTGAGCTGGAAGGAAGAGGCAAGCAGTAGAGAGAGAGAGAGAGAGAGAGAGACAGAGAGAGTAGTGATGACTTCATTGATTTGATTAATCTCAATGGGCCTTTGCATCTGATTTTTTTGCTCACCATGAAAGGTGAAGAATGCACAGAACCATTTAAGATTGCAAGGAAACGGGTGATACTGCAAAGAATGAAGTGACAAGACAATGCAAAATGCAAGCACTGAAGAACAGTGTTAATAATGGGGAATTTGTGTGTGTAGAGAGAGAGAGAGAGAGAGAGAGAGAGAGAGAGAGAGAGAGAGAGAGAGAGAGAGAGAGAGAGAGAGAGAGAGAGAGAGAGAGCAGTCGGCGGTGTCTGTAGGGAACAGGTACTACTGTATGTATGTGGGTCAGCACATTGCATCCTCAGCATTTCTTACAAGCAGCCTTAGCAAACTTGGAAGGGCATATCAGTCTCTCGTTTCGTTCGCTCTCTTTCTCCTCCTGTCTCCATCTTGACCACCTGTCTGTTAGTCTTTAATGCACATATCCCAATCAGTGTTTTTCTGCAGCCTTCAAACTGGTTTTACAGCCACAGTGCCTTTAATGTTAATTTAAATATTCCTTGAGTGTACTTATGCAAATGATTGAGCACTTAATGGCCTATTGGATATTTGAATCCACCATATATGTATGAAGAGTCCCACCGGATTCATGCAAATGACAGAAAGAGAGACAGAGAGAAAGTCAGGGTCATTGATTTTACATTTGTATTAGTGTCTGTAATCTGGAGAATATTAAAAAGTAATTTATAGCTTGTAAGCAATATCTGCTCACTCTAATATGAAAATGCTGAAAGCTGCATTTTTTTTGCCTTAGCAAGATAACAAGCCTCGTATTTGCACAGAAAAAAATGGGTTATATCTTCCCACTCTCTTGCTCTTTACACCCCTCCTTTCCTCAGTCAACCTCTTTTTTGCACCTTTTGTATCTCCCTGTTGTGGTATTCTCTCCCTTTCTTTCATCTGTCATGGCAGGGAATTAATGGCAGTTAATTAGCAGTGTTAATTGTATTAAATATTTTCATGGGATGCAAGATAACATTTTCTTGCTAAAAATGCTGTCTTAAGGCCTTGTCTGGCTACCATATGTTGGGCTTGGTTGTACCAAGAGAAGTTATAACATGAAAAGTCTGAAAACGGAAACTGGATTGCAGACGACAAGATGTATATTGATGTATATAATTATTAAATTTTTAACATATTGATTTTGATGTAAAAAGTAATGCACAAAAAGTGATGCACAAAATTACGATAACTTTAACATTTGTTTTTTTGTTAAGAATTTAGTAAGTAAATCAATTGTGATTTATTAATGTAAATATGATAGCAAAAAACTATTTTGCCTATTCACACGGTCAGTGACCATTTTTTTTTAACATTACATTCTAATTAAAACATTACGAAAATGCAAGTACAGTGTACTTACTGTGCTCATGTTGCATTGCAGAACACTTTTGCTGCTATTGAGGTGGGATAAGGGGTGAGGTTTGTTACATGTTTAGTGTATGGTTAGGTCTGAGGATTAATGTGTAAGGGAAGGGTCAACAGTGTAATTATAGATGTCATTACATTAATTAATTACAGCTGTAATTGCATGTAGGTGTTTGTAAAATATAAGTACAATGTAAAAACATGTGACAGTTATCTATAATGAAGTTTTTAATATTGTAAACCATGTGTCAAAATGTGTCATTTATAGATTTTTAAAAAGTGCATGCTCTGAATTGAAAGTTTAAATGACATTTGTTAGAATTTTAATTTACATTAAATAATGATGCTAATGATTATGTAATGTTTAATAAGTTCATTAGTGAACAATAACAAGCACATTATCTCATATTTCTAGCTATGTGAATATATATTAACTAATGATCTGTTATGTAGTGTTTGTTAATGATTTATTAATGAAAGTTAATGTGTTGTAGTCCTATTCTGTTATCACTCAATGCTGCATCGGCTATTATTGTTTACTGAAATGGAGCATTTTCAGAAGTGTTTCTTTTTCGTTAATTCTTTATTGCAGGTTAATGTTGCGACATTGTCAACGTTTGTTTGCTTCTCTAATGTTGTTTTGTTGTGCCCCCCAGGGTCACTGTACCCCCACACGTTCAAAACAATGTGTCTGAAACACTAAGAATTCAATGTGATACTCAGCAGTTTTGTTAGGAGAGAGGGATGAAAGTGGCTTTGATAAAATAATTCCCTGAGATAGCAGCATGAATATATCTTCAGGGAGGGAGAGAGAGAGAGAGAATGAAGGGGCAGAATGAAGGAGAGATGAGGAAAGAAAAAAAAGCCTGCCACTGTGGCTTTCCTGTAAGCCTTTTCTGATATTTCCCTGCTAATTTAGAAGCATCATTTACATTTTACTCATTAGAATCATGCGCACCCTCTGAGGGTATCATTACTGAATCAGTCCGAAGCTTTCTGATGGAATATTTCTGCCTCTCTCCTCTCTGTCTCATCTCTTATTTGCCCTCTTAGTGTGACCCTCTGAAGTAATTACTATATCAACACATTTGGGTTCAGATTAGCATTTGAAACAGCACAACGTTTATAATTCTTAGACTTGTCTCATGCCTTTATAGATTAGGGTTAGTTGGTATGACCGCATACAAGACAGCTGGTAGTGTATGCCATTTATAATGATGTACAGTCTGTGGTGTGATTTTATAAAACAGAACACAATAACTATAAGAATAAGTACTTTAAGTCAGTTAAAGTACTTATTCTACCAATCTGCTAGTACTTGTTAGAAGAATCAGTCGAACAACAGGGGAGAACATCAGTCTGTGAGTGTTTACTTTCCTCATTAGATTTTAGCGCGGTTCTTCGTTGCTAGGAAACTTTGTTTTGTTTACTGTGTTTACCCTGGTAAATCGCGCGCCGATGTGGCGTTTGTTTGTGACGTGACTTTTGAGTTTCGCTTGGCTACCGTAGTAGGGCGTGGCCTGCTGTATTCAATAACGAGGTATTAGGCGTGTATATAATTGGTAAGTGCACTGCGGCAGCTGTCGCGGCAGCCCTCGTATGAAGCCCTCATCGTGTGAATACCGAAGAGTGTAAGACCAACGACTCTACCTGTGCGACTCCACTGAGCAAGGACACCGACAAGGCACTTGAGTATTAATTTCTTGTTGTTTATTGTTGTTTCCTTTCTCTTCTACACAACTTTTCATCTGATCTTTCTGTTTGTGAGCTCTTTTACACTATGTGTTTTCAAATCCCTACTATTACTAACATACGTAAATCAAATGTCACACATCAGAGGCAGTACAATCCTAACAACCTGCGTACGTTTCTAGTAATGTATTCTCTTTTCCTATTGGTCTCTGGAACTGCCAGTCCGCTGTAAACAAAGCTGATTTCCTTACATCTATTGGCCCTGACTGAGACCTGGATCAGACCAGAGGACACTGCCACACCTGATGCCCTCTCCACTAACTTCACTTTCTCACACACCCCTCACCTGACTGGAAGGGGTGGAGTTACTGGTCTCCTCATCTCGAACAACTGGAATTTTGATCCTTTGAATCACATTTGAGCTTATTTGAATCACATTCAATTACCATCAATAGTCCTATTAAAATCCATTTTATAGTTGTATATCGTCCCCCAGGTCAGCTTGGCAGTTTCTTGGAGGAGCTTGATGTGCTACTCTCATCCTTCCCTGAGGATGGTGGTACTCTCATAGTTCTTGGAGACTTCAACATCCGCCTAGAAAAACATCAGGCTGCTGATTTCCACAATCTGCTTGCCTCATTCGACCTCAAATGAGTATCTACTGCGGGTACTAACAAATCAGGTAACCAATTGGACCTTATTTACACATGCAACTTCTCTGCTGACCATACACTGGTCACTCCGCTGCACACCTCAGATAACTTACTCTTCACTCACAACCTCAACCTGCCTCAGAACACAACACACACTCCTCCACAGGCCACCTTTCAGCGGAACCTACTCTCACTCTCACCCTATCGCCTATCCTCTTTGGTCTCATCCACACTTCCTCCACCTGATCAGCTCTCAACACTAGATACTAACAGTGCAACTGATACTCTTTTCTACACTTTAACATCCTGCTTGGATAACTTCTGCCCCCTTTCCTCCAGGCCAGCCCATGCCACAACCTCTGCCCTCTGGTTATCTGATGTTCTTCGCGAACATTGTTCTAAACTCAGGGGTGCAGAGAGGAAGTGGCGCAAATTGAAAGATCCTACTGACCTTGGTCTTTATCAATCCCTCCTCTCTTCCTTCTCTGCTAATATCTCTACTGCTAAAATGACTTACTATCACAACAAAATTATCAATTCTTCGGACTCTCGCATGCTTTTCAAAATCTTATCCTCTCTTCTCAACCCTCCTCGTCCTCCTCCTCCTTTATCAACCCTAACAGCTGACGATTTTGCCACATTCTTCATAAATAAAACAACCACCATCAGCGGCCAATTTACCAATCGACAAACTGACACACACATTTTACTAGCTAAAACACACATTCTACCCTCCTTCTCTCTACTTTCAGAGGCAGAACTTTCAGAGGCTCCTCCTTTCCACTCAGCCGACCACCTGTCTGCTTGATCCTATTCCCACTAACCTACTTCAAGCCATATCTTCCTCAGTTGTACCCGCACTCATAAACACCTCTCTTCACACTGGTACCTTTCTAAGAGCTTTTAATCAGGCTCGGGTAATCCCACTGCTTAAGAAACCCACTCAAAATCCAACACATCTGAAAAATTACAGACTGATATCCCTTCTTCCATTCGTCGCAAAAAAACTTTGAACGAGTTGTTTTCAGTGCAAAACACTAGATTTAAATAAAAAGATGTTTTGGTCTATCTGCTGCCTTTGACACAGTTAACCACCAGATCCTCCTGTCAATCCAAAAGATAAAGGGCATCTCAGGAACCGCACTCCAATGGTTCAAGTCTTACCTCTCAGGTAGGTCTTTTAGGGTGTCGTGGAGGGGTGTGGTGTCTAAGACCCAACATCTAGCTACTGGAGTGCCTCAGGCCTCAGTGCTTGGATCACTTCTCTTCTCCATCTACATGACATCACTAGGATCTGTGATACAGAAACATGGCCTTTCCATGTCGGCTGCGCCCCTGCCTTTGTCTTCAGGCAGGAAATCCGCTACCCTCGGATTATGATCTACGGACAGGGCCTACGCCAAAGAACCTTATAAATAATTTCTTGCTGGGCTGTCAATAACTTAATGTTTTGGTACAATCATTCTATCTCCCGAGTCTTTCTGGTAGAACTGCCCGGTCATGTAGATTTGCACAACATTAGGAGGATCAGGCCCTTCCTATCATAGCATGCTACACAACTCCTTGTCCAAGTGTTTGTTCTATCCAGACTGGACTATTGTAATGCTCTCCTGGCTGGTCCTCCTGCTTGCTCTGTCAAACCTCTGCAACTTATCCAGAATGCTGCAGCCAGAGTGGTCTTTAATGAGCCAAAGAGAGCACATGTCACTCCTCTCCTCTCAAAATTGCACTGGTTGCCAGTTGCCGCGCGTATTAAATTCAAGTCGCTGACTTTTGCCTACAGAACAACCACTGGCTCTGCTCCCTTTTACCTAAACTCATTACTTCAAAGTTATGTGCCATCCAGAAACTTGCGCTCTGCAAGCAAACGTCGTCTTGTGGTACCATCTCAAAGAGGCACAACATCTCTTTCTCTGACCTTTACCATGACTGTTCCCTGCTGATGGAATGATCTGCTTAACTCAACCAGAGCTGCTAAGTCCGTAGCCACTTTCAAGAAACGGCTGAAGACGCATCTTTTGCGGCAGCACTTGATCCAGTAATACTAACACTTTCTCTTCTATCCTATTTTTTATTATACAAAAAAAAAAAATTGCATGTACTGTGTTAGATTAAACTGAGAAGGGCTTGGCATAGCACTTGCATATTGTTGTCCTGTTAGTTTAACTGCTTTTATTGTTCTCATTTGTAAGTACCTTTGGATAAAAGCATCTGCTAAATGAATAAATGTAATTGTAAATAACTGTCTAAAATAAGAACACTTCCAGTGTAACCAGTTAAGGGTTTAAAAGACAATTGATATTCACCAAAATTATTGATATAACTGCACCGACACTATCAGGTGAGAACAAAATATGAACTGAATTGAGCTGGATGATGACTCTATCCTTGGAACATCGAGATTGTTATTGAATTGAATCAATATTCTAAACATCCTTACTGTCACTTTTGATCCATTTAACACATCCTTGCAAAATATAATATTGTATAGTAAAATATAATATATATATATATATATATATATATATATATATATATATATATATATATATATATATATATATATATATATTGTACTGACCCCACATTTTTGAATGGTTTTATATAAAGTAATTTTTTTTTTTGGTTTGAAATTGCAGCACAAATAATGGTAACACTTTATTTTGATGGTCCCTTTTGAACATTCTGGTGACTATAAGTAACTTTGCAACTACATGTCAACTAACTCTCATTAGAGTATTAGTGTACTGTCTGCTTAATATCTGATAACTCTTTATTGTGATGGTCCTCCAACAGACAGTCTACTGACTATAAGTAACTATGCAACTACATGTCAACTTATTCTAACCCTAATCCTACCAGTCTACTAATACTCTACTAACACTCTAATGAGAGTTAGTAGACATGTAGGTGCAACGTTACTTATAGTCAACAGAATGTGTTAAAGGGACCATCCAAATGAAGTGAAACCCAAATAACTATACTGAGATGTACATTGTTACTGGGATTACATAACTTTTTTATACAACTATATATTATATATTAATTATATCATTATTTTATATTATATTATAAGATTAAGATATGTGATTTTGTTCATACTGCACATCCATTATTATACATTTATTCAAAATCATGCTCGGTATAACACAAGTAACAAGGAATGCAGACGAAGATGATCTATGTGTAAAGGGTTTATTAGTAATACAAACAAAACAACAACACTGATCACGAGAAGTATGGAGAACAGGTATCGACATGAAAAACAATGACTTAAAAGGAATAAAGGAAACGCAAGAGCTACACAAGAGCTATTTATAAACAAGGGCTAACAAGGGTAACAAGACAAACCTGGGAACAATCAGGGAACTAATCAACATGAAAAACTACAAAAGGACTACAAGGACGGCAGACAGAACAGGTATAATATAAAGGGATGTATAATAAAATAAGGACAAACACAGAGACCATATGACACTCAGAAGTAGAGGGACATCAGGAAATCAACCAAATGAAAAAATCACATTTTTACTTATTGTCATGGATCTCCGTCATCTATATACTCATTCTTCTCTGATTGGCACAGGTCCCTTAACAGTCGAAACTGGTCTCATGTCAATGAAAGTTCCCCCTTTTAGACCACTCTAGCTTTGTGGTGTTTTCCAGAAGTATGTATAGGGGCACCTGTGAAGCCTGAGGCTAAAGTACCTCCATCAGACCCTATGGGGAGGTGAGTAATGGAGGGCAATGGATTGCATTAATGACCTCTCTGAGTCAGGGATGGACAGGGATCGGTCTCCCCCCAAGAGAACATCCATCCCTCTGCTTGACACAGTAAACGAAAGTCTATAAAGAGAGTGACAAAGAGAGAAAGAGAAAGTGAAATCTCAGTGTCATGGAAAGGAATGTGTGAGAATGTTTATCAGCAGATAAATTCATTCTTATTACTGTTGAATAAAGACACTGTTGATATTTGAGGCTGTAATCCAGATTTTAGTAGAATATTAGAAATGACATGGAGAATGGTCCCCAAACTCAAAATATATAGCTATAAATTATATTTGAAAATATATAGAATATATTGTATATAAAATCTATAATTATGTGATTAGGTGGTCGTCTAGCAGAATGGGTCATCGGAAAACTGCTATTTTATTCCCAGCTGTTTACTAGCTGAAATTATGACTCAGTTATGATTTTTAAATTTGACATCAAATTCTTATAATAAATTATTATTATAGTCTTATAAAATCACATGCATCTTCCAGGTTCTGTGGAATTTTTAGCATTAGTTTTGTTCATATTTAAGTCACAGGTAATACATGTAACTGAACAGATAACAGCATGAGACGTTGTGTTTGCGTGTGCGAACAATGCATGACATGCATTGTCTACTCGCCTGCCGGTCTACTCGCCTGCCACTATGAATATTTCTCCGACAGATAAACGGATGTCTGACAGGGAACTCACAGGCGAGGGTTATGTAACCAAGACAATCTTGATGACGACATTAGTCAGGGGCTAAAATAAAAAATATTTGTCTTTCTGTTTCCTAGAGGCTGAAATAAATACACAACTTTTAAAATCTGAACTGTTTTTAAAACACTAGGTATTGTAGCGGCTGGACTGATCAGACACACAGACACACCCCTCACCCAACAACCATGGCCACAAAGACAAAGATAAGGTGCTTTATGACCTAAAGGAATGGAGAGAGAGAGTCTGCTCTCCCTATTGAAACAGACACATAGAGGCCTGTAAAAAAATGACTTCTCTCCAATAATTTATAGACAAACCTGTCTATGAATGAACATGCACATCCCTAGGACATTGTGTGTATTATTACTGTTTTGTATATTGTCTTTTATATTGTATTCTGTTTCATGCATGCCTTATTACAGAACAAAGATAATGTAAACTTATTGGTATTGTGATTTATATCAAATGAATCATCATTTAACTCTCTACCCACTGGTGTATATCGCCTCCTCATAACGTACATTGTACAGTATGTTTGTTATATAAATAACTATATAACTATATTGAGTATAAAGAGACACAAAACTGTCAGCCCACTCTGATCATATAAACGCAAACAACAGACAAACAAAGTAACTTCTCCCGCCTGAAATAACACCCTTTTCATTGGTCAAGCCAAATTCGAGAGGTGTGACCTCATATGTTAAACGGGCATTATCTCAGTGACCCTGCCTCTCTTCTTGTTGCTTTTCATTTAAAAAAAAAAAAAAAAAAAAACTGGAGACATCTGTTTCCGACAGTGATGCCACAGGACCTTCCCGGTAAGTACTTTGCCGGGGTCCTCAAAGTACAGTAAGCTGCAACTTTACGCCTGGGAGATAGATCTCACTAACAACTAAGTCAGACTACCATCGATGAAGTACCATCATTCTTCTTCACTCAACCCGAAAGAACCAGAAGATTTTCTTATGAGACTGCATATCTAGATGCTCATTCAACGGCTAAGGCATTGTGCAAGTATTGTACATTTAACTAACTCAATAGAGGTTTAGTGTAAGCTGTAGACCCCTTGCCAAGGTGCTTTGAATGAAGAAACTGATGGTCGCTCTTATGAATCACTGACAACTCTTAAATAACTGGTTTGTAAATAATGCTATACTTCATTTAGAATTTATCAATTGATCATTAACAAAGTATGAAAATACAACTATTAAACACGTTATAGATATGCTTATAAATCAAGAAAAAAAATAGTTTATAGCTGTATTTATAAACTGCTTATTAATGTCTATTAATGCTTTATAAATGATGAATTAACTGTTTACTCGTGTTTAACTAATGATTAATAGTCTGCAATTATTATAAAGTCTTACCGATAAATGTAAACATTATGTTCTAAAATGCTCACACTGGAAGGATTCATAGGCTGCATCCGGCAGCATACAAAGGTAGGAAGGCAACAAGGCACATACAAATAATATGATAACAGGCTCAGTAGTCACACATCCTGTCTACTGAGATACCTTCATCTGATAGATCACCGTAAAACTTCAAATAGCCGAGTCCCAAATAGACGCCTGTCTCTTTTACACGCCTGGTGTGGCGACAGGTTTGGATAAATAAAGGCCGGTCTCGAATAGAGGCCTGGTCCTTTTTAGTTCTGGGTTAGTTTTAATCTTCTAAAACCCGTCAGATTGTCTGTTAAGCCAGTTCTATGGTGCAGATTCCGCACACAAGAGAGGCCTGTGCATCTGGGCGGGAGCTGTTAGCACAAGCAAGGCAGGCAGAGTTAGCGAAAGTTGGAGAGGGAGAAGTGGAGGAGAGCGACGAGAAGGAATTCGCCAATGAACTTGTAGTTGAGGATCGCGGTGATGATGATTGTGATGAATAGGGTCATTTTGTATCACATGATTGCAGTTGTTTTACAGGGTAACCTTCATTCTTTCTTGTGTCACGGGCAACAAGTTCATGGCTCGATGGATATTACTGGTAACTTGTATTGTTCAGCCTATGGCTGTCACACCGGACGAGAAGCGCAGCGCCGCACTGCGCCGCATCTATGACAACTTGAGGTATAATGATATTCTCAATTCATTTAATGGACGGTCTGAGGTAAAGTGTTCAGACTGCAGACTTAGCAACGATTGTATTTAATGCACGTCCGGTGTGCGATACCTCAAGCTGTCCTAGACGCGTCGCATCGCTGCGCTTCTCTTCTCGTCCGGTATGCGACCCCCTTTAGACATATAGTGATATAGTAGGCTTTGCTGATATAGTAATTCTTACATTAATTGATTTGTTAAACACATTAAAATTATAAATAAAACGTAATATAATGTGGTAACCTCCTACTGTCATGCTTTCTGTCTATCAGCTTATGCTATTTGGATCGTTATCTTTAGGCTTACACTCAATGAACAACATCTCAACACTAAATTAAAGGCTTGTCTCAAATACAAACCGATGCAGTTTTGCGATTTGGGAAAATAAAAGCCTGGGCTATTATTTGAAGTTTCACAGTATGTGAAATATGTCAAGTCCGACTGTCCAAAATCTGCAGACTACCTCTGACTTTCATCAATTCCTCCAGACTGCATAACAGGGCAAAATGAGCAAAAGTCATGTAGTGTATTCCAGCCTTAACTCCTCACCTCACAACCAAAACTCTGCCTGTTATCTGTTTACTCGGTGAGAAGAAATAGCCCTCAGTCCTGATTGTGACATATCAAAAAGACAAGGCTGTGTTTTGACAGACCTCCAAGCAATAAATACATTTTTATCAGAAGGTCAAATAGAGGGAAGGAAGATAAAGATATGATAGAGTCAAACGTCTGCAGGGTCATCTTCTGTATTTAACCCCATGAAGTTCATGCATTAGCCCATACAAAGAGGAAAAGTAGCTTTGCTTCCATTGAAAAGAGGAGCAGTGATATAAAAAAAATGAAGAGTGTACTGTTGACTTTGTGAGAACAACGGCAGCATGCCAGCGGCCCACGGATAACACAGCATCTTGGGAAATTAAAGCTTGACAAACAGATGAGGTGTCAGAGCACAGAAAATATTATTTTTTATTCTACTCTACTCAACAGGGGAGAAGAGTTTTAAGCATGAAGGGGAAAACAGAGGAGAAGATAGTGGGAGAGATGAATGGTGGAAAGAAAACAGATAGACTGAAGGATAGAAAGAGCGTCTACATAAGTATTATGCTGTCTTTGTAATAGAATGCTACTCTTTTCCCAGAAGAGATGCTGAGGTGTCATTTTAGGCTGCTATTGGTTAACAGTGTGGCTTTAGCTTGCTTTAGTGTGACATGTGACACAGGTCTATTGGGTGTTTGTGTTTTTATCAGGTTTATTAGGACAGGCAAGATAATACACATTGTTCTGAGAGCTCCTTCGGGATGGTGGGAGGGGTATTGGGCCTTGATGATTTGGCCCACCATAGGTGCTCTCTCACTGTCCTGTGAGAGGCGGTAGTCTGCTTTAAGCGTCTGGGCTGTGTGGTTGTGTGATAAACTGGCATTGTAAGCCCAGGCCTCTGACCCACAAGAACTGCTGCATATTGATTTTTTTTCTCTTTCTCATATATGTGGATTCTAATAGAGAAATTCTCCAGACAAAGAAGCAATGAGTAAATACCAGTGCAGTGGGGCATGTAAGCCACGAAACAGCTTAGTGGAAGAATAAAATCAAGCTCCTCAGCATAAAGGGACCAAAGGACAATTGGGGATTCTGAGCTTATTCTAATATGCAACCCAAGGCACATACATTAAATCTGATTCCAACTGAACAATGGACTGCCTGACCCGTTCCTGTAGGTTTTAGTTACTTTTTGTTATAGGGCAAACTGTAAATAAGGGTGAACATGTCATAGATGCAATACACTGATTCATATGTCGACAGTCTTGTTAGTAGTAAGTGTTTACTATTGGATTTTGACATTCTAGATTTGGCAGGTAAACACTGAGTACCTGTGAAAGGTAATTGTGAAATCTTTTAAGATTTACTTTTGCTATGTTTAAAGGGGAAGCGAAGTGGGAGAGAGAGATGCATTGGATCTTTCTTTCTTTCTTTCTTTCTTTCTTTCTTTCTTTCTTTCTTTCTTTCTTTCTTTCTTTCTTGCTTTCTAAAGCACAATTAATACAACTGTTGCCCAATGTGCTGTACAAAGATATCAAAGACCCCCCCCCCCCCCACAATAATACATAAAACAAGTAAAACAACAATAACACAGATTCAATGTAAGTACAGATTTAGAATAAAGCATGCCTCAGCACCCAAACAAGTTAAAATATCAGGATAATATATACTTGTGGCAAGCAGGCAGGCGCGCGTAATAATGAGCTTCACATGCACGTCAGACCGTTCTCGAGTCTCACAGAGGAGTATAAAAGGAGGTTGTATATGTTAACATTAATTAATGCACTGTAAACTAACATGAACAAATAATGAACAGCTGGATTTTTATTGACAAAGTTTAACAAATACAGTTACAAATGTATTGCTCATGGTTAGCTCTTGTAAAGTAATACATTAACTAATGTTAAAAAATTTAAAACCTTACTGTAAAGTGTTATAAAATTAGGAGGTAGAAAAAAATATGTTGGTCCAAATGTAATGATCTCTGTTTTATTATCATTACGTTTTTTAAAAAAGGAAGGACATCCAGCTTTTAATATAATTTAGACAGGCTAAAAGAGGAGTTAAAGCACTCTTGTTATTCTGTTGGAGTGGCAGATAAATATATATTCTGCATAAAAATGAAAAGAAACACTTTTCTAAAAAAATAGAACCCAAAGGGAGCATATATATGGAAAATAAGAGAGGAGCAAGAATGAACCCTTGAGGGACCCCACAGGTAAATGAGCTGAAGTAGATAAAAATTCACCAAGAATTATTGCAAAACTTGAACCACTTATGGACCACTCCTCGAGCTCTAACATAGTGCTCAAGACGAGAAACCAAGCTACTATGATCTACGGTATCAAATGCATCACATAAGTTCTAATAATACTTAAAAACAGCAGAGCATGTAGATGGAACCAATGGATCATAATCGGATAGCTGAATAGTAGATGTAGTATCAGCATCTTCTCAAAAACAACAACAACAACAAAAAGAAAAATAGTGGATCATTTCTGTGGACAAAAGGATAGGAATGATGCACAACAAAGGACGCCAGGTACAATTT
This sequence comes from Meda fulgida, assembly GCA_030578275.1. Taxonomy (NCBI): domain Eukaryota; kingdom Metazoa; phylum Chordata; class Actinopteri; order Cypriniformes; family Leuciscidae; genus Meda; species Meda fulgida. The sequence goes on along the minus strand of CM060622.1, from coordinate 19,684,328 downwards.
CCATCTGGTGGATATGCCGCCTCACTTTCCACATCTTCGATGTTGTTTTCTTTCAGGAAAGGCATAGGGTAGCCTGCGTAAGCAGTATTGAAGACACAAACGGTTTAGATCATGCTTATTAATTTTTTTCAACGGAATTTGGGATATCGAAAAGTGAGTAGTTGCCTGAGTAGTTTCTGTATCACTTCATATCCCGCAATATATAACAACTCATAAATCAAACTTCAGGTAACACTTTATTTAGAAAGTCTACTCTAACACCCGTACATGATTTTGGGCAGGCTCAGGTGAAAGATGACCAATCTTGGCGATTTCTGTGGTCTTGGTCCTACGTCGTACAGTGAGAGAGTTTCAGAGATGGCCATTGTCATTGTCTTGTGACCAAAGATAGCCTGCAAAAAATGTATGACAGTGTGAGAAATTTAGCATGATCATCTTACAGTGTGATTGCTGCTATGACCTACGTCTACTGAGTAGCCAATAAAAATGTAACATGACATTTACAAAGACAGAGAGAGAACAACAGACCAAGTTCCTTCCGTTTTGGTATTCTTGAAAGCATTTCTTAGTAACATGGAAACAGCTTTAGGTATTTCCATGTGATACCATCACTGTACTTTTTTTTTTTTTTGGGAACCTTCGTCTTTACATCAATAGCAGTGCCTCTTACCTCAGTGGAGCTAATGTAAAGTCCTCAGGCTTCTGCATACTGCGAGTCTGTGAAACACGTGTAACACCTGTGGTGCATGAATGGAATATTGAATGGATGAATAAGTCCCTCTCTCCTCTTCTCTCATCCAGGGATTAGAGGAGGGGGCCCAGAGCACACATTAATCTGGCCACATGCAATATCCATCTGTTGCCTAAGCAGGGACTCAAGGTCTTGGCAGCAGTACTGTATGTGTCTATGTGTTGCTCTAGTGTGGTATTTATCAAGCAGCCAGAAGGAGTAGTCCCTGTTTGACCCAGCACATAACTCCAAACCTCTGTGTGGCGAACAGGACGGCCGAGGGACGTGAGAGAACGGCGCGAGGCCGGTGGTGCGGTTGCTAATGAGCAACACATGTGAGGCACACCGGTCTCGCATCTCTCACGGAGGAGCGGAAGCATAAAGGAGGAGCGACGACGTTGATGATCGAGAGAGGAACAGGCCTGTATTTTAGTTGTGTTTTGTTTTTGTATTTTACTTTAGCCAGCAGTCGTCCGCGAGGGGCTGCTGGCACTTATATTTATTTTCGATAGCCAGCAGTCGTCCGCGAGGGGCTGCTGGCGGTATTTTCGTTTGTTTGTTTTATTTAAATAAATTATATTTTGATTCTTCGCCGGTTCCCGCCTCCTTCTTCCCTGAACATTGCTACACTCTGTGTTGTACAAATAAAAGCTATTACTCGCATTAGTAAATGTTTCTGACCGAGGCAGCAGAAATTGATACAATCATGATATCTTGAAAGCACACAAACTTGAAAGCTCCTAATAACGTAACCTTGATAATATCATATCTATACAGCTTACGTCTAGAAAATCAGACATCTAACACATTTATCATGACTACTCTGTAATTCAATATTACTTTTTTTCTTATAGTTTATTTTGATTCAGAGGTCTTTTTCCTTATCTCTCAGAATCTTATTAGGATCTCCCTCTTTTTTCCTTATGGTAATATTTTCTGTAATTACTGTAAAGATATTTAGGCCTATATGCCTCTTAAAGGTGAAGTGTGACATTTCCGTGCCACAACTAGGCAACAAATGAAATATGAGTTTGTTAATTTGATTGGCCGAACTGGGTGAAACATTGCTTTAACCTGCAAAATGCAGGAATGATTGTTTGTCTAAACATTGGAGAAAAAACTAAATTTAAAACTGGTTCGAAAACAGTAATTATTTTTCAATTTGGAGCTGCTAGTGGGACCTTTATTTTCTTATACTACTGCAATGTATAATTATTATTTATTTATTTTTGCCTGGGCTGTCCACCCTCGGACTGATAAGGTTGGTGTGGGAATAACAGTTTCCATCAGTGTTTGCATCTATTTGTTGGTCCTGGTGGGTGATGGTACACGGTTCCCTTAGTTTAAGTCCTATTGTCTTCAGTCTGGCAGGTGAATCTCTTCTCACCACTCCAGACATGTTTGAAAATACCTTTGGTCTGGTTACCTCCAATGTCTTTAATGCACTATATATCCAGAGCTGTCATCCATGTAGCAGCACAAGTGCAGATGACCTATAGCTTATCTGCAGGGTACAAATTCAAGGGATTCTAGAGTATACACACATTCTCTATCCCTGAATAAGGCCAATTAAATGCATGTTGTCTGAACATTCTGGAATTGGAAGAGTAGTATATGACCCCATGAGCCTATATTTTAGGATTTATGACATATGTGATACATAATATATCAACCAATTACCATCTACTAATTATCTATTTGATTTATTTTATGATTTACACATTTTCTAAGATAACTTACAACCCATTTGTAAATTGTTATCATATTGTTAATAATTTATGAATGTATAGTTATGAATGTAATGTTTTGTAAATTATTAGTTCATCATTAACTAAGAACTTATAAATTACTTATAACTGAATGTTATTTTAAAGTGTTACCGAAGTTTATTCAAGTGTGCTATTAGTATACTTCTTTTAAACAAGTATACTTGTACTCAATACTTTTGATCAAGATCTACTTAAAAGTATAATTAAGTAATCTGTGTAAACTTGGCTTATAGTTGTGTTTACACTTTTAATTGAATATTAAATACTTTTGTTCCACATAGTTTTACATACTGTCTCATAAACTTACATTGTTTGTAAACTTAGGGGCCACTTACACAACACCGTTCTAACAGAAAACACTTAAAGCGCAATAACACAATCATCAAACATTAAACAACATATAAGTTCAAAACTCCCTAATGACATTATCGAATAAAATATTGACCCATGAAGAGGAAATGACTGTGACGCTTTTGTGGTGTTGATAGACTCGGTCTATACTTCATCTATGATTTGATTATTGTTCTGTATCCCATCCGGATAGTCTTTTTTCAGCTTTTTGTTAAAAATTTAGCTTTTTTAAATTAAACGTACCCACATTCAAGTGTTGATAAAAAGGATGCAGTTAAAGTACAGTTAAATGTATATTTCAATTATAAAAAAATGTTAGAACCTAAGTAGTATACCTAAAGTGGAAAAATAATATATAAATGGAAAACGTCTCAGATCACGTATGTAACCATAGTTCCCTGAGAGGAAACAAAACGCTGCGTTAATACGCTGTGGGAATGCCCTGCGTGATTGCGTCGTGAAGCACGTGTATAATCAGTCCAATGGAAAGACGAGACGTCATAGGAGGTTGTGACGTCAACTGTGACGCCATCGACCAGGAAGCTATAAAGCACCCCTGAAAGCATACCACGTCAGCTTCTGATAAGCCTGAAGCAAGTCGATCAGGGCAGGCAGTAAGTATGGCAGGTGAACGCATCGTTTCGTTCCCTCTCAGGGAACTATGGTTACATACGTAACCTGAGACGTTCCCTATCAAGGGAATTCCCACTGCATTAATACACTGTGGGAACCCCATACCCACTACACCATAATGACAAGTGCCCATTCTGTGTGAAGTCCGAGCACACACTAATAAGCAAGCAACCTAGCCCCAGGAGTGGAGCTAAGGTCAAGGTCATAAAACCTGACAAATGTAAGCGGCAAGGACCAGCCTGCCGCATCACAAATGTCATGAAAGGAAACTCCTGAGATTAATGCCATAGAGGCAGCCATAATCCTCATGGAATAAGCCTGGACAGCCAAAGGTGAAGGGTGTCCGGCCGCTTCATAAGCAAGAGAGATAGCCTCAACTACCAGCTTGCTCATCATCTGTTTAGTATGCAGGGCATCTTAGGTGACCCGAAACAGACAAATAATTGCTCTGATATACGCCACAGAGAGCTCTGTGGACATAAGCATCCAAAGCCCGGAAAGGGGCATAACAGATTAAGTTTTTCCTGATCTGGGGTATTAAAGGAGAAGGACCGAAGGCCTGCAGCACAAATGACCTGCAAATTTAGTAGGGACCTAGGAATACAACCCGACCTGGGGTGAAGAAATACTATCACCATACCAGGTGCAAATCCAAGTACGTGCAGGCCTCAGCCTCATGTACCACGTAGAAGACTAAACTAAGGATCTCTCCTCAGAGATAACCCAGCAAAGAAACATTAATTACAGAAATCAAGTAGTGTACCAACAGGGCAGAAACAAGATTCAGAAGGCGTTCTCCAGACCAGGCATAGAACAATTTTCATTTCAATGCATATTTAGTCTTCTTGTGGAGGGAGCTCTAGACTGGAGTAGACTCCATGACCTTGGTCGAGAGACCTGAATCTATGAGCTGGGCCCCCTCAGAGGCCGAGCCCACAGTATCCATAACTACAGATGAGGGTGAAATATTGTATCCCATGATTGGGACAGCAAGTTCCTCCTGATCGGAATCTCCATGGGAGAGCCGTATAGAAGGGACAGTAGGTCCGAGAAACACACTCGGCCAGAACGGGGCTACTAATAATCTTTTTTCTAGACGAGCCCCTACCCAGCGAACCCTCTCCTTTTTTTTAGAACTCCCAGGAGCAAAGATATCGGTAAATGCGTACAGGTGTAGTGTCAACCAGACCTAATACATCACATCCAGTCCAAGCGGAGCTGGATGCGTGAGGGAGAACCACATAGGACAATGCGTTGTACAAACAATGCGAATGGTCAACTGAGTTGACCAAAGTTCTCCCAAAGAAGCTCCACCACCTCAGGGTGAAGTCTCCATTCCCCGGGCCTCAGCCCCTGCCTCAACAGGACATCTGCTCTGATATACGAGACCATCAGTGTGTTGTCCGGAAGGACAAACACATGGTGACCTCTCGGGTCTGGCAGGAATATTGAGATTCTCAGGAATACCTCCATCACTTTTATCAAATTATGTGCTAAAAGGTAGATGGTCCTGCCAAACACCCTTCGCCGAGTGACCACTCATGATCACGTGATCAACATGATTGTGAGGGAAGCATCCGTCAATAGCATTATGCATCGACAAGAAGCCCCGGAAACTTGGCCTGGGCGAGGAACCAAGGTTCTTCCACATGACCGAGGCACGTAGGCATTGCCGCGTGACCTTGATCATGTGAAAACGGATTTCCCCTTGGAGAAAACCCCTTGGTCCTGAGTCACCACTGCAGGAGTCTCATGTACAGAAGGCCAAAAGTAATTACGTTGGACACAGCTGCCATGAGACCCACCAGTCTGAAACTGTTTCACAGATTTAGATTTACCCCATTTATGTCTGTGAGAATCGCAGAAATACGTACTGGAGACAATCGTACCCGCATCGTTGTCGAATCCCATATTACACCTAGAAAAGTGGTCCTCAGAGCTGGGAGGAGCACACTCTTCTTGGCGTTGAGCCGCAACCCCAACATCTTTAAATGAGACAGAATGACATCTCAATGCCGAGCTGCTATATGCTCATCGACATAGTATAATACGCGAATGCCCTGGAGTCTCAGAGGAGCCAGAGCTGCAGCCACACATATTGTAAAGGTGCAGGGTGATAAACCTAGGCCGAATGGAAGAACCCGATACTGGTATGCTTCGCCCCCGAAAGCAAGCAGTGTGCAGTACCCACTGAGGAATATGTGGCAGTAGTTTCCACGCTGCCAGAAATTCTACTAGGGGAACCAGTCTCTCAAGGCTGGCCTCTGGATTTGGTTGAACAGTCACTTCGGTGCACTGAAGCGGCGAACCGGCTGGGAACAACCGAACTGGCAGCGCTGCGACACTCCTCAGAGAGAAAGGATTTCTCAAAACCGTCCCTACCCCAGAAGTGACCCCCCTTAGAAGCCTGATAGCCTTGGCATAAGGGCTTCTTCTTTGTCCAAGCTATTTTAGAGATAAAACAGTCCTCAGATCTTACATATCTCTAACCGGCTAGACTGCGACCTCCACCCTGGTCCCCCTCGATTGTGGTGGAGCCCGAATGGCGACACTATGTTTTGCTGCACTCTGTGTTGCAAGGAGCTTAGTAGGCAGAGACTGCTCCCGCCCAGCAGTCTCAGGAACATTAGATCGGTGAGGAAGAAACCTCTGGAACGCCGCTAAATGGTTTATTTCTTCGTTTTTTTGAAAGCGGAGCATCCAGAAGAACAGACACATTTTTATCTTCATTTTTCTTTTTTTTTTAATATCAGAAAAAACATGTATATATGTGTGTGTGTGTGTGTAACGGAGTAAAAAGAGTTGCTAGTTAAATTATATTAAATGTGATGCAACTACGCCATCCAGGGGCAGTTTGATTCAGTGTGACTGTGGGAATCGCGCTGCACTTACCCACACTGTGATAAAGAGATAATGGGTAAGTCACGTAATTTGGGAGGTATGGGACAATCAATGTTTTCTTATAATTATAAGTACATATGTCTCGTATTTTGTCACGCAAAATGCACTTATAATGATTTCAGTTAACTATTTTGAGTTTAGTTGATGATTTATGTGTCTTGTAAAGCCATGTTTTAGAGATTTGCAACCAAGCATATTTTCATTTGAACTAGCGTGCTAATTGTCACTTGCTTTAAATGCTATTAGATTGTTGTCCCGAGATCTATTTGCTGAACCCATGATTCAACACTGTCATACTGTGTTCCAGGTAATAATCTTATGTTGTGTAAATGGTTTTATCGTCATGCTATTTGTCTTGTGCAAATCGAGTTTAGTTATCTTGCAGACCAGCGTGGTAGTCTTGAGATTAGCCAAACATGTACTCGAGTGCTGCGTTTGCAATGATAATGTTCCTTATTTTGTTATTTCAATATAATTTAAAATGGATAAGCAGTTTCATTATTGTACTGCTGAAATGTACTGTATGTTGTATGTAGAGATTATAATTCAGCCTAAATATTCTAAAACCACTATATGATCACACAGTTTTATTTTATTTCATAGACATACAAGTTATGCACTTTTGTTGTTTATGTTTGATATCTAATTTGATTTATTCCCCATTAGAAGTATCACATACATTTGTAACTAGTACAAATACATTCCTGTATCTGTATAGCATTTACCCACACTGTGATAAAGAGATAATGGATTGTTGTCCTGAGATCTATTTGCTGAACCCAAGATCCAACACTGTCATACTGTGTTCCAGTAATAAAGAAACCTGATCCAAGTGGTTGTCCGTGGTGATGTGTGGCAGCAATAGTAGGATGGAGTGACCCGTCACATATATATCACTCTGTGGCCACCAGCAGGAAAGCAACCGAACTGGCAGCGCCGTGACCCTCCTCAGAGAGTCGCCCCCCAGAGGACGCCGAGGAGAAATGATTTCTCTAAAATCCCGGTATAGTTTATCTGTTTTTGCTCGACGCAATTCTTGAATAGTGTCAGTGCTGACATCCTCACATTCATCCATGTCCTTATATACTTTACCCACCAGTGCTGCCTAATAATATTTATTTATTATTTAAGATGGCTGGTGGGTAACGTCGGGGTTAATAATGATGACCCCGACTCGGGAGAGAGAAAGCTCGCAAGCGTCTCTTTAACTCGAGGCACTGTCATACCATGATACTTAATACCCATAACATTACTATAGTTAGACGTTTGGGAATTAAACACATAAAATAGAAACCAGTTTATTCCACGATCTCGACACCTCAGTGTGGAGATAGGGATAAAACGGCAGTCCCCAATGAGGAGGCTGAGATACAGAGTTTTTTTTTTTTTTTTTAGATATATTTCATCTAATAAACTCTTTTTATTTTCACCCTCATAATGTTCGGCTGGCAAGTTAATATTTAACTAGCAACAGCACTAGACAAAATCTCCTTTTAAAAGCTCCTTCTCATTTTCTTAACAAAACACTAACGATACCAATTCCTCGGAACTGGAAATCGCAGTACACTGGATCTGGCAGGTTAAAGCTGAAATAGGGCAGGGCCTGTCCCAACCCCCGCTGTCAGATCCGTTTGCGAACCCCACGATGCGAGTCGCTGCCATGCATCGGCAACAGAGGGACCCGCGCTAGGAACGCGAAGCGAACCGTCCTCCTCGAAGAACGCCCGGCGGGAGCGGAGAGTCGTCACTGACAGCTTCTCGCAATGCTCACAGTCAGCCCCCTCGAGAACTGACTGTTGACATGCTCCACTCCCAAACAAGCAACACAAAGCTTATGTGTGTGTCCCCACCCGTGATATAACGTGGGCAGGGAACAACACAATGCTTGCTTGCTCTCTTTTGCCATAATATAAATATATTGCAACTTGACAGACAACTATAAATATGACAAGGACAGAATACACAGATCGCTTGATGAAGGCACAGAAGCTGATGCGGTCTGCTTTCAGGGGTGCTTTATAGCTTCCTGGTCGATAACGTCACCCGCCTATGACCTCTCGTCTTTCCATTGGACTGATTATACACATGCTTCACCACGCAATCACGCAGGGCGTTCCCACAGTGTTTTAACGCAGCGGGAGTACCCTTGATAGGGAACTATATTTTGACATTAAGAAAACTTACAAGTGTACCTGCAGTATAAAACTACTAAACTAGTAGTTTACTGAGAGTATATTTTACAATGTGGGTCAATTTAGTACACAGTAGTATTGAAACAGTACACGTACAGGTATACTTCTAGAACATTGATATTAGTATACTTACTGCATAAAGTATACTTAAATACACTTGAACTTTACTTAAGTATACTTAGTAAAGTGAACTTGAAGTATACTTATTTTTCGTAAGGGAATTGATGACAGAATTAAATTTTTTGGTTGAACTGTCCCTTTACGATATAACTTGAGGGGTTTGTTGCAACCGGCTGTTAGTAAGGTCAACGGTGTTCGGTATACAACATTTATTTTGCAGCCATTCCCATGTGAAAAAAAGTGCACTTTAGGGTACTTTTATAAAGTGTACTTATTACACAAATAATATACTTTAAAGGTATACACTTAAGTGTGAATTAAATGCAATGTTTTGGCCACACTGAATGCACATTAAGTATAATAAATTTAAAATATATCATATATTAAGTTCAAATAAAATGCAATAAGTTGTCATTAAGAGTGATTTTTTGGAACAACTTAATTGGTACTTTAATACAACTTTATATTTACTTTAATAATTGCTTCGAGTGTATTTAAAATATAGTTAAAGTGCACTACACAATATAATGACACGCAATTAATGTGATTTAAAATATACTTTAATGTCAGTTAACAATACACTTAAATGTGAATTAAATGCAATGTTTTCGCCGCACTGAATGCACATTAAGTGTAATTAATTTCAAATATATCACATATTAAGTTCAAATAAAATGCAACAAGTTGTAATTAAGAGTGATTTTTTTGGTACCACTTAAGTGGGACTTTGATACAACTTTATATTTCCTTTCATAATTGCTTCTAGTCTATTTAAAATGTATTTAAAGTGCACTACACAATGCACTGACAAGCAATTAATGTAAACTAAAATGTACTTTAATGTCAGTTAACAATACACTTAAATGTGAATTAAGTGTAATGTTTTCGACAAACTTATTGCATATTATATGTAATTGATTTCAAATGTATCACAGATTAAGCTCAAATTAAATGCTATTAGTTGATATTGAAAGTGATTTTTTAGAACAAATTAAGTGGGATTTTAATACATTTGTATATGAACTTTGAAACATGGTAAAAGTGTACTTCCAAATATACTGACAAGCAATTAATGTGAACTAAAATATACTTTAATGTAATATACATGTACACTATTATATAATTAAAATACATTTGTAATTAAAAATAAATAAATAAATAAAGTTGCAAATTATTTCAAATTTGAAGAAAAAAAAAGTCTTAATAACCTAGCTACAATCAACACAAATTCAATTTAAAACCCTCTACATTTACTGACAAAACAATCTCTAAAATAAACACATAAAACCTTTCTGTTGATGCACAAGAAAAAACCCAAGAAACAGTTACAACACTTTAAAGGGATAGTTCACTTTAAAATGATAATTCTGTCATTATATACTCACCCTCAAGTTGTTTCAAACCTGTATGAATTATTAACCAAATAGTTAACTGGTCCCATTGACTTATTTTGTTTTTGTTTGGTATTTTGTTTCCTACTATGGAAGTCAATGGGACCAGTTAACTGTTTGGTTACTGACATTCTTCAAAATATCTTCCTTTGTGTTCAGCAGAAGAAAGAAAGGTAACACTTTATAATAACTGTACACTATTATTCATTAGTTAAGCATGAGTTAACAGTTAATTCATCATTTATAAAGCATTAATAGACATTAATAAGAAGTTTCTAAATACAGCTATAAATGCTTTTTCTTGATTTATAAGCATATCTATAATGTGTTTAATAATGATATTTTTATACTTTGTTAATGATCAATTAATAATTTCTAAATGAAGTATAGCATTATTTACAAACCAGTTATTTAAGAGTTTAGTTGTCAGTGATTCATAAGATCACGTAAGTGTAAGTTGAGGGTGAGTTTATGATGACAGAATTTTCACTTTAAAGTGAACTATCCCTTAGTTCCTTGGCACCTAAACCTATCATCACAGAAAACATTTTTGTGTTTTTACATTTTCAGAAAACATCATTCTGTATGATTTATAAGATTGTTTCCATGTAATTTACTGGTATTACTATACTTTTGGGGTAATTTGGTCCCCATAACCTAGGGATTACCAGTACAAACATCATTTTAGAAGCAAACACACAGTACATCAAACACACAACCCATGAATTAATACAAACAAAATGTGATGTGACGTTATACTGAACACTGAGATTCAAACGGGTAATGCTTTACAAAAAGGTATTATTAGTTAACTCCTTAAGTTAACATGAACTAAGAATGAATAATACTTTAAGCATTTATTAGTCTTAGTTAATGTTCATTTCAACATTTAATAATGCATTATTATATTCAAAAGTTGTGTATTAAAATTATAATGCACTGTGAATTCGCATGAACAATGACTATAAATTGTATTAACTAACTTTAACAAAGTATATTTTAATTAACTAATATTAACAAAGATTCATAAATACTGTAAAAAATGCTCATTTTTAGATCATGTTGGCTAATACATAAACTAATATTGTCACGATACACACACGGGTAACAGAGAGATCCAATAGCAGTATCTTTATTAGGGTAATCCGTACTCACAATCCAGTTCAGGCAAAGGTTCAAAATCCACAAGGGCAATCCAAAACATAGAACACAAACGAGAAGTAGGAAAACACAAGGCACAGAAGTGTGAGGACATTAAACAAGGACTCCGTAACAAACACTAACGGCTACCAGACGCTCCACGACAACACTAAAACATGACACAAGAGTTCAGGAGGGAGGTGGAACATTGGAGGATCAGGGGGAGGGATGGTGGGCCAGGTCCGTGAAGGGAGACAGGAACAAGGGGTGAGGGCTTAACCGGGAACCAGGGCAAAACTGAAAGTCTATCGGGCGGCCAGGGCGAAGCAGACGACCCATCCGGCGGCCAGGGCGAAGCAGACGACCCATCGGGCGGCCAGGGCGAAGCAGACGACCCATCGGGCGGCCAGGGCGAAGCAGACGACCCATCGGGCGGCCAGGGCGAAGCAGACGACCCATCGGGCGGCCAGGGCGAAGCAGACGACCCATCGGGCGGCCAGGGCGAAGCAGACGACCCATTGGGCGGCCAGGGCGAAGCAGAGGACCCATCGGGCGGCCAGGGCGAAGCAGACGACCCATCGGGCGGCCAGGGCGGAGAAGACCCCTCGGGCGGCCAGGGCGGTGAAGACCTCTCGGGCGGCCAGGGCGATGAAGGGTGAAGACCCCTCGTGCGGCCAGGGCGGAGAAGACCCCTCGTGCGGCCAGGGCGGAGAAGACCCCTCGGGCGGCCAGGGTGGAGAAGACCCCTCGGGCGGCCAGGGCGGAGAAGACCCCTCGGGCGGCCAGGGCGGTGAAGACCCCTCGGGCGGCCAGGGCGGAGCAGACACCGGCTCCGGAACAGCAGACACCGGCTCCGGAACAGCAGACACCGGCTCCGGAACAGCAGACACCGGCTCCGGAACAGCAGACACCGGCTCCGGAACAGCAGGCACCGGCTCCGGAACAGCAGGCACCGGCTCCGGAACAGCAGGCACCGGCTCCGGAACAGCAGGCACCGGCTCCGGAACAGCAGGCTCAGGAGGCTCAGGACCGGCTCAGTAGCAGCCACAAGAACTGTAACAGTCACAAAAACAGACACAAACATAGAAACAAACACTGGCTCTGGAACGGGCACTGGCTCTGGAACGGGCACTGGCTCTGGAACGGGCACTGGCTCTGGAACGGGCACTGGCTCTGGAACGGGCACTGGCTCTGCCTCCGGCTCTGGAACGGGCACTGGCTCTGCCTCCGGCTCCGGCTCTGGAACGGGCACTGGCTCTGCCTCCGGCTCTGGAACGGGGACTGGCTCTGCCTCCGGCTCTGGAACGGGCACTGGCTCTGCCTCCGGCTCTGGAACGGGCACTGGCTCTGCCTCCGGCTCTGGAACGGGCACTGGCTCTGGAACGGGCACTGGCTCTGCCTCCGGCACTGGAACAGCAGACACTAGCTCCAGCTCTGGAACAGCAGACATGGCATGTCCAGGATCCGAGCCAGACGCTCCAGATAGTCCAGATCCAAGAAGGCAGACGGCACTGGCTCTGCCTCCGGCTCTGGAACGAGTACTGGCTCTGCCTCCGGCTCTGGAACCGGCAACGGCTCTGCCTCCGGCTCTGGAACCGGCAACGGCTCTCCCTCCGGCTCTGCCTCCGGCTCTGGAACCGGCAACGGCTCTGCCTCCGGCTCTGGAACCGGCAACGGCTCTGCTTCCGGCTCTGGAACCGGCAACGGCTGTGCCTCCGGCTCTGGAACCGGCAACGGCTCTGCCTCCGGCTCTGGAACCGGCAACGGCTCTGCCTCCGGCTCTGGAACCGGCAACGGCTCTGCCTCCGGCTCTGGAACCGGCAACGGCTCTGCCTCCGGCTCTGGAACCGGCAACGGCTCTGCCTCCGGCTCCGGCTCTGGAACAACAGACACTGGTTCCGGCTCTGGAACAGCAGACACAGGCATGTCCAGGATCCGAGCCAGACGCTCCAGATAGTCCAGGTCCAGGAAGGCGGACGGAACGTGAACAGTCTCTCGCTGGGCAGACGTGACGTGAACAGTCTCTCGCTGGGCAGACGTGACGTGAACAGTCTCTCGCTGGGCAGACGGAACGAGATACATCTCCCTATCACCTCCTCTGCGGCGACCTCCACGGGTCCCGCGGAACTTTACCAATCGGGTCCCCTCAAACAACTCGCTTCTCTCCCGCTCGGTTGCTGGGGAAGAGATGTTGCAAAACATACCGCTGGATCTTGTGTGACGGAGTCCTTCTGTCACTTTACACACACGGGTAACAGAGAGATCCAATAGCAGTATCTTTATTAGGGTAATCCATACTCACAATCCAGTTCAGGCAAAGGTTCAAAATCCACAAGGGCAATCCAAAACATAGAACACAAACGAGAAGCAGGAAAACACAAGGCACAGAAGTGTGAGGACATTAAACAAGGACTCCGTAACAAACACTAAACAAGCAGGGTATTTAAACACATATCAAACAAGACTAACACAGAACAGCTGGGAACAATGATAACAGGGAACAGCTGAGTGCAATGAATTGATGAGTGACAGTGACAGACAGAATGCTAGGAATTGAAGTTAAATGTGAAGGACACCGTGAGAACGAGGACCTCTAGTGATAGACAAGGGAACACAACCAGACACTGTGACAAATATTAACAAATGAGACCTAATTAAAGTGTTACCGAACCTGGTTCAATTTAGCTCTTAAACCTTTTCATAGCACCAACATTAAACAGGACAAAATGCTTACTCCAGCACTACAGTGAATATAAGTTTGTCTAAAAACAAAAAAACAAAACAAAAACTGAAGAAATCTAAAGGCACAAACACAAGAAAACCAAAATCATTTGTCACCAAATGTTTTGAAGTAGTTGGAAAGTGCTGTTTATGTCAATGTCCCGGTGCTCTCCAAAGGGAATGTGAATGGATTTGTTCCAAAGAGGCAGGAAAGTCGGAAAAACATACCTTGAGAAAATAAAAGCGAAGGAAAACATTTGTTTATAAAACAGATCCAGTCCATTATTATATTTGGGTCAAATGAATGAAAGTGATAGATATTTTCCCGTTAAAGTTTATATACACCTTGGAATATCTGCAAAATGTTAGTAATTTTAGCAATAAGAGGGAACACAAAAATGTATATGTTGTCTTTTTATTTAGTACTACCCTGATGAAGCAGTTTATTCTGCAAGGTGTACGTAAACGTTTGACTGCTAACTGTTGATGAATGTGTGGTGTGATGAATGACCTCATCAGGGTCACACCGTAGTAAAGCTGGGCACGGTTCCTCTATTTCCCACAAACACCAGGATTGCACTGACCACGCCATCTTCACTGACACTGGGCTTAAAGTCAGTAAAAATAGAGAACATTTATTTTGCTACTTTACAAGGAATTAAACATAACTTTATCAATTACACAAATATAGGTTAATGTCCCATGCAAACCCAAGACCCATGGAAATTGAGAAGGTAATCTTGAATTTTAAGCTTGCCGCCCGTATCTTCATGAAGGATGTTCCTGTATTTACCACGGTTGACACAGTAATGTGGCAGCCTTCTTCACTTGGTTTGTTACCTGTAAAATATATGATGATTATAGGGGCATATGTAAATGCACAGGTGGGAATGTATAACTTGCAAATGGAAAAGATACAAACCAAAGCTATAGGGATACTTGGGGACTTGATAGCAGTGTTTTAGCTGGGTGTGCTGGCTGGGCAAAAATTCATAATAAATCTTGTAACATCACCTCATCAATACAGGTCTGTGATTCCACACGGCTTACACTGTATCTCCAATAACAAATGTGAACTGATCCTGCAAAATCAATGTTTAATCCAGATAAGCACAAAAATATTACATATTCCAAAACAAATAGTAACTGAACAACTCACTCTTCAAATGCAAAACGAAATTAAATACATTACAAGCATTATTTCTAGAGGTGGGTGATATATTAAATATGTATGGAGGTTAAGATTGATTAATATATAAATGTCTTCATGAGTTACAATATTGGATCAGCATTCAGCATGCAAATTTAACTTTAAGTCATACTCATTTAGTTTGTTTAAAATTATTTAAAAAGTCGGTTTAATAAAAATAAATAAATGAATAAATATATATAAAAAAACACATTTCAGTAGACAAATTCCTCGAACACGCCCACACACCCGAGCACATTACGATGTAAGACATTACTAGAATGCAATAGATAAATTATTGGAAACATGATTAATTTACCTCCCGAATCTATTGCGTATAATGTACTATCTGCGATTAAAAAGCACTCTTAATCACAATATCAACTGCGGTGAAAAAAATGTCAATAAAGAAAGCATCAAGATATACTTACTTGACTGATTATTTGCAGTATAACATCTCATCTGCAAACAGCCAAACGTGGCGCTCCTTTTGTTCTCTTCTTGTTTGGGAAGCTTCAGTTTCTTTTACTGTTTATGGTTTCCTCATGCACCGCCATTACAGAAACATAAAATAAACATTTTCAAACTCTAGTGAAGTAGTGCGTCATCATGACGTAGTATTTCTGGCGCATGCGCATTAAACACCATGTTCGTATAGAGTATATTTTTATTTCAGCTTTTCTGTTTAAGTTGAAGTTGTTCTAACTCATTGTGTTAGACTCTGTAAGTTCACAAAACTTTACTCTTTCACCTAACTAAAAGTCAATATTTTTGTTCAATATTAATGCACACAGTATATATTATAGACTAAACACATTTAAAATACATGAACAAATTATTTTTGGACAACACACTTGAGTTGAAATTAAAGTGAATTACTTTCCATGTTTTCCATTAAAATCATTATTTTATTTAGTATATTAGTCAATACATCAAAATAAATTTCATTTAATAACTTATATCTTTAATAACTTTAAAACAATGTATGTTTAAGTAAAACTTAAGTAGACGCAATTAAAAAAATTTTAAAACATGCACTTAAGTGTGTTTAGAAATATTGTGATGAAAGTGTACTTACTTTAAGTTAAACTTAATTAGATAATATTACAAAGTGCATTTGTAAAAAGTACACTTAAGTGTGTTTAGAAATATTGTCATGAAAGTGTACTTACTTTAAGTTAAACTTAATTAGACATTATTACAAAGTGCATTTTTAAAAAGTGCACTTAAGTGTGTTTAGAAAAATTGTGATGAAAGTGTACTTACTTTAAGTTAAACTTAATTAGACATTATTACAAAGTGCATTTTTAAAAAGTGCACTTTAGTGTGTTTAGAAATATTGTCATGAAAGTGTACTTACTTTAAGTACACTTAAGTGGTCTTTAATTTTAATTATATTATATTATCTGCAAGTACACTTTTCAAAAAAGTATACTTTTATGAGTTTAAGCACACAAAAAGTACGCTTTCAATACAATTAAGCACACTTCTTTTTCACAAGGGTTGTCTCCATTTGTCAGTAACTACTGCTTCCTTTTCTTGTAGCTTGTGATTATTTTAGAAACTCATCCTGTGGTGACACATGACTTCAAGCAGATATACAAGCAGTGAACTCTTACAGCGCCTGTGCAAGCCCGAGGAAATCCTGATGTAGCCTAGAGCTTTTATATAGGCCAGGCTTCAGTTAAAAGTTACTTGGAGTTAATTCTGCCATGCACCCACTCTGGCACTTAAGTTTTTTAATACAATACATCAAAGTCAAATCCAAAGTACTTTATTTCTTTTTCTTCTGTCAAAGATAGTCAAATGGATGATGCAAGCCTGGTGTCCAAAGTAGCTCATGGTTATAGCTGCTTGACTGACTGTTCTAAGCTGTTCTTATTTGTGAGTGAACCTCACAGCACACGTCCTTTATCTCTGGTGAGGAGGTTGATGCATGCAAGTTGACTACTGCTGCCCCATCTAAGGTATATAGGCAAATAGCCAACAGTTGCGTTGACAGTTGCCTCAACCATCTATAACAGCAAGTTCCTGATAGGGAAGCTATTTTTCATTGTGTAGCCATTGCTTTTTCCTTGTGAGAAGAAAGTACAGTCTGTTAGTCTGCCAGGGACTACGAGACGGATTTCCCGTGGAGTGCTGATGTCCACACGGAGTCTTTTCAGCTTGTTTATCATGGCTAGCTTGTAGATATTACTGCTGTTTCTGAGATAGACCAGTTGCCATGGTCTGAATCATTTTAGTAGCTACTAGTATATGCTTGCTTATGCACACAAACAAACACCCCCACACATATATGAACAAGCAGCACATAAGTGTGGGCACTGGGCACACACTGAACCTTCAAAAAAAAAAAACCTCTCAAGTCTCAAGTACACCCCCCAAAAAAACTTTTAAAATATGCAGTGTTTGAAATTGCGCCTGTGCTGGCGCCATTAATAATGCATTGAGCTTAAAATCGTCATGGAGTTCAGAAAAATCTAAATTCACTCATCCTCGATGACAGTGTTTTTACCTGTGAGTCACTCTCCTAGACACACTCTTTCCGAGCACATGTTTTATGCATCTGGGTATTATATCCCTCACTTGACTCTAATGTTTGCTAATTTCTGTTGCACGGAAATGCACAGATAAGAAATCTAGAGGAAGAAAGTTAATCATGTGGATTCAGACATATTGGCTGTGGGCTGAAGTTGAGTTGGGCTGATGTTTATCCTTTCTTACCATGACGAATACATCAATGTCACCAGGTGAGGGGTCAGCTATGTCAAAGTTGACCTCTTGCATTATCGAAACCCACTGAGTGGCCTGTATTTTAAAAGTGAATGCAGAAGTAGCCCAGCATCACTTGCTGCCCAGAAACCTTCTTGCTGACAGCTTGTTTTTCTCCAAAATGTTTGAATGTCAAAAGGTGGCATGCACCTCCATTTTCTTTTAGGTGGTTAATTAGTGAATGCTTATCATAGCCACATGCCATGCCTCGGCAGGGACACAGCACCCTAGTGTTGTAAAATTAATTATTTCACTAATGTGGGCCTTGCGCTTGAGAAACGGCACAACTCTAGCCCAATAGCTCATTAATCTTCTGACGGCCTCTCCTGAGTTTGCAGTGAAGTGGTGTTGAATTTCAATACATATCTTCTCTTTTCACCTAACCTTTACAAACAGGCTTTTTTACACAGGATGGTTTAACGGCAAGGGGTTTTCACACCTGCAGGGCAACTACAGAACATTTACATTGTACAAAAGAAAGGTGCTAAACACACACACATTGTGCAAATTACATGACAGCATGGTCACCAAATCAAAAGGATTGTTTTCATGCTAAGGCATACTCAAGCCACTTTTTGGTATACAAAGTAGCAGTCAGGAATTCAAGATGAAAATAGGATTGGGAAATGCCCTGGTCTCCCACCACTCAATATCACAGCTAATGTAACTTTTTTGTGCTAAAGTTTTTATAACTTTATTAAAGACATATCTTTGAATGAATGTTATATTAACATTACTGGAATAATGTTTGTTCATAACTTTGAGAGAACCTTATCATAACATCAGCCAAAGATCTGAGAATGTTCCCTGTCAACTATTAATCTAACTTTCATTGTGCTTTCAGTTACATAGCATGATTAGCAAAGACATAGACCTATAAAAGACAGAGTTCCTAGTGGAAAAAAAAAACTGTACCAAAATGTATATAGGATACATTTGTTTTTCATATTAAGTATACTACAAATCTATTAACATATTTACTGACATGTTGTTTTACTGGTATAAATATTATAATTCAACTTTATTTGGAGTACTTCTTTATTGCACAATGCACATGCCTTAATATCACGCCTAAACATTAATAAAGTCCACTTTAGCACAATCAAATATACTCAATTCTATCTTTAGTTGCCCTGGTGAAAAAAAAAGTGCTAAGTATACTTGCAGCCAGACTAGTGTGTTAATGATTTGTTAACTCGAAGTGTGCTATTTTTGTCAAAGTATATTTAAGTTGTAATTAAATTGTAGTAAAGCATAACTTTAAGAGTAGTGTACTTTTGTGTGCTAAATTGGAACAACTTCAAGTATACTTTAAGTATACGCCTGTGTAGGGACTAATTTCATGCTTGATTAGTGACATTAAAGTGTACTTTATCCATGTTAATGGGTACATTACAAATTAATTAAAAGTGTCTTCAAAACATACAAGCAATATACTATAAGTGTATTGTATTTGAGTAAAACATATGCTCAGTAATACCTTTGGCTTATTCAAAATACTTCAAATTGCACACGTTGTCTTCAATAACGAATGCACAGTAATAAACAAATATTAATTAGCTATACTTTGTACAATAAACTATTGTTTACTATAATGTATTTTGAAAGTATACTTTATGTTAAGTATAAATATGTAAATGTATTTGTAATATACTTAACATAAAATAAATGTATTTCAAATTAATTTTTGTATATTTATTTTTCACCATGGGTTGTACACTTTTTTGAGACCCAACAACTTTTATTAAGTGTTCAATTAGTAATTATAATAGGAAACTTCATTATCACAAAAGTAGGGCAACAGGGGGGTCTCAAGCATCAGCTTGGTCATAGGTAGCTCTCATGAATAGGTCCTTTGGGGCAAGACTCTGACACTTTGCTCTCTTGTCTTCATGCCCAAAGACTGAATTGAGCATTTCCTGAAAACCAGCAGGACATTGACCTTCATCCTTCCAAAGTCATTACCTTAACCACAAGCAAGCCTCTGGTCCCATGTGGAATTAAACCACATTTAACATCTCACATTTTAACCATGCATGTCACACATGTCTTACACAGCATAAAATAAACATGATGAGCAATTACTCAAGGTGTAAGGATTATACTTTACAGAAATGATGAAATCTGTGTTTTTTCTGCCATGTGGAATTACCATTCACATCATGTATCCTTATTCTGTTTTAATGAGAGAGAGGAAAGTCATTTTGATGATTGTGTTAATTACAGTTTTAAAATGAGTGATGTGAGCAAGAAGTTTAAGGCTGCTATAGTTTTCAGTCTGCTGCACTAATAGAGTTGAGAGTTAAATTGCTTATGTCTATCCAAAACAAAATACAAAGCACAACAAGTTCAAGGAGCAAGTCATTCCAACTCAAAAGGATAGACAGACAAACGGTAGGTAGCTATCTATCTACAAAGATAGATGGATGGATGGATGGATGGATGAGTAGAGTGATGAAGGCTGCTTCTCTGATGTGTGAACACTGGAAGATGCTGTACTGCATTTCACTCTGAACCATATAGTAGTGGACTTTTTTGAGAGATTTTTCACACTCACTTCCCCTTATTGCCTCTAAGGGTGTACACTTGCCTAGGAGAGAGTGCTAGTGTTTTATAATTTTCATAACTTATTCATTGTGTTGTGTATTTCAATTGTATAAATTAATTTAAATGAACTATTTTCACCTGATTTATTCAAGCAGTGTAAATATGGCATAATTATGTCAGAGCA
This sequence comes from Meda fulgida, assembly GCA_030578275.1. Lineage (NCBI taxonomy): Eukaryota > Metazoa > Chordata > Actinopteri > Cypriniformes > Leuciscidae > Meda > Meda fulgida. The sequence goes on along the minus strand of CM060622.1, from coordinate 19,663,688 downwards.
GCATTTTTTTCTTATAGCTCTTTAGATCTCCCCTCTTTTCCTTCGGCTAGAGCATTTTTTTTCTGATGTAAAATTTAACCCAACGTTTCTCTTCCTTTTTCATCCATGCTCTTAATAATTTCCTCTTAAATTTGGCTCTGACACTAAAAAATTGCACTTGTTTTTTTTTTCAGAAAGTTGCTTGACTTCACCTGTTCTGCGCCTCTGTTGCTTCAAAGCAGGGGTCGGCGACCTCTCTGTTATGAACTGCCATTTTAAGTTCCTGAGTTAAATGCTTAGTAATATTCAAGTATAGTTAGTTTCCCAGCTTTAAGCTTATGTAACCATCAACCAGACTCTGATAAACTCTGATACATTGACTCAGGAGTTGTGGGTTTGTTATTGGGTCCAATAAAGCTCACAAAATCTATTAAGATCAGACTGAAATTAACACAGATCTTGTTTAAATCAAACATCATACACTCTTTCCTAATTTTGGGATTCTTCTGAGAAAATGCCAGCCCGATCTCATGAAAGTGAATATCTAAAGCACGAATTTAATTTCTCTTACCATTTATAGTCAAAAATAGTTTTTGCGTGATATGCAGTTTACGCGTGCATATAATACACACTTTATGGCGTGTAATACACACGCACTCCACACCCCTAATCCTACCCAATGGGTATACAGTGCGTATCATTTGCACGCAAAAACTATTTTTGGCATATAAATGGCACGAGAAATTAAATTGGTGCTATGGATAAGCACTTTCATGAGATCGTGTTGAATACGCCGAGTTGCAGGTGATGCACACATTCAGGAACAACATAAATTTGGATGTACAGTACATAGCATGCATTTTACCCTTATTTTAACATTTTCTTATTGCTAATTTGTTAAAAGGTAAATATTGTGGGGTTTTTTGTGTGTGTTTTTACTTTTTACTATTTAATTGGACCCTGATTTGACCACTATGGAAGTCTGTTTTACACAGCACATAAAGCAGACGTCCTGTATAGTTAGTCGATGCAGAATTCCAATCTATACTGAACTTCTCAAGAGGCTCTAAAGTTGTGATTGTGAAATCAATGCATGATGACCAATGCTCTATTTATGACTCATCTTCTCACTTTCATTCTCTCTCTCACTCGCTCTCCTTCTGCATGCTTTTTATGACTCACACAGCTTGAATTTATCCCCTCCACACCACAGCTGTAGCTGTGAACCCCTCCACTTGTCACTCAATCACAGGGCTATTACCTCCAATAAATCTGCACTAGACTGACAGCCAACGTAAGCAGCGGAGAGCTGCCCTTTATTCGGTAGTCTGATCCTGCTAGGCAGCCCAGAGTAGCTTGGTCAACTTTACACTCACTGAGGTCAAACTTTACACCATAGATTCAACAACTGAGACTAAGTTTACACTTGCTTTCAAGGCAGTGTGATATAGTAAGGTTTGCAATCCTTTAAAGCAGGGGTCGGCACGTGGAGATGCTATCACTGGCACGTGAGCAAAAGCAAGAGAAGTACTTCATTCAGATAAAGTACCTCGTACATTCATACAGATCAACAATTTGAGGTAATAATTCCTCATAGTAACACAGCTTGTTTTATTAAGTTATGAGTTATACAATTATAAGTACTACAAGTTACTGACTGACAGCTTACAGCTTTCTCTGCTGTACGCTATAAATTTCAGAGATATTCAACCAAGTATATCGAGTCCTACTATATATTCCAAATGCATCGAAAGGACTGTGATGCATGTGGAAACTCTGCTCATGTGTCCCTGCTCACTTCATGTGTTTTCTCCGATCTGATAGCTATCCAATCGTAAAAAAAATAAAAAAAAAATAAAACACAAAAACAGAAAAAGAGGTAATGTTTTCACATTCCTGAAACTGGAAAAATTTCCTCTGGATGCTGAAGCCACATCAATATTACTCCTCCTAAAATGGTAAAAACGAAACATGCGAGAGCATGTTATAATGGCTCATATCTTGCTTTCTTTCACGTGAAATAGTGTGAGAATTAAAGATTAGATTTATATTTGTTTTGTGGAGACACAAAAATTGCCAAGTGTAAATGGAAGTTTTAAGACAAAGGATAGCTATCTGATCACGCATAAATGATTAGGAATAGACCCATTGGAAATATGTTCTTCAAAATCTAGTTTAAACTTAAAAACAAACAAACTAAAGGATTTTGACAATTATGGGGGGGGGGGGGGATTAAACACAGCCAGTTATTTACAGTGATATTTGGTTTGTTCTTTTCTTATAGGCAGTTTTTGTTTTTATCTGCTGAATTGAGAGCTGGTGTACTGGATATTTATAAACTGCTGCTGTGACTCAGGCTAATTACACCGGCTAGCTAGTAAACAGGTTGAGCATGTACTTCAATTGACTGTACATTAGCAAAACCGATTGCATTAGTAGCAAACACAATATGAGTTTGATAAAAAAATGCTTTTACACAAATACCATAAAGTAATTGCATTCCTGGGTGCCTCAAAAGGCAACTTGCCAAGTTGCTGTCTGATTTTCTTTCTTTCTTTTTTTTTTTCAGAATCATTGAGATAAATCTCAGAGAGAGAATTTTAATACAGAATAGAGGAAACACAGAGAATAATCATTACAGTGAGCAGATTGAACTGAGTTGATGCATGGCTTAATTCATATACAAATTAATTTCTTACACGTTTGAGGGTCTTGAAATGCCATTCTTGATTGTTTCAGTTGAGTTAATCCCCAGGGGTCAAACTGGATGAACACACTTAATTAGCGCTCATTCTGTCGTAATGCGGTAGACTTTTGCAATGTTTTTCACAAAGGGCCTCAGGTAAATGTCCTCACGAGAACAAATTAGATTTCGGTTCAATTAATGAAGTGACCGATTAATCAGGCGATCCTATTCAAAGATCAAGCCTGTCTTGCTCATAAGCAATATCATTCATCAGAGGAAGAGATGGGGCATAAATAAAATCACCAACAAATATGCTTTACTGCATTCAATTTACCTCTGACAAACCGCAAAAGCAGTGGAAAGCTTTGCCAGTTTCCATAGCTTCAGCTCTCCATCTGTTGAGAGAAACTGCATTTGCTGTCCTCAGCTGAGCTGCTATTTTTACAAGCGAATAGATGCTGCTCCACATCATTTCCATCAGAAAGCAAGGCATGGAGACAGAGAGATAGACTATTTAGCTTGTATTCGGTTCCAATGGGAAACAAAGGACCTCAGACATTGTCCAAAATCTAGCTGGGATATTGTTTGCGTAACGAATTGTGTTTTACCAGCCCAAAGTACTCTAGCGTTTCTCCGACGGATGATTTGCCTAATGCCACAGTCGCAACCTATTTATGCAAATGAAGTGTGTTACATCCTGTAGGCTGGATTTTGTCAGTTTAATGTGTGTTTGTGGGTGTTTCATGTTCAGAAACCTTTTTATTAGAATGTGCAGTTATACTAGTTTCTGTGAAATAGCATGGAGGAAATAGACCTTAGCATATCAAGTTCCAGCTCTTTGGTCATTTGCCATGCATGTGTAGATGAGGTGTGTGCGCATGCTTCACTTGCCCTTGCCCAAGGTTAATCTGTCACTTTTAGTGTGTATTTACATTCATTCTTATCAGCTTCTCACCACTCATCTGTCCGTGTGAATCCAAGCCTCACACCACATCACTTTTCTGTAAAATACACAAGCGTGCTCCCACTCAGACACTTCTCACTGTCAATCCAACACACACACACACACACACACACACACACACACGCACGCACGGACGCACGCACGCATGCACGCACGCACGCACGCACACACACACACACACACACACACACACACACACACACATTCAGATTTCTTGTCTCTCATCTTGCCTCTCATGGTCTGTCCTGGCAACCTTTGGTTGACTACTTTTACACTCTTTTTTTCTGTCACACTGTCCCCTAATCAGAGGAGAAATTTACAGAGGCGGTGTAAAAGAGATAAAGAGAGTGAGAGCAGAAACCAAGATAAAAATATTTCTGTTTGTGTTTTCTTCTTCGTTCAGGCTGCATGGCCTGGTATAACTGTATATAGCTTTAGGCACTCAAAGAATTTTCCACCTCTGCTGACCGCTGTTTTTGCAGATCAGAGAGAAGCAAATAACATTTAACACACTTTTACTTATTCATCGTATAATTTAAGCTATGTTTGTGTACATGCTTTTAGGGGCCTTTTGATGATACTGTGAATATGGAATGCATGCACATGTTGGTCTGTTTCACTGAAATAAGTCTAGAAGGGCCAAACAGCGGTATGTAACTTTTTTTTATATGTTTGCTCCCAAAATAATGTCCAAATTAATGTTTAGATTTAATGTTTCTAGTGTTGAAAGATCATCAGATTATCTAATGACAGTTACTGATCTAGAACATTTGGAATGACTTAATTTTGAGGGGTCTTAGAGGTCTTTGATATGAGCGGCTGAAACAGTCTGGGAGCAAACAGAAAGACTGCACAAAAATTGCAGATGACAGATAACTCATCACTGTCTTCTCCTGTAATTGTTTTTTATATAAAAATGCCTCTTGCACTTAAGGCTCTCTTTTGCAGCTTATTGATTTTGACCATTTACCAGAAACAAATGGTTTTGCTTTTAAAGGGTAAGATAGCATGCAATTTATCTATGAGTTGTGACTAAATTAATTGATTGACATGCTCCTGAAATGATATATTTGAGTATTCAGACTTGTCCAAATGTTCCAAATGTTGAGCTAATTAGACCACATTTCAGGGAAATCACTATCATTGAATAATGTTTCAATTCCCAGTGTTTTCAACTCTGAATTTACTTTACAGTAATACTCTGTCATACTACTCTAAATCACATGTAGTCAATTCAGACTCTTGCCATTCAGAACAACTTGTTTAACAAACAAATTATGAAAAAAAAATGTTTACTAACTGACAGTGTTATCATTAAGTGTTAATCTAAAACCATGTGTGGGACTGGCAGTTACTACAGAGAATCTGTGTGTAAAGTAACTTAATGAAATCAGTATTAACATATATAAAGTAACTGGCAAGTAATATGTATAGCCTTTGTTTTCAACATCTGTCCAATCCTATTTTTGTGTAGCTTGACAGACAGCTAACAACGTTAATTAAGTTTTTAAATTATCTCCTGTTTAGTGAGTTTCTTTTCCTTTAATTAAAAAAAATATATATTGAATGGTATACATTTTTACAAGCATGTGCAATATCTAACACATTAGCCATTCACTTTGCAGGCTGTTTTGAAGACACAGTTAACAACGAGGACATCTGGTCACCTTATGGAAATGTCCACACCATATCATGATGGCTGTTTTTTTTTTTTTTTTAAGTAGACGTTGAATATTCTGGTTATTTATGATCATGATAAAGAAAATCATGTTTTTCTACACTGTGTGTGGTATATTTATTTTGTTGTGCAATGTGGTGCAAGTATACAGTGAATAGAAATGCCCTTCAAGAGTGTTGAAGCCTCCCACAGCTCTCTTTCATTATACAATTCAAAGAAAACACACGATATCTAGAATTAAATATATGAGACCTTAGTCGAGTGCCACTTTAAAGCTCAAATATGAGTTCCTGCTGGTGTTACCAATGGGAAACAACAAAACTGTCTCAGGAGACAAAACTGGATTCAAGCAAAAGTCCCTACTCAATTTTGGCAAGAAGAAAGAAGAGGACCACTGCTAACATTACATGACTAGCCTGTTACATGCCGTGCTGCACTTCTTGTGCCAACATTTTTGGATTGAAGCAAATCTTGCTAATCTCTCTCTGTGCTCATGGCGATGCCAGGAACCCTCAGGTAACCACTGAGAATTCAAACAAGCTTATTTGGAACACAAGTTGGACAGCTTTCAGTTTGAATACAGTAGATAACTGGCCATCCTCCAAAACTGGAATTATGTTAATGTTTTTTTTCTAATAATAATACGTAGACCACTACATATATTTGACATTTGATGGAGAGTGTTTTCTCCATATGCTGAAGGCCAAATTGGAACTGCCTCAACTCTTTGACACATTTGGCATATCTTATACATAGACACTAATGAAAAGATTCAAAAGTCAGTATTTAAAAATAAAAATAAAATAAATCAATAAATAACATATGTTTTTGAGCATATTACAATTTCTGAAGGATCATGTGACACCAAAGATTGGAGTAAT